>OY997593.1:62815792-64173688 GCA_963921825.1 Erodium maritimum
TCCCTTATTTTCCTATGATTATTGTTGACTCTTTGAAAGTGTTAAACACTCGGTTTGCCTCCGTATTTCATCATCTATTTAGTTTCTCGTCTTACTAAGATTTGAATAAACTTGTGAACTCCTATTGATTAAACTGAAAGTTTGCCCTGGTTATGCATTTTTCCTACTGAGCGTAAGCTCACCCCTTTATGTTTATGACTGTTTTACAGGTTTGCGTGATGTGTAGTAGACTCGAGGCTCGGGAGCTTCAATGGTCCGGGTGCTTGTTCTTTAGAGACGTTGATCGTATTTTTGGTCATGAACCTTTTGTTAAAGGATTTATTATGAGTTTTATGAATCTTTGTTAAAGGATTTATCATAAGTGGTCACTTGAAACATTTTGATTGAATTAAATTTGGAGGATTTTATTGGCTTTATGATAGTTTTATTGTTACGCTTGCTTCTTCCTTAAGTCACGTCTCGAGCCCGGTCAAAAACTGGATTTGGGGCGTGACATAGAGGTAGAGCCAGGGGTGGAATACCCGTCAGGCTAGGGTTGAGTGGAAGCGAAGGCAGAGCAAGATGCGGAGCGGGAAGAGGCGTGCAAGAATCGCCCCCAGTCGATCCCGCTCGAACCGGTGATTTTTGGCGAAGTTTGACTTTTGGTCGGAAAAGTCAACCGATGACTTCGGGAGTCATTCGGGACCTTTCCGGGGCCCAAAAAGCTTAGCCGTCGTTACGGTTAGCTTAGTTAGGCCGTTTCCTTTCAAATGGCTATAATTGTGAAAAGGTCAACTTTCGGTCAAACGGAGACTTTTTATCGATTAAAGTTAATTAAATTGGAGATGCTGGAAATATTTAAGGACAAGGTGGTCCCCACTTGGACATGTGTCCATAGTGTCTTGGAGGAGAAGAAATGAGTCTTCAATGACCATTTACCCTCGCATAAGCCAAAATAGAGGAATTGGACCTAAGGGGTATTATGGTCTTTCTCTAATTTAGGTTTTTAAAGCAATTGGGATCACATTTCAGCCACTTCATTGTGCTGGCCGAAATTGCAAGGGAGAGAGAGAGAGGAAGAACAAGCTTCATAACTTGAGGAAGAAGAAAGGAAGAAAAGGAAGCAACTTGAGACCATTTCTTCATCAAAACATCTCCAAAACCTTCTAGTCTTCATCATCTACTCATCCTCAAGGTAAGTAAACTCTTAAATCCTTCTTCCAATCACTTTTGAGTTGTGGGTTTCTACGAAAATTGCTAGAACTTGTTGAGTTTTGTTGTTAGTGTTGTTAGATGGTTGTTTTTGGTGAAGAATAATGAAGTTTAGGTTGTTTGTTTTGATTATTGATGCTTTTATGAAACCCATTAAGGGTAGTGAAGAATGGCAGTTTGAATGACTGATTTTGAGGTTTGATATTGGTAAAAATGGAGTTTTTGAAGTAGATTTTTGGAGAAACGAAGTTGAGGAAGAAGGAGCTTGAACCTGCCAAGATTTGGCACGGAAAGGGCTTGGTTTCGGCCCTCTGAGCGGCACGGACCGGGCTCGGTACCGGCCCTCTGAGCAGCACGGTCTGGGTCCCAGCCCGGCCCTTTGAGGGGCACAGTCCTGGCCTGGCACCGGCCCTCGGAGAGGCACGGTCCGGGATTGGCGCCGGCCCTCTAAGGGGCACGGTTCGGGTCTGGTTCCGGGCCTCTGAGGGGCACGGCCCGGGTCGGTTTCCAGATCTGTGGGCTGGCCGAATAGGGCCTTGTTCGGGCCCAATTCACCTTTTGGCCCTAGTGTTTGTAATTAGGATTAATTTAGGTAGTTCACTTTAAAATCGGCTTTGTTCGTTTAATTAATTATAGTATTAATTGTGATCCAAGACCGCGAAACCTTCCCACGTTATTGAGTGGACGGACATCGAGGTAGCCAATGATGTCTCGTATGAGGAACAACCAGTCAGGTTTCTGGATAGGCGAGAGTAGGCTTTGCGTGGCAGGACTATCCCATTGGTACGGGTGCAGTGGAAGCATCATGGAGCAGAGTCGACCTGGAAGCGCGAAGATGAAGTAAACTCTTAAATCCTTCTTCCAATCACTTTTGAGTTGTGGGTTTCTAAGAAAATTACTAGAACTTGTTGGGTTTTGTTGTTAGTGTTGTTAGATGGTTGTTTTTGGTGAAGAATAATGAAGTTTAGGTTGGTTTGTTTTGATTGTTGATGCTTTTATGAAACCCATTAAGGGTAGTGAAGTTTGGGAGTTTGAATGACTGATTTTGAGGTTTGATATTAGTAAAAATGGAGTTTTTGAAGTAGATTTTCGGAGAAACGAAGTTGGGGAAGAAGGAGCTTGAACCTGCCCAGATTTGGCACGGAAAGGGCTTGGTTCCGGCCCTCCGAGCGGCATGGACCGGGCTCGGTACCGGCCCTCTGAGCGGCACGGTCCGGGTCCCAGACCGGCACTCTGAGGGGCACGGTCTGGGCCTGGCGCCGGGCCTCTAAGGGGCACTGTCCGGGTCTGGTTCCTGGCCTCTGAGGGGCACGACCCGGGTCGGTTTCCAGATCTGTGGGCTGGCCGAATAGGGCCTTGTTCGGTCCCAATTCACCTTTTGGCCCTAGTGTTTGTAATTAGGATTAATTTAGGTAGTTCATTTTAAAACCGACTTTGTTCTTTTAATTAGTTATAGTACTAATTGTGATCCAAGACCTTGGACCCGGGCTTGACGGAGGAGGAGGCCTTTGGACCGCGTGAGAGGACGAGGAGGAAGCTAGTCAGGTCGTCAGCTGCTAGGATTGGTCTGTTTTCGAGGTAGGGAAGAGTAACTCCACTCTTAATTTAAAGAATGCTAATAGTATGCATATAGGATAATAATAATCAGTAAGGTCCTAGTTTGCATATAGGATGTGATTCACTAGAATAACCGCTTTCAATTACGATAATAACCGCAAGAGTCTTAGTGTGTATATAGGATGTGATTCACTAGATTAACCACTTTTAATTATTGGGAAATTGCCGTGTTGGTAGAATGGTCATGTCGAGCCTTATGATTGATTGTGGTTGTGTTGGATCGTGATCAAATGTCGATGCATGTTCCATTCTTTTGTTTATATAAGAGTCATGTGAAACTAGATGAATTATGATGATTGTGATATACATAGTTGATCCGTGTTATGATTGGTGGAGTGAATGTGTTGAATGTGATATAATTGTACCTTGTGTTATGATCGGGTGAATGATAGACCGATGTGACGTGTTTGGTAAGTCATGCCGGTAAGCTTGGTTGATAATATGAGTTTGGTGTTGTGTGTTGTTTGATATTGTGTGCATTGTGGTTTACTTGCCCCGAGGTGTGTTTCCGGGAGGCTAGCCGACCGAGGGTTGTGCCGGTCCGATATGCTTATCTTGTTGTTTCACCCCGATGCTACGTGTTCCGGGAAGACCTAGGCCGAGAGACATTCTGGTATGGTATATTATTGTCTTATCTGATGCTACGTGTTCCGGAAAGACTTGTTTCACCCCGATGTTACGTGTTCCGGGAAGACCTAGGCCGAGTGTGAAGACCGCTACGGTTTTAAACGGTTTAAGTTTTAAGTTTTCGTTCGATCGGAACATCGAGGGTGTTTTTGGGTTTAATCTCTTTTTCGTTCAATAAAATTTGGAAGTGATTTTTGAATCAGTTTTAATTAAATAAGCAGTTAGGTTTAAAAAAAAGAAAAAAAGAAGAAGAAAGACTGTTGGGCCGGTCAGACCCGACCAAACCCGTAGGCCAGGCCAGGCCAAGACGACCCTGTTCCCCTCGCGTGGGCCTTGAGGCCCGTTCCTGGTGTGAAGCCCAACCGGACGCCCAGCCCTTTTGAAGGCATCGCGTATAAGAGCAGAATTTAGGGCAGAAACCCTAATTCTCGCCCTTTTCTTCTCTGTACGCAGACCAACCCCCACTCCTCTCTGTCGCGTCCTCTCCCTCGGCTCCCTTCTCCTCCTCTCGCATCACCACCACACCGAGCAGTCACCGCCTCTCCGTCCTTCCCCTTCTCCGAGACCGACATGTCCATCCTCTCCCTCGCCTCCTCGTCTCTGTTAGCCATCGTCGTCGCGCCCCTCGCGACCCCCTCTCCTTCTTCTCTGTCCAACCGTTACGGCCGCCCTCGTCCCGCCCCCACCTCCGTTTCCCTCTCCAGATCTCCGACGAGACAAGCTCGCCTGGGACACGACCGTCCCGAGCTCCTCTCTCCCAGTCTCCGTCCAACCCAAAGCCGGCCACCGGCCGTCTCAAACCCGAGCTCCCTCTCTCCAACGCCGCCCCCACCGTCGTTTTCCCCACGATGAGCTTCGCCGTGAGACCTCGGCGGGTTTAGTCACCGCCGATGGTCGGTCCGTTTCTAAACCAAAATCTCCTCTTCTCCCTTTTGATTTCTGTTCGAACTTCTGTGGGTCTGTGGATCTGAGCTTTTGAAATAGTTTTTTGGGTTGGATCCAGATCTGAACTGGTTGGACACAAATCAAGTGAAACTGAAAAGAAAATCCATTTGAAACGAAAAACAGTTTTAAAAGAAAAAGGAAAAGAAATCAGTTTTGAGATTAAAGGTTTTTTGTTAAAACGAAATCAGATCTAAACCATTAAGGGTTTAAAATCAATTTGGGTTTAAAAACGGTTTTGATCGGTTGAACGTTTGGGTTTGGAGTGGTAATCGGACTTAGAACGGATTAAAAGCGAAAAGTTGAATCGATCCCTCGAAACTCGCGCCTCGGGATCCATACATCGGAACTCGTACCTCGGTTTACGTGCAATGGGTTCTGTGCTCGGGACTCGGGTGCTCGAACCCGATTCATCGTATGATCTCGCTTTTAGCCCGCTCGAGTGTAAATGACTGAACTTAATTAGAATCGTCGCAACCTTTAGTTTAACGTTTAAACCGCTTTTAATTTGTGCCTTTTCGTTTTAAACTAGAGTCCGGCTTCGATCGAAGATAAGACCGGAGGTAGCGAGCCAGGACGTCAGTAGCTAGGAGGCGTAGCTTTCGGTTCGTCTTGAGGTAGGGAAGTAGCGGATACCGGTTTAATTGCGGAAAGTTACTAGTATGCATGCTAGGATTAATAAAACTAGAAAGACTTTTATATCAGATCATAAACGGACGAGTCGTAGTAACATGTAGGATGAGAACAACTAGCGTAGTCGATTGAACTGCGAACATTTACGTTTCTGTCTTGGGAATTGCTGTGTTGGTAGATCGGTCGTGTCGAGCCGTAGGTTGCGTGTTGTTTGGTTGCCTGATTGTTGTTTGATATGCCTGCCTTGTGAGTCGTTGTCGTTATGGTTAATAGACAAGATTAGTTTAACCGTTGAGCTTGTTGTTGTTATGTATGGGCGAGTGTGCCGTGGTTGTGTTGATCTGAACCCTTGGTTGTGTGATGGTCGGGTGAGTGATAGACCGACGTGACTGGTTGTGGTAAGATTGTTGGGCTTGGTAAGTCGTGCTTAATTATGACATTGGTATTATTATCTTGATGTGTGTCCGGGAGTTGTTTCCGGTATGGTACCTACGACCGAGGGGGTACGCCGGTGTAGGGTAGTACCTAGGCCGACGGTGTGGTCCCATGTATTCGCGGTCCCCCGGGTAGTGGTTCCGGTACGATAGCCTGCATCGAGGGGGTACTCCGATGTGGGACGTATAGGCCGACGGTTACGTATTCTGCGCTTTGCTTGAAGGAGTCCCGAGAAAGTTGTTTCACCTTATCACCTATCCTTTGCCCGAAGGAGTTCCGGGGAAGAGGTCTAGGCCGATGCCGATTCTGGTATGACTATTTTAGATCGATCCCCGGTTGTTTGACGGGAAGATATATAGGCCGACGTTGTGTGTTCCGGTACGATATGAGGGTGTCGGGCTGTGGACAGCCGACCGAGTAGGGGACTGCGGTACGAGACGTTTTATGCTTTTACAGTTTACTTTATGTTTGATGACGTGTTATTTGGTGTGCTGGTTGTTGTCTGTGTTGTTTGTCGTTTTTGGTTGTGAGCGCGGGTTGGCCTTGAGTTGAGGATTGTGGTTACGAGTTCCGTTGAGAATTAGTTGTGTGTTGTACTAGTATGCCCTAATTGGACGGTTACCCGTGGTGGTGAGCGCTTGCTTATAACCTTAACTACTTTTCCTACTGAGCGAAAGCTCACCCCTTACCTTGTTGTTTTTCAGGTTCTAAGCGGGAAGTGAACTAGCGGGATGCTCGATGCTTGGGAGCTTACGAGGGTCCTAGGCTAGATAGTCTAGAGACGTACCGTTTTATTTTGAACTGTTTTACCGTTGGTCTTTACCGAGTTGTCGACTCTTGGCTTGTAAAGGTTTTAAAATTTTGAGTTGAGACTTGTTGGCTTTATTTTCGTTTAAAGTTATTATTGTTTTAGTTCACGTCTCGAGTCCGGTCAAAACTGGATTTGGGGCGTGACAATTTGGTATCAGAGCCTGGTTTCATTTGAAAATGTTTTCAAACCTCGGACCGTACGTCAATTAGGTGGGTAGAGTTAGGCAGTCAAGTGTCAGAAAGTCGGTTACGCAATTCGGAGATGTCCTAAGCGTATGAACGACACGAGAAAGTCTCGGTTTGGTTGTTGGTTGAACTGCTGTGTATTGTGGTTCTTGTTTAGCCGTGCAGGTTGTGTTTTGAGTGCCCGCTTAAGCGGTTGGTTAGTGTAATTTACGATTGGGTCATGTCCAATTTTCTGCAGAAACTGAAGTGTTTGTACCATAACAGTTTGGCTATAGGGGTCACTATAGCTGGACGTGAATGGGGGGATGTCAGGTGGTTACAACGTAGTTCGGGGACGCTTGAATCAGGTTGTAACGACACGATATCGACATGAATGTTTTGGTGAAAAAAAAATTGATCGTGTTAAGAACTTAACTCCAAGTTGTAGTTGCCTAGTGTGAACTGTTCGTGTGGGGTACATTGTTGATTTGTGTGAAAAAAATTTCCGTAATTTTCTCAAATTCAATAATTCAGACGATAAGCATCAATTTGAATAAAATTCGTGATATGCTGGGCGAAAATGGATATGATGGGTCCCGCAAGATATGACATTTGATTAGTTTTGTCTCCTTAAAGAGTAGAAGGAAGCCCTGTGCTCAGGAGGGAATTGATTTTGGTATTTGGTTGCATATGTTTTCAAACCTTACCTTCTTTTCATCCTCCTATTACAATCACTCCTACTTTATCCTAAAACACGTTTCAAAACTTGATCGGGGAAATAACCATGGTCAAGCAAGGATAAACTATCTAAGAACATCCATAATGCATGAGTGGAGAATTGGTGATCAACACAAAAGAAAAAGAGAGTGCAAAAAGTAAGAGAAACAAATGATTTAAATAATGCTGGCGGTAAAAGGAGGTGGTAAGCTCACAACCAGCGTTTACCGCCGACGGAGAGAAATTTGTGAAGAAAAATATTACAAACAGTCAGCACGTACAAGCTAGCATTGCAGGGAGACTGACGGTAAAACTGATTGTAAGATTGAAAATATTAATTTAATATTCTAACAATCAGCTTTACACAATTTAAAGACTGTTAGCGTTGTGGATGCTCTAAGTTTTCTCCGTCCAATTCTATTAAAATATAAACAAGTTGGTCTCAATGGGTATTTTTAGTACGTAAAGATCTGTTTAGAAGGAGAATTGTTAATTATATATTTGACTGTATTAGAAATTAAACCAACTTTTTGTGGTCATGGGGCGCATCTGATTAGCTTTCCTTTCATCGTCATTTTAATCTCGATTTTCTACAATGATGCAAAAAGAAGATGAGTGAAATGCCTAACCCTAATTAGGCTTTAATTAGTTGTAACACCCATCATTAATTAAGGAACCATCTTCTTCTGTCTTTGAAACAATACTTGTTCCTTTGCCCGAAATAAGTAGTAAACAGCATTCGTACAGTTGCATAATTTCATTTATTATTGTTCTAGTAAAAACTCATGAATCACCCATGCATGCACGTACTAGATTTTTCTTCTTCCTTTTAACATATGGGAATGGCTGAATTAGATGTTATGTCTTCTCCATGAAAATCTCTCTCATCAGAATAAGGGTCTATCATCTTCATGTCAAGCACCAGACCAAGGGTTATGGACCATAACTCTCCCAAGACATTATGCAAAAACATCCTAGACTTAAGATAATTAATAGGAGAAACTAAACCCTAAATTTTATTTTATTTTGTAGATAATAATATATATAGTCCTTCTGTCCTATATTTGATTTCTTTTCATTTTTTCTAATTAGGGATGGTCAAATTATATTTTTAGGGTCTCACTGATGAAATGGATATAGAAAGTTCCAAGATGATTTTTTGAAAGGAGATGACACTGGGACCAAATCTTATTGTATTAGTTGTTGCAAAAAGATAGTAAAAATATATTATTCATTCTATGCCATATGACTACACAATCAGATTTTTGTTTTCTTTAAAAAGAATATGATTGGCCATTTGTACATTTTAGATGAATTGACATGTATATTTTGCCATCTTATCTGTAAATGATAGAGTTGTGACTCTGAGAAATTGTTGAGGAATTAGTAAAATCCAAATGGAACTCGATTATAACTTGAAGAGGATAGTTTAAGTAGCCAACTGATGTAACAATTAGCAATGAGCATAAAATAAGGCAATACTTGACACACACACACACACACATATATATATATATATATATATATTAAAAGATATGCATTAATTCCTATGATGTTTAATGTTTTTCGGTGGCCATCCCCACCGAAATTCAGCGGGGTGGGTGGTGATTGATTACGAAATCAATTACAAGATATGCATTAATTAAAAAGATATTAAAAGATATGTATTAAATCTGGGCCATTAATTCTACGATCCAAGGGCCAAAATTGATAGTTCTATGTTCTGACGAAAGATGTAAGTTTGTACCTGATTGTTATCCTATATATATATATATATATTTCACTTCTGATGAATATGTAAACTTAATATAACGGAATTACTTGTACTTAGTCGATATATTTTTTAATTGAAAGGCTAATCTTTGTAGTTAATTATAACTTTTTTTCTATGATGTCTAATGTTTTTGTTTGGTTCGATACTAGTTTAAATTCCTAACATTTTTGATCACATGCCATGTATACGTGGGTGTTCTTTAACACTCTTCTCACGTGTAGACATTATCCGTTCTATATATATGTCGGAGTTCACGGGGGGCGGAAAGGTCCACCTGCATATGTCTCAATTAATTTGGTTATGACAGTATGTAAATTTTGTTTTGAATGGATCATTCATGTAGGCCTGACTTATATGGATGGAAAATCAATATTCTTAGTTGTATATATAGCATATATAGGTGACCTTAGTCTCTAATTATTTGTACTATTTCTTTTAGGGGTGGCATTATATCTCACCATAACAATAACTCATAAATAGTAGCTAAAACTTCAGCAAATTACAAGTTCGTTCTCCTCTAGCTTGTTATATATATGGTCGTCAACTGGGAAAATTATATAGATTATATATTGATAACAGTGAAGCGTTTACAAAAAACTGAAGCTTGTTATAATATGCTTCCCATGTCCTACCCATTCCAATAATTATAAATATGTTTGATTTATATCTCTTTCACATATATTTAATCAATTAGAAACTTTGTGGTGGAGCACTATTATAAATAGCTCCAAAGACTTTCTCCATCGGAATTTTCCGGCGAATCATTGACCGGGGACGTGTTTATCCTCGGCGGCGACACCAGCATTCCCTCGGCCATCCCCACAAGCAGATTCGGCATGTCGAAAAGCGCCTCCTCGTCTACAAACTCCCCCTCATAATCCCCTAATGAAACAAACCCATCACACGCCGCCGGTGGGCTCGCCGGTTCTTTCTTGGCGGTGGCCGCAGCGGTGGCGGCGCGGCGTATGTCTGCCGGAGACGAAGAAGCCGGAACCGGGTACGAGGACACCGAGTCGGGGAAATTAAGGACCGCGTCGTGGCCTCTTAGGGTTAGGGCTGCGACGTCGTATGCTGCTGCGGCCATTTCCGGAGTCTGGAACGTTCCGAGCCAAATCCTCGTAGTCTTGCGTGGCTCCCGAATCTCCGACACCCACTTGCCGCTCCGCGGTCGGATGCCTCGGAAAGAGTGGTGTTTTCCGGTGGTGGCGCCACTACTGGAAGGAGCCATTGTAAGTTCCGGTGACCGAGTTTGCTCGGCGGAAGAATGCGGCGACACTAGTCGGTTCCCTGGCAGCGGGGGCGGCGGCGGCGGCGGCGGAGGAGGAGTGGATGGATCAGACATAAATAGAAAGAAGCATCACATATAGAAATTAGAATTAGAGTTAGTTAAGAAGAAAGAATCAAATATAATTAAGAAGAATGAATAATTAGGTGGGTGATGGGCTTTTATATAGATGAGTGATGAGTATGAAGTCAGAACGGGCTAAAGAAGGAAATGGTGGGGCAGGTACAGTTTGTTTTCAACTATTCGCTTTCTCTTTCGGGATGTCGACGTTATGTTATGGGGCAAGACCATGATCATTCTGACAATATTGTGAGTGAGTGTGAGTGTGAGAGCACACGTATTAGCCACAGCTCTTATACACGCTTGCAATTAGCTGTTTATCACTTTAATCACCCAGTGACAGTGTGATGTGTGAGTGGGTTATGTCGATAATATGAAGTATTAAGATCATCTCCTAGAGTAGCTTAAACGTACGCCGCTAAAGCAAGGTTTGACCGGACAATCATCGATTTTTCAAGCAATTGGCTGGTGATTTCCCATGCCCAACCGACCGACTGTCAATGCCACCATGCAAACGTCTACTTCAGCCGACCCATGCCACTCTATACAATGAGCCCAATTTTTTTTATGAAAAAAATTGTGATATTAGATTTTTATCCCCAATATATACATCATAACTACTCCTTCAAACATTCATGTTATAGTAGGCACAAAATACCCAAATCTATATTCAATCCCCCCTAATACTCGTACTTAATAAAATTTGTCAACTAATATCTCAATCAACCAATCCTTTCATCCCAACGATAAGAAGAAGTTTTTTTTTTTCCGGTTTTCAATAATCAACCACTAGATTCTTAATTTGATTCGCATTCGTATTATCAACCATCCTTACATATAATTTAAACTTTTGTCAACTTAATTTATTTGTCTTCAAACAACTTTCAAGTGTCCACATGCTTTCGACCACCAACCAAGATGCTCAAGGCTTTATTCATTTCTGAAACAAACCCAACCAAAAGTTGCAAAGACAAAATGGAGCTCCGAATGTGAAGAAAGCCTCGCGAGTTCGTGGTTCAACAATTTTATCGATTCTATACTTAGGATGTGAAAAGGGGAGGTTTTTGGAACGCCATCGACGTGAGCATATGCAGACTTCTCAGTGGAAAGGTGCAAGTGTTCAACGATTGTTGGAGACAACCAACGTATTGTTCAAATAGAGAAAATGTAAAACTAATAACAAGGCCATGATTTCATTTCAAAGCATTACTGAAAGCTCGTAAAGGAGAAACTCAAGTGGAATAACCGGTACCCTCTCAAAATCCCACATGAATGCAAGAGAAGCCGAGGTAGGACAAGGCTAGGTTCTTTACAACATTTGAGCAAGCCCACCTACTGAAGTTCGACCCGCAGGTCAAAAGGAAACCAAGACGAGGAGTATATAAAACACTACTGCAAATAAGTACTTGGGTGACGGAACCATTCCGTCACCTAAGCGGACGTATCCATCACCCAAGTTCTTAGGTGACGGATGCATCCGTCGGTAGGGTAAAAACTTAGGTGACGGATCCAATCCGTCAGCCAAGTGTATCTGCCACCCAAGGTTTTCACTCTAGCCACGGATCCAATCCGTCAGCCAAGTGTATCCGTCACCCAAGTGTAATAATAGACCCGCCATGCGCTCGACCCAACCCGCCACGCGGGCGTCCAGACCCGCCACATCACTGCCCGACACGCCCGACCTAACCCGCCACGAGCGCGTCCAGACCCGCCCGACCCACCACGTCTCCGCCAACCCACGTGCACGCCATGAGGTTCGAACCTCTGACCTCAGTGCACAAAGGCTGTGCCTTTTACCAACTCAACTAAGGAGTTTTTGTGTTATATGAATGTTTATAATATATATATATATACACTATTTAACTTTTTCTTAAATTAAATATCTTTATATAATTAAATTAAATAGCTTCTGTTATCAACGTACCTAGTACCTATTGTCAACTAATTATTTATAGCAAGTTAATTTTATCATGTGCGCTACATTGTTTATATTTATATAAGGATAAATTACAAATATCTACCCTTAACTTATCACGTTTATCTGATATCTATCCCTAACTTTTTTTAACTGATACCAACCCAGATGTTTAGTTATATGACAAATAGACCCTTTTTCTGTTAACTTTTTTCTAAAATGACGAAAACGCCCTTACTGATTTTCTAAATATTTTTTTATAAATAAAACTGAAGTGATTTAGTAAGTAAATGTATATATATATATATATATATAACAAAAGTGATTTTTTAAATAATTTTTTAAAAATAATTATTGAAGTGTGGTTGAGGGTATTTTCGTCATTTTAGAAAAAAGTTAATAGAAAAATGAACTATTTGTCATATAACTACACATCGGGATAGGTATTAGTTTAAAAAAGTTAGGGGTAGGTATCAGATAAACGTGACAAGTTAGGGGTAGGTATTTGTAATTTACCCTTTATATAATACTAAGAAAAGGATAACACAAATTTTCTTGATCGTTTTCTCGATTCGAAGTACAAAATATTGTTTTTTTGTGATCAAATACATTATATAACTTTTTTACAACAATATCAATCTAATGATTATAAACTTGTGAATTATGGACACCGGTCGCTCAATGTCGGGTTTCAATTTGATGCCCAAGTTCAAAGATATAATTAAAACAGTGGAAATATATATATATATATATATATTGAACGATGGATATATGCATCCGTCGGCCAGCAGAAGTTGACTTACATTGAGCAAAACCCCAAAACCCGTCATTTTTCCCGACTATCGTAGTATTGATAATTGAACGATATAAGTACTTAGCATGCCTCATATACAACATAAGATTGTATAGTACTCATACATATCACATACAAAAAATGAACGAGACAACGTCATATGTTATACTACCGTAAGGCTAAATATGTTCATGCGCATAGTGGAATTGGCGATTTCAATCAATACGTGTCGGCCTCTCGCATATTATATAATCAAGACCGCTCATCTCGTATGTACTATCCAAACTAGTATACCTATGTGAAAAAAACTATCATCGAACGGTTAATTCATCTTGAATATTGTGGTCAATTTTTTTTTTGTAAAATAGTCAACCCACTTGGGTGAGATAGAGCATGTGTGGCTAAAGTTTTCTCACTTGGACGACGGATCCAGCATGCGTGGCTAAACTTTTCTCACTTGGGTGACGGATCCATCATGCGTGGCTAAAGTTTTCTCACTTGGCTGACAGATATTGTATCCGCCGGCCAGGTTTGTCACTTGGCTGACGGATACAGGATCCGTTACCTAAGTTGTTCCACTTGGCTGACGGATTGTCGTATCCGTGGCTAGAGTGCGAAAACTTAGGTGACGGGTCCATTTTATCCGTCACCCAAGTGGATTTCTGCAGTAGTGAAAGAGAAAAACTGCTACGTCACGAGTAAGGGATGAGTTAGATCAATGTCTTCACAAATGCTAACGATTCGCGATGATGCTACAAAAAAACATGACCGAGATCGAAAAATAACTTTAACAAATAAGACGAATATCTATCTTTAGATGCACTTTCACTCCGTTGAAGCCTTGAACACATCAACCATGTCCTCTTGCGAGGCATTACGCCATTTATTAAAAGCTTTAATCTAGTTGAACAAGATTCGGAAAAACTGAATGTATACATTTTTAATTTTAGTTCAAAAATAAATTATAGTTTTCAACTGAATGAAAAAAGTTTATAAGTTTATAGTAGTCTTTATTATTAACTTTATAAAATTTAAACTATCATATAATTAAATATAAACGGTCGAAGGCACCGACCACAAGGGTCTTAAAGAAAAAAACAATATACTAAGGAAACACAAGCACCAAAAGATGCAAAAAGTCCTAACAACGTGAGATTAATAAGAAGGTATAAGTAATCTCACAACTCATAGAGTTGGAATTCACTTGTCGAATTGCTTGAAAGATGTTGTTAGGATGATGTTGCGATAGTGGTCAAAACCAATGGTATTGTTATGGATGACGGGGAGTTAGGATGAGGCTTGCCCGCTTTCGGATAATAATACGAACAAAATGAAGAAAATAAAGTTTTGGTTGTATTTGGGCCAAATTCAAGAAGCCCATATCAAGGCTTATTGGACCCGATGGCATCGGATAAAAACCGACTTCGATGGTTAAATAGGCCAAATCAGTTTTCTACTATATTGTCGGTTAACAGTTCCAGTGATCGGGAAGGGATATGATGCGGGTTAACTGGTCGTGCCCACGGCTCACCCATACTTGGTGGTGGAACCTATGCCACCCGAAGACTAGTGAGGAAATGGTACATGCAAACCCCTCACTAGTCTTTTTTCCACTTATTCGGAGAGGCAAGGTTGTCCCACCGATTCTTTCCAAAATGTTTCCGCACTTCCTTGTCTCTGGGCCTGCTCCTTACTGGTGTGGGTGGGATGCACCGGTGGCAGAGGAGTTGGTCGCGCCGCCTTATGTCGAAGCTTCTCGCCTCTCTCCACCAACACCCCTGACACCCCCTCTAGATCTGATCAACGCCCCCATGAGAGGTCGTAGCCCATAAAGGAGAGGACTCATCTCCCTTTCCTCGTTGCTCTATACCAAGATATATCACCCACATATCCCAGACGCGTAGTTGGCAGCCGGCGTCAGACTCCCAATGGTCCACAGCCTCCCATCTCCCTTTTTGAAGGCGAAATGACCTCTCGAGGCTGGTGCTCCCTTCACTAGGAACAACTCTAGGTCCGTTGTTGTCGAGGGTCCAAACCTCCCTCCACTGCTTTTTCTCCAGTTACGATGTCCTAAACCCCATCCCCTTAGAGACAAAAAGCAAGGCACAAATCAGCCACCTCCAACGGTGATTGTCCATCACTCGTATTTTTTGTAACCCTAAATGAGAAAGTGAGTCAATGCAACACATGTTTTTACAGAAAAAAAAGTCCGTACATTTTTGTTTTCTAATTTATAAATTTGAAAGAAATTAAAATTGAAAATTCTGGTTAGGTGCAGTAGCAAGATGTCGTCCAAGATGTTACTTGTTGGCAAACACTAATGTAAGACCCGCTCCCGGTTGAACCGGTGACTTTTCAAGCAAGTTTGACTTTCTACCGGAAAAGTCAACTGATGACTCGAGAAGTCACCCGGGACTTTTCCGGAACCCAAACGACTTAGCCGTCATCACGGTTGGCTTAAGGGGATAATTTCCTTTCGTTTGAGTGTAATGTTGGAGGAAGTCGAATTTAGCCAAAACGGGACTTTTTATCGATTAAAGCATTATTTTATTGGGCTGGAAATTATTTTGGAAAAATAAAATACCCTACTTGGACACTTGTCCCTTTTTGGTTGAAAGAGAAAAAGGGGAGTGGTCTTGGACCATTATACCCTCCCAAAAGCTTCTACAAGGGATTCTAGCTAAAGGGCTTCTAGTCATTTAACACATCTAGGTCTTATATGAGTTTGGAAAAGCAAAACCAACCCATTTGTGTTGGTGTAGCCGAATTTGGGAGGAGAAGAAAGGGAGAGGAGCTCCCATGGAGCTTTGAAGAAGAAACAAGGAAAAAGAGGCTACTTGAAGTCTTCCTCTAGCCACCCCTTCTCCAAATCCTTACCATCTTCTTCATCTCACTCTCCTAGAGGTAATGGAACTCTCTAATTCTCTTTTCCCTTCATCTAATTTTCATGGGTCTTGGTTGAAATTGCTAGATGTTGTTGGGTTTGTGTGGAAATGGTGTGAGATGTTGTTGATGAGAAGCTTTGTTGGATTTTTGTGGGAAATCCTTAGTTTGTTGGAGCTTTTGAGTTGTTTATGATTGGTTGAATCATTAGAAACTTTGCTTTTTTGTTGATTCCTACCATGGGTAGAGGAGTATTGAAGGAATTTGACTGTTTTGGGAGTTGGAAGTGGTAAAATTTGGGGTTTGAAGGTGGTTTTTCGGAGAAAAGGAGCTGGAGGTTGAAGAAGGGCGAAACTGCCCTGGTGCGCCACATATCCGTGACGGATCCCATAACGGGAGACGTCACGGCTCCGTGAGGGAGTCCATGACGGCACTCGTCACGGCTCCGTGACGATAACCGTGAGGGTTGGCATCACGGGTCCGTGACCAGGTCCGTGGCAGAGCAGGGTGGGGGTTTCTTTGAGGGTTTTTCACCTTGTTTGATCTTGGTTTTGAGCTGAACTTTGGAAGGGCTTTGGGGGTCTTGCTTGCTGTTTAAGTGGAGTCTAATTAATGTTTCTTGTGTCCAAGACCTTGGGGACCGAGCTAGAGGAGCAAAGATCACGCCGGAACCCGTGTGAAGAACGGAGTGGTGACCACCGGACTTATGATCAGAGTGTTGAGAGGAAGACCTTGAGGTAGGGAAAGTCTTAACTCCTCGTTTATGATGCTTAGTATGCATGTTAGGCTAATAAAATCGGAAAGGTCCTAGAAATGCCTATAGGATGCGAATAATTAGAATAATTGTCTTCACTTTTCTAATAACCGGAAGTGTCTAGTGGTGAATGATTAGGATGCCAATCACTAGCGTAACTCGCTTTCAATACTTGGGTATTGCTTTACTGGTAGAGTGGCCTTGGCAAAGCCCTCGGATTAGTTGTGTGTTAGGATCACATGCTTGGTTGTTTGGTTGCTTAGTGGATAGGCTAAAGAGTCTAATGGAACTAGATAAATTACATGCTTGATTGTTCGATTGAAGGCTTTCATGTTTGGTTGATTGAAGTCGTGCTTGAGTGTTGAATGTATTTGAATGATTGCTTGTTTCCTTAAATGGTTGATTGGAGCATCGAGTATGACTGGTTGTACCGAGCAGTGCAATCAGGTGATCGATGGACCGATGGGTCATAACTGGTAAGTAAACGGTAAGTTGTGGTACTTGATTCGTGTGTTGTGGTTATGTGATTCTTGTGTGGTGGTTATGTGATTCGTGTGCTGTGTGTGTTGTGGTGAAACGGTGATTCGTGAACTAGTGTGGTAGTGGGATGGTGTTCGTTGGGAATGGATTACTTCGTTTTCGCTTGAGTGTGTTACTCATTATTATTTGATTATTATTGATTTGTCCAAGTGTATGTTTCCTACGGGAGTAATACCTTGGTTCCCGAGGACATATAGTCCCTTGGAGACGTTTCTGAGGATCCCGATGATAAGCGCCCTCAGGAGGTTGTTTCCGGTAGCCTCAATGATATGCGTCTCCTCTGGACTTGAGGGAAAATCCGAGAGGACACATCATATGTGGATTGGAGGGTGGTGACTTCATGTGCCACGGCATTGATTGCTGTACCTATTGCCCGCAATTGTTAAGAGTTTTCTTGTTGACTTTACTAATGAAATTGTTGAGCTTAAAGTCCTTCTTGTTATGTATTTTCCCTACTGAGCGCAAGCTCACCCCTATGAGTTTATTGTTGTGATTACAGACTTGATTGAGAAGTAGAGGCTCGGGAGCTTCTTGGTGTGGGTGTCTTGTAGAGACTTCGTTTTTAGTTCATTTCAGTTTTGAACAAACCATGTTGGAGGATTATTATTACACCCCTGGAGGGCTATTTATGTTTTAAACTGAGTTATGAGGATTTTAGTTTTATATTGTAGATTTTCAGGAAGTTATTGTTGAGTTATTGCCTTTTAACTCGTTTTATCCTAATCATGCCTCGAGTCCGGGCAAGAACCGGAATTGGGGCGTGACAATTTGGTATCAGCGCCTGGTTTCATTTGAAACAGGTGTCATTGTGAAATTGTTTTCAAACCTCGGACCGAAGTCAATTAGGTGGGTAGAGTTAGAGAGTCTGAGTCGTGATACTCAGTGACGCGATTTGGAAACATTGACGTGGAGAGTTGGAACGACATGAGTCGTGAGTCGCTTTAATGGTTGTCCTAAATAAAATCTTTACACTACAATGTTTGCATTACTTGATTGGTATCCTCTCCCTAGTGATCGGTGAAGCCGAATGGTTGAGATCGTAATTGGATTAACGGGCGGTGATCGACCCGCTATGCATTCGTTGTAGAGTGAGCCAATGGTTGGTGGTGTTGCCATTGGGTGGATCATTTTTAAATATTTTCAAGTCGTGGTTTGGTCTTATTCAATTTTTGACTTGTTTGATTGACCACTATTCTGGAGCACGAGTACTTCATGTGTGCTTGTGTTGAGTGTTTTGGGTGGGGCACGAGAACCCCGTATCCTGTTGTGTGAGAACCTTGGGTGGGGCACGAGAACCCCTTATATCGTTTGCGTTGAGTATGTTGGTGGGGCACGAGAACCCCGTGTGCCCGTGTGTGGCGGATTTGGGGCACGAGTACCCTGTGGTATTTGGGAGCACGAGCACTCCGCATACCGAGTATAGTGAGTTGTAGGGAGCACGAGGACTCCGTTTATTGATTGTGTTGTGTACTTTGGGGAGCACGAGGACTCCGTTTATTGATTGTGTTGTGTACTTTGGGGAGCACGAGAACTCCGTTTATTGACTTTGTCGTGTAACTTGAAGAGCATGAGCACTCTATGTTTGACTGTGTGGTGTATTTGGTCGAGCATGAGAACTCTGCGTATGTATTGTCTTGCGAATTTGTGTGGGTAATTGTCCCGCTTAAGCGGAGGGTTAAGGGAAAATACGATTAGGTCATGCCGAAATTTTTGGTAGAACTAAAATGGTTGCACTATCACGGGCTGACTCAGGGGCGCCACTGTAGTCGAGCGTGATGGTTTGATGTCAAGTAGTTACGATGAGATTCGGGGACGCCTGAATCGGGTTGTAACAACATGAGATCGACATGAAAAGGTTTGGGTGAAAGTTAAGAAATGGGAATCCACGGAAGGGAAGGAAATGTTAAGGGTGTTTATCGAATTGAACTGTGTTAAGTGCTAAACCTCTCTTGTGAAAGGATACCCGAGCAAGGGCTATGCCTGTTGATTTGTGCTTGTGTGGTGTGCTTGATTTGGAGACCTCCTATGGGAGTTGTTGGTTGATTGCTTAAATCGCTGGTTGTTGTTGTGAGACGCATAGACATGCGTACTTGTGTGCTATTATATATGAGTATATTTATCTACTAAGTGTGAGAAGTGTAATTGTGGGTGACTTGTGTGACGCGCGTGAACGTCCTTGTAACGTGTGAAAACTGTTGTTTGAACTAAGTACTGAACATGTGCATTATCCGTGCAGGCGGATAGACGACATGGCTCGTACGTATGTTCCGAGAGGTGCCCGGAGCCGCCCAGTTGGGGGTCCGAGTCAGGCACCTGCCGCTGAGCAGGAGGGGGCAGCTGACGCCCAGGGTGCTGCTTCCACAGAGCATCAGAGCTTTGAGGGTGGACCATCAGGGTCGCCACCCAGGACATCTCCAGTCGCTGAGCCGACTCAGACGACCCCTCTTGAGGAGGTGGTTCGCGCAGTGCTAGCAGCTTTGAGTGCGCAGCAAGGGACTATAGCACCGGCACCAGAGCCCGTGCCTGTTGCTTCAGCAGATTTTGGTGAGAGGCCAGGCCAGCTTGATAGCCTCACGGCCCAGTCGCTCAGAGAGTTTCGTATACTTTGTACGCCGACCTACTCCGGGGGAGCGGACCCCGAGGCAGCCTCGGGCTGGTTGGAGCGGGTTACCCGCAACCTCGATACCTCTGGGGTATGAGAGGGGCACTTGAGAGTTTCGTTCGCCACTTTTCAGCTTGAGGGAGAGGCCTACTACTGGTGGAAGTCAGTGCAGGACAGAGTCGGCAGTGATTTTCAGTTGTTCAGCAGGCTGTTCCTGGAACAGTACTTCTCTCGCTCCATTCGAGATGACAAGCGCCAGCAGTTCCTGGAACTGCGTCAGAGAGGACTGAGCGTTTCTGAGTATGCAGTGAGGTTTACTTCTCTGGCCCGCTTCGCGCCAGAGTTGGTTTAGACTGCGGACGACCGATGCAGGAGGTTCGAGAACAGGCTCATTCCGTCGATAGCCGACAGGGTCATCACCTTCAGGACCGCTGAGTACTCCACACTCTTGGATCAGGCGTTAGCCATGGAGAGACACTTCCGAGAGACGGCCAGGGTGCGAGAGACTAGGCCTAGGCCGAATGGTTTTGTTCAGCCGTTTGATCGTCAAGACCGACGCAGACAGAGAGTTGCAGGATCCTTTCAGCCTCAGTTTCAGCAGGATGGCATGCGCCGAGTAGGGACCGTAGCGTCAGTTGGACCCGCCTCGGTGGCCCAGCTGTGTCCTCGGTGTGGACAGCAGGGTCACCTGGCACGAGACTGCCCGAGGGGCAATGGACCTGTAGAGCACCTTGATGATCGTCCCCGGGGGACTAGAGACAGAAAGCAGAGTGAGCCGAGGGTGTGTTATCAGTGTGGCAGCCCCGACCACTTCGTGCGTGCGTGCCCTGAGCTGGCACAGCAGGGGGGACAGAGGGTATGCTACCAGTGTGGTCGATCTGACCACTTCATGCGGACGTGTCCTGAGCTAGCTGGTAGAGCGCCTGCACCGAGGCCCCAGCAGATTCAGACTTGCCATGCACCACCTGGTCGACCACGTCAGGCACAGCAGCAGAGGGCTCCGCGTCAGGCGACGGGAGCAGTAGGTCAGAGGCACCAGCCAAGAGCTGGGCAGCAGGTGGCACTTCCCCCACCACCGAAAGGAGGACCACTGGCACAGCAGGGCTGAGTCTTTGCAGTTACTGATTCCAGAGTTGAGAGGCCGTACGCCGGCCATGAGGCCACTCAGGGTACGTGTTTACTTTATAATTCGTGGGCTTCTTTTTTGTTTGATACGGGAGCTTCCCATTCGTTCATCTCTTCGTCTATTGCTTTTTCCTTGGGTTTGCGGGTGGAGACTTTGAGTCAACCCCTTTGTTTGGAGACCCCGATTACGGGTGAGGTGGTGTTGAGCACCGTTTGTAGAGACTGTGCGATTAGGGTGGCAGATTGCCCCTTTCTTGGTGACTTACTCGTTCTTGATATGAACGCCTTTGACGTAATTCTGGGTATGGACTGGCTCGCGAGGTATCGAGCGACGATCGATTGCTATCGACGTCAGGTGACAGTGAGGTCAGGTGATAGGGTGATCACGTGTGTTATGGGTAGCAAAGGCGGAGTTCAATTATCCGCCTTGACTACGGGATCTGAGGTAGAGATCGTGCAGAGTAGCAGAGAGCTATCGAGGGTAGTGCGGGAGTTTCCGGAGGTCTTCCCGAAGGAGCTATCAGGCATGCCGCCAGCGCGCGAGGTGGAGTTGAGGATCGATCTGATTCCGGGTACGGCGCCGATCTCGATGACGTCGTATCGGTTTGCGCCAGCCGAGTTGGTCGAGCTAAAGCGACAACTCGAGGAACTTCAGCAGAAGGGTTTCATCCGCCCGAGCGTATCTCCGTGGGGAGCACCCGCCCTCTTCGTGAAGAAGAAGGGTGTAGCCTTGAGGATGTGTATCGATTACAGGAATTTGAACCGGGTGACAGTGAAGAACCGCTATCTGATGCCGAGGATTGATGATCTATTCGACCAGCTGAGGGGAGCAAAGTACTTCTCCAAGATCGACCTTCGATCGGGGTACTATCAGCTGAGGGTCCGAGCCGAGGACGTAGAGAAGACAGCGTTCCGAACTCGTTATGGACACTTTGAGTTTCTGGTGATGCCGTTCGGTTTGACGAACGCACCAGCCGCCTTTATGGACTTGATGAATGGCATCTTCAGACCTTATCTGGACCAGTTTGTAGTAGTCTTTGTCGATGACATCTTGATCTACTCGCCCAGTGAGGAGGCGCATGAGGAGCATCTGAGGACCGTTTTGACACTCTTACGCACTCACCAGTTGTACGACAATCTGGAGAAGTGCGAATTTTGGCTCACAGAGGTGAAGTTCCTCAGGCATGTGGTATCTCGAGAGGGCATCTTGGTCGACCCGGAAAAGGTTGATGCAGTGTCGAAGTGGGCCAGACCCAACAGTGTATTTGAGCTTCGGAGCTTTCTAGGGTTGGCAGGTTATTACCGACGCTTTGTTCAGGATTTCTCGCATCTAGTAGCACCTATGACAGCTTTGACCCGCAAGGGGGCGGAGTACCTTTGGACGGATGAGTGTGAGCGCTCTTTCCGCGAGCTAAAGGCTCGATTGACTACCGCTCCAGTGTTGATTGTTCCAGAGCGGGGAGTAGGCTATGACGTGTATTGTGACGCCTCAGGCGAAGGGCTAGGTTGTGTTTTGATGCTGAGTGGAAAGGTGGTTGCTTACGGCTCGAGGCCGTTGAAGGTGCATTAGCGCAACTACCCGACCCATGATCTTGAGGTAGCAGCGGTGGTATTTGCGCTGAAGAGCTGGAGACACTATCTGTACGGTGAGCAGTTCAGGGTGTTTTCAGATCACAAGAGCCTCAAGTATATCTTCTCACAGCGCGATCTGAACATGCGCCAAAGGCGATGGATGGAGTTACTTGAGGAGTACGACTTCGAGCTGCTCTATCATCCGGGCAAGGCAAATGTCGTCGCCGATGCTTTGAGTAGGAAGTCGAGTCATTGTGTTGCTAGCATAGCTGTCCGAGAGTGGGACATGCTGGAGCAGTTGAACTTATTCAGACTGGAGTTGGAGGAGGTCACAGATGGTATGGCCTTGTGTGCCTTGGTGGCTCAGCCCACGTTATTTACTCGAGTGCTAGAAGCACAGACCGAGTATGCCGAGACAGCAGGAATTCGTGAGAAATTGATCGACGGTGTCAAGCTCGAGGGTTGGGAGATTGTCACCGATCAGGTTCTCCGTTTTAGAGGACGGTTGTTTGTGCCCAACGATTGCAGAGACACCGTATTGCGAGAGTGCCACCACTCCCGTCTGGTTGTGCACCCCGGTGGCAACAAGATGTATAGAGACATGCGACGACAGTTTTGGTGGAGCGGGATGCGTGGGGCAGTTGAGCGGGATGAGTGTTCGCTACTCGTCCCTTGCAGGAAAGTAGTAAAGGGGATGAGCGTTATGCTCACCTCCACGGACACCCGTGCGATTATGGCATACTAGTAACGCACCAAGGACTTACTACTCTAGTCAGGGCCGATCACCAACCCAAACTCACTGCCAACATGTCACACTGCTCAAGTCATTAACACCTCAATTACTCTTTTATGTAAGGGAAGCCTCGAAATGGGGATTATGTTCTCAAATCAGCAACTACTATTACTTACAACCTCAATACCCCAACACAACCGTGAACGTCGCCACGCAAAGCCAACACTCAACTTGCACAAACAAGATGGTGAGAAGGACAGGGATCACGGACTCGTGACAGACCCCGTCACGGTTGGGGTCACGGAGTCGTGACGAAGATCTAAAATTTTCCAGAACTCTCAGGTCCGTCACGGATTCGTGACAGGATCCGTGACACTCGCGCAGACCTGTTTTCCAAACTCGGTTCTAACTCGGACCTGAACCCGTTTTAACCCCAAAATTTTCCTTAAACGACATACACGCTTGATTACCAAATCAACAAACACACGCGCCACAATTTACAGACCAAGAAAGTCATTCAACCTCAACCAAAACACGAGCCAACACGGCCAAACGACAACACAACAACACTCGCCCACCGGGCCAACCAAAATCAAACACGCCCTCAGGGCCAATCAAAATCAAACAAAAACGCCCACGGCGTCAAACAACAACAAAACAATCAAATTTTAAAAGCTTTCTCTACTCCATTAAAACCTCATTTCTTGACATCAGGTGGTTACAACCCGGTCCAGGCGTCCCCGAACTACGTTGTACCGACTTGACATCAGTACCGTCACGTTCGACTACAGGAGCGCTCCTGAGTCGACCCGCGACAGCTTAAAAACGTTTCACGCAGCACACACAAACAGTATGCCAGTAGCCCCGTACTGCATATACACACAGACAAAACAAAACTCAAGACATTAAGGGTTTACACACGGTTCCCGACCTACGTACCCAACGCACGACGGGACTTTACTGACTCGACTCTCCCCACCTAATTGACGGACAATCCGAGGTGTGAAACCTCGAGCTCTGATACCAAGCTGTCACGCCCCAATTTCAGTAAACCGAACTCGGGACGCGAACGTTTAAAATAAGAAAACACTTTGAAGCCATTTCCATTAAAACACTTTACAATTACCAGTTTAGTTCAACAAAAGGATAATTACAACTCAAAATAAAACGTCCCACAAGCGGACAAAAAGGCGAGGTCTCCGTCGCTAGACTAAAAAGTAAAACCCGGACTCCGCTCCTAGCTCCACAAGCTTCGAGAGCTCACCTAGTCCGTCCCACGAACAATACCTGTAGGAAAAGCAGCTAGGGGTGAGCGTTCGCTCACCACCACGGATAACAGACTGACTACGACATAATTAGCAGACAATGCCGGTAACACCAACAACAAGCTCAACCCCGGGGATCACTGTCCCCAACCCAAGTAATCTGACTGACAAACACCCACGGTGACCTTCCTCGAACGACTCAACACTAAAACACGTAAGTAGACACGACACAACGATCACGACCTCTTCCAAGGACTCAAAGGAAACTACGCAACACCAAACAAGATCACAAAGGATCGCACATCAAACAAGATCACAAAGGATCGCACACCAAACAAGATCACAAAGGATCGCAAACCAGCTGCTCAGTAACCTCCCTCACGCCATTTACCGATCTCATCAGGTCAGGCGGTCGACCTGTTGCAATTCCTCGACACAAAGTCGGATCAGGCTGTCGACCTATCACACTCACAACCACCGAACCACACACGCGCGGCCAGGACCTCTTTACTGACGGGCGGGCCCCCTACCCCGTCTGAACGTGCAGACGCGTGTGATCGAGGACCCCCATTTAATGAAGCGGGCTCACAACCTCAGGTAACCACAATCACAATCACAAACACAGTTCAACAGACAACAACCACACAAGTTCAGCACTCCACAGGCATTCATGGCTACCCAGGACACCAACCCTAAAGCACGGACTCAATAGCCCCACAGGCACTCACGGCCTCCCAAGATACACCAACAGTGACTCACGGGTCAACGACCCCACGGGCACTCGCGGCCACTCAAAACCACCAATAGTAACGACACTGGTTCACAACCCCACGGCACTCACGGCCACCCAAAACACCAAAACGACAACACGGGCTCTCAAGGCCACCCAAAACACCAAAACGACAACACGGGCTCTCAAGGCCACCCAAACTCAACAACAATTAACACGGCTCTCAAGGCCACCCAAACTCGACAAAAAATAACACGGGCTCTCAAGGCCACCCAAAACTCAACAACAATTAACACGGGCTCTCAAGGCCACCCAAACTCGACAATAAATAACACGGGCTCTCAAGGCCACCCAAACTCAACAGCAAAAAAAACGCACAACAACCTCCGGCATAATCGATGCCTCCAACAGTCCTAAGATCGCTAGTTTCACAAACAACCTCCGGGCATGGTCATATGCCTCCAATAAATCAATTATCGCTAAGTTCTCTGCTCCTACGACACTACTAAGTGTCACATGCCTTTCCAATAATTACTAAGTTCCCGTAACATGCTTTTCTAACAAACGCTACAATCCCGTATCATGCTTTTCTAATATTTAAATAAACCTATTCAACCCACGACACCCCGGTGTCACATGCAATTCTACTGTTAACTTCCCTAGTCAGGGCCGAGATCCGGCTACTTTTCCCTACCTCAACTGAAGAGCAACCGCTACGCTTCCTAGCTGCTGACGTTCTGGCTCGCTACCTCCGAGCTTCACTTCGATCGAAGCCGGACTCTAAAGATAACACGAAATCCATAATTAGAGTCGGTTCCCAGGTTAATTTAAAGGTCACGATTAATCCAGTTTAAAACCGACAGTTGTCCTTTTAACTCGAGCGGGATAAAAGCGGGGTCACGGCGAATCAGGTTTGAGTACCCGAGCACCGAAACCGGTGCATGCGAGGCACGGTCCCAATGCACGAGGTCCGATTCAACGGTCCGCTTTTGTTCCTTTTTAAACCCAATTAGCAGTCCATCTTACCCAGAGTTCCAGAGTCGTTCCCAATTCCGATTAATAACCCTTTGTTCAAAACAGAACGGCTTTCGTGTCAAATCTGTTTCTGTTCCGATCCTTTGAGCCCAAAATGGATTAAGTTCGGTTTTTGAACAACCGTCCCTAAATCCCGTTTACAAATTAGATTCTCAAACTCCTCGATTTAAAACCGTTTTTAAAACCAAATTGATTTTAATTCCTTTTTATTTTAAAACCATACCCTTTCATTTTAATACCTCTTTCTTTTCAAATTCTTGATTTTGATTCCATCCAAACCAGATCCAAAAATGGTTTCTGTTTCCCTTGTTGTTTTCAAATCTTTTCTGTTAAAAACCCCGACTTTTGTTTCCATTTAAATCTAACTCACAGATTCAACGTTTTCAGTCCCAAATCACAAATCAACTTTTAAGTCCAAATTCGTTTTAGTTTAATTTTATGTTAACAAACTCCTCGATTCATTCTGTTTCGAACACCCAACAGATACAACGGATCGTTTCAACAAAAACCCAAATTCAACAGAAAATCGAAAACGGGAAATAAAGGTTCGGTTTCGAACCGGTCGGCCGCCGGCGAGGGCGGCGTCGGCCGGGGCCTAACCGTAGAGAAGGGGACGGTGGCGTCGGCCAAAAACGACGGGACACGGCGGCTTCGCGCCCGTGTCAGATCTGGACAGAGAGGAGGAAGGTGGACGGTCGGCGGCGAGATGGGGTTCGAAGGGCTCGGCTCCGTTCTGAGAGGTAGACGGTGGAGGTGGGCACGGAGGAGGGGTTTACGGCGGAGGCCGTGACCGTGGCTGGTGGTGGAGGAGGAGGTGAGGGACGACTGGGAGCTCGGGACTACGGGTCGTTACCGGCGAGGAGAGGAGGGAGAGGATCGGAGAAGGACGAGCTCGGGCTCGGGACTGGGTGAGGACAGAGAGAGACGGCCGGTGGAGGGAGGTCGGTGGTGGTCGGATCCGGTGAGGGAGATGAACGAAGAAGACGGCGTGGAGGGGAGTGGCTGGACATGGTGGCTGGACGGAGAGGGAAGGGAGACGGTCGGAGCTGGTGCGTTTGCCGGAGATGGAGAGAGGATCGGGTTCGAAGAAGGAGAAGGAGGCGTGGGTGAGGGCTGCGCAGGATTCACGGTTGGCTTAAGGGGATAATTTCCTTTCGTTTGAGTGTAATGTTGGAGGAAGTCAAATTTAGCCAAAACGGGACTTTTTATCGATTAAAGCATTATTTTATTGGGCTGGAAATTATTTTGGAAAAATAAAATACCCTACTTGGACACTTGTCCCTTTTTGGTTGAAAGAGAAAAAGGGGAGTGGTCTTGGACCATTATACCCTCCCAAAAGCTTCTACAAGGGATTCTAGCTAAAGGGCTTCTAGTCATTTAACACATCTAGGTCTTATATGAGTTTGGAAAAGCAAAACCAACCCATTTGTGTTGGTGTAGCCGAATTTGGGAGGAGAAGAAAGGGAGAGGAGCTCCCATGGAGCTTTGAAGAAGAAACAAGGAAAAAGAGGCTACTTGAAGTCTTCCTCTAGCCACCCCTTCTCCAAATCCTTACCATCTTCTTCATCTCACTCTCCTAGAGGTAATGGAACTCTCTAATTCTCTTTTCCCTTCATCTAATTTTCATGGGTCTTGGTTGAAATTGCTAGATGTTGTTGGGTTTGTGTGAAAATGGTGTGAGATGTTGTTGATGAGAAGCTTTGTTGGATTTTTGTGGGAAATCCTTAGTTTGTTGGAGCTTTTGAGTTGTTTATGATTGGTTGAATCATTAGAAACTTTGCTTTTTTGTTGATTCCTACCATGGGTAGAGGAGTATTGAAGGAATTTGACTGTTTTGGGAGTTGGAAGTGGTAAAATTTGGGGTTTGAAGGTGGTTTTTCGGAGAAAAGGAGCTGGAGGTTGAAGAAGGGCGAAACTGCCCTGGTGCGCCATGGATCCGTGACGGATCCCATGACGGGAGACGTCACGGCTCCGTGAGGGAGTCCATGATGGCACTCGTCACGGCTCCGTGACGATAACCGTGAGGGTTGGCGTCACGGGTCCGTGACCAGGTCCGTGGCAGAGCAGGGTGGGGGTTTCTTTGAGGGTTTTTCACCTTGTTTGATCTTGGTTTTGAGCTGAACTTTGGAAGGGCTTTGGGGGTCTTGCTTGCTGTTTAAGTGGAGTCTAATTAATGTTTCTTGTGTCCAAGACCTTGGGGACCGAGCTAGAGGAGCAAAGATCACGCCGGAACCCGTGTGAAGAACGGAGTGGTGACCACCGGACTTATGATCAGAGTGTTGAGAGGAAGACCTTGAGGTAGGGAAAGTCTTAACTCCTCGTTTATGATGCTTAGTATGCATGTTAGACTAATAAAATCGGAAAGGTCCTAGAAATGCCTATAGGATGCGAATAACTAGAATAATTGTCTTCACTTTTCTAATAACCGGAAGTGTCTAGTGGTGAATGATTAGGATGCCAATCACTAGCATAACTCGCTTTCAATACTTGGGAATTGCTTTACTGGTAGAGTGGCCTTGGCAAAGCCCTCGGATTAGTTGTGTGTTAGGATCACATGCTTGGTTGTTTGGTTGCTTAGTGGATAGGCTAAAGAGTCTAATGGAACTAGATAAATTACATGCTTGATTGTTCGATTGAAGGCTTTCATGTTTGGTTGATTGAAGTCGTGCTTGAGTGTTGAATGTATTTGAATGATTGCTTGTTTCCTTAAATGGTTGATTGGAGCATCGAGTATGACTGGTTGTACCGAGCGGTTCAATCAGGTGATCGATGGACCGATGGGTCATAACTGGTAAGTAAACGGTAAGTTGTGGTTATGTGATTCGTGTGTTGTGGTTATGTGATTCGTGTGTGGTGGTTATGTGATTCGTGTGTGGTGGTTATGTGATTCGTGTGTGGTGGTTATGTGATTCGTGTGCTGTGTGTGTTGTGGTGAAACGGTGATTCGTGAACTAGTGTAGTAGTGGGATGGTGTTCGTTGGGAATGGATTACTTCGTTTTCGCTTGAGTGTGTTACTCATTATTATTTGATTATTATTGATTTGTCCAAGTGTATGCTTCCTACGGGAGTAATACCTTGGTTCCCGAGGACGTATAGTTCCTTGGAGACGTTTCTGAGGATCCCGATGATAAGCGCCCTCAGGGGGTTGTTTCCGGTAGCCTCAATGATATGCGTCTCCTCTAGACTTGAGGGAAAATCCGAGAGGACACATCATATGTGGATCGGAGGGTGGTGACTTCATGTGCCACGGCATTGATTGGTGTACCTATTGCCCGCAATTGTTAAGAGTTTTTTTGTTCACTTTACTGATGAAATTGTTGAGCTTAAAGTCCTTCTTGTTATGTATTTTCCCTACTGAGCGCAAGCTCACCCCTATGAGTTTATTGTTGTGATTACATGCTTGATTGAGGAGTAGAGGCTCGGGAGCTTCTTGGTGTGGGTGTCTTGTAGAGACTTCGTTTTTATTTCATTTCAGTTTTGAACAAACCATGTTGGAGGATTATTATTACACCCCTGGAGGGTTATTTATGTTTTAAACTGAGTTATGAGGATTTGAGTTTTATATTGGAGATTTTCAGGAAGTTACTGTTGAGTTATTGCCTTTTAACTCGTTTTATCCTAGTCATGCCTCGAGTCCGGGCAAGAACCGGATTTGGGGCGTGACAACTAAGATGTCTTACAAATTGTTAAGACATGTGAACTGACATTTTGCTTTAGAACAATATGAAGATATAAACGATAATAAACAAAAAAAATGAAGACACACAGTTTGTTACCTAGTTCGATGCGTCATCACCTACGTTTAAGGGTACTCTGCTAGTGAAATGGTTTTCACTATCACGTAATCAGTCAAAACATACAAGTTTGGATCCTCCAGATCAAACCTATGCTATTATTACTAAGGGAAAACTCTATCTCAGGTTTTAGTTTTTAGATAAGTTTCAAATCAATGGTTAGATTTAGTTTTTAGTTTATATCTTATATCTACTTTATATTTGATAGTGACCTTATATATATAATGGCTCTTATTTTTTAGATATGAAATGAATTTAATTTATTATAGATGTAATGGACGTGAACGTCTCTATTAGAACCCTAGGGTTATACCAATCTCCTCTCATCGCCGTTAAAGACAGCCGCCCAGCCATGACCCTCGATCAGCTTCTCCAACACAGCATGATCAAGCCCCCGACAACCACCATCCCTCCACTGGCTCCAGTTGTGTCATATCCTCGGATACTCTCATCCCGGTGATTGAAGCCCAGCCGCCCCTCGTCGCCGCCACAACCACCACGCTCTCCCCACGCTGTTGCTCTCCTCACACCCCCGCTCCCCCTATGCCCCCGAGCTCTCCTTGCCGCCGCTCTACCCACACAGCCTCCATCGTCAACGGTGTGCAAGTACAACTCTGGCCGATTGTGCACCGGCTCCAACCAGCTCTCGGACAGGCTCAACCAAAGCCGATCAACCACGCTGTTGCAACCGGACTGTTCTGGGAGGGTCGCTGGATTTGGGATCCGGGGGGAGGGACTTTAGGCCGAGATCTATATCCACGACACCCAATTCTGATCACCTCGAGACTGGACGACCCATTTTTGGTCGACCCGATGATGATCAATCTGCTTCTGCGTGAAGTATCGGTGAAGTCACATCCAGAGTACCGGGCACATGCTTCTTCCTGCGCCCCACAATTACACAGTCTAGCGACTCAAGCCGATGAGTTAGCAATACCATATTTCCCCACTACTACAGTTATGGGGTTCAGAAGAAATGGCATCGCAAGCTCTTTAGGTTACTATGTTCGTTTTTCTGTTTTATTGTGGTCTTTAAGGTCGGCTATACTAAAGCGATCTCCAATACGGGTTCATGTTTGCCAGAATCCCTGCGGGGTTTCCGGACATATGCTGGAACTCAGGGTCAAAGACCCAAGTTATGTTTATGATTTTTGTCATTATTAATAAAATTTCTATGATCATGTTTTAAAAAAATAATTAATTATATTTTCATTAATGTTATGAATATTTTATTGTATGACCACTTTATTACATTGAAGATTTTAGATGGAAGTTACAAGACTTTTGTATTTTAAATTCCCTTATTTATGTATAGATTAATGTAGGTCATTAAAGTTATGTCTTCATATGAGCCTACAAATAGAGGCTATTGTAAAGGATGAAATGTGATCAATAATATTCTATTGCTACTCTCTCCATATTCTCTTGTTTTCTCTTGATATTGTTCTTCCATTGTCAACGTATTGTTTTTATTTTCATAACACGTTATCAGCACGACCGCTCAACTTTTGTAAGTATTTAAGCCAACTTTATTTCTTTTAAGTTTATTTGTGTTTATTTTGTGTTTATGTATATTCGATATGTGTAACCTGAAGTTTACACAAATCATGATACTTTGAACATAAAGTTTTATAATCGTCAAGAAACGAGTCTCTTGAACCCGTCGTTCAAGTTGTGTTAAAATTGTGACCCGAAGCTCACATAAAGACCTGAAGTTCTAAATTGATGATCCCTGCAAGATAAAATCAAAGAAAATTTTTTCAAGCTTCATCATACTATTTATAATCGATAATTCTTTTCTCTACATTTCTTCCATCTATTATGTTCCTGAAGTAGCATTTTCGATAATACAGATTCATTTACAACTTCGATGAGTATGCTCTGTGATCGCCAATGAAACATTGGATCTTTCACATCAGAAATTTGATGTTTATTATATACTTGTGTTTTATTGTTGATATTGGAATTTGAGGTTTGTTGAAACCGAGGCATTTGAACCTGAAGTTCCAAGATGCATATGTTTATAGTATGAAACTAATACAGTTTATATTCATTTTATAGTTTTACAATGTCAAACCTTACAAAGCTAGAGTTCAATGCCTTGGACATTTCTGGAAAAAATTATTTGGCTTGGATTCTTGATGCTGAAATCCACGTCAATGCCATGAACCTTGGAGATACCATAAAAGAAGAAAATACACCATCTGAACAAAATAAAGCAAAGGCCATGATATTCCTCCGTCATCATATCCACGAGGGATTGAAAACTGAATACTTGACGGTTAAGGATCCCGCAATCCTTTGGAAAGATATAAAGGAAAGGTACGACCACCAAAAAACGGTGATACTTCCTAAAGCTCGTTTTTATTGGCTACACTTACGTTTGCAAGACTTTAAAAGCGTATGTGATTATAATTCCGCAATGTTTAGAATTACTTCTCAAATGAAATTGTGCGGAGAAAATATCACTGATAAAGATATGTTGGAAAACACTTTTTCCACATTTCATGCCTTGAATATGCTCCAGCAGCAGCAATATCGTGAAAAAGGTTCTACAAAATATTCTGAGCTAATTTCATGTCTACTTGTTGCTGAACAAAATAATGAACTCTTGATGAAAAATCACAACTCTCGCCCAACTGGATCAACACCATTCCCTGAAGCGAATGTTGTAACTAGTAATGAGTTTGAGCCTAGTCAACAACATTTCCGTGGACGTGGTCGTGGTCACGGACGTGGTCTTGGACAAAGTTATGGACGTGGTCGTAGACAAAGTAATGGACGTGGTCGTGGAGAAATTTATGGACGTGGCCGCGATCATCATAATCAACATCGGCATAATTTCAACAATAAAGCCCACAACCACCTGAACTGGAAACCAAAAGAAAACATGTCATTCAAGAAGACCGATAGTACTTGTCATACATATGGAGGAAAAGGCCATTGGAGTCGTACTTGTCGTACTCCAAAACACCTTGTTGAGCTTTATCAAGCCTCACTTAAAGGTGTCGAGACGAACTTCACTGAACAAAAGGATCGTATGGATTTTACCCATTTGGAGGTTGGAGAATTCGACAAATTAATCAGTGATGGAAAGATGGCTTGAGAAAATGATGATTTTATGTTTCTTAGAAATGTTTAAGTGTTTGAGTTTATGTTTAAGTTTCTAAATGTTTAAGTGTGTTTCGTAATTTGGTATCTTTCATCAATAAAATATTTGGAGTGTCTTATTTCTAATTTTATTTATTTGTCTTATGAAGAACTATGGACAAAAGTCTATCTAATTATGTTAAAAGCAACGAGGAATCACTTTGCTTGGTGGTTAGTGCGACAACACATACAATTTTGAGAGATAGAAAATATTTTTCACATCTCGTGTTAGCTAAAGCTAAAGTGAACACAATATTTGGGCCATCGGATCTTATTGAAGGCTCCGGAAGAGCAAATGTAATGTTACCAAATGGTACATATTTTATTATCAATGATGCAATGTTCTCAACCAGATCAAAAAGAGATTTGTTAAGTTTCAAGGATATTCGCCGAAATAGTTATCACATTGAGACAACTAATGAAAATGACGTTGAATATTTAGACATCACGTCCATGGTCTAGGGGAGAAAAGAAATTATGGAAAAACCCCTTCATATAATTCTGGATTATACTATGCTTTCATTAATCCAATTGAATCCAATATGGTGATTAACCAAAAACCAATGGACCCATCAAATTTGATGATATGACATGATCGTTTAGGCCATCCGAGTTCCATAGTGATGCGAAGAATCATAGAAAATTCACATGGACATACCTTGAAGAGTAAAAATGTCCTTTTGTCAAAAGATTACCCATGTGTTGCTTGTTTTCAAGGAAAATTGATTACAAGACCATCTCTGATGAAAGTTGCGACTTAATGTCCAACATTTTTAGAAAGAATTCAATGAGATATATGTGGACCTATTACCCCGAAAAGCGGGCTATTTCTGTACTTTATGGTACTTATTGATGCATCGACACGTTGGTCACATGTTTCTTTATTGTCCACTCGCAATGTTGCGTTTGCAAGGCTCCTTGCTCAAATAATTTGATTAAGAGCACAGTTTCCAGACCATGCGATAAAGAATATCCGTCTGGACAATGCCGCGGAATTTACATCTCAATCATTTAATGATTATTGTATGTCAATTGGAATCATGATTGAAAACCCCGTGGCCCATACTCATACCCAAAATGGGTTGGCAGAATCGTTTATTAAGAGGCTGAAATTGATTGCTAGGCCCTTACTTATGAAAACAAAGTTGCCGAATTCTGCTTGGGGACATGCAATATTGCATGCTGCATCGTTAATACGAGTAAGGCCGACTGCATATCATAAATTTTCCCCGATGCAGCTTGTCACTGGCCAAGAACCAAATATCTCTCATTTGAGAGTGTTTGGGTGTGCAATTTATGTCCTCATATCTCCTCCTCAACGTAGCAAAATGGGACCCCAAAGAAGATTGAGAATTTATATTGGGTTCGAGTCTCCATCAATCATTAAATATTTGGAACCCATGATAGGTGATATGTTCACGGCACGATTTGTCGACTGTCAATTTGATGAGACAATTTTCTCTGCATTAGGGGGAGATAAAAGAACGTCTGGAAAAGAAAGACAAGAAATTTCATGGAATGCATTGACATTGTCTAATTTTGATCCTCGTACGAATCAATGTGAACTAGAAGTTCAGAAGATTATCCACTTACAAAAGGTAGCAAATACATTGCCTGATGCATTTACGGATGTTAAGAATGTGACAAAATCACATATACCAGTTGCTAATGTTCCTTGTAAAATTACTCTTCCTGATGAAGAAATGGGAAATATGCTAGCAAATGAGTCTAAAGCACGCCAGAAGCGTGGTAGACCTATTGGATCCAAAGACAAAAACCCAAGAAAAAGAAAGGAACAAGTTCGACAAGTTGGTACATCAAATGATGTCACAATTCCTAAAGAAATAAATGTGCGAAATGAAGAGACGTCTTCAAAAGATGATGAAACACCTGAAAAAGTTGACAATGAAGAGATCTCGATTAACTATGTCACTTCAGGTGAAAGATGGAATAGAAAAGAAATTATTGTGGATGATATATTTGCACATGCAGTTGCATTAGATATTTCAAAAGAAAATGAGGATCATGAACCAAGATCGTTCAGTGAATGCCGACGAATAAATGATTGGCCGAAATGGAAAAATGCCATTGAGACAGAATTGAATTCACTCAATAAACGCCAAGTATTCGGACCTGTAGTCCAGACACCTGAAGATGTCAAACCCGTATGATATAAATGGGTATTTGTGCACAAAAGAAATGAGAAAAACGAAGTCATAAGATACAAAGCTCGACTCTTCGCACAAGGATTTTCACAACGACCAGGAATTGATTATGAAGAGACATATTCACCGGTCATGGATGCAATCACATTCAGATTTTTACTTAACATATCAATTTTAGAAGGACTCCAAATGAACTTGATGGATGCCGTGACATCATATTTATATGAGTCGCTTGATAATGACATTTACATGAAAGTCCCTGAAGGACTAACAATACCAGAAGCATGCATCTCAAAACCTCAAGAAATGTACTCAATAAAGCTCCAAAGATCTTTGTATGGGCTAAAACAATCTGGTCGAATGTGGTATAATCGTCTCAGTGAATACCTTTTGAAAGAAGGATACATCAACAATAAAATATGTCCATGTGTTTTTATTAAACGGACAAAAATTGGATTTTCCATCATCGCGCTCTATGTTGATGATTTGAACATCATTGGAACACATGATGAACTTGTAGAGACGATGAAATACTTGAAAAGTGAATTTGAAATGAAAGACTTGGGAAAAACAAAATTTTGTCTCGGCCTTCAGATTGAACATTTTTCGAAGGGGATTTTTGTTCACCAGTCATCATACATTGAGAAGATTCTTAAAAGATTCAATATGAATAATTCACATCCTTTGAGTTCCCCCATGGTTGTTCGATCACTTGATGTGAAAAAGGATCCATTTCACCCCCGAGAAGAAGGAGAAGAACTTCTTGGTCCAGAAGTACCATATCTTAGTGCCACTGGGGCACTAATGTATCTTGTTAATTGCACCCGTCCTGATATAGCACTTTCTGTTAATTTGCTAGCAAGATTTAGTTCTTCTCCGACTCGAAGACACTGGACTGGTGTTAAACAAATTTTTAGATATCTTCGAGGAACATTAGATATGGGGTTATTTTACTCAAAAGACTCGAAGTCTGAATTGATTGGATATGCTGATGCCGGATATTTATCTGATCCCCACAAAACGCGGTCACAAACTGGGTATGTATTTACATATGGTGACACCGCTATATCTTGGCGCTCAACAAAACAGACACTTACAACCGCTTCTTCAAATCAAGCTGAATTGATAGCTCTTCATGAAGCAAGTCGTGAATGTATATGGCTAAGGTCCTTGATCCATCATATCCGAGAATCATGCGATCTTGCAATAAATAAAGGAACTCCAACTGTCATATACGAAGATAACACAACTTGTATAGCTCAGATCAAATGAGGCTACATCAAAGGAGAAAGAACGAAACACATTCCTCCTAAGTTCTTCTTTACTCATGAACTTCAGAAAAATGGAGATATCGATGTTTGTCAAATTCGTTCATGTGACAATCTTGCAGATTTGTTCACTAAAGCGCTTCCTACAACTTCTTTTGAAAAGTTGGTCTACAAGATCGGCATGAGAAAACTCTGTAATTTATGAGGAGATGTTGTAATCAGGGGGATAAATACGTGTTACACTCTTTTTCCATTGATTTAGGTTTTATCCCAATGAGTTTTCCTAACAAGGTTTTTAATGAGGTAACTACTATACGTATTGTACAAATTATATACTCTTTTTCATTCTAGGATTTTTCCCATTGAGTTTTTCCTAGAAAGGTTTTAACGAGGCATAATAATATTTGTACATGTCATCCAAAGGGGGAGTGTTATGAATATTTTATTGGATGACCACTTTATTACATTGAAGATTCTAGATGGGAGTTACAAGACTTTTGTATTTTGAATTCCCTTATTTATGTATAGATTAATAATATTCTTTTTCTACTCTCTCCATATTCTCTTGTTTTCTCTTGATATTGTTCTTCCATTGCCAACGTATTGTTCTTATTTTCATAACAATTAAAGGATGTATTAGGCATGTATATTTTCTCTTCCATCACCATGCCCGTATGAAAAACCCACTAACCCCTAAAATCACTCAACTACTAACGACAATTTGCAGTTGGAAAATCAAAGCAAACTTAAATCTTGGATGAATATTTTTATGATTTAAATATATTGGATTAAGAAATAAATACTAATAGTATTTTTAAGCTGAATATTTATACATCGTGAAGTTTGAATAAAACAAATATTCATATAGATTTTAGTAATTGTTTTGAACATACTTGTGTATGGAATTTGACACTGTTTTTGTTCAATGGTTTCAATTTTATACATAACTATAATATACAACTATAATGTTGTGTTAGAAACAGTTAGGTCATCCACATTCGTGGGCGAGGAGGCGCTGGCGGGGAGAAAATGCCGACGAGGAGCTGGCTGGGAGCTAGCGGGGATGGCTGGCTGTGAGCTCACCGCTGGTACTCCTCGCCGGCGCCAACGGCTAGTTTATCTTGAAAAATCTAAATGGCCTATAGAATAATCTTGAATAACTACATTTAAAAAAAACACAAAATAAATGCAATTTATCTCTAAAACCTTATAAAACCTACCCTAATTCAACCAAAAATCACAAGCTATCTAGTCTCACTATTCATCCTTCTCACAAATCATCGTCCACCTATCGCATTCTTGTTCGTCCGTCGACATGACCAACCTACCCAACGATGCGGATTCGAATTCCATTTTGCACGAGATACTCGAAGACTACATGTCCACCGACGGGGGGTTGTTAGATGACGCATTGGTCGATTCTCCACCACGTATGCGAAAATACATTGCACGTGACCGGGTAGCCGCAAACGAACGATTAATGAAGGACTACTTCAACACGAACCCTGTGTACACGACGGTGCATTTCCGTCATCGGTTCAGAATGCCGAAGGATGTGTTCCTCCGTATTGTACATTCATTGGAGCAACACGATGATTATTTCAAGTCAAGGTTTGATGCATTGGGTAAAATTTCTTTTCTCGTAATCAGAAATGTACTACGGCCATTAGGCATTTATGTTACGGAATTGCAGCTGATGGGTTGGACGAGTACTTGAAGATAGGGGAAACAAAGTCTTTGGAATGTTTGAGAAACTTTTGCACTGGAATCATTAAAGTCTTCGGTGCTACGTACCGGCGTAAGCCTACACGGGCTGATATGGACCACATTTTGGCGGTTAATGAAGGGTGAGGGTTCCCGGGCATGCTTGGAAGTCTTGACTACATGCACTGAGAGTGGAAGAATTTCCCAACGGCACATCGAGGCGCACATTCCCGGAGGGACCATGGGAATCGACCAAATGTTGTCCTCGAGGCGGTTGCTACTCGTAACTTATGGATTTGGAATTCGTTCTTTGGCATGGCGGGATCGAACAACGATTTGACAGTGCTCAACCATTCCAAACTGTTCGCGTACGTTATCAATGGTTGGCAACCACCGGTTGAATATACGATAAATGGTAACCACTATACACTCCCGTATTATCTTGCTGATGGCATATACCCTTCGTGGCCAGTTTTCGTGAAAACAATCTCATTACCTCAACTTCGAAACAGAAGAAGTTTGCTGAAGTCCAAGAAGCGTGCAGGAAGGATGTGGAACGACCATTCAGTGCATTCCAAGCTCGGTTCCACATTATCAAGCAACCGAGCCGCTTGTGGATGCCCCAGTCCATCGGCTTGGTAATGAATGCATGTATTATCATGCACAATGTGATAGTTGAGGCTGAACGCCATACGTACGACGGCTACCTTGAACAAACAGATGCAGGTGGTCCAAATCAACCCCATATTGCACGAGGAGGCTTCATCCCGACCCAGGTCCTACTTGGAAACACTGCGAGGATGCAAGAGAAATGCATACATTACCGGTTGAAGGACGATCTGGTCGAACACATTTGGAATAAATCTGGAACGCCTAGCTTCTATTATCTTTCATTATGTTTTAAGTTCATTTCTTCTTCCTCTTCTTTCAATAGCTTCTTCTTCAACTCAACTCTGGTACTCTTATTTGTGATGTTTATGTTTATTTAGTGTGTCTTTTTAAATTTAAGGACTTGTTTATGTACGCTTTCTTTTTAATTCAAGGACGCCTAACTTTTATGTTTATTAAGTACTTGTTTTTTTACATATAGTTTGATGATTTGATTTTTTCTAAAAAAATATAATTTGAAATAGAAAATAGGTGGCTCCCCGCCGGCAAAAACGACAACCACTCCAGGTTGCTGGTGGTTTGCGCAGGCGGTGAGGTGGCTGGGAAGACAAAAAATACTTTTTAAATCCTCCCCGCCGGCCACTCCCTGCCAACAGTCGCGAAAATGGTTGTGGATGCCCTTACAATATATCAACACGTTTCATTGTTCACAGTCAGTTGTTTCAATATATTTTTTTGATCAACAAAAAAATGTTTTTTTTATTGGAAAGCCAAAAGGCTGAGATTGAGAATAGAAAATGACACAAAGGCACATACAAGAAAACAGTAACTGAGCAGCCCAAGAACATAGGGAACCCAAAAAGAAGCCAAGAGCCACGCACGCTAATCAACCTCAGGACCAAACCGAAAGAACCGTAATCAGTAGAATAGCTCCAAGCAACCGAACTCGCCAGAGCAGCAACATGCAGAACCAGCAGGCGAGGTTGCGACGGAGAGAGGAACGCCCAAACCAAGCCGCGAGGAGGAAGGGAAGAGCCACCGTGGGCCAACACCCAGATCTTTAGCAGCTAAAACAAACCAACCCTAACACGGCGCGGAGGAGAGGGCGAAGACAAGGAGCGGAGGGCCAAAACCGGGGCCAACAACAAGAAAACGGAGGTACAAAGCATCCAAGCCAGAAAATCTGTCGAGAGTGGAGCAACGGAAATGTAGAGAAGACGACAACATGCGCGGACGGAGCGTGCAGCACACCAGGAAGAGAGGAGGCTCAGAACGGAGGTGTCCAACCGAGCCCAAGACCGCACAAACCCGTTGTTTCAATATTAGAATGTATACTTTCATAATCTGGAAACTAATGTTCCATAATATGAACTGTAATAACCACTCCCGGTCAACGCCAGTCAAACCTGCGAAAAACAGGAAAATTTAAATTTTTTTAAGACTGACACTTAGTTGAACCTAAAATGACCCTGAGTGTCATACCGGACTTGAGTTGACCCCGTTATCGACCAAAATGAGTTCCGGGGAACTCAGGGCAACCTTCTGTTCAATTAGGGAAATGTTGACTTTTCGTTGGAAAAGTCAACCGAGCGACGTTTTGGTCCATTCGAGGACCGTTTTGGATCCAAAAAGCTTAGCCGTCGTCGCAGTGGTCTTAGTTGAGCCGTTTCCTTGTAGCCCGTCAAGTTTCGGAATTTCTTGGGAAAAGTGCCCGTTCGGGGCCCGAAACGTCCGTTTTTCGTGAATCTGATTGGAAAATATCTTCTAGATATTGTTCCAAAAAGGTGTGGGACCCACCTTGCCACTTGTCAAACAAGTGGTGGTGTTAGGTTTTGAGGGGAAAAATGAAAAGGAGAGACAAGGGGGTGGCCGGCCATATATGGCTAAAAGGGGAAAAAATAGAAAATAGAGTTAGTTTTAGAAAGAGAAAGAAGAGAGAGTTTGGAGAAGAAGAAGAGAGAAAAGAGAAGGAGTTGGGCTAGGGTTTGACATCCAACCCTTGGATCATGTCAAGACAAAGAGTAATCATCTTCCCCTCGTCTTCCTCTTTGGTAAGAACCAAACCGATCATTGTTTTGTTGATTCTCAAATGTTAGGGTTTGGTTATAATTGATGAGTTAGGGTTGTAGTAAGGTTGGGGGTTTGTTAGAGATGTTTTGGAGGTGTTGGGAGGTGAGATTGAACGTTTTTCGGCGACCGGGAGCTCGGGAGGAGCACCGGCCACCATAGGAGGTGGCTGGCCAGAGCTAGGGCCGGCCACCACCATGGTGGCCGAGCCCCATAGGAACCCTAGGGCCCACGGACAAGTGGGTCGTGTGGGTCCCACGTGCTCGGGTGCTCGGGTTTTAGCGTTCGGGTGGTTTGAAACGTTCCCCGGACCATTTATCCTTAACCGAATTGAAAATTGGAATTAAATTGGGAAAGTTATAATTAACGGGTTTTAGAAACTTGAAACGGAAATTAATTGACTCGGGAGTCGGAATTCGATTCGGTCAAGTACATTGGGACCCTTGAATTATTCTAAGACCGTAGAAATGAAAACGGGAATTTTTGGAGCCCCGGAAGGGCATTTACAAAACCCGGGCAGATTCGCCATGTCGGGCGAATCGGGCCTTTACGGGTCCCTTATCGACAATGTCGAGTATTTGGGGAGTGATCGAAATTGTCGGGGTTAAGTTTGGGCATCAAGTTTAATGATTTCAGTTTATTCCTGCGAGTTGTTAAGTGCCTTAAAATTGTGTTTCTTTTAGATCGTGCCACGGACCGAGGCAAGGGAAAGCTGGGTGAGTGACTGAGATCATCACCGGAGCTCGTTGGTTGGCTTTTGGAAAACACGCATGAGGTAGGGAAAAGTATCCGGATCTCGGCCCTGACTAGGGAAAGTTAACAGTAGAATTGCATGTGACACTAGGGTGTCGTGGGTTAAGTAAGTTATCGAATATTAGAAATGCATGATACGGGAATGTAGCGAATATTGGAAATGCTTGTGACACTTAGTAGTGTCGTAAGAGCAGAGAACTTAGCGTTATTAGAATTACTGGAGGCATATGACCATGCCCGGAGGTTGATTGCGAACTTATCGAGATTAGGAGTACTGGAGGCATATGACCATGCTCGGAGGTTGATTGTGAAATTGTTGATATTAGGACTGTTGGAGGCTTTGGTTAAGCTGGAGGTGGATTGTTTATTTGGTGTCTTGGGTGGCCTTGAGAGCCCGTACTATTACTGTTGGTGTATCTTGGGAGGCCGTGAGTGCCTGCGGGGCTGTTGAGTCCGTGTTTTACTGTTGGTGTCTTGGGTGGCCATGAGTGCCTGTGAGTGTTGAACCTGCGTTGTTACTGGTTGTTGAACTTGCTTGTGATTGTGATTGTGATTGTGATTGTGATTGTGATTGTGATTGTGGTTACTTGAGGTTGGGGGCCCGCTTCATGAAACGGGGGTCCACGAGCACACGCGTCTGCATGATCAGACGAGGTAGGGGGCCCGCCCGTCAATAAAGGGGTCCTGGCCGCGCGTGTGTGGTTTGGGTTTGTGAGCATTCTTTGGCTGGCTTGCGAGTTAGAGTCTCGGTAAGTTGCGAGCATTCTTCGGCTGGCCTGACCGAGTTAGAGTCTCGGGAGGTTGCGAGCGTTCTTTGGTTGGCTTACGAGTTAGAGTCTCGGTAAGTTGCGAGCATTCTTTGGCTGACCTGACCGAGTTAGAGTCTCGGGAGGTTGCGAGCGTTCTTGGCACTGAGCAGTTGACAGCTGGTATGCGATCCTTTGTGATCTTGTTTGGTGTGCGATCCTTTGTGATCTTGTTTGGTGTTGCGTAATTTTCTGTCGCGTCTTTGGAGGATGTCGTGATCGTTGTGTCGGGTCTACTTTACGTGTCAGAGTGTTGAGTTGGTCAAGGAAGGTAACAGTGGGCGTGTGTTCAGTCGGAGTACTTGGGTTGGGGATAGTGTTCCCCGGTGTTGAGTTTGTTATTGGTGTTACTGGCATTGTCTGCTAATTATGTCGTAGTCAGTCTGTTATCCGTGGTGGTGAGCGAACGCTCACCCCTAGCTGCTTTTCCTACAGGTACCGCTCGCAGGCTGGACTAGGTGAGCTTCTGAAGCTTGAAGAGCTAGAAGCGGGATTCTGGGTTTATTTGAGTCTAGCGACGTATACCATGTTTTCGTCCACTTGTTGGGACTGATTTTGAGTCGTAAATATTATTTTGTTGAACTAAACTGATATTTTAAAGTGTTTAAATGGAAAAGGTTTCAAAGTGTTTATTATTTTAAATGTTCGCGTCACGAGTTCGGTTTACTGAAATTGGGGCGTGACATGAACTATGATGGCAAATATTTCAAATACAACACACTACCAAAATACAAAATCATTGTTGATCATTAATAATCTAGAAACAAATATTCCATAATATAGTAACAAAATGTTTCAAATACAACACAGTACCAAAAAAGAATGGTTCAATATCTGATAATGGTTATATATATATAGAGAGAGGGTTGGTATCAAATACAAACCACCCCTTATTGTGTAAACTACGAACTTACCAGGTGCTGATACGTGGGCACACGCGCTGCTAGTGCGCGCGCACAGTGCTGACACGTGGCGCGCATAGTGCTAATAGTTTGGGCGCACAGTGCTAATAGTTTGGCACTGTCCTAAACTATTAGCACTGTGCGCGCCAAACTATTAGCACCGTGCGCGCGCGTGGTCAACACGCTCACGCGCGCGGGCATAGGCGCGCGCGAATCTGCCACGTGTCAGCATCGCGCGCGCTCCGCTGACGTCACATTGACCGCATCATGTGACTTAGATTGGTTCGTAGTTTGCACAATAAGGATGATTTTTACTGGATAGCTACCCTATCTATTTGTATTTATATATATAATAGCTTTCAGGTACACACCACTCTTAGGATACAAACGGTGCAGACCATGTAAATCTGCGGAAATGAAATGTAATTACAAATTATTTTCTGTAGATTTACATTTCCGGTTTACATTTACGTAGACTAGCCTATTTTTGATTTACGGAAACGAAATATAATATCTCCAAAATAAAATGTAATTACATTTTATTTCCGCAGATTTACATGGTCCGCACCGTGTGTATCCTAAGAGTGGTGTGTACCTGAAAGCTTATATATATATATATATATGTAGGAGTGTGCTCAAGTGTTACCTTTTTTTATGTTGTTACTTGTTACCTTTTTATAAACCGTTGGATGTACTATTTCTAATGGTTAATATGAATAGTGGCATGGACGCGTAATTATAGTGAACTTCATCTTCCTTTTGGTAATTTAACACACATAAGGTTAAAGAGGTAATTTCAGAACTGATTTTTACTAACCTACTCCTCCCAGCCCTTATTTTTATCACTTCCTCCCACCTCCGGCAGCCGACCATGCACAGCGCCATCAGAGCTCTTCACCGGCGCTCCATCGGAGCTCATCGTTGCAGCCGCCGCCCGAATCTGCTGTCGGTGAAGAGGCCGAGCTTCTAACCGCCGCCACCCAGCCGTGCTTCGCTGCTGTAGATCACGTACCACCATGCCGCGCCCCGCCATTTTCAGGACAACCGTTAAGTCGTCGCAACTGTCGTAGTTCTGAAGCCCAAGGTTCACGCCGTTGCTGTCGGAGTTGAGCTTATTACTCTTCAAGCCCATACCTCCGGTGGTCTGGGACGTCCTTGCCCGTGCCGTGGACGGCAGATATGTGTTGTCCTTGCCCATTTCGTGAACGGCAGATCTGGGCTGCCCTTGGCCATGTCGATCTGGCGTGAGCTTGCTGATCGTCGGAAAGGATCTCATTCAGCTACAAGATCGAACATCAAGCTCGAACAAAAAGGGTATTTTTGTTATGGTTAAGGATTTTACAGGTTCGTTTTTTGGTATATTTGTTTTTTTTGCTGAGTTCAGGTAATAAGACTCTCGGTGCTCTTCAAGATTTGGGGTTGTATGTAGGTTTCTTTAGTTTGATTTCGTTGTTTTATCTAGATCTAATGCAGGTATTGAGAAATTCTGAAACATTTATGTGAAAATTGTGTAATTAAGGATATGTATATGGAGTTCTGGAATTATGTAGCAACATGATGTTAATTTGTAACATTTTCAAGTTGAATCTGTAATTCATGATGTTGAATATGTATCCGTTTGGATTCTGTAAATTAGCAGGACTATTATTTGGTAATTTTTAGTTTTGTATTATGTAACTGATGTAAAATTTATGTAACTTTCGTTATGAAATTATGTAATTTGTTATTGTTTTGGTCACGTTGATTTGCATATTGGTTTTGGGATTAGTTATGTGTTGATAAGTATAACATTGATGTAACTTCGATTGTATGATTATGTAATTTTTCGTATAAAATTTTATAATATTTCATGTAAAATTATGTAACTTGTGATTTAGCTTTATTCAATATCATTCAATTGGAATATGATATCTAGAACTTTCTGTTTAGAATTATGTAACATTTAAAATTTATGAAATATCGATATAAAATTTATGTAATACTGGATATAATATTTTGTAATATCATACATAATATTTCGTAACATCACGTACGAAATCAATGGAAAGATCGAAAATTTAAAATAAAATAAAAACATTTCAAAAAGAATATATTTTTTTGAAAAAAATAAATACTGAAAAAATAGATTTGAACAATAAAAAATTAATTCTGCAGTAAAAAATATTGAGAAGATGGAATCACCAAACTACCCTTTTGATGTTTTTTCTATTTAATTTGTAGATAATTAAAGCAGAAAATCTATAACCATTAGATTTCAAAATTCAATGGTCTAGATTTGGGTAACAAGTAAACTTAAACATGGGTAACATGTGAGCGTTCCCCTATATATATATAGGAGAGCAATCAGGTGCGAACCATGAATTACGGTGCGAACATGCGAACTCAACCAGATTGCGCCATGTGTTGCGCTCAGAAAATGCCCCCTTTTTGTTATAATCAAATTTATTAATTCGATTTTTCCCGCTCCGTTTCAACTCTGATTTCATTTTTTCTTGCGCCAATATTCTTATTTTTTCAAGAGCTTTCTAACAAGTAGTGGATTGCATATATTTTGATGTGTTTTTGAATACGTGTGTGGATGTGTGAATATGAGTGCGAAAAGTGTGATGTGTTTTGCAAATTTAGTGTATATGGTTTGCGGATTCAGTTTAAATGTTTTGCGGATTTAGTGTATATGGTTTGCAGATTTAGTGTATATGGTTTGCGAATTTAGTGTGTTTTGCAAATTTAGTGTACATGGTTTGCGGATTTAGTGTATATGGTTTGCGGATATAGTGTATATGGTTTGCGGATTTAGTGTATATGGTTTGCGAATTTAGTGTGTTTTGCAAATTTAGTGTATATGGTTTGCGGATTTAGTGTATATGGTTTGCGGATTTAGTGTATATGGTTTGCGAATTTAGTGTATATGGTTTGCGAATTTAGTGTAATTTTCACACTTTTGTATGCAATAACCTTGGTCTTGGCCACCTGAATGTATCCAACATTATAGATTGAGCAATAATGGGCAAAAATGGGATATGGAGTCTAAATCAATAATCTAGAAGTGTTAGATGATATAATGTAGTGTAATCCCTTGTCATATAATGACATAGAGGATGTATATTTATATATATTAGCAATTATACAATACTTCAACATAACTACATCATAACTACAATTATAACTTACAATAACTATAATATAACTGCTAATAATAAGGATCACTGCTCTTGAAATCTCTAATAGCAAGCTTTTTTTCTTGGACAACAACTACTTTCAGCAACCCCACAGACTCCTCCATCATGTTATACCAAAATCTACATAATCATATTTCTTATGTATTTTATATTCTCAAACCACATATACTAAATTCTCAAACCACATACACTAAATCCGCAAACCATATACATTAAATCCGCAAACCATATACACTAAATTTGCAAAACACACTAAATTCGCAAACCACATATACTAAATTCGCAAACCATATACACTAAATCCGCAAACCATATACACTAAATCCGCAAACCGTATACACTAAATTTGCAAAACACATCACACTTTTCGCACTCATATTCACACATCCACACACGTATTCAAAAACACATCAAAATATATGCAATCCACTACTTGTTAGAAAGCTCTTGAAAAAATAAGAATATTGGCGCAAAAAAGAATTAAATCGGAGTTGAAACGAAGCGGGAAAAATTAAATTAATAAACTTTGTGGGAAAAAAAAGATGAGCATTTCTAAGCGCGACAGTGTCATTTTGTTGTTGAGTTCGCAGGTTCGCATTTTAAGAGGGGTTCGCACGTGAAAGCCTCTCATATTATGATATCAAAATAGGAAATAAATACTTACAATATAGACATTCGCGGCCGTAAAATGTGACCAAAATTGATCCTCTTAATTGACAATGAAACATCCTGTACATACACTCCAAAACCAATCATCATATGAACCATGAAAATGCAAGAGTGTGATTTGAGAATGTTGTTGTTACAAATTGTAACAAACAACATTCTCAAATCACAGCCATTGTAACTTACAATGGTGGATCACATTCCGTTTTTGGAGGTTTGGTTTCAAGCCATTTAGATTTGAGAATGCAAAATTGTTGCAGGAATGGCTCGCCCATGCATAAAAGATTGGCTCATTTCCAGAGATTATGCATCCCATCACAACTATATATGCAGCGGTTTGGACCAGAATGGTTGGTTTCTAAAAAATATGGCCTATTTAAATTTTCCGTTTCTGGGCTCCGCGTTGAAAGCCCATGTAATTGGAGACTTCTGATTTAGCATTCGGCCTGTGCCGAGTGGTTTCTTCTACCCCATAAGACTTCATATTTTCTACAAATTCATAATTCTTTTTTTTTTGACGAAAGAGATAATGTTATTAATTCAAACTATAAGGAGAGAATAGGGGGAACTTTTTTTTGAACGGTAATCATCGAGGGATTGCATTAAAATTTTAACGCAAAGTGAAGCGGTACAAAGGAGGTCTTGACGTCCTGAGATCAGAATATGTCCGAGCCTCCCGTAGGACACCCGGTGCTCTGAAAACATAAAAACAATCTAGTTTATATCCTACACAAAGATAAGGGTCCCTACGATCAAACCTATCGAAACAAAAACGGTCCAACATAAACATAACTAGCCAAAACCAAGAACTAATCCAACAATAACCCAAACTAAAACAATCAAAACTAAATCGATAGAACGCATAAAACAGGAAGAAATAGAGTGCTCTGATTGCGGCTTTCCTGAGACTTCCCAACACCGGCTGTCCCGGGTCTGTGGGTATAGGCCCATGTGAGACCTTCCCACCCCTGCCGGGTTTCTTCATTTCTCCGGAGGAGGAGGAGGTTGTGACACCTTCACATGTATAGTGTGGTCCTCCTCTGCAGGGATCTCCAGAACCTCGTCCTCATCTTCCCACTCTGGTACCTGAAGTCGCTCCCCCAACGGGGGTTTGAGCGAAATTGAGGGATACCTAGTTGAATCTGCCACTACAAGAGCCAAATAGATCGAGCCAAACGAAAACTCCGGCGTCCCTCGCCGACGTGGCAGCGCCCGTCCAAGATCAGCTTGGGGTCGGCAGGGCGTCCTCTACAACCTGGTTGATGTTGGTTGTGGAGCAGCCCTCATTAGATCGGTGGCCGTCGATGGGGCTGACCCCGGTGGAGCGTTCAGATCCAATAGAGCATGGAGATCCGGACGTGATCCTTTACCGAGGTACCTCCGTTTCGGCGGTGATCGTTCGTGCGGTTGTGCCGCGCAGGATTGGAGCGGTGTCCACCGAAAGGAGAGAGCCAGATCGACCGCGGTGACCAACGGTAGTGGAAGCAAAGCGCCGAGGGTCAACCTCTCACGCGCTGGAGATTGGATCGGGAGGTTTGGCATCACCGTAGTCGTGGGGGTGCGGGAGCACGACGATGAAGATGATGAGGGCGCCATAGATAATCAACAAGGTACGACGTAGCCACGGTGGATATCGACTTGGTAGGTGCGGCGAGATAAGGGAGAGAAAGGTTGTAGACGCTAGAAAGAAGCGATGGAGAGAAGAGGGGATAAACCCTAGCTTGAAGCGAGCATGATGTCCTATAGATGATGCCTATGAATGTGATTCCTTAGATAATTTGTGAATCGAAGTTAATTGTAAACTTAGTTAAAAATCATAAAGTAGTAGAAAATTATGAAAAGGATAAGATATACAGTGGGGAACTATAAGCCATCTAATAAAATAAAGGATGATGCATTGGTGGAAATGGTCGGGATAGCTCAGCCGGTAGAGCAGTGGACTGAAAATCCTCGTGTCGCCAGTTCAAATCTGGTTCTCGGCAATTTATATTTATATGAGTCTCTACTCTACCCAATTTATTATCCCATTTTTTGAGAGAGGGTGCCAAGTGTCTGGAAATATACCTCTTTTTTTTTCTTTGGTTCTATATAAGAAGAATCCACTGGATTCTCTTTTCCAGAGCCGAAATTCTACGTTGCAAGGAATTCAGTTACAGGTAAATGCTCCATACCCAAGTAGGCTTACAATTACAAAGTTAATCATGATTAAAGGCTTTCTGGGTCGTCTTAGCCCTTGTGCTCGACTCTTTTCCAAATAGTTCTGATATAGCTGGCCCTTTTAGGTACTTGAATATTTCCTAATTTCTCTGGAGCATTCACAGTTATTCCTTATGTGAACATAGTAGCCAAATAATCCCAACGTGTTACATAAGGAAGATATTGTATAAGAGTCCTATTTTCCGCAATTTTTTCCATCCCTCTATGTAAATAACCCAATATGGGTTCACAGTCAATAACATCTTCACCATCTAGAGTAAGGATGAGCCGAAGAACGCCGTGCATTGATGGGTGGTGAGGGCCCATATTGACTATCATGAGGTCTTTTCTTGTAGCTGGTATTGTCACGCCCCAATTTCAGCGAACCGAACTCGGGACGCGAACGTTTAAAATAAAGAACACTTTGAAACCTTTTCCATTAATTCACTTTTAAAAAAAAAAACAGTTTAGTTCAACAAAATAATATTTACATCTCAAAATAAGTCCCAACAATTGGACAAAAACGAGGTACACGTCACTAGACTCAAAAACACCCAGAAACCCGCTTCAAGCTCTTCAAGCTTCAGAAGCTCACCTAGTCCAGCCTGCGAACGGTACCTGTAGGAAAAGCAGCTAGGGGTGAGCGTTCGCTCACCATCACAGATAACAGACTGACTACGGCATACTTAGCAGACAAAGCCGGTGACAACAACAACGACTCAAAAGACACACACACGACCACAACTTTCCTCAACTGACTCAACACTCGGACACGTGATGTAGACCCCACACAACGATTGACGACCTCCTCCAAAGACACGACTGACAACTCCGCCATACCAAGATCACAATGGATCGCACACCAAACAAGATCACAAAGGATCACATACCAGCTGCTCAGTAACCAATCTCTGTCTCTCGCCCTTTCCGATCCCAGTCGGGCCAGGCGGTCGACCTGTCGCGCAACTTCTCCCGATCCCAGTAGGGAGGCTAACCCACAACCTCTCCGCTTCACCCGATCCCAGCCGGGTGGTTAGCCACACCCGCGCGTCCTTCCCCCGATCCCAGTCGGGGAGCTAGCCCACAACCCCTCCGCTTCTCCCGATCCCAGTCGGGAGGCTAGCTACACCACACAACCTCCACCATGATCAAGTAACCAAACACAATCACAAACAAAGTTCAACAGACATTAACGACACCAGTCCCAACTCCACATGCACTCAAGGCCACCAAGACACCAACAACAAAACACGGGTTCAACAACCCTCCGGGCCCTCATGGCCACCCAAGACACCAACGGTAAAGTACGGGTTCACAACCCCACGGGCACTCACGGCCACCCAAAACGCCAATAATAACAACACGGGCTCTCATGGCCACCCAAGACTCAACAATAATAACACGGGCTCTCAAGGCCACCCAAAACTCAACAATAATAACACGGGCTCTCAAGGCCACCCAAAACTCAACAATAATAACACGGGCTCTCAAGGCCACCCAAAACTCAACAATAATAACACGGGCTCTCAAGGCCACGCAAAACTCAACAATAATAACACAACAACCTCCGGCATAAACAATGCCTCCAGCAGTCCTAAGATCACTAGTTTCACAAACAACCTCCGGGCATGGTCATATGCCTCCAGTAATTCTAATAACGCTAAGTTCTCTGTTCCTACGACACTACTAAGTGTCACATGCTTTCTCGTATTCGCTACAATCCCGTATCATGCCGTTCTAATATTCGATAACCTAAATAACCCACGACACCCCGGTGTCACATGCAATTCTACAGTTAACTTTCCCTAGTCAGGGTCGAGATCCGGCTACTTTTCCCTACCTCGAGTAAGTCCTCCAAAAACCAACCGAAGAGCTCCGGTGTGACCTCAGTCACTCACCCAACTTTCCCTTGCCTCGGTCCGCGATACGATCTAAAAGAACACAATTTCAAAGCACTTTTAAACTAGTAGGAATAAACCGAAATTCAATAAACTTAACGCCCAAACGTAACCCCAACAATGTCGATCACTCCCAAACTTCCCAAATACTCGACATTGTCGATAAAGGGCCCGTAAAGGCCCGATTCGCCCGCCATGGCGAATCTGCCCGTGTTTTGTAAAAGGCCTTCCGGGGCTCCAAAAGTCCCCGTTTTCGTTTCTACGGTCTTAGAATAGTTCAAGGATCCCAATGCACTTGACGGAATGGAATTCTGACTTCCGAGTCAAATAATTAACGTTTAAAGTTTCTAAAACCCGTTAATTACAACTTCTCCAATTTAATTCCAATTTTCGATTCGGTTAAGGATAAATGGTCTGAGGAACGTTTTAAACCACCCGAACACTAAAACCAGAGCACCCGAGCACGTGGGCCCCACCCGACCCACTTGGCCGTGGGCCCTAGGGTCCTTTAGGGCTCGGCCCACCTTAGTGGTAGCTAGCCCTAGCTCCGGCCATCCACCCCGAGGTCCGGCCAGCACCGGCCCGGTCCGGCCAGCACCGGCCAGGTCCGGCCAGCCTCCACAAGGCACGGCCAGCCACCTCACACTGCCGGCCGGCCACCCCACATGGTGGCCGGAGCTCCCCCGAGCTCCTGGTCACCGGAAAACGTTCCAAAACCGCTCAAAAACGTCTCCAACGAAACCCCAACCTCACTAAAACCCTAACTCATAGTTTTACCCAAACCCTAGCTTTCAAAAATTAACCAAAACGACGATCGGTTTAGTACAAACCGTAGAGGAGGATGAGGGGAAGTTGCTTCCTTCTTGCCTTGAGATGATCCAAGGGTTGGATGTCAAACCCTAGCCCAACTTCTTCTCTTTTCTCTCTTCTTCTTCTTCTTCTTCTTCTTCTTCTCCAGACTCTCTCTTCTTTCTCTTTCTAAAACTCAACTCAACTCATTTCCCCCCCTTTTTCCCCTATATGGCCGAACCCCCCTCTCTCCTTGTCTTCTTGTTTTTCCCCATACACCTAACACCACCACTTGGTTGACAAGTGGCAAGGTGGGTCCCACACCTTTTTGGAAAAAAATATCTAATAGATATTTTCCAATCAGATTCACGAAAATCGGACGTTTCGGGCCCCAAACTGGCACTTTTCCCAAGAAATTACGAAACTTGGCGGGCTACAAGGAAACGGCTTAACTAAGACCGCTGCGACGACGGCTAAGCTTTTTGGATCCAAAACGGTCCTCGAATGGACCAAAACGTCGCTCGGTTGACTTTTCCAGCTAAAAGTCAACATTTCCCAAATTGATCAGAAAGTTGCTCTGAGTCCCCTGGAACTCATTTTGGTCGATAACGGGGTCAACTTAAGTCCGGTATGACCCTCGGGGTCAATTTAGGTTAAATTAAGGGTCTGTCTTAAAAAATTTTAAATTTTCCTGTTTTTCGCAGGTTTGACTGTCGTTGACCGGGAGTGGTTCTTACAGGTATAGTCATAAGTTTTTCCTCTCTTCTTTCTTTCATGAATTGCCGAAAACGAAAAGAAATTCATCCAAATGCAAAAATCAAATAATTGAAAATAACGTTTCAAATTCCAAAACAAATCTACAACTAATCTTCTAATAATACCAAAAGTATAGCCGGGTATTTAAAACCAATCAAGATCCAGAAAACATATTATATACAGAAAAATAGAAAGCTGTAAATAATTAATTTTGACTCGATCTGAGGTCAACCATAACAGTCTGGGTGCTTGTGGACCCACCACTGATTATCGCTAACTAGCAGAATGACGATCCTGGTTGGGGGAAGGAACACGAAAATCGTGGAGGAACCCTTAGAGAGGGTGGGTTGTCAATCCTTGATAATAGCTTAAGGCCTAAAGGAGGCCTTATGGAACTTGGAGGGGCTTCCTTTCAGCCCTCGTCTGATATTCTGCCAATTGATCTTCTACTTCACGTTTCCTAACCAAAGTCTTCTTCGGCTCAATTTCTTTGAGATACCATCATGGAGAACCCATTGTAGGTGCCCATCTTAACACGGGGTTGCGAAAGACGTCGGGCATCACCGTACCCTCCTCCGTCTCTACCGATGAGCGGGTGGGTCAAACTAGATTGGACGTTCTGATTGGTGATGATGACTTAGGCAAGATGCTAGACCTCAATATGTGTCTCGAGCATCTGCAATGGGGAGAACCCAAGACGAACTTTGGGGGATGCACGAGAAGGCGGGGAAGTCCATTCCCAAGGGATAGGTTTCCCTACCAATAGGGCCTTAGAAGCAGCCAAAAAAGATCGTATCGAGGGACTGACTTGGTCTTATTTTGTAGGCCTTGAGAAAATAAAATTATTGGCGCAAAGACGAGGTCGATTAAGGCACAAACGGAGCGGGAACGAGCGATATAAGCTTAAAGATTAAAATTGGTAAAAATTGAAAAGAGGAGGACACGTGGCGTGCTCATAATGGGCCATGTATCGTGCTTAATCATTGATCAGATCCAGTAGCGCAACTCTTACCATGCGCGCATGCTCTAGTTGCCTTTAAAGTTTCTGCTGGCATTTTATTTTCTCTTTAGTGTTTTTGCTTGTTCTTCATTTAAAAGCAAGTTCTACCATCTAAGGTCATAGTTTTTCCCAATGATCTAAAAATTTCGACTAGACACCGCCTAAGCGCCCACCCATTTTGGGCCTAGCCGACCCGACTAGGCGCCTAAAACAATTTTGCATATTATAGTGACTAAATTAAAATAATTAAATGGTTGTTCAGAGTTGTTGAGTGTTTCATATTAGCGATTGTGCTTCTAAGTTGTTTTGTGTTATTTTTTAGGTATTTTAAATATTGTTACCATTTTTAATATAAGGAAGCTCATAATTTGTTTCTATATTTTTTTTGATAGGCTAATAGTTTTATTAAGCGAATGTTCTATAAAGATATAGAACATAGCAAGAAAAGATCCAAAAAGACCAATTCCTCAGACCAATACAACTCCGAAGAGAAAACGAAGAATAGGAAAAACAAGAATGTCTACTTCCTATCCGTAAGCAAACAAGTAAACCGGTTAGAAACCGGAACATGGGTTAAAGGAAGAATTGGAGTCGGTTCCACGACGACCTTGGTCTTTCCATCTTCGGCATCCTTCTCGAGAGCTAAATCACAAAAATCAACAGCCTTATGTCCAACTTTCGAACTGTACCTCCAATTGCCCGTACTGTCATTTTTGTCAATATCTACCATGTAACGTCCCATTTTAACCCCTTTATCAGCAGAGGTCCTAGATCTTGTCTGATAAACAACTATTGGTTGTGAAATCACCTTCGATTGGCTCTTCTTCGGGCGTCCTCGTTTCTTTGGCTCGGTCTCAGCTATCGGTTTTTCAAAGGCCTCCTTCCATGGACTTCCCTGAAAGCCGACTTCCAGAATCGATTCACCATCCCGAGGAAGAGGGTCAGTACACGATCCAATATCTTTCCCAATTCGGCTAAAAACAGTAACCAAACTTGGGTCCACATCGACCATCGAGCGTGCTTTGTCGGACGGGCTTAGCACTCCACCCAAAACATCCTTTTCAACTGATCCCAATCCAACTACAGGATCAGGCCCATCCGGACAAGAGCCCATCACAACCCCTCCAGGCCCACCACACCCAATACCCTATATTGGTAACCTATCCGGATGTAGCTCTGGTGCCGCGATCAACGACGAATTCAAAATCGAATCATCGCAGTTTGAAAAAGGAATCCCTTTCATGATTGGATTCTCCTTCATTGAAGCGATCCTTTGAAACACGGAGTCAACGACTGGATCGAGATCGGAATCGCGAGCGTCAAAAACAGAGTGACGCAGTCGTCGGAATCCTGAGTCATGGCGTCCTCACGAGGGTGCTCCTGACCCGCACTGGAAGCCCGGAGAACCATTCCGGAGCGAGCTTCTGGATCAGGACGCAAAACAGAGCCCATGCTCTGTTTTTGCTCTCCGAGTGAAATAATCGCCGGAAAACCCTGAAGACGCCGCGAGAAAGCTACGAATAGGACATGTCCATTCAACTTGAACCCGTTCATCATTTCTATCGCCTGGACAGCAGCTGAATGCGAAGAAAACCAAATGAATCCAAAGAAGAAACCTTTTTTATTTGCTCTTTTCAGCAAGGTGAAGGATTCAATGTCGCCAAACGGAAGAAATGTAGCTTGGAACGACTCTCCACGTACTGAGTAAGGCAAGTTTCTCACGTACACCTCCGCTGCACTCTCCACGTACTGAGTTCGAGATTGTCGCCGGCGTACTGGAGCTCCGTCCCTAACCACATCTTCCTCCTCTTTTGGGGTCTCTTTGACTACAGTCGGTACAGAAACCACGGGAAGTGTAGGCACAACCCCTTCCATCTGCGTCCCCATCTCTGTGGCAGGACCGGCTTCAGTACTCTATTTAGCGCCATCGACAACCGGACTTTTAGTCGCAGCGTGATTATAGGGTGGCTGAGATGCCGAGCCTCCACGAGTTCCCTGAGAAGTGTCTTTGAACGGTCTAGCACTAGGACTACAAAATGACCGGTACTCACGATATACGGCCACCAGATTCGAGCAAAATGAGAAGAACGGTACAGGGTCACCTTCACTGATGCCGGTAGAAGTCCGGCTGGCCAAGTGTTGAGAGCGTTTCCTTCCGTTCACCTTCATTAAAATTACTAAGTCATTTTGTTTCTATATATAGTAATATATCTATTAAAAATTTAGAAAATAGAAAAATACAAATCCGATTAGTCATCGATTAATCCCCGTCTAGTCCCCGATTAATCCTTGAAGGCCATAGCCGCCCGACTACCGCCTAACGACTTTTAGAACCTTGGTTTTGACGATCCAATGAGGTTTCAAGAATCCATGAGCTTCCCACCACCTCTAACTTCTCCATTTTCATGTGTTGAAGCTTTGGAGAGTTGGAGATAGTGGGTTTGCAAGGTAGAGGAGTTTTTTATTGGCTTTCTCAACCTAATCCCGATTATAATCTCTACTCTTCTCTAGTTTTGTTGTAAAGTTGGGATTTTTGGATTGTTTGAGTAGGATTTAGATTCCATGACCTTCGATTTTAATCCTTGGTCATGGGTATTGTGTAAATGTCGATTTCTTTAAGTTAATGCATAGATTGATGGTTAATTCGGTGTTGGTTATGTTATTTTGTATGTTTTGGGTTAGTGAGCTTAATTATCATCCACTTGCTTGTATGTATGTTTATCAATATTTAATCTACTCTATGTTTATTCATAATTATCTTACTTTGTGTTCGCATTTTCATGTTGTTGAACCCGATTTCATGTGCTAGCTATTTCATCTCTTGGGTGTGTATCAAGTTCAAGGTTATGGTTGATAAAAATGCAATCTTGAGCCATTTAGTGAACTTATCTAGGATTTCCAACATTTTTATGCCTTGATTTCCTATTTATGAGATAGAAATGTGGTAGGATGTGTTTCTCAATTCTCTTGTGTATTTCAAGCCGAACGAACGATTTAGGAATTGTTCATAATTGTTGTGTGCGCTACGTAGATCGATGTTTTGGAGCGATCCATGATTCGATCTAGTGTTGAGTTCATATTCACTTTTACAGAATTTACTTACGCTTGTGTAATACCAGAATATCGTGTTTCGATGTTTTATGTAGTTCACCTTAATTTTCGGTGACCATATTTATTGATGGAATTTGGTAATTAGGATGATTTAACTAGGCGTAGCTAAGTAGATTCGTTGAGTGTTTTAGATTTTACTTACGCTCGCATATTACTATAGTCTCGTGATTCGTTACTCTATGTAATTCTCCTTGATTGCCGAAATCATCTTGATCGATGGTGCTCAGTATTCAAGAAGTGAACTAGGTGTAGCTAAGTAGATTCTTCCATGATTTAGAGTTTTCTTATGCTTGTGTATCACCATAGCTTCTTAATTTGTTTTTTTATTTAGTTCCCCTTGATGGTCGATGACATTTCGGTCGTTAGGACGTTGAACTACGTGTAGTTAAGTAGATTCATCGTTTGGTGTAGCTATCCCTACTTGTGTCAGTTGGTAGCGAGAGTGACATGCATTCGTTGTTGTTATGTCTTGTTCGAGGATTGATCGAGCTTTTCTCAAGATCATAGAACTACACGCTATTACTATTATTGATTTTTCTGATGATTGGTGGTGCCCATTTCGGTTCGAGAAATGGTCTTGTGGCCTCTCCCCATGACTAATATGTGTTTGATTTCATGATACATCATATATAGGAACTTAAGTATTCTAAGACCATAAGGAAATAATTTATTGACTTTACCCATCGTTAACCATGCCATGCGTTAATTGGAATTCGTGTTTACTTGTACTCGTGACCTGCTCTTTGAGTGAATCAATAGCTATGTATCTTACGTGGTAGCGTGTATATAATTTCCTTTTTTTCTAGATTCAAACCAACTTATACCTTTTCGCCCTTTATTTTCCCCTGGTTTTAGCGAAATACTAATTATACCTCTATTCCATATGGGCTCGACCGGTACTTAGCCGTTTTCTAAATTGCTTACCGTGTACAGGTGCACATAAAAGATGGATTTGACACATAGTCATCCCCACTCATCAAGGACCCCACCCTGAGCGAAGAGCCAATCAAGCGTCTGAACCTTGGGCAGAATCGAAGTTGACCAAATCAATAACGCCCAAGGCACACCCACTACTGCATCCCAACCTACTAAGACCTAGAAAACTTTAGCCGACAATAAACCTCCCAGCGCCCAAGACAAGACCAACAAATCAGCGGACCGAGGTTAATCCTATAACGAGGTATATTTGAATAGGGTAAGACATAGTCTTGAACAACACGTTCTAGACGTTAACCCTATAACTAAATACCCGACTAATCCAAGTGACAAGTAATGAGGTAGATTCTCGTGATGGTAGGTGCACGACCGTATCTTACTTTTCCCTTTTCCTGACTCGACCTGTAAATACAAAGGTGTTTAAGAAACACATCGATCTCTCGGTAGAGACCTTTTCGAGGCAACTAAGGGAGTACTGGGCATCTAGGGAGAACACTAGGAAAAAGGGGAGGCTTCCGATCCAGCGGATGGGGGTTGGGACACCGAGTTGTCACTCGTTTCTCCCTGACTCTGATTGGGGGTGTCAAGGTCCCGATCTAAAGGATTGGGATGGAGCGTCCTTGCACGGAGTCATAACATCGTATCCAAGGTCGGGCCTCTAATGAACGTGGATGATCAGCGAGCGGATGAGGAGATATGGGATCTCAGCAGAACCATAACATAGTGGTAGTAAGTAGGAACGTGTAGAGGTGCCTCTGGTGATGGAGGATGAGGTGGCGGTGGTTCTAGATCGTGAACGATGGTGGAGGAGGGCGGCGGCATTGCCAATGGCGTTGGTGGTGGCCTTTTAATCGTCGGGGGAGAAGGGGGTGAGAGTGGTAGTGCTCGATCGCGAGCGGTGGTGGGAGGAGCACCTTTAAGCTTTTTCACCGGCCGTTATGAGAAGGAATTCAGATTGGAGACGTTGCCTGTGAAGTAGGAGGAGGTGGTCATTATGGTGACGGCGATAGTAGAATACCGGTAGATGACAGAGATGGTACCCGTAAATAGCGAAATCGTCATGAAGAGTTAAGGCATGCTGAGAGAGTTTATGTACTCTTGAGAGAAAAAGAGACTTCGTTGCCGAGATTTGGTGTAGGGTTAACGGAAGATACATGGTTCATGACTGGTATAAAAGCAAATGTAGATCTGAACAAGTTATTAGGATCAGAAATTAGATTTTTTTTTAATGAAAAGATGTATTTGATATTTCCACCACTTGCCATCTGCATTGACCCAATTTCGAGAAAGAAAGACTAAATTGTTTGGTATACTACCAAGGCAACCAACTGCCAGTAACGGTAATCACACGTTAGATTCGCAATTATTAGTTGTAGCTGTCCTAATCTATGATTTTCTATGAAAATTCTTCACGTTGTTGAAAACAAGTACAAGTTCCGGAAATTACATGTTCTGGAATATTGAATACAGATCATCTCAACAATGTAACACTTTTCCATTTTCGTTTTTCTACGGGCTTAGGTCCCAACTCCAGTTTCTACTCAGAAGACCCTATGTATTTACTTAGATCGAAAATCGGAGGAAAGGAGACTTAGAGTCAATGGAAGCTGACAAAGTTTCTATACGTTCAGATATAGTGTGCGCACAAAGCTATTTGGAGTCAAGTAAACTAAAGGACTTGTCCTATGCACTACTAGTCTCCATATGTATATGTGACCCTTTGAAATTTCCTCTTGTTTTTTCGGTACACGGTATGTGAATGTGGCCATTCTACTAGTTCACAATATTTTGATCCTTCCAAGCCGTCTTTGATCTATTCAAGCCTTTCACTTGCAAATTTCTTCGTTTCGGCACCGGCCATGAGGAAATTTTCATTTTAAGGACGATTTTATTGTATCACTTTATTGAGATGGTGACAAATAATTGATTATTTTCTTTTTGTCTTTGTTTATAATAATTGTTTCTGTTTTTTTATGAATCGAAATAAGATGTAACCGATAAATTAAATATAGTGATTTTGAGTTGACCTACTAGTCAAATAGAGTTGTTTTCTATCATTAAAATAGTTTTCTTTTAGGTGTTTGACTAGATTGTAAGTCAACTTTATTATAATATCATTTGATCAATTATCATTTATGCTAATTTTGACAAACTAACAAAGCTTCATGTGTTGTATAAAACATAAGACATTTTTTAAAATCTCAACTGGTACATTGAAAGCAAGGCGCAACCCTGGTTCTTTTTCTCTCTAGAAAGCGGTTAGGGTTTTGCGAAGAGTGAGCGGCGGCGACGATGCCTATCTCAACGGATTCCGGTCTCACACAACACGGGAGTGAGGAGGAGAACAACGGTGGTCGGTCGGTGATGTCTCCGTCTCCTAAGCGTGTTCCATCTCGATCTGTTTCGGCAAAGGCGACGTCAGAGGAGGAACAAATTCGGTTCAGTGCTCAACGGGAGGAGGGTGGCCGGTCGGGGTGCCTCGAGGGACGGGAGGACGACGACCTCAAGGGAACATGATGGAATATCGAAGAGGTCTTGTGAGAAGATCTCCAGTGTTGGGACCACGGCCGCGTCTCGTTAGCGTGGGAAGACGATGGAGATCCCGACGAGGGTAGGTTCTCAACCATTGGATTTCCGGTGGGGAACGGCTATGACAGGCTCCCTTTCAAGTCCGACCGTTGGGGTGTATGTGTCGTCAAATAAGGAGACGGGACAACCGGTACATGGGACGTCGGAGCCAACGTCGGCTACATGGAGAAGGAGGCCGAGGAAAGAGTCGTGTAGGGCTTTGCAAGAACATGGGTCGGATGGACCGGTTGGCTCGGGCTTGCTCGCGGATGACAGAAGGGCATGGGCTGGACCAATGGGGAGGGTCGGCCCAGGGATGAGGGACTGACTTGACTGTCGCTAGCACCCTCGTCGATCTTGTCCCATCGTAGTTACCCCTGATGTAGTCTTTCCAACGAGTGCCTCCGCCTCGCCCCTCGTCGGCCGTGAGGCCTACCATTAAATTGAGGCGCGAAAGAAACCCTAAGCATTCTTCTGACGCCCAAGTCTCTCTTTCCCTCTCCTCCATGACGTCTCTCCTTCCTCCCCCGACTACGACAGTCGTGGCCTTCTCCCTCGGTACGTTTGAACCCCTGGGTAAAGCTCGACGGGGTCGACCTTTGAAGAACCAAACCCTAGCTTCCTCTGCAAGCAACGCTAGGGTTTTGGTGAATTTAATTCTGCCCCCCCCCCCCCCACAGTCGAGTTGAAGGCCCCGACGCCCGCTCCCGAAGATGTGCAGGCTCTCTTGATTCCTATGACTGTCCCTACTCTCCAACCACCGGTAGAAGCCCCCCCCCCCCCCCCCCGACCCCTATGGCGACATTTTCCCTGGTCATTTCCACCCCGACTTACCCCATCGCTGTGCCGCATGTGACAATACCTGCTTCTGACCCATTGCATCCACTGGTACGGGACCCCTTAAAGGGAAAGTCGCCCATGCCTGAACATGGGTGGCCAGAGCCAGGGAGAACGGAGGTGGATGCTCTTTGTGAGAGGGTTGGGGTTCCCAACGTCGTTCGTGTCCCCGTGATCCTGGTGCTGCTCACATCACCACCAGGGATGACCCACCGCCGCAGGACGTTCAGACCCAAGGAAGTCAGCTCAACCTCGGTGGAGCCTTCATCTCTAGCATGTCTGGACTCCCAACTGCTCAACCTTCAAGATGGCCTCTCGGATTGCTCGTTGGAGGAAGAGGAGGAGATTGAGGTGATGGTATTGTACACTCCAGTGAGCCCATCCATACTGGCTAGGAAACAATTTGCCATGATGGATAAGTTGTTGTCGTCCAGGCCACCCCGGAAAGAGGTCCTCCTTCGGATCATCACCAAGGCATGAGGTAAATCAACTGAGGGGTTGGTGATCAAAGACATCGGACCAGGTGTCTTCGGGTTTTACTTCGAGAATGAGAAAGCACGGGCATGAGTTTGAGATAATGAATCATGGTGCTTCGATGGGAGACCGCTACTGTTGGATGACCTAAACCCGATGGCTAGAGAGAGCCACACCCTGAATAGGATCCAACTATGGGTGCATGCTCATGGCCTCCCTCCTTTGGTCCATACCAAAACCACAGGAGAAGCGATTGGTGCGACACTGAGGCTTTGTGTGCGTATCCCGTGCGATCAATGGGGTACATGTTGGGGAGGATCAGTAAAAGTTCTCTTCTAGCGTCTTGTTGAGCACCCCCTTTGAAGACACCTCCCGCTTCGTTTTTGAGAATTTCCTGACCCGGTTCGTGTCACTCTTACTTATACAAAACTACCTATGTTTTGTTATAACTGTGGGATGATAGGTCACATGGTGGCCGGGTGCGACCTGGAGGTGGTGGGTATTCCCCAGTTCGACTCCTCGATGTTGGAATTCCAAAAGGACCATCAAACCAGTGTATATGCCACAGATTGGGACGGTCAGGTATCTCATAAATCGGTATCCTCGACTTTTGCACCTAAGGCCCCCTTGTCTCGAGGCATGGGCCTGATAGTATCCTCGGCTACTTCACCTAACGGTGCGACCCGCTCGGCCGATCCAGGTTGAAAAAATTTGGTAATCGACCGGCCCTTAGTTAGCAGCAAAATCGATGCCCTAGTCCTTCTTGGGTACATAGATAGAACTGGACTTGGAGCTAAAACTGAGTTTGGCGTTGGAGCAGGAACCAGGGGAGTTAAGGGAGGGTCCACTAGGGTGTTAGTCTTAGTGCCTGTAGTTCAATCCTAAATGTCCAAATGTATATATCATCATTAGCAATAAAATTAAAGCGACTTTATATTACTTATGTGTTGGAGTAATATATCGATGTGTGCTCTGATCTATGCCCACCATGAGAATAGAACCATAGATCGAGATAGATCACACTCGATGGGTCCCTAGTCAACAAAGCTTCACTAGAAGCGACTAGTATGAAAGATGGCTCTTTATGGCTTACGTTCTGTTAGTCATTGGAATGGGATTCCGGAGTCTGATCATAGATATCATGTGGGACATGATATTGGACGACCCGATATGAATATGTTCCATAGATCAAGTCATGAACATATTCATTGTCGTAGCTTGTCATGTATCCTTAGACCAAGGAGTCTTTGTGATCGCTATGTAGTCAACAACTGAGTTTGACCTGAGCCTAACGTTGTCCGTAACAGGGCTTCCATAACGGCCAGGATTGGCTTGGGGACGGGCTACATAAGTGACACGAAAGACGGCTAAGGGATTTATCTCTCATACTGAGGTATGAGAAAGATATCGGTTCTCGGCCGCTTGATCGAGAGTGACTGAAAGAATAGCATGGCCATGCACATGTTACTGAGTATCATATATTCAGTCATCTCACATATCAAGGAACAATGATTGAGAATAATAAGGATGACGGATCTATTCCTTATCTCAATCAGGATATAGGAGATAAAAGGATAATGATAGGGACGACGGAAAGGTTAGAATCGACAGGGTCGATTCGTTACGCAGTGTTAGACAATATTAAAGTCTCGTTAGTTGCCACTTAAATAGGATCAAGTAAAATGGGATTTTACATTGATCTATTGACATGCATAAACCTAAGGGTCACACCGGAGGATGAAACTCATTGACACATTTATGGAGAATGGCCAAAAGGGAGTTGTCTCGGGACATGACCAAAACTGGGTTTTGGGTCATGTGCCCGTAAGTGAATAGGACTTTACGGATCGAGAAAAGGCTTGGAGTCTTGGGATTGATCGCGTCGGATAATGTTGGACATTTCCGGTATGGAAGGCTTGGAGGCGATGAGCGAATCACGGGACCTCGTTGGAAATGGCCATGGGCCATGTTCCAAGAGGCCCATGAAAGGCCCATGCAACCAAGGCCCATGGAACTAATTAATCAAGTCTTGATTAATTAGTACTAAGTAAGAAAGACTAGGATTAAGGTGTTGGTGATTCACCACCTAACCCAATCTTGTCTTGTCATACTTTGTCCTATTTACACCTTACTTGTCACCATGCTTGTCTCATGCCTTTAGTTGGACAAGTATGGGATTTGTTATGTTTAAGTCATCTTTTTTCAACATAAGAAATACAAGACAAGAATAGGAAACACAACTTCTCCCTCCTCTCCTTAGCAATTTCGGGTTTGGCAGGCTCCCACCTCCATTTTTGTGTTCTTGAGTCCTCAAAGAGAAGAACTACGTGGCTTTGATTCCATGTGGATACGTAGGCGTCTTGGAGACTCAAGCCAATCATTCGTTAACCGGTGTTCTTGTTTTGGTAAGAAATAGTGCTGAAATTTTCTCTTGTGAATCCATTCTTTGTTAGTTGTTTCATGGTTTTAATCGTCTCTTGGTTTTCCTTGATTTTCCGCTGCGATTTGGTTCATCTCCAACCATACCTCGAGACCCAATATAGGGAACCCTGGGACAATCAAGATAGGGCGGGCAAGCTGGCCCGCATGGAGGAATGAAAGAGATTCAGTGCTTCAGGGACTGGCCTTGGGAGGGGTCCCTGAACAGAGCTCTGCCTCCTCTTGAAATCAATGATCGCATGTTTGGTTTAATACAGTGAATAGAGCATGAAGGCTACGTTTTGAACAACAATCATTGGTTTCGTCATAGTTTAGTTTTATTTTCAGTATAACTTTATGGCACTTTCAACACCGGTTGTACGGGATTATTTGTCTCAAAGTTTTTTTTTTTAAAGAGACCTATTAGGGCTCTATATAGTATAATGACTCTTTTCTATTTCGTGGTCAGGGACTTCCTCCTGATGCACTCATTTATAGTTGAAATTTAAGTTAATAAAATTGCACCTTTCACCCCCCCAAAAAAGGCAACAACAATCTTAAGACTCCTAGATGTAACAGTGTCTAGCAACCAAACCAACTATCCAAATTCTAATCTATGAAACCCAACAGAATCTACACAACACCCCAGAGCAACTGAGGAAAACAAAATGCAAAGCATACCATGCTAAATCAGCCAAAAATACCCAACTATAACAACACCACTTATCCGATCAGATACAATTCCATACTACTCTCCAACAAACTCCATGACAACACCTCATTGATTAGAAAAAGAACCAGAAAACCAGTAGAAACAGTCAGGGAGAACAAAAGAGAATCTCACCCAATAATACAACTACACTCCACAGATAACCAACCTCCTCTGAGTCTTACAACACAGCTGAGGAGAAGTTTGCCACATACTGAAGGGGAAGAAAAGATTTCTCTTAAATAGTGACCACTCTAGAGCAAAGGAAGAATGTTGGATATTTAAAAGGATATCCTTAACGGATACTAATAAGTTATTGAAGACCATAGAGTTCCTGGCTAGCAAGATCTCCCAAATAAATGAGGAAATGTTGCATGGAATGCACCAGGAAATCCTCCACCAATTTAATACAACAACCGAAATACACAACACCCTCTTGCAGTATAGGAAGAAATGATCAACATCTTGAAAATGAGTCCCACAGAACCTGCACCAAGAATCAGCTATGGAGATATAAATCCCTCTGGCCTCTAAGAAACCTTTAGTTGGAACAACTCCAATGCAAGATAGTCGGGAAAAGGCCTTTATCTTAGGAGGAAGGTTGGGCATCCAAAGATATTGGATCCATTGGCAATTAGAAGGAGCATTAGATAGGTAAGAATACATATTGTTGATAGTGAAACCTTTATTTTCAACCTTCCAATGGACCGAATCAGATTTAAAGCTATTGAGGGAGCAAGATAGAAGGTAATCACCCAATTCTTTGAACTTTTCTAACTCCCACCCTTTGAGTTGTCTTCTGAAAATGAAATACCACTCATCCTTCCTCCACAATTCTTGAACTTTGTCGTTCTTTTGTGTGCTAAGATAGAAGAGTTTTTGGCATTTGAACGTAAGTGGACAGCCAGAAATCCAAAGGTCTTCCCACATTTTGATCCTTCCTCCATTACTAATGTTCCAAACTAATCATGTGGTTCCAAAAGCATTACTGAAATTTTTGTCTAATAGGAAGGAGGTGAAATGAGGTATGAAGCTAACTCCATTATTGATAAAAGCTGAAGAGAGATCCTAATCACAGACATCCTAATTGTACTTGGTAAAAATAATTCTCTTCAAAGTATGTCATCTTTAGTAGAAAATATCCACCACCACTTTGCAAGGAGTGCCTGATTCATGATAGATTGTTTCTTGATCACCAAGTCACCCATATCTTTTAGTTTGCATATTAAATCTCAATGCACTTTATGCAGATTCCTCCTAACAACATTCCATTCAAGAGAAACCTTCTCTGTCATCTCTCCATCTCTCTAATGACCCCTATAGGAGGTTTGAATAAAGACATATGATAGAGAGGAAGAGAACTTAAGGAAGACTTTATAAGTGTGATCCTGCCACCAAATGATAAGAACTTAGATTGCCACAGACTCAATTTCCTCTTCAACTTTTTAATGATTGACGCCCAAGTCTTGTACATCCTTGGATTAACACCCAGTTGGAAACCAAGACACTCTAAAGCGAGAGTAGTGTTTTAAATATGCGTGTTACAATTTATTCGGTTAATAATATTCATATAATCAAACTATCTCCAATTTAATAATTTTATAACATAATGTTTCAAATATATACATTTCACATCTTTTACTGATGACAAGATATAATTGAGTAAGGTAATATCTTAAAATCTTTTACTTTGAAATGATACGAGATAAATACTTTTTCTGTTAAATTAATAAACACAACACATCGATACTTAACCAAGTCCTCTCTCTAGAATATTCGTTCTCCCTTCTGTCTAAACTAACCCTACCCTCACTTCCCCTCATCGCTGCCTTTAACGGTGGACTCGTGGCTTCGACCACTGAGGTCACCGTCAGTTCGTGCTTTTCCCTCCCCTTTACCTTTCTCCCTTCCTTCTCTTCCGTTTCTCTGCTCCTCTCCCTCCGATCGGCGTAGCTTAAGGCCGGATATATTGCATTCTCTTCGATTCCTAGGCCGTGGGACTCGTTTCCCCTCTTTCCATGGAGAGGATCGTTGCAAATTGGGGTTCCTTCGTGCATAGGTGGTCGATTTCTTGGCCTTAGCTTCACCTTGTTGTGGTGGTCAGTCTGACTCTAGCATCGCTTTCCTGTTCCATCCATGGGACGCGCTTCTTCGTGCTTCAGACGAGGATTGTGGTGGTTCGGATCTTTTCCGCTGATGTTGAGGATGGTCGCTCGCTCTTGGTGTCGCCACGTGTGGATCCGGCCTTTCGTGGTCAGATCTAGGGTTCTTGAAGCTCAGCTCCTCTCGGGTCAATGCAGCTCGTCGTCGTCGATGATTCCTCTGCCCTGATTCGTTTGGAGTGTCTCTTCGTTGCCTCGGTTGGGTACTTCCTCTTACCCTTTTCCCCTTTCTCTCATTAGCGTTTAGGTCTACATCTGTTCCCGTCCCTATTTTGGCACGGGCTCGCTGGTTTGGGTGCTGGCCCATGACGAGGGTTTCAGGTCTTTAAGGCCTTGCTCTGAAGCCTACGTTTCTACATAAAGTTTTGTGGGTTGTGGGGTTTGTCTCTGTCGCGATGGTGTTGGCCGCCTGCAACGGGTTGGGCTCCATCCTCTCTTTGGGGTGGCAGTCCTACTGAGATGGGAGTGAAGTTTCCTTCTTTGGTTTCATTTGAGGCCTTTTTGAGTTCCAACGTTCTTGTTCTTCTATTTTTTTAATGTTTTCTACTGGGTTTCTTAATCCTTTTTTTTAAAATGCACTTAATGGTTGAGAAATTAAGGTTATAGACCTTTGTATTTCAGGTATTCATGTTTGATAAATTCAGGTTTCAGATCTTTTGTTGTGGTGTTTGTTGTATCTTTCTGGTTGCAAGTTTATGGTGTTGTTCTGGTTGTGGTTGCATTTTTATGGAGTAGATCTGGTTGTAAGTTTCTTGTGTTGTACTAGTTGTAAGTTTATGTTATTGTTCTGACTGTAAGGTTTCATCCCCGGTCTATGGGGCTCCGGTTTCTTGAGGTTCCATTCTGGAATGCTCGTAGGTTGCCTTTTTTTATTCCACGTCGTGTTCTTTATTTTAAAGAGCCAGTGCTTTTGTAATATGCTTTGCCGATCTAAAAAACACATCGATATTTTTTGACATGTTTTTAGGGCATCGACAGTGGAGAGGCTGGGAGCAAAAAGTAGGAGAAAGAGTCCAAAAAGGAAGAGAGAGAAATTAATTAAATAATGCTGGCTGGGAGTTCTAGCTGGTAGCTCACCACCTCTCCTTACCGTCGGCTGGGAACAAAATGTGAACAAAAAAAGTTACCATAAGCCAACAAAAGGCTTAGCATTGTACGGTACTGACTGGAAGAGCTGACTATAAGGCAACGAAAAATAATTTTTTATTCTCCCTGCCAGCTCCTCTCCGCAGCAACCGATTGTAAGACTGTGGATGCCCTTAGGTGGCAACCCACTTCCATTCCCAGATAAAATTATAGCTCAATTCTTCTTATAAGGACGTGATTCCGATAAGAAAAAGAGGTCAACCCAATAACATTGGTGGTAAAGCTGACTTAACCACGAATCAACTAGTTTAGTGAGTGCTCATTCCACTTATATCTTACACAATGCTACATGTTCTTGCTTGTCTATATATATATATATAGTCATATGCCACCTAACTACAACATGTATTTAAAATAAAATAACCTTAAATTTTGCTTCATGAATACGAGCGCACATAAATCTGATCAGATATATGTAAGGTGAAATTAAAAGATAATTTGACATCAAAGTTAATCTTGCACATTCACATGTAACATATCTGACACATATATAGCCGATGGCGCAGACAAAGTGGTGCCGAAGCCCGCTGCTTGTGGTGCAGCCCACGCCCAGCCACCACACCGTCCACTACCTGTACTGATTTTGGCATTTTGTACCGATTAGGCCACACCAAATATCCAAGCCCACACTTGAATTACAAATCACCCATTTTTCATGCCTATATTTTAGATATTTATTTTATCAATTACCTACTACGTTTAATCGCTGCCTGGACACAAACATGCAGCAGCATGAATTAGGCCTCAACCTAATACCTAGGCACGATGTTATTGTTTCTTAAAACGCCTCACATTTGGTCAAACATTAATTAATTTAAGGTTTCGCATTAACACCCTTGTTTTAAGTGGAGTCTTAACGTTGTTGTGTTGGCGCGGAGGATAATTATAACTATAGGTTCTATACCCTTAATTTAACTCAAAATCAAGTGGTTGGTGTGTCAGTTATTCAAAATCAATTCGAACCAGGTTCAATTCAATACAATTTAAACCGTCCGTGCCTTTATTTTCGAGTTTTTGTCGCCATTGCACATTACAACCGCAAAACTCCACCAGAAACGTTTCATTAAAAACTTACCATAAATGCATTATCTCCTATTGCCGTTTTGGGTTGTTCATTTTTCTTTTAAGATTACCGATATTATTATTATTAATGGCTGAAACAGAAAATACAAGAAAAAAAAGACTGTCTTTTTGTTTGGCTGTTATTGGAGTGGGTCTGTACTTTGCAGGCTAAAATAGTAAAAGTCGGTCGGAGAAGATTTGTCAACCGTATCGACACGTCTATGAATTCGCCTATAAATATTTCCGTCCTAAAATTTTCCTACTCCCCAAACATCCCCCTCTCGAAGCCAATTCCACTTTTCCTTCTCTTTCTCTCTTAAGTAGTAGCAATTTTAGGCAACATGTGTCAATTACCAAAACCCACCAAAGTAGTGAACCCAGAAACAACAGACATGAACATGTTGACGCCATTTTTGAAGGAGGAGAAGAGAACAACCCATCTCTCTCTCGCTCTCCGAGAAGCCAAGTCCATAGCCGACATAGCTCTTCCCATGGTCTTCACTGGCCTGCTGCTATACTCCCGTTCCATGATTTCCATGCTCTTCCTCGGCCGCCTCGGCGAGCTCTCTCTCGCCGGCGGCGCTCTCGCCATCGGGTTCGCCAACATCACCGGGTACTCCATCCTCTCCGGCCTCGCCATGGGGATGGAACCCATTTGCGGACAAGCTTTTGGGGCCCAAAGGTTCAAGCTTTTAGGCTTGACCCTGCAGAGGACGGTCCTGCTTCTCCTCCTCACTTCGATCCCCATTTCGTTTCTGTGGCTCAACATGAGGCGGATCTTAAACTTCTGCGGCCAAGAGCCCGACATCGCCGCCGAGGCACATTCCTACCTTTTATACTGTCTTCCCGATCTTCTTGCTCAGTCGTTATTACATCCTCTGCGGATTTATCTTCGGACACAGTCGATTACTCTGCCTCTCACCTACTGTGCCACTCTGTCGATTCTCTTCCACATTCCCATCAATTACTTCCTCGTATCGTTCCTCGGCCTTGGAATCAAAGGGGTCGCTTTGAGCGCGGTTTGGACCAACTTCAACCTCGTCGGGTCCTTGATGGCCTACATTGCCATCTCCGGAGTGTACGAGAAAACTTGGGGAGGGCTCACAACAGAGTGCTTGAGGGGATGGAAATCGCTCGTCAATTTGGCGGTCCCGAGCTGCGTTTCGGTCTGTCTCGAGTGGTGGTGGTACGAAATCATGATCCTGCTCTGTGGGTTGCTGCTCAATCCTCGAGCAACCGTCGCTTCAATGGGGATTTTGATCCAAACCACCGCACTCATATACATTTTCCCATCTTCCCTGAGCTTCGGCGTCTCCACCCGAGTCGGGAACGAGCTGGGCTCGAATCGTCCACAAAAGGCGAAACTCGCTGCGATTATGGGGCTCTGTTGCAGCTCTGTTCTGGGCCTCACCGCTCTGCTCTTCGCCTTCATGGTGCGGAACGTCTGGGCCAGTATGTTCACTCAGGACGCGGAGATTATAGCATTGACGTCAATGGTTCTGCCCATAATCGGGCTGTGCGAGCTCGGAAACTGCCCGCAGACCACCGGATGCGGCGTCTTGCGAGGAACGGCTCGCCCCAAATTGGGCGCCAATATCAATCTCGGCTGTTTCTATCTCGTCGGGACTCCGATGGCCGTTTGGCTTAGCTTCTACGCCGGCTACGATTTCAAGGGACTGTGGCTCGGTCTCATGGCGGCGCAGGGCTCGTGCGTTGTGACCATGTTGCTCGTCTTGGCTCGAACCGATTGGGACCTGCAAGCCCAGCGAGCCGAAGAGCTCACAGCCACAGTTGCGAACGACGACGAAAAAGCCAAATACGACCCTGAGAACGGTTCGAATTCATTGGACGACGACGAAAGTCAACAAACAGAGCAGTGTGCTGACGTGTCGGCAGTGTGATTATTTAATTTTTTTTCGTGTGCGTGATTCTCCACCGTAGATTTGCATGGCGGGAACGCAAATCAGTCCGGCCGTGTTACTCGTCAGTGACTTTGTATTGTGCCACGTCAGCGGGATATATCGGATTAAATTGATTTTTGTCGTACATAAGGAATGAGTTTAGAAGGAGTGTTTTTTTTGTCTTTTCGGTCGTTTTTTAATATCTTACAGAAACATAGATCCTGTTGTTATTGTTTATAACAATCTCACGTTTTGTTCTGGTTCATTTTTAAGATTCGGTTCTATGCTGATTTGTCACTTTTATGGAAATGCAGTACTAAAAAAAAACACTTGTCTCATCCAATTGTGTTAATTATTCACCAAACGAAACTATAGCTACTTGTTTTTGTTTATGGAACATCACTAACGTAGGATTTATATTTTTAATGAGCTAAAAGGAAAAGTCAAACACCACCGGATTCGGTCAAAGGTTGAAGGAACGTCACTGTAATGGAGCTCAAGGTTCATCCTCCCTGCTTGCCGACAAGGCAGTTGAGTTTGTTGAAATGCGTTTTGTTTTGCACAAGTAAAACGAATAAGCTAAAAAGAAGGTGGTGGTTTCATGGTAGTGATCAATTTACGACATTATTGTAAATGGTCGGCACTTAAGGTCAAATTTTCATTTATGTATTTAATCTTAGGCTCTCAATTTGAGTGTTCTTGTTGCATTGAAATTTTAATTTGTATTATATGGAAAATATGAATATGACATGTTTGATTATTTTGTGCAAAATTTAAATGTGAATTGGACATATTTATAAGTACGCGGCCGCCCCTTCCACGGCCAGCTCCGCCCACCCCCCCTCAGTCCCTCTCTGTCCTGACACCCCCCCCCCCCCCCCCTCCCCCCACCTCCCCCACGCCCTTCCTCAGCCGGATCAATTTCACCCAGCGTCGACGGCCGGCAGCCAGACCCTCCATCCGTCCGTACTTCCCCTGCCTTGCCTCCAGCCACCCTATATGGCGATCGACCATGAGCTCCCCGACAACGACGACTCGACTACCTCCGGCCGAGCTCTTTAGCCACGTTATTTCTCCGGCCAGACGGTCAGGTCTGAACTCAGCTTCCGTCGGAACACTGCAGTTGATGCCGGTCATTCGTGCTCCTGCTTTTTTCAGTGTTTACCCGACCAGTCCCGTGCATCAACCTTTAGCGGATCGGATCTGTACCTGTCGGCACCGTCCACCTCGCCCCGATCCCAAGCCTTGTCATCGGAGGACGGTCGCGAGTAGTTCGTGGTTGTTGTTGTTGTTTATTATGTTTATTTTGTTTGCGTTTATCTGGTTTTTGTTTTGTCCTCCCTGTCGGAATCTCGGATATCCGACAGGTGGTAGCGTGTCCGGTCGGAATTCTTTATTGGCATACCTCTTTAGAGAGCCGATAAAGAGGACCGACCTGGTAGTAGTTGTTTATTTAGGCGCTGCGTCGCCAGTATCTAAAGCTATTCATCTCGCCGGTCGTTCCTTGGGTTCCTAGAAACGACCAGTGGATGTAACGCTTGTTTCACCACTTGTTCGGTCCGGTTTGTGTTCGGTTTGTAAGGTTTGTTAATATCTTTAATGAATCTTTACTTTCAAAAAAAAAAGTACGAGACACAAACAATACATGTAAATACATTTGAATAATTGAATTGAGTTTACAACATAGTAAAAACTACACAATCTTTCGAGAAAAGAAAACTTTACGAACACAAGTATCACACGATTGACTGTGCTAAAGAGTCTTGCTGTAAAATCCACAGAGGCTCTTCGTTACCAAAGAGGAAATTGAGGGAACTGGACCAGCGGACGTCCAAATAAGGGTCCAGTCATTCCCGTGGACGATCTCCCCTAGTTCTAATGGTCCCCCCTTTCTTCGTTCATTGTGGTGTTCAGTGTCTCGTCTAAACTGTTGAGGTGTTGGCCTCATTCAAGTGCGTTAACCATATTTGGCATCTGTTTGAAGTCCGGATTGATTCTTCGGCAAATTAGTTTTGGGTTGATTTGTTGTTCATAGCTTAAATATGATTTGTACATAAATACAATCCTATATGTACATTGTGTTACAAGTTTAACTTAATGGGTCACAAAATAAGTAATTTATTGTGGTTTCCAACGTATATGATAAGTTTATATATATTCTTGTTAAAATATGTATTACTTTTTTTTTTAAATGAGTAACTGGGGAAGTGTATTACTGCGAACAAAAAACCATACAAGGTAGGGTGTAAAAGCCCTGGGTTTCAGATATTTTTCCGGGCTGCCCGTAGCAAGCCCAACGCTCATGGACCCGTAGAAATAGTCTACTTTTGATCGTAGACACTAACTCACGACATCCTCTTACCAACATCTCAAAACAACAGAGCATAATGTAAATAGTCCAACAAAGAAAACGAAATAACCATCCCAACCTAACAACTTGAAAAACGTTAAAAAAACCCAGAGATAATGAGTTGTGATTGCGGACTTCCCAAGACCTCCCAGCATCAGCAGTCCTGGGTCTGTGGGTGTAGTCCGTAGACGGACCCTCCCACCCCCGCCGGCTCTTCTCACTTTTCCAAAGGAGGATGAAGCGCCTCCGTCTGTGGATCATGTATGTCCTCCTTGTCCGTCGGGTGCTTTGCCACCACCTTAGTGGACGAGGATGGGGATGCCCTTCGTGGATCTACCACGGCCAGCTCTGAGCAAATCTGATGAGTCTCCGGGTCTGGGACCAGTAGCTTTGGATCGGCCATAACTCGGGGGGCGCAAGGTTTCCCTCCCCGACTCGGCATGGGGCAGCCGCAGGGACGGCCAGATCAAGGCTTGGGGTTGCTCGCGAAGGCGAGGTTGCAGCTCTGGTTGCATGGTGTCCAGCGAGGGACCCTCCGGCTTGGTGTGTCTGCACCAAGAGTTGGGCGGCGGAAAGGCCCTCGCGGTCGCCGGATCCGACATTGAAACCGGTGGGGGGATATGCATGTCTGGCAACATGGTGGAGGAGGGTAGGGACGGGAGCGGCGGCGCCGTGTGTGGCAGAGCAAAAAGACCGGAAACCATGGCTGCATCGGTGGGGACGACCATGGTTCCGATGGGAAAGGGCTTTTGATCGGGATTCATGGAGATATGCCGATGGAGTTCGAATGGAAAAGGAGGCGGACGGTAGAAAATTCAAAAAAAACCCAAGGGTTCAAAAGTAACCTTTCCCGTTCTTTTATTGTTGCCTTGTTAAGTATGGTGATGAGATGGGTTTGAAAAATAAAATCTGTATTACTAATTCTAATTTAATAGTCTCATTTATATATTTTTGTACATGTTGAAGCTTTTGTTATCAATACCACTACATAGATTTTAATTAATATGCGTTTAATAGCGTATACGCATTATCGTTGCAAGATATATTATGCTATGCTATCCATAGTTCAAAACTTTTATGGTTTATCGTATGAGTTGGCGATGGGGTATGACTCGGCCATGATCGGCTTAAAACGTGAGTAGTACGTATGATCTGCTTAACACTAACAGCATGCCCAAAACTTGTTAAGCTGACTACCAAATGTGTGACAAACGCCACACTTGCACACCCGTGTCGTGTTTAATTAAATAGAATTAGCTGGTCATTCCACTTATAGACTGATTAAACACCAACATATTAGTAGTCAGAGCACTAAATTTGAATTTTAAATTGTGTTTAGGGTTTTGACTATCGTGAAAGAGAAGTGAAAAAACAAACCGAAAGGACAAATCAAGGGCCGGTTGGTGGTAGGTCCAGGTGTAGTAAGATACCATTCGGCCGCACTATTTGATATCTCACCTCACCATTGTAAGTTAGTAACTTGAAAACGTGATTATTATTATTTTTTGAACGACAAATTGTAATTTTATAAAATTTTAAGAGTGATTACTTTGAAATGCCTCGAGGAACATGCTCCTCGACCATGAAAAGTTAGTATGATTGAACACTAGTTCATTGACCCTTGTAATACTAGAACCGTCAGGGACGGTATTTTGACGCCCCATGGGCGAAGGAAGAAGGCGGGGAGGGGGAACGGGGTACCGGAGATCCTGAGGGACCTCTACAGTAGTAGTGGTGGTGGGAGGCAATGCATCATCTAGGGACCCCTCCCAAGGCCAGTCCTTGATGCTTAGCTGATGCCTCATTCCCCCCAGCGGGGTATCTCCCCCGCTTGTGATTTGACGTGCCACCTAGACACATGCACCATCCCTCTCGTGTAGGACCACCCATGGAGGCTTATCGCAGACATTTGACAGGCCGGACGTCTGACGCGTGGGCAAGGCCCTCGTGCCGCATTGAAGCGCAGCAGTCCTCGTTGATATGTCGGGAGATGACTCTAAGGATATCGGGTCGACGCCGATGTCCAGGATCTCCTCCGAGTCGTGGTCCCCATAGTAGCCGGTGCCTCCATCCTTGAAGTCAGAGGTATAGAGCCACCAGCCTCATCAGTAGTATCGGGGTCAGCCCCGTTGAAACGTATCCAAACCCTCCTTCGCCTCAGTGTCCATCCACGCCGGACGAACATGGAGGAGACTTCCACCGTACTCCTTCTCACCCAATAGCGATCGCAAACCAGAATCTGAAGTCGGGTTTTCATCACCGTGACAGCGGAGAGCGTCGAGGTTTCTGTCACGTCCCTGATCGCCCCCGCCCACATGGAACGAGAGGGAATCTCCTGCGTAGGCGCACCTCCATGTTGTGTCTCATTCAACCCAGCCACTAGAGTAAGGTCGTGGCGGGCCTACGGAGATGGGTTAGGGTTCGGCCGAAGCCGCGTCGCCTCGTGGCGTGAGTCGGAAGGCATCCGAGCCCTCGCACCAGGGCAGCCCGACCTAGGGCACCAAGCGGTGGAGACGAGGATGGGTCATAAAACTCAGCCGGCATCGGCTGAGGAGAAAATTAGGGTCCCACAACGATCGGGCTAGACGTCGGGGAGATCGTGGGAGGGATGACGAGAGAACAAGAAGACGTAGGAATAGGGATGAGGATCCAATCCTATCGATATATACCCCCCGCACTAGGCGTGGTCTGTGAGGGGTGCGACCTGACGAGACAGATGAACACGGGGACTACCAATATGACAGCGGCTGTAGGCGACGCAGGGACTACGGTGGTAGGTAGGAACTCCATAGCGGTTAGGGGCTTGGGCTAGGGTTAGTATCTTGTTTATGTTATGAAAAACTTGATTATTAGTATTAGTAAGTTTCATATTTTAGAATTTTCTTTTATATGTTTGCAGCTTAAGATTATTAGTTTTTTTTTAACGGCGCTACAGTGATCATTTATTAATAATACCAAATGAAAATAGAGCTGGATGAATCCCGTACAACCGAGACTATATGGGACCCTATTGAAGATAGATGTATCGGTGTTCTTTGTTACAAACCAAACTCATATCACGCAAACTAGAAGGACAACAACATAAACAACATATTGGTACAAATAACCAGGGACAAGGATCTAAATACATTTTCAGGTGGTTGTCTTGATTTGTTGAGGTAAACTGAGTACCTCTCCTTCAGAGACATGACCCGACCAAATGGGCCTACAAACAGACCAGAAAAGCATTCCCCTTTCCCTTCTGTCGAATGAGATACAAGGTAGACCAAGACGCCTGAGATTGAGAAGGCCTCACTATTGAGGACGAGAGCCAGGGAGAGACTTGCAGGGACGTGCAGAAAAAAGGTGAGAAATTTCAATGCTAGACGGTACAACGACAACGACAGTATTGCGACGAAAACAACAACAGAACAAGTATATATATTGTGGCACCAAGTATTCTCCCTAAGTTATTAGGAGATATGACCGGGGAGGTAGCGAAACATGAGTCGTTAGGGGATGGGGGATAGAGAGGGTGTTGGTCGGACGAACATGGGCGGGGGAATCGCGATGGGGAAGATAGAGCTGGCAAAACCAACAAGCATATCTTAGGCTATCGACCCGGGCTTGGGGACGCCGGACAAAACCAAGGGAGGACGACCGGGACAGATATGGGTCAGGGATGGGAAAGCAGAGCAGAGGCTGATGGAGAGTTGTGGTCCTACAGGTCTGAGGGAGCATGACATGGGCAACGCGTCGACGGAAGCGTGAAGCACCGATATCCGGCAGGCACGAAGCTCCGGCACCAAACCGCGGTCGTGCAAGGAAAGAGGAGCGGAGCATCGGGTCGGGGTGAGAGTCTTGTACAAGTGAAGGAGGATATCAAAAAGGATATAAGGAATAGGAAGAGAATGAGAGGTTACAAGCACCTCATCTGGCCTAAGCCGTATTAGCCACCGAAAAGGGTGACAGGGAAAGGAGAAGGAGGGCATAGTTAGTTTTTTTTATAGTTAAGATTATTAGTTATAAACATCACAGTATAATTGTAAGACCCGCCCCCCGGTCGATCCTGGTAGAACCGGTGAATCCTAGCTAAGTTTGACTTTCGGCCGGAAAAGTCAACCGATGACTCGGAAAGTCAGTCGGGACCTTTCCGGGGCCCAAAAAGCTTAGCCATTAGCACGGTTAGCTTAGTTGGGTCGTTTCCTTCAGTTTGACTGTATTATTGTTAAAGTCAACTATCGGTCAAACTCGGGCTCGCTATCGGTTACTTGTCGATAAATCTTGGAAAGATGGAAAATTATTAAGTAGGAGTGACCACACATGACACTTGTCATGCTTGGCTTGGAGGATGAGAGTAGGGGATTCAAATGACCCTCATACCCTCCTAAATTACCTTTAAAGGGATAAGACCTTAAGGGCTTTTGAGTAAATTGACATTTTAGGTCATTTAAAGGAAAGGGAGCAACAATTCAGCCTAATTCCTTTTGTTGCAGCCGAATTTCACTAGTAGAGAGGAGAGGAGGAGCTCACTTTCTTGAGGAAGAAGATAGAGAAGAAAGCTTGGATTTTGGAGCTTGTTCTTGGTCCTTTTGCCTTCATTTTCACTTCATCTTCTCCATCTCAACTATCTAGAGGTAATGATGCTCTCAACTCTCCATTTCTTCCACTTCCATTCCTTGGGTTTTGTGGGTTTTGGCTTAAAAGTTGAAGAACTTGCTTATTTGATTGATTGCTTGAAGAAGAAATAGTGACGTAGGTTGTTGGATTGAGTTTTGGTTGAAGTTTGATGAACCCATTAAGGGTGTAGCTGTTGGGTATCTTTGGTTGATTATTTTGGAGCTAGGAGAGTTTAGAAATGGAGTTTGTGTTGAGATTTTCGTGAAATTCGAGTTGGGGAAGAAAGGGGAAGGAGCTGGTCAGGTCTGATACGGAATCTGACCCAGACCGGGCCAGGTACCGGCACAGCATGCCGCACGGAACGGGCCTGGTACCGGCACGGCACCCGGCACGGAACGGGCCAGGTACCGGCACGGCACACGGCACGGGACGGGCGGGAGTCCGGCACGGAACCTGATACGGTCCGTGTCGCTCTCCGGGCCGGTCTGTGACGCGTTCCGCGCTGGATTCCGGGCCGGCCTGTGACATGGTCCATGCCATGTTCCTGCACGGCAAGCCACACGGTCTGTATGGCATTCCGGGTCAGATCACCAGAGCCCAAAACCCTTCCTTTTAGCTCAATTTGATTCCCACATTTCCTCTTCAAATCTTGATCCGTTTCTGAACATTGTTGTGTGTTTTGAGGAGAAGAACACTTGGTTGAGGAAACTAATTTGTGGTCTTTTGGTGGTTCAAAACCTTGGAACCAAGCTAGGAAAGAAGGAAGAACGTGGACACGAGTTAGAGGAGCAATTTTCATGCCGGGACCCGAGTGAAGAACGGAGTGGTGACCACCGGGCTTATCATCAGAGTGTTGAGAGGAAGACCTCGAGGTAGGGAAAGCCTTAACCCCTCGTTTATGATGCTTAGTATGCATGTTAGGTTAATAAAATCGGAAAGGTCCTAGAAATGCCTATAGGATGCGAATAACTAGCATAATTGCCTTTCAATTACTAATAACCGGAAGTGTCTAGTTGTGAACGATTAGGATGCCAATCACTAGTGTAATTCGCTTTCAATACTTGGGAATTGTTTGTCTGGTAGAGGAGCCTTGGCAAATCCCTCGGATTAGTTGCGTGTTAGGATCACATGCTTGGTTGTTGGTTGCTTAGTGGATAGGCTAATGAGTCTAACGGAACTAGTGGAATTGCATGTGTGAATGCTCGTTTGAAGGTTTTTATGATTGGTTGATTAAACTCGTACTTGATCGTTGATTGTATTCGAATGATTACTTGATTTACTAAATGGTTGCTTGGAGCATCGAGTATGACTGGTTGTACCGAGCGGTGCAATCAGGTGATTGATGCCCCGTTGGTTCGAGACTGGTAAGTGAACGTCAAGTTGCGATTGTGTGATTGATGTGTTGTGGTTATGTGATTCGTGTACTGTGTGTTGTGGTGAATTGGTGATGTGTGAGTTATGTGTGATAATGACTTGGTGGTTGTTGGGATTGGATTATTTCGTGTTTCGTTTTGAGTGCGTTATTCAATTATTAACTGTTTATTATCGAATTGCCCAAGTGTATGCTTCCTATGGGAGTAATACCTTGGTTCCCGAGGACATAAAATCCTTTGGAGACGTTTATGAGAATCCCAATGATAAGCGCCCCGAAGGGTTGTTTCCGGTCGCCTCAATGTTATACGTCTCCTCTGGATTTGAGGGAAAATCCGAGAGGACACATCATATGTGGATCGGAGGGTGGAGACTTCATGTGCCACGACATTGGCTTGTTTACCTATTACCTGTGCGTGTTGAAACCTATCTTGTTGAATTGTTGTTGACTTTATTGAGTTTAAGGTCCACCTTGTTATGTGCTTTCCCTACTGAGCGCAAGCTCACACCTATGAATTTACTGTTGTGTTTACAGGCTTGATTGAGGAGTAGAAGCTCGGGAGCTTCTCGGTGTGGGTGCATTGTAGAGACTTCGTTACTATCACTTTACTATTTTGAACAAACCTTGTGGAGGATTATTATTACACCCCGGGAGGGTTATTTGTGTTTTGAACTGAGATTTGCGGATTCGTTTTTCTTATTGGAGGTTTTCAGGAACTAAATGTTGAATTATCATCTTTTTAATCTTTCATTACTAGTCATGCCTCGGGTCCGGGCAAGAACCGGATTTGGGGCGTGACAATAATTCAATAGTCTTTAAAGTCACGACTTCGAATTCTAATGGGTACATTTTCTTGGGAGTAAGTGTAGTTGGTGAGTTAAATTAGGCTAAAACATGATTTTCCTGTATTTCTATTTAATAAAAAAAATCATTAGTCTTTTCTTTACTGTAATTAATTTTCAGGAATTAGTTCCATGATACGAAGAAGTTTTTTATTTTTATAAGAGAAAATTTATTAAACCTAAGTACTCCAAGATAGAGAAAAGATGCAAGGACTACCAATAAACTATCGTAAATACGGGGGACCACAGACCTAGCACCAGACCCTGGTTTGGGCCACTAGTGATCTTGGATGATCGGCGCGCGGCTGAGAAGATATGAAATCTCATTCGATCCATACCTAAGAGGTAGTAAGCATGCATGCGGCTGAGGCAGAGGGAACAACTTTGGTGGTAGAGGAGGCGATGGTGGTGACGGCTTTGGTACAAAGGAGATGAGGATGGTGGAGGCTATGGTGGTAGAAGAGGTGGTGGCGGAGGCTATGCTGGTAGAGGACACATTCGTGGTAGCGGAGATGGTGGCAGACACGAAGGTCTCAGGGGAGAGATCCAAAGCAGAGATGGAGGAGTAGGTGGAGGAGGAGGAGGAGGTGGTGGTGGTGGTGGTAAAGTAGGGATACATGACCAGGACGGTTCCCGTGAATAGAAATGGTGCATTCACCAAAATAAGATAGGGCCATACACCATTGAAAAACCCTTACATAGTCTCCGCCCATAATCCCCAAGGGCGGAATGACGCATCCGTATCCACGAAGACCGAAACCTCCATACCCAAAACCAAATACACCGTGATGAAACTCCACGCCCCGAACTAACTAGTAGAACGCAATGATGTTGGAAGAAACACGAAGAATTGAAGAGAAAGAGTGATCTCCCTCCAAGTGACTAGAGGCACAAAGACATTGACCCTCCCCATGACGAGAACCCTTAGTGTTAATCTGAGCATGACCCCTACGGACCTGTGCCAAACAGAGGCCCTACTAATAAAGGCATGCATAAAGAGGTGTGGATCAAGGAGCTCTTTTCCACTTAGGCACAAGAAAAGGAAACCAGGGAGGGAATCATGAACGATGATCTCCCCCATTTGGTTGACTGAGTTAGAACACAAGGGAGCGAATCAAGGGCAATCATCCTCCGCCTTAGCTTGACCACATAAGAACAAAGGAGAGGATCAAAGAAGTCTTGAAGAAGGTTCCCGTAATGGATACAATCAGGGGGAGAATATTTGTAACTTCCCTCTTAAAGAGTCTTGTTTCTTTTCATAATTAGAGTCTTATAATAGTATAAGTAAGAGTGTTGGGTGTCAATTTTACCCATCGAGTCATTTTGTATTCCTAGAGTCGAGAGTAGTTGCCCTCCTTGAATAAAACAAAAAAAATGTCGTGTTAGGCACCACTCCCATCTCTCCTTCGTTCTCCTTAGCTCATTTTCTACACCAAATTTACCAGGCAACACAACATTTCCCTTGACCCCTTCAGTGGTCTCCCGGCTCCGCAGCAGCTCAGACACCCCAAGGCACGGAGGAGTAAAGGTTGATAGAAACTCTACTAAGACCAAGGTTGTAAAATGCGTTAGGCATTAGTCGAGCGGTGAGGACCCCTAGGCATTAGTCGGGGACTAGGCGGATTTTATTATTTTATTATTAATAAATATATATTACACATATATAATCAAATGTTTACAATATAAATTATTTTAATTTATAATGTACAAGGAAACATACTCTTGTTTAACATGGGTATTATTTCAATTTACCATGAATTTTAATTTCAATAGAGAAAAAATCACATATGTACAAAAAAAGGATAACTAATTTCAAATTATGGTCTTCTCAACACCAAGATCTCATGTAATTAAGTTAACATTAATTTTAATTTGTTTTTAGTTTTAGAATATATATAACATGTAAATTATTACATGAATTTTATTATCTAGAAATCATTTGTTCATCAATATGAAAGTTAAGAATTAAAAATGCAAAAACATGGGTCTTCTCGCATAGCCCCGCAGGACCCGCCTAGGACCATCTGCCTAAGCCCCGCTCGGTCCGCTTAGGCCTTGCCTAGGCGCCGCCTGGCCAATCTAATCGTTCACGACGCCTCATCCCGCCTGACTCGATCGAGTCGAGGCATTTTTTTTCATATTTGGCTCCTAAGCCGCCTTTTACAACACTGACCACGACCGCTTCTTGGTGTGACGTACCTACGAGCCGCACGGGACAAGTCAGCCACTCTGCCCCCACGACAAGTGGTATTACAGAAACGGTTAAGACCAAGGAACATCAAGGAGACTACCATATGAAGAGACCAACATGAACAAGAAAATAGCACGACAAGTAGGTGGTGGGAACAGCCCCCGCCGAGACACGAAAGAATCCCGATTACAGAACCCATGGAGTATTTTGTCCAAAACACCCTAGATCCTTTCCAAGATTTGGGAACTGCCCGAAGTTCATTTAAACGGATGTATGCTTTTTTTCTTCTTAGAAGAATCCACCATTTGTCAATGGGAGAGGGAGAAAAGATGTAAGATCACTGAGCTTAAAGACAACTGCATGCCCCCTTGGGCCACCTTCAAGAAAGAACTCACACGACAATTCCATCTGGGAGATTACAAAGACTAGCAACACGAACCAATAGAGGAAGGACGAGAATTGTTTTATAGTATAGTATGTGTTACATTAATACGACGGAAAACTAAAGAATTAGCAAACTTTTGTCGGTAACCTATACATGTAGCCTACGTCACATATTCATACAATTTCTAATCTATGCATAATTTAATAGAGATTACCCTGGATTCGGTTACTTTGAAATTAAATGGTTCGAGGTGGGGACCATTGGTAGTGTTGGTATACGCGCTCAAGCGTTCCCCCTCTAACGGTATTCACACGAGAGTTAATCCGCAACTAGACCTGCTAGTTTCCCTTGAATATAAAATCACAAGTCATCACTATGGTGGCCAAAAATCGCAAGAGATAAGCTTTCTTGTTGTGTTATTTTCGTCTAGCCTTATGCCCATATATATTTATAGGTGTAGGTATTACATAATAACCTAGGCAAAGTAGGAATAGGAAACATTAAACTAGTCCATCACATGCATAACCATGCTTCTATTACAATCCTCTACTCATCAAGAACGACATGTTTTAATGACATCCGACTTGTGTAACCATAAGGGACAAGTCCCTCTGACCATCACCCATATGTCTTACATGTGTGAATTCATGTCCAAGCACGACATTTATAGCTATCGATTAGGATAAGTGTTTTGTTAGCTCAAAACATGAATCCCCACTATGTAGATCACATGGTGATGCCATGGTCGTAGGATTAAGGACTACGCGAGTAGTTGATATGTACTCAGAGGCGGATCCAGAAAGTTAATTTAGGGTATGCCACCGATATTGATTAAATATATAAAAAAATCAAATTCAATTTAAGAAGTGTTAGAGTTTGATCGGTTTTCCAAATGACATAATTTTCTCATACGAGTTTTGATTTGGGCCCGTAGCATGTCAAGTCGAATGAAATTCAGATATCTACAATTTTTATACAGGAATTCCAGCTTGAAAATAAAATACATGAACCCATACAGGTCGTGCAAGTCAAACAGTCCACCATACATCGTTTGGTCCGTCATGGGCAGAAAACTCCGAGAAAAACATATAATCAGTCATACGACGTATATGAGAACGTAAAATGATATAATATGGGACATGATTTCTTTTGAAAACGAATCAAAACGATTTCATTATCAATGACTATAAATACTTATAAATGTATATTACTGAACTGTTATGTCTTACATTTAACTTTTTCAAATACAACGCACAAAAAACTGTGCATGAGATTTTAAGAAAGTGTAATAGGCATTTGGAGTGTAAAAAGAGCATTTTCAAGTAAAATGAGGTTATACACGCATCATATTTTCAAATGATCATAACTTCTTCATACGAACTCCGATTTAGGCCCGTAAAATATCAAATGGAAGATAATTGAAAGCTCTACAATTATATACAACTTTCTCGGGGTCAGGGTATGCCGTGGCATACCCTAAACCCCCCTAAATCCGCCTTTGTATGTACTCATGTCTTAGTTCTATGAAGTACTCTCAAGGTGGGTTGTCCAAATGTCAAACTCTTTAACATTCGTGACTTTAACTTATATCCCTATATGCATGATCAGTTAAACGTGATCCTCTTGTCAAAAGCCACTCTAGATCTAACTATCAGATTTTTCTAGGGACGAATGAATGGATCAACTCTTTTTTCTTATGAGAGTTATACTATTAGGGAAATGTTCCCTAATACCTTATAAAAGTAACTCATTCATGGTTTTACTAACATTACAACTTAATGATGATAAAACGTTTGCCAATAGTTTATTAACTCAAATAATAATATACAAGGCGTGGCTTGTCCTAGGGTATGCAAACCCAACAAGCTAAACACATTTCGCACCTAAAAGCACTCAAACCTCCAGACCTAACATCACTTGATCTGGGTAACCCCACTCCCTTTCTTTTATCGTGCTTTAATAACAAAGGAACACACATGATGAACGAATGCCAGAAGAAACACAGCCCCAAGGCCACGATATTTAAAGAAGGAGTTTTCACCCCGTAGAGGGAGCCAACCAAGGAATCCTATCGGTTCAAAATAAAGATTCGGACCACGGACCTCAAAACAGGTAGAAGAAAGGAGAAAAGGCAAATGGACCCACAAAGCATCACGGCAAGGGATAACAAGGGAGTGAGCCCCCAAGAAATTCCCGAGCTTCCTTCCATCCCCTATACAACCGAATGGAGCGAGCAACTTAGGCAGGTTGCTCAAAATCGTATGATAGAAGGGAAGCCAAGCCCTACCTTTGTGGAGAAGTTATCAACTAAAGGACCTTCCCACAAGGAGAACGAGTAACACCTACAAGGGGGGCCTCGAAAATCCCCATAGACATCCCCCACAAAACCTTATTCGGAAATGGGACAGAAGAACCACACGGAGAACCCGTGCCGATGGACGAGGACCAACACCCTTCGAGGGACCTTCACCACCAACCCACCGAGGTAGTTGATCCTTCGGACAGTACCTTGATAAAGAGAACTACAAGCTTCCCCCACCTTCTGGAATGGTAACATCCTAGGGAGAGAGCAAGACTTGAAGAACGAGTCAAGAATCTCCCCGAAAACGACTATACAATGACCCTGGAAAGGAAACCAACATCCATACCACCTCTGGCGAGGAAAGTCGAGCGTCGGGGACAATTTTTCGTTTTTATGGGGGGGATGTCACAGACCATCGTACTCCCTTAGGGCGGGATGGCGCATTCATACCCCCAAATACCGAGACCTCCACACCCGAAACCAACAATATCGAGACGAAGCTCTGCATCCTAAACCATCCAGGAGAACGCAAGGGTGGTCGAAGAAACATGAAGGGGCGGACCAAGAATGACTGCCCTCCCAGCAACTGGAGGCACAATGACATGGACCCTCCCCATGACGAGACCCCTCGGGGATGGCCCGAGCTAGACCTCCACGGACCCGTGCCAAATACAGCCTTAACTTAAGAAGGCATGCATAAGAGGCATGGATCAAAGAGCTCTTTTCCACCTAGGAACAAGAGGAGGAGATCGGAGGAGGGAATCATGGATAATGATCTCTCCCCCTCGGTTAGAAAATCAAAGGCAAGAGTCCCTCTCATCGGCTTGACCACATAAGACCAAGGAAGAAGATCAAACGAGTCCTGCTCCCTTGCAAACTACAATCGTGGGGAGAAGATTTGTAACTCCCCTCTTAAAGAGTCTTCCTTCTTTCCATAATTAGTCTTAACATAGTATAAGTAAGAGTGTTGGGTGTCATTTACACCTATCAAGTCATTTTGTATTCTTAGAGTCGAGTCTAGTTGTTTTCCTTGAATAAAACCAAAAAACGCCTGTGTTGAGCACCGCTCTCTTCTCTCCTCATTCTTCTTAGCTCACGCTTCCACTTGATCCACCAGGCAACACATCATTTCCCTTGATCTATTCCACGGACTTCTGGCTCCACAACAGCCCGTACACTCCAAAACGCTAAGGAGTAAAGGTTGATCGCTAGGGGTGGGCATCGGCCAGGGCCCGACAATATTTTCATTATCCGTAACCCAAACCGGGAGAACCGGTTACTTGAAATCCATAACCGTCACCGCACCGGGTTTCAACGGGAAACCTAAAAACCGACCGTCACGGAGTCGGCCGGTTACGGTTTTTAACCGACCCATTGGGCCTTCAATTAAAGCCCAAAATAGAAAGAAAAAAACATCAATTTTTGAAACAACTAGAACAATAAAACCAATTTACAACAAAAACATAATCAATTATTACTAGTAATTTACTATTAAACTATTACATCAAGAAAAACTTTTCTAAAAGATCTTTAATGGTCTCTAAAATCACAAAAACCTTCAAGTTAAATACATGCCACACACAATAAATAAAGGATTAAAATGTATATTTATTCAAGTATAAGGATTTAAATTCACATTCATTACAATCAAATAAACTTTGAACTTTAAAATCAAATAAATTCATTAATACTAGTGTCAACATTTAATTTATTTTAACTTGAACAACCAACTTACTACATGATTGTTTATAGGCAAATTTATGATTAAAAGTAAACTAATCTCCTATATTTTACCGGAGTTACACTGTTAATCTAATACTAGTGTCAACATTTAATTTGAACCTCTTGTAATACTATTCCCATCAAATTAGTAAAACAAAACATAAATTTTTTTATACACACACCTAAAGCCGGCCGGTCGATTTTTTATCGGTTTGGAAAATAAAAAACCGTACCCACCCAAAATGTTATCAGGTTGGTATTTTTTTAACCGTAACCGTCGCCGGTGACACCGGTTCGGGTGATTCCAGTGATGGGGATGACCGGTGACGGTCGGATATTTACCCAGCCCTATTAATCGCTGCTCTACCACAACTGCTCCTAGGCGTGACATACCTGTGAGCCACACATGACAAGTCGTCCACTCCACCCGTGACACTAGGCCGGGCCTAGAGAGTATCTTGAGAGACTAATTGAATAGTTTAGTACAACATTATGTATTCAGTCTATTAAATACATTTCTTCAAAAACTAATAAAATTAACCGACTTAATAATTAATTGACATCGCACTGTGAAAGCTTGCCCCTTCAACCTTAATATTTAACATATTCAATAAAATTAACGGTCAATTAACCTCAATTAACTTTATCCCACAGTACATAAACCTTGCTGAAAAAGCTACAGCTCATGAGCAATAGTGAGGTTATTTTAAATAAAAAGGGACCCCTATCGTTAGAATAAAGGCTTATCTGAAACACCCCCATTGGATCAGATGCGGTTGACAAGGTACATGTTTGTTGTTTTGTTGGAGGATAGATTGTTCGTGTATGTTTGTCCTGAGTCATGCCACGTCCACATATTAATATTATATATAAAAGGATGCGGTTTAAAATAAACGTGGATAATAACCCCGACATGCCTACAAACTTGCAGTTGAAAGTTGGAACCAAAGCATCGAATCGACACCGAAGAATAGTTGGCTTTATGTGTGGGACGGCTACAATATTATCTTCTGCTAGTGCTTAGCTTTCTTCTCTTTTTAACTTTTGCTGCTAAAGTAGACGTACATCGTGGGTGACACGTGGACTATTTTGTATGGCTCACTTTATGTATTGGATTGACTATTGTGCACGTGATGTGTAAACTAGTCAATCACACGTTTCTGAGTTTCACTTCTCTAGTTGTGACTTGATTCCAGCTACATGATTGCAAGAACCACGTGCGTCTCGCCTACACTATATCGGCTTTCAAAAGTCATCTTGGTCTACGCGGGTTTGAAAATCCATGTTTCATTTTGTTTCGTGGGAGAGACTAATAATGAGTTCGTATATATATCGGGGACAATTCTATATATTTTTTTTGAAACGAGTAATTGGGGTAATGTATCATCGTCAATCAAACTTATACAATATAGAATTCTTGGGTTTCAGAATAATGTTCGGGTGCATCGTAATGGATCCGGCGCTTATGGACCCGTAAAAATAGTCTACTTTGTTTCGTAGACACAACCCGAAGAATTCTTTGTACCGATATTTCAAATAAACTAAACCAAACAACTAAAACAAAACATCAAACTAATGTCCAACTAAAACAATTTAAAGCTGAAACTAATCCAGAATCCAAACTAAAACAGGAAAAATGAGCTGCTTCCTTGCTCCTCCCGGGACAGCCAAGCAACGTCGGTCCCGGATCATGGCGGGTAGGCCCCGGATCCCAACTCCACTGATTGTATCGCTCCAAAACCTTCTCCAAGCGGCTCGTGCGGTTGTTCGGTTGGTAAAAGTTTACCATAACCAAATCTCGACAAATCGAGGCCATAAGTTGTTGAAGTCGATATCAAAATAGCCTTGGAGGCTCGCTGTAGTCTCTTAGACTCGGTGTGAAGTCTCTTAGAATCGGTGTTTGGAACAAGGAGGAGGGGGAAGCCCACTGACGATAGATTCCGGTAACGTTGTGAGGAGAGTTACGGGCAGCGGAGAAGCACAACTGGCGACAGAACATGGATGGTGGAGCAGGATCGTGGGAGGCGGTGACGAAGCACGTTTGGTGGAGCCGTGGCTAACGGCTGATGGAGTTTTGTGCTCAAGCGGGGAACAAAGACGACTGTTGAAAGAGAGGGTCCAATACTGCAGAAATTCACTTGGCCCACTGATAAAATGGATCTGTGGCTAAAGTTTGCCCACCTGGGCCACAGATACAAAATCTGTGGCTAAAGTGATGATACTTTAGCCACAGATCTGGTATCCGTGGCCTAGGTGACGAATTGCCCAATGGATACAATATCCGTGTCACAAGCAATTTGTATCCGTGGCTAAAGTGAGGATACTTGAGCCACAAATTCTGCATACGTGGCTCAAGTGAGTGTTCTTTAGCCACAAATTACGTATACGTGGCTTAATTAATTCTTGACCAACGGATGTTATATATCCATCGGGCAAATGAGACAGTGTAGTAGAACTTTTAATAACATTTACATTATTCCTGTTAACGGATGTAGACAGACAATAGACTTGTTTCAGTTATCCCATCAACATATTTACATGAACGAAAAACTTGCATAAGTAATTAGTCCATACATAGACAATAACAAGTTCATAAATAAGTGGACAACATCCTATTGTTTTACAAACAGTGCATAATAGATTACAAACAAAGCATAAAGAATTAAACTGCATGCCTGCTAGCAGTAATACGCTCTTCTACTGTTTTGTTTTCTTCCTTCCGTACAACATAATATTGAAACCACATAGGCTCCTTTACAGGGGAAAAAAAAGAGGTGTAACCATGCAGGCCTCTCCCTATATCGTATACCTTGAAGGAGTAGAGGAAGGTTATCACATTTGTCTTGCACCAAGCTCTCAATATAGTTCATCCGTTGATGGGCCTCATCGAGCATTTGCTGGTACTGCTGCATCCAGGCTGGGTCATCTGCAGGCTCAGGTTGGGCAAAAGGCTTTGCACAGTTGGCTTTTCGTGGGTATAAGGTTCGAGTATTTTCACGTCGACGCCACATACGCTCGAACTGGGAATCAAGGTTTGGTTCCATCATGTCACACACATATGCATACATTTACACTTCTGAAACAACAAACATATATTCTTAGAATCTATTTCAAATTAAGTCAAAACATACATAGCTATGTACCATTCATAAAAAAAATAGTGTGCATGACATAAACCAAGTCATAAAAAGTACAATACAAACTCAAACATAATTAAGTAATCATTAAAACATCCGTTAAATTCTAAGTAATGATGTAAGAACCGCCCCCGGCCGATCCGATCGAATCGGTGATTTCGGGCAAAAGTTGACTTTCGGCCGCAAAAGTCAACCGATAACTCCGGGAGTCATTCGGGACCTTTCCGGGACCCAAAAATCTTAGCCGTCGTTACGGTTAGCTTAGTTGGGTCGTTTCCTTTCAAATGACTGTGCTTGTGAAAAAGTCAACTTTCGGTCAAACGAAGACTAACTATCGACTAAACTTAATTAAATTAGAGATGCTGGAAATAGTTAAGGACAAGGTGGTCCCCACATGGACACTTGTCCATGTTAGCTTGAAAGGGAAGAAAATGGGCCAAAAAGACTCATTTGACCCTCAATAGTTGGTCTTAAGAGGAGAAGAGCAAGGGGCATTTTAGGGAGTTCTCACTTAGGTTTAAGACCCATTTTGGGTCACATTTCAGCTCACTTTTGAGGTGTGGCCAAAATCTACCAGGGAGGAGCAAAGGGAGAGCTTCCATTGAAGCTTGAAGAAGAAGAAAGAGAAAATGAGCTCCTTTAAGCCTATTTCTTCACCAAAACTTCTCAAAAGCTTCACCATCTTCATCATCTCATCATTCCAAAGGTAAGTAAGCTCTCACAATCTCATTTCAATCCATTTCAAGTTATGGGTCTCCTTAGAAATTTCATGAACTAGTTAGGTTTTTGAGTATTTGTTGTTAGATGATTGTTTAAGAGAAGAAGGAGATTGATTTATGTAGAAATCAATTGATTTTGGTTGTTTTTGGGTTGGAAATCTCTTGGGTAATTGTTGTTTTGATTATTCCCACTTTGGGTAGTGAAGTAGTGAAGTTATGTGACTGATTTGGAAGTTTTGGGTGGTTAAAAATGGAGTTTTTGGTGTGTATTTCGTGGAAAGGAGGCTGAAGGAAGAAGAAGGACGAAACAGGTCTCGGCCGTCACGGATCCGTGACGGGAGACGTCACGGCTCCGTGAGGGAGACCATAACGGCACACTTCACGGGTCCGTGACGTCATACGTGACGGGGAGCCTCACGGCTCCGTGACCCGAATCGTGGCAGACCAGTTTTGGCCCTTTTGAGTCCTTTTTGGGTGTTTTTCGTTTAATTCGATAGGCTATCTTGAACCGAATGTTTGGGGGTTTTAACTTGGGTGTTTGCCTCTTAAACCACCCTTGATTAGTCTTTAATTCTAGTGTTAATTTGTGATCCTAGACTTTATTCTCGAGCTCGGAGGAGGAGACTACTCGCCGGTTGTGTGGTTAAACTTTGGAAAGCACTTGAGGTAGGGAAGAGTAGTAAATTTCCGCTTTTAATTAAGGAATGCTAATAGTATGCATATAGGATGATAATAATCAGAAGAGTCTTAGTTTGCATATAGGATGTGATTCACTAGAATAACCGCTTTCAATTATGGGAATTGTCGTGCTGCAGATTCATATGTGGCCATGTCGAGCCTTAAGATTGATTGTTGTTTGTGTTGATTGTGGTTAATAGTCCTTAATTGTCGGTGTATAGTATGTCCTTTGATTAGTCTAAGAATCATATTAAACTATATGAATTATGATGATTGTGATATGAATGGTTGCCCCGTGACACGATTGGTTGAGTGAATGTGTTGAATGTGATATGATTTTACCTGGTGATATGATCGGGTGAATGATAGACCGATAAGACGTGTTTGGTAAGTCGTGTCGGTAAGCTTGATTGGTAAGATGAGTTCGGTGTAATGTGTTTGTTTGGTATTGTGTGTTATTGTTGTTTACTTGCCCCGAGGTGTGTTTCCAGGAAGATGTCCGACCGAGGGGTGTGCCGGTCCGATATGTTTATTATTTTGTTTCACCCCGATGCTACGTGTTCCGGGAAGACACCTAGGCCGATGGGTATTCCGGTATGGTGTATTGTTGTCTCACCCCGATGCTACGTGTTCCGGGAAGACTTGTTTCACCCCGATGTTGTGTGTTCCGGGAAGATATCTAGGCCGATGTGTGTTCTGGTACGATATGTTGAGTTTGTGTGTGGACCGGAGTCTTGTGGTTTAATTATCTATATTTTGGTACTCGAGTGTTTCTTTAGTTTGTTTCTATTGGCGAATAAGTTGTATTCCTGTTGATCTCTAATTGTGTTGTCTTTTAGCAACTGTACTAATCGAGAACTTTTGGTGACGAAGCGGGAGTCTTTTTTTTCTCCTTTACTACTTTTTCCTACTGAGCGTAAGTTCACCCCCTCTGTTTTTAGTGTTTTACAGGATTCGTTATGAGTAGGCTTAGAGTTCGTCTCAGGGATCGGGAGCTCATTGAGGGTCCGGGTGGTTACTTGTAGTAGAGACGTATTGCCTATTTTCGTATTAAACTATGTTTTTACTTATTTGGAATCGAACGTTTTTTTTATCAACAAAATATTTTATAGAAGAACCAAGTTTCAAAATGGAAACAGGGTCAAGGGCGAACCCTCATTACAACAAAGAGTATGCCATACAGGCATCTCAAACCAGTACACCAAACCCAAACATTGGGTATAACACAGGTCTAAAACCTAGATTTAACTCACATGAAGAAAACCGAAACCAAAGGAACAAACCCACGCAGGGGTTGTAACAGGACTCTTACCAAAGAAGATTTAGCAACCATGAAGTAAACTACTGTCAACAAAGACAGAACAAACAAAAGCGGTTTAACACCTAGAACAACTACCAAATATAAAACAGGTCTGAAAACCTAAATGTACCCACCATGAAGCTCAAACCGACTCGACCAACAATCGAAACACCTCACATTCAAATCAGAAATCATAATAAACAATCCCTCTCATCGGGGCCCTCAATTCAAAGAATCGATGGAGCCCCGACACGTCGACGGCCAACACCGAAAAGACGACAGAGAAAGGTCGGAGATCGAATGACCACCGATACTTCATAACCCTAGAAACCGAAGTCCACAGTCTTCTAACAGAGGCACTAAGACCTATAACCACTCGTCGGAGGCCAACACCATTCCCGACGAGCCCAAAATTACAACGGATTGGGAAAACAGAAGACTAAATGGAATCTGACTTTACGGAACAAAGTAATGCAATCACAATAACTAATTAGAATATGGGGAAAATACGAGACGCCTTACCCAAGCCTTGAGAAGGCGAGTTGGAGGAGATCGATACCGAAACCGTCACCGAAAAGCCCGAGCAGCCACGAGTCCACCATGAGAGAGGTGTTCACCGGTCAAGTACTGTCAAACAACTGATACTCCTAGTGGTGGCCGACTTCATCTCCGAACCAGCAGCCACAAGGTGAAACTAGACCTCTACCGAGTCAATCTCCACTGGCCAACACCAGGTTTGACCTACCGGTAGTGGCTTCAAAGGAGACGAGCAACATCAGCCACCCGGAAACAAGATCGGAACACCAAAGAAGCAGTAGACGGAGGGCCGATGAGAGGCACCACCGGCCAAGCCCGGGGCTACCAAAACCAGCAAAAAGTCGCCGACCGGCAAGGCAGCACAGCTGAGGATGAGTAGCCAGAGTCCCGGAACTGCAAACGATCCTCTCCAAACAAGAGGGGAAGCATCTCCCACTAACAGATCTGGGTCAAGGTCGCTCGTCGGAGACACGAGCGCCGCCAGAGAAACACAAGTCGGCCGGAGCTCGAGAACACAAAAAGGGGGAAGAGACGAGTACGGAGAGAACGCCAAGAGCCCTGACCCTTCAGATCCAGCACGAACGAGCGAAGCTCGAACACCTCCCACTCCGGTACCTGAGGGAAAGTCTACGGCGAGTCAAGAGGAGGAAACACGAAGAAGAACGAAGCACAGAAAAAGGGACGGAGGCCGACGGGGGAGAGAGAAAAAGGGAAGCGGCGGATTTGAGATCTAGGGTTCCGAAAAAAACACGGTACCAGAAGTTAGGGAACAGAGGAAAAGTGGGGAAAGGTAGGTAGAGGAGGGAGGGCCAATGGTGGCCTCAGTGGCCGGAGCAACGAGGCCACCGTCGGTGGCGGCACAAGTAGAAGTGAGGGGTAGGGTCGAGGTTAAGAGAGAAAGTGGTTCAGAGAGAAGTCTCAGTTTTTATTTCGTAAAATACTTGTTGATTCTGTAAAACTGGAATCGAACGTTTGACTCATGTTGATCGAACGTTTGACTCATGTTGACCGAACGTTTGACTCATGTTGATCGAAGTTTTTTACTTTGGAACTAAATTCGGAGTTTGATTTTGCTTATATTTACTTTTATTATTGTTTTTATTTTTTTTCCTAGTTCACGTCTCGAGTCCGGTCAAAACCGGATTTGGGGCGTGACAAATGAACTAGAGCATTTAGTCTTCGAACTCGCGCTTAGAGTTGTCTTTCAGCCATTGCAGGTAGACTTCGCGTAATGTTTCGGTCCGTGCATGGAGGTCGCTCCATCAGATGTACGACTTCCTCTTATTTGAGCATCAAGTTTGACTCTTTCACCAGCAAGCCTTGCAACAGCACGCCTAACCTGTTTAGCTCTACGTTCAACTCTTTCAGCAGCAAGCCTTTGGCCATCTTTGTTAATCAAGCTCAATATCCTCATTCGAGCTGCTGATTCGGTTCTCGTGGATATGTCCTTTGGTAATTTGTTATAGACTTTCAACATCTCTACATGCAAATCAAGCTCCCTTTTTATTGGTTGTGGATATTCATGATCTGATCCGACTCTACTGTTCGTGTCCTCCATTCACTATATATATAAAAAAGTAAACCTCGATTTCAAACCCTAAACTCAAAAGCCAATAAATTTGAAACCATAATTTAAATCAAACCCCTACATTTATCAAACACTACAAATTAGGGAATTTTTAATTAAACCCATAAATATACGAAACCCCCAATATATAAAACCCTCAATTTAAGAAAGCAAACCTCAATTTCACAACCTTAACATTCAACCCTAATATATGAAACCCTAAATATAAGAAACTAAATAAATTCAATTTCACAACCTTATACCTAATATTCCTGAATTCATAACACCCCCAATATCTGAAACCCTAAATTTAAGAAACCAAATAACCTCAATTTCAAAACCTTATATCTAACATTCTTGAATTCCTAACACCCCCAATATCTGAAACCCTAAATTTAAGAAACCAAACCTCAATTTCACAACCTTATATCTAACATTCCTGAATTCCTTACACCCCCAATATATGAAACCCTAAATTTAAGAAACCAAACCTCATTTTCACAACCTGATATCTAACATTCCTAAACTCCTAATACTCCAAATATCTGAAACCCTAAATTTTTGAGAAGCCAAACCTCAATTTCACAACTTATACCTAACAAGTCTGAATTCTTGAAACCCTAAATTCGGAATTTATGAAACCCTATGAAGTCTAAATATGTGAAACTGGTAATCAAACAAATACAAGAACAAAAAGGAGGTCGGAGGCGTTGGAGAGAAGAAGGAGGTCGGAGGAAATTTTGAAACTAAAGCCTTTGACAATTGAAATTTCTGAAACTAAAACTTGTATTTCATTAACATATCTTATGTGTTGGAGAGGTCAGACGCACGGCGGAGCAAGGGAGGAAGACACGACGGAGAAACGGAGGAAGGGAGGGTCGGACGCACGACGTGAGGAAGAGAGGCAGGTAAAGTCGGGAATGAGGGGAACTAGGGTTTGGGGGCTTATACAATAAAATCCTGGCTGACGGATACCATATCTGTCAACCATGACAAAACAGTGTTGTACCATTTAATTACGCTGAAGGTCTCTAAAAAAAGGTGCGTTTTGGCTTAGGCCACAAATACATATCCGTCGGTCAGGTTTGTCAGCAGTGCCAAATCCCAACCACCCAGATGACCTTATCTTAATCCTAAACCCCATTATTTCTCTCCCAACTCTATTTTTCCTTTCCCAACTCATTCTTTCTTCCCTAAGCTAGTTAGCTGGTTCTAATCATGTAGGGGTCGGGAAGTTTTTCCTCCCTATTGTCCCGTGTCCCATAGGGAAGCTCATTTACCTTAGTGAGGCTACTTTCCAGACCTTAACTGATTCTCATGTATCTCTTCTGTAGATACTATATTGATCATGCCTTAGGATCTCTTCCTTGCAGCGGTCTTCTTTGGCTTATGGCTGGTACCAGGGATACTTTCTTCTATTTCCAAGTCTTTTTTAGTGCCAGGTTGTACATTTGATTCCCCATGATGGTTGATGGTTGTGACCAAGTGGAAGTAGATCCCCCAAAGAGGACATATCCCACATAAATATGGAGTAGGTGGGACTCCAGGATTTCCCGTCCCTCCTAATTATGGGTTAGATAGGATGTTGGGTGTCATTCCTAACAGTCATCCTCGAGCCGAACCCTCCTCTGTCTGTACCCCAGGTTGGGGTTTCTAGGTGGACGTTTGGATCTATGAATATGCTGGGTTCTTAAGCAAGATGTTTGGTGTCATAATTGGAGTGAAGCCTTATGGCCACCCTGGTCCGAAACACGGGGGAATATCACGATCGGGGTTAGACTGACAAAGGTGGTGCTTGGATACGAGGAGTTTCCAGAGGTGCCTAATCAGTGATGTAATACTATCCCAGCCTTTTGTGCTGGTCGGCCACCAGTGAGGTCATACTTTGTAGTCTGGGAGTGGTAGTCAGACACTCATGAACTCCATGCCCTATACGGCTGTAGTTGAATCAGAAAGGGGAAGTCATTGTGCTATAAGCTAATGCGGACCAGTTAAGGCAGCTCCCAGAACTTTTATGATCATAGATCGCCAAAGGGGGCAATTTATGTGCATCCATAACCGAATACGGACCCCCCTAACAAAGGCCCCGTCGATCACAACTAATCTTCATGAAACCCCCAAAGGTGTCTCCCACGAGAGTTCTCGTAGTCTCCGTCATGACTTCTGGGGGAATATCCCACGCTTGAGCCTATAGCTGAATACTATCTAGTTGAAGAGACGTCACCCCTCGATTTTCGATAGATTTGAGATGATGAGAGGATCTGATCAAAGTATTAGAGAACCAACTCAACTAAAAGTTTAAGTTTATAGTTGAAGGTGCAATTACAGTTTTATTCTAACACGCGCCCTCACGGAAAAGCAGTTTACGGATTTGGAGGTGAATTATTTAGAAGAGAGAGATGAGCCCATTGAGAAGAGTGATAAGGGCTGACCCATTTTGGGCATTTTTGAGAAATTGAGAAGACATTAGTATTTTTTGTAGAGAGTGGGGTTTGAACCGGGGTCCGTGAGGAACCAGGCTTTGATACCATATTAGAGAACCAACTCAACCAAAAGCTTGAGCTGATAGTTAAAGGTGCAATTATAGTTATATTCTAACACAAAACACCAAGTCTCACCTCGTCACACCCTTTCCTTCGCAACTCACAAAGCAAAGAAAAATCCGAAACATCTTTGTCCAAATCATTAACCACGAAAGAGTTGGAGGAGTCTTCTCGGGCTTTAATGATGACCCGGAGTATTGTCTTCCAGTTATAGAGTCGAGCAGTGAGAAGCTGACAAGCCAAATCGTAGAGGCTGCATGCGGACGAGTTCTACTCTGATCGAGTGTGTTGTACATCAATAACAATGTCTTTGTCCGAAACAGTATTAGATACGAAAAACCCTTTCTAGAGGTCCTAGAGTGACAGAAGAGACACCGATGATAGAGTGGTTGTGAGAAACCATGATATGGTGGCCGGTAAGGTCATAATGAAAAAAATTGAGGGAGAGGAAAGGGTTGGGATACGGTGTTTTGTTGATTTTCATGTTTGTTTGGGTCAAATAACCTCGAAAGATGGGCAAGGGACATCACCAATGACGCTGCAATGGAAAACAAGGCCGTGAGAATAGTTGCATCAGTGGCATAGGATTGGTGAACAACAACATTGTGTGCTGGTTGAAGGATGGAGAGGGCGTCATCATCAAAATATCTCTATTTTCTTTATATTGCTATTTTTTTCTTGACAGGTTTTATTGTATGTAATTTTTAATAGATAGTAAACCATATTCATAATATATTTCTCATAATGTCAATTTGACCTGTTACATTTGAGTTTTAAATTAAATGTCAATCACTTCTATGTTTTATAATATGTGAATATTTTTAATGTTGATCATTTCTGTATTTGATATATCATCCATTTTATATAACACAAATTTTATAAATCGACATTATTTAACTGTATAATGGACTGATCCTAAAATTTTAAACCTCTCAATAAATCGATTAGTAAACTTGCTTGGCATGTTTGTTCCGCGGCAAGCATGAAACCATAACCATGCTGTGTCTGGTCTCCGCATCCCACTATGTCGTGCCAAAGTTTATATTGAATAATATAACAACTATAATATAGTTTCATTATGACATATATTGAGGTGGTTCGACCATTCAAATCCATCTTCCATGTCACTCGTTACGCATTTTGGCCGCCCATTGCTCTATCTACCTACATACAATATAGTATTTGATGTTTGACAAATTGAATGTCAACTTCCATAGATCTTAGCATTTACCTTGACTTTAATATTTAGTCATTTTTTCCGTTATTAACATATATATGGGATACACCTATAAAACCATATCGCATTGGCCAATGGTTATCACACGATAAATCAATAAAATGTAGGGTTTAGTTATATGGAATAATGTACTGTTATAATGAGATAAAACAAATGGCTGACTTTGATCAAGTCCTATGGATAAACAAGTTTACCATTTGACTTTCTTTTTTCATTGATTTATTCACTTTCTTGGGGAGTTAGATAAACAAAGTTTGACATGATTTTTATTTAAAGAAATAGGCAATTCCTTTTCTTTCTGTTTTGACTAAAAATAAAGAGTCAATACAAGTTAAGAGTTCTCGAACGGATAAGCTCACATAACTCTCAGACAATGCAATTGTAAGAAACGGTATTGAACTCGCTATATAAGTAAGAAGGAAATGTGGAGGCTTGGAAAACGGAACTGGAAGTTCTGATCCAGGTAGTGCCTAAACGTTGCATATAGGGGGCAAAACGACCGAAATTGAACTCATCATTAGTTGTATTGGGAGGATATACGTGATTGATTCCCTCATAGGAAAAGTCCTTGAATCTCTACTTGTTAGTCATTGACCCTACAAATAAGAAATCAGATAAAATAAAAAAGACCCAATCGATTAGCCTGATCCAAAATATTGAGAGAGGGGTCGAGGAGGGTGCCACGGTGGAGGCCAAGGAGATGGACGTGCTAGTGACGGCTCCAGAGACAATGGGGGTTGCTCATGAGAGATGATCCGATACAGTTTGTTCCAATGCAAGTTGAATATGCAGTAAGGACTGAAAACGGGGTGCACCGAATCTGTACGGTTTCGCACGTATAAGTGGAGGCCAAAGAGGTAAGGACATCGATAGTGGCGTCTGTGGCTGTTTCAGAGACATCGAGGGTGCTCAGGAGAGATGATCCGAGATAGGGAGATCGAGGGGCTCCGAGGCGGAGAGATCGATGGATGTCGAGGTGAGCCAAACAGCCACTACCGGATTTGCAGATGGGGAACCGAATAAGATCGGGAGACACGTCTTTGGTGGCGAGAGAAAACCAACATCACGGTTGTTAGAGGTGGCTTGAAAGAAACCCTAATAGAGTTCATAGGAAAAAACCCTAACAAAATTCAAAGAAGAGTATTTATTTAATAGTTTTTTTTAGTAACTTGTAATTTCATTCCATTAAAAAGGGTCGGTACATGTTCGGAAGTCCTGACGGGCCAAACACAAAAACCATATAACTACTATTACATTCAAGAAGCATTGAATGGGAGAGCTACAAAGGCTACTTAAAAAGAGAAACCAAACTAAGTAGAATTGAAAAACCAAAATCATAAAACTACTGGCGAGCACTACTCAAGGGCGGCACTTTTTATCCGATATAAAACAGAGCATGTGACTTCCAATACCGGGTTGAGGGCAGGGTGACCTCGGGGGGAGTACCCAACTTCCCCCAAGCCCCAGCGCACGACTCATGGTGTCTGGCGGGGCTGTTTCCCAACATTCGCGTGATCTTAACGAGGCTCACCCGCCGAGCCCCTCTTCATTCCTGGAACCGCTCTAGGTTCCTCAAGTATTCCGACCCACGAGGCTCTCGATGATCCTCCCAATGACGACCCACTCCCATTTTGTAAAGACCTGAGTTTTTAATCTCGTTATTTTATCGTTGGGAACGTCGTTGAGTTGGGGGAACGAGTCAAATTTTGGATCGACTTCAAAAAAAAACAAAAAAAAATAAAGGAAAGGAGAATGGGCTGGGTCAGGCCAGACTCAAGTTTTGGGCCGGAGCAGACCAAGCCCAAACTCTCAGCGCCAGGCCCAACCCAGTTCGGCGCCCCTAACCTTAACCTCGCGACTCTTCACTCCTCATTTCCGTTGCACGCTTCCCAACGCTCCCTCAACCTCTCGCCTTCTCTCTCTATCCCTCGCGAACCAGAGCTTCCTTCGTCGCCGCCCTTCTTCTCCGACCACCTCCACCTCCCTTCCTCACTTCTCCTCCTTCCTCTCCTTCTCCTGCTCCCTCCGCGACAAAACCCCAACCCAGAAAACCCATTCCCTTTCTCTCGCCCTCAAATTGAAGTAAGTCACTGCCGCCCCTTTCCCTTCAAGCTTCGCCGTGCCAGTTTTGAGAAGAACCTGTGACGGTGAGCTCGTTTCCCGTCCGATTTCTCCTCTCCCGTCACTCCCTCCTGAGAATCGAGCTCGTGCGAGTTCGTTGGACCGAGATTTGGTGGTGGAGAGGTTCGCCGGAACTCTCAGGTCTCAGATCTAAGATTTCCTCGTCGGCGAGTTGCTCACGCCACCAGATCTGAGCGCAGGGCCGTAGAACTCTCACCAACAACCTTCTCTCGACGTCACCCGAGTCTCCTGACGCCTTTGCCACCGTCAAAAACCCGTTCTCACCTGACGTCGCTGTCGCCGGAGCTCGCCGGAACCCTAGCCCTGTCCATCGCCGTTCCTAGCTCGGACAGGACGAAACCGAGCCTTAGGGCTCGGGCCTAGATTTAGTTGGGCCTCGGGCCTGGACTTGGTTCGGGCCTCGGCCTGGACTGGATCTGGGTTCGGACCTGAACTCGGGTCTGGATCCGGGCCGAGCTTGGGTCGGTTCGGGTCTGGACTCGGATCCGGGTCGGTTTAGGATCCGGGTTCCGGATTCGGGCTGGGTTTGGGTCGGACTCGGGTCAGCCAGGTCGGACAGTTTCAAAATAATTAATTTAATTTAATTTAATTAATTGCAATTTGGACTAAAATCAGATAATTCTTGGACCGATCTGTTTAATTAAAAGATGAACCGTTAATTTAAAGGACTGATTTTCTGGACCTGGACTGATGTTGGACTTTAACTGTTAAAACCCAGACTTGGACTTCGCGGACTTCGCCCGAGAAGACCGGAGTTAGGCCAGGACGTCAGCAGCTAAGAGACGCAGTTGTTGTATCGTCTTGAGGTAGGGGAAAGCCGTAAACTCCACTTCTGTTTTAAGAACTGTTAATAGCATGTCTATAGGATAATTAATAACCGGAAAGGTCCTAGTTTGCATATAGGATGTGATTCACTAGAATAATCGTATTTCAATTATAATAATAAACGGACGAGTCTTAGTATGCATATAGGACGGTATTGACTAGGGTAGTCTTATAACATGCGAATGACCGACGAGCCATGTCGTGTCGTAGGTGTTGGGATGTTGTGCTGGTAGAATGGTCATGTCGAGCCTTAGGATTGCTTGCTGATTGTATTATTGTTGTTTGTTGCCTTAATACCGATGTTTTTTCCTTCTTAGGTTAAGATAAGAGTCAAACTAGATTAATTAAACTATGATAATCATAATGTGAATGGTTATTCCGTGTTTTGAATGATTGATTGATTGAATGAATGCTTATGTGTAACTGGTTGTGCCGTTGGATATGATCGGGTGAGTGATAGACCGATGATACGTGGTTGGTAAGTATACTGGTAAGTTGATTAATAGTATGAATAGTTGTGTTGCGTTTGTCGGGAATTACGTGACGTGATTGCTTACTTGTCCTGGATGTGTTTGGGATAATATCGGGTCAAGGGGATATGTCGGTCCGATACTGTTACGTTATTGTTTCACCCCGATGCTACGTGTTCCGGGAAGACCTAGGCCGAGGGAAGTTCCGGTTTGGTATGTTTTTGTCTTATCCGATGCTACGTGTTCCGGAAAGACCCGTTTCACCCTGATGCTACGTGTTCTGGGAAGACCAAGGGCGAAGGATGTTCCGGCTTGGTACTTTATTGTCTTATCCGATGCTATGTGTTCCGGAAAGACCCCTTTCACCCCGATGCTACGTGTTCCGGGAGGACCAAGGCCGAAGGAGGTTCCGGCTTGGTACTTTATTGTCTCACTCCGATGCTACGTGTTTCGGAGAGACTCACTTACCCCGATGACATGTGGTTCTTTGGGAACAATCCCGGGACTTCCGATGACTTGCGTTTCTAGGAAAAGTTTCCGGAAGCTCCGATGATAGTGTTTCCTTTGGACCGAGGGGAAATCTGATATGATGTTCCATTCAGTGGACGGATCAGAGTTCTAAGGTTTAATATTCGGTTTTTCGACATTTAGATGTTACTTTAATCACTTCCTTGTTCATTGTTATCTCCTGTTGGCTTCCTTGAGTATTACTTGCAATAAATTATTATTATTCTCATTTATAGATTTTACGAGGTTTTTGAGTTGAGCTTACCAACTACTTGCGAATTTCGAATAACGCTACTAATCATTGTTATCGTTAAAATTGGGTTTCTCTTACTTTACTGTTTTTCCCTACTAAGCGAAAGTTCACCCCTTACCTTGTTGTGTTTTCAGGTCTTGAGCGGGATTCTTACTAGCGGGATGCTCGATGCTGGGGAGCTTCCGAGGTCCTAGACTAGTTTAGTAGAGACGTACTGTTTTTCCCCTGTTCCAAACTTTAAACCCTAGTTTGAGCTGTTGACTCTGTTACAAACTTTTGAATGTTTTATGATTATCAGAGATTATTACCTTAAGTTTGTTACTTTTAAACTGCTTTATTTTATTCTTTTAAGTTCACGTCTCGGGTCCGGTCGAAACCGGATTTGGGGCGTGACACATTTCCACAAGGTGCACTCCCCCCCCCCCCAAGGTACAGTCAGCGGATGGGTTGGTTCGCGTATCAGTGGAGCAAATCCCGGAGGCACCCTAGCAGTCTGCGCCCAAGTCGTGGCATATCCTTTATCCATCTGGTCCTTCTGATAGTGCTTCAGTGACTTGTCAAAAGTATGGATGCCCAGCATCTCCCTGTCGCAAGCCGTATGTGGATGTCCTATACACGCACAATTCCCACAGAAGCCCGGTAACTTGACATATGTAAGAGAGCAGTTGATCGGGTCCTGGAACTCGGGGAACCAGAGGCGTATATTCCGACACAAAGGTCGGTCAAGGGAGTGCCAGTAGCGGACCTTCACCGCCCCCCAACACCGGCCGAATTCATCACAAGGAACGTCCACCGTCCCGCCCAGTGCCTCCCCAATCCTAGTGCTCGTAGTCTTAGTGCTAACTATATAGGGGATACCATGAGCATGTACCCAAAGTTGCATCTTATCCATGGATGAAAGGTCTTGGACGAACGGATCTGTTGGTTGATGCAGCCGAACCCAATTCCGGCTCTCCTTCTTGGCGAAGTAAAACCCAAAGACTTCAAGGGAGACGTCCTTGATGACCAAACCAATAGCCGATTTTCCCCATGCATTGGTGAGGATACATAGGAGAGTATCCTTGCGAGGTTGAACATCCGTGAGCAGACGACCCACCATCCCATATTGTTGGCGGGAGAGTGTAGCCGGATCAAGCACTCCATTCATGACCGTAACTTCTAAGGGCTCCTCAAACCCTATGGAGCAGCCCGAGAAGCTGTGTTGAAGAGCCTGAAGTGGGCTATCATGATCCAGTAATGGAGACGTGGGACGAGGAGCATGGGGAGGCAGAGGGAGGACAAGGTCCTCGTCAGGCGCTGTCATCGGGGGCTGCCCCATCTGGAGGAACCGAGGTCGGGGAATAGATGGGATGTTATCAGTGATGGGTAAAGCGAGAGCCTTACCAGTCTCCGACCCCAACCCGTCCGCAATCTACAATCGGTGAGCCTCTAAAACCCTAGTCGAAAGCCGAGGGGACGGTAAAATAGCCGCTTGTTTCGGAGGACGGCCCCGCCGCGTATGAGGTGGCTCCGACATCGGAGGATGATCCCCCGGTGTATAGGCTGCCATTGTCAACATCAATGGAGGACCCAGGGTGACAACGAGTCTTAGGACGGAGCCGACTTCGTCACCGAAGCCTTCTTCTTCCAAGGCGTTTGATAGTTGAAGACTCACCAAACCGCGGACAATTCTTTTTCTTAAGAAGAAAGAGAAGAAGAAACAAAAACATTCTTTGTTTAAGAAACATAAAATTCAAGTATTATATTCGAAGTGAGATCTTAATTCTAACTGGCCTTTCAATATAAATTAGTGTAATTAATTGGCTCTTCCCTGTTAAAATATGTCCAAACCTTCACGTGATTTTAGGTATTTTCCGGAAAGTTTATTTTATGGAAGGAGATTGATTCCAACTTCCAAGTCACTAGATCCAAAAAAATTCCAGGTGGCTCTGATTTTTATCGGCCGCTCATGGACTAGAAACTGGTTGCTATGGAATAAGATTTGGTCCATATATGGGCTTTAGAAAGACGATATTGGGCCTTCTTAAAACTTGGGCCTGAGAGGAATACTGAGCATATGCCAGGTTATGGACTTGGAAAATGAGTTTGGCCCATCATTTTTCAGGATAGTTGTCATCACCCATCAATTAACTTGTCAAATCTCATTAGATTTGGATGTCAAAATGATCCGGACATGATTAAAACGCGATATTCCCGTAACTATTAACGTACAAGTCCCATAGTAATAGGAACATACTAGGTTGGGATGGTTTTGGCTTCCAAACGCGACAACAAAAATGATGCTCATTCAATTATTAAGAAACCAATGGAATGGATGAAAGAAACATGGTTTGTCTCTGTGTTGGTTCATGGTATAATGAGCTATGATCCAAGAGAAAGAACATGGTTTGTGTCTTGTATTATATTATACAATGATTAAGCCATTCCATTATTTCCATATTTCATGATTAACAATAAAGTCAAACCCCTCCTAATATCATTTTGGAATTATTAGCTCTTTCATCATGCCAAAAGGGTCCTTCCCCTTTCTTCTTATGAACCCTTAGATGTTTTTAATTTTTAAATGAAGAAAATCAAAGTTGCAGCCTCACCATAAACAGGACCTTTCATTTCAGGTTCAAATCAATGTGCTCCTCCTTTAATGGTTTTTTTTTTGCTGCATACAGTGCAGGGCGTATCAGCCTAATTTAAGTGCAATGGTTGGCCTCTTCATGGTCCCATAGACTGTGAGACTCTTTATTTCTCCATTTATTGCCAGCTCAATATAATACAGTACAGACTACACAACAACTATTAATTGGTCCCATATCACATCAAAATAAATAGTAAGTATAGCAAGGCAACGTCAAGTAACAAATTCTTAGTTTGCCCTTCTACTTTTTCTCCTTTTCTATATAACAAATAGCAAAATATCATTAAAAATCATAAATCAAGTTGTATCAAAGTACATCGGGCAAGACATTACTCGATCACCGCTTAGAAAACTTAAGATGAACACACCCGACACTAGATAAAATAGAAATATATTTTGGGCGATGGATCTAAAAGAGAATAAAAAGAACTATTCAGTTGTTAAGCTCTACTGTCAACTGACAATCACTCATGATCACAACTTTTCTCCAAAACGGGAGTCCATCTTAAGGTCTCCTTAATAGGTGTTTTTTTATCAAACAGAAGGAGACACGGTACCCTAAGTAAAATAGTTTCAAATATCTCAAATATTTTACAAGAAGAAGTCACTTGGCCGACGGATAAAGAACGTTGGTCGGGAACATCAGTTCCTCGACCAAGAAATTTTCTGACAAACAATTCGTCGGCCAAGTGTCATCGACGTTGAATGGCTTAAATTTTTCATACACGAGAAAAGTTGAGCGTCGTTTTGGGTTCTCGGAGTAGTTATTTTCTTGTCCGAGGAAATTGAAATTCTTTGGTAATAAAAATTCAACACCGAGGAAATAGTTTCCTTGGTTATGAAATCCCAATTTTTCATCACCGATTAAATAAAATTCGCAGTGTTGAAAAATCTATATTTCAAAACCGAAGAAATCGTTTCCTCGGTCAAGGAATTTTAGTTATTCATCACCGAGGGTAATAAACTCTCGGTATTGAAAAAACTATATTTCATACCGAAGAAATTGTTTCTCTGTCATGAAGTTTTGGCTTTGTTTCACTGCAGAGAGAATAATATTTCCTAGGCTAAGTAATGTCCAGAATTGACAAAAAAATGTAAATCATGCACTCAAACGTATAAAACCTACAAAAAAAGTATTTTAACATTAGTTACACAATCTAAATGCTCGATTTGATAATTGTTCGATAAAAAACATAAATAATCGAAACATGATGGGTGTAGGGTCTATGTAAACTTATTTGACCTAAATTGAATTAAAAATCGTAATTCTCATATTCCGATGAACTCCAAAATGTACCGTTAAAAAATAATCCCCTATTTCACATTCTCTCTATTCTTAATCCTAGTTCGAACCAAAATGGAGATTTACTCTCTTATAACTGTAGGTCATTACAATCTCTTAATGTGTGTCCTAAATATCCACAATGTAAGTAGAACTCAGGGAATCATTCATATTTGAGTTGCACTATCATCGATTCCATTTTATTCCCCAACTTAATTCTAAGGGGTTGTTGTGATGTCCATTCCTACCCAGATTCGCTTACAATCCCCCACACCTTCATTCTCGATCACAATTAACTGGTAGAAAGGTCCTTAGCGGATTGCCAAAAATTCTCTAACTCTTATGTCATCTCTCTGAACGGTAAATTGAAAATCTTAATCCAAAAATACAGTGTTTGTAAAATTTAGAACCCAAGGATTCTTAGAGGGATCAAGTTCCACGAGGACCAATATTGTTTTGTGAATGGACTATGGTTCAAAATACAGAACTCGTTATTTCACATGTTTAGATAGAAAGAAAAAGTCAAATATGTTTCTACATGTAGTTTGATTATCAATCCCTTAACCTTCCAAATTTCATTCATGATCTTCAAAACCCTTACATTATATGGTTTATTCGATAAAATCCCTTTTTCTAAAGCAAATCAAAACTTACTGAGACCCTGTTCCAATTCTTCCTCAGGCATGCCAATCCCATCCTTTGAGTATGAGTCTAGTGAAACTTAAATTTGGTCCAAACTACCCAATTTTTGTTTGCTTCTTACCGTTTAGAGAATAATAAAATCATTGCTAGAGAGAGCCCATCACCTAGACGAGAAAACACGACCCTCTAACCCTTGAAGTCCATCAAAAGATGATCAAATCATGATAAAAATATTTCGTATTAATCATAATTTTTTTGATTAATTCACCATACCTAGGATGTCATAATCTTGTGTTGGGTTTTGCATCTTAGAACAAGTCACAATTTGTATGCAAAGTCATTTGTGATCAATAAAGTTATCAAAGCGTTTTCATTATCATTTGAAGTAATGTTAATTACATGAATGTCCTACTCTTCCTAAGGTATTGGGGAGTAGATCTTCGGTAGTAGAACTCTTAGGAACAAAGGAATGAGTCTATTCATTCTTCCTTAGCCTAAGCCGATTGTTAGATCTATTGTGATGGTTGATTGAATGATCATGTTTTTATTGGTCATGTACATGTATATAGAGATATGAGTTAACATCACAAATGTTAAAGAGTTTAGCATTGGATGACATGCACTAAGAATACTTCATACAACAAGGACATGAGTATTTCTCAACTACCAAAGTATGTCTTAGTCCTACAATCACGAAATCACCATGTTATCTATATGTATGATTTCATGTTTTGACATGATCGAACGTTACTCTTGAGAACATGGTTATTAAGGTTGTGCTCGGATATGGATTCATGTTTTGACATGATCGAACGTTATTCTTGATAAGATGGTTATTAAGGTTGTGCTCGATTATAGATACATGCATATGAAGTGTATGAATGATTGTCATACGGACTTGTATCTTATGTTTATAACATGAGTCGGATGTCATCGTGCCACTTGATGAGTACATGATTATAAAATGAAGCATGACCATGTAAGTGAACAAAAAGTTGTCACTTACAATCTAAAATTAGGATCAAGAAACGAAAGACGAAACTAGAATAAGGATGGTGTTTCTATGCCTTGTGTTCAATCAGGACATCACCAAACAACAAAGGATAACAATGTTTATGGTAATAGGTTCTGACAAAGAGAAAAATCAAAACTCACATGACTTGGGTAGTTATAGGCCTTGCTAGGAGTTACCCATAAGTTGTGGACGAAATGTAGATTTCGAGCTCACTACCAACATCATGTGGACTTAAAAGGTCACAAATAATAGAGTAAAGGCCACAAAAAATTGAACCTTAAAGGTTAGACTTAAATAAATGAGGGAGATTATATTTGATATATTTGACATATTTATTTAATTAATTTGATATTTATTTAAATCAAATAAAGCATTAAAATATATATTATATATAGGCTTGGCCGAAATTCACAAGTGATGTGACAGTTATTTAGGAAAACTACTAATACCTACCCAAAACCATGCCCTTTTATCTGATGTTTCCCGTGAAGTTTAAAGTTAAACGATAAATACCCTAAAGTTTCAATATCTAACATAAACCCCTTCCGTCAGTTAGCTCAGTCATTTTACTGTTCACTTTTCCCAAAATGTCCAAAATATCCTTAACCTTGTTCATTTTTTATATTCTTTAAAACAAAATTAAATTAAGGTTTTCAAAAAAAATATTTTACGAAAATCAGATTTTATTTTTAAAAAACAGTTTTTATTTAAACAAAATCAGTTCTTATTATCAAAAAATCAGTTTTAATTTTAAAAAATCACTTTTTAATTTTTAAAAATCAGTTTTTATTTTTAAAAATATTTTTTTTATAAAATAAAATTTTATTTAAAAAAAATCAAATTTGTTTTATAAAATCAAATTTTATTTTAAAAAATATATTTTTAATATATATTTAATTATTTACTGTTTTTAATATTTTTATTTTTTATTTTTTTTATCAAAATTGAAATTTGATTTTTTAAATAATAAAAATTAATTTATTAACAATAAAAATATTAAAATAATTTATTAACATTAAAACTGACTTTTTAATAATAAAACTGATTTATTAAAATTGAATTTTGATTTTTTAAGATAATAAAACTATTTTTTAAACGATATAAAATTAATTTATTAATAATAAAACATTTTTATTAATAATAAAATAGGTTTAGGTATATATTTAGTTGTTTATTATTTATATTTATATTAATTTAATTTTGATTTAAAGAATATAAAAAAAATGAACAAGGTTAAAGGTATTTTGGACATTTTTGCAAAAGTGAACAGTAAACTGACTGAGCTGACTGACGGAAGGGGTTTTTGGTTACATATTGAAACTCTAGGGTATTTATCAGTTAACTTTAAACTTCAGGGTAAACATCACTTAAAACGACATGGTTTTGGGTAGGTATAAGTAGTTTTCCCTAGTTATTTTGGCCATTCTAATTAGATGTGTATATTTATTTTTTTTTATACCAAAAATAAAGAAAGGATAAAGACTAGTTGGGATAGAAAAGGGAAACTCTAGTTGGACTAGAATAAAGAAAATAAGAGTCCTTTAGGTTTTTTGTTTCGCAAGCTTTCCTAATTCTATTGGGAATTAATTTAAGAAAAGTGAAACCTATAAATATGAGACCCTATTGACCAAAATTACTAGCGTAGACCTACAAATTTTCGACCATCATAAGAGAGAATAAGAGGGATAAGTTTTAAGAGCTACTAGCAAGCTTCTGTCGTGGAATCACTTTGTTCGTGTGGATATCGTTAGAGAGAAAACTACATGATGGTCTCTTGGCTATTCACCATCAGATTGAAGCTCCTTGAATCACTATTGTTGTTTAAGTTGCTCTATAAAGAGTTAATCCGACTTAAATACAGTTCTAGATTAGTATTCGTATGATGCATGAATCTAGGGTTTTAGATTATGAATAAAAAAATCGCCTTGTTTAAGAAACACATAATCTTGCAATACTCATTATTGAAAGTATTCTTTCAACGAAACGTTGTAACTAGTAAAAGCGGAATCATTATTCACAAGATCATAACTACTTCAAATTGTTTGATTTCATCGAAAAACAAGAGAGCGGAGGCTAGGGTTTGGTCTTAGCCGCCACAAATCTACATGATCACTATGGATGAAGTTTGGTTTTTGTCTCTGATCTCGTGTGGGGGTATGAATGTTCTGCATATACGTTTCAGAGGCTATGAGGTCTGTGTATTGTTTTTTATCGTGTGCGGGGGTAGGGGTGTTTTACAGGTCTGACACGGTGATTTTTATGTGGGTATACGGGGGAAAGGGGATTGGATCTCTGGTGGAGGTTTTAGCAATGCTTTTTTCGTCGTACCAAGGGAGGCGAGGGGTACGACGATGCATGACGACAACACGGACAGTTGTGAGGCTTCTCCGAGGGTGACCATGAAGGTTCAAGTCTACTCGGTTGTGGGAGGGATGAGATCGGGGGAGCTTTCAATCGTCATACCGAGGTCGAGGATCAGGGATTGTTGGATCTCGATAGCGTAGGGGATCAGTGGAGGTGGGTGGCGGAAATGTGGTATAGATCCAGTCTCGGACTTAGGGGCAGCGGTGGATGCATTCCCGTCATTACCCCGAGGGTAAGGCATCGATGATGGCAGTGAATGAGGACAAAACGGAGGCAGTGAGATAATTTTCCGATGCTTCGTTCCGAAACAACTGTTCGTTTAGACGCATTCATTAGTTGTGGTGACGCCTGAGTGATATCGGGCGGGTAAGACAACGACAGTAACAATAGCAGAGGACAGGGTGTAGGAAGCAAGAGTAGTCGGCTGGAGTTTCGATCAATAACTGTTATTCACTTTACTGTAGAGGGGACAGGTACCGTATGGACCTTGTTCTCAGCCGGGACAAACTGTATCTGTGTACTGCAAGTGCTCAGATGTTTTCAAATCCGATGTGAATTTTGAGCATTGAATCAGAGGGACCAGCGAGGTTTAACGGTCGGTCAATTCAACCGGGGAGGTGAGGAATGCACCCGCGCCTCGATCAATGAGGACTTCGAGGTCCAGTGGGGGGTCTGTCGGTAATACTGCCTCACTGGATGTAGGGTGGAATCGGTTCCACCAAGTACCGGTGCGACATTCTTCTACCAGATCGGGAACCAGTAAATTTACGTTTTTAAAGTCCCTCATTATCATCAGAGTGGGGACGATGTCAACTGGTTTCTTAGGATGATGTTTAGTCCAATCGATGCATCCCAGTCCCTGGTTACAAGACTGTCCAGACCGACACTCTCGGACTTTAGAGTTTGTTTTGGTGCTCTCGACCGTCAATGCATTATTCTTCTGGAGCTCAATCCATAGTATCTGTCTCAATCTTCTAGAAAGGGGCCCGCTCTGTCCTACCTTCCCGTTTAGATTTGTTGTACTGGTTTCTTCGGACGCTATTGTAGTGTCACCTTCTAGACAACCTAGTGAAGCATTTCGGCCAATGAGCTTTTATTTTAATATCCGTTTCCTTTGCCCTATGATGTTAGGGCTTGCTTTTATTGGTGTTACTTTCACTTATTAATTATAATATATAGCCCTGTATTCCTCTAAAAAAGTAAAAGCGGAATCAATTCAATTAAAATGTGCATCATTAAAACTAAACCAATAACGTAGTATTGCTTCTTATCTTTTAGTCTCCTTCATCTCGCAAGATTGATTCGTTTGGACTCATCTTTCGTGGATTGGCAACAAAGTCCGGGGCTTTGCTTGGGCAAATACCTTGGTGTTTTTGGTTACGGACTCAGTTTTATTAGTCTGTCGTTGTTAACAGTTTTTCAGACTATTCTTGTTTTTGGTTCAGTTTTATTGTTTTTGGTTTTTTCAGAACTCCGCCACAATGGTCTAGTTTCTGTTTTTCATTGTACTACCCTCAAGTATAATGATTTTTTCTCTCGCTTATAAAAAACGTAGTATTGCAAGAAAAAAGTCAAATCAAGGAAGAATGAAAATACTTGAATAGAATAAATTAACGTCAAAGAATAAAGTTAATTCATCGCCTCACAAAACATTAAATTTTAAATACTGCTAATTAGTAAAAAAAAATTGTTTCATCTCGTTCACTCAAGTACGAGATTGTATGATATTTTTCATATAAACAAAAACGGTAGAATTTGTCACACAAAAAGTCAAATTCATTCAAAATATTTCTTATTATATTATTTTTCGAATGGCTTTTCAATTGATCTTTTATATGATTAATACCTTTTATTACTTCTATCTCTCAAGTGATATGATATCAGTTTATCGGAAAGTGTTGTGGGGCTTGTAGCTAAAAAGAGAGTATTATAGTGCAAAATAAAAACTCAAACACGTAATAGATATTTAAATGATAATAACAATTTCATATGTATTCCGATTTTGTTCTGTAAGATATCAAAATGAAGGTAAGTAAAATATCTATGATTTTATGAAAATTTCTCGGATAGGGGGATAATTTCCCCATATGAACTTATTTTACTAGCTCCACACGAGCTCCGACGAGGTCCACATGAGGGAGAGAAAGGGATGGTCTTGCTCTGGTAAATTTGCCCGGGCTGTGAGGCGAGGTGGTCTGACTCCAACAAATCCATCTCCTGTTTCCATCACAGCCTCCATCGCCAGATTATTATCGGATTCAAACATGAAAATCAAACCTCCATGGCCGAGTGAGGTTGGAGACTGAGAGAGGAAAATGGAGGGTTGAGAGATGCGTAATGAAAAATGATTAAAGAGAAGGTAATTATGGTTTTAAGAGAGAGTGGTATTTTGGGTATTTTAATAAAAAAAAGTTAGGGTCATGTGCATTGCACATGACCATTTTCTGTCCAAAAATGGACAACGGGTATGAAAGTGACAAAACTCAAGTTTAGGCAGTGAGGTGAGAAAAAATAAAGTTAGGGCAGTAGAAATGAAAAACGCAAAAGTTAGGGTAATGAGTTGGAATTTACCCTTTATTAAACTAAAACAGAAATCTAACAAATAAAACTGGTAAATAATATTTAATAGTTACTAATGATTGTTGTAATTCAAACTAAATCTAGTAGATCATAAATATATGGGTAAACTACAAATGCATACCCTTAAGTTGTCACGTTTAACCGATAATACCATGAAGTTTAAAGTTAACTGATGCATACCCTAAAGTTTCGAGTTGTAACTCAAAACCCCTTCTGTCAGCTAACATGACGAAAATACCCTCAATGATTTTTTTAAATATATTTTTAAAATATTAATGAAGTGATTTTTTAAATAAAAATGAAGTCATTTAATAAGTAAATATATATATATATATATATATATATATATATAATAAAAGTAATTTTTAAATAATTTTTTAACATAATTATTGATGTGTAGTCGAGGGTATTTTCGTCATTTTAGCTGACGGAGGGGTTTTGAGTTACAACTCGTAACTTCAGGGTGTGCATTAGTTAACTTTAAACTTCAGAGTAATCATGAGTTAAACGTGACAAATTCAGGGTATGCATTTGTAGTTTACCCTAAATATATTCTTAAATTTTATTTCATTTAGAAAGAGTACATAAATAAGACATTAGTTTGATCACTACACAACATGTTGAACAATTAATAAGAATACCAACGCACACTTGCAAAATTTTGGTACTCTGATAGGGCCCATATTGGGTTACTCGGAATCACTATCTGACCTATCTACCAACGACGACTATCGACCATCTATGCATTACATCACTTGTGGAGGTTCGTCACTGGGTATAGGAGGGGTGGATAATTGGGTATAAGAGAGGGGTACTTGTTAAATGTTCTCCGGTGGATGAGGGGCTTCTTGTGGAATGTTCTCCGGTAGAAGAGGGATGTCTGTTGAGCGTCCTCTGGTGGACGAGGCTGTGCGTGTTGAATGTTTTCTTGTGGAGGAAGGGATGCGTCTAAAAGGATGTGAAGAGGAGAAAGGGGAACGTAGTGCTTGAGACACTCGGTGAATCCTCCACCTATGGGTAGAGACGGTGGAATATGCGTAAATGGCATGTACATCTGATTGGGATCCAATGGAATTTTCGACTTTTCATCAAAAGATACATGTGGTGGGCTCCAAACATCAACCCACCAACCATGGAAAGCCCTGTCCCTATTGTAACTCATTGTAAAATTGGAGTGTGGAAATATTTCGGACCACAACATACAAACTAGAGGCCTTATATAGGAAAAATTCAATAATCAAACAAGACAAGTCAGAGATTTTTTTTCGAATCCCTAAGTCAGATAAGACATGTAAGAGATTCTTTTCAAATCTCTAAGTTGGACAAGAAACTCAAAGATTATTTTTGAAGCTCTAATGCGGATAAGACATATCAAACATTTTTTTTGGAAGCTCAGAGGCGGATGAGACAATTCGGAGGTTCTTTTCGAATCTTTGAGTTGGACAAAACAAGTCAGAGATGTTTTTTGAATTTCTGAGCCAAATAAGATATGTCGGAGATTCTTTTCAAATCTCTAAGTTGGACAAGACACCTCTGAGATTCTTTTTGAAGCCCTGAGTTTGATAAGATAGGGTGGTCATAAAGCAATCCAAATCTCTATTTTGATAAGATAAGTTGGTCAAAAAACATTTCAAATATCTGTATTGATAATACAATAGAATTCATTGATCGAAAAACAACATAGTTCATTGATCCAAATACAACACAGTTCATTCATCGGAAAAGAACACCACTCGTTCATCGAAAAACAAATACAGACATACAAACATAAAACCAGAAGATCATACAACATAAACAATTTATTAGCCTCATTACGGGGCCGTATAAGATCTTGGAAAAGGTTCTTTCCATCCGACTCTGGTAGGTTCTTGATGACATAATCAGTGACTCGCAATCAGGCTTTGTAGCCGGTAGGCAACTTGTGGACGGAGTGCTAATCGCCTCTGAAGTCATCGATATGATCCGTAGGTCGAATGACGAGGTCGTGGTTCTAAAATTAGACTTCGAGAAGGCATTTGATAAGGTGCACTGGGATTATGTGGATGAGGTTATGACAGCTATGGATTTCGGTCCTAGATGGCGTGCCTGGATGGCCTCTTGTTTTAGAGCTTATGTTGCTGTTCTTGTCAATGGCTCACCCAGTCAGGATTTCCCCATCTTGAATGGTATTCGTCAGGGTTGCCCTCTTTACCCTTTCATTTTTCTAATAGCAGCTGAAGGCCTGCATCAGGTTTTGGAAGAGGGTATACGTCTGGGTGATTTTGCTGGTGTCCAGATAGGCTCCTCCGGACCAATCATTTCCCATCTGCAGTTTGCAGATGATACTCTGCTTTTTGTGAAGGGCTCGCCGGAGGATCTTGTGAGGCTTAAGTCCACTCTTGTTACTTTTGAGCTGAGTTCGGGGCTTAAAATTAACTTCGATAAATCCACTGCCATCCTCCTGAATGCTCGTTCCTGCACACCAGAGTCTGTTGCTTCTTCTTTGGGTTGTTTGGTAGGTACCCTGCCTATCAAATATCTTGGTTTCAGCCTTGGTTCAAATCCCAGATGTATCTCCTTTTGGGCCCCGGTTGTTCAGAAGTTCAAAGACTCTCTTGCCCTATGGAAAACAAAGAATCTCTCCATGCCATGTAGATTGGTTTTGATCAAATCCACTCTATCAGCCTTGCCTGTTTTCTTTATGTCTTTGTTCAGGGCCCCAAAAGGAGTTGTTCGTGAGTTAGAAGCTTGGAGGCGAAGGTTTTTATGGCACAACAGGGCTCACTCTCGTATATTTTGCAAAGTGCGTTGGTTCACAGTCTGTAAGCCCAAAAGGGAGGGAGGCCTTGGAATCCGGGGCCTGGAAAGGGTCAACCAGAGTTTATTGGCCAAATGGTTTTGGCGCTTTGCAGCTGAAAAAGACTCTCTTTGGAAGCGCGTTCTTTGTGCAAAGTTTGGCTAGAACCTATCAGAATGAGACCTCACAACTCTGACAAACCGGGGTCATCCTTCTTCTTTGGTCATATCATGAGCCTATCCGAGTCCCCTACTTTCAGAGGCTTGTTTGGTAGTCAGAGTCTCTATTTGCGAGTTGGTGGTGGTGATCGGATCCGGTTCTGGCAAGACGTATGGGTCGGTTCTATTGCTTTCCGGTTTCGATTCCCTCGGCTATACATAATCTGTTTGGGGAAATGGTCCCGTATTTGTGAGATTTGGCAGGATGGTACTTGGAATGTGGACTATCGTCGCTCATTCATTCTCTCTTATGAATGGGATGACTCCGCTGCCCTCATGGATGTCCTCGCTTCGGTCTATGTTCGACCCGAGGTTCCTGACTCGGTTCTCTGGTCACAATGTGATCGTGGTTTCTCTACAACAGCTTCATATCTCCTACTTGCTGACTCGGATACTTCCCTTGTGCCTTGGGCCGGTTTTTTGTGGATCAAGAACCTACCCCCCAAATAACAGCTCGCTGGGTTGGCTTTTGGCTCATGATGCGGTCCCCACCAAGACATTTCTAGAAGAAAGAGGTATGCGTATTTCTCTTAATGACATGTTCTGCAGTCTTTGTGGCGATGTTTTTTAGGATACTTCGCACCTTTTTCTTCATTTCTCTTTTGCTTGGCGTTTGTGGTCGCTATTTTATTCTTGGTGGTCGATTTCTTGGGTCTCTCCTGGAGACTGCTTATCTTTGATTGATGTTTGGAGAGGCTTAGGCAGTAGGAAATGGTGGAAGGTATGGGTGAAGGTCGGCTACCTTTGCTTTTGGAATATTTGGCTTCAGAGGAACTCGGGTGTTTTCAGGCAACAGTTTGATCCGGTTGGGCTCGTTTTCGACAGGCTCTAGTTGCACAGTTTCAGCATTTGCAGGATGGCTGGTGATCTTAGGGGCGATGCCACCTTTCCCCTTTGGTTGACATCTCCATCTTCATGTATTAGTAGTCATGTTAGGAGTTGAGTTCCTTTTTCTGTTCTTTGGAGTTAATTTTGGGGTTTTTACCTCGTGCTTTTGTAATCACTTTAATTACGAAAGCCAATGAATAAATACATCATTTATAAAAAAAACAATCAAACTTGAAACAAAAGACATAAAACCAAACACAACAACCCCAACACATCCTACCAAAGGTTTTTGATATGACTGCGAATATCTTGGCATCATTCCCACAACATGTTCATCATTATTGCTCGAGTTTCAAGATCTGTCTCAGACATCTTCGATGTGTCATGTCCTTGAATGTCACGCCCCAAATCCGGTTTTGTCCGAATTCGAGACGCGAACTTAAAACAAATAACAATAAAGTAATATAAATAATAAAAAGGGGTCTCATTTGCAATTTAAAGTTTAGACGACTCAACAGCTCGATAAAATCTATAATAAAAGAGTCAAACAGTAATAAACACTGTACGTCTCTAGACACTAGTGAAAATCCCCTTCAGCTCCCAAGCTCCGAGAATCCTACTAGTACTGGTCCCGCTTAACACCAGAAACACAACAAAGTAAGGGGTGAGCTTACGCTCAGTAGGAAAAGTAATTAAGGTTCTGAACCTCAGTTCAGCACACGAGTAACCATCCAATTAGGGCATACTAGCAAAGCATAGCTAACCACCAAACACAAGCAACCCAAGGCAACGCCTGACCTTCACTCGGGTACGACCCGTAAATCAACTCAAAAGAACCGAAAACAAACACTTATCTCACTTTTGCTCTTAGTACTGATCACCAAACGATTCTCAAGGACAAAGCTCACGCTTATCTCACAACCGATCACACGTGTGGACTCGCATGACAAAACATAGAATTCAGGTATTACAGCATCTCGAGTCACTAAACACTCTCACAAGACCAAAATAACACTTAAAACAACGCACAAAGCCAAACAGCACGCACAACAGACACAACAGACCCACACAAAACTTAGTACAACCATTTCCAACGTCTCCGGCTATCACAGCCGTTCCATTTATGCCGTACCGGAACACGAAGCCTCAGTCCCGACATCTTCCCGTCATGTAGAATCGGGGTAACATCCAAGACCGGAAATCCCTCAATCGGACGTCTTCCTGTCACGTAGAATCAGGGCCTCACGCATACTGGACCGGTACATACCTCGGTCGTACACCTTCCCGTCACGGAGAATCGGGGTATTTATCACGCCATCCTTGGCCTCAATAACACGCACCAGAACTATCCCTCGGTGGAGGCATCACACATGTTACGCCTCCTCTTGGAACACACATCAAGAGTACAACACGCATCACAATGCTATAGTTGACCTCGGTATACCAACCGACCAACTCTCCATAACACACAATCGGTCTATCACTCACCCGATCATATCACAACCAAATAATCACCTCATATCAAACAAGGCACACTTTCCCACACATAGTCACAACATGCTTCACCGAGTATAATCTTATTTAGACTCTCACACAGCGGTTATAACACACAGCACGCAAGCCTAAGGCTCGACATGGCCCATCTACCAGCACGACAATTTCCCAAGTATTGAAAGCAGGTAATCTAGTGAATCACATCCTACATGTTACTAAGACTCGTCCGGTTATTTAATAATCGAAAGCGACTATTCTAGTGAATCACATCCTATATGCCAAGTAGGACCTTTCTGTTTATTATTATTTCCTAATCATGCATGCTAGTAACTTTCCGTAATCAAAGCGGTATTCGCTACATTCCCTACCTCAAGATGATCACAAAAACTACATCTCCTAGCTGCTGACGTCCGGGCCTAACTCCAGTCTTCTCGGGCGTAGTCCAAGTCTGGGTTTAACATGTAAAATATCCAATCAGTCCCGGTAGTCCAAAAGTCCTCGGAATTGTCCAAAAAGAACTTTAATTAACCATTTTTAAATCACTTAAATTAAAATAATTAATTTACTAAAACTGTCTGACCCGGATCCGAGAACCAGAGCCGGATCCGACCCGGTCCAGACCCTGACCTGGACCTGACCAAGAACCGACCCAGACTCGGCCCCAGACCCGACCCAGACCCGGCTCCGACCCAAGTCCGGACCCGACCTATCGGACCTAGGCCTGGCCCAAGGCCCAACCGGAATCCGGTCTGGCCCAGAGCCTGGTCAGGCACGAGGTCAGCTGCCCGAGGCCCAACCTGGCCCAGAGTCCGGTCCTGACTCGCGGTTCGCTCCAACGAGTGCTCCGCCTGGGCACGGTGGCGGACGGCGGCATGGTAGCTCAAAGGAGGGACGTCTGGGCTGGGATAGGCGTCAGGACTTCCGGCGAGCCGGACGTCGTGGCGTTGGTGGCCGGAGAGTGACCCAACCGCCTTCCCCGACTCAGATCTCACGAGCACGAGCTCTCGGCCGTCGTCGTTCCCACGGAGCTCGCCCCATTGAACTCGGAACAGAGGTTTTTCAGGCGGTGTGAGGTCGGAGAGGATGAACGGGTGAGAGAGGTCACGAACCCTTGTGATTCCCTCCGTCACCGGCGTGGTTGGAGCTTGGGAAGACGAAGAACGGAGCGGGAAGCTCGCGGCGTCGACGCCGAGTTCCAGTCTCCGACGTGGCTCGATTCGCACAGAGGTGAAGCGATGGCGAGGAGGTGTTGTGGCTGCAAGAGGGAGAGAGAAGGAGGAGGATCAATGGAGAGAGAGAAAGAGGACGAGGGCTGCGAGATCTGAGAGAGAGGGAGGCGTCTTGGGACGCGTGCACGAGTTTGGGGAAGAAGCACAGTGCTTCTTAGGGTTAGGAGAGCTCGAGTTGTGCTTGGGCCCGGTGCTGGCTGGGTCTTGGGCTTGATCCAGTTGAGTGAGCCCAAAGCTGACTCGGCCCAAAACTGCTTCTCTTTTTTTTTTCTTTTCTTTTTCGTTTGCGTTCGATCCAAAATTTTAACCCGCTTTCCGACCACGTCGTTCCAATCGAATAAAATTAATAATTTAATTTTTTTTTACCGAGGCGGTCTTCACATTGAAGCTCCTTGTATTGGGCAAAGAGGACGCTCCATTGCTCTTGCATCTTGATCATTACATTTTTCTTATGTGCCTTCTCTCGATCCGTATCTTCCATTGCATTCTTGTGCTCGCTCATGCTTTTACCTTTCCTCTTCGTCGACTTTTGGCCAAAAGGACGCACTTGAAAAGTGGGACACTTTGGTTCACAGGTTCCTCACTTTGATCCGTGGAGACCCACTCCGGTTAGGATTCAATGCTGAAAGATGTTACATCATCACCGCTAGGATTTGAATGATCATCACTGCTAGAAGGGGTGGATTTGAGTTGTAAGAACCTGCCCTATCCAATTGTTGTCTCTTGTCCCCATTCATGCCTTCCTCCGCCAAGAATTTCTCTTCCATGTTAGCATATCCTACCAATGTAAGTGCTCGAACTTCTTCGGGTTTTCCTCTTCGGTGAACGTGCCCATTGCAATACAAATATAGTCATCGTGGGAGTGACTATTTTTCCAATTCAACTTCGCCTTCATCACATGGTAGTAGAATTTTCGCACCTGAGGAATAGTATTGTTCTAGCGTTTTTTGCATAATGCGGGTCCTTAGTCGGAACAAATTTTCCCTCGTTGGAAGCCCTAGTAACCCCCCTACATTGCTTCCTCGGAGGTGTGCGTCAAGCCAATATGAGTCGCTTGTGCTCTTCTTGGGCCTTTTGATTTGAAAAGGCCGATAGAGGACGATTGAGAAGAAAAACAGGTGTCGCTACTGACGTCATGTGACTCATTGGGTATCCATAATATTGGATGCAGAGGTTGGGTTTCATGGTTGGGTGCATGAATGGGTTGGGGATCAAATAAGGTTGCATGCAAGGGTTTGGGACCATATATGTTTGCATGTACAGGTTGAGGCTGATGGGTTGATTGATGTGGAACATGCGTTGAAAGCCCCCGGACTGCTCCGCATTGAACTCTGATCGGGTGAATTTTTGAATATCATCGTCGTTGGACATTTTTTTATCAGAATTTAACCTCTATGGAAACAAGTATTTCAGATAGAGAAATTTGAGATAAAAAGAAATTATAGATGGAATGATGAAATATGAGAGTCTGGAGCCAAAAGATCCTTTTTTTTTCTACCTCATCGTCATGCGTCAACGCGCAATTGGTTGGCGTGAGATCACGATCGGTTCCCACATGAGTTTGGAGTCAACAGATTCTTTGTTTTCCAATCAGTTACTGATCCTGTGCCGCCCGATTCTCACCTCCACATCGTCCGATCTTCGACTCCGACTCCTCTAGGGGTTCCGAACCACACGCCGGGCACGATTTATGTGCTCCTAGCATTTTAGCTGCTCCGAGAAACAGTTTTAATATGAGTCTACAAATTGTTTTTTTTATCAACAACTTATTTTTATAGAAGAACCAAGTTTCCTAAATGGAAACAGGGTCAAGGGCAAACCCTCACTTACACCAAAGAGAATGCCATATAGACACCTCCAACCAGTACACAAAACCCAAACAATGGGTATAACAAAGGTCTAAATACCTAGATTTAACTCACATGAAGAAAACCGAAATCAAACAAACATACCCACGTAAGGGTTGTAACAATACTCTTATCAAAGAAGATTTAACAACCATGAAGTAAACTACTGTCAACAATGACAGAACAAACAAAAGCGGTCTAAAGCCTAGATCAACATCCAACAATAAAACAGGTCTGAGAACCTAAATAGTCCCACCAAGGAGCTCAAACTGACTCGACCAACACTCGAATCACCCCACATCAAATCAGAAATCATAATGCACAACCCCTCTCATCGGGACCCTCGATTCAATGAATTGTAGGAGCCCCGACACGTCGACGTCCAACACCGAAAAGACGACAAAGAAAGGTCGGAGATCGAATAACCACCGATACTTCATAACCCTAGAAACCGAAGTCCACAGTCTTCTAACAGAGGCACTAAGACCTATAACCACTCGTCGGAGGCCAACACCATGCCCGGCGAGCCCCAAATCACAACGGATTGGGGAAACTGAAGACAAAAATGGAATCCGACTCTAAGGAACAAAGCAATGCAATTATAATAGCTAATCAGAAGATGGGGAAAATACGAGACGCCTTACCCAAATGGCGAGACGGAGGAGATCGAAACTGAAACCGTCACCGAAGAGCCCGAGCAGCCACAAGACCACGAGTCCACCATGCGAGAGAGCCCGAGCAGCAATGTCCACCATGGATGGTAGTATGTAAATATTGAGATTAACGGTGGTGATGAATCAGGGTCCTCATACAGATCTTATGCAGCTTTGAGACTCTTCCTCTGTATGCACTGGTAACACAAATGGGGTCAACCATTAAGCTGACCATAATCAACGATAAAGAAGCCACGACTCTCCGAAACTGGCACCACACGACTAAGAAGCACGTCAAGCACAACAATTAACAATAAAAATCAGAAACCAAAGCTGGAGAAAGTAGGAGTGGAAGTAAAGTTCTCTGCTCCCTTTCTTCAAAGAACCGTCCTCAAAGGAGCTTCGGCAGCCCACATCAAAACATCCGGCGAGACCACGAATCTGGAGAAGGTGACCGGCCGGAATCTAGAGGCGGACGGCTGGAGAGCGGCTGAATCGAGAGGAGCAGAACCATCTTTGGCTGAAACAGTGTCGGACTCGGGAAGGAGCAGAACCACCATGCGAGAGAGCCCGAGCAGAGATTTGCCATGCAGCGGTGGGTTTGCACACCACCCGAACTCCGGCAAGCTTTAGCGAAGGCCAGCAGCGGCAAGGTCAGAGTAGAAGCAGCCAGGTGACGACGAAACTGAAGAACCAGATCTGAGGCGAAGGTCGCAGTTGCAGACGAAATCAACCGGTAGAAGAAGGGGGTAGAAGAAGAAGTGAAGGGAAAGAGGAAAGGACACCACCGGCGACGGCCAAGGCCGGCTGCCCTGGCGTCGCCGGTGGTGAAGACGATGGCGGCTAGGGTTCGAAGGTTTGGGCTTTTCTTTTTCTAGAGAGCTTTTTTTTAGTAAGACCATTCTTTGTATTATAACTCCACAATTAATACCCACAAAATCAATAACTACAACAGCTCAATTTCAATGTTCTTAAAAAAATATGAACATACATTCCTTCTATATGATTCTACCATCCATCCATGGCATCCCAACCTTTCAGGTCTGTTATTTGTATCCACCATCTACCTCTATACACAACAATTCTTCAAGACATGAAGAAAAAAAATAAGGAAACTCAATTTGTAATGTAAAAAAATCTTAAAAATGAGACCTGATCTTAACAATCCACACACACTATAGTTTCATCCAATATTTCGAAGAGGGGCTTTAATCAAAAGTCTCCCATTTTGCCGTCACAGGAGATTCCGAATGCTTTAATGGCTGCTGCTGCACAAGCTTTTGGGCATTTGGGTTCCTCTGCCTCTGTGGGAATGGGACTTTATCTTTATTGTTGTTGAGCATTGCATATTGTAGCTTCAACATGTCAAGTGTTTCAATATATTTCTGGACTCTCCTCACCTTCATCACACAACAGAATTGGTTTGTTTCCACAACTGAGCTCTTGATCAAATTTAAAACTAAAGGGAAAAAAAGGAGTACCTGGATTTTCCTCTTCAATTTCAAGTCTCCTTCAGCAACAATCTCATCCAACTTGATCAACTTTGTCATCAAGATCTCAGTCAAATTCTCCACATCCTTCTCTGTCACCTCCCCAGCTCGAGAAGCTGTGGTTTCCAGAGACGTAACCTGTACAATTAATCATATGGTAATTGCAATTTCTGTGTTAACGAACGAATCCAGTTAAGCAGAGGACGAGCTGGTTTGGATTTTACCTTTGCGGCTAATTTGTCGATCTCCAAGCTGATCTCTGCTAATGATTTAGAGGCCTTGTCGGAGTTGGCGTTCCTGAGCATCTCAAGGCACCTCCTTTCTCGGCCGGCGACGTCCTCGAGCAGCTCGATCTTGGAGCCGCTCTTGACTTTGGCAACATCGAGATACTCTTTGGAATCTCTCTCCTTGCTCTTGAACACCAGCTTCTGCTCCTGAGGATGCAACCCACTCCTCTCGGCCAACATTTTCTTCAAATCCCCTGCAAATTTTACCCAATTCGGTCCAGACCCACAAACCAATTTCCTCGTCTCGCTACCAAACAAGAGAAAAAGATTGAAACTTTACCAAAACTGGCTTCAGAACTGATGCACAATTGGTGGCACAGCGACCCGTACTTGACGTTGACCACAATGGTGCTGTGCTTGGAGTCGGAGTTCCTCTGCTGCACCAGCATTCCTCCCGGCCGGAGCTCGCACCCGCCGGGATCGGCGCCGCCTTTGCCACCGACAAAACCCTTGCTTTTCACGGAGAACATGCCGTTCATCTTTGACTTTGCTGGCTCCATTAAATTCACACTTCCTTAGTTTTGCTCTTTATGTAAATCTGCGCCAGCAAGGAACGTCACGGGATGGACATAAAAAAGAGGTACGGTTCTTGACTTGGGTCAGAGGAAACCAAAAAGACCTTACAATTGTTCACAAGTCTCTTCTATAATGATTCCGAACTTTCGGAGAAAACCCAGTTGTCAGAAACACTAAATTGAGAAGAAAATCATTTGAAAAGTCGAATGCGAAACTAACTGAAAAACAAATGACCATTCGAGGGCAAAAATTCTGCAGAAATCAGCTGAGGGAAGAGAAGAAACAATCTCTGAAGAGAAAATTTAAAAGAAAAAATGGAGAAAGAAAAGAAGAAATGGCCAGCGGAGTTAAGGCAGGGCAGGGAAGAGAAGGATCTTAAAAGAATATGCATATCACAATATATGTTATAATTAAATTAAACAATTAATTATTGCATTATGATCAGTTACGTGAAGAGGAAGACCAATATGATAACGTTGCCGTTTATGTGAAAAGAAGAGTAATTAAATTTCATTAACAACGAAAGAAGTAAAGAAAGGGGACAAGAAGATTTTATTTATACATGTACTTTATTTTATACCCACCATCTACCAAGCATGTGAGAGTCGGGTTCTATTATGAAATAACAAATATTTTTCTGTCATAGAAACTGCATTACATTTCAATACAACACGGGACAAATCACATGTTTATTCGTGCAATACAAATCAGCCCAAGTTCTTTTTCTACGTGAAAGGAAACATTTCATCGATCTCACTCATCTAAGAGCATCCACAGTCACCTCGCCGACTGCCGACGAGATGGAATAAAGTAATTGGATTAAATCATCTCGCTAGCTCCCCGCCAGCGAGCTCTACAGTGGGCTGGCGAGGAGGCGCCGGCGAGATGCAAATAATTTTAGTTTTTTAATTTTTTAATTTATTTAAAACCAGATTTTGAATAGAAAAACTAAATTACTAAAGATCGATAATATGGAACGCCCGATAACATAAAAGGATAGAGGTACTCATTAAATCAACGCAAATAAAAAGAAACCAACACAAAGGAAAATAAAAATCAAGCAAAGTAATACAAAGGAAACTACACCAACTAACATCTACGCGTCTCCAAATTTATTCCAGAGATGTTCGACAAGATCGTCCTTCAAACGGTAATGCATACGTTCACTTTGCATCCTCTCAGTGTTTCCAAGTATGACATTGGTCGGGACGAAGCCTCCTCGTGAAATATGTGGTTGACTTGGACTACCTTCTTCTGTTTGTTCACGATACCCGTCGTACGTATGACGTTCAGCCTCAACTATCATATTGTGCAGTATAATGCACGCATTCATGACCAAACCGATCGACTTGGGAGCCCACAAGCGGGTCGGTTGTTTGATAATGTGAAACCGAGCTTGTAGTACGCCGAAAGCTCGTTCCACATCCTTCCTGCACGCTTCTTGAATTTCAGCGTACTTCTTCTGCTTCGGCGTTGACGGTAACGGAATTGTTTTTACGAACACTGGCCACGAAGGGTAAATACCGTCAGCAAGATAATAAGGAAGTGTGTAATCATTACCATTTATCATGTAAGCAACCGGTGGTTTCCAACCGTTGATAACGTCCGCGAACAGCTTCGAATGATTCAGGACCGTCAAATCGTTGTTCGACTCCGCCATGCCGAAGAAAGAGTGCCAAATCCATAAGTCACGAGTTGCAACCGCCTCAAGGACAACGGTTGGTCGATTACCGTGGTCCCTTCGAGAATGTGACCCTCGAAGGGCCTTTGGGCAGTTCTTCCATTCCCAGTGCATGCAGTCAAGACTTCCAAGCATGCCCGGGAATCCGCGCGCTTCATTAACCGCCAAAATGTGGTCCATATCAGCTTGTGTAGGCTTCCGCCGGTATGTAGCACCAAAGACTTTATTCAGTGCACTGCAAAATGTGCGCAAACATTCCAAAGCCGTTGTTTCCCCTATCTTCACATACTCTTCCAACGCATCAGCTGCAATTCCGTAACATAATTGCCTAATGGCGGCAGTACATTTCTGATAAGGAGATGATGAAACTTGACCCAATGCATCAAAACTTTCCTTGAAGTAATCGTCGTGCTGCTCCAATGCATGAACGATACGGAGGAACACCGACTTTGGCATTCTAAACCGACGTCGAAACTGCGCCTCGGTGTACACAGGGTTGGTGTTGAAGTAGTCATTCATTAACCATTCGTTTGCGGCTACCTGGTCACGTCGAATGTATTTGCGCTTCTTTGGTGGAGAATCCACCAAATCGTCGTCCAACATCTCCTCGGTTGACAGACAGTCTTCGAGCATGTCATTCAACATAGAATGGAATTCCATATCCTCAGGATCGAATTCCATGATGACGGACAAACAAGGATGAGTGTCGGGACAATTCTTTAAGATGAGAATGATGAATAGTAGAGAGTGTGTGCATTTTTAGTTTGTGAGGGTGGTTATATAAGGTTTTGGTTAGGTTTATTATAAATGTTGTAGTTATGGTGAGCGACGATCAAGGTTATTCGATTGGACGTACAGATATTTGTTGGATAATATAGGTGAGGTTTAATTTTCAAAACAAATAGCATTGAAACCAAGCATTTTTTAATTGGACAAAAAAGATTTATGAGATCTTCATCTCATCTCGCCGGCGTGAACTGCCAGCGAGAAGCACGTCGCCAGCGGTCCTCGCCAGCGATGATCTCGCCTGCTCCTCGCCAGCTCCCCGCCTCCTCCTTGCCGGCGACATCATCTCGCCAGCTGCTCCTCGCCCACGACTGTGGGTGCTCTAAGCAATTTGGTATTAATGTACCAATACATAATATTAAAACAAAACCTCGACGTTTTTTTTTTACAGTAGATTGACAATTAAAAAAATAACTCATAAGAAACTTAGAGGAACTAGATGACAAATATTCGAATTTGCGTAGAGAACATGTTGGTCTTGCAAAAAGAACTTGTAACTAGGGTAGTGAGATTCATCATGAGTGCTCGTGGTAGTTTATTTCCTCTAGAACAATAAGGCCCGACCTATGGAGGTAGACCAAATAGGTCTACCCAAAGATGATGTAGAGGAGTCCTTCTGCCTATTGTCCTACACCCCGCTTTGAGGCTCATATCTCTTAGTGAGATTGCTTTGCAAACCTCACCTGTAATGTAACCGTCGTAACCCCACAAAGGGCTTTCGGGTTGTAGTGTTTCTGGGACAATAGCCCACCTGCAAGGACATATTGGTACCTGATGTCATCCATCATTGAGACCGCTCCCACCGGTACAATGACAACTTCATCGTCGTCGTCCTCATCCCGTAAACCCAACCCCATCTTCCTTTGTAGAGCCGCGAGGACTTCGTTCACCAAAGTAGAGGATGTAGGTGGTGGTACCCCAAGGAGAGAGTGGAACGGAACCAATAAGGAAAGGAAGAGGAGGGCGACAGAGAGAGCGGGGAGAGAAAGGCCATGCAGCGGCAATGCCCACGATGGCGACAATTCCTTTTTGGAACCATAATTGTTCCATCTCTTATTTTGGGGAGAGAAAATAGAGGTGTTGATTCTTAACTATTATTTTCTATATTTTACTCTTTCTTGTAAATCACTCAGGTTCTTAATTAATTGTTTGAGAAACTCCCTTTGATTAGGGTTCCGTTCTTCCTTTCCCCTCTCTCCCACGTTGAGCTCCCTTTCTAGTGGCGTCGCCTACAAGTGTCACATCAATGTCCCCGGTCGCGTGGCCCCTTTGACCCTGACCCCAACTACAATCCCTATCCCCCTACGTCCTCTCCTCCTCGAGAAATGCCGCCAAGACCCTCTAGGGGTTCTTAAAACCCAAACAGTCGTGAAAGAAATCCCAACGCCTCTTTTGGTTCCGCTACCACCCCTCCAATTGATGTATCCATCTGATGCGCCGATCATTCCTAACCCGTTGGTACTCTGCCCCCAGACCCTAAGAACTGCTCCGCCTCTTGCTATGGTGTAGACTACTTCGCCACCACTCCTCCTATGAGACACTCCTCGCCTTTCAGGGGAAATTTGATGCTCTATCCATGGAGGAAGAAGAAGATAGGATCATCCAAGTCCCCTGAGACCCTCATGCGGATGTTCATGCTGGCCAAACAACATTTGACTTTGCCCGACAATTGTTTACTTCCTGATACTATGATCAGTTGGTGTTAGAAGGGCTCGTGATGGAGGTATGGAATCACCAAGTCCTGGTCATCAAGGACCTTGGCTGGTAAATCTAGAGATTTTATTTCATTTCTCAAGCTTAGAATGATCGAATACAACGATAGGATTCGTGGTCCACGAAGCGGGCTCCACTTATCCTCGAGGATCTTTGGCCACATGTCAACCCAGTGGCGTTTCCAATCTACCGTGTTTAGCTATGGTCCCAATTGTTCGACCTTTTCTCGGATTGTCTCACGGCCACAACTGCATTTTAAACCAGTGAGAAGCCCTACGGGGGTCGTGGATACCCAGACAGACGAATCGAACATGGCCTGGAGTTGCGCACTGCCAGTGAGATTCTGGAAGGATCTAGCCACTCCCCTCAATTGGTCAATATGCATACATGACCGTCCAGGGATTGAATCCAGTACGACCGTTTGTTTGGATTCTTCCTCCTTTGAGATTGCATTTCTATTTTAATGTGGACTGCTCCAGGGAGTACTAGGGTAGCCCACATGACTCGGTAGGCTTTGACATATCCCTCATGGTGGAAGAGCCCATCTGTTTTCGGGTGGGAGTGCGTCGAGATTGGTCGGACCCTATCCGGGCCCAAACGCCTCCCTAAGCCCTCCTCCCTATTGCATGCCCTACTGGATTTGAAGTGTAGCCTTCTCGGCTCCCCATTGTCGCACATAATTGTCTAACGCTCTGACACATCCTTGGAACTGTAAGACCGTGAACCTTATGTCCGATGCACCACCCCTAGTAGATTAGTGCGTATGGAAAATCGAGGACGGGGTCGCACAAAATCTCCTACCAAACCATAGGAGTCACTTGTCTTCACCCTAAATGAACCAAATCTTGGAGGCGCATCCGGGTACGGGAGGGGGTCCAAGAAAATGAAGCAAGCTCAAGCCTCGCTCCCCCAGCATCGCTCCTCTGGCGCTCCCTGAGGCATTGAAGAAAGGGGGCTTGGACGACACCACCACCCCTCGGCAACGTTGATGAGCTTGGAGACTAGAGACTTAGACTACTCCTCGAACGCTTGGCACAATCTTCACCCCCTAAGGGTCTCCTTTGAGGGACCAACATGTTTAGAAGACAACACAGGCCAGTACGAAGCCTAAGGCACATCACACCACCATCGCCAAAGGGATTCACCCCTTGGATTAGTCGGGTACCTCTATTAAAGGGTTAGCGCTTCGGAATCATCCCGGTACTATGTCTCGCCTTTTTTTTATCTCTTTAATCATTGTAGTTATGTCGATCGATTAGTTGAATAAATTTCTCGTTCATATGCTCAAGAAAAAATCGTTTGACGTCGATTACCTATATATTTGGTTGGATTTGTTTTATAAAATGTAAATGTTAGATAAAATTTGATTAATTAACAAATCCAAGTTAAATAAAAGATTTTAGAAATCAGTTGTTTGGTGTTTTTATATGTTATTTATTATAATATTATGTGTGAATTAACATAAGTGAATTATATTGGGTAAAATACAAATACCTATCCCAAACTTGCAGCGTTTAACTGATATCTACTCTAAAGGTTTTTTTTAATTGATACCTACTCTAAAGGATGAATCTTATTAACACATTTATGGAGAATAGCAAAAAAGGAAGGTGTCTCGGGACATGACCAAAACTGGGTTTTGGGTCATGTGCCCGTAAGTATTTAGGACATTACAGATCGATACAAGGCTTGGAGTCTTGGGATTGATCGCGTCGGATAATGTTGGACATATCCGGGATGGAAGGCGTGGAGGCAATGAACGCGTCACAGGATCTCTTCGGGAATAGCCACGGGCCATCACCCACGAGGCCCATGGGTGGCCCATGGAACTAATTAATTAATCCTTAATTAATTAGTTCTAATTAAGAAATAATAGATTAAGGTGTTAGTGATTCACCACCAACTCCCATCTAATCTACACCATGCTTATCACCATACTTGTCTTATTTACACCGTGCTTGTCATATGCTATTAGTTTATTATGTTGATGAGATTTACTTTTTTTAATTCATCCTTGTCAAACATAATAAACATATGATACAAAACAACTTCTCTCCTCCCCCCTCATCCCACAAGTTTCGATCATGTCTAGGTTTTTCTTTATTTTTTTGTGTTCTTGAGTCCTCTTGATAAGAACTACGTGGCTTTGATTCCTAGATGGATACGTAGGCGTCTTGAAGACTCAAGTCAATCATCTTTTCCTTGGTGTTCTCTTCTTTTCTTGGTGTTCTTGAACAAATGGGTAAGGAATACATGTGCTGAATTTTGTCTTATGTTTCTAACTTTGTTAGTTGTTTCATGGCTTGCATGGTCTTGAGTTATTTTCTGTTGCGATTGTATAACCATACTCTCCATCGAGGCCCAACAATGCGCGCCCCTAAAACTGAGCTGAGTTTCACATTGACGAGATCACATATGGGGATCATGATTTGCAGGGGTGTTGAGTGAATGCTGACTGGATAATTAATTATTCTTTTGCAGAATTTATTAAATTCAGATTTAAAACAGTAAATACTAAATAAAATTGATAAAATTAATGAAAAATATTAATCAACTAAAATGAAAAATAAACTTCAAATTGTAATTTAAAAAAATATATTACATTAATTAATTAAATATAACATTTTATTTGAGATTTTCAATATTAGCCTGAATCTTCTCACATTGTGCGTGCACCAAAGACATTATTTTTGCGTGCCAGACCAGCCACATCGTTGTATTCATAAAACTTGACGCCCTGCGGGTTTTAATCGCAAACTTGAGCACGGCAAGTGCACCGGCCGTCAAGTAGTAATCGGATTTGAAGTCCAGAATATCGAGCCCAAAGGAGCAATAGACAATCACTTGCTATTTAAAGCTTATAGCTAAACTGTTTCGGTAAAAATCGAGTTTTTATGTTTGGAAAATAAACCTATAACGACTAAAAAGAAAATACAGAATTTAACAGAGAGTTTTCTTATCTTAAATCAAGTGAAGAGAGATCAAGGGCACGGGTTCAATGAGTTCATTCCATAAAATTGAACACGTTCATTTTAGCGATGTCGATTTATTTTAGAGGCAACGAGTTGTCTCAACTCTAGTCCTAACTTCTTTCGAACGATTTGGACCCTAATGGAATCTAACCACCGAGTTCTTTCGAATCACGATGTAGGAAGACCCAAAGCGTTTAGTTCTATGACAACTTCTAACTTTCGACCAACCAAGCCTATAGCTATTGCAATTGTATTAACCCCGCTAGTTCTAGCTAGCGTTTAAATCCAACCTATGATCGATTTTTGACTTAATTAGAATCCTCCTCTTTCGAGCGACGAACCCTAATTCAAAACAATTACCAAGCCTACACGGGAGGTAAAGCATTAAGCACAAATCAATCATAGACACTAATACAAATCATCAATCACCACAATCGAAGCATTCAAAACATGGAAATCACTACTCTAATCCCCCATAACCCTAGAAATTGGGGGTTTAGTTGTTCATGGTGAGAAAATACAAAGATGAAAAGGAGCAAACAATTGAATTCATAATCAAGATAAAAGTTGAGATACAATCACCGAATTAGTTGTCCAAAGCTTGCTCTTCTTCTCCTCCAATCTCTAACCTTGATACTCTTGAAAAATACACCAAAAGAAATTCACTTGTGTAGCTAACACTGGAGGTTCTCTCCAAAAATCAACACCCAAATAAATCTCAAATGATGCTCTACTCACAAATTAATTTGATTCTCAACAAATAATAGAAGATAAGAAGCTCTCTATTTTATGAAAGAAATGAAAAAGAAAATCTATACAAAAAATGGTTTTTGGTTCCTGTTCGTGCTTGTATGCAAAAAAAAATGAAAAGAAGAAGATGGCTCTCCTCCCTGGTTGCGGCGCAGCAAAGTAGAAAATAGGTTGAGTTGTGAGTGGTACAGGTGGCAGGCAGAGAGAGGGGAGCTGAGCTGGGACGCGTGGCGCGAGGAGGGAAAGAGACGGCTGGGGGCGGTTGGCTTGGACAGGTGTCGGCTTGTGGGAGACTGCGCGGGTGGACAGGTGTCGGGCGAAGGGAAGCTGGCGGCTGGCCGGGCCACGTGTCGCACGCAGGTCAGATGGCGACTGCGAGGGGACACGTGGCAACAAGGAGGCGCGCCACACGTGCGGACGAGGGGCCGGCTGGGAGGCTGCGCGGGACACGCGTCGTGCAGAGGGAAATTGGCGGCTGGGCCTGGGACAGGTGTCATCTCCTGGTTTGTTGCTCCATTTTTCATCTTTTTTCGCTATTTTGCTCGCTCCGGCTTCGTTTGAACTCCGATTGATCTCGTTCTTGCACCAAAAAATTCCTCTTTTCAAGACCTACAAAACAAGACCAATCATGAATATATTTCAGAACGAACAAAATCGACCCTTTTGATGGTCTACAAGCACAAAACACCCAAAGTGCATCGAAAATCCATCGGAACACCGAACATATCGATAAAATCAGTTATTCATGCTAAATCTAAATATATGATAGAAAATCGGGACCAAAAGCCTGTAAAACTCGATAAAATGTGGCCCTTTTAAGTGTTAAAATGCACCCGCATCACTAGTGTGAGAATGACTTTGGCCTTTTGGGTCCTCACTTGGCCCATTCTGGTGATGGAGTCTAATTGGCTTTGCACACCCTTCCCCTTTCTCTTCGTAGCCTTTTGTCCCATCGGGCGTTCTTCTACATTCCGAGGGGCTTCTACATTCTAAGGGACACGTGGGGTACTACCTCCCTCGTTCGGATCAGAGGATCCCCACTAAGTTGTGACTCACCACTGAGAGCTGTAACATGTTCATCATCTGCGGGAAGTGAAGTGGGCGGGGTTGAGCTGTAATTACCGGCCTTGTCCAATCGTCGTCGTACAACCCTGGCCGTGTCTTCCTCTGCCCAGAACTTGTCTTCGAATTCCAACGGCTCGATCTAATGGCCGAGGTTGAAATACTACGACTCATGTACCTTCGCCGTGTTTGGTAAGTGTTTCTGGCCGTCTCTTTGTACCTTTTGTCGTTCCATCCGCTCTGCTCTACCTCCTTCTCGCACCGTAGGGTGGTGATGTACCTCCGCACTCTAGGCGTCTGCTTGTTCCAATGGCTCTTGATTGCTTGCCAAGTAAAATCTATAGGGTCTAATTTTCCCTCTTTCAAATTTTTTTGGCAATCGTGCCTTAGAACGTGCTTCCATCTTGGGAGTTGTCCTTGATGGGGTCTTTAATTATGCGCTACTAGATACTGATCAGGAGTTTGTCCACCTCTAGGAGTCATTTCGTCCTTCTATCTGTTGTCGGCTTATTTCGTTGTGTTGACCGACAAAGGACGAGGTAGACGGCATCTGGGTGCCGCTACTGCCGTGGACGTGTTGTTGATGGTATTGGGTGGCCCCGGGGTAGCCGTAGTGGTTGATAGATGGGTTGTATGGCGGGGGTTGAAAGGTGTTGGTCGGAATGTCCCGGGGTTAGCTGCTGGTCGAAAAGTACTCTAGTTGGATTGTGGTTGGAACGTATCTGAGTTCGAAATGTAACATATAAAAAAATATTCATGGAATGCTCTTGACAACATAATGTAATTTAAATAAAATTAATCAATGAAATTAAAAACGATGTTATTGGAATGTACCTGGGTTCCAATGTTGTTGGATGAATGCATTGAAAGCGGTAAGGTCCAAAGAACCGACAGTTGGGTTGAAGGGCGGAGGGTTGCCCGATGTGTTCAACACCTCTTGAAAGCCGTCTGTTAGAGATGTGTTGACTTGATCATCTGGTGCGTCCGACGTGCAGTCTTGATTGTCCAGTGAGGATGACTGTTGAGTCGAATTATCGGACATTTTTTACCCAGTTTTTTGGAGAGGAAGTGAAAATTTTGAGAGAGAAAGTTAAGAGAAGTGTTGTGGGTTTGATGAATGAGGGAATGAGTATTTATAGGTGGAGAAAAAATAATTTTTTGTATTAATTATGTATTTAATTTAATCTAAAAAAAGTTACAGTTGATTTCGAACCGTTGCCAACGGTCTGAATTTTTTTCTCTGCCTGTGACACGTGTCACATGGTGATTGGCCAGCCGCGAATCACGATTCGCGAACCAACGACACAATTGTGAGTCGCAATTCACGTACCGAATCGCGAGTCACGATTAAATAATTCACCGTTCGAGAATCACACACGCCACAACATGCGAACCGCTAAATTCGTGGTCCGAGACATGATTTGCTTGTGGTTGCTCTAAAAAGAACCCTGGCTAAATTTGTTGAAACTTAAACCATACAGTTTTTTAGTTCATTTTTTTCTTCATAATTTTGGATTCGATTCAAAACTAAGCAAGCTTAACTTAACTTATTATTTTCAAAGTCAGATAAGATAATAGGGAAGGGCAATACCCTACCACCAAATAGGAGGAAGATTGAATGGCTCCCTCCAAAACGGAAAAGAAGAAAAGAAAGCAACATATGGTGGAGACTCAGACTGGAGAGAGGGGGACATGACATTGGACTTGGGAGGGAGCCAGCTTTGCACCAGACAAAACAAAACATCCACAGCCAGTTGGCTGTCTTCTTTTTGTTTGCTTACTTATCTAATGTTGACAAGGAACGTCAAATGATTAATCGACAACTTAATATGATTTTTCTTCTTCTATTCAATGACTTGAAATTTGACCTCCACAAATACTATCAAACATAACAGTTTTGGAAAGGGTGCGTGAAACGTTCCTATGACGACCTAAAGAAACCATGGAATGCGATGCTTTGCTACTACTGGGCTTTCCGAGCTTTGGATCTGGCAGGCTTGATTACGGAACCCAGGAAGATCAATGAGATCGGAACAACGGTCCCAATGTAATAGACGCTCGCATAAGCACCAACCGTTTCATGCATACTCAACACCTGAGGCACACAAAAAAAACACATTAAAGACAACCCCAAAGTTATACTAAAGTATTGGTCATATACATTTAGCTACCTTAAGTATTGGTCACTTCCCACTTACCAAACAGAATTTAGGCCAAATTTTCGACACTTTTCAATTCATGGAAGTATGTAAATGATGTGTGACCAATTCATAAACGCATGTAAATGACCCGTGTCGTAAACTTAAGGTACCTGGTTTGACATTTTCAAACTTTGGGTAGCTAAATGTACTTGACCAATACTTTAGAGTAACTTTTTGTATTTATCCTTAAATAGGGATAATTACACAAATATATTGTGTACAAAACGAGTTGTTACCCTGCACATTTTTTGGTTGCACCGTCGATAACGAAGTTATAAACATATCATAAAGGCTAAACTATCCTCAATTTTAGCTTAGATCCAAACAAGAGGAGAAGGTTAATTTTTTCATTTTAAAAATTCGCAGGTCACATGTGTGTCACTGGTACTTTGTAAGTGACTTTCTCTGTTTGAACAGATTTAACTAAAAATGCAACCAAAAAACATACAATGTAACAACCTACTAGTAACAATCTGCAAATAGTTTAAAGTACACAGTATATTTATGCCATTATTCCAACAAAATAAGTAGGCTGATTTCATTTCGTTGTGTGTGAGAGTGTGCATGTGAAGGAGTGAGTTGAGAAGGCTGACCATGAAACCAATTGAGGAGTAACTCAGAACCAGAACTGTGTAAGAAAAGTTCACAAATGCCAGTAGGTTCTTAATCAGAGCTGTATTAGTCGCCTGCTGCCACCTGTAAAGCACTGCTCACCAAATGTAAACATAATTAGTGCTTAATCATCACAAATCTCCATCAAGCACAAAGCAAAACAATGATCTAATTGGTACCTTTGGAGCCAGAAATCATCAGTGCTGACTGAACAAAGAAGAAGATGTAACCGGGATACAGTCCCTGAATCATCCAAAAGAACAAATGGATAAGTCTTATAAGTTCATTTATTACAAAGGAAAGCAGCACTGGCATGTGCTTATCAGATGTAAAACAGATTGGAATGAAGAATTATCATTAACGAACAGGTACATTAGTGGATGAGATACAGGAAGCCACGCATTTGGTAGCAATTTTGAGGACAAAATGTTGCATCTATCTGAACAGAATTCATGATAGTTATGTATATATGCATTAAGAATACTGATAAACTAGCAACAAGTTAGAGTGACTGCTTAAAATGGCCTAAAACATAACTTTCTGCATTTTGATTTCATCAGGAACATGTTCAGTGCAATTTTTACCCAATGCGTCATGAACATTTGTCAAGATAAAATAAGAGTATAATCAAGAGACCATAGAGATACTCACATGCCAAACTGCACTAACAGTCTGTGTGGCCAGCAACTGGAAAAACCCACCTTTCTTCCCCTTTGGAACAAGCCTCTCATAAACATCTGTGACAACAGCAAATATAAGATGAAGTTCAAAGCATAAGCAATCATCTTTTGCTCCACATCAGTTCCTTGCAGATGTATAGATTTGCAAAATCATAAAAAGTAAATAGAAGTAAAGCATTAGCGAGTCTTTCAGTTCAGCACACTACAGTAAGTGTACACAAATCCCACAAAGAACGAAATCATTGAAGTTGATGAGTTATTCTTTTTGTCAAAACAAACATCAACTTTAGATCTATTTTCCAGATCAGCAAATTAAATTAAGATTGAGAATCTAATTCATGTATGAAAATTTAATCAAACATCTTAGTATCCAAAGATGTGAATTTTAAAAAAATATCAGCAAAATATAGTTTAAAACTCAAATATATGCATCCACAAAATTCATTTTATATGGTCAAGTTAAGGTAGATTGATTAACATCATACTGAAAATTCAATTTCAATCTGATAGTAAATAGACTTGCAATCTTTCATCTCAAGAGATATCAATTATCAAATCAGCTATCCATGTCTATGTGATTTATGGAAAGACAGCAAAACAAAGACAAGAACTGTTAAACCCTGTCAAGACAAAGAAACTCACAATGGCGAAGCCAAGTGCTGACTTGTATGTTCCACACAGCCGGAATCTGCACTGAACTCTTGGCCAACTCGACACCAAGAATGTCAACATTTTTTGCACGACCCCATTGTGGCTTTGGTGGAGAAGATACCGTCCACCCAGTGAAACCCAGACCAGAAATGATAAAAGCAGCCTCCGAAATTGACCAAATGAAATAATATTTCCATCGGGCAGTAAAGCCAGCCATGTATTGGTAGCCCAGCCGTTTCCAGAATCCCCATTCCTGGTATATGGGATCACTAAACCTAGACAGAGGAAATTGGGGTACTAGGTACAAGTACAACGCCATGCAGAAACCTGCTTGGATAATAGCCCGAATGGTACCCACAAAAGGCGATGGCTTCTTTCCCCCCCAAATCTGCAGATGATATACAAAATTCAGAAAAAAAAAAGCTTAGAACTAATTAACTGAAGAAGAAAAAAAGCAATACCAGGTAGTGAACCTACCCCCTTCTGTTCAGTCCATTCGAGATAGTCCTTCATTTCATAGACTGGACCAGCAAAGTGACTACCACAGCAGAGGCAGTAACCAATATACTCAATCAGTGAAGGCATCCTAACCAAGCAGCTTTTTTTCTGAGATTCTTGCATATCTTCCTCCTTCAACAATCCGTCATTGTAATTCATGGAACACGAAATTACTTTCAGTGTCAACACCATTAAGGCACCTATGCATCGGAAGAGGTGAAATATACATATTAATATCAGGACAACATATCTAACAACTTCAGAAAATCGGGGATAAAGATCATTGACGGACCACTTCCAAATTCTATTCAGGGTACTTATCACAACTCTACACGAGAACAACTGTTAAAGGTAGTTTTCATTGCAAGATATAAAGAAATTAAGAACTTCAAGTTTATTGATGCTGGGGATCAAAATGTAGAGTTGCTTGTTGGATCTCTCCTAGCTGGGTGGAGGCTGGTGGTTTGTGGTTGGACTTTAAGGTTTGTAAGGGGGTTAAAGAGTGTTAGTCTGGTTCTCTGTTTGTTGGGCTTTTCTGGTTTGCTTCTTGTTAGTTAAGCCCTGTTGTACAGTGGTGCCCCTTCAGTGGGTGTGATTAATTATTGTATCAGTGTCTTGGGTTTGGATAGTTTTGTCTAGGCCCTCTGATCCCGATCGATTTTTGTAATGTGAGTGAGTCCTTTTTGGATTCCCTTTCCCTTCTCTTTTTCTTAAAGAGTTAGGTATTTTATATAAATTTGCTGATAAAAAAATGCAGAGTATCCAAGAGATCTAGCGCTGAATGAATAGAGATCACTACTTTGAATCTGGAGGAACAAGAATGCAAGTAAAAGGCTTGATGTTGAACTTACCAGTAGCATCGATACCTCCTTCCTTCCATGCATCCCCACTCATGTAGTATACATGGCTACATGCGCACACAAATAGTCAAGGTTCTGTAATACCAAAGCATAGATTCAAGAATTTTTTTATTCTCGCCAGACATACTTTAGACCTCTGGTCTACTACACATTCCCCAGCCTCAGAACAAAATAAAATAAGTTGAAAAACTATTGGAACAGGTAATACATAGCAGCACATATGGCTCCTGCTGAAAAGTAAACCAGTTTCAACACAGCAGCACACTGGATTTATATGAATGCTCATGAATTACAGGCTTTGAGTGAAAACAGCATCTTTTAAGAACTTTATGACTTCAACAACTCCAGAAGTTGACAGACTGAGTGTTAAATATGATAACTTTCCACGTCTACTGTTAACAAATACAAATTGTGAATTCGCTCACTATGGTACATTTCAAATTTGCTAACCCACAAAACTAAACCTTCACACAAGCGTGTTTGTTATGTGCTCACAAACATGGCAATCAAAATTCAACTGGTCATTATCAATATGCAATAACTCTAACACATGAATGGATTAACAATTGCCTGATTGGTTTATGGGGCTTGCATTTAAGACATCCAAAATTAGTACTTTCTAATCACAAACATTGAAAGGTAAACATATTCCTATACAAGAGGAAGAATACATAGATCATACCAAAAGTCCTAAGCCAATAATTTGAACTTATCAGTACCAATAAACCAGTTGATTCAGCTCCAATCATGTTACCATAAATACAATGCAAAACTTAATTAATTTTCTGGGGGAAGAAAAATAAGCTCTTCCGGTAAAGAAAACGCATCGGATCGATAAAAAATCTGCTCACCAGCCAATAAGATAGGCGAAGCCAAGGAAGAAAGTCAAAATCCCGCACTTGGGGCGGCAAAGGAGCATGGAGGCGTAGCCCAAGAGCATTGCGACCAGAAAATGGAGATTCGAAGAGAACCCGAAGGAGAGGTAGGAGAGAAGAGCCCCCGACACGGCCGAGTAGAGGTGCTTGCCGAGCCGTCCCGGCGCCAGCCGCCACAGGAAGGAGACTGGTATGGTGGCCGCGAAGCACAGGAGGAACCGGAGCACCGGCACGGAGACGCCGATTGCGGACGCCATGGAATCGAGGTCCACGTCCATGGCCGCTCTTGGATTGGTTACCCTCTGAGCAAGCCTCGACTCGACTCAGTAGGACCTCTCTGAATCACTGAAGCAACTGAATTGCGCCAGGAAACTCAGCTCCACTGGTATTTCGTATGCTGAGTCCTGACTCGTCCCAACATTCCAGCTCCCGAAATTACAATTCTACCCTTCCATTACATTGCAAAGTAGCATCTACGTTTCTCATTGCCAAATAGAGCTCTATTCATAGTTCTATTCAATCCGAGCAAAACGATGCCGTTCAATAGTTAGCGAATACATACACAAGAACTGGTTTATACAAAATGATACAAGGCCTGAAACATAGCCATTAAGTATCTCATTCCGCTCTCTTAAATACTAGCTCACAATTTGAACTCATATATACAAAAAAAAAATTGCTTTTTTAACCTTCATCTAAACTTACTTGGATATACCAATACAGAATCCAAACACAAGCCACCTTTGGTGTGGGTGCAATCGATCTGGGTCATGGAGAATTTGATCTTTGTCAAAGAATTGGACTTTGTGACTACAAATTCCCCTGCATGGTAGAGGATCCACTTGCCCGGTTCTTTCAAGAAACAATGCGACGCGGCATGTTGTCCATCGGATGTCCATAGCTGGAACCGTACTGGTTTTATGTCCCAACCGTGCACGTCTTCAGAGTTACAGATTCTGCGCCCAAACCTCTTGGATGACCGGCCCAGCTGCATCCTGAAGAATAGACTATACGTCCCTTCTGGGAAAGGGAACTCCAGCTCTCCATCTACTTCAAACCACCATATTTGCTGCAGGTATGCAACACTACGGAACCTACATGAGAGTAACAACAATGTCAGCTCAAATTCCATGCTCAGACTCACTACATCACTGAAGCAATTCTTAGGTAACTTGTATCTATTAGTTCCTATTGATGCAGAGACCGGAACCAACCAGTCATTGAAAACACCAGTATAACATGCCACTCAAGATTTGACTGATTATATAGTGTACACATTACACATTTCCCAATGTGGAAAGTGTAGACAAGGTAGAAACTCGTCCTAGTCCCCAAGTCAACCAGTCGACAGAGTACAAGGTTACCTACAGGGGTTGGCCAAGTGGTCAAATGAGCTCTCTCAGCTTCTTGAGGTCAGGAGTTCAAATCCCAAAGGGTCACCTGCAAGCAGGTGTCAGATGGGGGTAGATTAGGGGTTAACCTCTGTTGAACTTTGGCTAGTTTACATTTGGATTTCCGTCCTTATTGCCGATAAAACAAATGACATAGTAGTCATAATCCATAAGACAAATTTTCAATCCAAATCTGGAACTCCATGTTCTACAGGGCAAGAAGTTGAACAGAAGGATTGTTGCTGATCAAGATTAAGGCAGGTGAGGAGGAGGAAAGGAGATGGAGACCCTTGTATTGGTCAAAGATGGACAGGTTACGTCAAATTAAGTCTATTAGTTGAATCATTCCAGTGGTCTAATTGATGAGAACTCGAATAAGGAAAACATCTATTGGAAGTAGGTTGCAGAAGAGTACAAGAACAATAGATAACCATAAAACACTCTCCATTAAGCAGACTTTACAGACCCTCTTACTTGGATGTCATGAGATATCTGCCAACGAAATTACAAAAAGAAATGCTTTATCCTCCTTTTAATCATATAACAAAACCGAATCATGCAAAAAGATTTGAAATTCGTAGAAAAACAACAAGGGAGTTACTAGCATATAGACCTACTTTGCATGATTTCAATGAGGCAAGGCCCGAACATAATCATACATCATCAGCCAATCAAATCTAAAAAATACATGACAAAGAAACACACCAGAATCTAACTTTTGATGGAATTACAATACTATCAGTGTCATAATGAAACATACCTAGATTCTTCAGTTGGAATTTGGTTCCAGTATCTTCTATCATCAATTCCTGTAATTGCTAACCCCTTTGTAGAAATAGACAAACAGACACCACCAGTAGTCTTATTGAGCCAAACTTTCTGCAAAAAATAAACCCAATTTCTGAACTAAATGAGCACAAAAATCTAGAGAAACAAAATTGAACACCAAGACTAATCATTTGGACGAGCTCAGTAGGATCACTCAATTACTCTGAAGACAAGAAGAAAAACAACAACCCATTTCTCATCTGCCAAACAGAAATTATGAACCAAATCATTACCTTAGGCAAACGATCCCACGCGCCCAATTCATTAAGAAAACGATATTCACAACCCAAACCCCAATATTGTATCCATTTTTAGTTCCAAAAAGAAAATTGTCTGTAAATTTCAGGGATAAGAAAATAGAAAAGCAAAGAACATCAAATCTTTCAGTGTCCAAACAAAAACCATACCTTGGCGCCATCCTCAAGGTCGTTGGTCTGACAAAGCTTCTCATAAATCTGTCTTTTACCCAGATTTTCGGGGAAATGGCCGATCACTTTGTGGAGAATAGTTGGGTAATTCGATGGAAGCTTGGGTTCCCAGACGCAATCAGCCAAAGAAGCTCCACGAAATGCACGATTCAATCCGGCCAATCTACATATTTCCGGAGGGTCCAAATACGCGAGGACCTCCGCTACGCATCCCTCCGGCAAGTCCCCGAGAGACGGGATGGGCGGCGAAGGAGCGGAGCTTTGGTGGTGCAAAGAAAACCCAGCACCCATGTTGATCGAACAAAGCGGAACAGATGAGACCCAGATTTGGAGTGACGAGCTCGATCCAGAGCTGAGAGGTTCAGAGAGAGGGAACTGGTGTGGCAGGAAGGAATAGTTGTGAAGGGACGCGTGGGCTATCGATGAAGTGAGAGTTGTTTGTTGGTTTCTCGGAAAAAAGAGAAGAAGACAGAGAGGATTGATTTGGACGGAGCACACAGTACGGTGGACTATGACGATGGATATTATATCACTTAATTTACTGCTCCTTGTTTTTCGACTTTTGTTTTCATTTAATTGGTTTCTTTTTTTCTCAAAATACCCACAGATTTTTTTTTTTTACTTACAGTTGTGGAGTTTTATTTAGGGCACCACAATGGTGGGCTGAGAACTGGCAGGGAGCAATCGTCGGCGAGGAGCAGGCGTGAAGCTGGCGGGGAGATCGTTGGCGGGGAATAGAGCCGTTGAGGTCCACACCAACACTTCTCGCTGGCGGGGTGAGCTGGTCCTCCTCGATGCCTGTGTCGGCCGTTGGGGAGGACGCGCGGGTGACACGTGGCAGACCCAAATTTATTTATTTTTTTTTGCTTTTTACCCCTATAAATACCAACTCTTATTTTACAATTTTCATCCACAAATTCTTCTCTACCTCTCTATTCTTACTCCACGAGTCAAAAAAAATTTCGTTTTAAATTATGTTGTTCGATCTCAACGACTGGGGCTATGTGTTCACCTCGTTGGCCGACGACACGTTTGACCCGACAACGCAACAATTGTTCCCTCCCGAAAATTCATCCGGATCTACAGCCGAGCCATCTCAAACGGTTACCGAGGCCGCCACCGGGGTTCAACCTAAACCTAAAGGGAGGCGAAATCTGTGGAGCGTCGATGAGGATGAGCGTCTAGTTCGTGCTTGGATGCATCATTCCTACGATTCAATTCACGAGAATGCGAAGCATAATATGAAGTCTTGGGGGGCATCGTCGACGAAGTTGCTGCTATGCGCGGACCGGATGATCCTACAAGGACACTAAAGTAGTGTAAAGACCATTGGGCCCAAGTCAATCCGAGAGTAACGAATATCCATGGGATTTACACACGGACGATGAGGGACCACAAGAGCGGTCGTTCGATGATGAAGTCACGACATTGGCTGAGGAACTGTACGAGAAGAAGGAAAAAGCTTCATTCACTTGGAAACGTTGGTGGAGGCTGGTCAGAAACGAGCGGAAGTGGAGTTCAAAATATTTTGAAGTCGAGCAACCCAAGGAAGGAAACGAAGGCACACTAGCGAGTCATTTCGATGTTTCTACTGACTCGGGCAAGCGCACTCGTGAAGATACACATTAGGAGGAGAATGAGCGAACCACGGGTGCTACTTCCGACTGTCGAACGGCGTACCAGTGGCCTATGGGTCAGAATGCTGCCAAAGTTGCGAAGCGGGGAGGTAAAGGCCCTATAGCATCCAAGAAGGAGATTGTCGAGAGTGTTCATCAGGCCCATTAAGCGGCGGAAAGAGCAAATGTGGTGCTGGAAAAAGCAAACACAGCGAAGCTGAAGCTCGCGGCCTTCGATCGATGGGTGCAAGAGGAAGCGAAGGACAAGTCGGTCATGACCCCCCCCCCCCCCCCCGAGCTTGAGGCACACTACGCGACTCCCGTGCTTTTATATTTTAATTAGTTGTTTTTTTTGTTTTTTTAAAACTGTTTGTATTTTTAATTTGTAGTTTTTTTAATTAATGAATTATAGTTTTTTTAACTAATGAATTGTAGTTTTTTTTCCTACTTCTTGGTTTGCATGATATTATTGCCATGACCATGCAAATTGACCTAAATACCCCTAGGAGGCCGGCGTTTTGTGGCTATAAAAAGCCACCTCTTCCTTCCATTATTTTCACACCCCTTCAATCCACAACCTCTTTTGCTCCCGAGCTTCTTTCCTTCTAACCCCTTCCTAGATTTCTTCTCTTTTTCGAAGGGCAAATGGTCGGCGCAGCAGTCCACCCCTAGGGACATGAGGATGAGATGGTTTTGGTGTTATGTTGGCTACACGATGCCCGTTCGAGACTAAATAATAGGTATTGGCCGGCAGTGTTCGCAAGTTATGTCGAAAATGCACCGGGTGACGCCACGCCGTGCACACAGAAGTAGTGCAGGGACCATTGACAACAGATATCCCAGAAAATCCACCGTTTTGAAGTATGTTACCGTGAAGCAGTTCAGGCTCGCCTTTTCCAGGACAACCCGAAAATTTCTTTTAATCTACAGCAACGGACCGATATTTTGCCCGACATGGCCACTACTTCACGAAGTTCTCGCTTTTGGAGATCATTAAAGACCATCGAAATTCCTCCAGTACGTTCACGAACTATAAATCATGAACATCCTCAGTTGGCTTTGTGTACCGATCTCGTTATGTTATTTTCGACCTTGTGTGTGGTAATTTTCCTCTTAATTTTCAATAAAAATTATGTATTAAAATATTGCATTTTGTTCTCACCGCCGGCACAAAAGTTGCCATTGTAGGTTGCTGGCAGTTGTGCAGGCTGTGAGCTGGCGAGCAGAGCAAAAATTAATATTTAATTACTCACCGCCAGCCACTCCCTACCAGCAGCCGACGATAGCACTGTGGATGCCCTTAGATTTCAATTGAAACAATATATTGGAGTGCATCAGGAAGATATGCTGACCACTGAAGGACATACATAAAACAAGCTTTTTTGGCTAACCAGCGAGCTGTCTTATTCGCGGTCCTTTTTACAAATTGGAGAGCGATTCTCTCGTTTTCAGCCAACATGAGGCGCATGTCTCGAATAATTGTACCAACCGAGGATGCTGGTGGATCCCCTATTTGAATCATATTGAGTAAAATCTGAGCATCCGAACGGATAATAATATGACTCATTCCCAGAGAGTATGTGTTCCGGAGTGTTGACGCAATGATGTAAGCCTCAATCATAATCGGTGATCCACTTCCCGGGATGACCTCATTCGCCGTGAGGCTACTCGACCATCCCCACCTCGAGCAATAAGACCCCGTGCTGATTGGTCCGAATCCTGAAAGACCGCACCATCTACGTTGATAACCCATGTACCTAGTGGGGGTGAAGTGAAACGAGATGGCCAGACCGCCTGAGGCTGCGATGGGGTCACAAGGGTCGCGGTAGCTTTGGTCCAAGCTAAAAGGTGATCCCTAGCATCCGCAATGACTTTGATGGCTGTCAGGGTGTCTCTATTCCAGACCCACACATTCTTGGCCTTCCATATCTCCCATAGAATGCTAATTACCTCTTCCTCTTTGCTCTTCAAAGGCCCCGTAGAGATAATCTGCCACCATTCTTAAAAACTTTGACCCATCAAGGGGGTGGGGGGGATCCCTCCCACTCTCCTCCAACACGTTTTCGCAAATCCACAGGAAGTGAACAAGTGCGAGACCGTTTCCTCCTCTCGGCCACATAGAGCACAAGTAGATGCTATCAGAACAAACTTCCTCATAGGATTACCCTCCACTTGAAGGTTGTCAGTGAGACATCGCCACATAAAAGACTCGGAGCCTAGGTAGCACCGAGATATCCCAAATTTAGACCTTAGTGGCAACTCCGACATTTTGGCACTATTGATGTCGTGCCCTAGCTAGAATAGCGTAGCCGACCTTCGTAGTATATTCCTTGTCTGATGTCCAATACCATTCATCCCTTTGTCGATTTGCAGATAGAGGAACCTGGAGGATGTTGTCTTTATATGTCCCGTCAAATAATTGATTCAGAAGGTGGATATCCCAACAGTGGGTGTTCGGGATCATAAGGCTTGCAACTAGTGCCCCTGCTAGATTAGCCCATGTCGATCCAATAGTAGTAGCCAATCCTACTAGTCAAGGAGGAATTTGGATCAGAGTATCCCAACCGTCCCCAATAGGAATCCACAAAACGCCCCGCAATAGCTCGTGGGTAGACAAGACACTTGTCCAAGTGAAGTTCGGTTGACGACCTAGTTGTGCTTGAAGAAAGTATGTGGTAGGAAAATACTGAGCTTTAAGTACCCGAGTTAATAGGGATTGAGGTCGATGGAGAAGCCCCCACGCCTGTTTCCCCAGTAGGGTCGTATTGACATCCTGGAGGTGTCTAAATCCCATACCCCCATTGTCTCTAGGCATATAAAGCATGTCCTAGGTTTACTGAACAATAGAGCGAGACGACTTCACCCCCACCAAAACCTCGTCAATGCGACATGTATCTTATTCACAATCTTCTGTGGCACCCAAAAAATGGACATTATATAGACCGTTAACGAAGTAAGGACGGACCGAATCATCACCTCCCATCCGGCCGGTGACAATAACTTTCCTTCCCAAGAGTGAATTCGAAATATCACCCGATCCCCAAGATATGGCATTGATGCATTCTGGTTTCGACCGACCATATTGGTAACCCCCAAGTACAACGGGGCATTAACGGTTTTGACTATAAAGAGAATTCCACAACAATCTTGTCACATTAGAAGAGTCATATTCGTGTTAAAAAGGATAGAAGATTTCTGTAAATTAATGACCTGGCCAAATAACCTTTCAAAAGTTCGTAGAATGTCTTTAACACGATTTTCTTCCTTAGTAGTTGCCCTGCAGAAAATGTAACAGTCGGCAGCAAAGAACATGTGGGAGATTGCAGGTGCGCCATTAGCAATTTTGACCTCATGGATAACCCCTGATCTCTGGGCGACTTGTAGGAGGTGGGATAGGCCTTCCATACATAGAAGGAAAAAGTAAGGGGAAAGTGGGTCGCCTTGACGAAGTCCCTTCGACAAGGTGAGCCTAGGTGTTTCCCTCCCTCCCGAGGTGATAGAATAGGTGACAGTCTGCATACAGTAGGTCATCAACTCAATCCAGTCTGCAGAAAAACCCACTCGTCCCATAATAGCACGGAGAAAACTCCATTCTACCCGATCATATGCTTTGCTCACGTCAAGTTTGAAAGCCATATACCCTCGCGCCCCTTTCCTTTTAAGTTTCATATAGTGTATGAAGGATAACTCATTGATTTTGTCTTCTCCAAGAAAGGCTCTCATTTTTCATCTTTGATGTGTACTCTTCTACGCTATAAATAATCTTACCGATGGCCAACTCTTATTGGGCAATTTGGCACTCTTCTCTAACTCGAGTTTCACAAGCAGAAAGTAATCGTTCTACAATTCCTAATATCATTTCAAGTTTAAGTTTTATTCTTTCCATTCTAGCACTTTTTGAACAGTCTAAAAACCCACGGTAGACCAAACAACTGCTCGGGAAAACAACAACCAACATCGTCGATCCCCAAATCGACCACCATCAACGGGACGCATTCAAACCTTCACCATTGGGACCAAGCAGCAAACTACACCATCACAAATGAAGAACCACAACACCACAAATGCCACCCTCGCCAAGGGAATACGAGCAGGACCACCTCCAAGAACAAATGGGCACCGACAATCGACCTCAACCAATAACAGCTTCACAACCTTCGCATCGAGGAGCAACAAACCACCAAAAGAGCTACAACCAGACTTGCACACATAGCTACCCACCACATATCCACAGACCGTAAGACACAAACAAGACTGATTCCATTGACCCAACTACAAAACACATCCATATCGGTTGAACAAAGTAATCGTTGTGGCCAAACACCCAGCAAGTAACGGAGACCCACTCTACCGCCATAACCACATGGACGGTGTCACGCCCCAAATCCAGTTTGGACCGGACTTGAGACGTGAAAAGAATTTGTAAAGAAAACAATAAATAATAATTATAAACCTTTGAATAGACAAGTAAATCTCCTCAAATAAACAGTAAAAATAGTTTAGAATCTTCAGTGAGTCACAACTCAACAACCATAAAGTAAAATATATAAAATGTTTAGTGCAACAGACCAACATAAGTCTATGACAATCCCCAAAATAAGCTGAAGCTCCCTAGCCTCGAACTCTCTAGAAATCGAGCACTCTTGTAAAAAAGTGAGAGAACAAAGGGGATGAGCTTACGCTCAGTAGGAAAAATCTCAATGACTCCACCTTTTGATCATTACTTAAACTGTTTAAACGGATGACATAAGTAACAGTAAATACGACTACAATGAATTAATATAAAACAAGATAGAATAAGATAAGTACGATAATATAGATACATAGACATAATAGAATAAGATAAGTTCGTACTCTTGGAAATAACATTAACTTGAAGGTTCCATGACAGAATAAATATGAAGTATCATAACAATTAAATGGGAGTATTTGATATTACGCCACCCACTTGCTTTCTCAAGCCTCCGATCCATGAATAGATTCTAGTGTCACCTCGGTTCCCATATCCCGATCCACTAGAGTATTCATATCACATCAGATTTTCCCTCGGTCCAGAGGACGCACATGCGTTGGGGCACCGGAAACAATCCCAACTGGGCGCTTATCATCGGGATTCCCAGAAATACCTCCAAAGGACCCTATGTCATAGGGAACCAAGGTAGTGCTCCACTGGGACGCACGCCCTTGGGTGAAGCCTCAGTAACCATCTCTCATGAAGTAATTCACTAAATGACCACTCAATAACCACTCAATAACCCGTAAGATCTGCCGAGCTCTCATGCACCAATAGCCACTCAATAATCACTCAACAATCGCCCAATATTCACTCAAATATCACTGTCTCTGCCAAACTCCAACCACCACAACGGCACCGGATTACCCCCCCCCCCCTGGTGTAGTACAGAACCAAACAAACAAACAAACAAACAACATTCAAGAATAAAAGTAAATACACAAGCATTAAATTCATACAACAATGAACATTTCTCAAATCACACTTTCATCAAGCAAAGACATCCAATAACACCTCACACTTACCGTATACTTACCTGCCACGAACCAGCGGTACATCGATCACCTGATTGTACCTCGTGGCACAACCAGTCATACTCGATCATCCGTTCACACAATAAATAATTCAACACGTAACCACTCAACAAATCAAGCAAACATGTGAACAATAAATTAAACACTCGAACATGTTATCTAACTAGTTTCAATAGACCTTTAGTTAACTTAATACTAACAACCAAGCATGTGAACCTAGCACACAACTAATCCGAGAGCTCTTCACAGCCTCTCTACCAGTAAATCAATTCCCAAGTATTGAAAGCAAGCTTCACTAGTCAACTTCATCCTAATCATGCATTCTAGACATTTCGGTTATTAATAATTCAAGAATCATTATTCTAGTTATTCGCATCCTATAGGCAATTCTAAGACATTTCCGATTTTATTATCCTAACATGCATACTATTAATGAAATACTCAAGTCGTTAGGACTTTCCCTACCTCGAGGTCTTCCTCTAATACACTCTGCTGAAAAGACGATCAGTCGCTCCTCTGTTCTTCACACGGGTACCAGAGAGGTCTTCGTCTGCTCGGGCGAAGTCCAAGCTCTCGGGTGAAGTCCGGCTCTGAGTCTGGGTTTACACACAAACGATCCAAAATCAGATCGGGTCCAGATTACCCAGTTCCTTAAAACAATTATTCGTCCAATCCTTTAATTTCACCCATTAGTCCAAAAGACGTCCAATTTAGTCCAAAGAGTCATTAATTTAGTTTTAAATTAATTAAGCAAAACTGCCCGACCCGGCTGACCCGAGTCTGACCCGAAACCCGACCCGGATCCAGATCCAGACCCGGTCCGACCCGTGCCCGACTCAGACCCGGAGTTAGGCCCGAGTCCGAACCCGAAGTCCAGAGTCAGTCTGGGCCGTGGCCCAAACCAGATTCGAGCCTGAGGCCCAATCCAGTTCAGGCCGAGGCCCAACTGACTCCAGACCCGAGTCCAAGCTCTCAACCTCGTCCGGTCTGAGTTGGGAACGACGTTGGCCGGTCTAGGGTTCCGGCCACTCTAGCGGCGACGACGACTACCAGAAGATGGGTTTGGCGTCAGGAGTTCGAGAAGACGAAGGGAAAGGTGGTTGCGCGTGTTTCAAGCCTTTAGTGGCCGGATCTGACGTCTGAGAGCTCGCCGGCGCACGAGTTCCAGATCTGGAACTCGAACGCTCCGGCGACGGCCTCCGACATCATCCGACCTCCCTCGAGCTTCAAAACGCACATACCGGCGTAGAAAGGGACGGGGAGAGAGATTATGGCGAAGGTGTAGCTCACCTTTGACGAATCTTCTCGGATTAGGGTCGGCGGTGCTGAGTTTCGACGTCGGGTTTGCGAATCGAAGACGGAGAGGGGAAGGGGAAGGTCTCAGGTGTTTGGGTAGGGAGTAGAAGAAGAAGAAGGTGTGGAGGAAGAAGAGAGACGGCGAGATCGGGACCGGAGTACAGGACGGCGGTGAGGCAAGGTCGTCTGGTGTTTGGGGAGAGGGAAGACATAGAGGCGAGCCTGAAGAGGTGAACAGTACAGCTCTTTAGGGTTTCAGTCCCTTTTATAGACGAAACCTCGCTGAAGCTGGGTTGGGCTCACGTAGCTGGGTCATGCGAGACGCGCATGGGCCCGAGCTGGCCCAACCCGAACTCGGCCCAAAACGTCTGATTCCTCTTTTTTTTTTTAAAAACAACCTTTCCAACTACAAGCTTTGCAAAAAGATACCCCCACGTTTAGATTGTAGCTAGGCACCCTGATAGAACGAAGTGGGTTTTAAAGACGGACATAGATGGAACCAATATAATCACTCCAGCTCATACCATAGATCGGAGAAGGGAGCCATGCACCATAGCCGCGTCACGAGCGAACCATAAAAATCATCAAACCCTGCTCTGACCTACCAAATATGTCCCCAAAACCCCTAATCAACACAAACTATTTCTCCAAAATGACATATCAACCAACGGGACCGAAACATGAGAGAATAATGAGAAGGGGGTGCTAAACTAAGGTCGGAGTTCAGATGTGAAGGAGGAGACGGGGAAGATCGTAACAAGAAGGAGATATCAAAGATAATGGCGGGGAGAAGAAGGGGAAGCGGCTCCCATGAAGAAGGAAGCCATCCATGGGAGCCACACACGGCTGAGCATTCATAATTTTTTTTTTATATATTTTATGATATTAAGTTTTAAAATTTGTGTAAAAGTTTAATTTGTCAATTTTTTTTAATTATTATTATTAATTTGAGTTCAGTTATTATTTAAGGTTTGAGATTATTATCAAATTAAATTCAATAATCTATAAAGTTATTACTATCATGGAGATATATTTCAAAAGAATACCTAATTCCACAATTTTGGATAAACGGATGAAGAAATCGAATTAGAGACCAATGAATAATGAGTATCGTATATACATCGGAAAAGTATATTTTTGTATTGTACTGACAATGAATTATTTTTACAATATTTTTAAAATATAAAAATCTGACATCATGTTTTATAATAATGCTAATTATTATCTTTTTATACGATGTTAAAACAAAATAATGTTTTTCATTTTATTCTGCGTCAATTATTATTATATTAAAATCGGTACCACTAGTTAAAAAGGCTATATCCATCCCTGGCTAGAGAGAATTAATATAGCCCCACTTCCCTGAAAAAATGTCAAAATGTATAGGTATCAACCTGTGAAAATCAAAGATTGCTTTGTCGACGATGACCATTACAGATACAACAATGAGTAAACATATTCTTTTCGTATAAATCAAACATGAAAGGGCAGAAAAGAAGAAAGAGATGGTTGAGCAAATAAATATCTTTGAATATATTTCAAAAAGGACTTAAATATCTCTCAATTTTCATTACTTTAAGATTAATTACGCGGAAAGTCCAAACGTATACTCCGTTTCACTTCCAGTCCCAGATGATATTTTATCCACAGCAACATGAGGTCTCCGTTACCGTTGAGACCTCGCACTCCGTTTTCTCCAATGTTATGTTTCGGTCTTAGAGCATGTACAACAGGAAAGGCCCTGCGTGAGGCCCTGGCCCTGAGGCCCTTGTGCTGACTGGACAAAAGTCAGGGAGTGGGAGTGCAGAAAAGTGGGTGTTCTACAACAGAAAAGACCTCTGAGGCCCTGAGAGTGCAGAACAGTGCTGACTGGATTATTATTTGATATTTTCCTGTTTTATTTAATTCGTTATCAGAAACCGTTTAAATTGTTTATAATTTAAACAATTTTGGAAATAAAATAAGTATTACAATCAATAATTAATAAATAAATTCAACACAAATATAAATGAACTTCTAATTTTATTCAACCCCTTTTAATACAACACAAAAAAAAAACAGCTCCAAGAGCACAAACGACTACTCGTCGTCATGGAAACCAGCTCCATATAGACCCCATAAGTGCTCCATAAGATCCTTTTGTAGTTGATGGTGGGTCTCAGGATTTAGGACACTTTGTTGACAATCAACTCGTTGCTGGTATTCCAATGGCCCTCCGTGGTGCCATCGTTCCGGTGGTGTCCAATTCGGCATTTCTGGAGGTTGCGCCCACAACAACTCCTCCTCCCCATACTTGTACCGGTCGCGCTCATCCTCTACAATCATGTTGTGTAGAATTATGCAAGTGTGCATGATATCAGCCAAAAAGTCTGCGCTCCAAGACCGAGCGGGATGGGAAATGATGTGTCACCTTGCTTGAAGTACTCCAAAAGCCCTTTCAATATCTTTTCGAGCACCTTCTTGACATTTAGCAAACAACTTCTCTTTGGGCTCGAAGGGATGCCGAATAGTCTTCACGAACCGTGCCCATGATGGGTAAATGCCGTCCACCAAGTAATAAGGTCGGTCGTACCGATGCCCGTTGATCTCGTACTCCACAGCTAAATCATGGCCGTAGTAAGCGTCTTGGAATAGGTGGCTGTGGTTGAGGACGTTGATGTCGTTGTTCGATCCAGCCATCCCGAAAAATGCATGCCAAATCCATAAATCACGGGACGCTACAGCTTCAAGCATAATCGTCTTGTCCCCGTGGTGATCTCCCCGTCCATGGGCTCCCTGCTCTTCGGTTGGGCAGTTCTTCCACGTCCAATGCATACAGTCAAGACTCCCCGCCATTCCGGGAAACCCTCGGCTGTACCCTTCTCGGAGTAAGCGGTCCATGTCCGCCGGTGTCGGTGTACGCTCGTACTCGGCTCCGAATACCTCAATGACGGCCTTGCAAAACTTACGTAAACATTCAAGTATGGTGCTTACCCCAATGCGCAGAGTTTCGTCCAATGAATCGGCCGAGGACCCATACGCAAGCATCCGTATAGCGGCGGTGCACTTCTGCTCCGTTGATAAGCCCGTCCGTGAGGCAGCGTCGAGCCTCCATGCAATGAAGTAAGGGTCGTGAGCCTTCACCGCGTTCATAATCCGTTGGAAAAGTGGTCTGCACATACGGAACCGACGCCTGAACATTTCAGGGCCATATAGGGGTTGTTGGTCAAAATAGTTCGCCATCAATTGGATGTGGGCTTCCGCACGATTTCTGTTAATCTCTCGGCACATTGGTTCCCCACGGATGGCCCTCTGGATCCTTGGCATTACTCTCTGCATATGCCTCTCCATCATCCGTGTAAGACCCGCCCCCGGTCGATCCCGGTAGAACCGGTGAATCCTAGCTAAGTTTGACTTTCGGCCGGAAAAGTCAACCGATGACTCGGAAAGTCAGTCGGGACCTTTCCGGGGCCCAAAAAGCTTAGCCATTAGCACGGTTAGCTTAGTTGGGTCGTTTCCTTCAGTTTGACTGTGTTATTGTTAAAGTCAACTGTCGGTCAAACTCGGGCTCGCTATCGGTTACTTGTCGATAAATCTTGGAAAGCTGGAAAATTATTAAGTAGGAGTGACCACACATGACACTTGTCATGCTTGGCTTGGAGGATGAGAGTAGGGGATTCAAATGACCCTCATACCCTCCTAAGTTACCTTTAAAGGGATAAGACCTTAAGAGCTTTTGAGTAAATTGACATTTTAGGTCATTTAAAGGAAAGGGAGCAATAATTCAGCCTATTTCCTCTTGTTGCAGCCGAATTTCACTAGTAGAGAGGAGAGGAGGAGCTCACTTTCTTGAGGAAGAAGATAGAGAAGAAAGCTTGGATTTTGGAGCTTGTTCTTGGTCCTTTTGCCTTCATTTTCACTTCATCTTCTCCATCTCAACTATCTAGAGGTAATGATGCTCTCAACTCTCCATTTCTTCCACTTCCATTCCTTGGGTTTTGTGGGTTTTGGCTTAAAAGTTGAAGAACTTGCTTATTTGATTGATTGCTTGAAGAAGAAGTAGTGACGTAGGTTGTTGGATTGAGTTTTGGTTGAAGTTTGATGAACCCATTGAGGGTGTAGCTGCTGGGTATCTTTGGTTGATTATTTTGGAGCTAGGAGAGTTTAGAAATGGAGTTTGTGTTGAGATTTTCGTGAAATTCGAGTTGGGGAAGAAAGGGGAAGGAGCTGGTCAGGTCTGATACGGAATCTGACCCGGACCGGGCCAGGTACCGGCACGGCATGCCGCACGGAACGGGCCTGGTACCGGCACGGCACCCGGCACGGAACGGGCCTGGTACCGGTACGGCACACGGCACGGGACGGGCGGGAGTCCGGCACGGAACCTGATACGGTCCGTGTCGCTCTCCGGGCCGGTCTGTGACGCGTTCCGCGCTGGATTCCGGGCCGGCCTGTGACATGGTCCGTGCCATGTTCCGGCACGGCAAGCCACACGGTCCGTATGGCATTCCGGATCAGATCCCCAGAGCCCAAAACCCTTCCTTTTAGCTCAATTTGATTCCCACATTTCCTCTTCAAACCTTGATCCATTTCTGAACATTGTTGTGTGTTTTGAGGAGAAGAACACTTGGTTGAGGAAACTAATTTGTGGTCTTTTGGTGGTTCAAAACCTTGGAACCAAGCTAAGAAAGAAGGAAGAACGTGTACACGAGTTAGAGGAGCAATTATCACGCCGGGACCCGAGTGAAGAACAGAGTGGTGACCACCGGGCTTATCATCAGAGTGTTGAGAGGAAGACCTCGAGGTAGGGAAAGCCTTAACCCCTCGTTTATGATGCTTAGTATGCATGTTAGGTTAATAAAATCGGAAATGTCCTAGAAATGCCTATAGGATGCAAATAACTAGCATAATTGTCTTTCAATTACTAATAACCGGAAGTGTCTAGTTGTGAACGATTAGGATGCCAATCACTAGTATAATTCGCTTTCAATACTTGGGAATTGTTTAATAAAATCGGAAAGGTCCTAGAAATGCCTATAGGATGCGAATAACTAGCATAATTGTCTTTCAATTACTAATAACCGGAAGTGTCTAGTTGTGAACGATTAGGATGCCAATCACTAGTATAATTCGCTTTCAATACTTGGGAATTGTTTGTCTGGTAGAGGAGCCTTGGCAAAGCCCTCAGATTAGTTGCGTGTTAGGATCACATGCTTGGTTGTTGGTTGATTAGTGGATAGGCTAAAGAGTCTAACAGAACTATTTGAATTGCATATGTGAATGCTCTTTTGAGGGTTTTTATGATTGATTGATTAAACTCGTACTTGATCGTTGATTGTAGTCGAATGATTACTTGATTTACTTAAATGATTGCTTGGAGCATCGAGTATGACTGGTTGTACCGAGCGGTGCAATCAGGTGATCGATGCCCCGTTGGTCCGAGACTGGTAAGTGAATGGTAAGTTGTGATTGTGTGATTGGTGTACTGTGGTTATGTGATTCGTGTACTGTGTGTTGTGGTGAATTGGTGATGTGTGAGTTATGCGTGTTAATGAATTGGTGGTTGTTGGGATTGGATTATTTCGTGTTTCGGTTTGAGTGCGTTATTCAATTATGAACTGTTTATTATCGAATTGCCCAAGTGTACGCTTCCTATGGGAGTAGTACCTTGGTTCCCGAGGACCTAAAATCCTTTGGAGACGTTTCTGAGACTTCCGACGATATGTGCCCCGAAGGGTGTTTCCGATAGTCTCAATGATATGCGTCTCCTCTGGATTGGAGGGAAAATCCGAGAGGACACATCATATGTAGATCGGAGGGTGGAGACTTCATGTGCCACGGCATTGGTTTGCTTACCTATTACTTGTGTTTGTTAAGATCTATCTCGTTGACTTGCTGCTGACTTCATTGAGTTAAGGTCCACTTGTTATGTGTTTCCCTACTGAGCGCAAGCTCACCCCTGCGAATTTACTGTTGTGTTTACAGGCTTGGTTGAGGAGTAGAAGCTCGGGAGCTTCTCGGTGTGGGTGCATTGTAGAGACTTCGTTCTTATCACTTTTATGTTTTGAACACACCTTGTGGAGGATTATCATTACACCCCTGAAGGGTTATTTGTGTTTTAAACTGAGGTTGCGGATTCGTTTTTCTTATTGGAGATTTTCAGGAACTAAATGTTGAATTATCATCTTTTTAATCTTTTATTACTAGTCATGCCTCGGGTCCGGGCAAGAACCGGATTTGGGGCTTGACAATCCGTCGGAATCGTCGCCGAATTGGCCGCATTTGGGCTGCCATCTCCTCATATGTCGGCAGTTGGGCTGCCATCTCCGCATGCGTCGGCATCCGGGGAGCCAGCTCCTCGTACGTCATCTCCTCAGCGTCGGACATAACCTCGTCGTCGGACATTTTCAAAAATAGCAAGTAGGAAGTGATTATGAAAGAGTGAAAGTAGAGAGTGGTGTGGAAAAAATGAGAGTGAAGATGGGTATTTATAGGGTTAGTTTTTGGTGATTTTTGAATTAGAAAAAAAATATATAGCCGTTATTGGCCGACCGTTGCCAACGGTCGGGCCACGTGGCGCAGCCACAGGCTGCCACGGTAGCGAGGGCGCGCAGGGAGCGGGACCGGCCAGCGAGCAGCAAACGGGGCACGCGACACGCACAGCGGGGGGCGGGAGCACGAAAATGGGGAGCGGGCGCACGTTTTTCGGCCTCCACAACGGGTCGGCCCGCGTGCCGCGGTCCGGGCGCGCGCGGAGTGAAGCGCGGGTGCGACCCGTTGTACATGCTCTTATCAATACGGCCCCGGTCTTGCCGGCTTGGTTGAACCTACGTGGACCAGTCAAAACGCAGATATGACTCAGCAAAAGTTTTGTCAACCACATGTCAATGCCTATAACAATTAACAACATAGGATTGGGACATTAATGTGGATAAGAATGACAAAAAGAAAAGAAACTGTTGTAATTTAAAAATATAAATATTAGTTGGTTGGTGAATCATCATGAGACTCCCCAACTTGCTAATCAATCAAAGCAAGATTATTTTAATTGCATTATTAACTAGACCGCATCGACCTTTGGGTGACCCTAATAATGTTCAAATCCAACCCTGATACTTTAATTAATCAAGAATCTTCCCGACATTTATTTGCTTCATCCATCGACCAAGAATCTAAAGCACAGCACTATTATTCAATTATTCAGCATCAAAAGATGACATGTATGATGCAGTTATGTTCCATTTTGTTTTGTATTTAATTCTTTTTAATCTTTTGCTATGTTAATAGCCGGTAAAAATCGAGTTTTTGATCTCCTAACAAGTGATATGTTTTCACGAGTGATGTAATTCTCAGTTTACTAGTGCTCCCCTCACAGAAAGCAACATATCTCCATTATTGAATCAAACGATAGCCGAACAATATATTATATATCATGTCCGAACTACAATCAATTATCTACAAGACGTAGAATTTCTCCATACAAGACATAGAATTTCTCCATCATGATGTTGGCCACAATTACTAAAACTATGTTTGTCTATAGGGTATAGACTTAGGATAAGAAAGTTAGAACTTTTGTTTCATGTACTTTCCATTTCGAATGAATAAAATCCTAGTTGCTTTAGTTAAAAAAAAAGCGACAATACTTGATTTTATGTCGACTTCTACAACCACATATATATGTCACAATTTTTTCGATCAGAAGATAAATAATGCATAAAAATGGTGTGAGTTCCTGGAAGAAAATCATAAACCACCCAACCATAACAAGGTCCAAAGAAAGGTTTAGATGGCCCAAAACAAAAAAAAAAGGACAAAGACAACCGCCCCACCTTAGAAAGGAAGAGACAATCTGATCCGAGAGGAGAGTGAAACAGGAGGAGGAAGAGCTCAAGTAGGCTCAGAAAGAGCAATCGTCAGTGACACCATCTAGGAACTAGGAGAAGGGGCTCGCCCTTCTTCTGGAATTAACGAAAGCGCCCCAAACTGGATTCTCCGAAAAATGATAGTCAGATATGGGACCGAGCTCCCTAGAAAACCCTAGCATTTTGAGCTATCCAAAGGAACCATAGCCCTAAAAGACTCAAATGAGACCAAGATTTTCTCATATGCGTGCCCTAGAGATAGAAGGCCAAGCAAGGGACGAAGGGAGAGCTGAGTAAACCACCCACCACTGGAGAACTAGGGACCACATTTGTCAAACTCACCCACAAGTAATGAAAAGGTGAGAGGTGTCTTTGACGTGTCTGCCACATATATGACACAAACAAAGACCCACCGGGGTTGGTATACCTATCGCCAACAAGAAAGATCTAATATGGATGACCTCGAGAGAGACAATCTAAACAAGAGTTGGAGCTTGGGCGGAGCAGAGCTCTTCCAAACTGCAAAATCTCAGAAAATCGTGTCCAACCCGCTTATGCTAGAAAAGGCATAAAAAACTTTGGAAGTCGAGAAATCTTGAGAGTCCAAAGGCCATGAAAACCTTTCTGCGCGGGAAAAATCGAGACGAACTCCCAAGAGAAAGGTGTAGAGGTCCTTCAAGACAAGTAGCTCACTATCTAGAAGATGACGTCGAAAAGTAAAGTTCCAACCGTCGTTCACCTGAAAATATATAGCCGAATGACCTTGTTTCACCAACAATACGAAGAAGGAGAGAAAATATAATCGAAAGAGGAACATTTGTGACCCACACATCCTCCCAAAAACGGATGAAACAATTAGACCCTAACACCCCTCTAGCCTTTACAAGGCCAAAAATCTCAAGAAAATTAGGATCTTGAGCCGAATGAGTAATATGACGAAGAACCAAAGAAGTGGAACGATGGACAAACGGAAGACAAGAGAGATTTCACTCAGGCTCAACCCACCGTGATGAGCGCACAACACTTTCGTCGTAAGGAAGTTCTCTTTGTGGCTTACCGTCACCACCATTTCAGTAGCAAGCTGTTGTTGGCCGTCTGCAAGTTGCGGACACCAAGACCCCATTCAAACTTAGAACGACACACTTTATCCTAACTGACCTTAGCCAAACAACTCCCGATCGAAGAGGAATCCTAAAAGAGGCGCCGTTGGAGCTTCTATATAAGAAGCAAGACCTATTTTGGAGCTCGGAAAACTGACATGTTAAAGATTGGGAGGTTGACTAAAGTAGACAAAATTAACGTAAGGCGACCCCGGAAAGAGAGAAGACGAGCTTGCCACACCCCAAGCCTCGCTGGGAACTTGACAATAACTGGACTCCAAAAGATTAACTGCCTTGGGTTAGCTCTAAGCTTAAAACCCAAATGAATAATGGGAAGGTAACCTAAGTCGTAGTTAAAGACTGAGGACAGAGAAAAACAAGAGAACGTATCAGTATCAAAAGTTTGAAAAATGGACTTGTCAAAATTGATTCGTAATCCTAATATCAATTCTCTGCTCCTTCGAAACCTAGCCGTCTTTAACCTCTCTTCTCCTTCTTCGTCTCGCCGGCGACGCCATGGCCTCTGGCCATGGTTGTCACTGGCGATGACCCTCTCTTCCCCCTTGACACCTTTCCCCCTTGTTAATTTAACCCCCCACCCCATCTTTCTTCTTCCTCTCCCTATTCGACATACCCGTTTCTTTTTCAGATCTGGTTTTGTGTTCTTCAAGCTCCCTCCGGTTGTCCTCTGGCTTCATCGTTGAGGATCACAGTTGATTTATGGACGATTTCTGTCTGTTGGGTTTCCACCAGATCTTTCCGTTTCAGATCTGGTGATTGGTGGCCGTTTCCTCCGTGCGTTGAGGGTTGGGGTACAATAGATTTTGTGAAGACCGCCTCGGTTTAAAAAGTTTTTAATTATTTAAAAGTGTTCGTCGATTCGTCGAGGTTGAAAATAGGGTCGATTGTTGGTAACGACGGGGTTGAAATTCGGTTTAATTCTGATTTCGTTTTAAAATAATAATAATAAAATCATAAATAAACAAGAAAAAAAGAAAAGTAAAAAAAAAAAAAAGATGGCGGACCGGGTCAAGCCAGACCCGACCAGAAGACCCGGCCAGGCCTGAACCGCCCGATCCAATTTCCCCTCTCGTTTGGGCCGTGCGACCCACTTCACTAATAGCCTGCTAACCAGGCCCTGTTCTGGAGGTCCAAGCCCGTTTAGGGCTCTGGTATAAAAGGCCATTTTAAGGGTGGAAACCCTAATTCTCTTGTGCAGCCGATCTCTCCTCTTTGAAAACCGACCCTTCGTCCTCCTCCTCTCGAATCCGACCTTCGCCCTCACGCCCATCTCTTCCTCTCCCCCGTTCAGTCGAGCCATCGCCGGCGACGCCTCCAAATCCCACCCAGTTCGTCTCCGTTCAGACGAACCGAGTCCCGGACCTCCCTCCCTCGTTTCCGTCTCTTCCCCGTGCAGCCGCCGTCGTCTCCCTAGTTTCAGTCGTCTCTCTCCTTCTCCACTGTCCAAGTAAGCTCGCCGCGTCTCCGGCGCAGATCAATTCACGGTCTGTTCCGTGCTGGACAAAAGGAACGAAGCGTCGAGGACCGAATAGAGACGCTCGTCTCCGCCGCAGTCTCCTCTTTTCTTCTCCAGATCCGTCCCGCCGCCCGTCACCGTGTCCTTTTCCTACGATGAGATTCTCACCTTTTGGGTTCGGTCGCCGGCGATATCTTCGCCGGTGGTCGGAGACTTTCCCGAATCCCTCCCCTCTCTCTCTTTTGTTGGTTTTGCCCGAAATTTCTGGTTCTGGGTAGCATGGAACACGGACGTTTGGATCTGGAAGTTAGATTAAAACGGCTTTAACATCAGTTTTAAAACAAAAGCGGATTGTTTTGAAAAGAAAGAGGTATTAAAATGAAAAATCAGTGTTAAAAGAAAAAGAAAAGGAAAGGGATTTAAATGGAAAAGAAAAAGGTTTTTAAATGGGAAGGAATTTAAAATCAGATTCGACTTAAGTTGTTTTTTTAGAACTGTTGAATCAGATCTGGAACTTTGTTTAAGTTGGATCGTAAAGCAAACTTGGAACGGGACAAAAGCGGAACGGGAATCGGACCTCGGGAAACGTGCACCGGTTTCGTCGTGGGTGCTCGAACCCGATTCGCCGTAATCCCGCTTTTAGCCCGTTCGAGTCTAAAAGACAACTTTTGAACTTAATTCGAAACCGTCGTAACCTTCGATTTTTTAAATTGTGAAATCGGTTTTAATTGTGGCTTCCGTTTTTAAATTAGAGTTCGGCTTCGAGCGAAGAGAAGACCGGAGTTAGACCCAAGCGCAGACTTCATCCTAGAAGACGGTGTTGGCCCGGTCGTCAGCAGCTAGGAGACGCTGATGTGGTATCGTCTTGAGGTAGGGAAGTAGCGGATACCGGTTTAATTGCGGAAAGTTACTAGTATGCATGCTAGGATTAATAAAACTGGAAAGACGTTTATATCAGATAATAACCGGACGAGTCGTAGTAACTTGTAGGATGCGAACAACTAGCGTAACCGATTGAACTGCGAACATTTACGTTTTTGTCTTGGGAAATTGATGTGCTGGTAGATCGGCTGTGTCGAGCCGTAGGTTGCGTGTTGTTTGGTTACCTGTTGTTGTTTGATATGCCTGCCGTGTGAGTCGTTGTCGTTAGGGTTAATAGACAAGATTAGTATATCCGTTGAGCATCTTGTTGTTGATATGTATGGGCGAGTGTGTCGTGGTTGTGTTGATGTGAAACCCTTGATTTTGTGATGGTCGGGTGAGTGATAGATCGATGTGACTGGTTGTGGTAAGATTATAAGGATGGGTAAGCCGTGTTTAATTAGGACATTTGTTTTATTATCTTGACGCTTTTCCCGAAGGAGTTCCGGGAAAGTTGTCTCACCTTTGCTTCGCCCGAAGGAGTTCCGGGGAAGTAGTTTCACCTTTGCCTTGCCCGAAGGAGTTCCGGGAAGGTTGTTTCACCTTTGCTTTGCCCGAAGGAGTTCTGGGAAAGCCGTTTTCTTCTATCCTTTGCTTCGCCCGAAGGAGTTCCGGGGAAGTTGTCTCACCTTGTTTCACCTTGTTTCACCTATCCTTTGCCTTGCCCGAAGGAGTTCCGGGAAGGCTGTTTTATCTATCCTTTGCCCGAAGGAGTTCCGGGAAAGAGATTTAGGCCGTTAGAGATTCTGGTATGACTATTTGAGAGCGTCCCGTGCTTAGTTTGACTGTTAATAGTTGTGCTGTTTGGGTGGTTGTGAGCATGGGTTGGTCTTGAGTTGAGGATGGTGGTTACGAGTTCCATTAGAAATTAGTTGTGTGCTGTACTAGTATGCCCTAATTGGACGGTTACCCGTGGTGGTGAGCGCTTGCTTATAACCTTAACTACTTTTCCTACTGAGCGAAAGCTCACCCCTTACCTTATTGTTTTTCAGGTTCTAAGCGGGAAGTGTACTAGCCGGATGCTCGACGCTTGGGAGCTACGAGGGTCCTAGGCTAGATAGTCTAGAGACGTACCGTTTTATTTGAACTGTTTTACCGTTGGTTTTTACCGAGCTGTGACTCGTGTGGTGTTTAAAGTTTTTAAAATTATGAGATTAAGACTTATTGGCTTTATTTTCGTTTAAAATTATTATTGTTTTAGTTCACGTCTCGAGTCTGGTCCAAACCGGATTTGGGGCGTGACAGATTTGGCGTGGGTTGACTTTCTTTCGTGAGATTGTCGTAGATCTGTTCTACCATCGCTGCTGTGGCGGTTCCAGCTTCTTCACATCGCTTAGTCCGCGAAGCCCTGTACCTGAATCAGGAGTGGGACACATTTCTTTAACTCTCCGGTGAAGATTTGGCGTGGTTCGAGTTTGGGTCGCCGCCCCCCGGTTACTGTTTTAGAGCTTCTAGTTCGTTCTCTCAGTTCTCTCTTTCTGCTTGTGTGCTTCCCCTCCCTCTGACTCTCCTTAAAGACGACCTTCCTTCTCCGGCCACAGTGGTGGCGGAGACTCAACGGTTCCGGTGCTGGCCAGCGTTGAGTGTTTGGCTCTTAAGCCTTTGTTTCAGGTCCGTCTTTGTTGCGATCAGAGGGGAACTCTACCCGTTTGTGATGTTGGCTACCGGTGTGCTGGGACACTTGAGGTCCTAGTGAGTTTTGGTTGTCATGAGCTAGATTGTGCAGTTGCAGGGTTTTTCTGATTGGTGTGCAGTTTTGGTTCTTAGCATATCCGTTTGAGACTTCTGCGTTTCTCTTTCGTCTTGGGCTTCATGTTATAAAAATCGGGGTTAGGTAGACCTGTTTTTTAGCTGCCTGTTTTTAGTTTGATTTTACCTGTTGTTGGTTTTAGTTGCTGGTTAATTGTTCTGGTAAAATCGGCCCTTGTTAGGTTTCTGGTTACTTCATGTTTGTTAAACTTGGTTTTGAGACCATTGTAATGTTGTGTATTCCTTGTTGGGACTGTTCAGAGGCTGGTTTCGGTGCTCTGGTTTGTAATGACTTATGAGGACTATGTCCTTGCCTTCTCTGTATTCTCTACGGAGGAGGTTTTATATAAAAACTAAAACTTGCTGATAATAAAATAAATCCTAATATCAATTCAAAATAAAGAAACAACATACGAACATTTTTTTGAGTAAAAGTACATGTCTATTCCATTTAAAGAGTCGATACATGTTTAGGACCCCAGAGGGTAAACAGAGAGACCCTGTAACTACTATCACGTCGGCAACTTGGTGATGATGTGCCTTAGGGGCGTCTAGATTGAACAACCAAACATAGATAACTAAAACAGAAACTAAGAACAAAAAAGTAAAATCTATGATAATAAAAATCCATCGATGAACACTGCTCCAAGTGGGGTCTGGATACCACTAGGTGTCCCAAGGGTGACACTCTGCCTCGTTAGTGCAGTCGAACCTGTGAACGTCATTGGGGGAAGGTTGGTGGGCCACTCGTAGAGACTCCTTCCTGCCTCCGGGGCCGGCCTAGGGGCTCATATGAATCAGCGAGGCTAGTACCCAGTCCTCGCCTGTTCTAGTTGCCGACCCCCCCCCCCCCCCCCCCCCCGCCCTAATTCCACATATCCTATTGCCAAAGGTATGCCATATCTTTAGGAGGACTGGGATATGCATCAATGCGAATTCCACTCCATGTCTGACCTTGACCTTCGAATCCATCCCTAGGTCCCGCCCACAGAGGGCCATGTTCCAGGGTAGAGACTGGCACCAATGGTACCCCAGTCCCCCACCCGCGGCACAACCCTAACTTAGTTAATGCGTCCAAGGGCACAGGTGGACGGATGGCCCCCACGCCCTGCATCCCCATACTATCGTGACCATGCGGTCCTTGGTTTCCTGGCCACGGTCGAGGTCCTACCATCCCTCCCGTAGGGATATTCAATGCAGGGTCATAATACGCTATAGGCTCCACCCGAAGGGACCATTGATATCCCAATGCACCCTCTGTAGCCGCACCATAGGGGATAAAAACCCTAGGGGGCAGAGAAGCCCAGCCAGACGGATGGAAAAGAGTCCCGACCCAGCCCCTTACAACCCTAGGGCATTCCGGGGAGCGACCAAATCCTACCGGACTACCCAGCCAGTTGCGCCTCCAGTGATGCCCCAGAGCAAGGTCATAGGGCGGTGCCTCCCCAAAGCGCCCCTGATGCCAGGCTGGCCGTGCGCCCATCGGCGACCCAGAGCAAGGTCATGGGTCGTAGCGTGCATGAACCGTTGATGTTGGATACCAGAGCACTGGCCTTGCACCCACTGCCTACCCATGGCAAGGTCATGAGTTCCGGTGGTTTTGAAACCCAGGTGCAGACTGCGAGAAGGATCACCGGAGCGAAGGGAAGCTTCCCATGGCCGTCCCCGCGCGAAACCACGCCTCGGCTGTAACACTCCCAGCCCTGAGCGACGACGACGTGACCCCCATGTAGGGAACGGTGAGGTCGGAGATGAGTGATAGGATCGGGGAAGAGATGAGGGACTCGGGGATGAGTCGTCCGAGAAGATGACGATCACGCTAGGAGGGGAGGCGGACGATCCTGTGTTCGAGCCGAGCGAGGGCCTCAGCATGTGGACAGGCGGGGAAGGGGACTCCGTCCAGGGCAGCGGAGAAGACCACTCCACAGAGGTGGCCTCCGGAGAACTTGGCCTGGGAGAGGCGACGAGAATCGAGGCTAGTTTCATGGTTAGGGTTTCGGTCTTAACAAAGCAAGGAGGGGGGTCTCGACAAGCGAGTAGTAATTGCTAGACATATAACAACATACGAACATGATAAAGGTTGTAAGCATAAACTTTTCTTTTAGGGAATTTGATTTTCTAATTATTACTTTTATAACAAATAAATGTTCTTTTGAATATCATATTTTTCATCATTTATATAATTCAAAATAAAGAAAACGGAGAATAATTTTCTTTCGTATTTTTGTTCGTGTACCCCGCTTATACGTAATGGTATATGCCATACGAAATATAAACATCGAAGCCTACTTGCACAAAATGAGAGGAAAAAGAAAGGGCCAAAGACAGCTGGCTGTAGGACCGTTAATATTCAAGCTTTGCCTAAAATGGTGCAAAAACATTTCTTTGTTTGTTCTTAGAATTGAAGGTACGAAAGAGAAACAAAATTAGATTGGTAGGAACTGTACAGTAGCAACAAGTCAAATATACACGGCCATCGCATTAATGCCTCCGATATTTTAGATGGCACTTGGAATATTTTCTGTTAATGGAAGTATTTGAAATCGTCGGCTCACGCAAGTGTATCTTAACCACCAAAATCAAAGAGAGGTGTTTTATATCTTATTAAATTATAAGGACAGCTTCGTGACATGAGGATTATCAGGAAGCCACACAAATCGCACACCAATGAAACAATCTTGACGATAAAGAAAGACTATAATTAGTGTTGTCGGTACCACGAAGAAAAGGCCAAAGAGTTAGGATTGATCTTTTTCTTTGTCGTGGAACGTGAAATGTGAGACATATCGAAGAATTAGATTTAGACATCTGTGGAGAGAGATGGGAGGGTCTGGTTGGTGGGCTTTGGAGTGGGTTTGAATCCACACATCTTCGCTTATGTTAGGCCTCAGCTATGCGAATCTGTTTCGTTATTTTGAATCCACACATCTTCGCTTATGTAGTCTAAATTATTATGTCCTCGAAATGCTAATGAAACAAAGCGAAAGAGAGTTGACAAACATTCGAAACTGAATTGAGGGTGAAAAGCCAACATTAAACAATTAGTTTATCATGAAATATTCAGTCACAAATTCGGATTCAATAGTTGAAGATTTCATTATACTTGAGAAAGGTACAATAAAAAACAGAAACGAGGTCATAGTGACCCGTTCTGAAAAAACAAAAAACAGTAAAAATAAACAGAACTAGACAAAATAATCTGAAAAAAACGAGACTAACATCAGACTACTAGCCTGTAAAACAAACGAGGCCACAAACTAAACCAAGAAAGACCACAGACTTTTTTGCCAAACCACAAAGGTTGCTTCCGAAAGTAATAGACCTGCTGACCGAAGAAGACTAAAGGATAGATGTTGCAACTTCAAGAAAGAATGCTTCAAAAGTATCAGTAACATTAGAATACACCACATCGTTCCTCCTCGACCATAACACCCACAAGGCAGTATATGCAACACGAATTCATTTAAGCCATAATCTCCTAGGCCATAAGCCCTCTCAACTATAGAAGGCCAAAGTAGTAATTGCAGGATGAGCAAAAACAACTCCCCACCACCTGTACAAGAGCTTTTTAGAAAGGGATATACGATGGCCACGACCTTCAAAAAAAAACCATATACGGGATAGTCTGACTCACAATCAGCCAAACTAACGTAACATACTTAGGTTGCCAGCCCTTAATCCACAGAAAACCGGACCAAGGGGTACAGGAAGACTCAGAACTTCCAAGAGAGAATAAACAGTGTTAGTGGGTTGGCCACACTGACAATAAACCCCCAGAAGCCCCTTCAGCATGAGAGATGATCCCAATTACCAACAAAACCACAGCTGCTCAGAAAAGTGGGGGAAAAAGATGCAACCTTTGTTTCTTGCAGCAACACGAAATCAGGGTGCTCAATCCTGTTTGTGTTACTAATTCTCCGTCTCTACTGGACGGAGTTTGTTCCTCTCACATTCCATGAGAGGAACTTCATCACTTAATTAAGGGCTAAAACAAGAGGATTGGAGTTCAAGGCCTCCAAATCCTCATCATAACATTCGTCTTCATATAGATCGTCTTCATCTGCTTCCAGATCGAGGCGTTCCGGTATCTCTAAATCAAGATTATTGAATTGGTCTAAACCAGAGACATCAGCTTTTAAGGTGTAAGAACCGCCCCCGGTCGAACCGGTGATTTTTGGCGAAAGTTGACTTTCGACCGGAAAAGTCAACCGATGACTCCGGGAGGCATTTGGGACCTTTCCGGGACCCAAAAAGCTTAGCCGTCGTTACAGTTAGCTTAGTTGGGTCGTTTCCTTTCAAATGGTTGCCTTTATAAAAAAGTCAAACTCGGGTCAAACTAAGGCTAATTAACGACTAAATCTAATTAAATTAAAGGTGCTGGAATTTATTAAGGGAAAGGTGGGCCCCACATGGAAACTTGTCCATTGTGGCTTGGAGGAGAAGAAATGGGTCTCTAATGACCCATTTACCCTCATGTGTGCCAAAATAGAAGAAGGATGACTAGAGGACATTTTAGACTTTTCTCCCTTAGGTTTAAGACCCTATTTGAGTCACTTTTCATCTCATTTTTGGTGGTGTGGCCGAATTCTACAAGGGAGAGAACAAGGGAGAGCTTCCATTGAAGCTTGGAGAAGAAGCAAGTGAAAGAGGGAGCTTTTTGGTGGATTCTTCTCAAATCATCTCCAAAACACCTCCATCTTCATCCTCTTTCCATTCCCAAGGTAAGTAAGCTATAACAATTCACTTTCAATCAATTTAAGGTTATGGGTTTCCATGGAAATTGCATGAACTAGATAGGTTTTGATTTATTTGTTGTTAGATGGTTGTTTTGATGAAGATTAATAGAGGTTTTGGTTAGAAATAATTTGATTGTTGATGTTTGGAGGAAACCCACTATGGGTATTGAAGTTTGAGGGTTTTGTTGACTGATTTTGGAGTTTGATGATGTTAGAAATGGAGTTTTGAGGTAGATTTTCGTGGAAACGAAGTTGGGGAAGAAGGAGTTTGGGTCTGCCCAGATTTGGCACGGAAAGGGCCTCTGGCCGGCCCTCTGAGCGGCACGAAGATGGTCCCTGATCGGCCCTCTGAGCGGCACGGTCTGTGCTCGGTACCGGCCCTCTAAGCGGCACGGTCTGGACTCGATACCGGCCCTCTGAGGGACACGGTCCGGGTACCAGACTGGCCCTCTGAGGGGCACGGTCCGAGCCTGGTGCCGGGCCTCTAAAGGGCACGATCTGAGCCTGGTGCCGGGCCTTTCACGCCCCAAATCCGGTTTTGACCGGCCTCAATACGTGACCTAAGTTGATAATAGAAAATAATAAACAATTAAGATATCTTTTAAAAATGTAAATAAAACTCCATCAACTCCTCATAATAAAATAGTCCAAAATCTCAAGTACGAGTCAAAGCTCAATATGAAGTGCGAGATAAATAGTGTTTAGTACAAAAGACCAACACGTCTCTAGAATAACCCTCAAAACATCCAGAAGCTCCCGAGCCTCGAACCCCCTAAACATCAGGTACGCCTGTAAAAACAGTAAGAAAACAATAGGGGTGAGCTTACGCTCAGTAGGGAAAATCGTAAACAATTTAACCTCCAGTTTAGTAATAAAACCGCCTTAGCATGGAAACGCAATTTACAAACAAACACTATTAATCAACGAAATACTATGAAATCAGTATGAATAAGAATAGTAACGCATTCTCAAAGATAACATTAACTTTAAAAGTTTACGTGAGAAATGCTATAAATATTTCATAACTAGTAATATGGGAACAAGTAATATCACACCAACCACTTGCTTTCTCAAGCCTTCGATCCACGGATAGATTCTGGTGTCACATCGGGTCCCATACTCTGATCCACCAGAGTATCCATGTCATATCAGATTTCCCTCGGTCCAGAGGAGGCACATGCATCGTGGCACCGGAAACAATCCCAAAGGGACGCTTATCATCGGGAATCTCGGAAATGCCTCCAAAGGACCATATGTCATAGGGAACCAAGGTAGTACTCCCGCAAGACGCATACACTTGGGTGAAACCACAGTAACTATTCCCCGCAGGGTAAACCATCCAATTGCCCCGCAGGGTCCACCTCCAATGCCCGCAGGCTCCGATAATCAATGCCCCACAGGGTCCAATAATCAATGCCCGGTAGGGTCCAATAGCCAATGCCCGCAGGCCCCAATAACCAATGCCCCGCAGGGTCCAAGAACCAATGCCCGCAGGCTCCAATAACCAATGCCCACAGGGTCCCATAACCAATGCCCGCAGGGTCCCATAACCAATGCCCGCAGGCTCCAATAACCAATGTTCATAACACCACCGGATTACCCCCCCCCCCCCCCCCCCCCCCGGTTTAAGTACCATACCGAACAACCAAATATCTTAAGAACAAGAATAAGAGAATCACACAATAACACAAAAACAAACCAACGCTTATCGAATCACACTTTCACCACAATACACCAAAGACATCCAAACCCCCTTTACACTTACCGTTATACTTACTAGTCACAATCCACCGGTCCATTGATCACCTGATCGTACCGTTTGGCACAATAGCATTCAATTATTCAATCATTAAATCAATCAATCAAGCATGCGATTTACCTAGTTTCATTAGACTCTTACATTAACTAGAACTAAGCAAGCAAGCATGTGAGGCAACCTAAATGTCTAAATGTATATATCATCGTTAGCAATAAAATTAAAGCGGCTTTATATTACTTATGTGTTGGAGTAATATATCGATGTGTGCTCTGATCTATGCCCACCATGCGAATAGAACCATAGATCGAGATAGATCACACTCGATGGGTCCCTAGTCAACAAAGCTTCACTAGAAGCGACTAGTATGAAAGATGGCTCTTTATGGCTTACGTTCTGTTAGTCATTGGAATGGGATTCCGGAGTCTGATCATAGATATCATGTGGGACATGATATTGGACGACCCGCCCTGAATATGTGCCATAGATTAAGTCATGAACATATTCAGTGTTGTAGCTTGTCATGTATCCTTAGACCAAGGAGTCTTTGTGATCGCTATGTAGTCAACAACTGAGTTTGACCTGAGCCTAACGTTGTCTGTAACAGGGCTTCCATAACGGCCAGGATTGGCTTGGGGACGGGCTACATGAGTGACACGAAAGACGACTAAGGGATTTATCCCTCATACTAAGGTATGGGAAAGATATCGGTTCTCGGCCACTTGATCGAGAGTGACTGGAAGAATAGCATGGCCATGCACATGATACTGGGTATCATATCTTCAGTCATCTCACATATCAAGGAACGGTGATTGAGAATAATAAGGATGACGGCTCTATGCCTTATCTCAATCAGGATATCGGAGATAAAAGGATAATGACAGGGACGACGGAAAGGTTAGAATCGACAGGGTCGATTCGTTATGCAGTGTCAGGCAATACTAAAGTCTCGTTAGTTGCCACTTAAATAGGATCGAGTAAAATGGGATTTTACGTTGATCTATTGACATGCATAAACCTAAGGGTCACACCGGAGGATGAAACTCATTGACACATTTATGGAGAATGGCCAAAAGGGAGTTGTCTCGGGACATGACCAAAACTGGGTTTTGGGTCATGTGCTCGTACGTGAATAGGACTTTACGGATCGAGACAAGGCTTGGAGTCTTGGGATTGATCGCGTTGGATAATGTTGGACATTTCCGGTATGGAAGGCTTGGAGGCGATGAGCGAATCACGGGACCTCGTTAGAAATGGCCACGGGCCATGTTCCAAGAGGCCCATGAAAGGCCCATGCAACCAAGGCCCATGGAACTAATTAATCAAGTCTTGATTAATTAGTACTAAGTAAGCAAGACAAGGATTAAGGTGTTGGTGATTCACCACCTAACCCAATCTTGTCTTGCCATACTTTGTCCTATTTACACCTTACTTGACACCATACTTGTCCCATGCCTTTAGTAGGACAAGTATGGGTTTTGTTATGTTTAAGTCATCTTTTTTCAACATAACAAACACAAGACAAGAATAGGAAACACATTTTTTCTCCCTCTTCCATGGCCATTTCGGGTTTGGCTAGTTTCCACCTCCATGTTTGTGTTCTTGAGTCCTCAAAGAGAAGAACTACGTGGCTTTGATTCCCATGTGGATACGTAGGCGTCTTGGAGACTCAAGCCAATCATTCGTTAACCGGTGTTCTTGTTTTGGTAAGAAATACTGCTGAATTTTTCTCTTGTGAATCTATTCTTTGTTAGTTGTTTCATGGTTTAATCGTCTCTTGGTTTTCATTGATTTTCCGCTGCGAGTTGGTTCATCTCCAACCATACCTCGAGACCCAACAGTGGTATCAGAGCCGTGCTACCTTCGGGATTCACAAGACGGTGTTCAAAGTTTCGGTTTTGCTTGAAAGTTTCGTTTTTGGCATGTTGTTTTGCTAAATTGTTTGATAACATGTTTTAAATTATTTTTTATGGATTTAATACATGTAAAATGATTTTTTGAAAATTATTTCAAATCTGGAAATTTTGAAAAAAGTTTGATTTTTCGGGTCTCGGGAGCGGGACTCTCGGGGAGCCGAAACCGAGACCGAACGGGGCTCCGTTGGACGGAGTTAGGCCAAGCATGACCATTGGATGGTTGATATGCCAAGGCTAAACCGTTTTGTTAGTTATGACGAGTTTGGAACCGTCATGACGAACTCGAAGATCAAATGTTCAAAAGTTTCATTTTTGAACGGTTTCGATAAACCGAGCATCAAAAAATTTCGAAACTTGGCTATTAATTAAAACCGGAAAATCACATGATGTTTGATAACATGCTTGTTTGATAACACGATGTGTGATGTGATGTTGGCATGGTGTACATAATAGCCCCGAGCTCAATTTAATTATTTATCGCTTTTCACGGCCTACGAGCCGTTAGAGTTAGCGTGTAATTATTCTTTCAAGGTGTGGTCGTCGAACCACTTGTTTGTAATATTTATTTATTCCCGACCTGCGAGTCGTGTATTAAATTGTAATATCTTACTCAAGACGAAGAAAGGGCGAAAAGGTCATTTGGTTGCTTTTCGGGTGTTGTCATCGGCTTGGAGTCGGTGGAGCTCAAGAAGCTAGTGGGAGTTAGTTTAGGGGGCTATTATGTGCACATTTATCGCTTTATGCTTGGTTTAGTTTATGCATGATTAATTCTATGTGTTAAAGAATTGCATGCTTAACTTTATTTACCGAGCATATCACCTCACATGCAAAGATAAAATTGGAATTTTAATCCTTGTGTGTGAGCCCTTAGAATCGTCATTACATTGGATGTAGTTGACGGGTTCGAAGGAAGAATTACATTGGATGTAATTTGAGGCATCATTGCATTTGGAATGTAGTTGATGTGCTCATCGCATCTAGGATGTGTCAAAGTTTTAAACACAACCGGACAAGTAAAAACGGGTCATGTCTGATACCTCCCAATTATCAACACCTTACTACCTCCCCGTCCTATGGGTGTCGTGCGCATTAGCGGAGCATCCATGGGAAAGCGGGGTAGTAGGTTTGGACGACATATGTGGGTGTCGTGCGCATTAGCGGAGCACCTACATAGTGACGGGCCATAGTTGAAAATTGGTGGACCCGACTACGATTCTCAGCCTGAGGTTGAGCTAGGGTAACAGATAGGGTAAGCTGTGTACATAAGTGCATACCCTAGCCAAGAGTCACATTGGATGTGATTGGATGGAGTCCTACCTACATAGCTCGATTAAGTGGTGAGCATTAGTTCAGCTTAATCGAGTGAATCAAGGATCTTGGTTTCAGATTCTAAAGGTTTAGAATTGATTGTTGGTGTTTAAGCTTGATCTTCATAAAATTTATTCAGTTTACTGATTGAATTTTATCTGTTGTAGATCAAATGGCAAATTCAGCGAACATTAATAGTTTGTCATTAAAAACCATTCTTGACAGGGTCAAGCTAAATGGGACAAACTATTTGGACTGGTACAGAATTTTGAGGATAGTCCTCAAGTCTGAACGCAAAGAATATGTCCTTGACAAGGCTGTCTCTAAGACCATATCAGAGTTACATGAAGTGTCATCAGCTGCTGAGAAGAATATCTCAGGGATCTGGGATCCAAGGATATTCTGATGGTCAACAAGGGAATTGGAAGTGGCAAGGGCTGGGCCCATGCGCACTTGGCAGGAAAGATGAGACACCTGAGAATGTCTGCTTCTACTGCCAACAGCCTGGTCATTGGAACCGGGATTACAGGAAGTTCACGGCTGATCTGAAGAAGGGCAGTGGGACTGCGCCTTCATCAAATAGCCTGGATGATCTGAAGAAGGGCAGTAGGACTGCGCCTTCATCAGGAAACCTGGATGATCTAAGGAAGGGCGGTGGGATCGTGCCTTCATTCGGTATTAACTCTATAGAGCTACATCTCTCTACTTCCAAAGATTCATGGGTATTAGATACCATGACTGAATCTCACACATGCACTAATATATGGTGGCTGAAAGTAGGAGAGATTTGGAAAGCACGAAATGGACCTCAGAGTTGTGGCAACTGCTGTAGGATCCATGAGTCTTGCTTTGCCAAGAGGCCTTGTCTTAGTATTGTATAATGTATATTGCATACCTACTTTTAGTAGGAATATTATATCTGTATCCGTGTTTGACAAGGAAGGATATAATGTTAATATTGGAAATGGAGTTTTCAATGTTCTATGCAATGATATGTTTTATACCAGTACTGACATGGTTGGAGGATTGTACATATTAGATATGGGTAACAATGCCTCAAGTTCTATATATTCCGTTAATACCAAGAGGTCTAAATCCAACGATTTAAACCTAACTCTGTTATGGTACTGTCATTTGGGTCGCATAAACAAGAAGCGCCTATCAGCACTTCAGAAGTGCGGGCTTTCAGGTTCATTCGAATTCCATTCGATCGATAGGTGCAAGGTTTGTTTGATGGGCAAAATGACTAAAGTGCCCTTTATCGATCGCGATGAAAGGGCGGGTGAATTATTGGGGCTGATACACTCGAATATGTGTAGACCAATAAGTTCACTTGCCAGGAGGGGTTTTAGCTACTTTATCACATTTACTGATGATTACAGTAAATATGGTTATGTCTATTCGGTGAGACATAAGTCTGAAGCTTTTGATAAATTCAAAGAGTTTAAGACTATAGTAGAAAACCAGCTCGACAAAGGTATTAAGGCACTTCGATTGGATCGAGGTGGAAAATACTTGACCACAGAGTTATTAGATCATCTAAAAGAGAATGAGATCCTTTTGGAATGGACTCCTCCTAGGTCACTGTAGTTGAAAGGTGTAGCCAAACGGAGAAATCGGACATTGTTAGACAATGGTCTGTTTCATGATTAGTTGGACTGATCTCCCAATCTCTTTTATGGGTTTTGCTCTAGAGACGACCGCATTCATAGTGAATCGGGCTTCGACGAATGGTGTGGAAGGGACACCATTTTAAAAATGGTACGGGATGATGCCCGCTTTGTCCTTCCTAAAGATTTGTGGTTGCGAGGCTTATGGGAAACATTTGGTTTCGACTAAGCTCGAACCAAGATCTGAGATATGCACCTTCGTGTGGTATCCCAAAGCAACAAGGGGATACTATTTCTACAATCCCAGTGAGAACATGGTGTTCATCGCTTGGGGTGGGGTCTTTATGGAAAAGAAGTTTTGTTTCCAAAGACGTCATTGGGAGGACTGTGCATCTCGAAGAAATTCAGGATGGTACAGATCTGTCTAAACCAATTGGCAACCCAGTAGAAAGGAGCCAGAGATTGTCGTAGAGTAAGAACCAATTCCTGTTACAATTCTGGAAGGTCCAAGGCGATTTGAAAGGATCAATCTTCCACCTCCAAGATATGGTATCCGGAGGTGACAATGAAGTCATGGTGGATCACGATGATCCAGCCACCTTTCAGGAAGTCGTGGATGGGCCCAACTCCGAGTTATGGCTGGGAGCCATGAGGGAGGAAATGCAATCCATGTCGGACAACCGAGTCTGGGAACCGGTTGATCCCATCAATGGTGTGAGGACCATAGGATGCAAATGGATCTTCAAGGTGAAGATGGACATGGACGGCAACCCTCTGACCTACAAAGCTCAACTGGTGGCGAAAGGTTATAGGCAGATCCAATGGATTGACTATGAGGAAACCTTCTCCTTAGTGGCTATGGTCAAAATCGATCCAAATTCTTCTTGACATAACTGCGTATCATAATTACGAGATATGGCAAGTGGATGTCAAAACCGCTTTCCTAAATGGAAATTTGACTGAGTACGTTTGTATGTCTCGGCCCAAAGGTTTTGACGATCCGAAGAATAAAGGAAAGATTTATAAGTTGTTGAAATCCATTTATGGATTGAAACGAACTTCTCGGAGTTGGATCCTTCGTTTTGATGAAGCTGTAATTGGATTTGGCTTAATCAAGAACGAGGATGAATCTTGCGTTTATAAGAAGGCTAGTGGGAGCAATATTACCTTTCTGGTTCTCATTGAAAACGACATCCCAACCTTGCACGAGACTAAAGCTTGGTTGAGGAAGTGTTTTTCAATAAAGGACTTAGGCGATGCTTCTCATATCTTAAGGATTAAGATATGTAGAGATCGCACCAAGAGGGTCTTGGATTTAAGTCAGGGAACCTATGTGAACAAGGCATTGAGTAGGTTCTTAATGCTCGATTCAAAGAAAGGACTCTTACCCACTAGTCATGGCATTCATCTCAGCAAGACTCAGTGTCCTAAGACACCTGATGAGCTGAAAAGGATGATGAGAATCCTATGCGCCTGGGGGCAGGATCGATCATATATGCCATGACATGTATGAGACCAGACGTCTCGTAAGCCTTATGTTGTACCAGTAGACATCATTCTAACCCGGGGGAAAGATGATGCTGAACTAGTCGTCGAAGGATGAGTAGACGCTAGTTTTCCAAGACAAATCCAGATGACTTTAGAAGTCAATCAGGATATGTGTTTACGCTGAATGGCAGAGCTTTAGCTGGGAAAGCGTAAAGCAAGATACCATTGCCGAATCTACGACAGAGGCCAAGTACATGGATGCTGCAGAGGCAGCTAAGGAGGCTATGTGGATTTGGAAATTCATGGCAGGGCTGGGTGTAATTAAAAACCCATCCAGTCCGGTGAATCCATTTTGCGACAACACAAGGGCCATTGCGCAAGCTAAAAGCCTAGATCGCATAACAAATCCAAACATGTACTGCGGCGTATCCACCTCATCAGATAAATACTGAACTGAGGTGAAGTGAAGATAACCGATATTGCAACAGATGATAACATAGCCAACCCGTTGACTAAGGCAGTGTCATTGCCTGAACATGTTAGACATGTAAAGTCGATGGGGACATATTGGAGTTTAGATTGGAACTAGGGCAAGTGGGAGATTGTTAGTCTTAGTGCCCGTAGTTCAATCCTAAATGTCTAAATGTATATATCATCGTTAGCAATAAAATTAAAGCGGCTTTATATTACTTATGTGTTGGAGTAATATATCGATGTGTGCTCTGATCTATGCCCACCATGCGAATAGAACCATAGATCGAGATAGATCACACTCGATGGGTCCCTAGTCAACAAAGCTTCACTAGAAGCGACTAGTATGAAAGATGGCTCTTTATGGCTTACGTTCTGTTAGTCATTGGAATGGGATTCCGGAGTCTGATCATAGATATCATGTGGGACATGATATTGGACGACCCGCCCTGAATATGTGCCATAGATTAAGTCATGAACATATTCAGTGTTGTAGCTTGTCATGTATCCTTAGACCAAGGAGTCTTTGTGATCGCTATGTAGTCAACAACTGAGTTTGACCTGAGCCTAACGTTGTCTGTAACAGGGCTTCCATAACGGCCAGGATTGGCTTGGGGACGGGCTACATGAGTGACACGAAAGACGACTAAGGGATTTATCCCTCATACTAAGGTATGGGAAAGATATCGGTTCTCGGCCACTTGATCGAGAGTGACTGGAAGAATAGCATGGCCATGCACATGATACTGGGTATCATATCTTCAGTCATCTCACATATCAAGGAACGGTGATTGAGAATAATAAGGATGACGGCTCTATGCCTTATCTCAATCAGGATATCGGAGATAAAAGGATAATGACAGGGACGACGGAAAGGTTAGAATCGACAGGGTCGATTCGTTATGCAGTGTCAGGCAATACTAAAGTCTCGTTAGTTGCCACTTAAATAGGATCGAGTAAAATGGGATTTTACGTTGATCTATTGACATGCATAAACCTAAGGGTCACACCGGAGGATGAAACTCATTGACACATTTATGGAGAATGGCCAAAAGGGAGTTGTCTCGGGACATGACCAAAACTGGGTTTTGGGTCATGTGCTCGTACGTGAATAGGACTTTACGGATCGAGACAAGGCTTGGAGTCTTGGGATTGATCGCGTCGGATAATGTTGGACATTTCCGGTATGGAAGGCTTGGAGGCGATGAGCGAATCACGGGACCTCGTTAGAAATGGCCACGGGCCATGTTCCAAGAGGCCCATGAAAGGCCCATGCAACCAAGGCCCATGGAACTAATTAATCAAGTCTTGATTAATTAGTACTAAGTAAGCAAGACAAGGATTAAGGTGTTGGTGATTCACCACCTAACCCAATCTTGTCTTGCCATACTTTGTCCTATTTACACCTTACTTGACACCATACTTGTCCCATGCCTTTAGTAGGACAAGTATGGGTTTTGTTATGTTTAAGTCATCTTTTTTCAACATAACAAACACAAGACAAGAATAGGAAACACATTTTTTCTCCCTCTTCCATGGCCATTTCGGGTTTGGCTAGTTTCCACCTCCATGTTTGTGTTCTTGAGTCCTCAAAGAGAAGAACTACGTGGCTTTGATTCCCATGTGGATACGTAGGCGTCTTGGAGACTCAAGCCAATCATTCGTTAACCGGTGTTCTTGTTTTGGTAAGAAATACTGCTGAATTTTTCTCTTGTGAATCTATTCTTTGTTAGTTGTTTCATGGTTTAATCGTCTCTTGGTTTTCATTGATTTTCCGCTGCGAGTTGGTTCATCTCCAACCATACCTCGAGACCCAACAACTTTCACCACAATACACCAAAGACATCCAAACCCCCTTTACACTTACCGTTATACTTACTAGTCACAATCCACCGGTCCATTGATCACCTGATCGTACCGTTTGGCACAATAGCATTCAATTATTCAATCATTAAATCAATCAATCAAGCATGCGATTTACCTAGTTTCATTAGACTCTTACATTAACTAGAACTAAGCAAGCAAGCATGTGAGGCAACCACACACAACTAATCCGATGGCTCATCAAGGCCTCTATACCAGTAAATCAATTCCCAAGTATTGAAATCGAGTTACACTAGTTAATCACATCCTACACATGCTTACTAGACACGTCCGATTATTAGTAAGTTAAAGACGATTATTCTAGTTTTTCGCATCCTATATGCAATTCTAGAACCTTTCCGATTTTATTAACCTAATAGGCATACTAGTATTGAAATACTGGAGGAGTTAGAACTTTCCCTACCTTGTGGTCTTCCTATAATAAAACTCTGCTGTAAAGTAGGTTAACTTCTCCTCCGTTCTTCACACGGGTTCCGGAGTGGTCTTCGTCTCTCTAGTTTGGGTCCAAGGCCTTTCCTCCTTCCGAGCTCGGTCTCACGATCTTGGACCACAACAATACCAAAATTAGTACCCCAACGGAGTGTTCCTCAACCAAAAACACAGAACATCCCTCAAATAATAGAAACAAAGTCAAAGGAATGATTTAGGAATCGAAATGGATTCAAAAGGAAGGGTTTTGGTTCTGGAAATCTGATCCGGAAGGCAGCCCGGACCTTGTCACAGGCCGTGCCGGAACCTGGCACGGACCGTATCACAGACCGACCTGGTAACCAGCACGGACCGCGTCACAGACCGGCCCGGAGTCTGACACGGACTGTAAAACCCCGCTCTTTCAAGAAGGGTATTAAATTGAAATAGAAAATGTCGGGGAGAGTTTTTGCAACGAGTAAATTTTGAGAAGAAAATTCAAAAAAAAAAAAAAGAAAGAAGAAGGAAAGAAAAAGAAAGGGGCGGAGTGGGCTGAACTGGCACTGGGATGGTTCTGGGCTCAGTTCATTGCGTTGGGCCAGGCCCAAGTCACACACGCCCAGGCCCAGAGAGAGCGAGCCCAACCCTAAGTTCCTCTACCCTTCGTCGCGCCGTTTTGATGCTCATTTCTGGAGCACGCAAACCGAGGCGAGAGCTCGGTCTTCTCTCTCGAGTTCGCGAGCAATAGCTCCCGTCCGAGCTCCTCCCTCTTCTCCGACCTCATCCTCCACCTCCACCTTCTTCCCCAGCTCCCACTCTTCCCTCTCCTTCATATGCGTCCATCCGCGACAAAACCCACCGCCTGAAACCCCCGTCCTCCTTCACCCTCGATTCCATTCAAGACTCTCGCCGCCGTACAACCTCGCCGCCCTAAACTCGAGCACGGGCAACAACGATGGGGTCGATTCCTCGCCAGATCCTTTTCCCCGTTCCTTTCCGCCGGAAATCCCCAAGTTTGGCGCTGGGTTTGGGGTCAGGAACGACCGGAGAACGTCGCCGGAGCTCCGCGCTCCAGATCTGGTGTATCAGCTCCGGCGAGACCTTTTGGCCGTCAGACCTGGCCGGGAAGCTCGGGTTTTGCCTCCACTACTCTTTCCCTCGAGTCCCCGAGCTCCAGACACGTCCACCGCCATCACAGACCGCCGTGGACCTCCCCAGCGCCGCCGCCGTCAACGGAGAGCAACCGGAACCCTAGCGCCGCCACCGGCGTCCCGCAGCTCGAGCCAGGACCTGGAAGTGGACCTGATGGTCGGACGCGGGCCATTGGGCCTGTGAGCATGCCTTTGGGCCGGGCAGAACCAGAGACGGGCCAGGCTCAAGGTCCGGGTCAGGCCGGATCTGGGCCGGGTCCGGATACGGATCCGGGTCAACCCGGTTTGATAGAAAATATTTTTAAGAACAGATTTAATTAGTGGGTTTAATTAATTAAAGGTGAGAATTCAAAGGACTTTTTTGGATAAATCAGTGGACCTTTGGACTTTTACCGGTTTTGATTGGACTTTTTCTTTGTCAAACTTAGACGGGACTTCGCTCGAGCACAAGGGCTTGGACCCGAGCTAGAAGAACGAAGATCACGCCGGAACCCGTGTGAAGAACGGAGTTGTGACCACTCGAGCGTTTCATCAGAGTTTATGAGGGGAAGACCGCAAGGTAGGGAAAGTCTTAATTTCTTAATTAACGCTTAGTATGCATGATTAGGATAATGAAATTGGAAAGGTCCTAGAATTGCCTATAGGATGCGAATAATTAGAATAATCGTCTTTCAATTATTAATAACCGGAATGTCTAGAATGCATGCTTAAGATGAGAATAACTAGTGTAGATCGCTTTCAATACTTGGGTTTTGGTTTACTGGTAGAGAAGCTATGATGAGCTCTCGGATTAGTTGGGTGTTAGGTTCACATGCTTGGTTGCTAGTTATTAGGATAATCAAGAGTCTAATGAAACTAGATCGAATGTATGCTTGAATGTTGAAGGATTGACTTGAATGCTTGATTAATTGGTTGATTGATTGAGTGGTGATTAATTGTGGTTTGAACGGATAATCGAGTATGACTGGTTGTGCCAAGGGGTACAATCAGGTGATCGATGTACCGATGGTTTGTGACAGGTAAGTACACGGTAAGTGTGGAACGGTATTGGATGTCTTCACTGTGATGAAAGTGTGTTTCGATGAGTGTTGATTGATGGATGAATGTTTATGCTTGTTCCCTTTATTCTTTTTCTTGAAATATATGTATGTTTGTTTGTTTGTGTGTTTGGTTCTGTACTACACCGGGGGGGAGGGGGGGGGGGGGTAATCTGGTGCCGTTGTGGTGGTTGGACTTTGACAGAGGCAGTGGTTATTGAGTGATTATGGAGTGGTTAATTGAATTATGTGAGGGGCCTAAGGGCTCGGCAGATCCTACGGGATATTGAGTGATTATTGAGTGGTTATTGGAGCCTGAGAGCTCGGCAGATCCTGCGAGATATTGAGTGCATTACTTCATGAGAGATGGTTACTGAGGTTTCACCCAAGGGCGTGCGTCCCAGTGGAGCACCACCTTGGTTCCCTATGACATATGGTCCTTTGGAGGCATTTCTGGGAATCCCGATGATAAGCGCTCATTTGGGATTGTTTCCGGTGCCCCGACGCATGTGCCTCCTCTGGACCGAGGGAAAATCTGATATGACATGGATACTCTGGTGGATCGGAATATGGGAACCGAGGTGATCCCAGAATCTATCCATGGATCGGAGGCTTGAGAAAACAAGTGGTTGGCGTGATACTAATTGCTCCCATTTTATTAAGTTATGATTCGTTATAGTACTTTTATGGAATCTTTCGAGTTACTGTATCTTTGAAAAAGCAACACTATCTCATTACACGGATTCCATAACATTTCATTGATTAATAGAATTTACTCGTTCCCAATTATGTCGGTTTTCTATTTTATTTTAATGTTCTCTATTTATTTCTCTGGGAGGTTATCGTTATCCTTGAGAATGCGCTATTGTTATCATTACTTCTTATTCGTTTATTATACCTTTTTGTCTAAGGATTTTTAAATACTTTTGTGACATCGAATCAAAGCAGTTTTAATGTTAAACTTGGAGACTAAAGTCATTTACGATTTTCCCTACTGAGCGTAAGCTCATCCCTCTTTGTTTATTTATTGTGTGTACAGGTGTACCTGGGATCTAGGGAATTCAAGGCTCGGGAGCTTCCGGATGTCTCGAGAGTTGTATTAGAGTTGTGTTGGAGTTGTGTTGGTCCGCATTGTTAAACTTTATTTACCTTTTGTTACTTATCAAGTTTGACACTATATTTGAAGTTTAGATTGAATTATTGAGGAATACTTTGGACTCGTTTTCAGCTTTAAAAGAATTCATTTCAATTGTGCTACTGTTACCTCGTTTGTTTCAGGTCACGTCTCGAGTCTGGCCAGAACCGGATTTGGGGCGTGACAGACCGTGTGAGGTACCGTGCCGGACTCTCGCCCGTTCCGTGCTGCGTACCGTGCCGGTACCAGACCCGTTCCGTGCGGCCTGCCGTGCCGGCATATGGCCCGGTCCGGGTCACGTTCGGTGCCAGACCTGACCAGAGCCTTCCCCTTTCTTCCCCAACTCGGATTCCACGAAAATCACTCCCAAAACTCTATTTCCAGCTCCAAACAACTCCAAAATAACCAACAAAAGTCTCCAAACATCAACACCCTCAATGGGTTCATCAAAGCTTCATCCAAAACACAATCAAAACAACCTATCTTCACTACTTCTTCTCCAAGCAACAACCATTAGAGCTAGTTCTTCAAGTTCAAGCCAAAAACCCACAAAACCCAAACTAGAAACTGGATGAAATGTGAAGTTTAGAGCATCCATACCTTTAGGATGTGTAGGAGATGAAGCTAGCAAGCTCCAAGAGGTGAAATGGTGGAGAGATGAGCCAAAAATCTTCTCTTTTCTCTCTTTCTTCTTGCTCAAGCCAAAGAGTTCCTCTCTTCCTCTCCTTCTATCAAAACTCAGCTGCAACAAAGAGTGAATGGCTGAATTGTGTCCAACAATTGCCTTAAATGACCTAAATGTCAAATGACCAAAAAGCCCCTTTCAAGTTCTATCCACTTTAAGGCTTTAGGGAGGGTCAAAAGATCTTTTTAACTCTTTTTCTTCTCATCCAATACTCTAGTGCCATGTGGCATTGTAGGAGTCACTTTCTTTTAAATTAAATTCCAGCCGTCCGTTTTATCTCGGTAAAAGTCGATAAAAAGTCCGAGTTTGACCAAAAGTTGACCTTTACAATATTACAGTCAAACTGAAGGAAATGGCCTAACTAAGCTAACCGTGATGACGGCTAAGCTTTTTGAGCCCTAGAAAGGTCCCGAATGACTTCCTGAGTGTTCGGTTGACTTTTCCGGCCGAAAGTCAAACTTGTTTAGAATTCACCGGTTCGACCGGGATTGACCGGGGCGGTTCTTACAATCTACCCCCTTAAAAGAATTTCGTCCTCGAAATTAAAAACAATGTACCTCAAAGGTCGAACATGTGGGGGTACTTCTCGCGAACCTCATCCTCGCGTTCCCACGTCGACTCAGCTCCTTGATGTCCCCATTGCACTAGTACGAGTGGTATAGTCTTGTTCCGTAGAACCTTCTCTTTCGTACCCACTATCCTGATAGGTTGCTCCTCGTATGAGACATCATCAGCTACCTTGATGTCTGACCACTCAATAATGAGGGAGGGGTCTTAGTGTACTTCCGTAGCTGGGATACGTGGAACACATTGTGCACGTTCCCAAGCTGTGGTGGTAGTGCAAGGCGATAGGCCACAGCTCCAACTCTACCCAGAATCTCAAAAGGCCCAATAAATCGCGGTGACAGCTTGCCTCCGCCACGGTTGAACCGCAGTAGGCCCTTCTTCGGGCTCACCCTCAGAAATACGTGGTCTCCGACCATGAACTCAAGCGGTCTGCGACGTCTGTCTGCATAGCTCTTCTGACGACTCTGTGCGGTCTTCAACCGCTCTCTAATCAATGCGACCTTTCTCGGTCGTCTCTCTGACCATATCTGGCCCAAGTAAGCTCCGAACCCCTACCTCGGCCCAACACACAGGCGACCTACACGGTCGGCCGTAAAACAGTCTTTCTTAACAGTTCGCAAATCCAACGTGCACCGTCTCACATCAACTCAAAGAAAACCCGAGCAAAACACAAGCCGAATAACACTCAAACGCTTAAGAACCTCAGGTAACGGTCTAGATATCCCATACCGGAATTTCCGTCGGCACCGGTATCCTGCCGGGACGCTCTGCAAGTCGAAAAGAGTCGGAACCACACACCATCATTACTTCTCAATTTTCTCCATAGCAACCGTTACCGGGACTAACCACAACAGAACTTAAACCCTACCAAGTCAAGACCAATCACAAGCAATTCTACAAGGAAGTAATACCCAAATTCAAACTTGGCATTGGCCAACAGGTATTACTTAACACTTCACAATTCCAACGTGAAACAAAGTAGATCAACACAAGGAATCAAGGAGTACACACAACAAGTCGTTTATCCTTCAGACACTGAAAAAAGAAACAGATAATGGTCTTGATAACTTATACTGGAATCCGACGTCGGTGTATTTAGCGGACCGTCACAAACAACCTCGATGTAGATACCTCTCACCAGAATCCTCAGCGGTGCAGGTATCACTCCAAAACAGTCGATATCGGTCTCGACATACCATACCGGAACTTTCCGTCGGTATGGGTGTCTTACCGGAGTACTCCGAAAATCGGACAAAGACGGAGCCATCCGTAGATGTAACTCAGTTTTTCTTTAGTAACCGTCACACGAATAGTTCACCCTGGAACGCCAAAAAGGTCATGTCACACACAAGACGAGCACGTAACACACAAATGCAATCATCCAATCAAAGATTCTCTTAACCACTGTAGGGTTTGGAACAACCGCTCGTTTCATCACATCTCGTGGAAAGGTAGGTGTACCCCAATCAAGGAAATGGTACAATGTACCGATATCTAGTCGGAAGGCGGCACGCCTCAAAACATACCACAATCAGAAGCTCATGCTATACCAAGTACGACACACTTGTCCAACATAACAACAGGTCATACCGGTCAAACTCATCAGGATTCCCAGCCTGATAACGGATAAGTCACACATCACATAACACGATCCTAAGTCATGGCAAAATCATCAACACTTAACTATGATCAAGCAAGAAGGTTATCCAACTCGCGATAATTCTCTTGACATCAATGCCAGTTCTCAACCCCTGATCAAACCACCTCACAAGTCGTCTCACCCAAATCATCATATCAACGAGACAACGGTTCTCAAAACCGGTGCATGGTTCAGTACTACCATGAATTCTACCGACATCTAGTCGGATGAACGACATACAACATCAAGGACCGATAAAACCTCTTACTGGCACTTAGTCGAAAGCAGGTGTCCTTCAAGGCACCAAAACTAACCGTACGATAATCACACTCGACAGCGAAACACAATCCAAGATCAATTGACAAAGATTATCCCAACCGGTGGTATTCCTTATATCGTTGACACTCGTTCACGAGCTATCGATCAAGACGACTTATAGTCAAGTCCACCCCAGTCACCACTCAAGGAGTAATCAACACACACTGAGATCTCGATTAATTGAACATTTTAGAAACTAGCGCGGTTCATTCTATCGTTCCTTGAACAACTCAGAACCAATAACGGTTAACTCTTAACTTTCCTTGTGCCCATGCATGGCACAAAATCCGACCTACCACACAACGCCTCGTTCGGTGCCATCTTGTTACTGGCCTGGAAGCTTGTGGTAGTCGCCCTCGGCTATCAGTTGCCGAATTTCAACGTGAGGTGCTCTTACTTCTATGGCGTAACCTCATTGTTATGCTTAGTCCTTGCGGGACATTAGCGTTCGTTCTTCTCTTGCTGATGGAGATCTGCCTTGGTACTCGGCTCGCTTTCTCCGTATTCTTCTCCGCTGGTAAGGTCGTCTGATTCACTATCAGTGTTATCCGCCTGTTCCGTGTGAACTGACGGTAAACCGATTAGTCCCTCTGGAAAGAACGTAAGGAACACACTCTGATCTTGTTTCTCACGTACCACACTCGTGCAACTTTTCGCTCGTTAACCAGGATTTTGAAACAAAATCGTTTCGACGGTTCGAATCTTATAACTTAAATCTTTTAGCAGGGGTAGAAGGAGCTGTAGATTACGACTCTTGTGGGTATGGGCCCACCACGCTTCCGCTGCGCTACTCTGATCTTATCGTCGCTCGGTCATGTCTTGTGACCGTTCGGACCATTTACCGGTCAAGGCTGCAGCCTTTCACTGCTCGGGTATTCGCTGCTGATAGCATTCGACGAACGCCTGATGATTCACCAAGAGATTCTTAAAACTCGATTCTCACCATTGAAGAAGGAAAAGAGCTTCCCGTACTACTAGGTCTGTTACTCCTCCTTCAAACTCAAACTAGCGTTAGTCGGTACTACCGCACCTCTAGTCGGTGTGTTAAGATACGGGTGGGCCTACCAGTTCTAAAATTGTTCCACCATAAAGTAATCCCAAACCAAAACAACCAAGTGTAATACTCAAGTGTCGGCAAACACAGAATCCCAAGCTGTAAATCGTAAACAAGTACTCTAAGCGATCTAGTGATCGATATCAAATCCCTCAGCTCGGGGCCCGGCAATCGCGTACGCTCGGCCCTGCTCAAACGGAGGTCCTCCTCTCGGTGGCGATGGAAGAAACTACTGCTGTGATAACATGCCTTCTTATCGGCCTTCGTAGGCCGACCTGCGGAATGGTTTGTAGATCCATCACTCAACGGGCAGTTTCGGCCCGATGTTCCAACTGCTTGCACGAGGGACAAGACTGTGCCACCGGGGCATTGCCAACGGACGCTACTACCCCAACCCGTCGTGTCCCACCGGACAGGGTCTGTGGCTGAAACAATCCTGAGGTCCACTGCCTCCTAGGATCGTGACTCTCTGACGGCCTCAAGAATCCACTCGGCCTCGGCCTGATCTTCCGCGCTCTGGCGGTCTCTCGAAAATACTCCTCAACTACTAGTGCCCTGGTCCACTAGTACAGAAAAAGGATCCTCATCCTGAAGGCAATAGCTCGATCCATCATAGACGGGATGAGTCCTCTACCGAAACGCCTGCGGCGGCGCTCCTCGGTCGGCACCATCTCGGGCGCGAGGCGAGACAGGGACGTGAACCTCGCCTCAAACTGAAAGGTTGCGAGAGACACTCTCAAACGACTGTCAGATACCTCAAACGTATCCAGTTATGGTTAATCTGTTCCAACCAATCCCGCGATATCCACGGGGTCTGAACTCCCGGAGTAGGCTAATGTGTCCAGCTTGCGAGAATCTCTGAGTTCTTGGCCGTAAAGCTGTCAAAATGTTTTGGCCTTTCAATATAGGCTGTGGTAGCCATGGGCACGGTCTCTGGTGCCGGCGCTGCAATCTCCTGCTGAGCACTGATCACTGCTAGCACTGTGTGGACCACCTCCTCTAGAGGGGCCGGCTGAGTCGGCTCTGCGACTGGAGAAACTCTAGGTGGTGACTCTGGCGGTCCATCCTCAAAACGCTGGTGCTCTGTGGAAGCAACACCCTAGGCGCTCCCTGCCCCTGCTAGTCCAACAACTGGTGTCTGACTCTGCCCCACAGCTGGGCGGCTCCTGGTACCTCTCGGTATGTAAACACGTGACATCTCGAATACTCGCTCCATTATAACGTATATGTTCACAATTTAGTTTACCACCATAGGTTCAATTTATCATAAAGGGACGTTCTCAAGCGTCTTACAGGGATCCTACTTGGATCGATAATACGTAGTATAGTCATATATAATACTTATATAGACAAAGAAGTCTGCACCTTGTGCGTCTCACACACCACGCAAGCAATTCACTCAAGCAAGTAATTCATCCAACTCCCACAGGAGGCACATTTTCAATCAAATCACACAATCAATATACTAGACCGGTATACGTCTCGGTCGGGTATCTTCCCATCACGTGGGGTTCAAATCATACACCCACAATTTCACCAATTATATCCTCAATTTCTTTCTCAAGAGTCTCAACTCTTTTCATAAATCTTAACACCTTACTTTTCTCTTATAAAATTCATGTCGATCTCGCGTCGTTACAACCCAATTCAGGCGTCCCCGAATCCCGTTGTAACCACTTGACATCCCTCTATCACGCTCGACTACAGTGGCGCCCCTGAGTCAGCCCGTGATAGTGCAAACACTTCAGTTTCTACCGAAAATTCGGCATGACCCGTTTGTATTTTCCTCTAACCATCCGCTTAAGCGGGACATTTATATAATAACCTGTACACAGAGTCCTACCCATATGGTACACACAAAACATCTCAAGTACACAACATCTTGAACACCCTAAGTACCCCACGCAGGTCTTAGCAAATATCTTATTACCACCCACTCAATATAACCCTTCAGGTTTTACTTATCAATTAACGGCCGACGTAAGTGGCAATTCCCTCAACAATTATTTAACCAACATGTCATAATCAAACCGAGCATCGCTCATTCATTCGACCTCAACCTGATCTTAATCTTAACTTCAATATCTATCTCAACTTATTCTTCCTTTCAAACTCAATTTCAGATTTAAGTTAAGCCTCAGCTTCAAACGCAATATCAATTTCAAACTCAATATCGATTTCAACTCAATGTCAATTTCAACTTTAATTCTTAATTAACAGTTAACATCTTAACCTAGTCAACACTCCAACAATTCAACAAGTCATACTTCAATAAGTCAACACTTCAACCATATCAATCATGGAACGAATCAACCAAGGTGGTAACACACTCAATAAATGATTTACTCAACAAACAATTTATAATGGCTCAATTATTGCTTGTTACCCCAATACTGATCTTAACCGTTCGGCTTCACCGATCACTGTAACTTACAGCCAATAGGGCAAGGATACCAATCAAGCAATGCAACCTTCGTAATATAAAGATTCAAACTTAAACAAACATGGAAACAATTCACGACTCGTGTCGTTCCAACTCTCTGCATCAATGTTTCCAAATTGCGTCACTGAGTACCACGACTTAGACTTCCTAACTGTACCCACCTAATTGACGTCGGTCAGAGGTTTTGAAAACACGTTCAAAATGAAACCAGGCTCTGATACCAAATTGTCACGCCCCAAATCCGGTTTTGACCGGACTCAAGACGTGACCTAAGTTGATAATAGAAAATAATAAACAATTAAGATATCTTTTAAAAGTGTAAATAAAACTCCATCAACTCCTCATAATAAAATAGTCCAAAATCTCAAGTACGAGTCAAAGCTCAATATGAAGTGCGAGATAAATAGTGTTTAGTACAAAAGACCAACATGTCTCTAGAATAACCCTCAAAACATCCAGAAGCTCCCGAGCCTCGAACCCCCTAAACATCAGGTACGCCTGTAAAAATAGTAAGAAAAAAATAGGGGTGAGCTTGCGCTCAGTATGGAAAATCGTAAACAATTTAACCTCAGTTTAGTAATAAAACTGCCTTAGCATGGAAACGCAATTTACAAACAAACACTATTAATCAAAGAAATACTATGAAATCAATATGGATAAGAATAGTAACGCATTCTCAAAGATAACAGTAACTTTAAAAGTTTACGTGAGAAATGCTATAAATATTTCATAACTACTAATATGGGAACAAGTAATATCACACCAACCACTTGCTTTCTCAAGCCTCCGATCCACAGATAGATTCTGGTGTCACATCGGGTCCCATACTCCGATCCACCAGAGTATCCATGTCATATCAGATTTTCCCTCGGTCCAGAGGAGGCACATGCATCGGGGCACCGGAAACAATCCCAAAGGGACGCTTATCATCGGGATTCTCGGAAATGCCTCCAAAGGACCATATGTCATAGGGAACCAAGGTAGTACTCCCGCATGACGCATACACTTGGGTGAAACCACAGTAACTATTCCTCGCAGGGTAAACCATCCAATTGCCCCGCAGGCTCCGATAATCAATGCCCCGTAGTGTCTAATAATCAATGCCCCGCAGGGTCCAATAGCCAATGCCCGCAAGCCCCAATAACCAATGCCCCGCAGGGTCCAATAACCAATGCCTGCAGGCTCCAATAACCAATGCCCCGCAGGGTCCCATAACCAATGCCCGCAGGCTCTAATAACCAATGTTCATAACACCACCGGATTACCCCCCGGTGTAAGTACCATACCGAACAACCAAACATCTTAAGAACAAGAATAAGAGAATCACACAATAACACAACAACCAACCAACGCTTATCGAATCACACTTTTACCACAATACACCAAAGACATCCAAACCCCCTTTACACTTACCGTTATACTTACTAGTCACAATCCACCGGTCCATCGATCACCTGATCGTACCGTTTGGCACAATCAGTCATACTCGATCATCCGTTCAAGCATTCAATTATTCAATCAATCAATCAAGCATGCAGTTTAGCTATTTCATTAGACTCTTACTTTAACTAGAACTAAGCAAGCAAGCATGTGAGGCAACCACACACAACTAATCCGAGGGCTCATCAAGGCCTCTCTACCAGTAAATCAATTCCCAAGTATTGAAAGCGTGTTACACTAGTTAATCACATCCTACGCATGCTTACTAGACACGTCCGGTTATTAGTAATTAAAAGACGATTATTCTAGTTATTCGCATCCTATATGCAATTCTAGGACCTTTCCAATTTTATTAACCTAATAGGCATACTAGTATTGAAATACTGGAGGAGTTAGAACTTTCCCTACCTTGTAAAGTAGGGAAAGTAGGTTAGCTTCTCCTCCGTTCTTCACATGGGTTCCGGAGTGGTCTTCGTCTCTCTAGTTCGGGTCCAAGGACTTTCCTCCTTCCGAGCTCAGTCTTACAGTCTTGGACCACAACAATACCAAAATTAGTAACCCAACGGAGTGTTCCTCAACCAAAAACACAGAACAATCCTCAAATTATAGAAACAAAGTCAAAGGAATGATTTAGGAATCGAAATGGACTCAAAAGGAAGGGTTTTGGTTCTGGAAATCTGATCCGGAAGGCAGTCCGGACCGTGTCACAGGCCGTGCCAGAACCTGTCACGGACCGTATCACAGACCGGCCCGATAACCAGCACGGACCGCGTCACAGACCGGCCCGGAGTTTGACACGGACCGTGTGAGGTACCGTGCCGGACTCTCGCCCGTTCCGTGCCGCGTATCGTGCCGGTACCAGACCCTTTCCGTGCGGCCTGCCGTGCCGGCATATGGCCCGGTCCGGGTCACGTTCGGTGCCAGACCTGACCAGAGCCTTCCCCTTTCTTCCCCAACTCGGATTCCACGAAAATCACTCCCAAAACTCCATTTCCAGCTCCAAACAACTTCAAAATAACCAACAAAAGTCTCCAAACATCAACACCCTCAATGGGTTCATCAAAGCTTCATCCAAAACACAATCAAAACAACCTATCTTCACTACTTCTTCTCCAAGCAACAACCATTAGAGCTAGTTCTTCAAGTTCAAGCCAAAAACCAACAAAACCCAAACTAAAAAGTGGATGAAATGAGAAGTTTAGAGCATCCATACCTTTAGGATGTGTAGGAGATGAAGCTAGCAAGCTCCAAGAGGTGAAATGCTGGAGAGATGAGCCAAAAATCTTCTTGCTCAAGCCAAAGAGCTCCTCTCTTCCTCTCCTTCTATCAAAACTCAGCTGCAACCAAGAGTGAATGGCTAAATTGTGTCCAACAATGGCCTTAAATGACCTAAATGTCAAATGACCAAAAAGCCCCTTTCAAGTTCTATCACCTTTAAGGCTTTAGGGAGGGTCAAAAGGTCTTTTTAACTCATTTTCTTCTCATCCAAGACTCTAGTGCCAAGTGGCATTGTAGGAGTCACTTTCTTTTAAATTAAATTCCAGCCGTCCGTTTTAGCTCGGTAAAAGTCGATAAAAAGTCCGAGTTTGACCAAAAGTTGACCTTTACAATATTATAGTCAAACTGAAGGAAATGGCACAACTAAGCTAACCGTGATGACGGCTAAGCTTTTTGGGCCCTGGAAAGGTCCCGAATGACTTCCTGAGTCTTTTGTTGACTTTTCCGGCCGAAGGTTAAACTTGTTTAGAATTCACCGGTTCGACCGGGATTGACCGGGGGCGGTTCTTACAGGGGCTCTGAGGGGCACGGACCGGGCCGAGTGCTGGGCTGCCCGAATTGGGCCTCGTTCGGGTCCAAATTTACCTTTTGGCCCAAGTTTTTCCGTTGGGGGTAATATATGTATTTCTCTTTAAAACCGACCTTGAATGTTTATTAATTCTAATATTAATTTATAATCCTAGACCTTATTCTTGAGCTCGGAGGAGGAGACTACTAGGCGTTCGTCTGACTAAGCGTTTGGAAAGCCCTTGAGGTAGGGAAGAGTAGTAATTACCGCTTTTTGATTAAGGAATGTTAATAGTATGCATATAGGACGTTAATAACCGGAAGAGTCTTAGCTTGCATATAGGATGTGATTCACTAGAATAACCGCTTTCAACTATGGGAATTGCCGTGCTGTAGAATCACATGTGGCCATGTCGGGCCTTAGGATTGTGTGTTGCTTGTGTTGGATTGTGGTTAATAGTCCCTAAATGTCGATGTATAGTATACTCTTTAGTTAAAGTAAGAACCACATTATGCTATATGAATTATGAGGAATGTTATATGAATGTTTATGTCGTGACATGATTGGTTGAATGAATGTGATGAATGTGATATGAATGTTGTCTTGTGATGTGATCGGGTGAATGATAGACCGATACGGTGTTCTTGGTAAGTTGTGACGATAGGCTTTGTTGGTATGATAAGTTCGGTGTAGTGTGTTTTGTGTGGTATTGTGTGGTGTTACTTGTACCCCGAGCGACGGGAAGATACCTGACCGAGGTGTGTGCCGGTCCGGTATGTGTGCGATGAGACTTACCCCGATGTGCGTTCCGGGAAGACATCTAGGCCGATGTGCGTTTCCGGTATGATGTATTGTTTGCTTACCCCGATGCTGTGTGTCCAGGAAGACATCTAGACCGATGGGTATTCCAGTACGATGTGTTGTTTCACCCCGATGCTGTGTGTCCGGGAAGACATCTAGACCGATGGACATTCCGGTATGATGTAGTGTTTCACCCCGATGCTGTGTGTCCGAGAAGACATCTAGACCGATGGGTATTCTGGTATGATGTGTTTGCTTCACCCCGATGATGTGTGTTCGGGAAGACATCTATACCGAGGGTTTATTCTGGTATGATGTATTCGTGAGTTGTTCATGGTGATTAGATTGTCATGGGTACTTGTCTTGTTGTGTGATGTCGGATCTGAGTAATGTTTCGTAGTGGTCTTAGCAACATAATGTTCTGTTATTTGAATGGTTCGTTAGCTTGGTCCTATTACCGATAATATTGTGTTCTTGTTAGTTTCTATTTACGTTATCAGTTTTAGTAAGAGTTACTGATCGAGTATTTCTGGCAACGGAGCGGGAGTCCTTTCCCTTTACTACTTTTTCCTACTGATCGAAAGCTCACCCCCTCTATTTTTACTGTTTTACAGGTTTCGATGGTGAGTCGGTGTAGAGGACGTCTCAGAGCTCATGAGCTCCTTGGGAGTCCGGGGTTTATTTGTTTAGTAGAGACGTACTTTCTTTTACGAACTAAACCTTGTAATTATTTATTTATTTGGATTTGAGCGTTGACTCGCAGTATTTTATTGTTGTTTCAGAACTAATTTTAAGAGTTATAATTCGTAAACTTCTTTTTATTATTATTATTGTTTTATTTTATCTTAGTTCACGTCTCGAGTTCGGTCAAAACGGATTTGGGGCGTGACATAAGGCCTTAATACCAACCTGTTTAACATAGTCCCAATCTTCATGTCTTGCTTGACGTTCCGTGCTTCGAGGGCTGAGGTGAGACAAAACTTGAGCCTGATGAGAAACCATAGGCTTAACTCGTTGCAGACGTTTTGAAAGTCGGGAGTTTGAGGAGGAGCCGTGCTTTGCACGAGAGAATGTGGCTGTGGCAGAATTTACCAAATCTAACTGGGCTTCGGGCTCACACAAATCAATTGGATGCGAAGATGATGAAGGCCCTTTATCTTCATTATTCATATTTGTATTACAAGAGTTTGAGAAGGAATTGGAAACCTTGGTTGTAAGAACCGCTCCCGGTCGATCCCGGTCGAACCGGTGACTTTTAAGACAAGTTTGACTTTTTGCCGGAAAAGTCAACCGATGACTCAGAAGGTCATTCGGGGCTTTTCCGGGGCCCAAAATGCTTAGCCGTCATCACGGTTGGCTTAATTGGGCCGTTTCCTTTCATTTGAGTATAATATTGAAGGAAGTCAAATTTGGTCAAAATCGGACTTTTTATCGACTAAAACAATATTAATTATTGTGCTGGAAATTAATTTGGAAAGCTAGAGGACCTACTTGGATACTTGTCCTTATTTCATCATCATCTTCTCCCTCTCACTCTTCTAAAGGTAATGGAACTAGCCTCATCTCCTTTCCCTTCATCTCATTTCAAGTGGGTAGAGTTAGGGGGTCTAAGTCGTGTACTCGGTGATGCGAGATCTAAGACATTGATGCATAGAGTGAGAACGACTCGAGTCTTACTGTTTTCAATGGTTGTTTAAAATTAAATCTTTTGTTTACAATGGTTACATCGCTTGAGTGGTATCCTTACCCTATGGACTGTAAAGTACAGTGATCAGGGAAACCGGATGGTTGAGATCGGTATTAGATTAACGAGAAATGATGGAACCGTTATATATTGATTGTTGAGTAAATTATTTTTTAAGTACGTTACCACCGTGTTGGTCGTTTCATGTGTGTTAAGGTTGAAGGGTAAATTGGTTGAGATATTGATGAGATTGGAGATTGGATTCATTGGAGTGTTATTTGTCGGAGTGGTGATTGACCGAAGGGTGGACTTAGGGAAGGATTGGACTGTTAAGATTTTGAAATTGTTTGGGTGTTGACTCGGTTATGATGTTGAGAACTGTTTAAAGAATCAAAGTTGAAAAGATTATTCAATTGGTCTGACTTTCGAGAAAAGAGTAGAACTCGAGTATTCTTCCACTCTCTTTAATTGTGTATTGATTGTGTCGTGTACTTGTGTCTTGATTGTGTTGTGTACTCTGTGTATTGATTGTGTTGTGCACTTTGCGGAACATGAGAACTCTATTGAATGTCTTGTGAAAATAAATTGGTAATTGTCGACTTGTTTAAGTGCCCACAGTTCTTTAAGAATTAAAGTTGAAATTGATATTGAGTCGAAATTGATAGTGACTTTGAAATAGACTTTGAGTTTGGAGCTGAGGCTTAAACTAAATTTGAAATTGAGTTCGAAATGAAAGGTGAGGCGATACAGAGATTGAGATTGAAACTAAGATTGAGTTTAGATCGGATGAACGAGCGATGCTCGGGTTGGTTATGACACGTTGATTAAATAAGTATTGAAGGAATTACCGTTTAGGTCGGCCGTTAATTGGTAAGTAAAACCTGAAGGATTAAATTTAACCGAGTAACATTAAGATATTTACTAAGACCCGCGTGGGTTACTTATGGTGTTCAAGATGTTGTGTATTTGAGATGTTTTGTGTGAACCTTCGGGTAAGACTCTGTGTACAGGTTATTATATAGATGTCCCGCTTAAGCAGATGGTTAGAGGAAAATACAAACGGGTCATGCCAATTTTTAGGTAGAAACTGAAGTGTTTGCACTATCACGGGCTGACTCAGGGGCGCCACTGCAGTCGAGCGTGATAGAGGGATGTCAAGTGGTTACAACGAGATTCGGGGACGCCTGAATCGGGTTGTAATGACGTGAGATCGACATGAATGTTATAAGAAATAAATAAGGGATGGAGATTATGGAAAAGAGTTGAGGACTTAAATTGTGAGATTTATCGTGTTGCGATTCTAGACCCTAGTGTTGAGAAGAGACCCAATCGAGGGGTATGCTTGTTGCTTTGCGAAGTGTGTGAATTGATTGAGATTGTTTCTCCTATGGGAGTTGATTGGTTTGGTTGAACACCGTTGATTGCTGTTGTGAGACGCACTAAGTTGCGACCTTTTCTGCCTATATATAAAGTATTATATATATCTACTGAGCCAAGTGCGTTTGGTAATATTTATGATCTTGGTGGGACGCACGTGAACGTCCTTGTGTTTTGATCGAACCGATTGTTTTAAACGAGACTTCGTACTAGCGATCCAAGTGAGACCCCTTTAAGACGCATGAGAACGTCCCTTTATGAGAAATCGAACCGCTTGAGTTAAATTGAGATTATGAGTACTTACGTTTTAAATGCAACGAATACACGAGATATCTCGTGTTTATAGTCCGAGAAGGACCAGGAGTCACCCCGCTGTGGGGCAGGGCCAGACACTAACTGTTGGTCTGGCATGGACAGCAAGCGCCAGGGTGCGGCTTCCACAGGCACCAGAGTTTTGAGGTAGACCGGTAGGGTCACCATCAAGCGTTTTCTCCAGTCGCAAAGTCGACTCAGGCGACCCCGATGGATAAGGTGGTTCGCGTAGTACCAGCAACGCTCAGCGCTCAGCAGGAGACTGCAGTACCGGCACCAAAGTATGTGCCTACGACCGACGCCGTCACTATCGAGAGGCCAGGTCAGATGCACCGCAACACGACCAGGCTCTCAGAAATTTTCGTAGTTTGAGTACGCCAATCAATCCCGGGGGTTCAGACCCCGAAGCAGCTGTAGTATGGTTGGAGCGGATTACCCGCAACTTTGTTACTACAAGAGTATTCGGTTGGTCATTTGAGAATATTCTCGCGACCGTTCGGCTTGAGAGAGAAGCATAATACTGATGGCAGTTGTGCAGATCAGGGTTGGAGGTGACTTTTAGCTGTTCATTAGATTGTTCCTGGAGCAATATCTTTCCCTCGATCCGTTCGAGGGGACCAACTCCGGTAGTTGATGGATACGCAGTAGAGAGGGATGACCGTCTCTAAGTATGAGGCGAGGTTCACATTCATTTACCACTTCGCGCCGAGATGGTGCAAACCGAGGAGAGCCGCCGCAGACGTTCGAGATAGGGCTCACCCCGGTTGTCGCGGATCGGGTTATTACCTTCAGGATGAGGATTAAGAAGCGTCTTCGGGAGACCGCCAAAGCGCGAAGGACCAGGCCGAGGCCGAGTGACTTCCTAAGGTCATCAAGGAGTCGCAATACTAAGAGGCAGAGGACCTCAGGATTGTTTCAACCACGGACCCAGTCCAATGAGACACGACGGGTTGGGGCAGCAGCGTTGGTTGGACCTGCCCCGGTGGCACAGTTTTGTACTTCGTGCAAACAGTTTGGACATCTTGGTCGGAACTGCCATGGAATGTTGTGTTCACAAACTGTCCTGCAGGTCGGCCTACGAGAGCCGATAAGAGGACATGCTATCACAGTAGCAGATTCTTCCACCGCCACAGTAAGGAGGGCTTCTGATTCAGCTGGGCCGAGCATACGCGATTGCCGGACCCCGAGCTGAGGGACTTAATACCGATCTCGAGATCGCGTAGAGTGCCCATTTATGACTCACGTTATGGATTGTGTTTGCTAACACTTGAGCTTTACACTTAGTCGTTTTGTTTTCGTGGTTATTTTCTGTTGGAACGAAATTAAAACTGGTAAACCCTAACACACCGACTAGAGGTGCGGTAGTACCAATTAGTGTCAGTTTGAGTTTGAAGGAGGAGTAACAGACCTTATCGTACTGAAAGTTCTTTTCTCTCGTCGAGAGTAATGATCGAGTTTTAAGAACCGTTGGGTGAAACAGAAGACGTTCATCGAATGTCATCAGCATCGAACGCTGAGCAGTGGAAACCTGCAGCCTTGACCAGTAAACGGTCCGACCGGTCACCGGAGATGACCGAGCAACGATAAGATCAGAGTAGCGCAGCGGAAGCGTGGTGGGCCCGTACCCATAGGAGTCGTAATCGACAGTTCCTTCTAACCCTGCTAAAGTATTTAAGTTATGAGATTCGAACCGTCGAAACATCTTTGTTTCAAAATCTCGCTTAACGAGAAAAAGGTTGCACAAGTGTGTGCCGTACTTAAGATATTGGATTAGAATGTGCTCCCTACGTTCGTCCCGGAGAGACTAAACGGTCTGCCGCCAGTTCACGCGGAACAAACGAATAACATCGAGAGTTGTTCAAACGACTTTCCCAGCGGAGAAGAATATGGAAAACGAGAACCGGATGCCAAGGTGTACCTTTTCCAGCAAGAGAAGAACGAACGCCAAACGTCCCACGAGGACTAAGTATAACCATAAGGTTACGCCATAGAAGTGAGAGCATCTCACGTTGAAACCCGGCAACAGGTAGCCGAGGACGACTACCAAAAGCTTCCAGGCCAGTAACAAGATGGCACCGAACGAAGCGTTGTGTGGTAGGTCGTATTTTGTGCCATGCATGGGCACAAGTAAGGTTAAGAGTTAATCGTTGTTGGTTTTGAGTTTTTCGAGGAACGATGGAAGGAACCGCACCAGTTTCTGAACAATTCAAATCATCGAGATCTCAGTGCATGATTATTACTCCTTATGGGGTGACTTGGGTGGACTTGACTATAAGTTGTTTTGATCAACAGCTCGTGAACAAGTGTCAACGGTATAAGGATTACCACCGATCGGGATAAACAATACTGATAAATCTTGGATTGTGTTTCGCTGTCGAGTGTGATCTTTGTACGTTTATTTTGGTGTCTTGAAGTACACATACTTTCGGCTAGAGTACCAGTACGAGGTTCCACCATTCTTGTTGTGGTGCGTCGTTCGTCCGACAAAAGGTTAGTAGAGTTCGTGGTTGTGCGGAACCGTGCACCGGGTTTGAGAACCGTAGTCTCGCAGATGCAGTGATTTATACGAAACGATTTGCAAGATGGTTTTGTCAGAAGTGTGAACTGGTGTCGACGGTAAGAGAATTATAGCGAGTTGGTTAACTTTCGTGATCGACCGTAGTTGAGAATGGTTATTTTCTCCTCATTTTCGGATCGCGATACTTGTTGAGTGGCTGAATCTTTATCAGGTTGAGAATCTTGAACGGTTTTCCCAGGCGTGACCTGTCGTTAGGATTGGGCAAGTATGCCGCACTTCGGATAAAGTGAGCTCTATTGGTAGTACGTTTTGAGGCGTGCCGACTTCCGACTAGAGGTCGGTGTTTTGTTTTATTCACTTGTTTGAGGTACGCTTACCTTCCCACGAGATGTGAAGAAACGAACGATTGTTTCAGATCCTTAGGTGTTAGTGAGGTCTTTTGTTTGTTGTTTGGAGTACGTATTACTCCCTTGGAAGTTGTTTGTAGTCGGTCTTGATAGTTAGTATTTGAGTTCTGTTGGGATTAATCCCGTGACAATCACTACGGAGAAATTGGTTGAGTTACGTTATTTTTGGTTTCGACTTGGTTTGACTGTAAAGAGTTCCAGCAGGATACCTTGAGGACTGAAATTTTGGTGCGGGATATCGAGATCCTCACCTTAGTTTCTTAAGTTTTTAATTGTTGCTCGACTCGTGTTGTTACTCGGCATTCTTGAGTTAGTAAAATGTTGCGCGTGTTTTCGTGAAGTCGGATGAGACGGTTTTGCACCGCCAAGTATGGCGTTTGAGAAAATAGCGTGATCTAGTGAAGCGCGATTAAGTGAATGTTACGTAAATTCAGAAACGGTTAAAGACCGTGCAGATCAGACAAAAGATTTATGCAGTTAGAAGGCGCAGACCTCTGGAGGTTACAGTCGGTGAACTCGTATTACTGAAAGTGAGCCTAAAAGGACTTTTAGCGGTTCGACCGCGTCGAAGGCAAGTTGGCCCTGCAGCTTATCGAACTTTTTGAAATCTTCAGGCAGGGCTAGAGCCGTTTCCTAGCAGCTTCCACGTCTTCCCAAACTGCGGGAGTACACCGCAGATTCCTCGCTTATAAGTTTCGAGCGGACATTCCCTGAGGAAGGGACAAGAGGAGCGCGTTCACTCTAAATTTCGAGGACGAAATTCTTTTAAGGGGGATAGATTGTAAGAACCGCTCCCGGTCGATCCCGGTCGAACCAGTGACTTTTAAGACAAGTTTGACTTTTTGCCGGAAAAGTCAACCGATGACTCAAAAGGTCATTCGGGGCTTCTCCGGGGCCCAAGATGCTTAGCCGTCATCACGGTTGGCTTAATTGGGCCGTTTCCTTTCATTTGAGTATAATATTGAAGGAAGTCAAATTTGGTCAAAATCAGACTTTTTATCGACTAAAACAATATTAATTATTGTGCTGGAAATTAATTTGGAAAGCTAGAGGACCTACGTGGATACTTGTCCTTATTTGGTTAGAAGAGAGAAAGGGGAGTGGTCTTGGACCACTTTACCCTCCTAAAAGCTCCTACAAGGGAAAAATATCTAAAGGGCTTTTAGTCATTCACCATCTCTAGGTCTTATATGGAATTGGAAGACCAAAAACACCTCATTTGTTGTGTGTAGCAAAAAATTGAGAGAAAAGGGAGAGAGAGGAGCTCCATGGAGTCTTGAAGAAGAAGCTAAGGAAAAAGGAGCAACTTGGTGCCATTTCCTACCTCTTGCTTCTCCATTTCATCATCTTCTTCTCCATCTCACTCTTCTAAAGGTAATGGAACTAGCCTCATCTCCTTTCCCTTCATCTCATTTTATGGGTTTTGGTTTGGGTTTGCTAGAAGTTGTTGGATTTGATTGAAATGGTGTTAGATGATGTTGATAAGAAGCTTTGTTGGGTTTTGATGGAAGAGCTTGGATTTAATGGAGTTTTTGATTTGAATTTGATTCGGAGAATCCTTGGGAACTTGTTTATTTGTTGATTCCTACCATGGGTGGAGGAGTATTGGAGGTATTTGACTGTTTTGAGAGTTGGAGATGGTTAAAAATGGAGTTTGGTAGTGGATTTTCGGAGAAAAGGAGCTGGAGGTTGAAGAAGGGCGAATCTGCCCTGGAGCGTCACGGATCCGTGACGAATTCCTTAGTCCTTTTATCACTCTCATCTTTCGATTATTGAGTGCTAAAACCTAATCAACTATCAAGTGGCCAGTTTGATGAAGCATTAAATCCAAATTATGTAAACATTATCCTAAACACAAATTGCACAATGTAACTACAAACTCATTGAATCAATTACTCATATTGCGTCCCCTAGCCCTAGATCAATGGAAGTTTAGCTCATGATGGAGAAGAAGAACAAGCAAAGTAAAGAAGAAGACATGTAGATAAACATAATGAAATGAGTTTGATACACAATACCCAAATACCAAATGTAAAATCACAATAGTCTTCAATCCTAGCTCTAAGATGCACTCTTCTTCCTTCAAGCTCCAAGCCCTAGCTCCAAAGTTCTCCTTTTTGCTCCCAAAATTCGTCCCCCTTCCAAATAAGTCTTCAATTAGAATATATAGGGCACTTGAAAAACGCAGGTCTGAACCCGAGTGGCACGGAGCGTGATACAGAACATGCCCCATTTCGGCCTTCTAAGTGGCACGGAACGGGTCATGTACCGGCCCTTTAGGTGACACGGAACATATCATGTACCGGCCCTTTAGGTGATATGGAGCATGTCATGTGCCGGATCAAAACAGAGAGCACGCCTCTTTTTTCCCTTCAGGCACCCGGTATCCCGCACGGAACATACGGCAATCCGGCCCGGTAGGTAGCACGGGACATGTGATGTTCCGACCCGGATTGCCATACGGTAAGGGCGTTGTTCCGGCCCGGATTGCCACCCGTTCCGTGTGGCTCTGAGGATCCGAAGGAAGCTCCCCGTTCTTGGCTCCGTCTTTTGTCCTACAGCTGCTCGGCTCATTTGTTCCCACAAATCCCCTTGTTTCGCTCCAATTACTTTGAAACTCTAGAATCAGGGCTTACTGCACGAAAGTAAGAAGAAATGCATTAAGCACCATATTCCCGGGACCGAAAAGCTTAAGATGTGGGCTTAAAAACATCGAAAACGATGCATTTTTCGTCCACATCAACACCCCACACTTAAATTTTTCTCGTCCCGAGAAAACCAAACTAATAAAACAGCAAATGATATGTCCCGGTTAAACCCCGAGGTTCACCTCGATAGGAGGAGTCCGGGGCTCCTTTATTCAAAAACAGAAAAGTAAAGATGCACGTGCAATGCATGAACCTAAATCTAATGCATTTCTAAAACACACTACATAATGCATGTAATAACCACTCCCGGTCAACGCCAGTCAAACCTGCGAAAAACAGGAAAATTTAAAATTTTTGAGACAAACACTTAATTTAACCTAAATTGACCCCGAGGGTCATACCGGACTTAAGTTGACCCCGTTATCAACCAAAATGAGTTCCAGGGGACTCAGGGAAACTTTCTGATCAATCTGGGAAATGTTGACTTTTCGCTGGAAAAGTCAACGCGAGCGACGTTTTGGTCCATTCGAGGACCGCTTTGGATCCAAAAAGCTTAGCCGTCATCGCAGCGGTCTTAGTTGAGCCGTTTTCTTGTAGCCCGCCAAGTTTCGTAATTTCTTGGAAAAAGTGTCCGTTCGGGGCCCGAAACGTCCGATTTTCGCGAATCTGATTGGAAAATATCAAGTAGATATTTTCCAAAAGGTGTGGGACCCATCTTGCCACTTGTCCAACAGGTGGTGGTGTTAGTTTTGGGGGGGGGGGATGAGTGGTGAGGAAGACATGGCCGGCCACATGTGTTAAAGGAGAAAAAAAATAGAAATTGTGTTAGTTGTTTTGAAATAGAAAGGAAGAGAGTGTTTTAGAGAGAGAAGGAGAAGAAGAAGAAGAGAGAAGGAGAAAAGGGCTAGGGTTGGGAGAAATCGAACCCTTGGATCGTCTCAAGACAAGGAGCAATCGTCTTCCCCTCGTCTTCCTCTATGGTTTGTACTAATCCGATCGTTGTTTTGGTAGTTTCAAATTTTTAGGGTTTGGTTATAATTGATTAGTTTAGGGTTGTATTGAGGTTGGGGAGGTGTTTGGAGGGGAAGGATGACGTTTTCCGGTGACCGGAGGCTCGGGAGGAGCTCCAGCCACCGTGGGTGGTGGCCGGCCGGCCATGGGGTGGCTGGCCGGAGCTGGGACCAGCCACCACCATGGTGGCCGAGCCCCCCTTGAACCCTAGGGCTCACGGCCAAGTAGGTCGGGTGGGGCCCACGTGCTCGGGTGATTGGGTTTAGTGTTCGGGAGGTTTAAAACGTCCCCCGGACCATTTATCCTTAACCGAATCGAAAATTGGAATTAAATTGGAAAAGTTATAATTAACGGGTTTTAGAAACTTGAAACGTTAATTAATTGACTCGGAAGTCGGAATTCGATTCCGTCAAGTGCATTGGGACCCTTGAGTTATTCTAAGACCGTAGAAACGAAAACGGGAATTTTTGGAGCCCCGGAAGGGCATTTACAAAACCCGGGCAGATTCGCCATGTCGTGCGTATCGGGCCTTTATGAGTCCTTTATCGACAATGTCGAGTAATTGGGAAGTTTTGGAGCGATCGACATTGTCGGGGTTACGTTTGGGCGTTAAGTTTATTAAATTTCAGCTTATTTCCTGCGAGTTAAAGTGCATTAAAAATTGTGTTCTTTTAGATCGTGCCACGGACCGAGGCAAGGGAAAGCTGGGTGAGTGACTGAGATCATCACCGGAGCTCGTTGGTTGGCTTTTGGAAAACACGCACGAGGTAGGGAAAAGTAGCCGGATCTCGGCCATGACTAGGGAAAGTTAACAGTAGAATTGCATGTGACACCGGGGTGTCGTGGGTTAATTAGGTTTATCGAATATTAGAAATGAATGATACGGGAACGTAGCGTTTATGAGGAAAGCATGTGACACTTAGTAGTGTCATAGGAACAGAGAACTTAGCGATATTAGAATTACTGGAGGCATATGACCATGCCCGGAGGTTGACTGTTTAATTTATGTCTTGGGTGGCCATGAGAGCCCGTGTATTATTGTTGATATCTTGGGTGGCCATGAGAGCCCGTGTATTATTGTTGATGTCTTGGGTGGCCATGAGAGCCCGTGTACTATTGTTGAGTTTGGGTGGCCATGAGAGCCCGAGTTATTATTATTGAGTTTGGGTGGCCATGAGAGCCGTGTTGTTATTGTCGAGTCTTGGGTGGCCATGAGAGCCCGTGGTATTATTATTGGTATTTTGGGTGGCCGTGAGTGCCCGTGGGGTTGTGAACCCGTACTTTACCGTTGGTGTCTTGGGTGGCCATGAGGGCCCTTTGGGTTGTTGAACCCGTGTTACTTTAGTATTGGTGTCTTGGGTGGCCGTAAGTGCCGTTGGGTTGTTGAACCCGTGTTGCTTTATTGTTGGTGTCTTGAGTGGCCGTGAGTGCCGTGGGGTTGTTGAGCCCGTGAGTTACGTTGGTGTGTCTTGAGTGGCCGTGAGTGCCGTGGGGTTGTTGAGCCCGTGTTTTACTGTTGTTGTCTTGTGTGGCCATGAGTGCCTGTGGAGTGTTGAATTGGTCTTGTTACTGTTGGTTGAACCTTGCTTGTGATTGTGATTGCGGATCCCGGTAGGTTGCAAGCATTCGTTGGCTGGCCTGACCAAGTTTGAATCCCGGTAGGTTGCAAGCATTCTTGGGCTGGCCTGACCAAGTTTGAGTATCAACAGGTTGTAAGCATTCTTTGGCTAGCCTGATCCGAGTTTGAGTATCAACAGGTTGTAAGCATTCTTGGGCTAGCCTGGTCCGTGTTCGAGTATCAACAGGTTGTGAGCATTCTTTGGCTAGCCTGATCCGTTTTCGTGTGAGTGGGGGAGGTTACTGAGCAGCTGGTATGCGATCCTTTGTGATCTTGTTTGGTGTGCGATCCTTTGTGATCTTGGGTGTTACGTGGTGGTCTCTTGAGTCTTTGGAGGAGGTCGTCAATCGTTGTGTCGAGTCTACTTTACGCGTCAAGTGTCGAGTCATTCGAGGAAGGTCACCGTGAGTGTGTGTCAGTCGGAGTACTTGAGTTGGGGACAGTGATCCCCGGTGTTGAGTTTGTTGTTGGTGTTACCGTCATTGTCTGCTAATTATGCCGTAGTCAGTCTGTTATCTGTGGTGGTGAGCGAACGCTCACCCCTAGCTGCTTTTCCTACAGGTACCGGTCGCAGGTTGGACTAGGTGAGCTTCTGAAGCTTGAAGAGCGAGGAGCTGGATTCTGGGTTTTACTTTTGAGTCTAGTGACGGATACCTTGTTTTGTCCACTTGTTGGGACTGATTTTGAGTTGTAAAATTTATTTTGTTGAACAAATGGTGATTTTAAAGTGTTTATTCAAAACAGGTTTCAAACGGTTTTATTATTTTAAATGTTCGCGTCCCTAGTTCGGTTTTACTGAAATTGGGGCGTGACAATGCATGCAAAGAGGAACGGAAATATGTGACAAATGAGTAATCATGCCCAGTGGATCATAAAGATTTTCTCAGAGTCGTCACATGCCACAAGACCTTACACTTATCAAAGAAGCATATAGGCTAATGAATACCACAAAGTATGATGCTACTCACATTAATGATTAACCCTGTTCATTTAAACTCGCATTTCTTCATTCACAATAACCGGGTGTTTCCCTTTTTCCCTTTACATGGACTTTAGAGATTCATACGCTATCATGCTAGACCCATCTCCACTAATTGTTAGAAAGCATGGTCATTAAGAATCAAAAAGGTCTTTAAATAAGCTTGTAATGTAAGACTAGGCCAAGGGTGTGGAAGAGATATGAAAAGAAGCTAAAATAGTATCTCGTGACAAAAGTGCTTCAACTCACACCCAAGAATATATCACACATCCCAAACCCCGTTTAAGCACCATTCTCCATTTGCATTTTCTCCCCCCATTTTTCTTTTATTGAATAACTAAGTGTAGCACTAATTTGCTCATTTTTCTTTTCCTTACCTATCCACATCTACACCACCATTATTCAACCCATCTTGCATTACCCCACACTTATCTTTTCCACAGGGACATAAAATCTGATATTGTTCCCTCTTTTTCTATATATATATATATATTTTTTTCGGGGTCATGCTATAAAACTTTCTCCCAATACAACCCAATGGCATATAAATATAATTGTTTATTTCTTTCTTTCGCTTACTCAACATCCCAAATAATAACCCCTCTCAATGAAGCACCTAAGCCAAGAGATAATGGTTCAAATAATAACGAGGATATAAAACGAAACGGAAGGCACATAGGATTATATTGTTCGGGTTAGAAACGACAGGCTAAAGCTCAAATGGGGTGACTAAGAGATATAATCATGCACAGGTAGGCAATTTTGGCTCAAACGGTCCATAGATGGCCTAAAATCATTTTGTCAAATAACCATGTTCCTTATTCTTATTTCGCCTCGAATGGGTCATACATGTAGTTCTAGACTCAATTTACCATGCATCAGAATCAAGGAAAATCAACCCTAGCTATAGCAAACACTTGAAACACGAGCGAACGAGCTAAACATAATGCATGTGCTTTCAAACTCGTTCGATTGATTTATGCCCATATACAACTTTAACTCATGCAAAGAAAATAACATTTACGACAGTTCAATCATCGAAATCTCAAGAACATCTACATTATACTCACATATCACCAGAAAATATTTTTTGATTTTTTTGAATTTTTCGATTTTTTTAGATTTTTCAAAGTTTTTATGACACGAAATGATGCATGAACACACAAAATAAAACACAATGCAATGCAAGGCATACCCCACCCCACACTTGAAACTCAACACTGTCCCCAGTGCGACTCTAAACACATATCTACACAAGCACATGATGGATAAAGAACGAATGAACACCCCACACTTGTGATCAGCATGTATAAACAGTTCACACAACCTATATGCTTTTCCTATCAGCACGGCAAGTCAGGCACTCATGGCCCCCGTATAGCATACAAGAAGTAAATAGCGATAGACAATATAAAATAGGAGAGGAAGAGATACTGCCCCTCGAAGAATCGCTACGTGAACTGCACTGATGGTGGATATCCTCGTGCATGGATGGGTGGAGAGCGCTTTTCCCGAGAAAACCTCCAGGAGGTTTGGCACCAAAATCTGCTCCGCTGCTCTCATCTCGCTCCCCACACCATGTGTTGGGTTGCCTCCCAACAAGAGTATTTGTTTAACGTCGTTAGCTCGACGAAAAGGGTGGCCACAGAAGCCACCCAAGCATTGCTCCAGAAGCCACTGATCGGCAGAGCACCTGCTAGACACAGACTCAAAAAACAGAAAACACATTAAAAAGCACGAAAAATAGAAAGATAGAGCTCCTCCATAACCATGACGCCCGAGCACGACTGACAACATAGAAAATCAGTTAGACACACAGTAGGCATATAAAGATAATAACGAAGAAACTCAACACCTATATACAAAAGGATATAAAGTGACCCGCCTTTGGAGCGGGTCTCACTGGTCCCTCGAGGAACCCCCAGGTCGGGACTGGAACCAATCTGACTCCATTCGCTGCCTAATCCAATCAATATGGCCCGACATTCCCTTCCAGAGATCCACTTGCTCTCGGACGTACCGAATATCTGTGGACTGACTCTGGAGAATAGTGTCATGCCTGCCCTGGCCCTGTCTCAACTCAGCTACCTCAACTCGGAGCTCAATCATCTTTTCTTGTAGAGCCATCACTCGCTCCTCGAGTGTCGGATTACCCCCAACACCCTCATACAGCTCTTTCTTGCTGAAGATGACTCTGTCTATGTAGTCCACCTGAGGAGGAAGAGGAATGACTGCTTCTTGAGGATCATCCCACATTCCGAGAGATTGTGCCAATTGGGTAGCTATTGCAGCACACCCAATCTTTCCATCCTTCTTCTTGGCATGTCCCTCCAAATACTCCAGGATAAAAAATTCAAAGGCAGCTCTTCTTCCCACCTCAAAGCAGTACACAATTTTTATTTCCCGGTGTGTGAGAGTATGAGCATTGTCTGCCCTACCAAAAATGGTGTATGGCAGAACCCTGTGGAAATATCTCAGCACTGGGGATTTCAACCGAGTAGCATTCGGACTGTTGTTAAAGCCATCCCCAGGCTTTGAAATATGTGTCCAGCATTCCACTACTGTGGATGGGTCGGGTATGTCCCTCTCATAGGGACTGAACCCAAGAGCTAGCCCGAACTCCCTTTGAGAGAGTCGAAACTCTCGTCCACACAACCGGAAACACACGACCCTGTCGTTATTGGCCCATTGAATGCTAAATGACGCCAAGAACTCCAGTGTCAGGTTCCTATAGGAACGAGGATACCAAGTGGAAAGAGTTGACAAACCGACTTCCTCCAGCCGGTTGATAAACTCCTCCCTGCACCGGAGTCCTGTTTGCACAAAGCCCAAGTCAACAAACTTGGGTGTCATTATTTCTCTTCCCTGTAGAAGCTCGAGTTTTGTGTTCTGAACATTATTACCACTAAAAAATTAGGCAAGGGATGCCAGGGGTACCTATGTCCGAGTCAGGAGAACGAGGACGTTGTGGCTGTGGACTCGTGTCAATCCAATATTAGACAGGTTGCTCCGGGGCTTCTTGATTCCGTGCTTGGGAGCTTGATCCTTCCCCTGTTTGACCCTTGCGAGTTCTCTTCTTCCTTTGGTAGTGGATTGTCCCTGACATATTGAAATTCTGCCCTTCTCTGGTTTGGCACAGAATGTAGTACGGGGCGGGTCACAGGGCGTGCTGGAATGCAGCACGGAACGGGTTCCTTGGAGGGCCGGAAAGTGGAACGGTGCGGATTGCTGAGAGCGCCGGCGGACGAAGCGGAACAGGTCACTGGCCGGGCCGGAATACGACACGGGACGGGTTGCCTACTGTGTCGGAATACGACGCGGTAAGGGTCGGCTACCGTGCCGAAACGCAGAACCCAGAGCTCCGCTTTAGACGCCGGAACGTATGCCGGTGGATGTCTTTGATCTTCCTGTTAGTCTTAGTGCCCGTAGTTCAATCCTAAATGTCCAAATGTATATATCATCGTTAGCAATAAAATTAAAGCGGCTTTATATTACTTATGTGTTGGAGTAATATATCGATGTGTGCTCTGATCTATGCCCACCATGCGAATAGAACCATAGATCGAGATAGATCACACTCGATGGGTCCCTAGTCAACAAAGCTTCACTAGAAGCGACTAGTATGAAAGATGGCTCTTTATGGCTTACGTTCTGTTAGTCATTGGAATGAGATTCCGGAGTCTGATCATAGATATCATGTGGGACATGATATTGGACGACCCGCCCTGAATATGTGCCATAGATTAAGTCATGAACATATTCAGTGTTGTAGCTTGTCATGTATCCTTAGACCAAGGAGTCTTTGTGATCGCTATGTAGTCAACAACCTAGTTTGACCTGAGCCTAACGTTGTCCGTAACAGGGCTTCCATAACGGCCAGGATTGGCTTGGGGACGGGCTACATGAGTGACACGAAAGACGGCTAAGGGATTTATCCCTCATACTAAGGTATGGGAAAGATATCGGTTCTCGGCCGCTTGATCGAGAGTGACTGGAAGAATAGCATGGCCATGCACATGATACTGGGTATCATATCTTCAGTCATCTCACATATCAAGGAACGGTGATTGAGAATAATAAGGATGACGGCTCTATGCCTTATCTCAATCAGGATATCGGAGATAAAAGGATAATGACAGGGACGACGGAAAGGTTAGAATCGACAGGGTCGATTCGTTATGTAATGTCGGGCAATACTAAAGTCTCGTTAGTTGCCACTTAAATAGGATCAAGTAAAATGGGATTTTATGTTGATCTATTGACATGCATAAACCTAAGGGTCACACCGGAGGATGAAACTCATTGACACATTTATGGAGAATGGCCAAAAGGGAGTTGTCTCGGGACATGACCAAAACTGGGTTTTGGGTCATGTGCCCGTAAGTGAATAGGACTTTACGGATCGAGACAAGGCTTGGAGTCTTGGGATTGATCGCGTCGGATAATGTTGGACATTTCCGGTATGGAAGGCTTGGAGGCGATGAGCGAATCACGGGACCTCGTTGGAAATGGCCACGGGCCATGTTCCAAGAGGCCCATGAAAGGCCCATGCAACCAAGGCCCATGGAACTAATTAATCAAGTCTTGATTAATTAGTACTAAGTAAGCAAGACAAGGATTAAGGTGTTGGTGATTCACCACCTAACCCAATCTTGTCTTGCCATACTTTGTCCTATTTACACCTTACTTGACACCATACTTGTCCCATGCCTTTAGTTGGACAAGTATGGGTTTTGTTATGTTTAAGTCATCTTTTTTCAACATAAAAAACACAAGACAAGAATAGGAAACACATTTTCTCTCCCTCTTCCATGGCCATTTCGGGTTTGGCTAGTTTCCACCTCCATTTTTGTGTTCTTGAGTCCTCAAAGAGAAGAACTACGTGGCTTTGATTCCCATGTGGATACGTAGGCGTCTTGGAGACTCAAGCCAATCATTCGTTAACCGGTGTTCTTGTTTTGGTAAGAACTAGTGCTGAATTTTTCTCTTGTTAATCCATTCTTTGTTAGTTGTTTCATGGTTCTAATTGTCTCTTGGTTTTCATTGATTTTCCGCTGCGAGTTGGTTCATCTCCAACCTTACCTCGAGACCCAACAGTGGTATCAGAGCCGTGCTACCTTCGGGATTCACAAGACGGTGTTCAAAGTTTCGGTTTTGCTTGAAAGTTTCGTTTTTGGCATGTTGTTTTGCTAAATTGTTTGATAACATGTTTTAAATTATTGTTTATGGATTTAATGCATGTAAAATGAATTTTTGAAAATTATTTCAAATCTGGAAATTTTGAAAAAAATTTGATTTTTCGGGTCTCGGGAGCGGGACTCTCGGGGAGCCGAAACCGGGACCGAACGGGGCTCCGTTGGACGGAGCTAGGCCAAGCATGACCATTGGATGGTTGATATGCCAAGGCTAAACCGTTTTGTTAGTTATGACGAGTTTGGAACCGTCATGACGAACTCGAAGATCAAATGTTCAAAAGTTTCATTTTTGAACGGTTTCGATAAACCGAGCATCAAAAATTTTCGAAACTTGGCTATTAATTAAAACCGGAAAATCACATGATGTTTGATAACATGCTTGTTTGATAACACGATGTGTGATGTGATGTTGGCATGGTGCACATAATAGCCCCGAGCTCAATTTAATTATTTATCGCTTTTCACGGCCTGCGAGCCGTTAGAGGTAACGTGTAATTATTCTTTCAAGGTGTGGTCGTCGAACCACTTGTTTGTAATATTTATTTATTCCCGACCTGCGAGTCGTGTATTAAATTGTAATATTTTACTCAAGATGAAGAAAGGGCGAAAAGGTCATTTGGTGGCTTTTCGGGTGTTGGCATCGGCTTGGAGTCGGTGGAGCTCAAGAAGCTAGTGGGAGTTAGTTTAGGGGGCTATTATGTGCACATTTATCGCTTTATGCTTGGTTTAGTTTATGCATGATTAATTCTATGTGCTTTAGAATTGCATGCCTAACTTTATTTACCGAGCATATCACCTCACATGCAAAGATAAAATTGGAATTTTAATCCTTGTGTGTGAACCCTTAGAACCGTCATTGCATTGGATGTAGTTGACGGGTTCAAAGGAAGAATTACATTGGATGTAATTTGAGGCATCATTGCATTTGGAATGTAGTTGATGTGCTCATCGCATCTAGGATGTGCCAAAGTTTTGAACACAACTGGACAAGTAAAAGCGGGTCATGTCCGATACCTCCCAATCATCAACACCTTACTACCTCCCCGTCCTATGGGTGTCGTGCGCATTAGCGGAGCATCCATGGGAAAGCGGGGTAGTAGGTTTGGACGACATATGTGGGTGTCGTGCGCATTAGCGGAGCACCTACATAGTGACGAGCCATAGTTGAAAATTGGTGGACCCGACTACGATTCTTAGCCTGAGGTTGAGCTAGGGTAACAGATAGGGTAAGTCGTGTACATAAGTACATACCCTAGCCAGGAGTCACATTGGATGTGATTGGATGGATTCCTACCTACATAGCTCGATTAAGTGGTGAGCATTAGTTCAGCTTAATCGAGTGAATCAAGGATCTTGGTTTCAGATTCTAAAGGTTTAGAATTGATTGTTGGTGTTTAAGCTTGATCTTCATAAAATTTATTCAGTTTACTGATTGAATTTTATCTGTTGTAGATCAAATGGCAAATTCAGCGAACATTAATAGTTTGTCATTAAAAACCATTCTTGACAGGGTCAAGCTAAATGGGACAAACTATTTGGACTGGTACAGAATTTTTGAGGATAGTCCTCAAGTCTGAACGCAAAGAATATGTCCTTGACAAGGCTGTCTCTAAGACCATATCAGAGTTACATGAAGTGTCATCAGCTGCTGAGAAGAATATCTCAGGGATCTGGGATCCAAGGATATTCTGATGGTCAACAAGGGAATTGGAAGTGGCAAGGGCTGGGCCCATGCGCACTTGGCAGGAAAGATGAGACACTTGAGAATGTCTGCTTCTACTGCCAACAGCCTGGTCATTGGAACCGGGATTACAGGAAGTTCACGGCTGATCTGAAGAAGGGCAGTGGGACTGCGCCTTCATCAAATAGCCTGGATGATCTGAAGAAGGGCAGTAGGACTGCGCCTTCATCAGGAAACCTGGATGATCTAAGGAAGGGCGGTGGGACCGTGCCTTCATTCGGTATTAACTCTATAGAGCTACATCTCTCTACTTCCAAAGATTCATGGGTATTAGATACCATGACTGAATCTCACACATGCACTAATATATGGTGGCTGAAAGTAGGAGAGATTTGGAAAGCACGAAATGGACCTCAGAGTTGTGGCAACTGCTGTAGGATCCATGAGTCTTGCTTTGCCAAGAGGCCTTGTCTTAGTATTGTATAATGTATATTGCATACCTACTTTTAGTAGAAATATTATATCTGTATCCGTGTTTGACAAGGAAGGATATAATGTTAATATTGGAAATGGAGTTTTCAATGTTCTATGCAATGATATGTTTTATACCAGTACTGACATGGTTGGAGGATTGTACATATTAGATATGGGTAACAATGCCTCAAGTTCTATATATTCCGTTAATACCAAGAGGTCTAAATCCAACGATTTAAACCTAACTCTGTTATGGTACTTTCATTTGGGTCGCATAAACAAGAAGCGCCTATCAGCACTTCAGAAGTGCGGGCTTTCAGGTTCATTCGAATTCCATTCGATCGATAGGTGCAAGGTTTGTTTGATGGGAAAAATGACTAAAGTGCCCTTTATCGATCGCGATGAAAGGGCGGGTGAATTATTGGGGCTGATACACTTGAATGTGTGTAGACCAATAAGTTCACTTGCCAGGAGGGGTTTTAACTACTTTATCACATTTACTGATGATTACAGTAAATATGGTTATGTCTCTTCGGTGAGACATAAGTCTGAAGCTTTTGATAAATTCAAAGAGTTTAAGACTATAGTAGAAAACCAGCTCGACAAAGGTATTAAGGCACTTCGATTGGATCGAGGTGGAAAATACTTGACCACAGAGTTATTAGATCATCTAAAAGAGAATGGGATCCTTTTGGAATGGACTCCTCCTAGGTCACTGTAGTTGAAAGGTGTAGCCAAACGGAGAAATCGGACATTGTTAGACAATGGTCTGTTCCATGATTAGTTGGAATGATCTCCCAATCTCTTTTAGGGGTTTTGCTCTAGAGACGACCGCATTCATAGTGAATCGGGCTTCGACGAATGGTGTGGAAGGGACACCATTTTAAAAATGGTACGGGATGATGCCCGCTTTGTCCTTCCTAAAGATTTGTGGTTGCGAGGCTTATGTGAAACATTTGGTTTCGATTAAGCTCGAACCAAGATCTGAGATATGCACCTTCGTGTGGTATCCCAAAGCAACAAGGGGATACTATTTCTACAATCCCAGTGAGAACATGGTGTTCGTCGCATGGGGTGGGGTCTTTATGGAAAAGGAGTTTTGTTTCCAAAGACGTCATTGGGAGGACTGTGCATCTCGAAGAAATTCAGGATGGTACAGATCTGTCTAAACCAATTGGCAACCCAGTAGAAAGGAGCTAGAGATTGTCGTAGAGTAAGAACCAATTCCTGTTACAATTCTGGAAGGTCCAAGGCGATTTGAAAGGATCAATCTTCCACCTCCAATATATGGTATCCGGAGGTGACAATGAAGTCATGGTGGATCACGATGATCCAGCCACCTTTCAAGAAGTCGTGGATGGGCCCGACTCCGAGTTATGGCTGGGAGCCATGAGGGAGGAAATGCAATCCATGTCGGACAACCGAGTCTGGGAACCGGTTGATCCCATCAATGGTGTGAAGACCATCGGATGCAAATGGATCTTCAAGGTGAAGATGGACATGGATGGCAACCCTCTGACCTACAAAGCTCAACTGGTGGTGAAAGGTTATAGGCAGATCCAATGGATTGACTATGAGGAAACCTTCTCCCTAGTGGCTATGGTCAAAATCGATCCAAATTCTTCTTGACATAACTGCGTATTATAATTACGAGATATGGCAAGTGGATGTCAAAACCGCTTTCCTAAATGGAAATTTGACTGAGTACGTTTGTATGTCTCGGCCCAAAGGTTTTGACGATCCGAAGAATAAAGGAAAGATTTATAAGTTGTTGAAATCCATTTATGGATTGAAACGAACTTCTCAGAGTTGGATCCTTCGTTTTGATGAAGCTGTAATTGGATTTGGCTTAATCAAGAACGAGGATGAATCTTGCGTTTATAAGAAGGCTAGTGGGAGCAATATTACCTTTCTGGTTCTCATTGAAAACGACATCCCAACCTTGCACGAGACTAAAGCTTGGTTGAGGAAGTGTTCTTCAATAAAGGACTTAGGCGATGCTTCTCATATCTTAAGGATTAAGATATGTAGAGATCGCACCAAGAGGGTCTTGGATTTAAGTCAGGGAACCTATGTGAACAAGGCATTGAGTAGGTTCTTAATGCTCGATTCAAAGAAAGGACTCTTACCCACTAGTCATGGCATTCATCTCAGCAAGACTCAGTGTCCTAAGACACCTGATGAGCTGAAAAGGATGATGAGAATCCTATGCGCCTGGGGGCAGGATCGATCATATATGCCATGACATGTATGAGACCAGACGTCTCGTAAGCCTTATGTTGTACCAGTAGACATCATTCTAACCCGGGGGAAAGATGATGCTGAACTAGTCGTCGAAGGATGAGTAGACGCTAGTTTTCCAAGACAAATCCAGATGACTTTAGAAGTCAATCAGGATATGTGTTTACGCTGAATGGCAGAGCTTTAGCTGGGAAAGCGTAAAGCAAGATACCATTGCCGAATCTACGACAGAGGCCAAGTACATGGATGCTGCAGAGGCAGCTAAGGAGGCTATGTGGATTTGGAAATTCATGGCAGGGCTGGGTGTAATTAAAAACCCATCCAGTCCGGTGAATCCATTTTGCGACAACACAAGGGCCATTGCGCAAGCTAAAAGCCTAGATCGCATAACAAATCCAAACATGTACTGCGGCGTATCCACCTCATCAGATAAATACTGAACTGAGGTGAAGTGAAGATAACCGATATTGCAACAGATGATAACATAGCCAACTCGTTGACTAAGGCAGTGTCACTGCCTGAACATGTTAGACATGTAAAGTCGATGGGGACATATAGGAGTTTAGATTGGAACTAGGGCAAGTGGGAGATTGTTAGTCTTAGTGCCCGTAGTTCAATCCTAAATGTCCAAATGTATATATCATCGTTAGCAATAAAATTAAAGCGGCTTTATATTACTTATGTGTTGGAGTAATATATCGATGTGTGCTCTGATCTATGCCCACCATGCGAATAGAACCATAGATCGAGATAGATCACACTCGATGGGTCCCTAGTCAACAAAGCTTCACTAGAAGCGACTAGTATGAAAGATGGCTCTTTATGGCTTACGTTCTGTTAGTCATTGGAATGAGATTCCGGAGTCTGATCATAGATATCATGTGGGACATGATATTGGACGACCCGCCCTGAATATGTGCCATAGATTAAGTCATGAACATATTCAGTGTTGTAGCTTGTCATGTATCCTTAGACCAAGGAGTCTTTGTGATCGCTATGTAGTCAACAACCTAGTTTGACCTGAGCCTAACGTTGTCCGTAACAGGGCTTCCATAACGGCCAGGATTGGCTTGGGGACGGGCTACATGAGTGACACGAAAGACGGCTAAGGGATTTATCCCTCATACTAAGGTATGGGAAAGATATCGGTTCTCGGCCGCTTGATCGAGAGTGACTGGAAGAATAGCATGGCCATGCACATGATACTGGGTATCATATCTTCAGTCATCTCACATATCAAGGAACGGTGATTGAGAATAATAAGGATGACGGCTCTATGCCTTATCTCAATCAGGATATCGGAGATAAAAGGATAATGACAGGGACGACGGAAAGGTTAGAATCGACAGGGTCGATTCGTTATGTAATGTCGGGCAATACTAAAGTCTCGTTAGTTGCCACTTAAATAGGATCAAGTAAAATGGGATTTTATGTTGATCTATTGACATGCATAAACCTAAGGGTCACACCGGAGGATGAAACTCATTGACACATTTATGGAGAATGGCCAAAAGGGAGTTGTCTCGGGACATGACCAAAACTGGGTTTTGGGTCATGTGCCCGTAAGTGAATAGGACTTTACGGATCGAGACAAGGCTTGGAGTCTTGGGATTGATCGCGTCGGATAATGTTGGACATTTCCGGTATGGAAGGCTTGGAGGCGATGAGCGAATCACGGGACCTCGTTGGAAATGGCCACGGGCCATGTTCCAAGAGGCCCATGAAAGGCCCATGCAACCAAGGCCCATGGAACTAATTAATCAAGTCTTGATTAATTAGTACTAAGTAAGCAAGACAAGGATTAAGGTGTTGGTGATTCACCACCTAACCCAATCTTGTCTTGCCATACTTTGTCCTATTTACACCTTACTTGACACCATACTTGTCCCATGCCTTTAGTTGGACAAGTATGGGTTTTGTTATGTTTAAGTCATCTTTTTTCAACATAAAAAACACAAGACAAGAATAGGAAACACATTTTCTCTCCCTCTTCCATGGCCATTTCGGGTTTGGCTAGTTTCCACCTCCATTTTTGTGTTCTTGAGTCCTCAAAGAGAAGAACTACGTGGCTTTGATTCCCATGTGGATACGTAGGCGTCTTGGAGACTCAAGCCAATCATTCGTTAACCGGTGTTCTTGTTTTGGTAAGAACTAGTGCTGAATTTTTCTCTTGTTAATCCATTCTTTGTTAGTTGTTTCATGGTTCTAATTGTCTCTTGGTTTTCATTGATTTTCCGCTGCGAGTTGGTTCATCTCCAACCTTACCTCGAGACCCAACACTTCCTTGCGAATCGACGAGGAGCCGGACTGAGATTGGTGGGAGGGGGTAGTTTGCTGTTCGTTTGGAGGGTGGGAAGTGAGAGTGAGGGTTTGTGTTGATGAAGGTGGTGTTGCTGTGGAGAAAGGAACTTGAGGATGAGGGTTTATGTGGAGATGAAGGTGTCTGACGCGAGAGGATAAGGTGCGATAAGGTGAGGGTGGAAAAGGAGTGGAGGAAAAGGGACCGGTTATCAGATATGGGCCGGCCCATTGGTCGGCACGGCAGGTGATCCGTGATGTGCATCAGACCGGCCCGCTCTGTGCCCCGGCCCGTATTGCAATCCGGTCCGGCATATAAGCCGTACCGCATCACTCCCCGGCCCTTACTCTTACCCGTAAGGTGCTTCATTCTGGCCCGGTTCTGCATCCGTTCCGTTCCATTAGGAGGCCCTCTGAGTGGCCCTTCCCGTATTACTCAGAGGATCAGAACAGTGGCGAGTGCTTCTCTTTTCTCCTTCAGACCCCAAACCCTAGTAACTGCAGTGACAGACATCCTTGATCAGATCAACTTAAAACAAAAAAATTACATATACACACCTCGGGTTGCCTCACGAGAAGCGCCTTTGTTTAAAAAAAGTCGTTGGCTCGACTTAAAGGCGGCTTAGGCCGCCTCTACACCTCAACTTCAGGCTCTTGTAGGAAGAATACTTCCTGATTCCCAATCATACCACCATAGTAGTGTTTGATTCTATGCCCATTCACCAAAAATGGGGCCCCTTTACCATCAGTGATTTCGATGGCTCCCTTAGAGAGAACCCTCAATACCCGAAAAGCCCCACTCCACTTTGAAACGAGCTTACCGGCTATGAGCTTGAGCTTAGAATTATAGAGCAAAACCCGTTCTCCTTCTTTAAATTCTCTGGGATTGATGTTCTTGTCATACCATGCCTTTGTTCTCTCCTTGTACAATGCTGCATTGTGATAGGCTTGAGATCAGAATTCCTCCAGTTCATTTATCTGTACTACTCTGTTTAAACTACAAGCTAGGGGATAAAAGTTAAGGAATTTAATTGCCCAAAAAGCTTTATGTTCTAATTCAACAGGTAAATGACAAGATTTCCCATACACAAGTCTATAAGGTGAACAACCAATAGGGGTTTTAAATGCCGTTCTGTAAGCCCAGAGAGCATCATCAAGCTTGGTAGACCAATCCTTCCTAGATGCATTGACGGTCTTTTCCAAGATGCTCTTTAATTCCCTATTGGTCACTTCTACTTGACCACTAGTTTGGGGATGATAGGGTGTGGCCAGTCGATGGTGGACTCCATAGCTAGCTAAAAGCTTCCAAAAATATTTGTTGCAAAAGTGTTTTCCACCATCACTAATTATTGCCCTAGGTACACCAAACCGGGAAAAAATATTTTTCTTTAAAAAGGCTAATACCGGTTTATGGTCATTTGTGGGCAGAGCCACTGCTTCTGCCTATTTGGATACATAATCCACAGCCCCAAGAATATATTCATTATTGTTCGAGCGTGGAAAAGGTCCCATAAAATCTATTCCCAAAAGGTCAAATAATTCTACATCAAGAGAGACGTTCATTGGGATCTCCTGCCTCCTAGAGATATTACCTGTGCGCTGGCATCGATCACAACATTTGACATATATATATGCATCATGAAAGAGTGTAGGCCAATAGAAACCTGACTGAAGCACCTTACGAGCAGTTCTGGCAGGACCAAAATGCCCTCCTATTTATCCCCCATGACAGTGGAAGAGAATCTCTTGGATTGCAGAGTCGGGAACACACCTCCTTATCATTTGATCTGCACAAACCTTAAACAACAGAGGATCATCCCATATATAATCTTTTGCATCATGTATAAATTTCTTTTTCTGGTGGGATGTTAGATCCCCGGGTACTATTCCTGAAACTAAATAATTTGCAAAATGTGCAAACCATGGGGCTTTTTGGTCATCTACTTTATAGAGGTGTTCATCATAGAACTCCTCATTTATAGGCATGTTAGTGTTTTCGTAAGGATTTTCAATCCTAGATAGGTGATCAGCAACTACATTTTCTACCCCTTTCTTATCCTTAATTTCTAAATCAAATTCCTGCAACAAAAGAATCCATCGCAGTAATCTGGGTTTAGCATCTTTTTTACTCAGCAAATATTTCAGGGCAGCATGATCAGTATATACTATTACCTTAGACAAGATTAGATAGGAATGAAAATTTTCACATGCAAATACTACAACAAGTAATTCTTTTTCAGTTGTAGCGTAATTTACCTGAGCTTCATTCAGTACTCTACTAGCGTAGTAAATTGTATGGAATACCTTGTCTCTTCTCTGTCCTAGGACAACCCCAATAGCTAGATCACTAGCATCACACATGAGTTCGAAAGGAAGAGACCAATCGGGGCTTACCATAACAGGTGCATTTACTAACTTTTCTTTAAGAGTTTTAAAAGCGGTTAGACAAGCATCATCAAATACAAAAGGAACATCTTTAACAAGTAAATTACTTAGTGGTTTAGATAGTTCTGAAAATCCCTTTATGAATCTACGATAAAAGCTTGCATGTCCTAAAAAGCTCCTAACTCGTTTTACTGAATCAGGCGGAGGTAATTTCCCAATTACATCCACCTTAGCTGTGTCTACCTCAATCCTTTTTAAGGAGATTTTATGTCCTAAGACTATTCCCTATGTAACCATGAAATGACATTTTTCCCAATTGAGCACCAGATTTGATTCCTCATAACTCGTTAATACAACATCTAAATTACTTAAGCAGTTGTCATATGAGGAACCAAACAAAGAAAAATCATCCATTAACACTTCTAGATATGTGCCTACCATGTCATGAAATATTGCAAGCATGCATCTTTGAAATGTAGCGGGAGAATTGCATAAACCAAGACATTCTCCTATAAGCAAATGTACCATAAGGACAAGTAAAAGTAGTTTTCTCTTGGTCTTTAGGGTCTATGGAAATTTGATTATACCCGCTATAACCATCTAAAAAGCAATAATAGTCATGTCCTGCTAATCTCTCTAACATTTGATCGATAAAAGGTAGGGGAAAATGGTCCTTACGGGTGGCATCATTCAATTTCCTATAGTCAATACATACTCTCCAACCTGTAACGGTCCTAGTTGGGATTAATTCATTATTATCGTTTTTTACTACTGTAATTCCCCCCTTTTTAGGCACACACTGAACTGGACTAACCCATGCACTATCAGAAATAGGATAGATGATACCTGCATCTAGGAGTTTGATTACCTCCTTTTTCACCACTTCTTGCATCATCGGGTTTAGTCTTCTTTGCGGCTGCACACTCTGCTTGTGCTCATCTTCCATGAGTATCTTGTGCATGCATATGGCTGGACTTATCCATTGGATGTCTGCAATGGTCTATCCAAATGCCTTTTTATGCCCCTTTAGAACTCTCATCAGCTTTTCTTCATGTAGAGGTGACAATGCATCATAAATTATTACAGGTAAAGTGTTATTGTCATTTAAAAATACATATTTAAGAGACTCATGAAGGATTTTCAATTCAAGTTCTGGGGCTTGTTCTATTGAGGGCTTCAACTTTGGCCCCGAAGTTGCTTCCAATGTGATAAACTTGGGGGTTTTACGAGTGTTCCAAGGTGGACAAGCCTCCAACATATGGATCACTTCATCTGCACCTTCCTGTGAAGAGACACACAATTCGTCAATACTGTCTACTAAACATGCTTCAAGAGGAGTCTCAAATTCACACATATCAAAATTCTCTTGAATAACATGATCATAAGCACCGATTCGAAAACATGTATTATCAGGACTAGCATGTTTCATAGATTTAAACACATTGTAGACCACTTCTTCATGACCATATCTCAAGGTCAACTTACCTTGTTCCACATCTATAAGGGCTCGAGCCGTGGCCAAAAATGGCCTACCCAAAGTCAGTGGAATCTCACAGTCCTCAGCCATATCCAAGATTATAAAATCAGCAGGAAATATAAATTTACCTACTTTGACTAACACATCCTCAATAATACCTCTTGGATATTTTATAGATCTATCTGCTAGTTGTAGGGTTATTGATGTTGGTATAGGTTCCTCTCCTAATCCCAATTTCTTAAAGACAGATAAGGGCATTAAATTTATGCTTGCTCCTAAGTCACATAAGGCTCTAGCAAAAGATATTTTCCCCATCCCACATGGCAAGGTGAAACTACCTGGGTCTTTAAGGTTAGGGGGTAACTTATTGAGTAGTACTGCAGAACATTCTTCACTAAGATTCACTGTTTCATGTTCCCCTAATTTTCTCTTGTTAGTAATGATATCTTTAAGAAATTTAGCATAAATTGGCATACTCTGTACAGCGTCAAGAAAAGGTATATTGATTTCTAACTTCCTAAACATGTTCAGAAATTTAGAATATTGCTTATCTAATTTATTTTTCTTGCACACATAGGGAAAAGGAAGAGGTGGAGTCCTCGTTTCTGTCTCAACCAAGGACTCCCTTACCTTCTTACCTTTGGCGGGCCTTTGATCCTCAGTAGACTCTAAGCTTGCATTCTACTCCAGTTCCTCAACGTTGTCTTCTTGCTCTGGAGTCTTTGCTACCTCTGGCTCCTCTTCTACCACAGGTCCTTCTAGCTGCTTCCCAGACCTCAAAGCTATTGCATGAGCTCCTTCCCTAGGATTCTTCTCAGTATTTCTGGGTAGGCTTCCAGGTGCTCTCGTATGCATAGCTTGGGACAATTGCCCAACCTGAGTCTCCAGAGCTTGGAAACGAGCGCGAGTCATCTTTTTCTCTTCCTCGTCTCTCCTATTCCTCTCTTCTTCTTTCTTATTCTTTTCTTCAAATTGAGTCAAAAGTGAAAGCATCATCTTTTCAATTTTTGAGGAAGACTCTTGGGAATTGGCATTCTGGGTATTCTGTTGATAGTGCTGATTTTGGTTCCTCTGTTGATAACCCTGCCCTTGAGATCTTTGTGGATAACCAGGGGGATTTGAATTCTGTCCCTGAGGTGTCCATGAGAAATTGGGGTGGTTCTTCCACCCTGAATTATAAGTGGACGAGTATGGGTCATTTATCAACGGATCAATCTTGGCCTTGGACATGCCCTCCATGTAGTTTGCAGTTTCCTCCTGTGATGGATCGCCCATTTGATCGAATTTACCGAACTGTCTTTGTATATGGTCCACCTTTTGTGTCATGATTTGCATCTGTTCCATCATCTTGTGCATAATCGAGGAGTCTATTGCATTAACTGTGCCCGGTACCGCTCCTCTCTCAGAGTGCCATGCGTTGTTGGACACCATCAAATTCAGGAGTTCGACAGTTTCTTCTGGTGTCCTTTGTACAAAAGACCCACTTGTTGCGGAGTCCAACTGAGCTTGACTTCCTGGATTCAATCCCCCATAGAAAGTCTGCATGTATAACCACAAGGGGATGCCATGATGGGGACATTGCCTCAGGTAACCTGAGAACCTTTCCCATGCCTCAACCAGCGACTCATCACCTTGTTGCTTGAATGAATTAATTGATGCTCTTAGCTGCACTGTTTTCTTTGGAGGGAAGTATTGGTTCAGAAATAGTTCTGCCAGCTGATCCCAGGTTCTGATGGTTCATGGTGGAAAGGATCTTCACCAATGACTCGCTTTATCTTTCAATGAGAAAGGAAAAGCTAGGAGCCGTATTGTCTCTTCTGGGACTCCATTCGTGTTGAATGTAGCGCATATCTCTGAAAATGTTGTCAGATGGCCCAGAGGATCCTCGTGTGCATTCCCATGAAATGGGTCACTCCTTAGCAGATGCAAGAGTGAGCTATCAATCTTGAATTGATTGGCTGCAATTGTTGGGGTTGCAATACTTGATCCACCCCCAATAGAGAAGGGGGTACCGTACTCCATCAGCACCCTATGTCTTGGTGCTACTTCAATTACAGGTAGATTGTTTCCTTGCTGCCCTAAGAGTGCTTGTTGATTCCTACCAGGAGGTTGTGGCGTGTGCTGATCTGTGCCATCTTGCCTCAACTGATTGATCAGTTCATTCGGGTCGTTCCCAGGTGGGAGGCTCATTGTAGATGCTTTCCTCTCCCTTCTCAATAGCCTAGCGTTCCTCTCAACCTCTTCAAGATCTGCAGTAAATAGGCTCGGAGATTGGTGAGATCGCAAGTGCATAAACAAAAAAATAAAAAAAAATAAAACTAAGTGAAACAGTCTCAACACAGATTAGAAATATAAAGTGTTGCCTTAGTTGCTCCCCGGCAACGGCGCCATTAACTTGACGCCCTGAAATTAACCCACAAAAAGGGCGCGGCAAGCGCACCGGTCGTCAAGTAGTATTTCGGTTCAAGTTCGGTTATCGTACCCAAGGGAGCAGTAAAACAGTCACTCGATTTATAATCTGTTATTAATCTGTTTCTGAGAATAGTTGGTTTTTGTTTTGAAAATTCTAAATGACAAGTTGAAAAACAAATTGAAATAAACTAAGAACGAAGTTCAAGTGTTGTGAAATTCAGGAAAGAAAGGCGATCTAGGGCTTTTAACGGGGTCACAATATGACTATTGACTCGCAGGGGTTTGTGTTTACACTGTGCAAATAAGGTAAGTATAAAGGTAACGGAAGTTCTCTCGACTGGTCCTAAACATCTTTCGATCGAATTAGGTCCCTAGTATAATCTGACCACCTAGTTATTTCTAATCTAGGTGTAGTGAGACATACAACATTACGATTCATGAACTCCTCTAACTTTCGGTTTATACGCCTATAACTGTTACACTCGTGTTAACCTAACTTTATTAGAGACTAGATTTAAACCCGAGTTACATAATCCTTAGTCATTTTATCACTCTCAGCTTTCGATTATTGAGTGCTAAAACCTAATCAACTATCAAGTGGCCAGTTTGATGAACCATTAAATCCAAATTATGTAAACATTATCCTAAACACAAATTGCACAATGTAACTACAAACCCATTGAATCAATTACTCATATTGCGTCCCCTAACCCTAGATCAATGGAAGCTTAGCTCATAATGGAGAAGAAGAACAAGAAAAGTAAAGAAGAAGACATGTAGATAAACATAATGAAATGAGTTTGATACACAATACCCAAATACCAAATGTAAAATCACAATAGTCTTCAATCCTAGCTCTAAGATGCACTCTTCTTCCTTCAAGCTCCAAGCCCTAGCTCCAAAGTTCTCCTTTTTGCTCCCAAAATTCGTCCCCCTTGCAAATAAGTCTTCAATTAGAATATATAGGGCACTTGAAAAACGCAGGTCTGAACCCGAGTGGCACGGAGCGTGATACAAAACATGCCCCATTCCGGCCCTCTAAGTGGCACGGAACGGGTCATGTACCGGCCCTTTAGGTCACACGGAACATATCATGTGCCGGCCCTTTAGGTGATATGGAGCATGTCATGTGCCGGATCAAAACAGAGAGCACGCCTCTTTTTTCCCTTCAGGCACCCGGTATCCCGCACGGAACATACGACAATCCGGCCCGGTAGGTAGCACGGGACATGTGATGTTCCGGCCTGGATTTCCATACGGTAAGGGCGTTGTTCCGTCCCGGATTGCCACCCGTTCTGTGTGGCTCTGAGGATCCGAAGGAAGATCCCCGTTTTTGGCTCTGTCTTTTGTCCTAGAGCTGCTCGGCTCATTTGTTCCCACAAATCCCCTTGTTTCGCTCCAAATACTTTGAAACTTTAGAATCAGGGCTTACTGCACGAAAGTAAGAAGAAATGCATTTAACACCATATTCCCGGGACCGAAAAGCTTAAGATGTGGGCTTACAAACATCGAAAACGATGCATTTTTCATCCACATAAACGGGGGACGTCACGACTCCGTGAGGGAGTCCGTGACGGCACACGTCACGGCTCCGTGACGTCATCCGTGAGTGTTGGGGTCACGGCTCCGTGACCGTGTCCGTGACAGACATGTTCTGGTGTATTTTGAGGGTTTTACACCGTTTTCGATCCTTGTTTGGAGCTGAACTTTTGGGAAGGTTTTGGGGACTTTACTTACTGTTAAGTGGAGTCTAATTACAGTTTGTTTGGTGTTTAAAGACCTTGGGACCGAACTTGAAGAACGAAGACCACGCCGGGACCCGTGTGAAGAACAGAGTTGCGACTATCGAGCTTGACAACAGAGTTTAGAGGAAGACCACAAATTAGGGAAAGTCTTAACTTCTTATATAAACGCTTAGTATGCATGTTAGGATAGTAAAATCAGAAAGGTCCTAGAATTGCCTATAGGATGCGAATAACTAGAATAATCGTATTTCAATTACTAAAAATTGGATGAGTCTAGTATGCATGCTTAGGATGAAGATGACTAGAGAAGCTTGCTTTCAATACTTTGGAATTGATTTACTGGTAGAGAGGCTGTGAAGAGCTCTCGGATTAGTTGTGTGCTAGGTTCACATACTTGGTTGTTAGTATTAGGATAAACTAAGGGTCTAATGAAACTAGTTAGCTAGCATGATGGAATGTTTAATTGACTGTTCACATAATTGCTTGATTGGTTGAATGTTTACTTGTTTGGTTGAGTGGTTACATGTTGAATTACTTATTGTGTGAATGGATGATCGAGTATGACTGGTTCTGCCACGGGGTACAATCAGGTGATCGGTGTACCGTTGGTTCGTGACAGATAAGTGTACGGTAAGTGTGGAATGTTATTGGGTGTCTTTGCTGTGATGAAAGTGTGATTTGGGAAGCGTTCATTGTTGGACAAATCTAGTGTTTGTTTATTTACTCCTATCATTGAAATGCTTGTTTGTTTGTTTGGTTCGGTACTACACCGAGGGGGGGGGGGGGGGTAATCCGGTGCCGTTGTGATGGTTGGAGTTGAACAGATACAGTGGGATATTGAGTGATGTGAGGAGCCTAAGGGCTCGGCAGATCCTACGGGATATTGAGTGATGTGAGGAGCCTATGGCTCGGCAGATCCTACGGGATATTGATTGACTATTGGAGCCTGAGAGCTCGGCAGATCCTACGGGATATTGATTGATTATTGGAGCATGAGAGCTGGGTAGATCCTACGGGATATTGATAGATTTAGGAGCCTATGGCTCGGCAGATCCTACGGGATATTGACAGATTTAGGAGCCTATGGCTCGGCAGATCCTACGGGATGTTGATGGGATTGCTTCATGAGAGATGGTTACTGAGGTTTCACCCAAGGGGGGACGTCCTACGGGAGCACTACCTTGGTTCCCTATGACTTATGGTCCTTTGGAGACACTTTCGAGAACTCCGACGATGAACATCCCTATGAGATGGTTTCCGATGCTCCGATGTATGTGTCTCCTCTGGATCGAGGGAAAATCTGATGTGATATGAATACTCTAGTAGATCGTAAAATGGGAACCGAGGTGACACTAGAATCTATTCATGGATCGGAGGCTTGAGAAAGCAAGTGTTTGACGCGATTTCAATTACTCCCACTTCATCGTTATGATAATTTACATGTATTCTGTTTTGGAACCTTCAAGTTATTGTTATTTTCAAGAGTACGAATTTATCTTATTCTATCTTGTTTATATATATTATTTCATCGTACTTATCTATTCTATCTTGTTGCACATTATTTCATTGTTGGTCGTTTTGGTTGTTATTTGAGATATATGTTGCACGGTACAATATTGATCTATGGGTTGAATTGTTAAGGTTTTTCCTACTGAGCGTAAGCTCATCCCCTTTGTTTCTCTTACTGTTTTACAGGAGTGCCCGAGGTCTAGAGAGTTCGAGGCTTGGGAGCTTCTGCTTATTTTGGGGATTGTCATAGATTTTATGTTGGTCTTTCGCACTAAACATTTTATATATTTTACTTTATGTTTGTTGAGATGCGACTCACTGGAGATTCTAAACTATTTACTGATGATTTGAGGAGGTTACTTATTTATTTAGAGGTTTACGTTTATTATTTATCGCTCTTCTTTTATCAATTCTGGTCACGTCTTGAGTCCGGTCAAAACCGGATTTGGGGCGTGCCATTGGTTGGAAAAAAATCAGCAGGATCAGCTTCATCTTTTTGACATTCCTAATCCTTGTCTGAGGAGGAGTCCGGTAACATGATGCTCGGTACAAACGACTCCGACACTTCCATAGGACCAATTCCAGTGATACAAACAGGGAAAACTGATTTCCCTAACTGAAAATCCAAGACTAGGGAGGAGATTTTTGCGTTTCTGTGTAACAATATAAAAGATTTATCAAACGCAGCAGACTCAGGAGAAGTATCAACAAGATGATGTAAAACTGTTCCCAATTTCTTGCCAACCGATAAAACAAAAGCTTTTGTTCTTCCTTGAAATGGTATTCCTTCCACCATTACCCATTGTATAAAACCTCCCATAGTAACTAGAGCCCCTGAATTGCTTATAACAGCAAACCAAGGTTTCAACTTATTCCAGTTATCCTTCTCCAGTTCATCTCTTAGAGTAGGATTGATGACGGTGAGTATAAAGACTCTGTTGCTAAAGGAACGTAAGACAATGTCCTCTAAACCCATGGAGTTCAGCAAAGAGATATATTGTGAGGTAGACCAATTTTTGTGCGCCAGAATCTCACGAGACCCTTCGATCGGAGTACCCTGAGCCAAAATCTCTGAATTCGTCTGAACTTTTGGAATCCATTCCTGACGAGGAATTGATTTTTTCCAATTAACTTTATGAGGAACAATACGAGCAAAAGCCATAATTTGTAACCTTCTTGAACTGTACCATTGAAAGTCTCAATGACTTCCTTTGCTCCGTCAGAAACAATTTGAACGAAACCAAATAATTTCTTAGTATGGTTGGAACGTTTGCAGACATAGCATGAAGAAATACCTTCTGAACCCAACAATTGCTTCAGCCAATCACCATCTCTCCCCGGAGGCAAGATACAGACGAAAAGTTTAGTGATCAGGGGAGGAGTAAAGGGAGCCTGAGTCTCCACTGTGTGTTGAATCTCCATATGTGTTGAGTATTGGGAGGAAGAACAGAACCCTTCAAACGCTGAACCAGAGTCGATACTCTTCCCCTCTGAAATGGTCGCAGATTCAGATCCACAAGCTTTTCAGCTGATGGTTCACCCTTCCTTGATGTTGAAAACCGGCTAGAGTTGTGTGAGCTTCCGCTGGGAACGACGATCACTGACTTCGGTCTCGAACTCTGCTTTCCCAAATCGGACCGCGCCGACGCCTACCCTTTTCTCGCGTCCCTCAGCATATTGTTCTTCCTCCTCGAGCTATGAATCCACAGAAGAGATTGATTCAAGAGCATTCGTTGTGGAAATCAATTAACTTGGCCGAAAATTTCGATCAGTCCGACGAGGAGAACGGCCAACCCTAAGGTCGGGTGAAGGGGGCGCGTGAGGCGCGTTCACACACTCAAAAAATATGTATTAAGTCAAGTCTTATGTTTGGAGCAATCAAAATTCAAAATTGTATCAATTATTTTACTTCTTGTGATGACTCAGAGAATCACAATTCGTATTAAAAGAAGAGAATCTGTAGACATGTGGGGCAGATGGAGAGGTCTATACTTGGATTTAGAGTAGGGTTAAATACATTTACCTACTTTAAACTACACACGTTTAACAGATATCTACCCTAAATAATGTATATATATATATCCCAAACTAATAGTTGTAACAATATCCCACATTCTATCCATTTTTCTGTCTATTTACTGTTCATTTTTTCAGAAATTTCATAACTACTTGTAGTGTTACAATACTAAAGCCAACTCCAACACTAAATCTCTCTCCAAACCTAAATCTAACCCTAAAAGTGGATGAAAAATGGATGAAAATGGATGTTGTTACAAACTATTAGTTCGGGGTATGTATTCGTTACGAAATAACTTTGGGGTATTTATCCGTTAAACGTGTATAATACGGGGTAGGTGATCATAATTAAACCTTCAGAGTATCAAACACATTCAACTATATTCATTGACCACCAATTAGTTACGGCGCCTAACCAGTAAAGCTTACTCTTTGATTAAAGGCTAGAGGTGAACAGGCCCGGCCCATCTCTTTGGTGAATAAGGTCATTGTCTAAGGCCTCCATGAAAATCGAAGACTCATAGTTTTTATTTGCCGTAAAAACTTAGGCTTAATAATCCTTTGATTTTCTATAATCCGAAATAATGAAATTCTCAACCTTCTACGTAAATATATCTCTTGTAAACTTTTCTTATTCCCTAAATATCAAAACTTGTCTTCGCCTCGAGAAAATAAAGGTTTTTTTACTAAAATGTGCAATATTGTAAATAAAAAAAATCAACTACATAGATCTGTAATTGGAGAATTTATCTCTACGAAAGATAAGAACATGCTTTGAACAACATGTTCGCAGCTCTTTTAAAGCTATAACCGTCATTGATGGTATTGTTATGCCATATAGACAATAAAGAAAGAAAGGGGTTGAGAAAGGGAAACTGGATGTCCTGTTAATAAACCATAACAAGAACTGCTTTAGTAGATGGAGGAAAGGCTTGAACCAGGGACCCCTCTCGAATCTAGTCCCTGAAGCCCGAGGAATTAACATTCCTCCTGGTGGGGCTCCTTACCAGACCTTGCCTGATCATCTCGGGGTTCACCAGTCGCTACCGGTTGCATCTCCAGAACCAGCTCCAGCTCTAGCCTCAGGTCTGGCTCCAAGTCCAAGTTCGTCGATGTGTCTAGGAAAACCTAAAAAATCGGTTTTCTTGCTCCCAAGAGCTGGCCAGTCCTCTAGTTAGAACACCCGAGGTCCACCACCCCAACCTGGGTAACGCCACGAGCCCCTGGACCCTTATGTATAGTGCCCACGGATACTATCGGGCCCCTGCCTCAAGAAAAGGCGTCCTTAGGTACAGTGCCCGGAGATACAGTCCTGATCTTCAGCCGAGATCCCTAGGTATTCCAATCATCCGCATACGCCTTTGCTCCCCTTTCCCTTTAGAACTCCAAGATAGAGGAATCGAAAAACGTCCCTTTCACAATTTTCCGGCCACACTCCTGGACAATGTGGCAAATCATCCCACAATTGTAGTAGAAGGATGACAACTTGGTGTACGTGAGGGAGACCCGTATCGAGTCCGCGAATTCCTTGAACCTTAGCATCATATGTCAGAGCAAAGGGTGCTCTACTAGGTGCCAAAACTGGACCCTCATAGTCCCTCCCCAACAACTTCCCCATTGATCGCATGAGACTTCCACACACAATCCGAGCGCCACTCCAATGGTCTACCCCGTCGTTTGGGTCCGTACTAACAGAGGAAGCTCATGGACATGAACCCATAACTGGAGCTGATCAGAGCGGGAGGCTCCTTAGCCATCTGGTCCAAGTCCCCAAGGAGGAGTGGACGTCCGCCAAAGCACCATGGCTCGCTGCCCCGGACCCATGCACATGCCTCCTTAGATTCGAAGTAGAACCCAAAGATCCCAAGTCCTTTATCCTTGATCACAAGGCCCTCCGCCGCTCTACCCTAGGCCTTGATGATGATACGGAGGAGAACATCCTTCCGGGGTGGTTTGGAAGATCAAAGCTTACCCGTCATCACGAATTTCTAATAGGCGATGATCGAGGGGTACATCGAGGAGTGCGGGACGATATTCTACTATGTCTCCTCCCCACCAAGCGAACAAGACAAGATGTCGTCTTGAAGACTAACGAGGTTGGACTAGAGAGACTCTGATGGTGCTGATGGCCCTAGAGCCGAACTGACCTCGCAAATCTTGAGCACTCGACGCCGACTGACCATACCCTGAGGTGTGGTAAGTAGGGCCGAAATGAGAGGGATCCTCGTCGCGTTAGGGGTTATGTTCTAGTCAAACACCGCCTCCCCCAGTGCCCCATTGTTATCTACCATTGGAGCCTTACCCCGGAGAAGGTCTCGAAACAATGTGGGTGTCGGGGACTCATCAAGGGATAATGCACTCGACAAGGAAGCCGGAAGGAGAGTAGGCCTAGCGTTCGGAGACGAAAAACCACCGGGCCTTTGGTTTTCAATCAGAGACGACGATGAAGTAGGAACATGAGCAACATGAGTAACAAGAGAGGAGACGACGAGGGAAGAGCCAAAAAGGGGTTGCTTGCAGTTGAAGCAACGACCTTAGCCTTCATCAGTCGACCCCAACACGGTTTCCTAGAAGGGGGCAACGTGAAGGCTCCCAACGTAAGGGCACCAATACCGTAGGGAGTGGAAGTAGTGGTGGGTCCACCGAGAGAGAAGGAGGCGCAAGGAGAAGCCCAGATAGGGTTTGCTTCAGGTTCTTCCTACATTGGGCCTTTAAAGTCGGAACCACCTTGGGAGGGCAGAGCAAGGTCTGCAAGGGAGAAGGTTGCACTAGAGGCGACATGATAGAGCGGGTAGTTGCAACATCGGCGTTCGTGACGGTGTCAGTGACAGAGACAAGGCTAAGGAGCACCATAATCGCTGGGGCAAAAGCTAGAAAATAAAGGCTTCTTCTTCCTATACAAATATGACATTTTTCTTCTTCTTTTAAACATATAGAGAAACTTATATAAATATCAGTGCAATTTTAGTTCGAGCTTCACCGTAATTGCTTTTTTTAATCAACAAGGCAAATATATAAATAAAACCTATTCCCGAAACACTTGCAATTTCTCTTTTTTAAGTTTTGGGATAATTCTATCTCCGTGTCTTACATTTTTTAGATTTTATATAGAGTACCTATATCTTTTTCGTATTATCTCAGTATCCTAAACTTTTATTTGTGTCTGGTTAATACCCGACCTTAACTTTTCATTCATTTTTCTCTCAAAGACACTTAAAAAGTCCATAATGCCCCTCACTAACAGTCATATTTTCGAAATCATGCCATTAGTTTTCAAAAATCAGTTTTTTTTTTAAATAATCATATTTTAATTTTACAAAATCAGGTTTTAAAATAAATTTTATATCTAAAAATCATATTTTTTGTTTTTATTTTTTAAATATAGTTTTTATTAAATTTTTGTTTTTATAAAAATAATTTTTATTTTAAAAGGTCATTTTTATTTTAAAAAAATCAGTCTATTTAAATAAAAATCATATTTTAATTTTTAAAACACAATTTATTTTTTTTAAATTAACTTTTTATTTAGAAATCAATTTTTTTTAAAACATTTTTATTTTTTAAATTCAGTTTTATTTAAAAATATATAAAAATCATATTTTTTTTTCAATAATTCTTTTTTTCAGTTTATCATCTTTGATTCTTTTCATTTTGATACCTTATCTTTCCTATTACCCATGACATTTTAGTACCTTTACATTTCTCATGGCTTTACTCCACCAAAAGAAGATTTATACATGACCCAATCTGAACAATTAACATGTGAACCATCTAAAACAATGTAACAAGAAACTCTATGATGATCATCAACCCTAAACTAAGCTGAACAATTTCAACATTCAGAACTAATCTGAACAATTTCAACATCTGAACCATATGAGCATCAATCCTAAAGAACTAATAAGAATCTTAACATCAACTCTACAAATTTCAGAACAATTTCTTAAAAGTTGGTAGAGATGATGTTAGGATTTGTTAAGATTCTTACTAGTTCTTTAGGGTTGATGTTCATATGGTTCAGATGTTGAAATTGTTCAGATTAGTTCTGAATGTTGATATTGTTCAGATTAGTTTAGGGTTGTTGCTCATCATAGAGTTTCTTGTTACATTGTTTTAGATGGTTCACATGTTAATTGTTTAGATTGGTTCATGTACAAATCTGATTTTGGTGGAGTAAAGCCACGAGAAAGGAAAATTAGACCAATTAAGGAATCTTAAATATACTTTACACACATTTTAACTGGCCTCTGGTCTAAAGATCAATTTCCAAAAGTCACAATTTGTCCTCCTAAGTCCTTCTCAACTCTCATAAGCTTTGGTTTCTAGTTTACTTGGATGTGAAGCAACCTCTGTCTCTCTTCCCTATCTTGGTTTCTGTTATAAGCTGACCCTAGGAGATTGAAGTCTTGGAAACCTATAATCAACTCTTTTAAAAGAAAGCCTAGTCTGTGGCAAGCAATACATCACTCTTTTAGAGGAAGGATCACTTTGATCAAGTCAACCCTATCTGCTTTGCCCCTCTATCATATGTCTCTCTTCAAAGTTCCTACTAGGGTTTTTAGAGAGCTTGAAAAATGGCAGAAGAGGTTCGTATGAAATGGGACAATGTCTAGCAAGGTCATGCACATAATTAGTTGGAATAAAGTCTTCAGATCAAAAGATGAGGAAGGTCTAGGGATAAGAAATCTATAAAGGTCATATCGGGAAAATGGTGTTGGAGGTTTTCCCTTGATGAATCCTCTCTCTAGAAAAAGGTGATATGTTCAAAATTTGGTTGGAGTTGTTTAGATTGGAATCTGAACTCTCTGCCTTTATCTCCAAACTATAGCCTTTTCAATCACATTCACAACCAATCTGGTAATGAGAAATTCAGAGCTGTCTTTGGTCATCTTGGGATATCTTGGTCTTTAGGAGATGAGAGAAGAATAAATTTCTGGCATGATCACTGGCATGACAATTCAGCATTGAAATTCTCATTTAGGAGGGTGTTCCTTTTGAGCAATCGAAAATCAGTCAAAGTGGCTCAGGTATGGTCTAATGGTTTCTGATTTTTAAGCTTCATGAGAGCTCTGAGAGGTTGGGAATTTGGGGAACTAAATGCGTTGAACACGGTTCTTGGCAAATCTGCTTGCTCTTAGTCACCAAACTCTCTTTCTTGGAAATCTAAAGGAAATACTTACTCTGTGTCAAAAGCCTACAACTTGCTTGTTGCTCAAGGAAGCCCTTCCCTCCCATGGAAAAAACTCTAGTGGACTACAAATGTCCCTCCAAAGATTTTCTCTTTTGTGTGTCTTTGTTGCCTCAATGCTATCCCAACCAAATGTTTCTTAGGTAGTAGAGGTATCTCTACTATCTAACAAAATAAAGAAGAGTAGAGATTAGAATCGGGATTGGGTTGAGAAACCTAATAAAAAAAAGATTGTAAACCCACCATCTCCAACTCTCCAAAGCTTTAACAAATGAAGATAAAGAAGTTGGAGATGATGGGAGGCTCATGGATGCTTAAAACCTCCTTCGATCGTCTTATTTATGACCTTTAGTGGTAGATTTGCTTTAAAAAAAATAAAGAACACTCAAGAAAAAATGAAGAACAAGAGAAAGAAAAGAGAGAACAAAGTAAAAACTTGGCTGAAAATTATTTCTATGGTATATAAAATCTGATTCAAAAATGAATTCTATCTACTATACATAAGCAATCGGCCAAGAGGAAAAAAAAAATAGTGCTACTCCTTTGATTTCACGCGAAGGAGGAGTGGCGTAGCTGGAGCCAGGCTGGATTCCGTGCGGGCTTGTGCAGGATTGGAACAGTGCAATAGGGGATCGTATGGCTGAAATGGAGTCAAACTTACAGTAAGCGTGATGAACGACCCAGATGCGCGGACGTGCAACGCTTGCACCAGAGTTGTCCGGATAAGATGAGCACGTAGCTAAGTAGATGTGTGCCACGTGTCCTTCTCTGTCTGACTTTCTCCACTTTTCAAATATGAACTAGTATAGCTCTTTTCCGCTCTGTTTAACCTCCGATTCACCCCGTTCTTGCGTCGATATTTTTATTTTTTTCGTGGCCTACAAAATCAGACCAATGATGAATATATTTTTAACAAATGGAAAATATCGATTACGAACGGGGTTTTGCGCAATTATTAGTAAACGCTAAAACTATAAAAACGAGGCACAAACATAGTGAAAAATGGTCAATTAATATAGGACATATTTTGCGCTCATCAGAAGCCCAACCTAACAAACAAACAAGATCATTTCAAAAACGGAATCTCAAGAACAAACCGAACAAAAAGGTCAACCCTGATTTCACAACCATAAAGACCAACCACAAATAACAAGTCTAAAACTAATTTTCCAACCATTACGCATGACCTAGAAACACAAACGAAAGACACAAACCAAAAAAAAAAGAATCAAAGGGCTCAACTCAAAACAAGAAAAACTAGTCGAAGAAAATAGAACAAGAAAATATCCTTAGGATCACGTGCCCCAGAACTACTGCCTCAAGAAGCCATGCATGACGGGTCCACCTTTGACATCGACGAGGAGACAGAAGACGACACCGAGGGAGTGAATATGTATGTATATACATTTCTACACCTACTATGATGTTATTTTTAACTGAGAATATATCATGTTAGATGAAGAAACTACATGTCATTTTAGTAGGAGTGAACAACTTACCATTCCACACATAATTATTTAATTGACCCATCTTTTTCGTTCGTTGTCCGAAGAAATTAGCATATGTCGACAATAGTATATAGGACCTTGTAACCATATATCATTATCGTACATAATTAGTAGTCTTTTAATCAATTTCGATCTCTGAGAAACACCAACATGTTCCCATCTGGATATGTAGTATCATCATCAAAATAGCATATTAGAAAGAAAAAAAAGTTGTTTGTGATAATCCAACATTATTTTCAAGGTAGGTGTTGATTTGATTGTACATGCAATTTGTTATGAATCATAGAAGTAAGTTCTCTATGAGCTTCTTTTCTTTCTATCTCATATACTTTAAGTGAAATCCCATCTTCATGTATAGTATAATTGTAAATGTCTTACTAATGATATATTAAATATTATTTTTTTCTATTTAGATAAACAATCGCTAAAAATCTAGAATCGATTCTCCAAGGGGACGTAATGGGATGTCGATTGTACAGGTCACATGCAGACACAAAAAAAAGGAGAGATAGGACTACGCCGAAAGAGAAGAAGTTGACTTGTTAGATCCGGATTCAACGTCGCCAAATTTAAAGAGTCAAATGAGAAACAGAGATAAACAAGCAGAATCAACACCTTTTTGCTACTTTTTAACTAAAACTTAAGATCTTTTTCAAAATCTTTTTTAGTGATTAGACAAAAGATTATATTGTTATCGTAGTTATTTGTGCATGTCTTCAAAGCTTTTAAATCTCTAAAAAAAGCCTTTTTTCTCTTTACTTGCTTCAACCTCAAAAACATTAAAGACAACTCAGTCGTCGCTCATTTGCGTTCTTTGGTGACGATGGCCATACGCTCCGATCAAGGTTCTCGTCGTTGGTGGTCTTCTCCACCCTTCCTTTTCTTCTTCTTTTCTCGACTTTTTTCCTTTCTCCTTTGTTTTTTCTTATCTCCAGCTAGCGACTACTCCGTTGCAGTGGAGGAGGTGATGCTGCTCGTTCGTCAGAGGAGTCTGCTGGTGATGAGCGCATTCTGGTCGCCCCTTGTCACGCCCCAAATCCGGCCTTGACCGGATTCGAGACGTGACCGGAAATAAAAGTAGAAAACCAGTAATTAAATACCAAAATCTTGATAATATAAAGATAAACTCTCTCAATATCAACGGCTATCGATAGTTCCAAAACTGCAAGTGAGTCACAGCTCAACGCAAATAGTCAGATACATAATGTTTAAAACACAAGACCAACACAACTCTAAGATAAATCCCAAGACTTCCAAAAGCTCCCGAGCCTCGAACTCACTAGACATCAGCTACACCTGTAAAACAATAAGAAAACTAAAGGGGATGGGCTTACCCTCAGTAGGAAAAACCTTAACAATTCAACCCTTAGATCAATACCGTACCGTGCAACAGATAACTCAAATAACAACCAAAACGACCAACAATGAAATAATATGTAATAAGTTAGAATAGATAAGTGCGATGAAATAATATATATAAACAAGATAGAATAAGATAAGTTCGCACTCTTGAAAATAACAATAACTTGAAGGTTCCATAACAGAATACATGTAAAGTATCATAACGATAAAGTGGGAGTAATTGATATCGCGCCAACCACTTGCTTTCTCAAGCCTCCGATCCATGAATAGATTCTAGTGTCACCTCGGTTCCCATTTTCCGATCTACTATAGTATTCATATCACATCAGATTTCCCTCAATCCAGAGGAGGCACATACATCGGAGCACCGGAAACCATCCCATAGGGATGTTCATCGTCGGGGTTCTCAAAAGTGTCTCCAAAGGACCATAAGTCATAGGGAACCAAGGTAGTGCTCCCGTAACACGTCCACCCTTGGGTGAAACCTCAGTAACCATCTCTCATGAAAGGATCCACTCAATATCCCGCAGGATCTGCCGAGCCCTTAGGCCCCTCACATCACTCAATATCCCGCAGGATCTGCCGAGCTCTCAGGCTCCAATAATCACTCAATAACCACTCAATATCCCGTAGGATCTGCCGAGCTCTCAGGCTCCAATAATCACTCAATATCCCGTAGGATCTGCCGAGCCATAGGCTCCTCACATCACTCATTGTATCTGTCCAACTCCAACCACCACAATGGCACCGGATTATCCCCCGGTGTAGTACCGAACCAAACAAACAAACAAACAAACAAACAAACAACCATTCAAGAATCATAATATCTAAACAAACACTAAATGCATCCAACAAGGAACCTTTCTCAAATCACACCTTCATCACAACAAAGACACCCAATAACACTCCATACTTACCGTATACTTACCTGTCACGAACCAGCGGTACATCGATCACCTGATTGTACCCCTTGGCACAACCAGTCATACTCGATCATCCGTTCAATCAACAATTATATCATCACCATCACTCAATCAATCAAGTAAGCATTCAACCAATCCACAATCATATGAACAATCAATTAAACATTCAATTTAGTAAGCTAACTAGTTTCATTAGACTCTTAGTTGTCCTAATAACGAGCAACCAAGCATGTGACCCTAGCACACAACTAATCATAGAGCTCTTCACAGCCTCTCTACCAGTAAATCAAGTCCCAAGTATTGAAAGAGAGTTACACTAGTCATCTTCATCCTAAGCATGCACACTAGACTCATCCGATTATTAGTAATTGAAAAACAATTATTCTAGTTATTCACATCATATAGGCAATTTCTAGGACCTTTCCATTTTTATTAACCTAACATGCATACTAAGCGTTAAATAAGGAATTAAGACTTTCCCTACCTCGTGGTCTTCCTCTAAACTCTGTTTTCAAGCCCAAAAGTCGCAACACCGTTCTTTACACGGGTCCCGGCGTGGTCTTCGTTCTTCAAGTTCGGTCCCAAGGTCTTTAAACACCAAACAAACTCTAATTAAAAGCTAACTAAGGTGTAAACAAAAAAGCTCAAAAGATTCCACCCAAAGTTCCAAAACCAAACTCTTGAAGTAGACGAAAAAGGATCGAAAGGGGTTTAAAGGGACCAAGACTGGTCTGCCACGGATCTGGTCACGGATTCGTGGACTGGGCCATCACGGATCTCCTAACGGAGCCGTTTCTGGCGCCGTCACGGTCTCCCTCACGGAGCCGTGACGTCCTCCGTCACGGTACCCTTCACGGGTCCGTGACGCCTGATACTGTTCACCCGTCAGCTTCCTCCAGCTTCGGGTTTTCACGAATTTTACCTTCCAAACCTCCATGGATGACCCTTTAAAGCTCCAAAAACGGTTCCTAAACGTCTCTACTTCAAAACCCACCATAGGTGTTCATCAAAACTCCAAAGACACGAATTAAAACCATCATCTATCATCAAAATCCTCCAAAACCTCAATAACCAAACTCAAGCTTCAAAACCCAACAAGTTCTTCCATTTTCCACCAAAACCCAAGAACCAAAAGTTGTAGAAACGAAATTAGATAAGGGATTTACCTTGTGAGTGAGGAATGGAGGTAGAAGATGAAGTTTTGGAGAGTTTTTGGGAGTGAAACCACTTCAAGACTCCATTTTTACACCTTTCTTTCCCTTCAAGCTTCAAAGTTGCCTTTTCTCTCTCCCTTTCTCTCTCTAATTTCGGCCAGCACATAAAATGAGGAGAGAAGTGGTCCAAATTGCTTTAAAACCCTAGTTTGATGACATTCCAATGTTACCCTTAGACCCAATCCTTCTAATTTAACTTTGGTGAGGGTAGAACGGTCGAACCGGTGATTTTTTTTTGGCAAAAGTTGACTTTCCACCGGAAAAGTCAACCGATGATTCCGGGAGCCATTCGGGACCTTCCCGGGACTCAAAAGCTTAGCCGTTGTTACGGTTAGCTTAGTTGGGTCGTTTCCTTTTAAATGACTGTCTTTGTGAAAAAGTCAAACCCGAATCAAAATATGTCGATTTTGGAGTATTAGCGAATAAATTTAGTATGAGCTGAGATAATTGTGGGTGGAGATTGCTTTTTTTCTTTGGGCTCTAATGTCCATTACCTTGAGGCCCAACCACTTAAGTCCATTTGTATTTGTTTTGGCTCATATAAGTAAAGGTGAACAATAAGGTTCCTTTTTTTTTTGATCGGCAAAGCAGAAATGAATTAATAACCTCTCTTGAGGTAAAAGAGGAAACAGGAAACAAACCAACTTCTTCCCACAATCAATCATATGTTGATTTGTAAGGGGAGAAGAAGGAAACTATAGGTATTAAAATGAAACCTAGAAAATAAAACATTGAGGTAAATAGATGGCACTTGTGAATGCGGTGGGACTTGGATGCTTTGAATGCGTCAGTGCAGATCAAAAGAGTAACGTAAAGCTGAGGGTATGTATTTGCAGCTGGAGGTGAAACTTGTGTCCCAAGTAATGGAAATGGAGGGTATGAAGTTGCAAATGTAGAAGAAACTTGCGTCCCAAGTTATGCAGGAGTTGAGATGCAGAGTTACTGTTGGATATATGCTTGTATGTTCTTTGAAAATTGATGATTGAAGAGCTTCAGCCGGATGATTGGTGAGCTTCAGCCGGAACATGGATTGCAGTAGGGATGATCCAAGTATCAAGATGATCTTTAGCTCCTTGGATGATGATGTTGAACTGAATTGAGGAGGCTGCAGAGTGTAAATGCAAAGAAGAGGCACGCCATGACTGCTGAAGTTGTAATTGATGGCAAGCAACCATCCTAGAGAGTAGGAATGGAGAAGCACCTGAAAATGAAGCAGCAAACAAACAAAAAGAAGACACTCATCTAAATAAACTACCCAAAAACACAAGAGGAGAAGGAGGGAAGAGGAGCTGAAGAACCCACACTCCAGGAGCCAAAACAAACCAAAAAACCTTACCAAAGCTCACAACAGTCCCCAAACCCAACCCAACCTACCCCAAAACCCTCCCCCCCAGGAAAATCACCATTGGAGATAGCCAAAACCTACCACCAGTTGAGAGCAGCAAGTAATAGGTGAGGCTTTCCAGGTCCTGAATGGGAAGAATATCCCTTTTGATTTGAATAGAGCCAACTCCCAGCTATAAGACTGAGTCACTATTTTGTCAAAAATGAGAGCAGGTGACTGAACAACCCCATTGAATATTAGATCATTTCTGGCAAGCCAGATTTGCCAGCAAGTGAGTTGAGCTAGGTTGCACCAAGAGGAGATTTTGTATCTTGAGATCAAGGATGGCCAAGAAGAAAGGAGGGTTTGGATATTGCCAAGTATCACCCAAACTAACCCCCACCAAGAAAGGACCATAGACCAAACATGCCAAGCCCTTCCACAATGCAGGAGAACATGTGGTCCATTCTCAAAGTCCCAGCTGCAAATTTTGAAAAGAAGATCATCCATATTTAGAGGCATACCTCTAGCTTCAAGGAAACAGTTGGTTGGTAGAGCCTCATGGCAAGCAAGCCAGCAAAAGGCAGTGATCTTAGGTGGAATTCCAGGTATCCAAAGAGACTGAAGCCAGCTGAACTAAGAAGGTGGATTGGATCTTTGTTGTTGGAGAAGTGTATAAAACCTTGATACAGAGAAGCCTTTAGGATCCCCAGCCCAAGTGAGAGTGTCTTGGTGGGAGGAGAGATGTACCCCATTGAGGATGAATTGCAAAGTCATAGAATGAGTATTGTGCAACTGAACAGTGAAAAGAAAAAGAAAGAAAAAGGAAAGAGAAGAAGAGGATCGACAACAAGGGCGGCGGCTTCATTCAGGAGAGAGAATGATCTTGGGTGACAACCACCAAGGGTGTCTTCATCTTCTCGGGTCCTTGCATAGAAGTCAAAGAACACCAACTTGGGGTTCAAAGATTAGCTGGCGGCTCAAAGAAAAGGAGACAGAGATCAAGGCTTTATGGGTGTGGTCTTCTCGTTATTTGGTGGTGTGTTGCAACATCAAGGAGTTAAGATTCTTGGACTTTGTTTGATGGGTGGTGACTAAACACGTGGAGAGAGAGGATTAAGAAATCAATGATAATTGATTTGATTTGGTAAACAAAAGGGAAGAATCAAGAGGTTTGACTTTGGTTTCTGTTCTTGTGTGTTGAGCTTCGCAAATCAATAGGTCTGGTAGTTGTGCTACTGATTCGAGAACATGACATCACTTTTATCTTGTGTGGTTGTGATAACAGTCAAAAGTAAATCAACATATTCCTTGGTTGAAGAAAGTGTAGTTGGTGGCTGGAAAGAAAATGGTTGCAGGAACAGGAGCAATATATCATATTGCTATTCTTCTTGAAGGGGCAACCAATCCAAGCAAGGTAAGAACACTGGTGTGTGTTTTATTTGACGGTCTTTACTATCAAAAGTGATTTCTGGAGTTAATTTTTGGAGACCCGAAGGACGTTTTCCCGATTCCGGGTAAAATGGGCATTCCGGACCCATTTTGCCAAGTTGAGCAATTGTGATTAGTTTGGGTATTTTCCCTCTTTAATCCACACTTGAATTAGCATTAAATTCGTATATTGCTTGAAACCTTAGACTTTGGACCCGAGTTTGACAGAGGAGGAGACTTCGAACGAGGAGGAAGCTAGCCAGGTCGACCGCTGCTAGAATGAGATCGCTCTTGAGGTAGGGAAAGTCCTAACTCCTCGAGTTTTTCAATACTAGTATGCCTATTAGGTTAATAAAATCGGAAAGGTCCTAGACTTGCATATAGGATGCGAATAACTTGAATAAATGTCCTTCGTTTGCTAATAAACGGACGTGTCTAGTAAGCATGCTTAGGATGTAAATCACTAGTGTAACTCGCTTTCGATACTTGGGAATTGATTTACTGGTGATGAGCCCTCGGATTAGTTGTTGTGCTAGGTTCACATGCTTGGTTGCCTAATTTGGATAAGTTAAGAGTCTAATACAACTAGATGATTCAATCTACCAAATATGAATGCTTGATTGTTTAATTGTGTACTTGATGGAATGCTTGACTCTTGAACGGTTGAAGGATTGAATGGGGAATCGAGTATGACTGGTTGTGCCAAGCGGTACGATCAGGTGATCCATGAACCGATAGATCGTAGTTGGTAAGTAAATGGTAAGTGTGAGATTATGATTGACTTTTTTGGTGTGCTGTGATGGAATTATGATTCGTTAAGCATCGGTTGTTCCTTGATTGTTTGAGATTGTTACCCACGCTGCGGGTGGGGTAGTATCATAGTCGGTATCGGTATGTCACCCATGCTGCGGGTGGGGTAGTGTCATAGGGTACCCACACCAAAGAGAACGCCGGTGTGGGGTAGTACCTAAGCCGATAATTTGGTATCCGATATGGTACCTACACCGAAGGAAGCGCCGGTGTGGGGTAGTATCATAATCGGTATCGGTATGGCACCCACGATGCGGGTGGGGTAGTGTCATAGGGTACCCACACCAAAGAGAACGCCGGTGTGGGGTAGTACCTAAACCGATAATTTGGTATCCGATATGGTACCTACACCGAAGGAAGCGCCGGTGTGGGGTAGTATCATAGTCGGTATCGGTATGGCACCCACGCTGCGGGTGGGGTAGTGTCATAGGGTACCCATACCAAAGAGAACGCCGGTGTGGGGTAGTACCTAAGCCGATAATTTGGTATCCGATATGGTACCTACACCGAAGGAAGGGCCGGTGTGGGGTAGTATCATAGTCGGTATCGATATGGCAACCACGCTGCGGGTGGGGTAGTGTCATAGGGTACCCACACCAAAGAGAACGCCGGTGTGGGGTAGTACCTAAGCCGATAATTTGGTATCCGATATGGTACCTACACCGAAGGAAGCGCCGGTGTGGGGTAGTATCATAGTCGGTATCCGGTATGGTACCTACACTAAAGGAAGTGCCGGTGTGGGGTAGTATCATAGCCGTGGGATTGGACCCTGCGAGACATAGATTATCGGACCCTACAAAACATTGGATATCGGCCCCTACGGGGCAATTGGATGGTTTACCCTACGGGGATGGTTACTGGTTATTTCACCCAAGTGTATACGTCCTACGGGAGCTATACCTTGGTTCCCTATGACATATGGTCCTTTGAAAACGTTTCCGAGAATCCCGATGATAAGCGCCTTCAGGGGTTGTTACCGGTAGTCCGACGTTATGCGTCTCCTCTGGACCGAGGGAAAATCCGACATGACACAATGAGTATTGTGGATCGGAGGGTGGCGACTTCATGTCCCACGACATTAATCTGAACATCCTATCCTTTATTGGTTATTTAAGAAATGCATTTATAACGTTATTTTCTTACGATTATTGTTGACTCTTCATGATGGCTAAACACTCGTTTTACCCCTACTTTTCAACGTATTCATAATTATTTGTTTTTGAGATCCGCACTAAAATTATGAAGACCTAATGGTTGAACTAAAAGGGGTGACCTGGTTATTGATTTTTCCCTACTGAGCGTAAGCTCACCCCTATCTATTGATGACTGTTTTACAGGTTTGCGTGATGACTAGTGGACTCGAGGCTTGGGAGCTTCTGGGGTCCGGGTGCTTAGAGATGTTGGTCTTTATTTTGTAGTCTTGAACCTTTGTTAAAGAACTATTATGACTTTTGTAAACCCTTTTGTTGGAGGCTTACTTATAAGTGGTGATTTGGAGACTTTTTACTATATTAAAGTCGGATGCTTACTTGATTTTATGCCTTTTATTATTACATTTTCTTTCTATTAAGTTACGTCTCGAGTCCGGTCTAGAACCGTATTTGGGGCGTGACAATTTGGTATCAGAGCCTGGTTTCATTTGAAACAGGTTTCTTTGTGAACGCGTTTTCAAACCTCGGACCAACGTCAATTAGGTGGGTAGAGTTAGGAAGTCTAAGTCGTGACACTCAGTGACACAGTTTGGAAACATTGACTCGGAGAGTTGGAACGACACGAGTCGTGGATTGCTTCGATGTTGTTTAAATTGAATCTTTTACACTACAATGATTGCATTGCTTGATTGGTATCCTTTCCCTATTGACTGTAAGTTACAGTGATCGGTGAAGCCGAACGGTTGAGATCGGAATTGGATTAACGGGCAATGATCGACCCGCTATGCATTCGTTGTAAAGTAGGCCAATTGTTGGTGGTGTTGCCATTTTGGTGGCTCGTTTCTAAAGTTTTCAAGTTGAAGTATGGTCTTATTCAATTGTTGACTTGTTTAAGTGACCACTGTTCTGGAGCACGAGAACTCCATGTATTGATTGTATTGAGAATTCTGGTGGGGCACGAGAACCCCGTATACCGATTGTGTTGAGAATTTTGGTGGGGGCACGAGAACCCCGTGGTATTTGGGAGCACGAGCACTCCGCATACCGGTTGTATTGAGAATTGTGGGAGCACGAGAACTCCGTATACTAAGAACTTTGAGGAGCACGAGAACTTTGTGTATTGATTGTGTTGTGTACTTGGCCGAGCATGAGAACTCGCGTACTAATTATCTTATGAAATTGATGGGTAAATGCCCGCATAAGCGGAGGGTTAGTGGAAATTACGAATAGGTCATGCCGAAATTTCTGTAGAACTGAAATGTTTGCACTATCACGGGTTGACTCAGGGGCGCCACTGTAGTCGAGCGTGATGGTTGGATGTCAAGTTGTTACAATGAGATTCGGGGACGCCTGAATCAGGTTGTAACGACGCGAGATCGACATGAAAGTTTGAATAAAAGTTAAGAGTGAGAACCTGTGGAAGGGAAAGAAATGCTAAGTTTTGATGAATTTGATCGTGTTACGATGCTAGACCCCATTTATTGAAAGGATACCCGAGCACGGGGTATGCCTGTTGCCTTGTGCCTTGTGTGAATTACTTGAGATTATTTCCTCCTGTGGGAGTTGATTGAGTGATTGGATTGAACCCTCTTGTGGGAATTGATTGATTGATTTGATGGAATCGCTGACTGTCGTTGTGAGATGCATTGGGATGCGAACTTGTGCGACTATATATAAGTACTATATATAACTACTAAGCATAAGAGCTGTAGTCTTTGGATGACTTATGAGACGCACGAGAACGTCATGTTATGATGAATCGAACCGATTGGGTTAAACTGAGTTATGAACCTATGTGTTCTACATGCATCGAGTATACGAGCTGTCACGTGTTTATATCCCGAGGGGTACCAGGAGCCGCCCAGCTGTGGGGCAGAGCCAGACACCAGCTGCTGGTCTGGCAGGGGCAACGAGCGCCCAGGGTGCTGCTTCCACAGAGCACCAGAGTTTTGAGGATAGACCGGTGGGGTCACCACCTAGAGTTCCTCCAGTCGCAAAGCCGACTTAGGCGGCCCCTATTGAAGAAGTGGTTTGCGCAGTGTTAGCAGCGCTCAACATGAGACTGCAACACCGACACAAGAGTCTGTGCCTACTGCCGACGCAGTCACTACCGAGATGCCAGGCCAGGTGGACAGTTACATGGCCCAGGCACTCAGGGACTTTCATAAGTTGAGTACACCAATCTATTCCGGGAATTCAGACCCCGAGACAGTTGTAGTATGGTTGGAGCGGATTACCCACAACCTTAATACTTTTAGAGTATTCTGATATTCGTTGGAGAATATTTTCCGCGACCTCCCAGCTGAGGGAGAAGCACGATACTGGTGGCAACTTGTGCAGAACAGGGTTGGAAATGGCTTTCAGCCATTCAGCGGACTGTCCTTGGGACAATATTTCCATCGATCCGTTCGAGATGACCAACACCAGCAGTAGAGAGACATTTTGGGAGACCGCCAAGGCGCGGAAGATCAGGCCGAGGCCGAGGGGCTTCTTAAGGCCGTCAGAGAGTCGCGATCCTAGGAGGCAGACGACCTCAAGATTGTTTCATCCACAGACCCAGTCCGGTGAGACACGACGGGTTGGAGCAGTAGCGTCTGTTGACCCCGCCCCGGTGGCATAGTCTTGTCCTTCGTGCAGACCGTTGGAACATCTGGGCCAAGACTGCCCGTTGAGTGAGGGATCTACGAACCGTTCCACATGTCGATCTACGAGAGCTGATAAGAGAACATACTGCCATAGCAGCAAATTCTTCCACCCCCCATCGAGAGGAGGACCTCCGATGCGGCAGGGCCGAGCGGACATGATTACCGGACCCCGAGTCGAGTAACTTGTTACCGATCTTGAGATCGCTTAGAGTACTTGTTACCATTTACATTTTGGTTTTCGTGTTTGCTGACACTTGAGCATTACATTGGGTGGTATTGGTTCGTGATTACTTATTGTTCGAACAAGTTTATAACTGTTAAGCCCACCGATACTTTAAACACACTGACTAGAGGTATGGTAGTACCGACTAGTGTCAGTGGGAGTTGGAAAGTGGAGTAACAGCCTTGACCAGTAAACGGTCCGACCGGTCACAGGAGATGACCGAGCTACGATAAGATCAGAGTAGCGCAACAGAAGCGTGGTGGGCCCATACCCACAGGATTCGTGATCTACAGCTTCTGCTACCCCCGCTACAAGATTTAAGTTATAAGATTCGAACCGTCGAGACGATTTTGTTTCAAAATCCCGGTTAACGAGCGAAAAGTTGCACGCGTGTGTGCCGTACGTGGGAAACTACACTAAGGTGTGTTTTCTTACGTTCCTTTCCTGAAGGACTAATCGTTTTAGCGCCAGTCCACACAGAACAAACGGATAACACTGAGAGTTAACCAGACGACTTTCCTATTGGGTCTCGATGGAGGGTATGAACACATACTTGCAGCGGAAATAACTCGAGACCATGCCATAGAACACTACCAAATATTAGATAAACAAGAGAATAAACAATATGGATGTCTCCTTACCAATTCGTTCAAGAACACCAAAGAAACGATGATCGGCTTGAGTCTCCAAGACGCCTACGTATCCAATTGGAATCAAAGCCACGTAGTTCTTCTTTAGATGACTCAAGAACACAACAAGAGGGTGGAAAAATGCCAAACCCGAAATTGGAGGGTGAGAGGGAGTGAAGTTGTGTTTTTCTTCTTGTCTTGTGATTTGTTGTAGGAAAAAGATGACTTAAACCATCAACAACCATCAAGGACAAGTAAGGTGTGAAGCATGGTGTGAAGTAAGACAAGTATGGTGCTAAGTATGGCATGACAAGATGGGTTAGGTGGTGAATCACCAACACCTTAATCCTTGTCTTGCTTACTTAGTATTAATTAATCAAGACTTGATTAATTAGTTCCATGGGCCTTGGTTGCATGGGCCTTTCATGGGCCTCTTGGAACATGGCCCATGGCCATTCCCAACGAGGTCCCGTGACGTGCTCATCGCCTCCAAGCCTTCCATACCGGAAATGTCCAATATTATCCGACGCGATCAATCCCAAGACTCCAAGCCTTGTCTTGATCTGTAATGTCCTATTCACTTCCGGGCACATGACCCAAAACCCAGTTTTGGTCATGTCCCGAGACAACTCTCTTTTGGCCATTCTCCATAAATGTGTCAATGAGTTTCATCCTTCGGTGTGACCCTTAGGTTTATGCATGTCGATAGATCAACATAAAATCCCATTTTACTTGATCCTATATAAGTGGCAACTAACGAGACTTTAGTATTTCCAGACACTACATAGCGAATCGAACCAATCGATTCTAACTTTTCCGTCGTCCCTGTCATTATCCTTTTATCTCTGATATCCTGATTGAGATAAGGCATAGAGCCATCACCCTTATTATTCTCAATCACTGTTCCTTGATATGTGAGATGACTGAATATATGATACCTAGTATCATGTGCATGGCCATGCTATTCTTTCAGTCACTCTCGATCAAGCGGCCGAGAACCGATATCTTTCCCATACCTCAGTATGAGGGATAAATCCCTTAGCCGTCTTTCGTGTCACTCATGCAGCCCGTCCCCAAGCCAATCTTGGCCGTTATGGAAGCCATGTTACGGACAACGTTAGGCTCAGGTCAAACTTAGTTGTTGACTGCATAATGATCACAAAGACTCCTTGGTCTAAGGATACATGACAAGCTACGACAATGAATATGCTCATGACTTGATCTATGACACATATTCATGTCGGGTCGTCCAATATCATGTCCCACATGATATCTATGATCAGACTCCGGAATCCCATTCCAATGACTAACAGAACGTAAGACATGAAGAGTCATCTTTCATACTAGTCGCTTCTAGAGAAGCTTTGTTGACTAGGGACCCATCGAGTGTGATATATCTCGATCTATGGTTCTATTCGCATTGTGGGCATAGATCAGAACACACATCGATATATTACTCCAACACATAAGTAATATAAAGCCGCTTTTATTTTATTGCTAATGATGACACATACATTTGGACATTTATGATTGAACTACGGGCACTAAGGCTAACATTTCCCAGCGGAGAAGAACACGGAGAACGCGAGCCGAGTACCAAGGCAGATCTCCATCACAAGAGAAGAACGAACGCTAATGTCCCGCGAGGACTAAGCATAACCATGAGGTTACGCCCTAGAAGTGAGAGCACCTCACGTTGAAATCCAGCTACAGATAGCCGAGGGCGACTACCACAAGCTTCCAAGCCAATAACAAGATGGCACCGAACGAAGCGTTGTGTGGTAGGTCGAGTTTTGTGTCTTGCATAGGCACAGGGAAAGATAAGAGTTAACCGATTGTTGATTCGGAATTATTCAAAGAATGATTAAAGGAACCACGCTAGTTCCCGAACTGTTCAAATTTTCGAGGTCTCAGTGCGTGTTGATCACTCCTGGAGTGGTGACTTGGGTGGACTTGACTGTAGGTCGTGTTGATCGATAACTCGTGGACGGGTGTCAATGGTATAAGGAATACCGCCAGTTGGGATAACCCTTGACAATCGATCACGGATCGTGTGTCACGGTCGAGTGTAATTATCGCACGTTTAGTTTTGGTGTCTTGAAGGACGCCTACTTTCGACTAATTGCCAGTAAGAGGGCCATCGATCCTTGTTGTTGAGCGTCGTTCGTCCGACTAGATGTTGGTAGAGTTCATGGTGGTACTGAACCATGCACCGGTTTTGAGAACCGTAGACTCATTGATATGATGATTTGGGTGAGACGAATTGTGATGTGTTTTGATCAAGGGTTGAGAACTGGTATCGATGTCAAGAGAAATGTTGCGAGTTGGGTAATCTTCCCGATTGATCACAGTTAGGTGTTGATGGATACCGCGAGTTAGGTTTGTGATGCTTAATGTGTGATTGACCTGTATCAGTTTGAGAATCTTGATAAGGTTTACCCGGTGTGACATGCTACTACGTTGGACAAGCGTACCATGCTTGGTATGACAGGGGCTTATGATTAAGTTATGTTTTGAGGCATGCCGTCTTTCGACTAGATGCCAACACATTGTACCATTTACTAGCTTGAGGTACGTCTACCTTTCCACGAGATGTGATGAAACGAGCGGTTGTTCCAAACCCTGCAGCAGTAATGGGAACTTTTGTTTTGATGGTAGCATCTGTGTGTTACTTGCTGGCTTTGTGTGGGGTAGGTCGAGACATGACCTTTTTGACGTTCCAGTGTGAACTGTCCTTGTAACGATTACTACAGAGAAACTGAGAAGTACATCTACGGATGGCTCCGTCCTTGCCCGATTTTCGGAGTATTGCGGTAAGACGCCCATACCGACGGAAAGTTCCGGTGTGGCATGTATGAACCGAGGCCGTTCTATCCGGTGTGATACCGATATCGTTGGGGATTCTGATGAGAGGTATTTACATCGAGGTTGTTTGTGACGGTCCGCTGCCTACACTAACGTTGGATTTCATTATAGATTGCCGAGATCGTTATCTGGCATTTCTCAGTGTCTGAGGGACAATCGACTTGTTATGGTTGGTCTTGACTCGATAGTGTTTGAGTTTTATTGTGGTTAGTCCCGGTAACAGTTGCTAAAGAGGAAATTGAGAAGTAATGTTAGTTTGTGGTTCCGACTCTGTTCGACTTGCAGAGCGTCCCAGCAGGATACCTGTGCCGACGGAAATTTCCGGTTTGGGATATCTAGACAGTTACCTGAGGTTCTTAAGCGTTTGAACATTTGTCGGCTTGTGCTTTTGCTCGGTTTTCTTGGAGTTGATGTGGGACATCACACATTTGAGTTGTGAACTGTTGATGAAGACTGTGTTTCACCGCCAAGTACGGATTTTTAGTAACTAGCGTGATCTAGTGAAGCACGAGTAAGTGAAGGTCGTGTAAATTCGGAAACGGTTAAAGATCGTGCAGAACCGACAGAAGAGTTACCCAAATGAAAGGCGCATGCCTCCTGAGTTTAAATTGGTGATCAGATATTCTGAGAGTGAGACTAAGAAGGGCATTTAGCGGTTCGACCGCGATGGAGGCAAGTTGGCCCCGCAAATTATCATACATTTGAGATCTTCAGGCAGAACTAGAGCCGTTGCCTAACAGCTTCCACGTGTTTCCCAATCTACGGAAGTGCACCGCGGATCTCTCGATTGTGATTTTAATCAGGCGTTCCCTGAGATAGGGTCAAGTAGAGCGCGTTCGTTTTAAATTTCGAGGACGAAATTCTTTTAAGGGGGGTAGACTGTAAGAACCGTCCCCGGTCGAACCGGTGATTTTTTTCGGCAAAAGTTGACTTTCCGTCGGAAAAGTCAACCGATGACTCCGGGAGCCATTCGGGACCTTCCCGGGACTCAAAAGCTTAGTCGTTGTTACGGTTAGCTTAGTTGGGTCGTTTCCTTTTAAATGATTGTCTTTGTGAAAAAGTCAAACCCGAATCAAAATATGTCGATTTTGGAGTATTAGCGAATAAATTTAGTATGAGCTCAGATAATTGTGGGTGGAGATTGATTTTTTTCTTTGGGCTCTAATGTCCATTACCTTGAGGCCCAACCACTTAAGCCCATTTGTAATTGTTTTGGCTCATATAAGTAAAGGTGAACAATAGGGTTCCTTTAGAATGAGTACTGTGCAACTGAACAGTGAAAAGAAAAAGAAAAAAAAAGGAAAGAGAAGAAGAGGATCGACAACAAGGGCGGCGGCTTCATTCAGGGGAGAGAATGATCTTGGGTGACAACCACCAAGGGTGTCTTCATCTTCACGGGTCCTTGCGTAGAAGTCAAAGAACACCAACTTGGGGTTCAAAGATTAGCTGGCGGCTCAAAGAAAAGGAGACAGAGATCAAGGCTTTATGGGTGTGGTCTTCTCGTTATTGGGTGGTGTGTTGCAACATCAAGGAGTTGAGATTCTTGGACTTTGTTTGATGGGTGGCGACTAAACACGTGGAGAGAGAGGATTAAGAAATCAATGATAATTGATTTGATTTGGTAAACAAAAGGGAAGAATCAAGAGGTTTGACTTTGGTTTCTGTTCTTGTGTGTTGAGCTTCGCAAATCAATAGGTCTGGTAGTTGTGCTACTGATTCGAGAACATGACATCACTTTTATCTTGTGTGGTTGTGATAACAGTCAAAAGTAAATCAACATATTCCTTGGTTGAAGAAAGTGTAGTTGGTGGCTGGAAAAAAAATGGTTGCAGGAACAGGAGCAATATATCATATTGCTATTCTTCTTGAAGGGGCAACCAATCCAAGCAAGGTAAGAACACTGGTGTGTGTTTTATTTGACGGTCTTTACTATCAAAAGTGATTTCTGGAGTTAATTTTTGGAGACCCGAAGGACGTTTTCCCGATTCCGGGTAAAATGGGCATTCCGGACCCATTTTGCCAAGTTGAGCAATTGTGATTAGTTTGGGTATTTTCCCTCTTTAATCCACACTTGAATTAGCATTAATTCGTATATTGCTTGTAACCTTAGACTTTGGACCCGAGTTTGACGGAGGAGGAGACTTCGAACGAGGAGGAAGCTAGCCAGGTCGACCGCTGCTAGAATGAGATCGCTCTTGAGGTAGGGAAAGTCCTAACTCCTCGAGTTTTTCAATACTAGTATGCCTATTAGGTTAATAAAATCGGAAAGGTCCTAGACTTGCATATAGGATGCGAATAACTTGAATAAATGTCCTTCGTTTGCTAATAAACGGACGTGTCTAGTAAGCATGCTTAGGATGTAAATCACTAGTGTAACTCGCTTTCGATACTTGGGAATTGATTTACTGGTAGGGAGGCCGTGATGAGCCCTCAGATTAGTTGTTGTGCTAGGTTCACATGCTTGGTTGCCTAATTTGGATAAGTTAAGAGTCTAATACAACTAGATGATTCAATCTACCAAATATGAATGCTTGATTGTTTAATTGTGTACCTGATGGAATGCTTGACTCTTGAACGATTGAAGGATTGAATGGGGAATCGAGTATGACTGGTTGTGCCAAGCGGTACGATCAGGTGATCGATGAACCGATAGATCGTGGTTAGTAAGTAAATGGTAAGTGTGAGATTATGATTGACTTTTTTGGTGTGCTGTGATGGAATTATGATTCGTTAAGCATCGGTTGTTCCTTGATTGTTTGAGACTGTTACCCACGCTGCGGGTGGGGTAGTATCATAGTCGGTATCGGTATGGCACCCACGCTGCGGGTGGGGTAGTGTCATAGGGTACCCACACCAAAGAGAACGCCGGTGTGGGGTAGTACCTAAGCCGATAATTTGGTACCCGATATGGTACCTACACCAAAGGAAGCGCCGGTGTGGGGTAGTATCATAGTCGGTATCGGTATGGCACCCACGCTGCGGGTGGGGTAGTGTCATAGGGTACCCACACCAAAGAGAACGCCGGTGTGGGGTAGTACCTAAGCCGATAATTTGGTATCCGATATGGTACCTACACCGAAGGAAGCGCCGGTGTGGGGTAGTATCATAGTCGGTATCGGTATGGCACCCACGCTGCGGGTGGGGTAGTGTCATAGGGTACCCACACCAAAGAGAACGCCGGTGTGAGGTAGTACCTAAGCCGATAATTTGGTACCCGATATGGTACCTACACCGAAGGAAGCGCCGGTGTGGGGTAGTATCATAGTCGGTCTCCGGTATGGTACCTACACTAAAGGAAGTGCCGGTGTGGGGTAGTATCATAGCCGGCGGATTGGACCCTGCGAGACATAGATTATCAGACCCTACAGAACATTGGATATCGGCCCCTACGGGGCAATTGGACGGTTTACCCTACGGGGATGGTTACTGGTTATTTCACCCAAGTGTATGCATCCTACGGGAGCTATACCTTGGTTCCCTATGACATATGGTCCTTTGGAGACGTTTCCGAGAATCCCGATGATAAGCGCCTTCAGGGGTTGTTACCGGTAGTCCGACGTTATGCGTCTCCTCTGGACCGAGGGAAAATCCGACATGACACAATGAGTATTGTGGATCGGAGGGTGGCGACTTCATGTCCCACGACATTAATCTGAACATCCTATCCTTTATTGGTTATTTAAAAAATGCATTTATAACGTTATTTTCTTACGATTATTGTTGACTCTTCATGATGGCTAAACACTCGTTTTACCCCTACTTTTCAACGTATTCATAATTATTTGTTTTTGAGATCCGCACTAAAATTGTGAAGACCTAATTGTTGAACTAAAAGGGGTGACCTGGTTATTGATTTTTCACTACTGAGCGTAAGCTCACCCCTATCTATTTATGACTGTTTTACAGGTTTGCGTGATGACTAGTGGACTCGAGGCTTGGGTGCTTAGAGCTGTTGGTCTTTATTTTGTAGTCTTGAACATTTGTTAAAGAACTATTATGACTTTTGTAAACCCTTTTGTTGGAGGCTTACTTATAAGTGGTGATTTGGAGACTTTTTACTATATTAAAGCCGGATGCTTACTTGATTTTATGCCTTTTATTATTACATTTTCTTTCTATTAAGTTACGTCTCGAGTCCGGTCTAGAACCGGATTTGGGGCGTGACAGTCAAATAGGGGTCTTTTCTTCTCCTCCAAGCCAAGAGGGACAAGTGTCCTAGTTGGGGACCACTTTGTCTCTAATAAAAACCAACACTTTAGTTAATTCGAGATTAGTCGATAAAAGGGCCCCGTTGAACGAAAATTGACTGCTACAGGATTACAGTCAAAAATACTGGAATTGGGTCAACTAAACTAACAATGAGATTGGTTAAGCTCTTTGGGCCGTGGGAAGGTCCCGAATGACTTCCGGAGTCCTCAGTCGACTTTTCCGGTCGAAAGTCAAATTTTGTCGAAAACCACCGGTTCGACCGGGATCGACCGGGGGCGGTTCTTACACCCCTCGTTCTACATGGACTTTCTCCAGAGCTCGTCATTACTGGAGCTCGTCATCGATTGATCTTGTCGCCGGTTACTCTGCTCTTGTCATTGGTTGCTCGAGACCCTTACATATGTTCGGTCTTTGTCCGTCAGACTTGGATTCTGTATTAGTTCGCCGGATTCTTGGCCCCTCAGGTCAAATCTGGTGTCTGGCTGGAGAGGGTCCCCCTCCGTTCTTTGTGGATGGTTTGGCCAGGGATCGAGGTGCTCGGATCATCCTCGTCTACTGTTGCTCGTGGAGGTTGGGTAGCCAGAGTTCTCCCCTCTGGTTAGTTCGCCCTTCAGAGTGGAGTGTTGTCGGATCTCGTCGTCGGAAGCTCTAAAAGAGGGGTGTCTCCTATTCTCCCTCTTTCTTGCCCTGGTTCTCGACTCCCAGTTGTGACATATATGGATCGAGCCTCTGTGGCTGGGATTTTGGTTTCTGCTGCTTCTTTGTGAGGTTTGGTGGTTACGGTGATAGTTGTCTCAAGTAGTTAAATCTAGTTTGGGTGTTGGCCTCCGAAGTTTCTGACTCTGATGTAGATCTTCTCCCCGCGGTGATGCGAGTGGAGCCTCTTTCGAGTCATAGGAAGTGTCTGGTTTAATTTCTGACCGTGGGTTGCGTTTCTTCATCCTTCGGGGTGTTGATCGTTGTGGAACTGTCTTACCTGCGTCTGCTGGTTCGTTTTATTTCCGAACATTTCGTTTCAAATCCGGTTGTGGGACGCATTTCTTCATCTCCCGGGTGTTGATCGTCGTGGATCTGGTGATTCGTCGTGCTACTGGTTCTAGTATTCTGAAACTTATGTTTAAGATTTGTGTCCCCTCATTGTCCCTTTATCAATATCAGCTTGGTATTCATCTACTTTCTCCCTCATTCGTGGTTAGGACTCATCGATTTTAGGTATTGACCGTCGATGAGTCGTTTGGTCATTGTGTCTTTTAGCTGTTTACCCTTAGATTCGCATATTGGGTATAGTGTGTTCAAGTGATTATTACCCTCCAGAGCAGTCTCTATCACTTGCGGTGTTAGCCGCTAACGTGTTAGTGTCCGTCTTCCAATCTGTGTGACAAGTTGATGGTTCTGATGAGAAAGGGTGTTCTACATTCTTAGGTATTCGGTTCGGTTTATATTAATATCCTTTGTGCTTAATGGTTGAAAAACCGGGTTGAAGACATTTATTACTTTTTTGTGCTTCATAGTTGTAAAATTTGGGTGTTAGTCCTATTTTATTTTTACTTGTTTCGCGCTTGATGGTTGTAATATCTGTTTTTGTAGACCTTTATCGAGGTTCCTTGGATAGAGATGCTCGTTTCTTTGTATTGGTTTGAATCTATTGTACGGTTTGAGGTAGAAATCTGTTTAGTCTTTCCGTCTAATCTGTTTTGGCTAAAAATAATTTGGTTTAGATTGTTACTTGTTTCTTGTCTTTCATCCTCTAATAAATGAGGTTGCTTTATATAAATTTATTTTTTGATAAAAAAAAACAAAAACTTCACTTGTTACATATATGCTCGTTCACAAACCACATTTCATATCGTAAATCACCAAAATGGCTCAAGCTAATGTGAATGAAGGAACCAATGATATCCTTTCTCTCCTCGTCTTCCTCTCACTCATCTTCTTCATTCTCAAGCACTTGAAGAGCTCCAAATGCAGAGCTCCACTGCCACCAGGTCCATATCAATGGCCACTTGTAGGGAATCTACTCCAAGTTGGAAAGAGCCCTCGCTTCACTCTAACCAAACTTGCTCAAACTTACGGACCACTCATGTCAGTGAGGCTTGGAACCCAACTCGTGGTTATCGGGTCCTCTCACGTTGCTGCCATGGAGATCCTCAAAACCCATGATCGCAATCTGTCCGGAAGGTACGTTCCTCACGCTTCGCCAGCAAAGCCCGCGGAGAAGAACAACAAGTCCGTTGGATGGATCGTTGAGTGCAACAATGAATGGAAACAAATGCGCACAATGTGCCGAAAAGAGCTCTTCTCGAATCGGTCTGTTGAGGCTCAAGCAAGTATAAGGGAGGCCAAGGCTATGGAGATGGTGAGGTTTGTGAGTGGCATGGAAGGCAAGGCTGTTAAGATCAAGGATGTGGCTTTCGCTGCTATTGTTTGTATGTTGAGTAGTATTTTAGTGTCAAAAGATGTTGTGGGCTTGGAGGAAGAGATTGTGGAGGGAACTTTAGGTAGCATTGTGAAGGGTATTGGAGAAGTAGTTTCTTCTCCTAATGTCTCAGACTATTGGCCGATTTTGAGTGGATTGGATGTACAAGGTCTTCGCAAGAGGTCTTTGGAGCTATGTGCTAGGACTTGTTCCTTGTGGGAGCCTATACTCAAGGAGAGGAGAGAAAAGAACAAAGTTGGTGTTGACTCAGCAACCCAACACGACTTTCTTGATGCTATGATCAACAATGGATGTTCTGATGAGCAAATCAACACAATGATAATGGTTTGATCTGATCCCTTCTTGTTTATTTGAGATTGAATACATAAAAATATATTTAATTAATGTTTTATCAGTGTTCTAAAAATTCCGACCAGATCCTGCCTAGGCTAGGCGTCCGTCGAATTCCCATTTATTTGTTGGCTGACCCGATTAATTTGATTAAATCTAGATTAATCTCCGTTTAGTTTTCGATTAATTCTCAAAGGTCTTAACCGTCTGATTAGCGCCTAACGAATTTTAGAACGTTGGTTAGATAGCTGATATATAGTGGTGATGCAGGAGTTGTTAACTGCTGGTTCGGACACAAGTAGCTCGACAGTGGAGTGGACACTAGCAGAGCTGATGAAGAACCCAGAAATGATGAAGAAAGCTAAAGAGGAAGTAGAAGGAGAAGTGAAGCAAGAAGGTGAAATTAGAGAGACCCATTTACCTCAGCTGAGTTTCATTCAAGCTTGCATCAAAGAGACCATGAGGCTTCACCCTCCCGTGCCGTTTCTGCTCCCTCATCGTGCCGTCGAGACCTGCGAGGTCATGAACTATACCGTCCCCAAGGACACCAAAGTTGTGGTTAATCTCTGGTCAATGGGGAGAGACCCTAAGTACTGGCAAGACCCTCTATCTTACAAGCCAGAGAGGTTTCTGGACCCGAGTTTTGATTTCAAAGGCAACGGTTTTGAGTTCTTGCCCTTTGGTGCGGGAAGGAGGACCTGCCCTGGCCTGCCCATGGCGGCCAGGCACATTCCTCTGGTTCTCGCTTCCATGATACATTTTTTCCATTGGTCCCTTCCACATGGATATGACTGCAACAACATGGATGTCGACTTGAAGTTTGGCCTTTCCACTATGAAGCAGCAGCCTCTGGTTCTGGTTCCTCAAGTTAGAAAGTGAAGTGAGAAAGGATCAAGATCCTAATACCTGCAATCTTATCAAACGTGTACGTGTGTGGTTTCCAACATCTGCAGCTGCGTGAAGATCTTGTAGAATTAGCTACTATCTATATATGTGTACCCACGACTCTTTTCTAATAAAACTTCTACTAATTATGTTGTACTTCGTAATGCAAAACAGTTCAGTCGCCAGCACTTGCTTGGTAAAGTTGTATGTAATTGTACAACTTTCACTTCTCTTTGATATGATATCTTATCAAGATTTTGATAGGCTGAATCATGTAAGACCTGATACATTCTTTGAACCCCGAATCATTTCCGATCATGCAACCAAGAAATTTTGTCATCCCCTAGAGTTAACCTGTGAACGTTATTGATAAGATCACACAATAATGAGAATTGATCAAGTTCTCAACCCCTCATCAGATCTCTTTTAAAGAAAGTATCCATTCTCCATCTAACATAAATTGAGACACCAATGTACTCTTTTGTACACTAAGATGATATAGCCTTAGAAACGTATGTTTGAGAGGAGTGTTTGCCAGCCAAATATTCTCCCAAAAATACATTGTATTCAATTGACGGTAATTTTGTGATGGAATCAATCTTGATTCCAATCACAAAATCACATTCCAATTAGAGATTTACTTCTTGATTTATAAATGATGTAATTATAGGCAATGTTTGTTTCCTTTCTTCCTCTAGCTTCTTTTGTATAAGTTCTTAGCTATTTTGATCAATAACACATAAGTTGGGATACAATTTACCCCTCTTTTACATGGTATCAGAGCCTATACATGGCTTCTTACATAGATCATATGGCTAGAGACACTAATGCTCAGCCTGCTATTTTACCTTCCTTCGACACATCGACAAGGTTTTGGGCAGAATTGCAGAGACTACGTCTTCCAAACTGCATCTGCGGGCATTGTATTTGTGGTATTAATAACCGTATTCAAGCATTGCGAAACTATGAAAATGCTTGGACCTCACGAACTCCGGACATCACACAGGGTGCACCCGCATCTCGGCACTTCACCACCGCCGCAAAGCTCTGGTCAGCCGGAGACGTTTCTCGAACTGACAATCTCTCGGGCACCGAAAGTGTTGCAGCAAGCCGTCTCGCGCGATCTGCGCAACGTCACTCGTCGGTCGGACCTCCCAGCGCGCATGGTGGCGAATCCATGCACGATGATGGATTCCAACCACGTACTGGAGCGCGTCACTTCGTTGCGGCGACAAGTAGACGACCTCCATGCTTCCTCCCTTCCGCCCCTACTGCTGAAAATTGTAGTCCTCCTGTGGCTTCTACTGGTTGTGGCCCTAACAAATCAGAGTTTTGGGGCTATAATTTTGGGCCTGCACCTACAAGGCCCACCAAAGAAAAGCCAAGAGCACATGGTGACTTTCCACCATCTTCTTCCACTGAGACCCACGGTGAACAATTATTGGCTCAATTTGCTTCCTTTTTTGGACAACTCGGTCAGGTACAAAGGAATCATTTACAAGACCTTTTTAATACTTCATATCATTCACATGTCATCGATATGTTCGCTGGTGCATCAACCATTGGCCAAGTCGCTGGTAATATCTCTTCCCCTTGGATTATAGATTCAGGGGCTACCAATCATATTACATGTGATGATAATTCATTGTCTAACAGTCGGAACTAAAATCATTTTCCGTCTGTGGAGATGCCGAATGGAGAAAGTGCCTCTGTAAGTGTTGTTGGACAAGTGATCCTTGATCGTTCATTGACACTCGATCGTGTGCTATCCGTCCCTCAGTTTCGTTTTAATTTGCTCTCTGTCAGTCAGATTACTCGTGACCTTAATTGCGCACTAATCTTTTACTCAGAGTGTTGTTTGATACAAGATTTATTATCGAGAAACCTGATTGGAGCTGGTCGGGTGCGGAATGGCCTCTACTATTGGGAACCAACGACTATAGGAAAGGCGTTGTTGACCCATGGAAACAATGATACACAACTTTGGCATCGACATTTGGGACACATGCCGGTCTCCCGATTACCTCTCGTCCCAAATTTATCTATGAACTTTACTAAACATGATTTGGGTGTATGCGATGCTTGTTGTAGGGCTAAGCAGACTCGACTAGCCTTTCCTGTTCACACGAACAAAACCCGCCGCATTTTTGAGCTCATTCACTGTGACATTTGGGGACCATACAACACACCCTCCCTCTCGGGCTGTTACTCCTTCCTCTCAATCGTTGATGATTTTAGCAGGGCCACATGGGTGTACTTAATGAAGCATAAGTTAGAGGTAAAGACGAACATCCTTCACTTCTTTAATTGGGTGACATGTCAGTTTGGTGTTCAGGTCAAGTGTCTCCGCATTGATGGGGGTAAGGAATTTCAACACCATGAATTAACAGCTCACTATTATAACACCGGCATGGAATTCCAAACAAGTTGTGTCGGTACTCCTCAGCAAAATGGCGTCATGGAAAGGAAACATCGACATCTCCTTGAGGTTGCCCGGGCCTTGCGTTTTCAAGCCAAACTTCCACTGCGTTTCTGGGGAGAATGTGCACTCACAGCAGCTTATTTGATCAACCGGATGCCGCTCCCAGTCCTGGGTAACAAAAACCCTTTTGAGATGCTTTATGGGAAGAAACCGGAGTATGACCACCTCCGAAGTTTTGGCTGCCTCTGCTACGTACACCAACAGACACGCGACAAATTTGCCTCGCGATCTCGGCCTGGCTTACTTATTGGATACCCAAGGGGGCAGAAGGGGTATCGCATCTACGATCTTGAAAGTCGGGCGATTGTCGTATCACGAGATGTACAGTTTTGGGAAAATATTTTCCTAGGTGATCAATGCACAAACGCAGAATCAGGGCATGAAGTCTCACATGTTCCACCTTTCGCATCACATGACGTAACATTCCTACCCGACATCCTTGCTCCATCGACCGTGTCATCTTCTTTGCCCTCCATTCATGATCCAACTGGTGACATTCCTAATGAGATTATGGAAGAACCAATCGACATTCCTAATGAGGTTATGGAAGAACCACCCCTTCCCACAAAGCGTGCTCGGAAGGTCTCCACACGTTTGAATGCATATGATTACACTCTACCACCTTCTGTCATGCCGTCTGGTTCTGACCCGCCCCAAAAAGCTTATTCAGTGAACTCAACAGTATATCCTCTCACTCAAACTATTTCATATGATAAATTATCGCCTACTCATCGTGCCTTTCTAGCGGCCATCTCCTCAGTGGATGAGCCACACACATTTCAGCAGGCAATCAAACATGAGCATTGGCGAGATGCTATGGCGCGAGAAATTGCAGCTCTCGAAGGGAATCATACTTGGACCTTAACAGAGCTTCCCCCGGGAAAGCGTGCTATTGACTCTAAATGGGTGTACAAAGTGAAGTATCGTCCAGATGGGAGCATTGAGCGTTACAAGGCTCGCCTCGTTGCAAAGGGTTATATTCAAGTAGAGGGTGTTGACTACACTGATACCTTTGCCCCAGTCGTGAAGATGGTCACCGTTCGATGCCTACTCGCCATAGCCGCTACTCAAGATTGGCCGTTGCACCAACTAGATGTCAATAATGCGTTTCTTCATGGGGAATTCCAGGAGGAGGTGTACATGAAAGTCCCGAAGGGTTTCTCTAAGGAGGGGGAGCATCGGGTTTGCCGCCTTCACAAGTCACTTTATGGGCTGAAACAGGCTTCCCGAAACTGGTACCAAAAGTTCACAGATTCCATCATCTCACTTGGTTACAAACCATCTGCTGCAGATCATTCTCTCTTTACCTTCGTTGCTCCGGGATCTTTTGTTGCTGTGCTTATTTATGTGGATGATGTTGTTATTACTGGAACAGATTCACTTCACATTCAACAACTCAAAGAACATTTGGACCGCCAATTCAAGATCAAGGATTTGGGAAAATTAAAATACTTATTTGGGTTTGAAATAGCTCGTTCGACTTCAGGGATTGTTCTCTCACAGAGAAAGTATACCCTAGACATATTGGTTGATAGTGGTTTCACTGCTTGTAAACCAGCACCCTTCCCACTTGCTCAACAACATCGCCTTTCAGCGGATACCGGACCCCTCTGCCAGGACATTGGTCAATATCGTCGTTTGGTCGGACGTTTATTGTATCTGACCATCACTCGACCAGACATTAGTTATGCGGTGCATATATTGAGCCAGTTTCTCCATGCTCCTCGCCAACCTCATTTGGATGCTATTTTCCATGTCCTTCGTTACCTCAAGAGCAGTCCAGGGCAAGGGTTGTTCTTCTCAGCCACCAACACCCTCACCCTACAAGCATATTATGATGCTGATTGGGCAGGATGCCCTAATACTCGAAAATCCACTACCGGATATATAATGTTCCTCGGATCATCTCCTGTCACTTGGCGATCAAAGAAGAAGACTGTTGTATCATGTTCAACAGCAGAGGCCGAATACAGAGCCATGGCAGCCGCTAGTCGGGAGATAGTATGGCTGCGACAACTCCTAACTGATCTCCAAATACCCCAACATACGACTGTTCCACTATTTAGTGATAATCATGCAGCCATACACATTGCTTCCAATCCAGTCTTCCATGAGCGGACAAAACACATTGAGAGTGACTGTCATTTTGTGCGCCAACAACTCCAGGCAGGAGTCCTACGACCTCAACCAATCCCTAGTCGTTACCAACTTGCAGACATCTTCACCAAGGGCTTGGGTCGTGATCACTTTCATGAGCTTCTTTGCAAGTTGGGCATTTCCAATATTTATGCTCCAACTTGAGGGGGAGTATTAACGGTAATTTTGTGATGGAATCAATCTTGATTCCAATCACAAAATCACATTCCAATTAGAGATTTACTTCTTGATTTATAAATGATGTAATTATAGGAAATGTTTGTTTCCTTTCTTACTCTAGCTTCTTTTGTATAAGTTCTTAGCTATTTTGATCAATAACACATAAGTTGGGATACAATTTACCCATCTTTTACATATTCCCTGATACTACAAACCAACATAAACCCACATCACCAAAGGCATTAGAAAACTGAGGACAAGTAAGTAAAGATTCAATATGTCTCAGAAAGCATTGACCATTATGCAACACTAACTTTGATAGATCCCATTCTGAACAATCACAACCATACTTTGCGCAAAGCAATTGTTTCCATAAGGAATCCTTTTCTAGTGCAAATCTCCACCACCACCTTGCAAGTAAGACTTTGTTCATGATATGCAAGTTTTTTTATCCCCAAACAAGCACGGATCCCGAAGCACGAGTTTCGAGTCACGTTTCCGAGGTGTCCAGTTCCCGCCTTTTCCGTCCTAGGTCCGATTAACGGTCCGGAACTGATGGTAAGTTTTATCTGTTAAATTCAGACTGGGGCTCCGCCCGAGAAGACCAGAGTCGGACCGGACTTGGACTTCGTGGACTCCGCCCTAGAAGACGGTGTTGGCCCGGTCGTCAACAGCTAGGAGACGCTGTTGTAGTATCGCCTTGAGGTAGGGAAAGTAGCGGATACCGCTTTACTTACGGAAAGTTACTAGCGTGCATGATTAGGGTTTAATAATAAAACCGGAAAGATCATAGTGTGACATGTAGGATGTGAACAACTAGCGTAGACGTATAAACTGTGAACATTTATGTTTTCTGTCTTGGGAATTGCCGTGCTGGTAGACTCGGTCCATGTCGTGCCGTAGGGTTGTTTGCTGTGTGTATCTGCTTGGTGTGCCTTGTGTTGTTGAAACGGTTAATAAATAACGAACATGTTGAAATGACCTGTGTGATGCATGTTGATAGGTTGTTTGAGTAGAATTGAACTAGTGATGCATGTTGATGACCTGTGTGGTTATTTCCTATTTATTCGATATGTTGAACTGTGGGATGGTTCGGGATTTGATACCGGTTAAGCCGGTGGGGTTACCACGCTGAGTGTGGTGTCGGTAAGTGATGGTAAGTACGTGACGGTTATGAGTGTGATTAGGAGTCTTATGAGATTTTACTCGGTGTTGCATGATGTGACTGTGTGGGCAAGTGTGCCATGTTTGATAATGTGAACCTTGATTGTGATTGTAAGAACCGCCCCCAGTCGATCCCGGTAGAGCCGGCGATTTCTAACCAAGTTTGACTTTTGACCGGAAAAGTCAACCGAAGACTCAAGAAGTCATTCGGGACATTTCAGGGGCCCAAAAAGCTTAGCCGTCATCATAGTTAGCTTAGTTGGGTCATTTCCTTCAGTTTGACTGTAATTTTGTAACGATCAATTCCTGGTCAAACTTGGACTTTATATCGACTTTCCCGACTAAAATTGGACTACTGGAATTCTAATAAAATAAAGTGGCCCCCACAATGCCACATGAAAATGGAGGCTTGGATGAGAAGAAAAGGAGTTGAAATAACCTCTTGACCCTCCCTAAAGGCTCTAAAAGGATAATGGGTTATTTACTGTCACGCCCCAAATCTAGTTTTGACCGGATTCGAGACGCGACTCAAGTTGAAATAAATTAAAGAATAAACGATCGATAAAAGTGCTCGAATCTCATAAAAACTCATCAAAATAATCTAAGTAAATGTTCGAAATCCTCCATGAGTCACAGCTCGTAGAACAAAGTAAGATATAAAATGTTTAACAGAAAAGAGCAATATAAGTCCAAAACGAATCCCAAAAGGAACTGAAGCTCCCAAGCCTCGCCCACTCTAGACATCTGGTACTCCTGTAAAACAGTAAGAGAAACAAAGGGGATGAGCTTACGCTCAGTAGGAAAAATCTCAATAACTCCACCTTTAGATCAATACTTAAACTGTTCAAACGGATAAATAAAGCATAATAATAAGATTAACCAAGTAGTACGAAGGAATAAATTATATAATCAAATCAATATCACACCCTTGAAGATAACCGTAATTTGAAAGAGTTCATAAAAGTTCCATAACGAAAAGATAAGAGTAAAATGGGAGTATTTAATATCATGCCAACCACTCGCTTTCTCAAGCCTCCGATCCATGGATAGATTCTGGGATCACCTCGGTTCCCATAATTCCGATCCACCAGAGTATCCATGTCATATCAGATTTTCCCTCGGTCCAGAGGACGCACATGCGTTGGGGCACCGGAAACAATCCCAAATGGGCGCTTATCATCGGGATTCCCAGAAATGCCTCTAAAGGACCATAAGTCATACGAAACCAAAGTAGTGCTCCACAGGGACGCACATCCTTGGGTGGAACCTTAATAGCCATCTCTCAAGAAGTAACCCAAATAATATCCCGCAGGATCTGCTCATAATCATTCTATATCCCGCAGGATCTGCCAATAATCAATAAATATCCCGCAGGATCTGCCAATAATCAATAAATATCCCGCAGGATCTGCCAATAACCCATACTTGTAGTATCCAGTAATCAATGCCCTCGGGCTCCAATTCTCAACCAATATCTCACTGTATCTGTCAAACTCCACCTTTACCACGGCACCGAATTACCCCCCCCCCCCCCCCGGTGTAGTACCGAACCAAACAAGCAATGCAAACAAGAATAAGAATAGGGAAAACACAAGAACTGGGTCACCAATCAACACTCATCAAGTCACCCTTTCATCACAACAAGACAACCAATGCACTCCATACTTACCGTATACTTACCTGTCACGAACCAACGGTACATCGATCACCTGATTGTACCCGTGGCACAACCAGTAATCCTCGATCATCCGTGCAATCAACAATTATATCAACATAAACACTCAATCAACCAATTATGCATTCAACCAATAAATCATCATCTGAACGAACCATTTAGCATTCAATCATACAAGCTAATCTAGTTTCATTAGACTCTTAAGTTGACCTAGTAATTAGCAACCAAGCATGTGAACCTAGCACACAACTAATCCGAGAGCTCTTCACAGCCTCTCTTCCAGTAAATCAAATTCCCAAGTATTGAACGCACACTTCACTAATTGTCATTGTCCTAAGCATGCATACTAGACTCATCCATTTATTAGTAATTGAAATACGATTATTCTAGTTATTCGCATCCTATAGGAAATTCTAGGACCTTTCCGATTTTATTATCCTAATCATGCATATTAAGAGTTAATTAAGAAATTAAGACTTTCCCTACCTCGCGGTCTTCCTCTCAACACTCTGATGTCACAAACGATAGTCACCACACCGTTCTTCACACGGGTACCGGCAAGGTCTTCGTTCTTCAAGCTCTTCGTTCTTCAAGGTCTTGTGGTCTTTGAACACAAAACAACCCTAATTAGGTTCTACTTAACATTAACAAAAGTCCCCCAAAACCTTCCAAAAGTTCAGCTCCAAAACAAGATCAAAACGATGGAGAAACCCTTCAAAACCCCCCAGACTGGTCGGTCACGGACACTGTCACGGAGCCGTGACACCGACCCTCACGGAAGCCGTCACGGAGCCGTGCCGTGTGCCGTCACGGTCTCCCTCACGGAGCCGTGCCGTGTGCCGTCACGGTCTCCCTCACGGAGCCGTGACTTCGCCCGTCACGGGATCCGTCACGGATCCGTGACGCTCCAGGGCAGTTACGCCCTTCTTCAACCTCCAGCTCCTTTTCTCCGAAAAACCACGACCAAACTCTATTTTAACCATTTCCAGCTCCCAAAACCATCAAATACCTCCGAAACTCCTATACCCATGGTAGGAATCAACAAATAAACAAGTTTCCAAGGATTCTCCAAATCACAATCAAATCAAAACTCCCAAAAGTTCATCCAACAACCACACCCTCAAATGGGTTCATCAAAGCTTCAACAAGAGCACAAACTGAACCTCCTACTTTACTACTTCTTCTCCAAATAGCCAAAACCAAGCTAGTTGATCAACTTTAAGCCAAAACCCAAAAAACCCAAGAGATGAGAGTAGATGAAATGAAGAGTTGAGAGTATCCATACCTCTAGGAGAATGTGTTGATGAAGATGAAGGTATTTTGGAGAGGATTTGAGTGGAGATTGGCACAAAAGGTCTCTCTTTTCTCTTGCTTCCTCTTCAAGCCACCATGGGAGCTCCAAGCTCTTCCTCCTCTCTCAATTTTCGGCCAACACTAGAGAAAATGAAATGAATTTGTGTCATCTAATGCCTTAAAAGACCTAGAGGTAGAAAAGACCAAAAACCCTTTAGTTCTTATCCCTTTTATAGACAACTAGTGAGGGTAGAGATGACATTTGAGCCTCTTTCCTTTCCTCCAAGCTATTAGTGACACTTGGCATAGTGGGGACCACTCTCTTCCATTTAAAATCCAGCAGTCCAAAATTAATTGTTTTGACTCGATAAAAAAAACTCGGTTTTGACCAATTTTGACTTCCTTCAATATTATACTTAAATGAATGGAAACGGCCCAATTAAGCCAACCGTGATGACGGCTAAGCTTTTTGGGCCCCGGAAAAGCCCCGAGTGACCTCCTGAGTCCTTAGTTAACTTTTCCAGCAGAAAGTCAAACTTGTCTTAAAAGTCACCAGTTCGACCGGGATCGACTGGGAGCGGTTCTTACAATCTACCTCCCTTAAAAGAATTTCGTCCTCGAAATTTAAAAGCACGCATACCTCAATGAGCGAACAAGTGAGGGTACTTCTCTCGGATCTCGTCCTCTCGCTCCCAGGTCGAGTCAGCTCCCTGATGCCTCCATTGTACTCGTACAAAAGGTATGGTAGTCTTCCTCAAGACCTTCTCTCCCGTATCCACAATCCTGATGGGCTGCTCCTCATAAGAGACATCATCTGCTACCTCAATATCTGCCCACTCGATAACATGCGAGGGATCTGCCGTGTACTTCCGCAGTTGGGATACATGGAAAACGTTATGCACGTTCCCAAGCTGCGGTGGCAAGGCTAATCGATAAGCTATAGGTCCAATCCTCTCTAAGACCTCAAATGGTCCAATGAAGCATGGGGATAGCTTTCCTCCACCGCGGTTGAATCGTAGTAGGCCCTTCTTCAGGCTCACCCTCAAAAATACGTGGTCTCTGACCGGGAACTCAAGCGGCCTACGCCGTCGGTCTGCATAACTTTTCTGGCGACTCTATGCGGTCTTCAACCGCTCTCTGATCAATGTGACCTTCTCTTTTGTCGCTCTGACCATGTCTGGTCCAAGTAAGTTCCGGTCCCCTACCTCAGCCCAACACACCGGCGACCTACATGGTCTGCCGTACAAAGCCTAAAATGGTGCCATACCAATGCTGAACTGATAACTGTTATTGTAAGCGAACTCTGCCAAAGGTAGATGATCCTCCCATGATCCCTGAAAGTCAAGCACACAAGCTCGAAGCATGTCTTCTAAAATCTGAATGGTGCGCTCTGACTGTCCATCTGTGTCAGGATGGTAAGCTGTACTCAACAGTACCTCAGTCCCCAAAGCCTTTTGTAGGTTCTTCCAGAATCTGGATGTAAAACGAGGGTCCCTATCAGATACCACTGACACCGGTACTCCATGTAGACGAATAATCTCCCTGACATACAACCGTCCCAACATGTCCACAATATCCGTCATCCTCATAGCTAGAAAATGTGCCGACTTAGTCAGTCGATCAACCACGAACCAAATAGCATCATGCCCCTTGGACGACCTCGGTAGTCCACTCACAAAATCCATGGTCACATGTTCCCACTTCCAGTCAGAAACTGGTAGAGGCTGTAGTAAGCCAGCGGGAACTGATGCTCCGCCTTCACCTGCTGACAGGTAAGGCACCTTGAAACGAAACTGCGACTGCCTTGCGCATTCCCCTCCACCAGAACTGTCGTTGGATGTCTCTATACATCTTGGTGCCACCGGGGTGCACTGCAAGCCGGGAGTGGTGACACTCTCTCAACACGGTGTCCCTACATCCTCGGGGTACAAATAGCCGTCCTCTAAAACGAAGACCCTGATCTGCACTCAACTCCCAATCATCGATCTTCTCACCGTCTGCTAGTCTCTCACGAATTCCCGTCGCCTCAACATCCTCGGCCTGTGCCTCTAGCACCCGAGTAACCAAAGTGGGTTGAGCCACCAGTGCACATAAAGTCATACCATCCGTGATCTGCTCACGCTCAAGTCTGAAAGAGCTCAGCTCCTCTAGCATGTTCCACTCTCGCACTGCCATGCTGGCCACGCAATGAGTTGACTTCCTGCTCAGAGCATCCGCGACGACGTTCGCCTTGCCCGGAAGATAGAGCAGCTCAAAGTCATACTCCTCAAGCAACTCCATCCATCGCCTTTGGCGCATGTTCAGATCGCGCTGAGAGAAGATATACTTGAGGCTCTTGTGGTCCGAGAACACTCTAAACTGCTCACCATACAGATAGTGTCTCCAACTCTTCAATGCAAATACTACTGCTGCTAGCTCGAGGTCATGGGTCGGGTATTTGCGCTCGTGTACCTTCAATTGCCTTGAGCCGTAGGCAACTACCTTCCCGGACTGCATTAAAACACAACCAAGTCCCTCGCCTGAGGCGTCACAATAAACGTCAAAGACCACTCCTCGCTCCGGAACAATCAACACTAGAGCAGTGGTCAGACGAGCCTTTAGCTCTGAGAAAGAATGCTCACACTCACTAGTCCAATGGAACTCTGCTCCTTTCCGAGTCAAAGTTGTCATAGGTGCAGCCAAACGTGAGAAGTCCTGAACAAAGCGTCGATAATAACCGGCCAACCCCAGAAAACTACGGACCTCAAACACGTTCTTGGGCCTTTCCCACTTCGAAACTGCCTCGACCTTCGCTGGGTCGACTAAGATGCCATCTCGGGACACCACATGTCCAAGGAATTTCACCTCTATGAGCCAGAACTCGCACTTCTCTAGGTTCCCATACAGCTAATGGTCACGTAATAAGGTCAAAACCACTCTCAAGTGCTCTTCGCGTGCCTCTTCACTAGGCGAGTAAATCAAGATGTCTTCAACGAAAACTACGACGAACTGGTCCAGGTACGGTCTGAAAATGCCGTTCATCAAATCCATGAAGGCTGCTGGCGCGTTCGTCAGTCCGAACGACATCACTAGAAACTCAAAGTGTCTGTATCATGTCCGGAATGCGGTCTTTTCCACATCCTCCTTTCGAACTCTCAACTGGTAGTAACCTGATCTTAGATCAATCTTGGAGAAACATGTCGCTCCTCTCAGTTGATCAAACAGGTCATCGATCCTCGGCATCGGGTAGCGGTTCTTCACCGTCACCCGGTTTAGCTTCCGATAGTCGATGCACATCCTCAAGGCGTCACCCTTCTTCTTCACGAAGAGGGCGGGTGCTCCCCACGGTGAGACACTAGGGCGGATGAAACCCTTCTCCTGTAACTCTTCGAGTTGGCGCTTCAACTCGACCAACTCAGCTGGCGCAAATCGGTAAGGTGTCATCGAAATTGGCGCGGTGCCTGGGATCAAGTCGATCCGAAACTCTAACTCCCGCGCCGGCGGTAACCTTGATAACTCCTCCAGAAACACGTCCGGGAACTCACACACTACTCTCAGTAAGTCTCCGCCACTTTGCACCACCTCGGCTTCTACTCTAGTAGTCAAGGCAGAGAGAAGGACTCCGCTCTTGCTACACAAAACACAAGTGATGACTCTATCACCAGATCGCACGGTCACCTGCCGTCAAAAGCAATCAATCGTCGCCCGGTATCTCGTAAGCCAGTCTAAGATCACGTTGAAAGCAGTCATCTTCAGAATGAGTAGGTCACCCAAGAATGGGCAATCTGCCACTCGAACCTCACAATCTCGACAAACGGTATCCAACACCACTTCCCCCGTAACTGGAGTCTCAAGACATAAGGGTCTACTAAGGGACTCCGTCACCAAACCCAAAGAACGAGCAAAAGAAGTAGAGATAAACGAATGGGATGCACCCGTATCGAACAAAAAGGAAGCCCGCGAATGAAACAATAAACACGTACCCTGAATGGCCTCATGGCCGACATACTACCTCTCAGCCCTAGCACCTGAAACTGCATAAACTCGACCCTACCGTGCCGGTGGTCCTCCTCTCGGTGGTGGTGGTGGTAGTGCCACCTGCTGTTGGGGCCTAGCCTGGTGTCTCGGGACTACCGCTCCCGCCGCCTGATGCGGAGCTCTCAGCTGATGTGCCTGTCGTGGTCGGCCGGGAGGTGCCTGACGAGGCTGTGCCTGTTATGGCCTCGGTGGAGGTACAACTCCGACCCGGTCGGGACAAGCGAAAGACAAATTTCCATGCCGGCCGCACTGGTAACAAGTCCGATCATCAACACGCTGCCGCTCAACAACCCTCTATGGACTATCCATCTGCCGCTCTGCGAGTCCTCTACCTCTCGGGCAGTCTCGGGCCAAGTGTCCCTACTGTCTGCATGTAGGGCAAAACTGCGTCATCGGAGCAAGTCTGACTGATGCTACTGCTGCTCCTCTACGCATACCACTCTGCTGAAACTGAGGCTGGAAGTGTCCAGAAGTCCTCTGCCGTCTAGCATCACGCCTCTCTAATGGTATGAGAAACCCACTCGGTCTCGGCCTAACATCTCACTCTGGAAGTCTCTCGGAAGTGTCTCTCTACTGCTAAGGCCTGATCAAGCAAGGTAGAGTACACCTCTGTCCTTAAAACAACAATCCGGTCCGCAATAGGAGGGAGGAGTCCACGCTCAAACCGTCTGCAATGACTGTCCTCAGTCTGCACCATCTCGGGTGTGAAGCGGGACAAGGATAAGAACCTCGCCGCATACTCAGTTACTGTCATCCCCCTCTGCCATAGATCCATGAACTGCTGGCGTCGGTCATCCCGAACCGATCGCGGAAAGTACTGCTCCAGGAACAGCTGACTAAAGAGATCAAAATCCTCACCAACTCTGGCCTGCACAGACTGCCACCAGTAAAAAGCCTCACCCTCAAGCTGGAAGGTGGAGAAGGAAACCCTCAGACGTCCCTCAGAAATGCCGGACGTATCAAGGTTGCGAGTGATCCGCTCCAACCATAAAACTGCTGCCTTTGAGTCGGCACTCCCAGAAAAGATCGGTGTACCCAAACGACGAAAATCACGAAGTGCCTGGGCCGTGTAGCTATCCATCTGTCCTGGCCTCTCTACGACGACCGTCTCAGTAGCAGACACGGGCTCTGGCACCGGTGCTGCGGTCCCCTGCTGAGCACTGAGTACTGCTAGTACTGCGCGTACCACCTCATCAATAGGGGTAGCCTGTGTCTACTCTGCGACTGGGGTATCTCTCACTGGTGACCTTGACGGTCCCTCCTCAAAGCTCTGGTGCTCTGTGGGAGCAGCATCCTGGGCACCTGCTGCCCCTGCCAGTCCAACGGCTGGTGACTGACTCTGCCCCAAAGCTGGGCGACTCTGGGTACCTCTCGGAACGTAGATACGTGACATCACAAAAGATCACTGCAGTAATACGTACAGTTCAAACTCAAAATCAACACTATCATAGCGATTTAAGAAAAAGGGGCGTTCTCGTTCGTCTCGATGGATCCTAATTGGATCAGGGATAAGTATATAAGTCGTATATAGTATTTATATAGACAGAGAAGTCCGCACCTCGTGCGTCTCACACAGCAAACAAGTAAAGCAACCAACTCCCGCAGGAGGCACAATTCACACACAAACACATCCATCACTGGGGTGGAAAGCACAAACAAAGCGTTTGAAATTAAGTCCTTAATCCTCTTATCACCGCTTTTCTCTTTCCTCAAGTTACTTATCTTTAATCAAAATAATCGAGTCGATCTCGCATCGTTACAACTTGGTTCAGGCGTCCCCGAACCTTGTTGTAACCACTTGACATCCCACTATCACGTTTGACTGCAGTGGCGCCCTGTGTCAACCCGTGATAGAACCATCAATTCAGTTTTACAGAAAATTCGGCATGACCTATTCGTATTTTCCACTAACCCTCCGCTTAAGCGGGACAATTATCAACCAATTTCCACAAGTCATTCCAATCAAAGAGTTCTCATGCTCTGCAAGTTCACACCACAATCAACACACGGATGTTCATGCTTCGCAAAGTACACACACAATCACGGGGTGCCAAATTACTCAAGTTCGATTCCTTTTTAAAAGTTACCCTAGTTTGGGTCACACCCTTCAACGTTAAATTATTAGATGAGTCCCAATACCACAACCAATGCAATACTCAACTCATTTCAAAATCATAACCATCCGATTCTTCCATAACTCCACTCTTCGATTAAACACTACTTGGACAGTAATACTCTAACGAATCCAATCTCCAACCTCGTCAATACTTCAGTCAATTAATCCCTCAGCTTTAACACCCCGAAACAACCAACTACAGCGGTAATACACTTAATCAAATAAATACTCTACTCAACAAGCATCATATAACGGTTCAGTCATTGCTCGTTGACCCAATACCGATCTCAACCAATCGGTTTCACCGATCCCTGCATCTTACAATCAATAAGGTAAGGGTACCACTCAAGCGACATAACCGTTATAGTAAGAGGAGTTCAAAATGAAGTAACCGATAAACAGTAAGACTCGAGTCGTTCTTACTCTATGCATCAATGTTTTTAACTCCGCATCACTGAGTACTCGACTTAGACTTCCTAACTCTACCCACCTTAAAGACGTTGGTCCGAGGTTTTGAAAACAGTTCGAAAATTTCTACCTGTTTCAAATGAAACCAGGATCTGATACCAAATTGTCACGCCCCAAATCCAGTTTTGACCGGATTCGAGACGCGACTCAAGTTGAAATAAATGAAAGAATAAACGATCGATAAAAGTGCTCGAATCTCATAAAAACTCATCAAAATAATCTAAGTAAATGTTCGAAATCCTCCATGAGTCACAGCTCGTAGAACAAAGTAAGATATAAAATGTTTAACAGAAAAGAGCAACATAAGTTCAAAACGAATCACAAAAGGAACTGAAGCTCCCAAGCCTCGCCTACTCTAGACATCTGGTACTCCTGTAAAACAGTAAGAGAAACAAAGGGGATGAGCTTACGCTCAGTAGGAAAAATCTCAATAACTCCACCTTTAGATCAATACTTAAACGGTTCAAACAGATAGATAAAGCATAATAATAAGATTAACCAAGTAGTACGAAGGAATAAATTATATAATCAAAGCAATATCACACCCTTGAAGATAACCGTAATTTGAAAGAGTTCATAAAAGTTCCATAACGAAAAGATAAGAGTAAAATGGGAGTATTTAATATCATGCCAACCACTCGCTTTCTCAAGCCTCCGATCCATGGATAGATTCTGGGATCACCTCGGTTCCCATAATTCCGATCCACCAGAGTATCCATGTCATATCAGATTTTCCCTCGGTCCAGAGGACGCACATGCGTTGGGGCACCGGAAACAATCCCAAATGGGCGCTTATCATCGGGATTCCCAGAAATGCCTCTAAAGGACCATAAGTCATACGAAACCAAAGTAGTGCTCCACAGGGACGCACATCCTTGGGTGGAACCTTAATAGCCATCTCTCAAGAAGTAACCCAAATAATATCCCGCAGGATCTGCTCATAATCATTCTATATCCCGCAGGATCTGCCAATAATCAATAAATATCCCGCAGGATCTGCCAATAATCAATAAATATCCCGCAGGATCTGCCAATAACCCATACTTGTAGTATCCAGTAATCAATGCCCTCGGGCTCCAATTCTCAACCAATATCTCACTGTATCTGTCAAACTCCACCTTTACCATGGCACCGGATTACCCCACCCCCCCCGGTGTAGTACCGAACCAAACAAGCAATGCAAACAAGAATAAGAATAGGGAAAACACCAGAACTGGGTCACCAATCAATACTCATCAAGTCACCCTTTCATCACAACAAAACAACCAATGCACTCCATACTTACCGTATACTTACCTGTCACGAACCAACTGTACATCGATCACCTGATTGTACCCCGTGTCACAACCAGTCATACTCGATCATCCGTGCAATCAACAATTATATCAACATAAACACTCAATCAACCAATTATGCATTCAACCAATCAATCATCATCTGAACGAACCATTTAGCATTCAATCATACAGGCTAATCTAGTTTCATTAGACACCTAAGTTGACCTAGTAATTAGCAACCAAGCATGTGAACCTAGCACACAACTAATCCGAGAGCTCTTCACAGCCTCTCTACCAGTAAATCAAATTCCCAAGTATTGAAAGCACATTTCACTAATTGTCATTGTCCTAAGCATGCATACTAGACTCATCCATTTATTAGTAATTGAAATACGAATATTCTAGTTATTCGCATCCTATAGGCAATTCTAGGACCTTTCCGATTTTATTATCCTAATCATGCATACTAAGCGTTAATTAAGAAATTAAGACTTTCCCTACCTCGCGGTCTTCCTCTCAACACTCTGATGTCACAAACGATAGTCACCACACCGTTCTTCACACGGGTACCGGCAAGGTCTTCGTTCTTCAAGCTCTTCGTTCTTCAAGGTCTTGTGGTCTTTGAACACAAAACAACCCTAATTAGGTTATACTTAACATTAACAAAAGTCCCCCAAAACCCTTCCAAAAGTTCAGCTCCAAAACAAGATCAAAACGGTGGAGAAACCCTTCAAAACCCCCCAGACTGGTCGGTCACGGACACTGTCACGGAGCCGTGACACCGACCCTCACGGAAGCCGTCACGGAGCCGTGACGTGTGCCGTCACGGAGCCGTGACGTGTGCCGTCACGGAGCCGTGACGTGTGCCGTCACGGTCTCCCTCACGGAGCCGTGACGTCGCCCGTCACGGGATCCGTCACGGATCCGTGGCGCTCTAGGGCAATTACGCCCTTCTTCAACCTCCAGCTCCTTTTCTCCGAAAAACCACGACCAAACTCCATTTTAACCATTTCCAGCTCCCAAAACCATCAAATACCTCCGAAACTCCTCTACCCATGGTAGGAATCAACAAATAAACAAGTTTCCAAGGATTCTCCAAATCACAATCAAATCAAAACTCCCAAAAGTTCATCCAACAACCACACCCTCAAATGGGTTCACCAAAGCTTCAACAAGAGCACAAACTGAACCTCCTACTTCACTAATTCTTCTCCAAATAGCCAAAACCAAGCTAGTTGATCAACTTTAAGCCAAAACCCAAAAAACCCAAGAGATGAGAGTAGATGAAATGAAGAGTTGAGAGTATCCATACCTCTAGGAGAATGTGTTGATGAAGATGAAGGTATTTTGGAGAGGATTTGAGTGGAGATTGGCACAAAAGGTCTCTCTTTTCTCTTGCTTCCTCTTCAAGCCACCATGGGAGCTCCAAGCTCTTCCTCCTCTCTCAATTTTTGGCCAACACTAGAGAAAATGAAATGAATTTATGTCATCTAATGCCTTAAAAGACCTAGACGTAGAAAAGACCAAAAACCCTTTAGTTCTTATCCCTTTAATGGACAACTAGTGAGGGTAGAGATGACATTTGAGCCTCTTTCCTTTCCTCCAAGCTATTAGTGACACTTGGCATAGTGGGGACCACTCTCTTCCATTTAAAATCCAGCAGTCCAAAATTAATTGTTTTGACTCGATAAAAAAAGCTCGGTTTTGACCAATTTTGACTTCCTTCAATATTATACTTAAATGAAAGGAAACGGCCCAATTAAGCCAACCGTGATGACGGCTAAGCTTTTTGGGCCCCGGAAAAGGCTCGAGTGACCTCCTGAGTCCTCAATTGACTTTTCCGGTAGAAAGTCAAACTTGTCTTAAAAGTCACTGGTTCGACCGGGATCGACTGGGAGCGGTTCTTACATTTACGATAAGGTACCCTAATGTTTCGTCCACGAACGATAAGGTACCCTTATTAATTTTTTGTCCGATAAGGTACTCTAATGATTCGTCCACGAACGATTTGGTTTAATGCTGTTAAAAAACTAACAGAATTATGTAGAATGACTATTTTGCCCTTTGACATTTCAGTTGACTTTTGCCTTAAGAGTGAAATGACCATTATACCCTTAGTTATTATTTTTCCTTGATTTATGTTTTCTAATTATTTTTTATTTTCAAAATAAAATAAATAAATTATATATTTTTTTAAAGTTATATTTTTTAAAAACTGAATTTGGTTTTTATTTTCAAAAATCAGTTTTTATTTTTTAAAAATCAGATTTTTATATTTAAAAATCAGTTTTTATTTTTTTTAATAATTAGTTTTTTTGTATATTAAAAAATCAGATTTTATATTTAAAGAAAGGGTAAAATCGTCATTTCATACCCCACTTAACTGCACATGTCTAATTTAGAGGAATATTCCGTTAGTTTTCTAACGGAATATGCCAATTTTAAACCAATTCGTTCGTGGACGAATCATTAGGGTACCTTATCGGACAAAAAATTCATAAGGGTACCTTATCGTTCGTGGACGAAACATTAGGGTACCTTATCGTAAATAACCCAAGGATAAAACTAGCAAGGGGCTTTTGGTCATTTAGCTTGTAGGTCATTTAAGGCATTTGTTGGACACAAATTCAGCCATTCCCCTCATTTTGTAGTTGAGAATTTCTAAAGGGAGAGAAGAGAGAAGAACTTGGCTTGAGCAAGAAGAAAGAGAGCAAAGTGAAGATTTTTTGCTCATCTTTCCACAATTTCTCCTTCCCAAGCTTGCTAGCTTCATCTCCTACACAGCCTCAAGGTATGGATGCTCTAAACTTCTCATTCCATCCACTTTCAATCTATGGGTTTTGTGGGTTTTTGGCTTGAAGTTGAAGAACTAGCTTTATGGTTGTTACCTGGAGAAGAAGTAGTGAAGTAGGATGTTTGGATTGTGTTTTGGTTGAAGTTTTGATGAACCCATTGAGGGTGTTGATGTTGGGTAACTTTGGATGAAAATTTTGGAGTTAGAAGGACTTGGAAATGGGGGTTTTTGTTGTGATTTTCATGAAACTCGAGTTGGGGAAGAAAGGGGAAGGAGCTGGTCAGGTTTGGCGCGGAACGTGACCCGGACCGGGCCAGGTGCCGGCACGGCAGGCCGCACGGAACGGGCCTGGTAACAGCACGGAACGGACGGGAGTCCGGCACGGTACCTCACACGGTCCGTGTCAGACTCCGGGCCGGTCTGTGAAGCGGTCCGTGCTGGCTCCCGGGCTGGACTGTGATACGGTCCGTGCCAGGTTCCGGCACGGCTAGCCACACGGTCCGGATGGCATTCCGGATCACAACCCCAGAACCAAAAACCCTTCCTTTTAGCCCATTTCGATTTCTAGATCGCTTCTTTGACCCTATGTCCATTGTTTGAGGTTTATTCTGTTAAGTTTGGATTGAGGAACACTCCGTTTGGTTATTAATTTTGTTTTTATTGTGGTCTAAGACGGTGGTACCGAGCAAGGAAGGAAGGAAGAACTTGGACCCGAGCTAGAAGAACGAAGATCACGCCGGAACCCGTGTGAAGAACGGAGTTGTGACTACCGAGTTTGACAACAGAATTTTAGAGGATTACCACAAGGTATGGAAAGTCTAACTACTCGAGTATTTCAATACTAGTATGCCTATTAGGTTAATAAAATCGGAAAGGTCCTAGAATTGCATATTGGATGCGAATAACTAGAATAATCGTCTTTCAATTACTAATAATCGGATGTGTCTAGAATGCATGCTTAGGATGAGAATAACTAGTGTAACTCGCTTTCAATACTTGGGAATTGATTTACTGGTGGAGAGGCCGTGTTGAGCCCTCGTATTAGTTGTTGTGTTAAGTTCACATGCTTGGTTGCTAGTTATTAGGATAATCAAGAGTAATGAAACTAGTTTAATTTTATGTTTGATTGTTTAAATGTTTACGTGATTGGTTGAGTGATTGCGTGTTGAATTAATTGTTTTTTTGAACGTATGATCGAGTATGACTGATTGTGCCAAAGGGGCACGATCAGGTGATCGATGGACCCGATGGGTCGTGACAGGTAAGTATACGGTAAGTGGAAGGAGTGAATGGTTGTCTTTGGTATGTTATGGTGAATGTGTGGTTTGATGAGCGTTGGTTGGTTGACTTGTTATTTTGTGTCTCCCTTACTCTCATTCTTAGAATGTTTGCTTGTTCGGTTCGATACTACACCGGGGGGGGGGGGGGGGGGGGGGGTAATTCGGTGGTGTTGTGGTGGTTGGAGTTAGACAAATTCTTCGTGATAATGGTTGAGTATTGGATCCTGAGGGCATTGGTTATTGGACCCTACGAGGCATTGGTTATTGGAGCCTAAGGGCAATCGTTATTGGACCCTACGGGGCATTGATTATTGGAGCCTGAGGGCATTGGTTATTGGAGACGGACTTTACGGAACAGTTGGATGGATTACTCTGAGAGAAATGGTTACTGTGGTTTCACCCAAGTGTATGCGTCCTACGGGAGTACTACCTTGGTTCCCTATGACTTATGGTCCTTTGGAGGCATTTCCGAGAATCCCGACGATGAGCGTCCCTATGGGATGGTTTCCGGTGCCCCGATGTATGTGCCTCCTCTAGACCGAGGGAAAATCTGATATGATATGGGTACTCTGGTGGATCGGAATTATGGGAACCGATGTGATCCCAGAAATCTATCCATGGATCGGAGGCTTGAGAAAGCAAGTGGTTGGCGTGATATCAATTGCTCCCATTTTAGTCGTTATGATTTGTTATAGTAATTTTATGGAATATTTTAAGATACTGTTATCTTTAAGAGTACGGTACTATTTTGATCTATTCTGTTTATTAGTATTTCTTTATTAATCGTTATTTGCGTTACCTGTTTCAGCAATCTAGTATTGATCTAAAGGTTGAGTTGTTAAGTCTTTTACTACTGAGCGTAAGCTCACCCCTTTGATTTCTTACTATGTTACAGGCGTACCTGATGTCTAGTGAGTTCGAGGCTCGGGAGCTTTAGGACGTCTTGGGGTTTATTTTAGAGTTATGTTAGTCGTGTGTACTAAACATTATTTATCTTACTCTTTATGTTGAGTTGTGACTCATTGGAGATTTTGAACTATTTACTGATGTTCATTTGAGAAAGTTTATCTTGATATTTTAAAGGTTTATGTCAGTTATTTATCGATTTTCTATTATCAACACATGTCACGTCTCGAGTCCAGTCAAAACCGGATTTGGGGTGTGACAGTGATATGACCGGGTGAGTGATAGACCGGGTGTATGCTAAGTGAAGATGGTGCGGCTGGTATACCGAGACCATCAGTGATAGTGATGTGTGCAAAACCCTGCTTTTGTGTTCAAGAGACGGCGTAGCCGGGAGAGTAAATTATCGAGTGTTTAGTTTCGGTATAGGGTGTTGAGGCCAGGATGGCGTGATCAGTACCCCTATGACTTGTAGCCCGGGACGGGGTTGACAGAAGGGTGTACCGGTTCGATACGTATGTTGAGTTTTACCCTTCGTCTGGGTGAGGAGGGAGATATCGTGACTGATGCTGTGTGTTCTAGTCGTGACTGATTCTGTATGTTCCGGTACGATATACGTGCCCTTCGTCTGTGTGAGGAGGAAGATATCGTGACTGATGCTGTGTGTTCTAGTCATGATTGATGTTGTGTGTTCCAGTGCGATATAAGTGGCTGTGTGCATTCGGTGGAATTGGCTCCCGCGTAAGACATCAGACTGAGGGATTTCCGGTCGAGGATGTTACCCTTCGTCTGGGTGAGGAGGAAGATATTGTGACTGATGTTGTGTGTTCCAGTACGATGTAAGTGACTGTGTGCGATTGGCTTAGTGCATCCAACGACGTTGGAACGGTTTTATGATATCGGGGTGTATCTGTTGTGTGCCATTTCTTGCTGTTTGGCTTTGTGCAATTATTTTAAGTGTGTTTATGACTTTGTGAAGATGATTGGTAACCGGATGTCGAGCCCGAGGTTTCGTGTGCCGGTGCGCCATAAACGGACGACTATGATAGCCGGGAAGTTGGAATTGGTTATACTATGTGTAGGGTGGGTCTGCTGTGTGCGCTGTGTGTATTGTTGGGCTTTGTGCGTTGTCTGCGGTGTGTGTTGTGCGGGCGGTCTAGCTGTGTGCTTGGGGTTAAGTGTGACTTTGAGCTCGTGAGAGTGTTTGGTGACTCGAGATGGTTGTACCTAATTCCTGTGCTGCAGTGCAAGTTCGCACGTGTGGTCGGTGGTGAGATAATCGTAGGTGTTGTTCGTTGAGAATTGTAGATGATAGGTGTCAAGAGCTAGTTGTGGAAAGTGGTATGATTTCGGTTCGTTGTGAGTTTGTATTACGGGTTGTGCCTTATGGAAGGCTAAGTGTTGTCTTGGAATAATTATCTTAATTTGACTTTTAATCGTTGTGCTTTACTAGTATGCCCTAATTGGACAGTTACCCGTGGTGATGAACTGTGGTTCAGAACCTTAACTACTTTTCCTACTGAGCGTAAGCTCAGCCCTTACTTTTTTGTGTTTCAGGTGGTGATTGGTATATGTATTAGCATGATTCTCGGAGCTTGGGAGCTAGCGAGGGTTTCGCTAGTGTCTAGCGACGTACCGTTAATCGTTGATTTATTTTACCGTTGTTTTTACCGAGATGTGACTCGCGGTGTTGTTTAAATTTTTAAATTTATGAATTGAGACTTGTTGGCTTTATTTCGATGAAAATTATTGTGAAACCCACTTCGTTTTAAAAGAGTATTAAACTGCAATCTGAAACGTGGGGGGTATGTTTTGCAACAAGTTTATTTGGAAAAGAAAATAAAAAAAAAGGAAGAGGGGAGTTCAAATTGTTGGATCAGCTCAAAACAGACCTGGGCCGAGTCAGGGCAAGGCCCAGCTCGCGCGCGCAGCCCATTGAGACCGGCCCAGCGCCACTAAACCCTAGCACAAAACCAAGACTGCGCCTCTTCGCCTCCCACTTCCGCGCACGACACCCGAGAACCCTTTTCTCTCTCGCGCGATTCTGAAACCCAATCGCGCCGCCCTTCTCCTCGTCCGTTTGCACTCCGCTTCGATCTCCCTTCCCCACCTTCTGTTCGCTCCACCTTCCTCTCCTCTACCTTCGCAATCCACGCCTCGCCGAGTTCGTCTCCGTGCAAACCAAGCAGCGCCGAGACCGGAACTCGAAGCCCAGTACCGCGAGCTTCTCGCACCGGCGACAGAAGAACCCACCGTGTTTCGTGCTTCCCTCGCCCAAAACCTCTGCTCCCACGACCTCGCTTTACCAGAAACCTCTTCAGTCGGGCCCAATTTGGACGGGAACAACCGGAATCGACGCTGGCTACCACTTCCCTCGCAAGATCTGAGACGGGGAAGGGTTGGACCGCGCGTCAACTACCGTTACTCCCCCCTGAAGCCTCTCTTAGCCTCGATAACCCCTTCTCCAGGCTTCCCTGCCTCCACGACATCCCTTTGATGCTGGAGACTCGCCAGGGAACTCGCCGTCCCCGTCATCAGCTCAGACGGGACCTGGCCGAGTCAGACCTTAGGCCAGGCGGGCCTTGGGCCGGGTGGCTTGGTCCAACACCGAGGTTTTGGGCCCAGACCAGAACGCGGGTTCGGACACGGGCCGGGTCTGGACTCGGATCTGGACTGGGCTCGGGTCCGGACTGGGTCGGACCGGATCTGGATCCGGGTTTGGGCTTGGATCCGGGTCGGATCCGGGTCAACCCGGTTTCAAAGAAAATATTTTTAAAAATCAGATTTAATAAATTGATTTAATTTAATTCAAGGTGAGAATTTAAAGGACAATTTTGGTTAAATTAGTGGACCTTTGGACAATTACTGGTTTTGATTTGGACGTTTTATGTGTCAAACTTAGATGGGACTTCACCCGAGAACAAGGGCTTGGAACCGAGCTAGAAGGACGAAAGCCAATCTTGGACCCGTGTGAAGCACGGAGGAAAGGCCACTCGAGTTCTTCATCAGAGTATTATTAGAGGAAGACCGCAAGGTAGGGAAATTCCTAACTACTCGAGTAATTTCAATACTAGAGCGCATGTTAGGTTAATAAATCGGAAAGGTCCTAGAATTGCCTATAGGATGCGAATAACTAGAATAATCGTATTTCAATTACTAATAAATGGATGAGTCTAGTATGCATGCTTAGGATGAAGATGATTAGTGTAACTCGCTTTCAATACTTGGGAATTGATTTACTGGTAGAGAGGCTGTGAAGAGCTCTCGGATTAGTTGTGGCTAGGATCACATGCTTGGTTGCTAGTTATTAGGATAAACTAAGGGTCTAATAAAACTAGTTAGCTTGTATGATTAAATGCTCAATCGATCGTTCACATGATTGTTGATTGGTTGAATGCTTATGTGATTGGTTGAGTGATTGTGTTGTTATAATTGTTGATTGAACGGATGATCGAGTATGACCGGTTGTGCCAAAGGGGTACAATCAGGTGATCGATGTACCGCTGGTGCGTGACAGGTAAGTATACGGTAAGTGTGGAGTGTGATTGGATGTCTTTGCTTGATGAAAATGTGATTTGAGAAAGGTTCATTGTTGTATGAATTTAGTGCTTGTGTATTTATTCTTATTCTTGAACTGTTGTTTGTTTGTTTGGTTCGGTACTACACCGGGGGGGGGGGGGGGTAATCCGGTGTCGTTGTGGTGGTTGTAGTTTGACAGAGAGAGTGATTATGGAGTGGTTAATTGAGTGATGTGAGGGGCCTAAGGGCTCGGCAGATCCTACGGGATATTGAGTGACTATTGAGTGGTTATTGGAGCCTGAGAGCTCGGCAGATCCTGCGGGATATTGAGTGGATTATTTCATGAGAGATGGTTACTGAGGTTTCACCCAAGGGCGTGCGTCCCAGTGGAGCACCACCTTGGTTCCCTATGACATATGGTCCTTTGGAGGCATTTTCTGGGAATCCCGATGATAAGCGCCCATTTGGGATTGTTTCCGGTGCCCCGACGCATGTGCCTCCTCTGGAACGAGGGAAAATCTGATATGATATGGATACTCTGGCAGATCGGTATGTGGGAACCGAGGTGATCCCAGAATCTATCCGTGGATCGGAGGCTTGAGAAAGCAAGTGGTTGGCGTGATACCAATTAATCCCATTTTAAAGCGTTACATTACGTTTTAGTATTTTCATGGAATTATTTAAGCTACCGTTATCGTCGAAAAAGCGATACTATTTCATTTCACTGATCTTATGGTCTTTCATTGATTACTAATGTTTACTCATTTCCAGTTGTGATGGTTTTCCATCTTATTATAATGTTCTCTATTTGTTCGCTGGGAAGTTATCGTTATGCGCTATTGTTCTCGTTTCTTTTTATTTGTTTAGTATATCTTTTGGTCTAAGAGTTTAAGCACTTTGTGACAACGAACTAAAGCAGTTTTATTATTAAACTTGGAGGCTAAAGTTGTTTACGATTTTCCCTACTGAGCGTAAGCTCACCCCTATTTGTTTATTTGTTGTGTGTACAGGTGTACTTGAGATTTGGGAAATTCGAGGCTCGGGAGCTTCCGGATGTTTCGAGGGTTGTATTAGAGGTGTAATGGTCCACATTGTTGAAATTTATTTACCTTGTGTTACCTGTCAAGTGTTGACACCTTATTTGAAATTTTGATTGAATTATTGAGAAATTCTTTGGACTCGCTTCCAGTTTTAAAAGAATTTGTTACAGTTTTACTACCTTTATTTTGATTTTTCCGGTCACGTCTTGAGTCCGGCCAAAACCGGATTTGGTGCGTGACAATTATAATTGTTTTAGTTCACGTCTCGAATTCGGTCAAAACCGGATTTGGGGCGTGACACCACCAGCTCTCTTAAGCCTATAAAGCAAGTTCCATCTGACTTTGTGGAGAACCTTCTTAGTGATTAATCCATTGCATAAAAATCTCCTTTGCCATTGTTCCATTTCCATAATCACCCCCTTTTGAGCTTTATATAATGACATGTAATAAAGAGGTAATGAGTTGAGAGAAGATTTTATAAGAGTTAATCTTCCATCAAAGGATCTAGATTTAGCTTTCCATAAACTCAATCTCTTTTTGATTTGTTAATAACTAGATCCCAAGTCTTCTTTCTCCTATGATTGGCCCCCAACTGAAAGCCTAAATAATCAAAAGGAAAATCAACAGAACAACAACCCAATATACCTATGATCTCATCAAAACAAACTGTGTTGGGATTTAATAAAAGAACTTTAGATTTGGAGAAGTTGATCTTCAAACTAGTGCCCTTTTGCAAACAATTGAGGGTGTGTTTTAAATTGATGACTCTTTGAGGACCTGTCTTAGTGAAGATTAATGTGTCTTATGCAAATTGCAAATGTGAGATCTCGGGACCTTGACCATTGCATTTAATCCTTGAGAACATGCCAGTCTCAATCCCTTTGGCCATGAGTTGATGGAGACTTTGCAACAATTAAAGCAGACAATAGTGGTGATAAGGAACAACCCTGACTTAAACCTCTCTCAAGAGAGAAGTCCTCAGAGGGAGAGCCATTGACTAGATTTGAAGACCAAGCTTTAATACATTATGTCATCCAAGAAATCCAGAGAGAGCCAAAACCCATTATTTGACGAATTTTGATCAAGGACTCCCAAATAACATAGTCATAAGCTTTCTCAAAGTCTACTTTAAACACAATAACCTTCTGACCTAAGAATTTTATGGAATGGATAAGTTCTGAAGCAATCAAAATACCATCCAAAATTTGTCTACCAGCTATAAATCCAGACTGGACATCATGCACCAATGAATTCATCATTGTTTTAAGTCTTGCAGCCAGGACCTTTGACACAAGCTTATAAGCACTACTGAGACTAATAGGTATGTAGTCTTCAAAGGAATCAGGTGAACCCATTTTTGGAATGAGGGTTATGAAGGAGGAGTTCAAACCCTTACCAAGGAGGCCACCCCTGATAGAAATGGTCCATGAGGGCCAAGATATTATTTTTAAAAATATTCCAAGTCACCTGATAGAACTTTATTGAATAACCATCTGGTTCTGGAGATTTCTCCATACTACAAGATTTAAAAGCACTCCAAATTTCCAGCTCAGAGAAAGGAAGTCCAAGTCCTTGAGATTGTATAGGTGATATGGAGTAGAAAAGTGGAGAAGATAGATCAATGCAGATAGTGGAATAAGACTTGAATTTATTGGCAAATTGTTCCTTGGCCACCTCTTTGATCTTCATAGGAGAAGTATAAGAAATCCTTTTCTCTATAATTTGGGAAATCTTGCCACAAGGTGAAAAATTTTAGTACACCTATCTTCTTCTTTAGACCATCTATGTCTAGCCTTTTGACACCAAAGACTAGCTTGCAACTTAAGTTTCTTAATCATCACATCATTGAGGTAAGCCCTATGAGCTATCTCTTGAGGATTGAGTAACCTGCAATCTAGTAATGAATCAATATAATTGATCTCCTGCTTCAAAATATCAATCTCCTTATCCAACCACCCAAAAGTTGAAATATTCCAGCTTTTGTAGAAACTCCTCAAAGTTTTTAATTTAAACCATAACACATAGTTTGGGGTGCCAGAAACCTTAATAAAATCCCAACAAGTCTTTGTGTCTGAATAGAACAGTGGATGTGAGGCCCAAGCATTTATAGCATGAGTTGTTGAAATTTATGGAATGCTTGGGCCTCACATCCAGAGCAGAGTTCTAACAGGTACTAAGAATGGAGCATACAAATTAATGATTGAGATTTCAAAGGCACAAACTTCCCAGACCAGTATAAAGCATGATCATCAATGGGAGTAGAATGGACCTCAAAAACCTCCTTGTTCCAGATGGTGATAACTCCACCATAATTACCTAAAGCATGAATGTAGACAGCTTTCCAAGTTTGTGAAAAAACACAGCTTGACAAAAAATAATGAGGCAATGTAGAAAAATTTAGATTCTTATAGCAAAACCATGGAAAGATGATGCTCGTCACACACGTTTCTAAGGGCCCTTCTCTTTTGTCTAGAAGAGGCCCCTCTCATGTTTCAGGAGAGAATCCTCATGGAGAAGATAACCTTTGAATTGAAAGGGAATGCAAACCTTCCTCTACATCCTCAACGTCACAAAAGTCATCCTCAAAATTGGCATCCAAATCCACTGCTTTGTTAACCTCAATATCCAAATTATCAAATTGTTTAGCAACTAAATAATCAACAAGGGAAACTTTTAACCCTAATGCATTACAGTAAACCCATGTGCCTCCTCCCCAAGGTATAAAATACTGTGTGTTTTTCTGACCAAGCCTTGATGCTGAATCCGATTTTTAAGAAGGGAGAGGTATTTTCGCTTTGGACTGGTATTATAAGCCACAATGGAGCTGCTTCTTTTCTTCAATCCCTTGGGGCCCTTGTTTAGTGATATAGAACCTGAATAATTAGAGTCTAAACCAGGTGATTTTGAAATAATAGTTCCCTCTAAAATTAAGTTTTTGGGAACTGGGGTCTACGGAATGGGATCCAAATCTACAGCCAAAGTAGTATTAGCAACCTCCCCATTAATGCAATCAACTTCCAATGAACCCTTTTGTCCTTGCAAGTTCAAAGAAGTCCTATGTCCTCCAGCTAATGTGAGGATTGGAACAATACCCTCGACCTCATTAATCAGAACAGTGTTGTGAGCTACTGAGTTTACCTCTCCAAGTGTATCTGGAACCAGCAAAGCTTCTTTAAAACAAATTGGAAGACTAGTAGAGGTTTAGTAGCAACATTTCTCACCAGCGGATTACAGTCCAACAAAGAAGGAAAGTGTATCGCCTTAGATCCCAGTAGTAGCTCATTGATGACTAGAGAGCAAGTTTGCGTCACTATCTTCTAAGTTAGCTTTTGAAAACTCATGGCATATGAGAATAATGTTCTATAACTTTATGGGTTAATAACTCACCAATCTCCCTTACTCGATTGACTTGTAAGGGATCAACATTTGTTTCATTGTTGAGGGAAATATTAAACTCACTTGACAATGAATTATCATACTTCTCAGACTCAGACTCAGATGTTGAGGAGTCATAAGAAGGATGATTGTGAGCAGTACCGAACGACACCACTGAAATATCCACATAGCAAACCATATAATTAAACTCGTTATCTTCTAACAATAAACCAGATTCTTTGTAGATCTTTAAGTATTCCTGGGAATGGATCAAGGCATAAGTTGCATTTAGATTAATCCCTATTGTAGAATAGGGATGAGCACAAAAAAGGTCCCAAGTTCTACAGTGGCTGTTTCAAAAGTTTCTACACATCATCCCAAGATTGGAATACCATAAAGAGCTACCCAAGTGAATTTCCCACCCTGCATGAAAAGCATTGCTTTATCTTTAATTAACAACATCCAATACTTCAGCCACCCAACTTCATTCTTTAATGTCCTTTTCCACTTCATTTGTAAAATAAACCAGAACCACTTTGTTATCCAGATATTTGATGCAATCTCACTGCCCCTTTCAAATTTAAATTCCTCAAGGATAGCCTCCGCAAAGAAGTCCTTGTGAAGAAGAGCTAAATGGCCTCGCTCCAACCAACTTCTATGTGTTTCCACTACTTTCCCTTTAAAAAGAGAAATGGTTACATTCTCAGGCTGAGGACTCTTCTTTCTCCAGTTGAAGTTGGAAGTTGTTACCCTCTTACTCATATCTCTACTCCAAGCATTTACAACAAAAGCTTATACCCTTTCAATACATAACCATTGAAAATCGAGATTCCTTTGTCAAAGTCTTCTCTGGTTTTAAAAGTAATGAACCCAAACCACCTTCCTCGATAGTTAGGAATAGTTGGAGTCTCCACCTTAACAATCTCCCCACATTCCTGAAATAAATTTTATAGCCAAATGCTTAAAGTTCGAGGCGGAAGATTATGGACAAAAATTCTGAAGTCTTCAGTTTGATGCCCAGCTTCTTGATTCCCCAAAGTAACCGGGTTGGTTTGATGAGTAGCGACCACCACCGATCTCAAACTATTTGTCTCCTCCCCATGGTTTTCGAATAGTTGTACACCTCCACCTCTCTGACGTTAACCTCCTTCAAACCCAAGAGGAGGACCAATAGATGAAGACGACGCCATTGTCTCAAGAATATATGAGGAACAAGGAAGAACAAAGAAGACACATAGCAGCTACACTGTAGCAGTAAAGAGAATTTCTAACTCATTGTTAAGGTCCATTCTCTCTATGTATATATTTTTTTGTGTTTGTTACTCACAAAATGTTTAAATATTTTTCCTTTCATATGGAAGGTACTAACTGCTGAAGGATCAATGATGGGTAAGTACGTAATAAAAACATGATAGTTATGGTGTGAGTAAATGTTGTTTTAGGAAAGTAGAATCGCTAGATTTTATTTATCATTCGGTGAAGACATACAAACGATCCTTCACAACTTTCAACCGTTGATCGCACAAGCATAACAGTAAATATTGCAGACTTCAAACAAGCTAGACTATAATATTACCGACCCATAATCAAAACCTGCAACGCAACAAAATGCGTCCAGAATGTGCAACTATACCGTGCACGCCAAAAGTGCAACAAAGTGGGCACCATAAGTGCCACATAATGGGCATTCCAAAGTACAATCGGTCCACACAAACGTGCAATCGATTTAATGCATATCTTTATAAGTATAGGATTACTATCAGGTACAAACTTTTATCTTTCGTCAGAACTACAAACTTTCAATATGGGCCCTTGGATCATAGAATTAAAGGCCCTGATACAATGCATATCTTTTTAATTAATGCATATCTTGTAATTGATTTCGTAATCAATCACCCCCCTGAATTTCGGTGACCATCCAATCTAGATAATCAATGATCCAGATTGGTTCTACGTTCTGACCCAAAATAAGATTTGTACTTGATAGCCCCCTATATATATAGTAGTTATCCAGTACAAACACCTCTTATTTTGCAAACTACGAATGCACTAGAGCCCATTGATGCGGTCAAAGTAACTTCAACAGAGCGCCCCAGATGCTGACACGTGGGCGTGCGCGCTGCTGGTGCGTGCACACAGTGTTAATAGTTTACATATCTCGGTGCTGATAGTTTAGTACAAAATGTGCTGATAGGTTGCTATCAACACATTTGTACGAACATATCTGCACATTTTGTACTAAACTATCAGCACATTTTGTACTAAACTATCAGCACATTTTGTACTAAACTATCAGCACCGTGCTATGTAAACTATCAGCACTGTGCGCTGCGCGCACCAGCAACGCGCGCGACCACGTGTCAGCATCTGGTGCGTTCTTAGTTTGCACAATAAGGTGCAGTGTTTTTATATATAATTGTCTATGTGTCAGCATCTGGTGCGCTCTACTGACATCACTTTGGGCGTATCCTATGGCTCAGATGTCTTCATAGTTTGCAAAATAAGCCCCTGTTTGTACTTGATACCAGTCATATATATATATATATATTATTAGATTGAAAGATCGAATTGTGATTCAAATAAGAAACAAATGGTTAGCTGATAATGTGGTAAAAAAGATTAAGAATGGAGTATATATCAAAATTAATAGTGAAATAATTTATAATTAAACAAAATAAATCGACTCAAAGTCTAAGAGACTTTTAGGGTTTGTCCTTTTATTAGCCGCCATGTATAGATTGCTTCATCGCCGCCATATGATCTCCACTGCTTCCTCCTATCCTTCCACTCCATCTCACAAGGATGACCACGCTTCGAGCCTTACATCGCCACCCCAAGTGCTCAAACTTCTACCTATACCACCGCCTTCGTGTCTTAGGGATCTATCCTACCACGTATCGCCAGTACGAGAAGGCCCCCAATATGCTCCTCGCATCGGCAGTGTTCTCTCCAAGTGTAGTCGCATACGGTATCACGACCTACAACTCGGCCTACCGAAAACCATGAACGAGGCTAGATCCGAGGGAAGCAATCGATGGTATGACCTCCCCTTTGCTCCCATGCTTCTCTTCCAGCCACTGGTATAGAATTAGCTCCACTCACCAAAACTCCACCCGACCTCGGCTCATCGAACGCCCACATATCAACGAGAGCTTATGGCGATGCACGGAAGGTACGAGCCCCATGTTTCTCGATTGTAGTCGTCTTCTACGTGGAAAGTACTAGATATATATGATGAATTTGGGTTCCGGGGGGTGGGACGGTAAGATGGTGTGCCGATTTACGACACCCCTTGTAAGATGGTGTACCGATCTACGTGGAAAGTACTAGATATATACGATATGCCGATCGATTCTTTTTGTGCGATGCATCCTAGGCTGATCCGGAAAACAAGATCTCTTATTAGGCGTCTTTTCTGCTGTTTATTTCTTTTTAGTTTATCACTTTTAGTTCCGTTATTTTCAGTACTTTGTTGCAGGTTATTTTCTTTACTTTCAATACTTTATTTTCCTAGCATATGGTAGGACGTAGGGATCTACTTCTTTGTCTAGGATGGAAAATAGACTATTTCTACAGGTTCATGAACGTCGGACATCCTATGAGAGACTGAGACATATTCTGTTCCCAGGACTTAAGTCATACTTGTATGTTTTGGCGTGCACTAATAAATACAATTTGTCGTTGAACGTTTCAAAAAACAATGAAATAATTTTACAAATCACTATTATTTGTGCAGTCAAATGCATCTCCTTCAGTGGCAAGCACACCCTAATCGATGTATGACTTATCTCGCTTCCTAGTTTCTATGAGTCCTTCAAAGCCCAAAGAAGATTATTATGAAGCTAGAATTTTAAGAAGATGACTCTTTCTTTTTTATGGAGTCACTCACCAATTCCAATAAGTAAAATTGTTGGGTGTATATTTAATTCCAATCTTTTTTTAGAATAGCAGTTTTTGTTTTTTATAAATCAAAACTTTAAAAAAGAAAGACAAGGTCAAGGAAAATATGCTCAAGTAAAACAGATTGAGCATTCCACAACTGAACATCCACATAACCGAACCAAACTCAATCAAAGAGTCAACAACATGTCTATAACTTAGATGTTTTACAACCATGAAGAAAACCAGTCAACCAACAGAATGTCGAAACGACACCTCAAACCAATGAACCAGACCTACTTAAAGGGTATCAGTATGTCTAATACCTAAATTTTACAACCACGAAGAAAACAGATAAATCAAACTCAACAAGGGGTGCACATAATCACACTAAACAAGTTCTATTAAAAAACAATCCAACGGTGAAGCACAATAAAAAGGAGGTCTTGAACCCAAATCTCACCACCATGAAGCCCACAATTAATGCAAAGAGAGGTCTAAAACCCGGATATCTCAACCATTAAGCGCAAAGAAAGTGTGAACAACTAACAAATTCAAACTGGAGTAAGTAATGAAAGATCCCATCTTATTAGTTCCCTCACCCACCACACTAGAGAGATGAGCGATAACTAACACACCGGTGACCAACACCGCTTAACGGCAAGACAGGCCCGGTGGCCAAATTGCCACCAAACTCCCTGAACGAGAAGAACAAGTACTGAACAAACACACACAAACCTCACCCCAAGAAGGATGTCATAAAGCCATGGTTCAATAACACCAAGACACAGTCGTGGGAGCCTAAGTCATCCCCACACTTGTGCCGAACAGTAGAGACAAAGCAAACCCAAGCAAGCCACCAAATTTATATACGATCAGGGGAGTCAGATCTAGGGAACCAACGCCGTGAATGAGACCAGGACGACTTGTTAAACGACCTAGAATGACCGGCACCGCAACCACACCCTAGAGAGGAGCAGAAAAAACATGGCCTACAAAAACATCACCCGGCAAGAGCAAGCTTTCGGAGGAGGTCAACCACCAAAAACCCATACCACAGATTGGTAACGGAAGAGACCTTACCGGTGGCCAACACCTCGTGATCTGGTGAAGGACATCCCCTGAACCTCAGATCGATCTAGAGAGAAGGAGGCGCAGTGGCTAGACGGCCGAACGGAGGTTAGGGACGGCTGGAGGAGTAGTGCCAGTTGTGGGGAACATTGGCAGAGACTTGGACGAGCTCGACCGGCTTCACGACACAGATCCAAACAACACCAGGTTTTGAGCAAAAGTTAGAACATGAGGAGGGGAGAAAAGAGAGAGAAAGAGAAACAAGAAAGAACGAGAGAAGTTACACCGCGACGACCCGGCCAACAGCGGCCAGAATCGGGGCCGCCGACCATAGAGGTCCTAAAAACTAAGACTAGGAAGAGGAAGGTTTTAGAGAGGAAAAGGGGAGAGGGAACCAATTAACAGTGTCTCATAATTCCAATCTCTTTTATCGCCATTTCAAATTTGGTGTAACGTTATACTGTCCTTCCAGATTTATAGAATTAATACAACACCTTTTTTTTAACGGAAAGATTCATTAATAAATTAATAAACCTTACAAATTAGACCGAATAAAACAAGCGTTGCATCCACCGGTCATTTTCGGATATCCGAAGGACGACCAGCGAGATGAATATCTCTCGACAAAGATGACGCATCACCTAGATAAACAACTATCTTATCAACTCTCCGGAGAGATCCGCCGATAGAAAGAGCCGACCGAGCACGCCAACAAAGCCAATAGCCACATCTACTAGCGATCCAAGATTACAATAGGGGCTACAAACGAGAACATACAAACTATAAATAAAATAAACAACAAATGACGACCACAAGCTACTCTCGACCAGACTCTGATGTCGGGGGCTAGGATCAAAGCTAGGGGAGAGGTGGGCGGCGCCAATGAGCACAAATCTGATCCTCTTGAGGCGGATGCACGGGACTGGCCGGGAGAGCACAATTTGCAGGAGCATAACTAAACGGCTCGGACTGCGGATCTCCAGCGAAAAATTGGAGCAGATCTGATCACCTTTCCGGAAAAGCGTGGCAAAGAGCCTCGATCGGAGGCGCTCGAGTCTTCGTCGTCGTCAAAAGGTCGGCCACCGTCGGCAGGGGGCACAACGAGGGAAAGCTTTTTGACAGATCTAGCCGACTTGAGGGTCAGGCCGACAGATCGACCAGCAGCAGCCTGGGGGTATAGATCGGAGGGCAGATGGGTCGGTCAGAGTCGTCAACGGAGAGGCCAACGCCGATGGTGGTCGGTAAGGGCCGGGGGTGTGTCGTACTGAAGTATAAACCCACATTGGGAAAATATAAGGATAAAATGCTACTTATAAAGGCTATGACCACACCCAACTAACAAGGTTGACCTTTTAGTTGCGGAAGCCCGACCAGATATAAGTGGCCCGTTTTAAAAACAAAAATTTGCATGTCGGGGCGGAGTTTTTTCGGCAGATCTGACCGGCTGGGGTGTTGGGTCGGCAAATCTGCCCGACGGGGAGGAGGGGCAACACCTTGAGCGGAGGGTAGAGATGGCCGAAGAGGGGTGGCGGCGGTACAAGGTCCGTTGTACTGCGATGGATGCTCGGGGCGGACGGACGGAGTCAACAGAAACAGGAGAGAGTTGGGTACAGTAACGGTAGAGAAGAGCTCCACCGATCGCCCTCGTCACCGGAGACATAGTGACCGTCGACGGAGGCTACGCAAAGAAAAAAGTGAACCAGTAGGGTTCGCCTATGCAGAGAGAAAGTCGCAGCTCTACCACACTCTTTAAATGCGGTCAATGATCATGATCATATTTAATGGTGAAAGTTGTAATTCAACATGCACAAGCACTAAGGCTGGAACAAGCACAAAATGACAACAACGGAATGGTGCATGTGTTTTCATTGCTCAGCTTTTCTTAGCTTTTTCTCATTTGTTGTCTTTCTCAATTCGGAATTGATTAGTTGGTTGATTTCATACTATTTTAATTCGGATCATGGATTAGGTTAGTTAATAGATTTCATACACTTTCTTTTAATTGCAATTATTCACTTATTGGCCGTGTTGGTGTTATTAAGTATTTAGTAGGTATTAGGTATGTCGAAGTTTTGGAAGAATTCTAGATGATGAAGGCGTATTTGGTGTAGTCAGTATTGATACCAGGCTTTTTGCTCCAACAGTTTCATTCGTGATCAGTATCAAAGAGGAGATAAAGAGGGAGAAGAATCGACGGCTTGAAAAACTGTGTAAAATAGATGAATGAGGAGACCGACGATTAGAAAAGTGAGTAGAAAGAAAAAATATTTCTCTTCTCATGAATAAGAGAGGAACGGGAGGATGGCCATGGAAAACCTAAATAGGAGAAAGTGGCACGCAATCCTTTGTCTCTTCGAGGATTCCAGGATTGCGGGCCTCTTTGGCCCCGACGGTATAAGATGGGAACTCGGCTCGGGTTCTAAGATCTCCTTCTGGTGTGATTGTTGGACTGACTCGGAACCCATTAGCCTCTCTTTACCCAGGCTCTTCTCGGTGGCATCTGATAAAAACACTCGAGTCTGCGACTATTGGTTCGAGGGTTGCTGGGTCCCCATCTTCAGACGTGATTTGTTTGTTTATGAAGGCGATCTTGCGGTCTTGCTCCTCCAGCATCTGTCCTTGTTCTTCCCATCGGCTGCCCCGGATTCCGTTAGATGGGTTCACAACTCTAAAGGGTTCTCTGTCAAGCAAGTCTATGCTGAGATCAGGAAAAACCTTGCATGACCTAAGCCTCATTGGTGCTCAATCCTTTGGAGATCCAAACTTCCTCCGAAGATCGCTCTTTTCGGTTGGTTGGTAGCGTTGAATGCGATCCCCTCCAAGCTGTTCCTCGAAGCTCGTGGTGTTCTGATCCCCCTCTCCGAATCCTGGTGTTGTTTTTGCAAACTTTGCTTCAAGGATGCTGCTCATCTCCTCTTACTATGTCCCAGGTCTGCCTCTATCTGGTATGCTATCTTTAATTGGTGGAACATCTCGGGTTGCCTCCCCCCTTCTCCGATCGACCTGATCTCCCAATGGAAAGGGTTGGCTCCTAGTGGTTTAGCCGGCGCGTTTTGGAAGAGAATTTTGTTCATCAGTTTCTGGTTCATCTGGTTGTCTTGGAATGCAGCTTGTTTCGCATCCACTTTAGAACCGCCTGAGCTGGTGGTGCTCAGGATAAAGCTATACTGCTTCTCCTTGCTCAATGCCAGATCCTCTTCTTCCAGCTCCTTTGATCCTCATCTCTGGAAGTCTTCCCCCGCCTCCTATTTTGTTTTCCCTTCGAGGCAATAGCTCTTCTCAATCTTTGTACTCTTCTTTTCATCTCAATAAAATCGTTTTTTTTGTGGATCAAAAAAAAAAGCTATGTCCGTCCGACTGTCGCCCGCGTTGAAGACTGACTGAATAATCTCGGTTACATAGTTGACACACATTATCTTTAACTTTCCTAAAGTTGATGTTTCCGAAATTTTAGTGTGTAGACCTATAAGATTTTCACTATATGATTCTGATTAACATGAATCCCATGAATTTTATAAAGTTCATGATTATAAAAGAGTTTGTGAACAACTAATGGATTGCATGAGAACATTGAAAATTGTCGTCTCAAAATAAATTTGTCTATGAGCGTGCTTTGAAGTGATCTAATTCCATTTTTTTTTTGATAAGCTAAATTTTTTATTAAGAAATTGTTCTACAAGGAAGTAAAACAAAGCCAGAAAACGATCCACAAAGGACCATTTCCTCAGACCAAAACAGCTCAAAGAGCAACAAAAACACCCAAGCAGGCAACCAAACGAACTACTTCCTACTCGAGTTCAAACAGAGAAACCAGTTAGACACTAGATGTCACGCCCCAAATCGGTTTTGACCGGACTCGAGACGCAACTTAAAATAACTAATTAAAAAGAACAAATTAAGAAAGATGAATATCAAAATATAATAATAAACTAAAACGGAAGAGTCAACAGCTCATAAAACTAGTACATAAGGTATAGTTCAAAAATAACTGCACGTCTCTAGACCTACTAGACAAGACCCTCGCCAGCCCCAAGCTCAGCTGTGTCCTGCTAGCACAAATCCCGCTCAACACCTGAAATACAACAAGGTAAGGGGTGAGCTTTCGCCCAGTAGAAAAAGTAGTTAAGGTAATGAACAACAGCTCACCACCACGAGTAACCGTCCAATTAAGGCATACTAGTACAGCACAACTAACTGCCAAACGGGGTTCATAGCCAAACTTACAACACACTCAAACGACTGCTTCCACACAATAAAACATTAACCAAACAGCAAACGTATCACACACAAAAGCAACCAGCACATGTACTGTACCGCCGTCCCTGAACTCCATCATATCATACCGGAAAGTCATCGTATCATCTCGTATTGCCCCTCGGACCAGAGGAGACACATGCGTCGTGTCATGCCCCAAATCCGGTTTTGACCGGAATCGAGACGTGAACTTAAAACGATAAAAGAAAAAGTAATTTAAAGAAATAAAAAGGGTCTCAATGCCATTTTAAGTTTCAAAAAAATCAAACGAGTCAACAGCTCGATTAAATTTATAATAAAATAGTTCAAACAACAGTAAATATTGTACGTCTCTAGACAAGCTAGCCTAGGACCCTCGTTAGCTCACAAGCATAGAGCATCCAGCTAGCACAAATCCCGCTCAAGACCTGAAACACAACAAAGTAAGGGGGTGAGCTTTCGCTCAGTAGGAAAAGTAGTTAAGGTTATGAACGTCAGTTCACTACCTCGAGTAACCGTCCAATTAGGGCATACTAGTAAGCATAGCAATTAAAAGTCAAATTAAACAAATACTCCAAGACAACGCTTGACCTTCACTCAGGCACAACCCGTAAATTAAACTCACGATGAACCGAACACATATACTCTTCTCGACTTTTCTCTACACACTCATCACCTAACAATTCTCAATGGACAACGCCCACAGTTATCTCGTTACTGAACACACGTGCGAACTCGCATGGCAACACAGAAATCAGGTATAACAGCACCTCGAGTCACCAAACACTCACACAAGACCATAGCCACACTTAGAAAAACGCACAAAGCCAGACAACACACACAACAGACGGCGTACAAGGCCAAACAACACGCACAACACACACAATAGACCCACACAAAACACAGTACCACCATTCCAACATCTCCGACTTTCACAACCCGTTCCATTTATGTCGTACCGGATCACGAAGCCTCGGTCCCGACATCTTCCCGTCACGTAGACTCAGGGTAACATCCCAGACCAGAAATCCCTCAATCGGACGTCTTCCTGTCACGTAGACTCAGGGCCTCACGTACAACGGACCGGCACATACCTCGGTCGTAAGTCCTCCCGTCACAGAGACTCTGGATATCAGTCACACCGTCCTCGTCCTCAATACTCTACACTAGCATACTCTCTTAGTGTATGTATCATTTCGGACACACATCCTCTTGGAACATCGAGTAAGAGTATAACACGCATCACAATACCACAGTTGACTTCGGTATACCAACTGCCAACCCACCAAAACACACAATCGGTCTATCACTCACCCGATCATATCACAACCAAAGAATCAGTTCATATCAAACACGGCACACTTTCCCACACACAGTCACAACATGCAACACCAAATTAATCTTATTATGACTCTCAAACATCGGTTATAACACTCATCATGCATCTCAATCAGCACACAATCCTAAGGCTCGACATGGCCATTCTACCAGCACGACAATTTCCCAGAATATTGAAAGCGGCTAACATTAGTGAATCACATCCTACATGTTACTAAGACTCGTCCGGTTATTTTTATAGTATAAACGTCCGTTCCAGTTTTATTATTACATAGCATGCATACTAGTAACTTTCCGTAATTAAACCGGTATTCACTACTTTCCTTACCTCAAGAAGAACCAACAGCTACGTCTCCTAGCTGCTGACGTCCGGGCCTACCTCCGGTCTTCTCCACGATCGAGGTCCAAGCTTGGGTTTAACAAAAGGACGGTAATCAGTCCCGGTCCAATCCATAACAGTCCTCTGATTTTATCATTTCAGTCCTTTAAACTATCTGCTTTAAATCCCTTTAGTCACTTAATGTAAATTAATTAAATTAATTTAATAAACTGGCCTGACCCGGATCCGACCCGGATCCGACCCGGTTCAGACCCTAACCCGGACCTGACCCAGAACCGACTTGGACCCGACCCCAGACCTGAATCCGACCCAAGTCCGGACCGAGTCCAGACGCGGTCTAGGAACCTGGGCCTTGCCCGGGGTCTGGTCCAGCTAGAGGCCCATCTTGGGCCCAAGGCCCGACTGATCCTGTCTGGCCCCAAGGCCTAAGTTGTCCTGCCCGGCCCAAGGCCCGCACTGTCATGTCCGACCCAAGGCCCGTGTACAGACGAGGGTTAGGGTTTTGCTCCTCCGTCCGCGGCGGCGCCGTTAGGAAGCTCGGAGGGGGAAACAAGAGCTCGAAGGTGGTCTCTCGAAGCTCTGGTGGCCGTGACGACGACAGGGACTCACCAGCACCGACGACCCTCGATGTAAAACTTCTCGCTTCTCTCTCTCCGGTGACGGGGCTATGCCATCGTGGTGGATCTGGAGTGGCACGGTGAGACACGACGTCTGGCGAGCTCGAGCACCTCCCCCGTCACTGCTACGGCTCGACACGGTCACCGTAGGGTCGCAGTGGCCTGAAGCGTGCATGGGAAGGACGAACCAGTCCGAGGGGCTCCGACATCGCGATTCAGTGCCGGCGAGCTTCGATTCACACACGAAGAAGGAGATCTCGATGAGGGATGCGCGGCTTCGATCGAGAGAGAGGGAACGGAGATTTGAGAGAGGAGAGGGAGTCTGTGAGCTCGAGGGCGAGAGGAGGAGGAGAGTGAGAGAGGAAGGAGGAGACAACGTTCTCGGGGTGTGTGCGAGGCTGAAGGAGGAAGGAGGATGAATAGTTAGGGTTAAAACCGAGTTGGGCTGGGCTGAAAAGCCTGGGCCTGGTGCTTGTTCGGGTGAGAGGAGTGGGCTTTTGCCCGGTTCGGTTGGCTGAGCCCAATCTGGTCCAGCCCAGTCTACTTCCATTTCCTTTTCTTCTTTTTTTCTTTTCTTTTCTGTTCGTTTTTTTGCAACTGTTCCAAAGTTCAACCCATTTTTCAACCTCGACGTTCCAAACGACGATTTTAAAAATGTTTAATTCTTTTACATGTCGAGGCTACCGGAAACATTCCCTAAGAGCGCATATCGTCGGAGCTGTCGGAAATGTCTTCAAAGGACCATAGATCATCGTGGTTCCCGGAAACATCCCGAAGGGACACATATCATCGGGTAGAACACGACACCTAGTGCCAAACATGACCCGTAGGCCCAATACGACATGTAGGCACAACATGACCCGCATGCCCAACCACGACCCGTAGGCCCAACCACGACCCGTAGGCCCAATACAACCAGTAGGCCTAATCACGACCCGTAGGCCCCATCACGACCCGTAGGCCTAGATTTCCTACACCGACATACCCCCTCGATGTAGGCATCGTACCAGAATAACACACCAGGGGACCGCGCATACGTGGGACCATATCGTCGGCCTAAGTACTACCCTACACCGGCACACCCCCTCGGTGTAGGTACCAAAACGGAATACAACCCTCTTGGATCACACATCAAGATAATATCACGCATTCCAATCCCACATATCAAGCACGAATCAACAGGCCCAACAATCTTATCACATTTACACCACACGTCGGTCTATCACTCACCCGACCATATCATAATCAAGGATTCACAATTCATCAAACACGACACACTTGCCCACACATAACACCAACATGTTACACTGAATACACCATGACTAGACTCTTAATCACACTCAAAACTGTCACGTACTTATCGATACTTACCGACACCACCCTCAACGTGGTAACCTCACCAGCTTAACCGGTATCCAATACCCAACATTCCCCTGTTTCACCATGTCATACTCACGGAATCCAACCAATCAATTCACCACTATGCATCAGTAAGTTCATTTCTACTCGTTTTCATGCTTGTTATTTATTAACCGTTTAAACAACGCAGAGCACCCAAGCAGACAAAGCAAACAATCCTAAGGGCCGACATGGCCATTCTACCAGCACGACAATTTCCCAGAATATTGAAAGCGGCTAACACTAGTGAATCACATCCTACATGTTACTATGACTCGTCCGGTTATTATATAATATACACGATCATTCTAGTTTTATTAGCATGCATACTAGTAACTTTCCGTAATTAAACCGGTATTCGCTACTTTCCCTACCTCAAGAAGAAACAACAGCTACGTCTTATAGCTGCTGACGTCCGGGCCTACCTCTGATCTTCTCCACGATCGAGGTCCAAGCCTGGGTTTAACAAAAGGACGGTAATCAGTCCCGGTCCAGTCTGTAACAGTCCTCTGATTTTATCAGTTCAGTCCTTTAAATTAACAAAACAGTCCTTTAAATTACCTGCCTTAAAATCCCTTTTAGTCCTTTAATTTAAATTAATTACATAAATTGGCCTGACCCGGATCCGAAACCGGACCCGAATCCGACCCGGATCCGACCCTGACCTGGACCTGACCCAGAACCGATCCGGACCCGGCTCCAGACCCGACCCAGACCTGGCTCCAGCTCAGGTCCGGACCCGAATCCAGACCTGGTCCAAGAACCTGAGCCTGGCCCGAATCCTGATCCGGCCCGAAGTCCAACCCGGGCCCAAGGCCCGAGTCTCGCCAGATCAGGCACAAGGCCCGTCTCGTCAGGAATCCCAAGTCCGAGCACGGGGTCGGGGCGGCGAGGGTTTGTTCCGTTCGCCGGCGACGGCGGCGACGGAGGGCTCGGAGGAACCGTGGCGACGTTGGGAGTTGGTTCCCGTCACAGGACTGGTGAGGTTCTTTGGTGACCTTCGCCTAGCGATGAATTGCGCCCTCACGGAGCCAGACTCAAGCTCGGGCCATGGATCTGAGTCGAGTTCTCCGGCGCGTGCGTGGTGGGGGGGAGGGGTGGGGTGGGGTAGAGACGTCGCGAGGGTTTCCAGCCGAAGAGGCCTCGCATGCGTGTGGTTCACAAGCAGGGGAGGTCGTCGGAGAAGACGACGAGGCCAGTGCGTGGCTCACCTGTGATGAGAGCCCGACACATACGCGATGCGATTTTGGATCGGGGAAGAAGAGACATCATGAGAAGCTCCCAGCGACGTTGCCTCGTTCTCGTGGCCGTCGTGGTCTGTGGTGCAGATCTCGAGCTCGGGACAGAGGGTGTCGCGCGAGAACGATGGAGGAAGAGAGGACGAGACCGAGGGAGGAAGCTGCAAGAGCGAGAGAGAAGAGGCGAGGGTTTCGTCTCAGGAAACGCGCGGCTCAAAGAAGACGACGAGTGTAGGGTTAGCCCGAGTGGGCTTGGTCCGGTTTGGGCTTGGCTCGGTCCGCCTGGGCCTGGCCTGGCTAGCCCAGTCCGCTCCTATTTCTCCTCTTTTTTATTTTATTTTTTTAGTTTGCAATCGATCCAACAATTTAACCCGCTTTCCAACTCCGACGTTCCAATCGATTAAATTTAATGTTTTAAATCTTTTTACCGAGGGTAAGTCTTGTCCTTACTAACCTCGACGTTTTCATCCTGCAGGACTCCACGATCGAGCGCCAAAGAAGCAAGGTTTACTGCCTTTTTTCCAACTTTTTTGCTAAAAATCCAAGCACCTGAGCTATCTTTTTTAGCAATATCAACAGTGAAGTTTCCCGGAATATCTCCTTTATCGGCAGATGTCTTGGCTCTTGACTGATAAAAAACAATAGGAGGAACACTTCTCTTTGGTTGTCCCTTTTTTGGACGACCACGTCCCTTCTTTGGTTGAGGTAAAGCCTCAGGATTCGGGAACTTAGTCAAAGCATCCTTCCAAGGGCTTTCTTGATCAACAACCGGGATTGAAACATCGATCCGAGGTCCGTCACCAAACCTCGCCACCTTAGGAAAAGAACCGTCTGTGGCATACATAGTCCGACCAGCAACTTCAAAGGACTGTGACCCATGATCTTCTCCACCAACAACTGAACCCGGAGTAGATCGCGTTTTTACAGGACTTTCTAAATTCTCAGAGGTCGGACCATCGCCGGAACACGACTGAGTAGACCCACTCATACCAGAGCCAGAACCTTGAATCCCTTCCACCTGCACCACACCACGAGGGTCTGCACGAGGGAACCTAGCTTCAAAAGCCCTGATTTCACGATGGTGAGTTCCAGGACGAGCCAAAGCAACGAGAAGTATATGCCCTTTCAAAGTGAAACCATTTATTCCTAAGATAGCCTGAGAAGCCTCAAAACACATCGAGAAGGAAATGAACCCGAAAAATCTCCCTCCCTTGTTCGAACGCTTCAGAACAAAACACCTAAGGACGGACCCAAAAGTGCTGAAAACGTCATGTACCTACTCTTCCGCGAAAACAAAAGGGAGATTGCAGACAAACACGTCGGTGGATCCGACGTTCTCAGGTGTACTCTCCTTGTTGGCTGGTTGGGTGGACGTCTGATTCCTATCTGCAACAACTTTAGGAAGCTCCAGCTCACTGGTTACCTGAGAGGCGACAGGGTCCTTAAGTTCCTGAAGTTCCTGCACAGATTCTGGAACGACCTGCTTCTTTTTTCGTGAAATCGAAGGTTTTCGAACGACCTTCTTTTTTACGCCTTTCAAAGAAACAGTACTTCCTCGACCTTAAATTTGGATCCCTGATTAACAACAACATGAGTTGCCGAGATCCCTCCCTTCCCCCAACCTTTTTGTCTGATTTCATCGGACCAGTCCGACGATTCTTCACACAACGTGAAACAATACGACAATAGGAATCATAGGTTGAAATAAGGATCCAACAAAAAGCAGAAAAAGGTAAAATTTGTGTCTCCTTCCTCATGATCTCCGAGTCAAAAAAGCAGAGTAACCTCTGTACTGCACACACTAAGTACCTCTGCCCAGAAATCAACGGACTGACCTTGGTAGGCTCCACACGGTTAAGATCAACGACCTCCTCTGCCCAAGTGAACGGAGATGCGAACCCGGAGCAACCAACGACTCCTCTAGCGATTCCTAAACCTGCCATCGGAACGGGCTATGGCCGAATGAAACCACCGGAGGACGCCAGATCTGTTCCTGCTGAGATTCAATGCCGGAGAAGACGATCGGAAATCGGCCGGAGACGTGAAAACGTTCAGGCAGAGGCGTGCGATGCTTCAAAACCGACCCATAGCCAGGTCTTCACCGAGCACGAGCACGACCACCTCCTTCCTCCCCACTACCGACCACCGTGACTCACTCGCAGCCAGAGGACGGCGGCTGCTGCAGGTTTCAGAAAACCTAAATCAGGCACCTGCGGCGTTTTCACAATAACATAGACTATATGTGTAACCTCTAATTCCATTTCAAAACTGGTTAGGGGAATTAAAAAATGTAGCAGCATCAGAAAAGAATATGTGTCATATATTTGAAGCATCTCTCGCTATTCTATAATGGTGTATTCTTCCTTGATTTTCAGCCCATGTCAATAATCTCATCAGACTTCCATATATAAAAAGAATAGGTATGGTGATAATTTGTCACCCTATTTGATACCTCTGCTCGGTTTTACTCCCCAAAATCATGTCCTCTTAATTTTTTATCTAATGATACCGTCATTTGTAAATTATTGACATCCAACCATGATTTAGTCCAAACCCACTCATGTTTGAGACGAAGTAAAATCACTCGACTCTGTTATATATGCCTCCTCATGTCAAGCTTCACCACCATATATCCCACCTTCCCTTGAATCTTGTGTCTCAAGTAATGTAGAATCTTAACAGAATTATGATGTTTTCCTGTATTGATCTTCCGGTGCAAACACTCCTCCACCTTCAACTATGAAACTTTCAAGTAAAAACGCCGATTTTTTCTTTATCACATAAAGGCTATGTTGAATAGAACATTCCAAAGTGAAATTGGCCTAAGATCTTATATGATTCAAAAACATGTTTCTTTGGATTCAAAACTAATATCATGGCAGTTGGTCTTACCGGGATCTCTCCACCAGCTAATATCATCTGAATGCACTGAACAACTTTTACTAATATGATGTCCCAATACCCTAGATAAACATACGAGTTGAGACCATTAGGACCCGATGCCTTGTCTACTCACATAATTTTCTAATACAGAAAATATAGTTTTATAGATATCTCAAGACTTGGAGTGCAAGTTAAGAGAACGAAGGATAATCATCCCATACAACAATGAGTAACTTAAACTAGGAGTCTCAAAAACTAACAAAACAATCGAATCTGAAAGAACAATGCTACAACAATTAACCCCAACCTAATACAAATATCAATCAAACCAAACCCAACCTTGAGATTCTAGAACCATAACCAATTGTAGGACTCTACCATCCAAAGTAGAAGCCAAACCTCCTGATAGCAAACCACAACACCTTGAACTAGTGAAAAGTCCTCAGAAGCTCTGGACGTCGATACTTATGACACAAGAAATCATCAATGTAACCAGACCAACACTCAAAACCTAAATACTGAAACAAAAAAACACCCCCTAAAGAAAGGATAACAAAATCTCTCTCCCGAAGTAAAACACCAGATATAAACAATAATTACTACCTACACACCCCCACAGAGACAATGGCCCGAAAAAATACTCAGGACCTCCAAAGTTCTATAATGAATTTAAGTACCACCAGCAACCCAAAACCTATGAATACTACCCCAGCCCTTCCCAGACACAACCCCAATCAGCCAAAACACTAGTAATAGTACAAATAGGATCCAAAGTAGCCCGTTGCAAAGACAAAAGTCTATTGCTTGTGTTGCAAGTCACCTTGAAACCCCGAGCCACACCATAGGAAGACCCTAAGCTTTAATATTCAGAACATAGTTGTCCAAAAAAATTATGAAGACCTACAAAATCATGCAGACCAGAATCTCACCATACTAATATAACAATGTAGAGAATAATGAAGCACTCCACTCCTTAAAAATTAATCCTCAAATGCCTCATTTTTATAATACCTAATTGTGGAGAAGTTTTCCAGAGAGAAAAAGGAAAGGCCAGATGATCTTTAAATAAAGACCATTCAATTGCATAAGTAGCAAGTTGAATCTTGAGAATCACCTCTTGATTTGATAATAATAATGTGTGAAACACCAAGGCATTCCTTGACAACTAAATCTCCCATAAAGTCATTGAGAAAATGTTCCGCCACAATTTGTTCTTATGACACAAGCCATTCCAAGACATCAGTGAAGTCTTAAAATCTTCTAGAATAGTCCAAATAAAAGAACTACAAACCAAACAGACCAAGTTCTACTAAAAGTGATGAACAAGTGAGAAGCAATCTCAAAATCTCGGTGTGGTTGTTTTGAATTCACAGATCCCGTACGTTACGGGTGAGAGTGATCGAGTTTCATCCGAAATTGGTGACGTTGATTACTCGGATTTGGGGAAGCTGGCGTCCGCAATTCGGGGGAAGATGACGTCCAAGTTTCAGGGGATAGAGACGCTGATGGCGTCCGAGATTTAGGGGATACAGACGCTGATCGTAATCGCGTGGTGACGAAGGAAGTTACTATTGCGTCTGTCCAGGCCCATTGTGCTGCAGATGGGTCTGATTCACAGGTCTGTTCTGCTGCAGATGGGCCTAAGGCTGCTACACAGGTTCATAATGTAGAGGGGTTTGGTCCAGCCCAGTTTTTGCAGTTGGATGAGTCTGAACCAACATGTCAATCGTCTCAAAAGGCGGCTTCGTCGTGGAAGGGCGTTCTAGTCATGAAGCGGGAGAGTCGTCCCCCTAAACATTTAACGGAATTTTACACTTTGTCGTGCAAGCCAAATATCTCTAGAGATCAGGATAGAGTTGTTCGACCCGTCGACATTGGGAAACAGATTGAAGAAGTTAGAAATGGAGAAACTCAAATCGTCGGGTCGTCTCAGGGTCCTGACGCATAGACTGCAATACGTGAGTTGACTGCCAAGAAGAAGGCCGCGCCGATTCGTCGTTGACATTTTGTTGGGTTCTCTTTTTCTGTTTCTTGCTTCCTGTTTTTTCTGTTTTTTTTAAGAAAAAGTTAAGCCTTTTGGTTCCCCTTGTGTTGGAACCCTTTTGTTATTTTGGTTGCTACCCTGCTTCTCCTTGAATCAGGGCTTTCCGTTTCCTTTCACGGATTCGGTCTTATTAATAAAACTTCGAGCTTATAAAAAAAATCTCAAAATGTTTGTTACAAAAAGAACATGAGAATCATTGAGAGAGAAGTGCATCCCTCTATGATCCATGAAATCCTTAGTAGGCACAACACCAACATAAGCCAGCCAAGTGAATAAAACAACCTTCAGAGACAATTTGGGAAGCCAATCCACTATATTAGAATCATTGGAGAGGATATCATACATTTTGCTCACTTGGAAACCAGTTCTAACACCATTCCAATACACACTATCAACTCTATGAGGATGTAATGTGACAGTGTTAAGGAGAACATTAAGCTCTCCAAAGTGGCCCAATTCCCAACCTATAAGAGTGTAAAACCCCACGTTTTTTTAAAGGGTATTATTTGAGAATCGAGACGTCAAGGTGAGTTTTTGCAACGAGTGAAAATTGGAGAAGGAAAATAAAAAAAAGGGTTGAATCAGATTTTGTTTTTGGACTGAACTTGGGATTGGGCCAACGCGGGCCCAATCGGAAATGCGTGACCCAGGCCCAGACGAAGCCAACCCTAGCTTCAAAGGGGTATAGCACATCCCTTCGGTCTCCATTTGCGGCACGCTTCCCAAGTCACTCCTCCATGCTCTCTCATCCTTCTCTCGCGAACGAAACCCAGATCCGCCGTCGTCTCGTCTCCGACAACGTCCAGCTCCCTCCTCTTCTTCGTCCTTCACCCGCTTGCCTCACCTCGCAACGAAACCCCCAGAACCAGAGACGCCCTCGTCTCCTTCTCACTCGATTCGAAGCAAAACCGTCGCCCCTCTTCGTCTGAGGCCCCGCCGCGCCAAAACCTAACGCCGGTGAGTGCGTTCTCGACCGTTTCACCTTCCCCGTAGCCTTGGCCTGAGAACCCTGGGTTTCGGGACTCGGTTGGTCAGACGTGGACGGAGAAGCGACCGGCCTTCGTTTCCACGCCGGTGACGTGCCCTCGAAGCAGATCGGGAAGGGGCGAGCCTCGAGAGCCCTCCGTCGAGCTCCTCTCACCTTTCAGAGCCCCTGCCGCCTCAGCCACCGTTGAAAACCCTCCGTCGAGCCCACCTGACGCCGTCCGCCACCACAACAAAGTCCGACCCTCGCCGCCGTCATCCTCGGCTAGCCATGCTCGGGACAATCAGAAACCCTAGCCGAGTGGGCCTTGGGCCTGGTTAGAAACGGGTCGAGCGAGGCAGATTGGGCCTTGGGCCGAGCAAGACAGAATCCGGGCCTTGGGCCCAGTTGGACTTCAGGACCGGGTCTGGACCGGGTTCGGGTTCGGATCCGGGTCAACCCGACTGTAAAGAAAACCTTTTTAAAATCAGATTTACTTAATTGATCTACTCGATTCAAGGTGAGAAATTAAAGGATAAATTTGGATAAATTATTGGACCTTGGCAATTATTAATTTTGACTGGACTTTTTAATTGTCAAACCTAGTTGGGACTTTGCCCGAGAGCGAAGACCTGGGACCCGAGCTAGAAGAACAAAGATCACGCTGGGACCCGAGTGAAGAACGGAGTGGTGACCACCGGGCTTATCATCAGAGTGTTGAGAGGAAGACCTCGAGGTAGGGAAAGCCTTAACTCCTCGTTTATGATGCTTAGTATGCATGTTAGGCTAATAAAATCGGAAAGGTCCTAGAAATACCTATAGGATGCGAATAACTAGCATAATTGTCTTTCAATTACTAATAACCAGAAGTGTCTAGTGGAGAATGAATAGGATGCCAATCACTAGTGTAACTCGCTTTCAATACTTGGGAATTGTTTTACTGGTGGAGTGGCCTTGGCAAAGCCCTCAGATTAGTTGCGTGTTAGGATCACATGCTTGGTTGTTTGGTTGCTTAGTGGATAGGCTAAAGAGTCTTATGGAACTAGTTGAATTGCATATGTGAATGCTCGATTGAAGGTTTTTATGATTGGTTGATTAAACTCATACTTGACCGTTGAATGTATTTGAATGATTGCTTGGAGCATCGAGTATGATTGGTTGTACCGAGCGGTGCAATCAGGTGATCGATGCCCCGATGGGTCGAGACTGGTAAGTGAACGGTAAGTTGTGATTGTGTGATTCGTGTGTTGTGATTATGTGATTCGTGTGCTGTGTGTTGTGGTGAAACGGTGACGTGTGAGCTATGTGTGACAGTGAATTGGTGGTTGTTGGGATTGGATTGCTTCGTGTTTCGGTTTGAGTGTATTACTCAATTATTATCTGATTATTATTGAATTGCCCAAGTGTATGCTTCCCATGAGAGTAATACCTTGGTTCCCGAGGACATAAAATCCCTTGGAGACGTTTCTGAGAATCCCGATGATAAGCGCCCCGAAGGGTTGTTTCCGGTCGCCTCAATGATATGCGTCTCCTCTGGATTTGAGGGAAAATCCGAGAGGACACATCATATGTGGATCGGAGGATGCTGACTTCATGTGCCACGACATTGATTGGGTTACCTATTGCACGTGATTGTTAAGAATTATCTTGTTGACTTTGCTGATGAAATTATTGAGTTTAACGTCCACCTTGTTATGTATTTTCCCTACTGAGCGCAAGCTCACCCCTATGAGTTTATTGTTGTGATTACAGGCTTGATTGAGGAGTAGAGGCTCGGGAGCTTCTCGGTGTGGGTATCTTGTAGAGACTTGGTTTTTACTTCATTTCAGTTTTGAACAAACTATGTTGGAGGATTATTATTACACCCCCGGAGGGTTATTTATGTTTTAAATTGAGTTATGTGGATTTGAGTTTTATATTGGAGATTCACAGAAAGTTACCGTTGAGTTATTGCCTTTTTTGATCGTTTTATCCTAGTCATGCCTCGAGTCCGGGCAAGAACCGGATTTGGGGCGTGACAATTTGGTATCAGAGCCTGGTTTCATTTGAAACAGGTGTCTTATTGAACTTTTTTTCAAACCTCGGACCGAAGTCAATTAGGTGGGTAGAGTTAGGGAGTCTGAGTCGTGATACTCAGTGACGCGATTTGGAAACATTGACGCGGAGAGTCGGAACAACACGAGTCGTGAGTCGCTTTAATGTTTGTCCTAAATGGAATCTTTACACTATAATGTTTGCATTACTTGATTGGTATCCTCTCCCTAGTGATCGGTGAAGCCGAATGGTTGAGATCGGAATTGGATTAACGGGCAATGGTCGACCCGCTAAGCATTCAATTGTAGAGTGAGCCAACGGTTGGTGGTGTTGCCATTGTGGTGGATTACTTCGAAAATTTTCAAGTTGTAGTTTGGTCTTGTGCAAGTGTTGACTTGTGGTTGACCGCTTTTCTGGGGCATGAGTACTCCATGTGTGCTTGGTTTGAGTGTTTAGGGTGGCCATGAGAGCCCGTGTTTGACTGCTGAGTCTTGGGTGGCCATGAGAGCCCGTGTTACTGTCGTGTCTTGGGTGGCCATGAGAGCCCGTGTTACTGTTGTGTCTTGGGTGGCTATGAGAGCCCGTGTACTAAGGTTGGTGTCTTTGGCTGGCCTGACCGAGTAGAGTCTCGGGGGGTTGCGAGCATTCTTTGGCTGGCTTACGAGTGAGAGTCTCGGTAAGTTGCGAGCGTGTGTTACTGTTGAGATTGGGGCACGAGAACCCCGTATGCCCGTGTGTGGTGAAATTGGGGCACGAGAACCTCGTATGCCCGTGTGTGGTGAGATTGGGGCACGAGAACCCCGTGTGCCCGTGTGTGGCGAGTCTGGGGCACGAGCACCCCGTAGTATTTGGGAGCACGAGAACTCCGTTTATTGATTGCGTTGTGTACTTTAGGAGCACGAGAACTCCGTTTATTGACTTTGTGGTGTCTTTGGCCGAGCATGAGAACTCTGCATACTTTTGTCTTGTGAACTTGTGTTGGTGAGTGTCGCGCTTAAGCGGAGGGTTAAAGGGAATTATGAATGGGTCATGCCGAATTTTCGGTAGGACTGTAATAATTGTACTATCACGGGTTAACTCAGGGGCGCCACTGTAGTCGAGCGTGATGGTTTGATGTCAAGTTATTAAAATGAGGTTCGGGGACGCCTGAATCGGGTTATAACAACATGAGATCGACATGAAAAGTTTTGGGTAAAAGTTAAGAAATGGGAATCTTTGGAAGGGAAGGAAGGGTTAAGGGTGATTGTGGAATTGAATTGTGTTAAGTGTTAAACCCCTCTTTGTGAAAGGATACCCGAGCAAGGGGTATGCCTGTTGATTTGTGCTTTGTGTGGTGTGCTTGAGTTGGAACCCTCCTGTGGGAATTGGTGGTTGATTGCTTAAATCGCTGGTTGTTGTTGTGAGACGCATAGAGATGCGAACTTGTGTGCTATTATATATGAGTATATATATCTACTAAGTGTGAGAGGTGTAAACTTTGGGTGACTTGTGAGATGCGCGTGAACGTCCTTGTACTTGATCGAACCGTTGTTTTCTGTGTGAGACGCACGAGGTGCGGGTCTCTTGTCTACATAAGTGTTACTTATGACTTTACGACTTACTTTTGATCCAAGTGGGATCCGGTGAAGACGCACGAGAACGTCATGCTTGGGTTAAACTGTTTTTTTGAACCTATAGTTGCTAAAGGCAGTGAGCTGGCGAGATGTCACGTATTTATATCCTGGAGAGTACCAAGAGCCGTCCAGCTGTGGGGCAGAGCCAGACACCAGCTGTTGTTCTGGCAGGGGCAGTGAGCGCCCAGGGAGCTGCTCCCACAGAGCACCAGAGTTTCGGGGATAGACCGGTAGGGTCATCACCTAGAGTTCCTCCAGTCGCAGAGCCGACTCAAGCGGCCCGATTGAGGAGGTGGTTTGCGCAGCGTTAGATGCGCTCAGCATGAGAGTACAACACCGGCACAAGATTCTGTACCTACTACCGACGCAGTCACTATCGAGATGCCAGACCAGGTGGATAGTTACGCGGCCCCGGCACTCAGGGATTTCCATAAGTGGAGTACACCAGTTCAATCCGGGAATTCAGACCCCGAGGTAGTTGTAATGTGGTTGGAGTGGATTACCCAAAACCTTAATACGTTTAGAGTTTTCGGATATTCGTTGGAGAATATGTTCCACGCCCCCCCAGCCGAGGGAGAAGCACGATACTGGAGGAAACGGGTGCAGGCCAGAGTTGGAAATGACTTCCAACCGTTCAACGGACTGTCCTTAGGATAGTATTTCTTTTCTCCTTCGATCTGTTCAAGATGACCGACGCCAGCAGTTTTGATCCGCGATCGAAAGAGGTGACCGTCTATAGGTATTAGGCGAGGTTCATGTCACTGTATCGCTTCGCACCCGGGATGGTGCCGACCGAGAAGAGCCGTCGTAGGCATTTGAGAAGGGACTCAGTTCTCTTGGCACAGATTTAGTCATTGCTTCAGATCCGTGGACGATTCAGCACTAGTGGAGCAAACACTAGCGTTAGAAAGACGTGTTGGGAAACCGCCAGGTCGCGGAAGACCAGGCCGAGGCCGAGAGGCTTCTTGAGGCCGTCTGAGAGTCGCAATCCGTGGAGGCAGGGGACCTCAAGATTCTTCCATTCACAGACCCAGTCCGGTGAGGCACGATGGGTAGGAGAAGTAGCGTCCGTTGGACCTGCCTCGGTGGCATAGTTTGCCCCTACGCAAACAGTTGGAACGTCTAGGCCGAGAATGCCCGTTGAGCGATGGATCTACGAAACGTTCCACAGGTCCAACTACGAGAGCCGACAAGAGAACATGCGGCCATAGTAGTAAATTCTTTCATCCCATCGAGAGGAGGGCCTCCGATGCAGTAGGGCCGAGCGTACATGATTACCGGGGTCGAGTGAGGACTTGATACTGATCTTGAGATCGCGTAGAGTACTTGTTACCGATTACGTTTTGGTTTTCGTGTCAGCTGACACTTGAGCATTACACTGGGTGTATTGGTTCGTGGTGACGTATTGATCGAGCGAGTTTAACACTGTTAAGCCCACCGGTACTCTCAATACATCGACTAAAGGTATGGTAGTACCGACTAACGTTAGTGGGAATTGGAAAGTGGAGTAACAAACTTAGTCAGATTGAAGGTTCTTTTCTTCTCCGATAGTATGGATCGAATTTTAAGAACCGAGTGCTGAAACAGCAAGCGTTCATCGAGCGCCATCAGCGACGAATGCCGAACAATGAAAGGCAGCAGCCTTGACCAGTACACGGTCCGACCGGTCACCGGAGATGACCGAGCAACGATAAGATCAGAGTAGCGCAGCGGAAGCGTGGTGGGCCCATACCCACAATAGTCGTAATCTACATTTTTTTTCTAACCCCGCTACCGGACTTAAGTAAAAGATTCGAACTGTTGAGGCGATGTTGTTCAAGATCCTTGTTAGCGAACGAAGGTTGCACGAGTGTGTGCCGTACGCGAGAAACTAAATCAAAGTGTGTCTCGTACGTCCTTTTCAGAAGGACTAATCGGTTCACCGCCAGGTCACACGGAACAAACGGATAACATTGAGAGTTAACCAAACGACCTTCCCAGCGGAGAAGAATACGGAGAATGCGAGCCGAGTACCAAGGCAAATCTCCATCAGCAGAAGAAGAACGAACGCTAATGTCTCGCGAGGACTAAGCATAACCTTGAAGTTACATCCTAGAAGTGAGAGCACCTCACGTTGAAATCCAGCTACAGATAGCTGAGGACGACTCCCACAAGCTTTCAGACCAGTAACAAGATGGCACCGAACGAGGAATTGTATGTTAGGTCGGATTTTGTGCCACATGGGAGCACAGGAAAGTTTAAGAGCTAACCGTTGTGGGTTTTATTTTGTCAAGTAGCGAATGACGGAACCGCGCGAGTTTCTAAACTATTCAAGATTTTCAAGATCTCAGTACGTGTTGTTTAACCCTTAAAGGGGGGACTTTGGTGGACTTGACTATAAGTTGGTTAATTGATAGCTCGGGCACGGTATAAAGGATACCGCCGGTTGGGATGACCCTTGGCAATCGACCTTGGATCGTGGTTCGCAGTCGAGTGTAATCTCGTGCGTTTAATTTTGGTGTCTTGAAGGACGCCTACTTTTGACCAAGTGCCAGTGAGGGGTTCTATTGGTCCGTGTTGTTGTACGTCGTTCGTCCAACTAAATGCTGGTAGAGTTCATGGTGGTACTGAACCATACGCCGGTTTTGAGAACCATTGTCTAGTGTTATGATGATTCAGGTGAGATGACTTGTGAAGTGGTTGATCGGATGTTGAGAACTAGTATTGATGACAAGAGAAATATCGTGAGTTGGGTAACCTTCTCGATTGAATCACAGTGAGGTATGGATGGCTTACCGCGAGTTAAGTTTGTGTTACATGACGGGTGGCTAACCTGTATCAGGTTGAGAACCGTGTTAAGGTTGACCGTGTGACAGTTAAGCTTGTTGTTGGCTGTGTGCGAGACACGTTTGTGCTTTATCGTTTACCTTGGGTGTGTGATGACCTGTTATTTGTTGTGGTTGCAGTTGGTGTTAATTCGTTTGATTATGCTTCATGATTGTGGTGGGGTTTTGAGTTGAGGAGTTTGGCTACGAGTTCCGTTGGAAATTAGTGTGTGAGGCACCTGTAGGCCAGGCTTAGTATGACGGAAGGTTTGAGTAGGTCATGTTTTGAGGCATGCCGCGTTTCGACTATACTGGTACGTTGTACCATTTACTTGATTGAGGTACGTCTATCCTTCCACGAAAGTGATGAAACGAACAGTTGTTCCAAAACTCGCAGTGGCTATGAGAACCTTTGATTGGACGATTTCATTTGGGTGTCGCTTGCTTGACCTGTGTGTGATAGGCCGTGACCAGACCTTTTTGGCGTTCTAGTGTGAACTATTCGAGAGACGGTTACTAAAGAGAAATTGAGGAGTTACACTACGGATGGCTCCGTCCTTGTCCGACTTTCGGAGTTCTCCGGTAAGACACTCATACCGAAGGAAGATTCCGGTATGGCATGTCCGAACCGAAGTCGTTCTATCCAGTGTGATACCGGTACAGTTGAGGGTTATGATAAGAAGTATCTACATCGACGTTGCTGATGATGGTCCGTCGTCTACACAAAAATTGGAGTCTGTTAGAAGTTGCCTGGATCGTTATCTGGCATTCCTCCGTATCTGAGGTGGGTACGATTACCCCTTTTTGAGTTGCGCCTATTGGTCCACCGGATGGATGTTCCTAACCGTGCAATGTTTATGAAATCCTGAGTCTCGAGGAAGTGGTTTATGTGTTACTTGGTCGTGTAATCGTTTGTGGTTGGTCATAGCTTGACGAATATTGGAATTCTGGGTAAGTTGTCCCTGTATTAGTTACTAAGAAGGAAACTGAGTGGTTATGTCTACGTGTAAATTCCTACTTCTTTTCGCCTTAAGAGGTGTGTCGACACGATATGCATGACCGACGGGAGATTCCAGTATAGAATATCCAAAACATTATAGAGTATTTCAGTGCGACGTCTATACCGAGGTAGGATTCCGGTATAGGATGTTTATACCGTTATCCGGTATTCCTTAAGATTTGAGTGTTCTTTGTCATGTTGGGTACATCAGTGGTTCTTGAGTTATGGTTGCATGTCAAAACTGCGAACTGTGGAGAAAGGCTGTGTTCACCGCCAAGTATGGCTTTTTGAGTAACTAGCGTGATCTAATGAAGCACGAGTGGGTAAAGGTCATGTAAATGCGGAAATGGTTAACGACCGAGTAGATCCGACATACGAGTTACATAGTGAAAGGCGTAGGCCTATTGAGTTTCATTACCGGATCAAATTTTCTTTTTCTGAGAGTGAGCCTAAGAGAGGCCTTAGCGGATCGGCAGCGACGAAGGCAAGTTGGCCCCGCAGTTTTTCATAAGTTTGAGGTCTTCAGACAGAACCAGAACCGTTGCCTGACAGCGTCAAAGTGTTCCTGCAATACGGAAGTACATCGCAGCTCCCTCGCCAGTGAGTTTTAAGCGAACGTACCCTAAGTTATGGACAAGTGGAGCGCGTTCATTTTAAATTTCGGGGACGAAATTCTTTTAAGGGGGGTAGACTGTAAAACCCCACGTTTTTCTAAAGGGTATTATTTGAGAATCGAAACATCAAGGTGAGTTTTTGCAACGAGTGAAAATTGGAGAAGGAAAATAAATAAAAAAAGGGGGTTGAATCAGATTTTGTTTTTGGACTGAACTTGGGATTGGGCCAACGCGGGCCCAATCGGAAATGCGTGGCACAGGCCCAGACGAAGCCAACCATAGCTTCAAAGGGGTATAGCACGTCCCTTCGGTCTCCATTTACGGCACGCTTCCAAGTCACTCCTCCACGCTCTCTCATCCTTCTCTCGCGAACGAAACCCAGATCCGCCGCCGTCTCGTCTCCGACAACGTCCAGCTCCCTCCTCTTCTTCGTCCTTCACCTACTTGCCTCACCTCGCAACGAAACCCCCAGAACCAGAGACGCCCTCGTTTCCTTCTCGCTCGATTCGAAGCAAAACCGCCGCCCCTCTTTGTCTGAGGCCCCGACGCGCCAAAACCTAACGCCGGTGAGTGCGTTCTCGACCGTTTCACCTTCCCCGTAGCCTTGGCCTGAGAACCCTGGGTTTCGGGACTCGGTTGGTCGGACGTGGATGGAGAAGCGATCGGCCTTCGTTTCCACGCCGGTGACGTGCCCTCGAAGCAGATCGGGAAGGGGCGAGACTCGAGAGCCCTCTGTCGAGCTACTCTCACCTTTCAGAGCCCCTGCCGCCTCAGCCACCGTTGAAAACCCTCCGTCGAGCCCACCTGACGCCGTCCACCACCACAACAAAGTCCGACCCTCGCCGCCGTCATCCTCGGCTAGCCATGCTCGGGACAATCAGAAACCCTAGCCGAGTGGGCCTTGGGCCTGGTTAGAAACAGGCCGGGCGAGGCAGATTGGGCCTTGGGCCGAGCAAGACAAAATCCGGGCCTTGGGCCCAGTTGGACTTTAGGACCGGGTCTGGACCGGGTTCGGGTTCGGATCCGGGTCAACCCGACTGTAAAGAAAACCTTTTTAAAATCAGATTTACTTAATTGATCTACTCGATTCAAGGTGAGAAATTAAAGGATAAATTTGGATAAATCATTGGACCTTGGCAATTATTAATTTTGACTGGACTTTTTAATTGTAAAACCTAGTTGGGACTTCGCCCGAGAGCGAAGACCTGGGACCCGAGCTAGAAGAACAAAGATCACGTCGGGACCCGAGTGAAGAACGGAGTGGTGACCACCGGGCTTATCATCAGAGTGTTGAGAGGAAGACCTCGAGGTAGGGAAAGCCTTAACTCCTCGTTTATGATGCTTAGTATGCATGTTAGGCTAATAAAATCAGAAAAGTCCTAGAAATACCTATAGGATGCGAATAACTAGCATAATTGTCTTTCAATTACTAATAACCGGAAGTGTCTAGTGGAGAATGAATAGGATGCCAATCACTAGTGTAACTCGCTTTCAATACTTGGGAATTGTTTTACTGGTGGAGTGGCCTTGGCAAAGCCCTCAGATTAGTTGCGTGTTAGGATCACATGCTTGGTTGTTTGGTTGCTTAGTGGATAGGCTAAAGAGTCTAATGGAACTAGTTGAATTGCATATGTGAATGCTCGATTGAAGGTTTTTATGATTGGTTGATTAAACTCGTACTTGACCGTTGAATGTATTTGAATGATTGCTTGTTGTCCTTAAATGGTTGCTTGGAGCATCGAGTATGACTGGTTGTACCGAGCGGTGCAATCAGGTCATCGATTCCCCGATGGGTCGAGACTGGTAAGTGAACTGTAAGTTGTGATTGTGTGATTCGTGTGTTGTGATTATGTGATTCGTGTGCTGTGTGTTGTGGTGAAACGGTGACGTGTGAGCTATGTGTGACAGTGAATTGGTGGTTGTTGGGATTGGATTGCTTCGTGTTTCGGTTTGAGTGTGTTACTCAATTATTATCTGATTATTATTGAATTGCCCAAGTGTATGCTTCCCATGGGAGTAATACCTTGGTTCCCGAGGACATAAAATCCCTTGGAGACGTTTCTGAGAATCCCGATGATAAGCGCCCCGAAGGGTTGTTTCCGGTCGCCTCAATGATATGCGTCTCCTCTGGATTTGAGGGAAAATCCGAGAGGACACATCATATGTGGATCGGAGGGTGGTGACTTCATGTGCCACGGCATTGATTGGGTTACCTATTGTACGTGATTGTTAAGAATTATCTTGTTGACTTTGCTGATGAAATTATTGAGTTTAACGTCCACCTTGTTATGTATTTTCCCTACTGAGCGCAAGCTCACCCCTATGAGTTTATTGTTGTGATTACAGGCTTGATTGAGGAGTAGAGGCTCGGGAGCTTCTCGGTGTGGGTATCTTGTAGAGACTTGGTTTTTACTTCATTTCAGTTTTGAACAAACTATGTTGGAGGATTATTATTACACCCCCGGAGGGTTATTTATGTTTTAAATTGAGTTATGTGGATTTGAGTTTTATATTGGAGATTCACAGGAAGTTACCGTTGAGTTATTGCCTTTTTGATCGTTTTATCCTAGTCATGCCTCGAGTCCGGGCAAGAACCAGATTTGGGGCGTGACAAAGAGTCCTTCTAAACTGCAGATTCTAATCACCATTGTTCCAAAAATATATGAACCTTCAAATACTTCTGAGAGCTAAGATGATACAGTCTTTGGAACTTATTTCTGGGAGGGATATCAGTCACCCAAATGTCATCCCATAAACTTATTCTCTCACCATTCCCCACCACCCAATCCAATCCAGAGGCTACAAAAGCATTGCTAAAATTTAGATATGTTAGTATAGAAGAGAAATTGCCTATTTAACTCCTGCCATTAGTGATCAAGAATTCTGATAAATTCCAATCTGCCAAATTCCAACCCAACTTAGCACAAACAACTTGTTTCCATAGCGAGTCATTCTCAATTGCAAATTTCCACCACCATTTTGCTAACAATACTTTGTTTATGAAATGCAGTTTTTTGATACCTAGACCCCCATGCTCTTTAGGCATGCAAACCAAATCCCAATTAACTTTATGTAGTGCTTTCGTAGTCACTGTTCCATTCCATAAAAATGTTTTCTGCCACTTCTCCATTTCTCTAGTAAAACCCCCACTGGAGCTTCAAACAAGCGCATATGATATAGAGGAAAGGAACTGAGAGAGGACTTGATGAGAGTAATTCTGCCTCCAAAGGACAAAAATTTTGATTGCCATATATTGAGTTATGCCATGAACTTGTTGATGATAGGAAGTCATGTAGCAAACCTTCTAGTATTGGTTCTTAACTTTAAAACCAAGTAATCTATAGGAAGATTGGTGATCTCTGAGCCCAAGATATCAGCCACTTGTGTCTCATTCATCTAGTAGGAATTAAGTAGAACAACCTTGGATTTATGGAAAATACTCTTCAAACCTGCGATTCCTTGAAATAATTTTAGAGAGTGGTTGAGATTAATTATGTGAGAAGGAACTGCTATGATGAAGATGCATGTGTCATCTGCAAATTGCAAGTGAGAAATAACTAGTCTAGATGTTCCACATTGAATTCCTTGAAACATACCAGAAGACAAGACTCTAACCATGAGCTGATGCAGACCTTCTGCTACTAGATCAAACAATAGTGGTGACAATGAACACCCTTGTCCCAATCCTCTTTGTAGGGGAAAATCTGCAGTAGTAGCTCCATTTATGAGTACTGATGCCCATGCCTGAATACAAAATTTCATCCAAGAAATCCATTTTTCCCCAAACCCCAGACTATGCAGCAATTTGAGAAGAAAGTTTCAATTAACATGATTATAAGTCTTTTCAAAGTCCACTCTAAACATTAATGTTTAATCTTTAGACCTCTTGACTGAATCAATGATCTTAGAAGCTATAAGAACCCCATTAAGTATTTTCAATCCAGTAAAAAAACAAGTTTGAACATCAGGACTAATTCAAACATAATTGTCTTCAATCTAGTAGCTAACATCTTAGAGATAATTTTGGAGGATAGGCCTACCAGACTGATATATCTAAAATCTCCAAAAATCACTAGAGAAACCACTTTAGGAATAAGTTGATGAATGAAGAGTTGATGTCTTTGCCCATGACTTCCTTGTTGTGAAAATGTGAACAATAAGCTAGTATCTCAGTCTTTAAAAAAGGAAATGCATTCTGAATAAATAACATGGAGAATCCATCTGGACCAGGGGATTTGTAATCATCACAACACAGAATTGTAAAGAGAATTTCATACTTAGAAAATGGGCTCTCCAAGAAGTCTGCTTGAGACACATTAATAGCTCTAAAAGGCAATTCTTATAAATCAACAGTACAACTCCCTCACTAACTAAATCTCTAAGAAACATGGGAACTAGCAAGGGCCTTGATATTGCTAGGAGAGGTATGAGTAATATTATCTTCTACAATACAGGAAATCCTTGTTATGTTTTTCTTGATATTAGCAATCACATGGAAATATTTAGAGCACCTATCTCCCTCAGAAACCCACTTCAGATTTGTCTTTTGCCTCCACACTTTGGCATGTTGTTTGAGTTTTCTAATTAGGATGGCAGATGATAGTGCCCTGATGGAACATTCAGAAGAAGAAAGTGGACTAGACTCCAACAATTTATCCAGGTTATTGATTTCAGTAGTTAAAGGAGATATCTCTTGATCTAGAGAGCCAAAAACCTCTAGCTGCCAAGTTTTGAGGAAGCTTCTAAGAACCTTGAGAATACCATAGAACATATTGAGGCTCTCCCACAATTGAGATATTCTTCCAAAATTCAGAGACATCCTTCCAGAACCTTGGATGATCCATTTAAGCATTGTAGAAATTAAAGGGTTTTGGCCCCCAATTGATCTGTGGAGCAACCAGTAAAATATGTTTGTGGTATGAGATGCTCCTATGTAGGGCAGTTTAAGTCAAGTATTGGAAGTATAACATAAAATCTAGGGCCACTAGAAATCTATCCTACCTAAAAGCTCTTGAGAGTTAGCCAAATCAAGTATGAGCTCCCCCACCAAAGGAAGATCTATCAGACCCATCAAGTTAATAAAATGGTTGAACCTTCTAGAGCTGATGTCACGCCCAAAAACCGGTATTTACCGGACCCGTGACGTGACTTAGTGAAATTTAATAAAACAATTTTAAAAGTAACGAATAATTGATAAAGAAGGAGGAAACTAAAACCACACGAGTTTAAAATCCTGAGTCCCAAGCTCATTCAAGTACAAGTTGAAAATACAGTACGTCTTTAATGATAAAAATACAGTACGTCCCAAGCTCCTCGAAGTCTTCATCCTGACTGTGAAGGAGTGCCAATCTATCACCATAGGACATCAATTATATCCCACTAACTCCCTCTACAACCATTTCTCTCAAGAATGCCTCTGTACTCATTTTCCTGTGAAGAGCAACTAAGTGTGATTTGTGAAGCAACTCGAGAAACTTTGTTACAACTGAGCCTGTTTGAAAAGTGTTATCTTACATATTTTCCTCCGTTGTTTCCTTTTTCTACAGTAATCGGTCTCCAGACTTTACTCACCATTCGCCTTTGATTCTTATTCCAGCCCTAGCCACAAATAACTTTTTAACCCGATACAAGGTATCCATTGAATCTATCAATAGCCTTCTAAAGAGCTTCACCATTGTTGAAATGGATGAATGCAAACCACCGACCTCTAACATTTGGCTTATAAGGAACATCAACCTTCTTGATCTGTCCACAACTTTGGAATTGTTCTTCCAACCACATTGGTGAAGATTGTCACGCCCCAAATCCGGTTTTGACCGAATTCGAGACGTGAACTAAAACAATAATAAATTTAAAGGAAAATAAAGCCAAAATAGTCTAGATAGTAGTTTAAAACTTTAAACAACGTTGCGAGTCACAACTCGGTAAAAACAGCGGTAAAATAATTCAACAAATAAAGGTACGTCTCTAGACACTAGCTAAACCCTCGCTAGCTCCCAAGCTCCGAGAATCCTGCTAGTACAAATCTCGCTCAACACCTGAAATACAACAAAGTAAGGGAGTGAGCTTACGCTCAGTAGGAAAAATAGTTAAGGTTCTGAACCACAGTTCATCACCACGGGTAACCGTCCAATTAGGGCATACTAGTAAAGCACCACTATTAAAGCTCAATTTAAAACAATTACTCCAAGGCAACACTTAGCCTTCCATCAAGCACAACCCGTAACACAAACTCGCAGCGAGCCGAAATGATAACATTTTCCGCTACTAGCTCTTTACATCCAACACCTAACAATTCTCAATGAACAACCCTACAGTTATCCCACAACCGACCACACGTGCGAACTTGCACTATAACACAGGATTCAGGCACAACATCTCGAGTTACCAAACACTCTCACAATACCAAAGTCTCACTTAACCCAAAGCTCAAGCCCAACAACACACTTCCTCGTTACTGCCCAATTCCACAACCTTAAACGTACTTATACAAATGTACACAACCAACCAATGAGAATAAAGCACACGGCAAGACACACACAGATGTAGTAGGACATCACATAATCAAACAGCCAGAAAAAGGCACAGGCGAGACACACAGATGTCGTCTAACGGCATAAGTCATACTACCGGATACACACAACCACTTACATCGTACCGGACCATAAGCATCAGTCCCAATGACTTCCTCCGCACATAGACGAAGGGTTCCACGCACACAGACGTGAGGTATTATACTCCTCCGCACACAGACGAAGGGTTCCACGCACACAGACGTGAGGTATTATACTCCTCCGCACACAGACGAAGGGTTCCACGCACACAGACGTGAGGTATTATACTCCTCCGCACACAGACGAAGGGTTCCACGCACACAGACGTGAGGTATTATACTCCTCCGCACACAGACGAAGGGTTCCACGCACACAGACGTGAGGTATTATACTCCTCCGCACACAGACGAAGGGTTCCACGCACACAGACGTGAGGTATTATACTCCTCCGCACACAGACGAAGGGTTCCACGCACACAGACGTGAGGTATTATCTTATCACACGTACATGATCGGTACACGCCTCGGTCAACCATCCTTCCGGTCCACAAATCGTCAGGAACAGATCACGCCATCCTTTGCCTCGATACGCTTCACCCGAACTAACCCTCAGTGTGAGCCCACCTCGGCTACGCCGTCTCTTGGAACACCCCAAAACAGGAACTAACACACCGCACAAAATACTGATGGTCCCGGTATACCAACCGGACCATCTCGACATAGCACACACGGCCGGTTTATCACTCACCCGGTCATAACACAAGCAAGGGTTCACATTATCAAACATGGCACACTTGCCCACACAAAATCACGTTATGCAACAACGAATAGATCGTATTAGACTCTTAACCACACTCAAAACCGTCACGTACTTACCATCACTTACCGTCTCCACACTCCACGTGGTAACCCCACCGGCTTAACCGGTATCAAATCTCCAACCATCCCACAATTCAACATATCGAATAAACAGGAAATAACCACACAGGTCATCAACATGCATCACTAGTTCAACTCTATTCCTTTTCATGTTCGTTATTTATTAGTCGTTCAAACAACACAAGGCACACCAGCAGGCACACTCAGCAAACAATCCTACAGGCACGACATGGCCCGAATCTAACAGCACGGCAATTCCCAAGACATGAATTGTAAATATTCGTAGTTCAAACGTCTACGCTAGTTGTTCGTATCCTAGATGTCAAGCTATAATCTTGCCGGTTTTTATTATTAACCCTAGTCATGCATACTAGTAACTTTCTGTAATTAAAATGGTATCCGCCTTAGTTCAAACTGAAATTAATTTCATTTATTTTAAAACCCTTTTTCTACTAAAATCTGAAATTTCGATTTAAATAAAAAAAAGACAAAACTTTTCTTTCCGTTTACTTCTTTTGATTTTAGTCCAAACACAATCAGATCTGACCGGAGTTGTCCAGATCCAAAACGTGACGGGAAAAAAGAAGAAGAGGGAGACAAGGTTTTCGGTTAGAAATTCCGGCCGACCAACGGCGAGACGTCGCCGGCCGGGCTCTCACCGAAATCAGGAAGTTCGTCTCAGAACTGAATCACGGTGAGGTCGAGAGCTCGTCTACGGGGACGCGGTGAACAGTGGCGGCTGAACGGGGAAGGGAAAGCCGGAGAAGTGAGCTCAGTCGGCGACGCGGCCGGCGGAGCTGGCTGGAAGGGGAGAAACGGAGGTAGAGGTCGGCGGCGATTTGCAGGGGAAGAGGAAGAGATAGGGTGATGGGAGCGAGAGGGATGGCGGCGCGCGCTGGACGAAGGAAGGTGACGGGATCTGGAGGCTCGAAGAGTGAAGGAGGGAGAGAGAGAGGGGACACAGGGTTTAGAGAGAGAACGAAATGGGGTTTCAAAACACTAATTTCGCTATTTATACCGAAGCTCGGGCTGAGCTTTGGGCCCAGAACCGGGCTCAACGCTTCTTGGGCTTCACGGCCCCAAAGGGGAAACAGGGCTGGTTCATGCGGGTTGGCCTGGCTCGGGCCGGGTTGCTGGTCGGGTCAGGCCCGCCCGGTCCAGCCTTCTCTCTCTCTTTTTTTTTTATAAAAAAAAACGAAATTCTCTTCGTTTTCGATTGCGTTTGCTCCAAAAATATTAACCCGCTTCCCAACCATGTCAATCCAACTGAATAAAATTAAACTTTTAATAAACTTAATCGAGGTGGTCCTCACAATCTACCCCCCTTAAAAAAAATTTCGTCCTCGAAATTTAAAACGAACGCGCTCCACCTGACCTTAAATCAGGGAACGTCCGATTAAAATTCTCAGTCCATTGTCCCTCAGGCTCCGAATAGCTTGAATAACTCTCGCGTATCCCAACCTCGCGCTTCCGCGTCAACCCTGCGCGGTTCTCAATCGTCCAACATCACGCGACCCTCTAGTCGCTTCTCGAGCAAATTCGGGACCACACTGGTCACTATTAACCCTCAAGTGTGCCACGTTTGGGCAATTGATTCGACCTACCATCCAACGCTTCGTACGGTGCCACAGTGTTACTGGCCTGAAAGCGCTATGGCAGTCGTACTCGTCGATCTGTTTCCGGTTACGTTGTGAGGTACCCTCACTTTTGTCAAGCACTGCACAAAATGTCAACCCACTTTGCACGTAGCTGGGATGACTCAACGCGGGGACCGTATCAAGGTTCTACCCTGAGACCCCTACATCTCATCCAGTTTAAGGAACCCGAGAATGCGATGTCTGTGGGTTATGGGCCCACCACACTTCCGCTGCGCCACTCTGATCTCAACGTCACCCGGAGAGCGAAACGAGAACAACAAGATAACAACTTAAACGATGCAAAAGTTCACAGATGGTTCAGTAATTAAACGCAACAAACCAAACGAGTCGAAAACAAGTCTAAAGATAAAAAGTAAGTCTCCCAAGTCAAACACAAGCAACGCCCAAACTCTTGCTAGCCTCATGCTCTACGATGTCCTCTAAAACAGAGCGTGCCCAAAGTCGCGATCGATCTCGTGATCGGGATCCTGTCTCTCTGTCTGTGAATCGACGACAGCATACACCCGACCCTGCCGCATCGGAGGTCCGCCTCTCGGAGGTGGTGGTAGTGCCACTTGCTGCGCAGCGCGATGTCCCGGTGCTGGTGCGCTAGCTGCCTGTCTCGGCGCTCTCCGCGTCTGAGCCTGACGCTGCAGGAATTGTGGCGAGTCCCCCGTCTGCGACTGCTGTGGTCGCGGAGCTGGCGCCACCTGATATGGCTCGGGGCACCTGGGAGCGAAGTGTCCTGGCCGGCCACATCGATGACACAGTAGTGGCCCAACACTCGACTTCTCCTCAGGTCTACCCATATGGTGATCCACTGATCCGCCGCTCATCTGACAGTCTCGTGCCATGTGACCTGGCTGTCCGCAACGATAACATGCGCGTCCCGACACGACACGGGAGGCCCAACAGAAGCTACCGACCCGACCTGTTGTGGCCCTTTTAGTTGGGTCTGAGGCTGAAACGATCCCGAGGTCCTCTGCCTCCTAGGATCCCGAGACTCAGACGGTCTCTGTGAACTGCTCGATTTGGGCCTGACCTCCCGAGCTCTAGCTGACTCTCGGAAGTGTTGTTCCATAGTCAGTGCCTGCTCCACCAGCTCGGAGAATACCGGGGTCCTCAACACAACGACCCTGTCCGCGATCGCTGGACGGAGTCCCCACTCAAAACGTCGGCATCTGAGATCCTCCGTCTGCACCATCTCCGGAGCGAAGCGGGCCAAGGAGGTGAACCTCGCCTCGTACTCCGACACCGACAGACTCTCCTATCGCAGCTCCAGGAACTGTTGACGTCTGTCATCCAGAACAACCCGTGGAAAGTACTGCTCGAGAAAACGCTGTCCGAATAGCACAAAGTCGTCCCCAACTCGCGTTTGCTCCCGACGCCACCAGTGGTAGGCCTCACCCTCCAGATGAAAGGCCGTGAATGAGACTCGGAGTCTACCGCTCAACACCCCAGACGTGTCAAGGTTGTGGGTGACCCGCTCCAGCCATCGCTCGGCTGCCTCGGGGTCTGGCTCCCCGGAGAATACAGGCGTGCCTAGCCTGCGAAAATCTTGCAATGCCTGCGCAGTGTAGCTGTCAACCTGCATAGGCTCCTCAGATGTCGCTGTAGTCGCGGCGGGTACCGGCTCGGGTGTGGGAGCTGCAGCCTCTCTACGGGCAAAGGCAGCTACCAGTCCCTGCACGGTGCGGGTCAGCTCCTCAAAAGCTGCCGGCTGGACTGTCTCAGTCCTCTCATGCCCCCTAGTGGGTGCATCCTGGGCACTAGTCGCCCCGACATACTCAGCAGTGGGCTGCTGCCCTCGGCCCCTACCTGGTCGTCCTCGGCCTCCAGCTGGCCGTCCTCGGGTGCCTCGTGGGGCATACGTGCGAGCCATGACGTAGATCCTCTGCACGTCCAACACACAAATTTCAGTTTTTTTACTCGAAAGGGAACACGCGCTTAACATTAGTTGACGCCACACACAGTCCACCTCGCTAATACTTATAGTAGTAATATACTTTATATAGTATAGTCACACAAAAGCACACAATAGAGAAGTTAGCACATTTGTGCTTCACACAGATATATATACACGCAGCAGGGTTACAACCAAATTTACTTTAGTAACAAAGCACAATCAAGTCACACAGACTACCGCTTTACACTTCAAGAAAACACAAAATTCAACTTCGAATGAATTCAAGTTCTTATTGAAATCTCAATTCTCATAACATTCGTGTTGATCTCTCGTCATTACAACCCTGCTTAGGCGTCCCCGAGTTGCGTTGTAACCACTAGACATCCCACCATTCACGTCCAGCTACAGTGGCCCCTATAGGCAACCCGTGATGGTACATACACTTCAGTTATTGCAGAAAATCGGGCATGACCCGTTCGTAAATTACACTAACCCTCCGCTTAAGCGGGCACTCAAAACACAACCTGCACAGCTAAACAAGAACCACAATACCCAGCAATTCAACCAACAACCAAGCCGAGATCCTTTTCGTCTTGCTTATACGCTTAGGTAATCTCCGACTTGCGTAACCGACACACCGGCACTTGACAACCTAACTCTACCCACCAAATTGACGTACGGTCCGAGGTTTTGAAAATCATTTCAAAATGAAACCAGGCTCTGATACTAATCGTCACGCCCCAAATCCGGTTTTGACCGAATTCAAGACGTGAACTAAAACAATAATAAATTTAAAGGAAAATAAAGCCAAAACAGTCTAGATAGTAGTTTAAAACTTTAAACAACGTTGCGAGTCACAACTCGGTAAAAACAACGGTAAAATAATTCAACAAATAAAGGTACGTCTCTAGACACTAGCTAAACCCTCGCTAGCTCCCAAGCTCCGAGAATCCTGCTAGTACAAATCCCGCTCAACACCTGAAATACAACAAAGTAAGGGAGTGAGCTTACGCTCAGTAGGAAAAATAGTTAAGGTTCTGAACCACAGTTCATCACCACGGGTAACTGTCCAATTAGGGCATACTAGTAAAGCACCACTATTAAAACTCAATTTAAAACAATTACTCCAAGGCAACACTTAGCCTTTTGGTGGAATGTTGCGCACAAATAATTTGTGTTCCACACTTTCTCCTGAGTAATCTGCAGTTACTGAGTTTAGAGGATCAGTGTTAGCCGTGTTGAAACTGTTCTGTTTAAATTGTTCAAATCCAGGCGGAGGGAAACCCATGTTAGAAGAAGATGCATGTCTATCAGCACGAACTTGTGCCAAAAAGATTATTGCTGACCTCACTGATCTATGCATTTCCTCTGTTCTTCTTCTAACGAGAGATCTGTTCCAACCTAGTGTCAACCAAGTCTCTTGCCTCCAAAGTTGTTTCATCAATCTCTTCAATGATTCTCTCTGATCTGTTGATCGAAGGAGGAGGCCCTTTGTTCCATGGCTGATTGATTGGTCGCCAATCATTCAACTAATTGATGAGTCTTGTGGTTCCTTTTGGGGACCAAGTTTCCTTGATCGGAGAAGAACCTAGGATCCTCAGCTCCTCTTCGGTGTATCTTCCCATGATGTTGTGTTGTATTTCTCCTTAGATAAAGAAGAAACGATCTTCAACCTAATCGTCAAAACCCTAAAGTTCTTCAAACTGTTCTTCAGACTTTACTTTAGCGTCTGAGAGAAGACTATATGAACATCATCCTGCATACCCTTATTAATAACACTCTACTCACCGGGTTTGGTTGCAGTTGTCGATGCTGAGATCAGTTTGGGAATTCGTCGGGTTTGGTTGCCGTTGTCGATGCTGAGATGGATGCGGTTGCTGATGTCGATGCAGAGACGGATTCAACTCCTTTGGTTGCCGATCAAGCGGTTGTTGTTGGGCTTGAACATTCATCTGGGCCGGCTTCGGAGTCAGGTAGGCTTGCTTCTAGGCTCACTCAAGTCCATCCCTTAGTCTCGAATCAGGTTATTGGTGTGGATGGAGGCCAACCTTCACAACAGGAATATTCCCCGCGGAAGGACGCTCTAGTTAAGAAGCGGGTGAGTCGTCCCCCAAAGCATCTAACGAAAGTATACACTATGATGTGTAAACCAATTGTATCTTTGGATCGGGAGAGATATGTTCGGCCCGTCGATATTGGGAAGCAGGTGGAGCAAATCCGCAAAGGAAAAACTCAAGTCACAACTTCATCTCAAGGTATTGATGCATGGACTGCAATTCGTGAATTGGCTGCCAAGAAGAAGAATGTGACGACCCATCGTTGATGGGGCTTTTTCTTTTTTCTTTTTTCTTTTTGTTCCTTGTTTTCCTTTTTTAGAAAAGGCTTAGCCTTTGGCTCCCCTCGCTAGAGCCCCTTTGTTATCATTGGTTGATACCCTATTTCTTCTTGATTCAGGACTTTCTGATTCTTTCTGGAATCAGTTTTAATAAATTTTTTGAGCTTACCAAAAAAATAACACTCTACTCACATAATTAAAACAAGTCCTCCTACTTCATTTTAGGTTACTAGTCTCATCAATTCCTAATTTTACAAAATGGACACTAGTGTCGGTAAGACAACAGAGAGTTGTCCTATATCGGGGTTCAAGGTTATAAAAATATGGTAAAAATAATTTTACATTACATTTTCCACCTCATAATCCATAGTAACCATGCTGGCTATGTCATCTTTCAGCCTCTAAATTTCATTAATCTTGTTTCGTTGAGTTGTTGATGCATGAAATATTTTATATTACAATTTCCGTCTCTGATCCAATGTTGTTTTTTTCGTTGCCTCTAGATTTTTTATGCCAAGTTTTTTCATATGTTGTTTTTGAATGGATTCTTTTCGATTTAAACCTTGTTTTTTGCACTAATGTGTATCCATTTTAAACTCATTTAGAGTGTTTTAACCCGAATTTTGAAATTTTTATTCCTATTTTAATAAGGATTACTTCACTTATCTTAACTTTTGGTAGTTTCCCTCTCACTAACAATTCGTAGGAATATGGAACAACAACGGATGAAAACTAAGAAAGGAAAGCTGAAGACCACAATGCTCGGTCTTAGTACCCTATTGAATACCAAAACTAAGTACTCGAAAACATACTCGGTCTAAATAAACTGTCGAATACCGACTCATACTCGCTCCGACTAAACCATCAAGTACAATTCCAGCAACTGTCTATTATGTTTCCCACTTTTTAGTAAGTTGGGAAGTTATAAAAGTAAGAGTTGAGTTAATTTGGGGGGTAGTTTGTTGTATGAATTGGGGTTTTATATTAGGAAAACAAGAAGAAACTTGTAAAGAGAAAAAATAGAAAGGTTTAGAGAGCCTGAGTGTTGTGAACCGAAGAAAAGTGTAAGAAATTTAATTTAGCAATCAAGAAGTGTTTCCTTATTTCTGGCTATCTTTAACATTTAATTTCTTGTTTTATATGTTTATAGCTTTTCTGACAAACATGTTATTTGCATATATCTCAATTATGTGTAACTAAACATCTAGAACCTTAGAGTCTAAAGACTAACAAGAGTTCTCCTTTTGGCAAAAAACTAGGCTTACCAAAATGACCCATTTTGGAGCCACCATCGTCGCACAATAAAGCAAGTCCGGAAGTAAACAAGAAGACATTATCAAAAGTGATTTTGAATCAGAGTTTTATATCGATCTAGGGCTTTGATAGGGTTATAATATGATGAATAACTTACTCAGGGTTAGTTTTACACTTTCGACTAATACTAGTCTAGAGGCAACATAAATTCTCTTTAACTAGTCATAACCATATCTCGATCATATTAGGACCATATTATACTCAAAACCTAATTATCTACAATCTAGGTGTAGGAAGGTACACAAAACGAAGATTTGTGAATTCCTCCAACCTTCGAAGTTGTAATCCTATGACTATTGCACTCGTGTTAACCTAGCTATATTCTAGTCTAGATTTAAACCCGATTTATATAATTCCCTGTTTCTCCTAGCAACCTCATTTCTCAATTCTTGGTCTCTAGAATTTCATCAATCTATAACGTGATTAAGGCGACAAAGCATTAAGGGAAAAATATATAAACATTAACCTGAATACTAGTTTAACAAGTGTAAAACCAAAACTCGTTATATTATTCGTTCATATCATTCCCCTATGCCCATGATAAATGGAGTTTAGTTCATGACAAAAAAATAAGTACACAAGAAAAAGATAAATGCAGCAATAAACATAATAACCAGTAAAAGTGATACAAATACCATTTTATTAATGAAAACGATGAATAACTCCAATTGTTGATCACATATACTTCTCTCAATATCCAAGCCTAGCTCTTAAACTCAGTATTTTTATCTATTGAAGTCATGATCTCCTCTTACAATGCCCTTATTTCTATTTATACTTCATAAAAATAAAGGGTAAATAAGGAAAACTGACAAAAAAGTAAAAGATCTACACTCGCGTAAAAGATTTTGTATGTCGTACGGATTGGGGTACGGGGCGTACTACAGCCGTACATTGTACGAATCTAGGTACAACCTGTAGCCTAATCGTACGTCGTACATGTGAGTGTACGATCCATGATTTTAGCTAATTCGCAGTGTTTGCTCCGTTTTAGCTCTTTTTCGGTCAAAATTCGTAAATACCCATGAGGAGAGATCACTGGCATAAAAAGAGGGAAAGGTGCGTCAAACCTTATGAAATCGGGACTGAAAAGTTTAAAAAAGTGGGCTAAAACATCTAGAATAGATGCATTTTACGTTCTCGTCATGTATAAAGTTGGATATATGTCTTTATGAGAAAATTGATAAATCGAGTGACAAATTTAGAAAGAATGATCAAAATCTTGAAACAAATATCAAAGAAAGGTACTTGTTCCGAAATTACGATCCTAAGACAATACTCCTGTTTTGAAATAAATAATCATTTATCGTTTTGATACACTAATATGGATAGCCAGTTTGGAAACATATAAAACATGTCTCTCAAGATGATCCCCGCATCGCCCATGTACCTAGGTGACGTAATCAGTGTGTCGCTCAGGAGAAGTCGTCTGGGTTCCACCAAGCGATGCAACTGGGGCATCGCTCCAGTACATTAACCGCGTCTCCTTGGTGGATTTACCTTGGTGACTTGGGGGATGCTTGTAAGAACCGCCCCGATCGATCCCGGTCGAACCGGTGACTTTTAAGACAAGTTTGACTTTCTGCGGGAAAAGTCAACCGATGACTCAGAAGGTCATTTGGGGCTTTTCCGGGGACCAAAATTCTTAGCCGTCATCACGTTTGGCTTAATTGGGCCGTTTCCTTTTGTTTGAGTATAATATTGAAGGAAGTCAAATTTGGTCAAAACTGGACTTTATGTCGACTAAAAAAATATTAATTATTGCGCTGGAAATTATTTTGGAAAGCTAGAGGACCTACTTGGAAACTTGTCCCTATTTGGTTAGAAGAGAGAAAAGGGAGTGGTCTTGGACCATTATACCCTCCTAAAAGCCTCTACAAGAGAAAATATCTAAAGGGCTTTTAGTCATTAACCAACTCTAGGTCTTATATGAAATTGGAAGACCAAAATCATCTCATTTTAGGTGTGTAGCCGAAAATTGAGAGGAAAGGGAGAGAGAGGAGCTTCCATGGAGTCTTGAAGAAGAAGCAAAGGAAAAAGGAGCAACTTTTGGGAAGGTTTTGGGGACTTAACTTGCTGTTAAGTGGAGTCTAATTAGAGTTTGTTTTGTGTTCAAAGACCTTGATTTCGAGCTTGAGGATCGAAGACCCTTCCTGTACCCGTGTGAAGAACGGAGGAGTGGTGAAGCAAGCGTTACAACAGAGATTCGTTAGAGGAAGACCACAAGGTAGAGAAAGTCTTAATTTCTCATTTAAATGCTTAGTATGCCTATTAGGTTAATAAAATTGGAAATGTCCGAGAATTGCATATAGGATGCGAATAACTAGAATAATCATATTTTAATTACTAATAATTGGATGAGTCTAGTATGCATGCTTAGGATGAAGATGACTAGTGTAACTCGCTTTCAATAGTTGGGATTTGATTTACTGGTAGAGAGGATGTGTTGAGCTCTCGGATTAGCTGTGTGCTAGGTTCACATGCTTGGTTGTTAGTTAAAAGGATAAACTAAGAGTCTAATGAAACTAGTTAGCTTGCATGATCGAATGTTTAATTGATCATTCACATGATTGCTTGATTGGTTGAATGTTTACTTGTTTGGTTGAGTGGTTACGTGTTGATTTACTTATTGTTTGAACGGATGATCGAGTATGATTGGTTGTGCCACGGGGTACAAGCAGGTGATCGATGTACCGCTGGTTCGTGGCAGGTAAGTTTACGGTAAGTGTGGAGTGTTATTGCTTGTCTTCGTTGTGATGAAAGTGTGAGTCGACAAGTGTTGATTGGTGGATAAGTTATGGTGTGTTTCCTTTATTTATGTTCTTGAAATTGTTGTTTGTTCGGTTCGGTACTACACCGGGGGGGGGGGGGGGGGGGGGGTAATTCGGTGCCGTTGTGGTGGTTGGAGTTTGACAGATACTGTGAGATATTGGTTGAGTAGTGGAGCCTGAGGGCATTGGTTACTGGATATTATGAGGATTGATTATTGGGGCCTGAGAGCTCGGCGGATCTTACGGGATATTGATTGATTATTGGAGCCTAAGGGCTTGGCAGATCCTACGGGATAGTGATTGGGTTACTTCATGAGAGATGGTTACTGAGGTTTCACCCAAGTGTATGCGTCCTACGGGAGCACCACCTTGGTTCCCTATGACATATGGTCCTTTGTAGGCATTTCCGAGAATTCCGATGATAAGCGCCCATTTGGGATTGTTTCCGGTGCCCCGACGCATGTGTCTCCTCTGGACCGAGGGAAAATCTGATATGATATGGATACTCTGGTGATCGGAATTATGGGAACCGACGTGATCCCAGAATCTATCCATGGATCGGAGGCTTGAGAAAGCAAGTGGTTGCCGTGATATTACTCCCATTTTGGTCTTATTGAATCGTATAGTACTTTTTATGAAATCCTTTAAATTACTGTTACCTTTAAGAGTATGATACTACTGTGATCTATTCCATTCACTAGTGTTTCATTGTTAATCGTATTATTTTTGTTGTATACGTTATCTGTTTAAGCAGTTTAAGTAGTGATCTAAAGGTGGAGTTATTAAGATTTTTCCTACTGAGCGTAAGCTCACCCTTTTGTTTCTCTTACTATTTTTACAGGAGTACCTGATGTCTAGAGAGTTCGAGGCTTGAAAGCTTCAGCTTGTCTTGGGGATTATCATAGATGTTTGTTGGTCATTTGTATTAAACACTTTATACCATACTCTTTTTGTTGAGATGTGACTCTTTGGAGATTTTGACTAATTACTGATGAGTCGAGGAAGTTTATTCGATGTTTTAAAGATTTATATTATTTTATTCACCGCTTTTCTATCATTATTTCTGGTCACGTCTCGAGTCCGGTCAAAACTGGATTTAAGGCGTGACAGTGCTTGTCTCAGGTGGAGCTACCTATGCGACGTATGTTGTGTGTTATCCAAGTGGAGCTACCTGAGCAACGGGGTGGTGTGTTGCCCAAGTAGAGCTACGTGGGCAACATGTGGAGTGTGTTACCTAAGGAGAGCTATACTTGGGCGACGTGGCGATATGTTTCCTAAGTGGTGGTAGGGTCCATAAATACATGGACGATCTACTTGTGCATATTCCACTCTAAATCCAAGCTTGTACAATATATTATGCAATTCATACCTATAACAATGTAGTCAAACAAACACGCATTCAGCTGCATAATTTAAAGTCTTCTCTCAAAGCCTTCAAATTAGCATCTGGTTTGAAAATAAACTTCAGCAAGTCCAAAGGGATCCTTTTGAATCCTGCCTCTATGAGTCTAATACAAGTCTCTCAGATACTAGGTTGTGAAACTTCTCATCTACCTCTTGATTTTGGGATTTCAACTGCGAGAAAATCCAAGAAGATACAAGACTTGGCTCCCAATTTTGGAAAAACTTAAAAGAAAACTGAATCTTTGGCAGTCCAAGACACTCAATTTTGGGGGTAGGATCACTCAGATCAAGTCCTCACTTTCTTCACTCCCTCTCTACTATATGACTTTATTTAAAGCTTCCAAAAAGGTGTTACAAGAAATGGAGAAGTGGCAAAGGAGATTCTTATAGAATGACTCAGTCACAAAAAAGGTTTTACACAAAGTGAAATGGAGAGTGGTATGCACACCTAGAGAGTTTAGAGGACTGGGGATTAAAGTCTTTATGTGATGAATGATGCTCTACTAGCTAAGTGGTGGTGGAGATTTGCACTGGAGACCAATTCACTCTGGAAAAGATTCATTTGTGCTAAGTATGGTTGGAGCAAAGAAGATTGGGATCTTTCACGAATAAAAATTGCAGGGAGTCAGAATTTCCTTAGTCATGTTCAATAACTTCTTGCTGATCAAAAATTCAGTAGTGCTGTTAGTTTCTCTGGTTTGAAGTGGTTTGTGAAGAATGAGGGAAGGGTTGACTTTTGGGGTGATATTTGGCTCTTAGAGGTACCTTTGAAAGAGAGATTTCAGAGATTATTTCACCTGTGCATACACAAACAACTGAAAATATTGCATTTCTGGAATAATGGGAATTGGTATATTAATTTCAGAAGACAACTTAGAGGTTGGGAGCTTGGTCAATTCAGGATACTGTCTGAGTTACTCAATCAATTCTCCCTACAAGACTCTAGTGAAGACAAGGTAGTATGAAAATTTCATGAAGCTGGTTTCAAGGTTAAGAGAGTGTATTTGCACTTGGAGGACAATGGCTCTCATGTGAGACCTTAGTGCCTTGCCTACCAAGCTATTTCTAGATGGAAGAGGAATATGTTTGAATCTTGCCGAAACACTTTGCCCTTTCTGTGGACATGATTTTTAAGAGATTAATCATCTTCTTTTAACTTGCCATAGATCATGGTTGATTTGGTCTGCAGTATTAGATTGGTAGGGGATCAGCAGTGTAGTGGTGGGAGACTTTCTTGGCTTCTTTTATTCTTGGTCTTATATTGGCCTTGCTACTTCATACAAACAATGGAGGATAATTATATTTGTTACACTTTGGCATATTTGGTTGGCTAAGAATGATTTAATATTCAACCAGGTCCTCTACTCTCCCCTTACCATTTTACAGAAGGTTCAGAGTAACACTTTCAACTTGGAGTGGGCATTTTTCAGTATCCATAAATCCTTCTTCTTTCAAGCTTGAACCAGTGATCCAAAGTCATGTGTGAGAACAAAACTGATAAAAAATAGGTTTTGAGGTGATATCCCATAGTGGTTGATGTTGAAGTGGGAGAATTTTGCTCTATGGTTGTTTGGACTATCTTAACTAGTTTGGTCTTTCTTTCTGAACTTGGGGTTTTGGGTTGGGTTTAGGGTGGTGATGGGAGGGTTTTGGGGACTGGTGGTGAGTTTTGGTAAGGTAGACAATTGTTTAGGTTGGGGGACACTTGTCACTAGAGTGGGGGATCAGAGTGGCTCCTGTTCTACTTCAATTGAGTTGGGGTAGATTTTTAGGGTCTTTTGTTCTGAGTGTTTTTTGACTGTTTCTGACTTTTTTTCTTGGTTTATTTCACAACTGCAAGATACAGCTTTGTCATCCTATTTTTATGCAGATTGTTGGGCATTAACATCTGTGGAAACCTAACTAAGGACATTTTTGGAAAATCTAGGAGTTGTATTTGATGTAATTGTTGCAGTTTGCTTCTGGAAAAGTCTGAGGGTGAATGTTGGTCAGTAGCAGCTATGGAGACCAAGTTAGAGAATTTTTGGAGTGATCATTGTGCTGCATTTCATACTTTGGATGCAGTGTGCTTTGATAAATAAGTTTGGTAGTTATTGAAGTGCAGCAGTTTGGCTTGATTTTGAGTCTTATGAGCGTTATTGAGAGTCTGTAATCAAGAATCCCTTATGCATTTCTTATGCTCCAGTTGTAGCTGGGTTTTTATGTGAAAAATTTGGGTGAATATGGGGTTTTCTGGATAGGTAAGTAAGTCTTGTCTCGGTTCCTTACACCTCAAGCAACATGGTTTGTAGGGGTGGGGTATGGTTTTTAGTGTTGATTTATTGAGAGTTGTTTTTCTAACTTTGGCCTCTTCTTTATTTCAAAGAATTGGACCTTCAATAAGACATTTGTTGATAAAAAAAACATGCATTCGTGCATACAATTTAACAAAAACTGTACACACAAACCGTCTACAAAAGCATCCAACAACAGCATCAACCAAGTATCCAATTAGAAACTTGGGTAAACTACAAATGCATAACCTGAAGTTGTCACGTTTAACCGATGATTACCTTGAAGTTTAAAGTTAACTGATGCATACCTTGAAGTTGCGAGTTGTAACTCAAAACCCCTTCGTCAACTAAAATGACGAAAATACCCTCAACTACACTTCAATAATTATGTTAACAAAATTATTTTAAAATTACTTTTGTTATATATATATATATATAGGGTAGCTATCCAGTAAAAACCACCCTTATTGTGCAAACTACAAACCAATCTAAGCCACAGGATGCGGTCAAAGTGACGTCAATAGAGCGCGTGCGATGCTGACACGTGGCCGCTTCGCACGCGCCTCTGCCCGCGCGCGTGGGCTTGTTGACCACGCGCGCGCGCGGGTGCTGATAGTTTACAAGCACAGTGCTGATAGTTTAGTACAAATGCAAACTATCAGCACTGTGCATGCAAACTATCAGCACCGTGCTACGCAAACTATCAGTACTGTGCGCGCGCGCGCGCCACGTGTCAGTGCCTGGTGAGTTCGTAGTTTGCACAATAAGGTGCAGTGTTTTTATATATTTATTGCCCACGTGTTGGCATCTGGTGCACTCTGCTGACATCACTTTGGAAGGATCCTATGGCTTAGATTGGTTCGTAGTTTGCACAATAAGGGGTGGTTTGTACTTGATACCAACCATATATATATATATATATATATGGAGGCTTTCACGTGCGAACCCCTCTTAAAATGCGAACTTGCGAACTAAACAACAACATGACACGTGTCGCGCTTAGAAATGCTCATCTTTTTTTCCCCACCAAGTCTATTAATTTAATTTTTCCCGCTTCGTTTCAACTTTGATTCCATTTTTTTTGCGCCAATATTCTTATTTTTTCAAGAGCTTTCTATCAAGTAGTGGATTGCATATATTTTGATGTGTTTTGTGAGGCTTCATATATTATTGGCATGGTAAAGGCAAAACTCTCTCATGGTGGCCGGAGGTCCTTTCCCGGCAGACTTGACGAGTTTGTCTTGTTCTGCTCCGGTCTACTGTCCTTGTACAAAGAGTTCCACTCAATTGCATCGGTGAAGCAATCTAAGGCCGGCCCTGTTCGTGGAGGCGGGTTAAAGACGCAGAATCGAAGCCGGGGAGCTTGTGGTGCTGCGACGAGGACGGGACGACAACGTTCGGATTCAGGTGAGATTGATGTTGGGTCGGATGCCACGCCTCTGAACGATGTTCCAACGGATACTGTTTCAACGACAAAGCTCGGATCAAAGGACGGGAAGACGGCTGCAACTGTTCGCCGACGACGTTCTAAGGTTTAGTACGAAGTGAGCGCCACGGAGTTATATGTCCGGAACTTACCTTATCCGGCGTCGGAAGAATGGTTTCGTGATCAGCTAACAAAGTTTGGTGACATTGAATCACTCTCGCTGTTGAAGAGGGCAAACAGAGCAGGGTATTTTTTCGGTTTTGTTCGATTCACGACGTCAATGGCTGCGTCCTAGGCGTTGAAGACTTTAAACGGAGCACAGGTGAACGGCCACGTATTGTTTGTGGCGTTTTCTCGGCGACGCTTGTCTTCCCCGGTGACTGAACCAGTCGGTTTCGAAAAACAGAGCATACGCTCTGTTTTGCGAAACGATCAGGTCTGCGACTCCGATGGTCGGGTCCGACCGGTGGACGACGGACTGGAGTGTCCTAGAGGAAGTCAGATTCAACCGGTCACTCCTTCTCCGTCGACAGTCCAGGCGACGATAGCGCACGACTCTAACGAGCATCTCCAAGCCGTTTCAGATTTTGTTCCCGTGATTCCAGCGATTTCTGCTCATCCAGTGTTTTTGAATCAAGTGATTGATACTCCTTCTGATTCTCCCCTGATTGCGCCTCAATCCGTGGACGCGATGGTCGATTCTTCGCGCGCGTTGAAGGCTGGCATCGCTGGGCACCCTATTGGGCCTAGCGAGATTTTGGGTCAAATGGCTGGGCAAGCCGGGCCTGGCTCAACCCAGGCTGGGTCTGAGCGGGTTGGACCAAGTTCTGGGCCTGTTTTGGAATCTGATGCTAAGGTCCATAGGTTGGGGCAAGAGGACCCAACATTGGTACTATTTTTAAACGACTGGAGAATGATTTGGACCCATCTGTGCTGGGTTCGGGTCAAGTCAATCTGGGTCGGGACGTTGAACCGACTGTGGAGATTGGTTTTCAAGGAAGCCCGTGGAAAGAAGCCTTGCAAAAACCGATCTCGGGGGCTGAACCAAAACGTCGTGGTCGCCCTAAGAAGGGCCAGGCGAGGGTGAGCGCACAACCAGTGATGGTGTATCAGACTCGAGCCAGGACTTCTGCTGATAAAGGGGATAAGACGGGACGCTTTATGGTGACTGTAGCCAAAAAAGATAGCACGGGTAACTGGAATTACAGCTCGAAGGTCGGTAGAAAAGCTGTTGATTTTTGTTCCTTAGCTCTCGATCAGGATTCCGAGGAAAGAGATCCGACTTCCCCTCAAGTCCTAACCCATGTTCCGGTATCTAACCGGTTTACTTGTTTGAACCCAAATAGGAAATAGGCAAGGTGTTCTGTTTACATCTTGTTTTTCTGGGTCTATTTTTGCTCTCTGTAGCTGTATTGGTTAGAGGAAAAGGTCTGTTTGGATCATTTCTTGCTTTGTTTTATCTTTTTATAGAACATTTTCTTAATAAAATTCTTAGCTTATCAAAAAAAAAAAAAATTTGATGTGTTTTTGAATACGTGTGTGTATGTGTGAATATGAGTGCGAAAAGTGTGATGTGTTTTTGCAAATTTAGTGTATATGGTTTGCGGATTTAATGCATATGGTTTGCGGATTTAGTGTATATGTTTTGCGGATTTAGTGTATATGGTTTGCGAATTTAGTGTGTTTTGCAAATTTAGTGTATATGGCTTGCGGATTTAGTGTATATGGTTTGCGGATTTAATGTATATGGTTTGCGAATTTAGTGTAATTTTCACACTTTTGTATGCAATGTTCGGGATACAGTGTTCGGGATATACTCACGCTCCTTCCTTCTCGAGAGAGAGAGCAAGATGAGAGGGAGATACAGTGTTCGGGATATACTCACACTCCAAATATCAATAATTGAAGCTTCACAAACCACGCTCGAATTCTTTACAAATATGCTCGTTCACAAACCATACTTCATTTCGTATCACAAATCACCCCAATGGCTCAAGCTTATGTGATTGAAGGAACAGATCTTTTCCTTACTCTTCTTGTCTTCCTCTCGGTAATCTTCTTTATCTTCAACCACTTGAAGACCTCCAAATCCAGAGCTCCACTACCACCCGGTCCATTTCAATGGCCAGTTGTAGGCAATCTCCTCCAAGTTGGCAAGAGTCATCACTTCACTCTAACCAAACTCGCTCAAACGTACGGACCACTCATGTCCGTGAGGCTCGGAACCCAACTCGTGGTCATAGGTTCCTCGCACGTTGCTGCCATGGAGATCCTCAAAACCCACGATCGCAATCTGTCGGGAAGGTTCGTTCCTCATTGTGCACCAGCAAAGCCTGTGGAGAAGAACAACAAGTCTGTGGGATGGGTCGTTGAGTGCAACAACGACTGGAGGCAAATGCGCACAACTTGTCGGACAGAGCTCTTCTCGAACAGGTCCGTCGAGGCTCAGGCGGTTATAAGGGAAGCCAAGGCTATGGAGATGGTGAAGTTTGTGTGTGGCATGGAAGGTAAGGCTGTTAAGATCAAGCGAGTGGCTTTTGCTGCTGTTTGCTGTATGTTGAGTACTATTATAGTGTCCGAAGATGTCGTGAAGTTGGAGGAGGAGAGTGTGGAGGGAACTTTTTGTAAGGTTGTGAGGGACATTATGGAAGCTCTATCAGCTACTAATGTCTCAGATTATTGGCCGGTTTTGAGTGGATTAGATCTACAAGGTATTCGCAAGAGGTCTTTGGAGCTATGTGTCAGGACTTGTTCCTTGTGGGAGACTATACTCAAGGAGAGAAGAGACAAGATCAAAGTTGGTGATGATTCAGCAACCCAACATGACTTTCTTGGTGCTATGCTCAGCAGTGGATGTTCTGATGACGAAATCAATACAATGCTTGTGGTTCGATCTCATCTTCATCTCTCTTGTTCATTTCACGCATAGCAAATTGATTTCCAAATAAAATTATATTAATGTCGACAAAATCTAAGTGTGTGACTTTATGGTCACATGTACTAAAACAATAGCTCTGAGATGGACTTGCAGGAGCTGATAACTGCCGGAACAGATACTAGCAGCTCGACGGTGGAATGGACACTGGCGGAGCTGATGAAGAACCCAGATATGATGAAGAGGGCTAAAGAGGAAGTAGCAAGAGAAGTGAAACAAGACGGCCAAATTAGAGAGACCCATTTACCTCAGCTGAGTTTCATTCAAGCCTGCATCAAGGAGACCATGAGGCTGCACCCTGCCGTGCCGTTTCTGCTTCCTCATCGTGCCGTCGAGACCTGTGAGATTATGAACTATACTGTTCCCAAGGACACCAAAGTTGTGGTGAATCTCTGGTCCATCGGAAGAGATCCCAAGTACTGGGATGACCCTTTATCCTACAAGCCGGAGAGGTTTCTGAACTCGAGTTTGGATTTCAAAGGAAACGACTTTGAGTTCCTTCCCTTTGGTGCGGGAAGGAGGATCTGTCCTGGCCTGCCCATGGCTGCCAGGCATGTCCCTCTCATTCTCGCCTCGTTGCTTCATTTCTTTGATTGGTCCCTTCCGGATGGATGTGACCGTAGCGGCATGGATATGGATTTGAAGTTTGGCGTCATCACCGCGAAGCAACAACCACTGATTCTGGTTCCCAAAGCTAGAAAATGAACTATTAGCCATATCAATTCTTTCTATAATTACCAATCTGTCAATTGATTCTGTACAATCAATTACATTTCTTGACACCAAGGGCATAGGTCATAGGGTATCTTGTCCCTCTACCCCAGAACAAAACGGTTCCTTTGAGCGTCGTAATCGGGATATTGTTGAAAAAGGCCTTGCTTTGCTCGCCCACTCTCATGTACCGATCAAATTTTGGCAACAAGCTTTTCATACCACTGTTTATCTCATAAATCGCACCATCACACCAGTTTTGGGGTTTAAATCCCCGTTTGAATGTTTGTATAACAGATCACCAGATTATGGGTTTCTAAAGTCTTTTGGATGCTTATGCTACCCATTCCTGCGTCCTTACAATCATAACAAGTTGGAGTACAGGTCCTTACCTTGCGTCTTTTTGGGGTACATCCCTAAACATAAAGGGTATGTGTGTCTACATGTTCCTACATCTCGCACATATATTGCTCGGCATGTCATATTCGATGAGTCAGTCTTTCCTTATCCGTCCCACTCTTCACCGTCAGTCTTGACTGAATCTCACTCTCCAGACTATGCCCCTTTGTCCTTGCTCCAACAAGCATCTATTCCTTTGGTTGAAACTTCTTCGCCATCAATGCCATCATCTCCTCAGTTGGATACGAGTACAGGCCCTTCGTCAACATCTTCCTCTAGATCTGTTCCTGCCTCATCACCTGCACCCATGGACCCTTTACCCCTTCTAACCCTGGAACCATCATCTCCTGCTCATCCTGTGCCTCCACCTCCACCTCTTCCCTACCCACATGCCCCTTCATGGTTTCGTCCACCAGAAAAATCCACGCATACCATGACCACTCGTTCATCCACTCACTCCCTTAAGCCAAAAGCCCTTACTGCCACTAAATATCCCTTACCTATTCCCCTTACAGCCCATGTTGAACCTAAATTATTCCATCAAGCTGTAAAAAATCCGAACTGGCAACATGTTATGCAGGTAGAATTTGATGCTTTAATGAAAAATGGGGCTTGGGACTTAGTCCCTCGTCCATTTGATGCTAACATGGTTGGTTGTAAGTGGGTTTACAGGGTCAAAAAGAAATCTGATGGTTCCATTGATCGGTATAAGGCACGTATGGTGGCAAAAGGCTTTCATCAGGAGACTGGCGTCGATTACTTTGATACCTTTAGCCCTGTTGTGAAGCCTACTATTGTTCGCATTGTTTTAAGTTTGGCTATAACTAATGGTTGGTGTCTTCGACAGGTTGATATTAACAATGCCTTCCTTAATGGTGATCTTGCAGAGACAGTTTATATGGATCAACCACAAGGCTTTATAGCTCCTGACAAACCACAACATGTTTGCAAACTCCGAAAGGCCTTGTACGGTCTTAAACAAGCTCCTAGAGCTTGGTTTCACAAGTTGAGATGTTCTCTCACTCATCATGGGTTCAAACCTTGTGTCTAAGACCCTTCTCTATTCATCAAGAAGGATGGGCCTTGTGTTACGTATGTCCTCGTGTATGTTGATGACCTTATTATTACTGGCCCTCATGTCTCATTTATTAATGACTTTGTTCGACTTTTGCACCGAGACTTTTCCCTCAAAGATCTCGGCGACCTACATTACTTCTTGGGCATAGAGGTCTCTCGTACAGAATCATCCATCCAATTATCTCAACAAAAGTACATATGTGACATCCTTGACCGCAGTAACATGTCTGGCGCTTGACCGATCTCCTCTCCGGCCGATCCCGGCTCTCGCTTGACTGCATCTGGCACCCTTTTTTCAGATCCAGCGCTATACAGGAGTGTAGTAGGTGCATTACAATATGTTACAATCACTAGGCCTGAAATCTCTTATGCAGTGAACAGGGTCTGTCAATTCATGCACAACCCCACATAGTCTCATTGGTGTGCGGTTAAGCGTATCTTGCGTTATCTCAAGGGTACTATCTCTTTGGGCCTACTTCTACAAAAAGCTCGTGATGATCGTCTTATTGCCTTCTCTAACGTTGGATGGGCATCTGATATAGATGATTGCAGGTCACAACATGGTTTTGCTATTTATTTTGGTGGTAACCTTATTAGTTGGTCCTCACGTAAACAAAAAGTTGTTGCTCGCTCAAGCACTGAGGCCGAATATAGGGCCATTGCATTTGCTGCCGCTGAGTTGATATGGCTTCGACAGCTCCTACTTGAAATAAGTGTAACAGTTCATCAACCACCAATCTTACTATGTGACAACCTAAGTGCCACTTTTCTCTCTGCCAATCCAGTCTTTCATCAACGATCAAAGCACATCAAGATTGATTACCACTTTGTACGAGAACAAGTTGCTTCCGGTGATCTGATAGTTCGTCATGTACGGTCACTAGACCAAACTGCAGACATTTCCACTAAAGCTGTTGGCAACCACCATTTCCTTACTCTTCGTGACAAGTTGCATGTCCGTCCTCGACCATGAACTTGCAGGGGAGTATTAGCCATATCAATTCTTTCTATAATTACCAATCTGCCAAATGATTCTGTACAATCAATTAGCAAGCAATTAGCAAGCAAATTGATTTTGTACAATCAATTAGCAAGATCTGATTATATTAGGCTCCTTGATTTTGGCTCATCTCATTTACCCTGTAGCTTGATTGGTGGATTATGTTGTAAGACTTGTGTATATATATACCTCCATAAACATAATAGAAACACATCTTCTCATCACGTGTATTCAAAGTTTCACATGAACAGAGAGAGGATCACGATCCTGATCCACCGGGCTCTTTACCTGCACTTGTATCTTAATTTGAATTTCGCTTGTTTGTATGATTATAAGTATGTTTAGTTGCATAAAGATCCTAGATGATTAGTTCATATCTATGTATAAGGGATCTTTTCTAATAAAACTTCTTGCTATCCGGACATAATTCAAATTCTAATAAAACTACTATGGTCTCGTGTGAGCAGTCGTCTATCAGAATACAACGTTGGATATCCATGAACTTGTACATGAACAAGAAGACACATCACATAGAGCGAAGAGAAGGAGACGATATTAGGGTCCGTGTTCTTCCATTTTTGTTGATATTATTGACAGAGCATCCCTCAATCATCTTTTCAATCCCTTTGATCGTCTTTCCCTTTCCTTGTATAGATGAGTTGACTTTTGCTCATTATATTAAATTTATTTGTTGCCTTGTGCAGCTTGTATCATAACCGTATAAATACCTTGTAAATCAGTCCTTTCAAACATCAAATAAAACACAAAGCTTTTTCTCACTTGTTTGGCTTTCTTCATGGTATCAGAATAAACCCGCTCTAATATGGAAGACGACGTAATACGAGATGGTGCCATGTCTAACCCCTTTCCATTCTATCTACACCCATTACACAATCCCAATGACTTTCTTGCAGTTCCAGACAAACAAAATAGGATAATCCTCCAATAACAACGTCATGAAATAAGAAGCAATGACACAAGGAATGATTATACACAGCCCCAGCAAAATTATCAATCCACCAGACTTTTTGGAACAAGCACAAGAAGTTACTTATAATACAAGCACCCAAAATATCAAATATCCGGTGATTGCAAATTCAGTCTGTCTGAGTAACAAATAAAATAAAAAAGAGATACCCTCACTAGTACCAATCCAAACTCCTTGGGACAGAAAATCCCCTAAGGGTTACTTGCACCTCAAGGCAACTACATTAAGCTTCTGTCTTCAAGGAACGATTTTGAAGGAATTGCCTCTAAAGCCACAAGCCACCCATTTCGAGGACGCTCCTCATCTCCTCATGTCCTGCCCTAGATCGGCGTCTATCTGGTATTCGATCTTAGGCTGGTGGCAAATCTCTATCTGCCTCCCTTCGTCTCCTCTGGACCTGATCTTTCAATGGCAAGGGCTTGCTCCCCGTGGCCTTGCTGGCCTTTTTTAGAAGAAGATCTTATTTATCAGTTTTTGGTTCATCTAGCTCTCCCGGAATGCCGCCGTCTTTTCTGATACGTCGGAACCTGCTGAGTTAGTGGTGCTTTGAATCAAGCTCTACTCCTTCTCGTTGCTTAGCCTAAAACTCACTTCGGGCAAATCTCTTGATATTCATCTGTGGAAAGCTTCTCCTTTGAGCTGCTTCTAGCCTTTTGTCTAGCATGCTCCTTCTCTTTGTACCTTTTTGATTTCTTTTAATAAAATCGTTTTTTTGCTGATAAAAAAAAAGCTATAGAAACATTGCAATTTCCAGCTACAACATATGTTTGGAGATGTCAATCAAGAATTGGAAGAGAAATATATGCGTGAAGCTTTAAAAGAGTTCATTCCCAATTGTAGGATTGATGTAGTATCTTCTGAAATATCTCCTCTACTAATGAATTGATATTATTGAAAACACTATTGTTCCTTGCTAGCCACAACTGCCAACAGACAATATGTGCTAATTTACTCCAACTTTTCTTTAGTTTTGAGCTGATTATATATGCCCAAGATAAGAATAGCAATTAAACTATGCCAAGTACAACCCAAGAGACCCCCCACCAAGTTAGTACAAGACTCCAGACAATCCAGGCCCTTGTATACTGCAAGATACTATGAGGGTCATCCTCTAGATCTCTATTACAAATTGAGCAACTGATTTCCAGAAGATTAAAAGAGAGACCTCTAGAGTCAAGGAAACATTTAGAGAGAATATCATTTAAACAAGCTAGCCAACTAAATGCTGATATTTTGGGAGGAATATCAGGGATCCAAATGTTTTTAGTCCAATCAACATTTATCACACTAGTTAAAGATTTATTATCAATGAGGGTGTAAAGTTTCTTGACTGAGAAGCCTTTTGAATCGCATATCCAAATAAGAGAGTCTGGTTGATCTGTGGGATTAACTCCTTGAGGAATGTCTTGCAAGCTGAGCTAATCACTTTCAGCCCTTACTCTAGGAACTGTTCTGAAATTAAGGCCCCAATCTCCACCTGACCAAGCTTCTGAGATCAAGAGTTTTTTTTTGTGAGAGTAGATGGAGTCTTGTAAATAATAATTTGAATGACATATCCCCCACCAGAAATACGTCCAAAAAAAGATTCTAATTCTTTTGCCCAATTTCCAGCTAAGACCTTTAACACAAAGAGATGAGAGAATATAGGATCTGCATTCAGAACCAATATATGAGTCATTAAGCTCTGACTTCCTATTTCAAAAAATGAATAGAGGTCTCATTATGAAGAATTCCAACCAAATTTGCTGTAAATTATTTGTTTCCACAATGAGTTTATTTTCAGAACAAGCCTCTACCAGCGATTTGCTAATAGAGCAATGTTCATTTCAGAGAGATTCTTGATGCCTAACCCTCCTGTCTTTTTCGATCTACAGACTTTATCCCAACTGACTTTGTTGAAACATTTTGCTTCTGATTTGCCGTGACCATTTTATGTGGGTTGAATTTGCATTATACCAGGGTCGGCTCCTCTTTTAAGTCACTTAAGCCGTTGCTTAAGGCCCCTATCACGCCCCAAATCCGGTTTTGACCGGACTCGAGACGTGAACTAAAAAAGTAATAATTTTTTTTTAAAAAATAAAGCCAACGAGTCTCCAAATCAAATTTTAAAACCTTTACAATGCCACGAGTCGATACTCTGTAAAAACAACAGTAAAAGAGTTTAACAAAAACGAATATTACATCTCTAGACTACTAGTCTAGGACCCTCGTAAGCTCCCAAGCATCGAGCATCCAGCTAGTACACTTCCCGCTTAGAACCTAAAAAACAACAAGGTAAGGGGGTGAGCTTTCGCTCAGTAGGAAAGTAGTTAAAGGTTATAAGCAAGCGCTCACCACCACGGGTAACCGTCCAATTAGGGCATACTAGTACATCACACAACTAAAGTCCAATGGAACCCGTAACCACACTCCTCAACTCAAGACCGAACCACACTTACGAACACAATCACCCAAACAGCACAACTATTACCAGTCAAACTAACCAATGGACGCTCTCAAATAGTCATACCAGAATCTCTAACGGCCTAAATCTCTTTCCCGGAACTCTTTCGGGCAAAGGATAGATAAAACAGCCTTCCCGGAACTCCTTCGGGCAAGGCAAAGGATAGGTGAAACAAGGTGAGACAACTTCCCCGTAACTCCTTCGGGCAAAGCAAAGGATAGAAGAAAACGGCTTTCCCGGAACTCCTTCGGGCAAAGCAAAGGTGAAACAACCTTCCCGGAACTCCTTCGGGCAAGGCAAAGGTGAAAATACTTCCCCGGAACTCCTTCGGGCGAAGCAAAGCTGAGACAACTTTCCCGGAACTCCTTCGGGCAAAGCGTCAAAGTAATAAAACAAATGTCCTAATTAAACACGACTTACCCAGCCCTAAAACCTTACCACAATCAGTCACGTCGGTCTATCACTCACCCGACCATCACAGAACCAAGGGTTTCACATCAACACTACCACGACACAGTCGCCCATACATATCAGCAACATGCTCAGCGGTTATACTAATCTTGTCTATTAACCCTAACGACACCGTCTCACACGACAGGTACCTCAAACGACAACAAGCAATTCAAACAACCACGCAACCTACGGCTCGACACGGCCGATCTACCAACACAGCAATTCCCAAGACAGAAACGTAAAAGTTCGCAGTTCAATCGGCTACGCTAGTTGTTCTCATCCTACATGTTACTACAACTCGTCCGGTTATTATCTGATATAAACGTCCTTCCAGTTTTACTAATCCTAGCATGCATACTAGTAACTTTCCACAATTAAATCGGTATCCGCTACTTCCCTACCTCAAGATGATACCACAGCAGCGTCTCTTAGCTGCTGACGACCGGGTCAACACCGTCTTCTAGGGCGACGTCCGTGTCTGGGTTTAACTCCGGTCTTCTCTTCGCTCGAAGCCGGACGCTAAAGATAACACGAAAGCCGTAAACAAAACAGGTTTCACAATTTAATTTAAAAGCTTACGACGGTCTCGATTTAAGTTCAAAAGTTGTCTTTTAGACTCGAGCGGGCTAAAAGCGGGATTACGACGAATCGGGTTCGAGCACCCGCGCACCGAACTCAGAACCCGGAGCACGTTTTCTGAGGCATGGATCCCGATGCACGGATCCTAAAGTATGGGTTTCGAGAAACGATTCCCGAGGTACGAGTTTCGTTGCACGATTCCCGAGGTCCGATTTCATCGTTCCGCTTTTCGTCCCGTTCTAAGTTCGAATTAAACGACAAAGGTTCCCAGTTCATTCATAGTCCAAAAATGTCTCAGTTTAATCAAACTGAGTTTAAATTCTTTTTCAAATTACACCCTTTTTAATTTCTTTGATTTTGAATCAACATAGTCAGATCAAGAAAGTTCAGAAAGATAGAAGTGAAGAAGGGAAAGTACTCGGTTTGAAGCCGGCCGATCAAAACCTCACGGTGGTAGGGCTCGCCGTAGGGGGGAAGTAACGGCGGTGGTGGGCGGCGGCTACGGGTGCGGCGGAGCACGACGGTTCCGCCTCAGATTCGGACGAGACCGGCGAGGGTTTCGGATCTGTGAGCGCGCCGGTGAGCTCACCTCGCCTCTGGACGTTCCTGGCGACGACAAGGGCTCGGTTGCGCGCGGTTGAAGACGATGGCGGTGAGAAATCGTAGAGGACGGCGGGATTTAGGGACGAGGGTGGTGAGGGAGACGGGTCTGGATGAGAGAAGGGCGAGAGAGCTCGGTACAACGTTCAGATCTGAACGGAGACGCACGGAGAAGGGGTTGTGGCCGGAGAGCTTTCCAGAACGGGGAGAGAAGATGCGGCGGACTCAGGAGAAAAACTACGGCGCCGGCGACCAGAGTTGAGAGAGAAACGGAGATGAGGGAGTGAGGGCGTCGGTTCAGAGCAGATGGAGAGGAGAGCGTGAGGCGGCTGAGAAAATGAAGCACAACCCTAATTTTTGGGGTTATAAGGATCGGGCCGGCGGGATTTTGGCCTCAGGTGGGCTTGATTCTCGCGGCCCAAAGCGAGAGGACAAACGGGCGGGCTGGCCTGGCTCGGGCCGGGTTTCCTGGTCGGGTCAGGCCCGGTTCAGCCTTTATTTTTTTTTATTTTTTTATTAAGTAATATTATTATTTTTAAACGAACCAGAATTAAACCGATTTTTGACCTCAACTTTCCGATCTAACGAGAATAAATAAAACAAAACTTTTTAACGAGACGGTCTTCACAATCCACCCCCCTTAAGAGAATTTCGTCCTCGAAATTTAAAACGAACGCGCTCCACTTAACACTCTCTCAAGGAACGTCCGATTAAAACTCTCAGACATCGCCCTTCAAGCACCCTGGAAACATTTAAGTCAAAAAGTCGACACCGAAATCCGCCGTCGGCAGGGGCGTCACACCGCCATACGCAACTTGGTCGAGACACCCTACACCGGAACCGTCGGTCGGTATAGGTATCAAACCGGAATACAACTTACGTCACACTTAAAATGGATTCAACACACAGACACCTCTCCTCAACCATTCTCTTCACTCAACAGTAACGTGCACAAGAAGAACGAATGTAGTCCACCACGCTTCCGTTGCGCCACTCTGATCTCGACGTCACTCAATACTTCCCTGACCGGTCTGACTGTTCACTGGTTTTGCTGCGGTCCTCCGCCGCTCTTCACTCGTCTCTGATTGTTCCGGCTGCCGACAGTGTACACACACTAGCCCCCGTTCTACCGCGAAAGTCTTACTGAGGATACTGCTCATGTCTGTCTCAATCGTTTTGACCGAGTCTAAGGCCTAAAGAACCCTGCGGTTCGCTGCTTCCCCGGTTCTCGAATCTCTTACGGTCCCGCAACACTGCTCGGTCGCTGCCGAAACTCACGGGCCTTCGCGGTCTCCCCGTGAGTTTCGGCAGCGACCGAGCAGTGTTGCGGGACCGTACGAGATTCGAGAACCAAGGAAGCAGCGAACCGCAGGGTTCTTTAGGCCTTAGACTCGGTCAAAACGATTGAGACAGACATGCGGTCTCCCCGTGATCTTGCTCCTGTTCCAAATGCCTGCTTTTTCCAGCAGCATAAGTTGTACTCCGCAACAAAACCTCGAACTCATCTCTCTGTGCAACATCAAGTGCTCGCTTCGTTGTCGTCGTCGTATCCACTAGCTCAGACTACACCTGAATACTCCGGGGAATGAAAACTCGATCCGAACTCCGGGCTCGGGCCCCTCTCTCGAACTTCTTTCATCCAATCGCCTCGACGGCCACCCAAACTGGTGCAAACGGTCCACGCCGCAACTCTGGCCTCGCACCTTATCTATGATACTCCGTCCCGTTGCAGCTCGGAACCTGCTGGTGTTGCTCCTCTTAACATCCCAGTGGTAGTAACCCGGGCACTAGTGCCCCTAACGGTTTACCTCTCCTACCTCGAAGTGCCACGACGCAAGTACCCTCCACACGGGTAACACCCACGGTGAAAACCTTACTTTTAAAGAAAGACGCGCTTAACATAACTAGTGTTCACACACGGAACAAGCAGACACACTCGTACTAATAATATACTAAGTATAGTAATAAAGTCAAACAATAACACCCAATCAGAGAAGTTCGCACATTAGTGCGTCACACATACCAACCAATCAAAACAGCAGATTCACACAATTCACACCAATCAATAGTTTTCAACACACGAACAATTCACAAAAGGCAACAACAGCTTGGAGTTAAGTTCTTAGCATGACCAATTTTCACCAAAACATTCATGTCGATATCGTGTCGTTACAACCTGATTCAGGCGTCCCCGAACTACGTTGTAACCACCTGACATCACCTCATTCACGTCCAACTATAGTGGCCCCTATAGCCAAACCGTGATGGTACATACACTTCAGTTTCTGCAGAAAATCGGGCATGACCCGTTTGTAAATTACACTAACCAACCGCTTAAGCGGACACTCAAAACACAACCTGCACAGACAAACCAGATCAAAAATACACAACAGTTCAGTCAAACAACCAACCCGAGACTTTCTCGTCTCGTTCTTACGCTTAGGACATCTCCGAATTGCGTAACCGACTTACCGACACTTGACTGCCTAACTCTACCCACCTAATTGACGTACGGTCCGAGGTTTGAAAAGATTTTCAAATGAAACCAGGCTCTGATACCAAATTTTCACGCCCCAAATCCTGTTTTGACCGGACTCGAGACGTGAACTAAAATAGTAATAATTTTAAAGAAAAAAATAAAGCCAACGAGTCTCCAAATCAAAATTTAAAACCTTTACAATGCCACGAGTCGATACTCGGTAAAAACAACAGTAAAAGAGTTTAACAAAAACGAATAGTACGTCTCTAAACTACTAGTCTAGGACCCTCGTAATCTCCCAAGCATCGAGCATCCAGCTAGTACACTTCCCGCTTAGAACCTGAAAAACAACAAGGTAAGGGGGTAAGCTTTCCCTCAGTAGGAAAGTAGTTAAGGTTATAAGCAAGCGCTCACCACCACGGGTAACCGTCCAATTAGGGCATACTAGTACACCACACAACTAAAGTCCAATGGAACCCGTAACCACACTCCTCAACTCAAGACCGAACCACACTTACGAACACAATCACCCAAATAGCATAACTATTAACAGTCAAACTAACCAATGGACGCTCTCAAATAGTCATACCAGAATCTCTAACGGCCTAAATCTCTTTCCCGGAACTCTTTCGGGCAAAGGATAGATAAAACAGCCTTCCCAGAACTCCTTCGGGCAAGGCAAAGGATAGGTGAAACAAGGTGAGACAACTTCCCCGTAACTCCTTCGGGCGAAGCAAAGGATAGAAGAAAACGGCTTTCCCGGAACTCCTTCGGGCAAAGAAAAGGTGAAACAACCTTCCCGGAAATCCTTCGGGCAAGGCAAAGGTGAAACTACTTCCCCGGAACTCCTTCGGGCGAAGCAAAGCTGAGACAACTTTCCCGGAACTCCTTCGGGCAAAGCGTCAAACTAATAAAACAAATGTCCTAATTAAACAAGACTTACCCAGCCCTAAAACCTTACCACAATTAGTCACGTCGGTCTATCACTCACCCGACCATCACAGAACCAAGGGTTTCACATCAACACAACCACGGCACACTCGCCCATACATATCAACAACATGCTCAGCGGTTATACTAATCTTGTCTATTAACCCTAACGACACTGACTCACACGGCAGGTACCTCAAACGACAACAAGCAATTCAAACAACCACGCAACCTACTGCTCGACACGGCCGATCTACCAACACAGCAATTCCCAAGACAGTAACGTAAAAGTTCGCAGTTCAATCGGCTACGCTAGTTGTTCTCATCCTACATGTTACTACGACTCGTCCGGTTATTATCTGATATAAACGTCCTTCCAGTTTTGTTAATCCTAGCATGCATACTAGTAACTTTCCACAATTAAACCGGTATCCGCTACTTCCCTACCTCAAGACGATACCACAGCAGCGTCTCCTAGCTGCTGACGACCGGGTCAACACCGTCTTCTAGGGCGACGTCTGTGTCTGGGTTTAACTCCGGTCTTCTCTTCGCTCGAAGCCGGACGCTAAAGATAACACGAAAGCCGTAAACAAAACAGGTTTCACAATTTAATTTAAAAGCTTACGACGGTCTCGATTTAAGTTCAAAAGTTGTCTTTTAGACTCGAGCGGGATTACGACGAATCGGGTTCGAGCACCCGCGCACCGAACTCAGAACCCGGAGCACGTTTTCCGAGGCACGGATCCCGATGCGCGGATCCTAAAGTATGGGTTTCGAGACACGATTCCCGAGGTACGAGTTTCGTGGCACGATTCCCGAGGTCCGATTTCATCGTTCCGCTTTTCGTCCCGTTCTAAGTTCGAATTAAACGACAGAGGTTCCCAGTTCATTCATAGTCCAAAACCGTCTCAATTTAATCAAACTGAGTTTAAATTCTTTTTCAAATTACACCCTTTTTAATTTCTTTGATTTTGAATCAACATAGTCAGATCCAGAAAGTTCAGAAAGACAGAAGTGAAGAAGGGAAAGGCCTCGGTTTGAAGCCGGCCGATCAAAACCTCACGGTGGTAGGGCTCACCGTAGGGGGGAAGTAACGGCGGTGGTGGGCGGCGGCGGCTACGGGTGCGGCGGAGCACGACGGTTTCGCCTCAGATCCGAACGAGACCGGCGAGGGTTTCGGATCTGTGAGCGCGCCGGCGAGCTCACCTCGCCTCTGGACGTTCCTGGCGACGGCAAGGGCTCGGTTGCGCGCGGTTGAAGACGATGGCGGTGAGAACTCGTAGAGGACGGCGGGATTTAGGGACGAGGGTGGTGAGGGAGACGGGTCTGGATGAGAGAAGGGCGAGAGAGCTCGGTACAACGTTCAGATCTGAACGGAGACGCACGGAGAAGGGGTTGTGGCCGGAGAGCTTTCCAGAACGGGGAGAGAAGATGCGGCGGACTCAGGAGAAAAACTACGGCGCCGGCGACCGGAGTTGAGAGAGAAACGGAGATGAGGGAGTGAGGGCGTCGGTTCAGAGCAGATGGAGAGGAGAGCGTGAGGCGGCTGAGAAAATGAAGCACAACCCTAATTTTTGGGGTTATAAGGATCGGGCCGGCGGGATTTGGGCCTCAGGTGGGCTTGATTCTCGCGGCCCAAAGCGAGAGGACAAACGGGCGGGCTGGCCTGGCTCGGGCCGGGTTTCCTGGTCGGGTCAGGCCCGGTTCAGCCTTTATTTATTATTTTTTTATTAAGTAATATTATTATTTTTAAACGAACCTGAATTAAACCGATTTTTGACCTCATTTTTCCGATCGAACGAGAATAAATAAAACTAAACTTTTTAACGAGACGGTCTTCACAGCCCCACTACTAAATTAGGCCCCTAAAATAAATTATTACCTGTTGAAATCATTATAGGATCTAACTTTGATATAAAATATAAAGCCACAAATCAAATTAGGCCCTTTAAAATAAATTACTACCTATTGAAATAATTACTGGATCTAATTTTGATATAAAAAATAACACCTTAAATAAAATTAGGCCTGTGAATATATATTAATACCTTACATTTTTTTTTATAAAAATTAACTACTTGACACATATTATAAATTTCACCAACATATAAACAGTGTGTAACTTAACCCAATATCAGGAGGCCTCAATACCAACTTTTAGTACGAATAATTGTTAATTATAAGAAAATATTTTTAAAATATGTTTATAAATTAATAAAACCCATTTACGTACCTCAAGTTCATTTACATATAATATAAAATTTGTACAATTTCTTTCTTTTAGTTAGTTTTAACCTTAATTTTAATTCATCTAAAGTTTCTTTGGCTCATTTTGTTTATCTATATTACCATCTTAATAGTTTATGTTTTCTTCAAATCTTGATTATCATCAATTTGTTTGAATTCTTTATTTTTCTTAAAATGTATTATGTGAAAGTATATCATTAAATATTATTTTTATCAATATATCTTATCTACTTGTATTTTCACTTCGGTCCTCAAACAAACAATTCACTGTTATTTGAAAATTTAAAATCCTATTAACCAGTGATCCCACATATTAATAAAAATAAAATTTAAATTATAATAGTTTTTTATAACATAAACCCTTAAGTTATACCATTACTGTTTATCATTTTCAATTAGATAGTTCAAACTTTAACTAATTACACAAAATAAATTAAAAATGAAAAATTGAAACATCAATAGAATCATAACATCAAATTTTCAAAAGAAAATCAGCAAAGAAAGGATTGGTATTTTTGTTGAAGGAAATTCTTTATCGTATATCGCATGTAAATGTATTTTTATCAATTAACAAATCATAGAAATATCGTCTCATTTCAAAAGAAACAAAATCCTCGTCCAAAACTTCGCTTAAGGCCCCGTAACTTGTTGAGCCGGCCCTGCATTATACCTCACTGTTGTAGTGTTGATCCCACGATCAGTCTCATACACCATTTGATATGGGTTGAATTTGCATTATACACTTGGCTTCCTCACTATCGTAGTGTTGATCACACATTCAGCACTCCCTCACTGTATTCAGCACTCTTTTTTAAAATGCAATTATATTAAGTCTCCTATCTTCGTAATGAAAACAGGGACAAGAGGTATTATCCTCTCCGTGAAACACAACACATTCAGCACTCTATTTTGAATTGGTTGCTCCAATAAAATTCCTTACTGCATGTACAGTCTCTTGCACATTCTGTGTCCTTGTCCCACATGTTCTCAAAATGAACCTTTTTTTCCCACTACATCTCATATGGCCTCTGTCTCGGCCATGATGGGCATGTATGTGTCTGAAGTTAGACTCCCGTGTCTTTTCATCTGTGAACCTGCCTTCTTCTGTTCCGCACTCATCGAGTTAGTGGGTATTGTTTGTTCTGCTCTCCCACATGCGTTTCTGTTCCGAACCTCCTTAGTACTTCTTATATCTTCTGAGCTATGGGCCCTTCCCCTTTCTTTGCCATTGAATTTTAACCACTGAATGTGTTTCCTCCTCCTCTCGTCTCATTATCAATTTGACCTTTGAGGGACATGAATTTATTCACATCCAGATGTGTTATCTCATCTAATCAAAATAAAGATAAAAAAAAAACCTCTTCTCCTAACTTACCTTGTCATGCTTGGCTTGGAGGATGAAAATGGGGCTTTAAATGACCCTCATACCCTCCTAACTTACCTTTAAAAGGATAAGACCTTAAGAGCTTTTGAGCAAATTGACATTTTAAGTCATTTAAAGGAAAGGAAGCAACAATTCAGCTCATTCCTTGTTGGTGCAGCCGAAATTCACTAGGAGAGAGGAGGAGGAGAGCTCATTTCTTGAGGAAGAAGATAGAGAAGAAAGCTTGGATTTTGGAGCTTGTTCTTGGTCCTTTTGGCTCCATTTTCACTTCATCTTCTTCATCTCATCTCCCTAGAGGTAAGGATACTCTTAACCCTCCATTTCATCCACTTCCAATATATGGGTTTTGTGGGTTTGGCTTAAAAGTTGAAGAACTAGCTTTGTGGGTGTTGCTTGGAGAAGAAGTAGTGAAGTAGGTTGTTTGGATTGTATTTTGGTGAAGTTTTGATGAACCCATTGAGGGTGTTGATGTTGGGTAACTTTGGATGAACATTTTGGAGTTGAGAGGACTTGGAAATGGGGTTTTTATGGTGATTTTCGTGAAACTCGAGTTGGGGAAGAAAGGGGAAGAAACTGGTCATGTTTGATACGTAACGAGGTATAGAGAGTGCCACATTCCGGCCCTCTGAGTGGCACGGAACGTGTCACATTCCGGCCCTCTGAGTGGCACGGAACGTGTCACATTCCGGCCCTTTGAGTGGCACGGAACGTGCAACATTCCGGCCCTCTGAGTGGCACGGAACGTGCCACATTCCGGCCCTCTGAGTGGCATGGAACGGGTCACATTCCATATCAGACCCCCAGAACCCAAACCCCTTCCTTTTAGCCCATTTTGATTCCTAAATCATTTCTCCAAACCTTAATTCCGTTATTTGAGTGTTGTTCTGTACTTTGGGGATAAGAACATCATTGAGTTTTTAACTTTGGCCTTTTGGTGGCTAAGACCGTGATACCGAGCAAGGAAGGAAGGAAGAACTTGGACTTGAGCTTGAAGAACGAAGAGTCACGCCGGGACCCGTGTGAAGAACGGTGTGATGACTATCGTTTGTGACATCAGAGTGTTGAGAGGAAGACCTTGAGGTAGGGAAAGTCTAACCTCTTGTTTAAATGCTTAGTATGCATGTTAGACTAATAAAATCGGAAAGCTCCTAGAAATGCCTATAGGATGCGAACAACTAGAATAATTGTCTTTCAATTACTAATAACCGGAAGTGTCTAGCATGCATGCTTAGGACAACGACCATTAGTGAAGTGTGCTTTCAATACTTGGGAAATTGATTTACTGGTAGAGAGGATGTGAAGAGCTCTCGGGTTAGTTGTGTGTTAGGATCGCATGCTTGGTTGTTTGGTTGCTTAGTGGATAGGCTAAAGAGTCTAATGGAACGAGTTGAATTGCATATTTGAATGCTCGATTGAAGGTTTTCATGATTGGTTGATTGAACACATGCTTGACTGTTGGCTGTATTTGAATGATTGTTTGATTTTCTTAAATGGTTGATTGGAGCATCGAGTATGACTGGTTGCACCGAGCGGTGCAATCAGGTGATCGATGCCCCGGTGGGTCGTAACTGGTAAGTGAACGGTAAGCTGTGATTGTGTTATTCGTGTGTTGTGATCATGTGATTCGTGTGATGTGTGTTGTGGTAAAACGGTGATGCGTGAGCTATGTGTGATAGTGAAGTGGTGTTTGTTGGGAATGGATTGCTTCGTGTTTCGGTTTGAGTGTGCTACTCAATTATCATTTGATTATTATTGAATTGCCCAAGTGTATGCTTCCTATGGGAGTAATACCTTGGTTCCCGAGGACCTAAAATCCTTTGGAGACGTTTCTGAGACTTCCGACGATATGTGCCCTGAAGGGTGTTTCCGATAGTCTCAATGATATGCGTCTCCTCTGGATTGGAGGGAAAATCCGAGAGGACACATCATATGTGGATCGAAGGGTGGTGACTTCACGTGCCACGGCATCGATCGGTTTACCTATTGCCTGTGATTGTTAAGATTTATCTTGTTGACCTTGATGATGAAATTATTGAGTTTAAAGTCCACTTTGTTATGTATTTTCCCTACTGAGCGCAAGCTCACCCCTGTGAGTTTATTGTTGTGATTACAAGCTTGTTTGAGGAGTAGAGGCTCGGGAGCTTCTTGGTGTGGGTGTACTGTAGTGACTTCGTTTTCATTTCATTTCAGTTTTGATCAAACCTTGTTGGAGGATTATTATTACACCCCTGGAGGGTTATTTATGTTTTTAAATTGAATTTTGTGGATTGGAGTTTTATATCGGAGTTTTTCAGGAAGTTATTGTTGAGTTATTGCCTTTTTATCGTTTTGTCCTAGTCATGCCTCGAGTCCGGGCAAGAACCGGATTTGGGGCGTGACAACTTGGTATCAGAGCCTGGTTTCATTTGAAACAGGTGTCTTGTGAACTGGTTTTCAAACCTCGGACCGAAGTCATTTAGGTGGGTAGAGTTAGGGAATCTGAGTCGTGATACTCAGTGATGCGATTTGGAAACATTGACGCGGAGAGTTGGAACAACATGAGTCATGAGTTGCCTTAATGTTTGTCCTAAATGAAATCTTTACACTAAAATGTTTTCATTACTTGATTGGTATCCTCTCCCTAGTAATCGGTGAAGCCGAATGGTTCAGATCGGAATTGGATTGACGGGCAATGATCGACCCGCTAAGCATTCATTGTAGAGTGAACCAACGGGTGGTGGTGTTGCCATTTTGGTGAATCTTTTCGAAAATTTTCAAGTTGTAGTTTGGTCTTGTTCAAGTGTTGGCTTGTGGTTGACCGCTTTTCTGGAGCATGAGTACTCCATGTGTGCTTGTATTGAGTGTTTTTGGTGGGGCGCGAGAACCCCGTATCCCGTTGTATGATAACTATGAGTGGGGTCGTTGAACCCGTGTTTTTACCTTTGGTTTGAGTGGCCGTGAGTGCCGTGGGGTTGAGAGCCCGTGTCATTATTGGTGTTTGGCTGGCCTCGGGGAGGTTGCGAGCATTCTTTGGCTGGCTTACGAGTTAGAGTCTCGGTAAGTTGCGAGCGTGTTTTATTGTTGAGATTTGGGGCACGAGAACCCCGTGTGCCCGTGTGTGGCGAGTTTGGGGCACGAGTACCCCGTAGTATTTGGGAGCACGAGAACTCCGTTTATTGATTGCGTTGTGTACTTTAGGAGCACGAGAACTCCGTTTATTGACTGTGTGGTGTCTTTGGCCGAGCATGAGAACTCTGCGTACTTTTGTCTTGTGGTTTTGTGTCGGTAATTTTCCCGCTTAAGAGGAGTGTTAAGGGAAATTACGAATGGGTCATGCCGAATGTTCGGTAGAACTGTAATAATTGTACTAGCACGGGTTGACTCAGGGGCGCCACTGTAGTCGAGCGTGATGGTTTGATGTCAAGTTGTTACAATGAGGTTCGGGGACGCCTGAATCAGGTTGTAACAACATGAGATCGACGTGAAAAGGTTTGGGTAAAAGTTAAGAAATGGGAATCCATGGAAGGGAAGGAAAGGTTAAGGGTGATTATTGAATTGATTGTGTTAAGTACTAAACCCCTCTTTGTGAAAGGATACCCGAGCAAGGGGTATGCCTGTTGCTTTGTGCCTTGTGTGGTGTGCTTGAGATTGAATCCTCCAGTGGGAGTGGATTTCTTTGACTTGATTGAACCCTCCGGTGAGAGTTGGTTGTGTGGTTGATTGAATCGCTGATTGTTGTTGTGAGACACATTGTGATGCGAACTTGTGTGACGTTATATGAGTATATATATATATATATATATATATATATATATATATCTGCTAAGCTTAAGAGCTGTAAACTTGGGTAACTTGTGAGACGCGCGTGAACGTCCTTGTACTTGATCGAACCTTTATTTTCTGTGTGAGATGCACGAGATGCGGGTCTCTTGTCTACATAAGTGTTACTTATGACTTCACGACTTACTTTTGATCCAAGTGGGATCCGGCGGAGATGCACGAGAACGTCTTGTTTTGGTGAATCGAATCGATTGGGTTAAACCGAGTTTTGAACCTTTAGTTGCTAAAGGCAGTGAGCTAGAGAGATGTCACATGTTTATATCCTGGAGAGTACCAAGAGCCGTCCAGTTGTGGGGCAGAGCCAGATACCAGATATCGTTCTGGCAGGGGCAGTGAGCGCCCAGGGAGCTACTTCGGCAGAACACCAGAGTTTTGGGGATAGACCGGTAGGGTCATCACCTAGAGTTCCTCCAGTCGCAGAGCCGACTCAAGCGGCCCGATTGATGAGGTTGTTCGCTCAGTTTTAGATGCGCTCAACATGAGAGTACAACACCAACACAAGAGTCTGTGCCTACTACTGACGCAGTCACTACCGAGATGACAGGCCAGGTGGATAGTTACACGGCCCAGGCACTCTCAGGGGTCTTCATAAGTTGAGTACACCAATTTATTCCGGGAATTCAGACCCCGGGACAGTTGTATTATGGTTGGAGTGGATTACCCACAACCTTAATACGTTTAGAGTATTCGGATACTCGTTGGAGAATATGTTCCACGACCCCCCAGCCGAGGGAGAAGCACGATACTGGAAGCAACGTGTGCAAACCAGATTTGGAAATGACTTCCAACCGTTCAGCGGACTGTCCTTGGGACAGTGTTTCCTTTGATCTATTCGAGATGACCGACACCAGCAGTTTTGGATCTGCAGTAGAAAGGGGTGACCGTCTATGAGTATTAGACGAGGTTCATGTCCCCGTATCGCTTCACACCTGAGATGGTGCCGACCGAGGAGAGCGCCACGGGCGTCTCATGAAGAGACTCAACTCGTGTATCACGGGTTGAGTCACTGCTGTCAGATACGTGGACCTTTCAGTACTAGTGGAGCAAACACTAGCTTTAGAGAGACTTTTTGGGAGACCGCCAAGGCGCGGGAGATCAGGCCATGACCGAGGGGCTTCTTGAGGCCGTCAGGGAGTCGCAATCCGAGGAGGCTGGGGACCCTAGGATTCCTTCAGTCACAGAATCAGTCCCGTGAGACACGACGGGTTGGAGAAGTAATGTCCGTTGGACCTGCCCCGGTGGCACAGTTTGCCCTCGAGCGAACAGTTGGAACGTCTAGGCCGAGAAGGCAGTTGAGTGACGGATCTACGAATCATCCCACAGGTCGATCTACGAGAGTCGACAAGAGAATATGCTGCCATAGCAGTGAATTCTTTCATCCCATCGAGAGGAGGACCTCCAATGTGGCGGGGCCGAGCGTACCTACTTACCGAGCCCCGAGTGAGGACTTGATACCGATCTTGAGATCGAGTAGAGTACTTGTTACCATTTACATTTTGGGTTTTGTGTCAGCTGACACTTGAGCATTACACTGGGTGTATTGGTTCGAAGTTGCTTATTGATCGAAAGAGTCTAACACCGTTGAGCCCAGCGGTACTTTCAACACATCGGCTAAAGGTATGGTAGTACCGACTAACGTCAGTGGGAATTGGAAAGTGGAGTAACAAACTTAGTCAGATTGAAGGTTCTTTTCTTCTCCGATAGTGCGGATCGAATTTTAAGAACCGATTGCTGAAACAGCAAGCGTTCATCGAGCGCCATCAGCGACGAATGCCGAGCAGTGAAAGGCCGCAACCTTGACCAGTACACGGTCCGACTGGTCACCGGAGATGATTGAGCAGCGATAAGATCAGAGTAGCGCAACGGAAGCGTGGTGGGCCCATACCCACAGTAGTCGTAATCTCCAGTTCTTTTAACCCCGCTACAAGATTTAAGTTATAAGATTCGAACCGTCGAGACGATGTTGTTTCACATCCTTGTAAGCAAGCGAAGGTTGCACGAGTGTGTGCCGTACGTGAGGAACTAAATGAAGGTGTGTTTCTTACGTTATCCCCAGAAGGACTAAGCTTAACCATGGGGTTATGTCCTAGAAGCGAGAGCACCTCGCGTTAAAATACCAGCTACAGATAGTTGAGGGCGACTACCACAAGCTTTCAGGCCAGTAACAAGATGGCGCCGAAAGAGGAATTGTACGATAGGTCGGTTTTCGTGCCATGCGTGGGCACAGGAAAAGTTAAGAGCTAACCGTTATTGGTTTTAAGTTGTCAGGTAACGAATGGAGGAACCGTGCGGGTTCCTGAACTGTTCAAATTATCGAGATTTCAGTACTTGTGTTTACTCCTTAAAGGGTGACTTGGGTGGACCTGACTTTAAGTTTTGTTTGATTGGTAACTCGTGAGCGGGTGTCAACGGTACAAGGAATACCGTCGATTGGGATAAGCTTGGGCAATCGACCTTGGGTCGTGGTTCGCAGTCGAGTGTAATTTCGTGCGTTTAATTTTGGTGTCTTGAAGGACGCCTACTTTTGACCAACTGCCAGTGAGGGGTTCTATTGGTCCGTGTTGTTGTACATCGTTCGTCCAATTAAATGTTGGTAGAGTTCATGGTGGTACTGAACCATGCACCGGTTTTGAGAAGCATTGTCTCGTGTTATGATGATTCAGGTGAGATGACTTGTGAAGTGGTTGATCAGATGTTGAGAACTAGTATTGATGTCAAGAGAAATTTCGCGAGTTGAATAACCTTCTCGATTGATCACAGTGAGAGGTGGTTGGCTTACCGCGAGTTAAGTTTGTGGTACGTGATGTGCAACTGACCCGTACCAGGTTGAGAACCGTGTTAAGGTTTAACCATTGTGACAGATGTCCGTGATGTTGGTTGTGTGCGAGACACGTTTGTGCTTTATCGTTTACCCTGTGTGTGATGACCGGTTAAGTAATGTGGTTGCAGTTGGTATTGGTTCGTTCGATTATGTTTTGTGAGTGTGATGGGATCTTGAGTTGAGGAGTATGGTTACGAGTTCCGTTGGAAATTAGTTGTGTGAGAGACCTGTACGCCAGGCTTAGTATGACAGGAGGTTTGAGTAAGTCACGCTTTGAGGCATGCCGCGTTTCGACTACCGGTACGTTGTACCATTTACTTGATTGACGTATGTCTATCTTTCCACGAAAGGGATGAAACGAGCGATTGTTCCAAACCCCGCAGTGGTTATGAGGACCTTTGTTTGGATGCTTACTGTTGTGTGTTGCTTGCTCTTCTGAGTGTGTTAGGTCGTGACAAGACCTGTTTGGAGTTCTAGTGTGTACTATTCGGGAGACGGTTACTAAAGAGAAATTGAGGAGTCACACCTTCGGATGGCTCCGTCCTTGTCCGATTTTTCGGAGTTTTCCGATAAAGACACCCATACCGAAGGAAGATCCCGGTATGGCATGTCAGAACCGAAGTCGTACTATCCGATGTGATACTGGTGCGGTTGAGGATCATGATAAGAGGTATCTACATCGAAGTTTTGATGACGGTCCGCCGTCTACACTAAAATTTGAGTCTGTTAGAGGTTGCCAAGATCGTTTCTGGCATTCCTCAGTATCGGAGGTGGGTACGTTTTACCCTTTGAGTTGCGCGTTATTGGTCCATCGGATGTGGTAAACCAGATGGTTGTTCCGAACCATGCATTGAGCATGAGATCCTTTGTCTTGAGGTAGTGGTTGTTACGTTTTACTTGATCGGGTAATCGTTTTTGTTGTTGGTCTTAGCATGGCGAATATTGGATTTCTGGGTAAGTTGTCCCTGTAAAAGTTACTAAGAAGGAAACTGAGTGGTCATGTCTACGTGTAAGTTCCTACTTCAGTTCGCATTGCGAGATGTCTCGACATGATATCTATGACCGACGGGAGATTCCGGTATAGAATATCCAGACCGTTTTAGAGTTTTTCAGTACGACGTCTATACCGAGGTGGGATTCCGGTATAGGATGTTTTATACCGTCCTCCGGTATTCCTTAACGATTTAAGTGTTATTGGACATGTTCGGTACATTGGTGGTTCTTGAGTTATGGTTGCATGCTGAAACTGCGAACTGTGGAGAAAGGCTGTTGATCACCGCCAAGTATGGCTTTTTGAGTAACTAGCGTGAACTAGTGAAGCACGAGTTGGTAAAGGTCGAGTAAATGCGGAAAACGGTTAAAGACCGAGTAGAGCCTACAGAAGAGTTACACAAACGAAAGGCGCGGGCCTACTGAGTTTCATCGTGGGATCAGATATCTCTGAGAGTGAGCCTAAGAGAGGCCTCAGCGGATCGACAACGACGGAGGCAAGTTGGCCCCGCATTTTATCGAACATTTGAGATCTTGGATCGGATTGGAGCCGTAGCTTATCGGTTAGCGTTGCCACCGCAGCTCGGGAACGTGCATAACGTTTTCCACATGTCCCAATTGCGGAAGTGCACGACAGATCCTTCCCACATTATTAAGTGGTCAGACATCGAGGTAGCGGATGATGTCACATATGAGGAGCAGCCAGTCGAGATCTTGGGTACAAAGGAGAAGGTCCTGCGGAACAAGACGATTCCGTTGGTATTAGTACCGTGGGGACACCGAGGAGCAGGGTCCACTTGGGAGTGCAGGGATGAGATCCGCGTGAAGTATCCCCACCTGTTCGACCATTGAGTTACTTGTTTTTAATTTCGAGGACAAAATTCTTTTAAGGGGGGTAGATTGTAAGACCCGCCCCCGGTCGATCCTGGTAGAACCGGTGAATCCTCTTTAAGTTTGACTTTCGACCGGAAAAGTCAACCGATGACTCGGAAAGTCATTCGGGACCTTTCCGGGGCCCAAAAAGCTTAGCCAACACCACAGTTAGCTTAGTTGGGCCGTTTCCTTCAGTTTGACTGTGATATTGTTAAAGTCAACCGTCGGTCAAACTTGGCCTTAATATCGGTTGTTTTTCGATAAAATCTTGGAAAGCTGGAAATTAATTAAGTGGGAGTGACCACACATGACACTTGTCATGCTTGGCTTGGAGGATGAAAATGGGGCTTCAAATGACCCTCATACCCTCCTAACTTACCTTTAAAAGGATAAGACCTTAAGAGCTTTTGAGCAAATTGACATTTTAAGTCATTTAAAGGAAAGGAAGCAACAATTCAGCTCATTCCTTGTTGGTGCAGCCGAAATTCACTAGGAGAGAGGAGGAGGAGAGCTCATTTCTTGAGGAAGAAGGTAGAGAAGAAAGCTTGGATTTTGGAGCTTGTTCTTGGTCCTTTTGGCTCCATTTTCACTTCATCTTCTTCATCTCATCTCCCTAGAGGTAAGGATACTCTTAACCCTCCATTTCATCCACTTCCAATCTATGGGTTTTGTGGGTTTGGCTTAAAAGTTGAAGAACTAGCTTTGTGGGTGTTGCTTAGAAAGAAGTAGTGAAGTAGGTTGTTTGGATTGTATTTTGGTGAAGTTTTGATGAACCCATTGAGGGTGTTGATGTTGGGTAACTTTGGATGAACATTTTGGAGTTGAGAGGACTTGGAAATGGGGTTTTTATGGTGATTTTCGTGAAACTCGAGTTGGGGAAGAAAGGGGAAGAAACTGGTCAGGTTTGATACGGAATGAGGTATGGAGAGTGCCACATTCCGGCCCTCTGAGTGGCACGGAACGTGTCACATTCCGGCCCTCTGAGTGGCACGGAACGTGTCACATTCCGGCCCTCTGAGTGGCACGGAACGTGCCACATTCCGGCCCTCTGAGTGGCATGGAACGGGTCACATTCCATATCAGACCCCCAGAACCCAAACCCCTTCCTTTTAGCCCATTTCGATTCCTAAATCATTTCTCCAAACCTTAATTCCGTTATTTGAGTGTTGTTCTGTACTTTGGGGATAAGAACATCATTGAGTTTTTAACTTTGGCCTTTTGGTGGTCTAAGACCGTGATACCGAGCAAGGAAGGAAGGAAGAACTTGGACTTGAGCTTGAAGAACGAAGAGTCACGCCGGGACCCGTGTGAAGAACGGTGTGATGACTATCGTTTGTGACATCAGAGTGTTGAGAGGAAGACCTTGAGGTAGGGAAAGTCTAACCTCTCGTTTAAATGCTTAGTATGCATGTTAGGCTAATAAAATCGGAAAGGTCCTAGAAATGCCTATAGGATGCGAACAACTAGAATAATTGTCTTTCAATTACTAATAACCGGAAGTGTCTAGCATGCATGCTTAGGACAACGACCATTAGTGAAGTGTGCTTTCAATACTTGGGAAATTGATTTACTGGTAGAGAGGATGTGAAGAGCTCTCGGATTAGTTGTGTGTTAGGATCGCATGCTTGGTTGTTTGGTTGCTTAGTGGATAAGCTAAAGAGTCTAATGGAACTAGTTGAATTGCATATTTGAATGCTCGATTGAAGGTTTTCATGATTGGTTGATTGAACACATGCTTGACTGTTGGCTATATTTGAATGATTGTTTGATTTTCTTAAATGGTTGATTGGAGCATCGAGTATGACTGGTTGCACCGAGCGGTGCAATCAGGTGATCGATGCCCCGATGGGTCGTAACTGGTAAGTGAACGGTAAGCTGTGATTGTGTTGTTCGTGTGTTGTGATCATGTGATTCGTGTGATGTGTGTTGTGGTAAAACGGTGATGCGTGAGCTATGTGTGATAGTGAAGTGGTGTTTGTTGGGAATGGATTGCTTCGTGTTTCGGTTTGAGTGTGTTACTCAATTATCATTTGATTATTATTGAATTGCCCAAGTGTATGCTTCCTATGGGAGTAATACCTTGGTTCCCGAGGACCTAAAATCCTTTGGAGACGTTTCTGAGACTTCCGACGATATGTGCCCTGAAGGGTGTTTCCGATAGTCTCAATGATATGCGTCTCCTCTGGATTGGAGGGAAAATCCGAGAGGACACATCATATGTGGATCGAAGGGTGGTGATTTCACGTGCCACGGCATCGATCGGTTTACCTATTGCCTATGATTGTTAAGATTTATCTTGTTGACCTTGATGATGAAATTATTGAGTTTAAAGTCCACTTTGTTATGTATTTTCCCTACTGAGCGCAAGCTCACCCCTGTGAGTTTATTGTTGTGATTACAGGCTTGTTTGAGGAGTAGAGGCTCGGGAGCTTCTTGGTGTGGGTGTACTGTAGTGACTTCGTTTTCATTTCATTTCAGTTTTGATCAAACCTTGTTGGAGGATTATTATTACACCCCTGGAGGGTTATTTATGTTTTTAAATTGAATTTTGTGGATTGGAGTTTTATATCGGAGTTTTTCAGGAAGTTATTGTTGAGTTATTGCCTTTTTATCGTTTTATCCTAGTCATGCCTCGAGTCCGGGCAAGAACCGGATTTGGGGCGTGATAGTAACTTCACAAGGTAGGACATAATCGTCCCGGATTTCAGATATTTGTCCCGATCGCCCGTAGTCCATCATGCGCTCATGGATCCATAAATATAGTCTGTTTTTATTCGCAGATCCGAACTTAGGAGTTCCTCTTAACGACATTTTAAAAGAAAACTAATACTCAAAACATTAACCTTATCTAGCCAACAATTTATTCGACCTAAAACAGGGTAAAAAATTGGCACACGAGCGAAATAGCAAACTACCAAATCTGCGATGCCAGTTCTTCTAGGCCCCGTGCCATTGGAGAGTTCTGGTATCGTCAATTCTTCGTCTTCATTCGCCCGGATCTTTCGAAGTAATGCATAAAACGGGATCATCGATTCGACCCGCAACAGTTTGTTCGGGATCGAGGGTCCCGATTTCTGGTGTCGTGGAATCAGGCACCAGCCTATCGTCCCTCCTCCCGGATCCCAGATCCATCGAGGGAGCAGAGCCATGCTGGCTAGGGTGTTCCCCGTTGATGGATTAGCCCTAAACTGGCCCGCTGCAGATGGAAGGTGGCGCATGGAGCACGGACCCCTGTGGATGGCAACAAGGAGGCCACGATGCCATTGGCACTAGCTCGGGACCAAATCGGCGGCGCAAGATCGACACTAGCTCGGGACAAACCTGGCGACGCGGGATCGGTAGCACGAGGTCGTGGGACCGTTTGAGATGGCGGTGGCGACCTACGAAGGTGGCGGCGGCCAAAAAGATGAAAAAAATGTTGTAAACGAAAACCCTAGAAAGGGTACTGTTGGACCCATTCATTGGTGAACCCGTCAAGGGTAGCGGAGCGCTTTTGAGTCAGGAACTTCAATGGTGGAGAAGAAGGGGGGAGGGGGAGGAGGCTGCGTAGAGAAGCGCAGCCCCTAGGGTTCCTGTGATTGGTAGTACCTTTCATCCTTTACAATAGCCTCTATTTATAGGCTCATAACATGAAAACATAACCTTAATGACCTACATTAATGTATACATAAATAGGGGAATTAAAATACAAAAGTCTTGTAACTCCCATCTAGGATCTTTCATGTAATAAAGTGGTCATCCAATACAAGTTGTATTATCTCTTTGTTGTAGCCTTCTTTGATCTGAGTTATACAAGTTGTATTATCTACGTATAAGATAGTTGGACTTCCTTTATTCATTGAAAGATCGCATGATTCTCGGATATGATGGATCAAGGACCTTAGCCATATACATTCAGGACTTTCTTCATGAAAAGTTATCAATTCAGTGTGATTTGAAGAAGTGGTTGTTAAGTTCTGTTTTGTTGAGCGCCAAGATATAGCGGTGTCAACCATATGTAAAAACATGCCAAGTTTGTGACCACGGTTTGTGAGGATCAGATAAATATCTGGCATCAACCATATCCAATCAATTCAGAGTTCGAGTCTTTTGAATAAAAAAACCTCATATCTAATGTTCCTCGAAAATATCTTTAAAAAAAATTGACATCAGTTCAATGTCTTCGAATCGGAGAAGAATTAAATCTTGCTAGGAAATTAATAGAAAATGCAATATCATGACGGGTGCAATTAGCAAGATACATTAACGCCCCAATGTCACTAAGATATGGTACTTCTGGACCAAAGTATGATACTTCGGGACCAAGGAGTTATTCTTCTTTTCGGGGGCAAAATGAATCCTTTTTCACATCAAGTTATCGAAAAACCATTGGGGAACTCAAATGATGTGAATTATCCATATTGAATAGTTTAAGGATCTTCTCAATACATGATGACTGGTGAACAAAAATCTCCTTCGACAAATGTTAAATCTGAAGGCCAAGACAAAATTTTGTTTTTCCCAAGTCTTTCATTTCGAATTCACATTTCAAGTATTTCATCGTCTTTACAAGTTTATCATGCATTCCAATGATATTCAAATCATCAACATAAACCGCGATTATGGAAAATCCGGTTTTCGTCCGTTTGATAAAAACACATGGACATATTTTATTGTTGATAAATCCTTCTTTCAAAAGGTATTCACTAAGACGATTATACCACATTCGACCATATTTTTTTAGCTCATACAAAGATCTTTGGAGCTTTATTGAGTACATTTCTTGAGGTTTTGAGATGCATGCTTTAGGCATTTTTAGTCCTTCAGGGATTTTCACATAAATGTCATTATCAAGTGACTCATATAAATAGGCTATCACGACATCCATCAAGTTCATTTGGAGTCCCTCTAAAATTGACATGTTGAGTGAAAATCTAAACGTGATTGCATCCATAACTAGTGAATATGTCTCTTCATAATCAATTCATGGTCGTTGAAAAATCCTTGTGCGACGAGTCGCGCTTTGTATCGTACGACCTTGTTCTTCTCATTTCTTTTGCGCATAAATACCCATTTATATCCTACGGGTCTGACATTTTCAGATGTCTACACTACAAGTCCAAAGACTTGGCGTTATTGAATGAATTCAATTACGTCTCAATGACATTTTTCCATTTCGGCCAATCATTTCTTCGTCAGCAATCACTAACCGATCTTGGTTCATGATCCTCATTTTCTTTTGAAATATCTAAGGCAACTGCATGTACAAATATATCATTCACAATAACTTATTTTCTATTCAATCTTTCACCTTAAGTGGCATAGTTAATCGATATCTCTTTATTGTCATCTTTTTCAGGTGTTTAATCATATTTTGAGAACGTCTCTTCATTTATCACATTTTCTTGTTCTTTGGAAATTGTGATATCATTTGATGTACCAACTTTCCGAACTTGTTCCTTTCGTTTTTATTTGGTTTTTATCTATTGGATCCAATAGGTCTACCATGCTTCTGGCGTGCTTTAGACTCATTTGCTATCATATTTCTCATTTCTTCATCAGGAAGAGTAGTTATACAAGGAACATTAGCAACTAGTATCTATGACTTTATCACAGTCTTAACATCCGTATATGCATCAGGGAATGTATTTGCAACCTTTTGTAAGTGGATAATCTTTGAACTTCTAGTTCACATTTGTACGAGGATCAAAATGAGAGAATGTTAATGCATTCCATGAAACTTCTAGTCTTTCTCTTTCAGTCGTTTCTTTTTCTCCCTCTAATGCATGGAAAATTGCCTCATCAGATTGACATTCGACAAAACATGTTGTAAACATATCACATGTCATGAATTCCAATATATCTTTGTGAATTCTTTTTAAAATGTTGGACACTCAGCCACAACTTTCAATTGAGATGGTCTTGTGATCAGTTTTCCTTGAAAACAAGCAACACATGGGTAATCTTTTGATAAAAGGACAATTTTTACTCTTCAGGATATGTCCATGTAAATTTTCTATGATTCTTCGCATTATTATGGAACCTGGATGGCCTAAACGATCATGTCATATCATAAAACTTGATGGGTCCATTGGTTTTTGGTTAATCACCATATTGGATTCAATTAGATTATCATAGGGTCATAATTTAACTTTGAGATGTTTATAACTAGTTGAGAGAACTTCCGGTTCCATTAAACAAATCTTTTATGCACATATAAAGATGGATTCTTGCGAATTAATTGTCATATTGTAGCCCCGTTAAAGTCCTAAATTGTTTTTTCCTCTAAATTTCACATCGACCTTGATATTTTATCTCTTAATTGATTGTGATTTATTTTACTTTATATTTTAAACTGTTATTTAATTTTCCAAAACCAAAACCGTATCTTTTTCAGAAACAGATTAAGTAACGAATTTTAAATTGAGTGCTTGTTTACTGCTCCGTTAGGTACGATAACCGGAACTTAAACCGAAATAATACTCAACGACCAGTGCGCTTGCCGCAACCTATTATGTGTTAATTCTGAATGAATCAAAGTAAAATAATGTTACTTTTACTCGGATGAATAAAGAAGTTGGTGAATAACAATAGCATGCCACATTCTATGAGACACTGGGAAAAAGCCTATTACATGGGAAAAAGCTCGTAGGTAGCCATGCAAGACTTACATTGCATCGTTCCGATTAAAATGGAGGTTATTCCCTTTCAAAAGCTTTCCATGCTTCACAACATGTTGGATGTGTCATCAAGTCATTCTGGATCATCATGTTCTTACACCAACTCATTTTCTCTATAATATAAGGTGAACTACAAAACTTCTATAATTGGGGAATTATGAGGATATATTTAATTGTCTTCTTCGTCTTAAGTTTATCGGTCCCCTCTTTCTTCTTGTACCGAGGAGAGCCACAAACATAACAACTCATCCAATTGGCTGTTTCTCTGTAGTGTAAACAAAACCCAAATTCACAAGCTTCGTACTTAACATACCGCATCGCTCAGGCTATACTATGAGACACATGGGCATTTCTATGTGGCCCACGTTAGCATCGAAACGTTGATACAATACTGTGTATCCTAGGTTGGCATGGGCAACATATTATACCTTCGACATCTAGGCATACTTGGAATACGAGGGACTTTAATGTTTGTCGTTCATGTGGTTATTTGGTCTTGTGTTATGACGTAGTAGGAAAATCTGAATATCAGTTATTATTTTTTGACTGAAATGTGCAATTTTATTAAATAAGAATTCAACTACAAAAGTGTGCGACAAGAAAATCATTCCCTGACCAGTGACGAAGGACATAGAACATATTTGTTCACATTTCTTTTAACGCTATGTAAAGACCGCTCCGGTTTTAGACGATTTAAGTTTTAAGTTTTCGTTCGATCGGAACGTCGAGGGTGTTTTCAGGTTTAATCTCTTTTTCGTTCAAAAAAATGAAAATGAATTTTGAATCAGTTTTAATTAAATAAACAAAAAGGTAAAAAAAAAAGTTGGGCCCGTCAGACCCGACCAGATCCTCAGGCCCAGCCAGGTGTCACGGGACCACAAGACCACCTCTTGGATCCGTGCGGCTCGCCTCCTTACACAAGTCTTTCCCGAGACTTTGTAAGCGAAAGCGATCAGCCTTCAACGTTGTGGAAGCGTCTTAGGGAATGAGCCACGAACAAGCAACAAAAGAAAGGTAGAAGAAGAGAGTTTGGTGCTCAAGAGGGAGCGTTTTTCAGATTGTATTAAGAGAGAAATCAAGTACAAAGTGAGTGAGTTTACAAGGCAAATGAGCCCTCTATATATACTAGTACAAGAGATCTATATAAGGAAATAAGAATAAATGAGATGCCATTAATGTCATGATTCCTTGGTCAAAGACTATCCCTTGATCCTTGCCAAGTCTTGTAACTCCCATTGACCCTTGATCCTTGGCTCTTGTCCCCGCCATCAAGATGGGCGCCAATCATGGCCATGTCAAGGCTGGTCGCCCCTTGACCATGCCAACCGATCAGCACCGCTTCTCGGCCCGAACCAGCCTCGCCCATGTCTCGGCCCAGCTCGCCCTCGCCCATGCCTCGGCCCAGCTCGCCCTTGCCCATGTCTCGGCCTGGCTCTCCCTCTCGGAAACCAAATGGGACCGAGCCCACCTCGTCCCTATGTGCACGGCACCAGCCCAAGCTCGGGTCTTCACCTGGTCCGTGACATCCTCCCCCACCAAAACAGAGAATCGCCCCGATGCTCGGCTGCCCCACGTTCCTTGCCTTGGCAGCCTTGTCTTGGTAGTACTTCCGGATGAGGCCCTCGTATTCCCACAACGAGTCGCTAGGCTCCCAACTCCGCTCGCTCTCCGGTAAGCCTCTCCATGACACAAGGTATTCTTGGCGCTTGTGATCCTTGTGTAGTCGATCAGCCAAGATCGCCTCAACCTTCTTTTCGTAGGCCGTTCGCACACCAATTGGAGCCCGGTTTGATTCTCCTCGGCTTGGATCCTCCTCGTCCCCATGGTAAGCTTTTAGCATGCTCACATGAAAGACGGGATGGTAGGTGAGGTGTGATGGAAGCTCCAATTTGTACGCAACTTTGCCCACCTTCTTGAGGATTGGAAACGGACCTTGATACTTACACATGAGCCCTCGGTGTAACCCGTGCGCATGCGTAGTGAGCTTCATAAGGACTAGATCGCCCTCCATGAACTCAACGTGTCTCCTCTTCTTGTCCGCCCACTTCTTCATCCTCTTCGCTGCTCTTGCCAAGTTCGACTTAGCAATATCATGCTGCTCGTGCCAACCCTTTGCAACCTGAAACGCAGCAGGACTACTCCCCGTGTAGCCCGTCACGAGAGCATGTGGGGTTGTTGGCTGCCTCCCCGTCGCCAACTCAAAGGGACTCCTCCCCGTGGACTCACTCCGCTGCAAGTTGTAGCTAAACTGGGCCACGTCCAACAAAGGTGCCCAATCACCTTGGTTGGCATTAACGTAGTGGCGCAAGTAAAGCTCCAACAAGGAGTTTATCCTCTCGGTTTGGCCATCCGTTTGAGGGTGAAGAGAAGTAGAAAAGTTTAAGTCTGAACCCATCAAATTAAACAATTCAGTCCAAAACTTACCCGTGAACCTTGAGTCTCGGTCACTCACGATAGTTTTGGGCAGCCCCCACAACTTCACAACGTTCTTGAAGAACAATTGAGCAGCCACCTCCGCTGGACATTGTTTTGGCGCCGGTATAAAAGTGCTATACTTGGAAAACCGGTCCACAACCACCATGATGTTGGTGTACCCTTGGCACTTGGGCAACCCCACCACAAAATCCATGGAGACGCTCTCCCATGGTCCCTCCGGAATGGGCAATGGTTGCAACAAACCCGCGTAGGCCTTTTGCTCTCCTTTGTCTTGTTGGCACACAAGACAAGTCTTCACATAAGACTCAACGTCGTCCTTCATCCGCGGCCAATAGTAGGACGTTTCCAGCAGCGCTTGCATCCTATGTATGCCCGGATGACCAGCCCACTTAGCATCGTGGCACTCTTTGAGGATCTCTCGCCTCAAGCTCCCAAACTTTGGCACACAGAGCCTTTGCCCCTTTGTCCAAATCAGGCCGTCTTCCTCCCAAAACCGCCTTGTTTTGCCCTCCTTGCCATAGCCTGCAATGGTGTTAGCCAACGGATCATGCCTCAGGCCCTCCTTGATGCGTTCCAACAAGTCCCCTTTGAGGGTGCTTGCTTGAATGCTTGCAATCCCCATCGGCATCAGCTCCTTCCCTTGAGACTCGGCTTGCCTTGGTGGGAGCTTCGGGGTCAACTCACAAGACGGAGTGTCCTTGAGTTCGGCCACAAGCTCCCCCACCTTCTCGGGAACTACCTCTTCCTTCCCTTTCCCCTTGTCACACCCAAGAAATGTAGAAGGAAAGACATTAGCATCAAAACCCGAAACTATAGAGGATAATAGTTTACCTCCATGGTTCTTCCTTTCTAGAGGGACCATGCACGGCGTCCCGTCTAGAATCCACATGGTGTTGGCATAGGGTAGGAGAACACCTTGGATTCGATCAAGGAAGTCCTATCCCATCACGAAATCGTAGTCATCCAGCGCCATCACCAACACATCTTCAACCCCGCTCCAAGACCCAACCTTCAGCTGCACATCTCGAGATATCCCCTTCACCGGGATGGGTTCTTTGTTCACCGTCTTCACGGTTGTCTCTATCTCATGAAGCTTGAGGCCCATCTTCTTGACAGCCTCAACGCTTGCAAAGAGATCCGAAGCGCCGGTGTCAACCAAAGCCTTCATCGGGATCTCGTTCACCACAATCTCCACATAGATGGAGCCCTTGCGATTGGCCCGTCCTTCCTTCACTTCAACCCTTGAGCTCCTCACCGAGTTCAATGTTGCTTCTTGTGAATCCGGCACGGCCTCCATAGCTCTCAAGCTACTCTTTTTGGGACAATCTCTCATCATGTGGGAACCATTACAAATGAAACATTTTAATGGTTGTTGAAAGGGAACAGAATTACCCGATTTGGTTGGCCTCTCGTTGTTAGACCTTGGCTTCTCCACGGGCTCTTCCCTTCGCCTATCCTCCCTATGATGTGACTGTCCACTCTTAGCACCACGATCATCCGCTGGCTTCTCCTTCCTTGTATAATCAGCCAAGGACTCTACCACACGGATGGCCTCGTTCAAGTCTCGCACGTTGGCCCTTCATAATTCAGCTTGCGCCCAAGTAGCTAGTCCTTCTTTGAATGCAAAGAGCGCCTCTCTTCCACCAAAGCCCGGAATCTCCAGCATGATTTCTTGGAATGCCACCACGTACTCGTAGATCGACCCCTTCTGAGTCAACCAGCGAAGCCTTCCTCTTGCTTCATCCTCGGCGTTCTCGGGTCGGAACTGTGCCTTGAACTCGTCCTTAAATTCCAGCCAAGAATTTATGACTCCCTCGTCATCATACTTAGCTTCCTCACAACGCCTACGCCACCATAGGCTAGCAGTGTCAGACAAAAAGTTGCAAATATTCTTAAGCTTACTTGCATCATCTTGGACGTTCACTGCCTCAAAGTAGTTGTCCATGCTCCAAAGGAAGTTGTCAACGATCTTCGCTGATCTTGTGCCCGCATAAGACTTTGGCCGAGGAACATCCATCCTCGGGGCGCCCCCGCCTCCATTTGCCACGGCCTTCTTGCAAAGCTTCAACTCCTCTTGCAAGGACAGCACGGTCTCCTCCAACGCCTCTATCTTCTTAGCTTAAGGATCGAAGGTGACCTCTAGAAAATCATCACGCTTGTACAACGTGTTGATCTCCTCCTTCACCCAAGTGTAACGCCTCTCCGCCCTCTTCACATACTCCTCCAAATGAGCTATGCGTTCCTCCATAGAAACAGAAGAAGAAGAATCAATTGCACGAAGAGAAGGTTCTTTTGACTTACCCCGCTTCTTGGTGTTCACTGTTGACATATCACGGCCACTAGCATCAACCTCCAAAGCCAACTCTACTTGTTCGGCCATTGCTTTGTTCTTGAACCGGTGCTCTGATACCACTTGTCACGGGACCAAAATTCACCCTTTGATCCGTGCGGCTCACAACCATACACAAGCCTTTTCCTAGGCTTTGTAAGCGAAGCGATCAGCCTTTAAACGTTGCGGAAGCGTTTTGATAAGCGAGCAAACGAACAAGCAACAAAGAAAGGTAGAAGACAAGAAGATTGGTGCTCAAGAGGGAGCGATTTTCTGGTTTTATATATGAACAAAACAAAGAGAAAAGTGAGTGAGTTTACAAGGCAAATGAGCCCTCTATATATACTAGTACAAGAGATCTATATAAGCAAATAAGAATAAATGAGATGCCATTAATGCCATGATTCCTTGGTCAAAGACTATCCCTTGATCCTTGCCAAGTCTTGTAACTCCCATTGACCCTTGATCCTTGCCTCTTGTCCCCGCCATCAAGATGGGCGCCAATCATGGTCATGTCAAGGCTGGTCGCCCCTTGACCATGCCAACCGATCAGCACTCCTTCTCGGCCCGAACCAGCCTCGCCCATGTCTCGGCCCAACTCGCCCTCGCCCATGCCTCGGCCCAGCTCGCCCTTGCCCATGTCTCGGCCTGGCTCTCCCTCTCGGCAACCAAATGGGACCGAGCCCACCTCGTCCCTATGTGCACGGCACCAGCCCAAGATCGGGTCTTCACCTGGTCCATGACACAGGCCAGGGCGACCCCGTCTCCCTCGCGTGGGCCTTGAGGCCCGTCCCTGGTGTGAAGCACAACCGGACGCCCGGCCCTTTTGAGGGCATCGCGTATAAGAGAAGGATTTAGGGCAGAAACCCTAAATCTCGCCCTCTTCTTCTCTGTACACAGCCGAGACCTCACCCGCTCCTCTCTGTCGAGCTCCTCTCCCTCGACTCCTCTTCTCTGACAGCCATCGCCTCCGCGCCCCTTGCGACTCCCTCTGATTATTCTCCGTCCAACCGTTCCGGCCGCCATCGTCCCGAGCTCCTCTCCGCTCGAGCTTCGATGCCACGCCCTCGTCCCGCCCCCACCTCTATTTCCCTCTCCAGATCTCCGACGAGACAAGCTCGCCTGGGACACGACCGTCCCGAGCTCCTCCTCTTCTTCTCCGTTCAGCCGTCGTCGTCGTCCTCTCCCAGAGCCGAAGAGCTCGCCGTGCTCCTTTCACGAATGCAACCTCGAGCCCCCACCGTCCTTTCCCTTCGAGTCCGACTTCGATTGAAGAGAAAACCGGAGTTAAACCCAGGCGCGAACTTCGTCCTAAGAAGACGGTGTTGGCCCGGTCGTCAGCAGCTAGGAGACGCTACTGTGGTTTCGTCTTGAGGTAGGGAAGTAGCGGATACCAGTTTAATTGTGGAAAATTACTAGTATACATGCTAGGATTTAATAAAACCGGAAAGACGTTTATCAGATAATAATCGGATGAGTCGTAGTAACATGTAGGACGAGATTCACTAGTTAACTGTTTTTATCTGCTTTGGATACTTGGGAATTGTCGTGCTGGTAGATCGGCCCTATCGAGCCGTAGATTGTGTGTTGTTTTGGAATTGCATAATATTGTTTGAGATGTCTGACGTGTAAGTCAGTGTCGTTAGGGTTAATAGACAAGATTAGTATAACCGTTGAGCATGTTGTGGTTATGTGTGGGCAAGTGCGCCATGCTTGTGTTGATGTGAACTCTTGGATGTGTGATGGTCGGGTGAGTGATAGACCGACGTGACTGGTTGTGGTAAGATTGTTGGGCTTGGTAACCAGTGTTTACTCATGACCTTTGTAATATTATCTTGATGTGTGTCCGGGAGTTGTTTCCGCTATGGTACCTATGACCGAGGGGCTACGCCGGTGTAAGGTAGTAACTAGGTCGACGGTGTGGTCCCATGTATTCGCGGTCCCCCGGGTAGTGGTTCCGGTACGATAGCCTGCATCGAGGGGGTAATCTGATGTGGGGCTTCTAGGCCGACGGTTACGTATTCTGCGCTTTGCCCGAAGGAGTTCCAGGAAAGTTGTTTCACCTATCCTTTGCCCGAAGGAGTTCCGGGAAAGAGGCCTAGGCCGATGGAGATTCCGGTATGACTATTTGAGATCGAGCCTCGGTTGTTTGACGGGAAGATATCTAGGCCGACGCTGTGTGTTCCGGTACGATATGAGGGTGTCGGGCTGTGGACAGCCGACCGAGTAGGGGACTGCGGTACGGGACGTGTTTGAGCTTTTACAGTTTACTTTATGGTTGATGATGTGTTACTTGTTGTGCTGGTTGCTGTTTGTGATGTCTTGTTGTTTATGGTTGTGAGCGTGGGTTGGTCTTGAGTTGAGGATGGTGGTTACGAGTTCCGTTAGAAATTATTTGTGTGTTGTACTAGTATGCCCTAATTGGATGGTTACCCGTGGTGGTGAGCGCTTTCTTATAACCTTAACTACTTTTCCTACTGAGCGAAAGCTCACCCCCTTACTTGTTGTTTTTCAGGTTCTAAGCGGGAAGTGTACTAGCTGGATGCTCGATGCTTGGGAGCTTATGAGGGTCCTAGGTTAGATAGTCTAGAGACGTACAGTTTTATTTTGAACTGTTTTACCGTTGGGTTTTATCGAGCTGTGACTCGCATGCTGTTTAAAGTTTTAAAATTTTGAGATTGAGACTTGTTGGCTTTATTTTCGATTAAAATTATTACTGTTTTAGTTCACGTCTCGAGTCCGGTCAAAACCGGATTTGGGGCGTGACAATTGGTATCCGAGCCTGGTTTCATTTGAAATGTTTTTCAAACCTCGGACCGTACGTCAATTAGGTGGGTAGAGTTAGGTGTTGAGTCGGTGTGTCGTTTACGCAATTCGGAGATGTCCTAAGCGTATGAACGAGACGAGAAAGTCTTGGTTTGGTTGTTGGTTGAATTGCGGTGTATTGTGGTTCTTGTTTATCTGTGCATGTTGTGTTTTTGAGTGCCCGCTTAAGCGGATGGTTAGTGTAATTTACGAACAGGTCATGCCCGATTTTCTGCAGAAACTGAAGTTTTTGTACCATCACAGTTTGGCTATAGGGGCCACTATAGCTGAACGTGAATGGGGGGGGATGTCAGGTGGTTACAACGTAGTTCGGGGATGCCTGAATCAGGTTGTAACGACACGATATCGACATGAATGTTATGGTGAAAATTGATCGTGCTAAGAATTTTAACTCCAAGCTGTTATTGCCTATTGTGAACTGTTCGTGTGTGGTAAGGTGTTGATTTGTGTGACTTGTGTGTAAACTCCCTGGTTGTTTGGTGATTTGTGTGACTTGTGTAATTCTGCTGTTTTATTTGGCTTTTATGGCTGGACTTCCTTGTTTTGGTGTTATAGTTTGACTATACTACTATACTTAGTATATTATTAGTACGAGTGTCTCTGTTTGAACAGTGTGTGCGTGTTAGTTATCTTAAGCGCGTCGGTCTTTTCGAGTTAAGAAACAAGCGGGTGCGTGTGTTGTATGAAGGATACTTACGGCGTGGCACCTTGAGGTATGAGAGGGAAGTCGTTCTGTTTGTCCATGTGTGAATGCTAGTTACTTAAGCGCGTTGTTTTTGAAGTTCGAAGTTGAGTCCCTGCGTTATCCGTGCAGAGGATTTACGGCATGGTCCGTCGTTTCGCTCCGCAAGGTACCAGGAGAGGCCAAGGACTTTCATCGACCGCTAGGTCGGCAGGGGCGACCAGTGCCCAGGGTGCGCCCGTTGGGGGGCACGAGAGGACCGAGACAGTCCAGACGGCGGCTCTAGAGGAGTTGACCCGCACTGTTCAGGGATTGGTAGACCAGGTCTTTGGTATGGAGCGACACTTTCACGAGTTAGCCAGAGTACTAGAGGTCAGACCGAGGCCGACCAGCTTCCTAAGACCATCGGAGTCTCGTGATCAGAGGAGACAGAGGATCTCGGGATCGTTCCAGCCTCAGACTCAGCTGAGAGGGACACAGTAGGCCGGATCAGTGGCCTCCATTGCACCTGCCCCAATCGAGCGGACGTGTTTTCGATGTGGACAGCAGGGCCACGTAACTCGAGAGTGCCCGGAGAGCGGACCAGTGGATTGCTTTGGGGTCAGATCTGAGAGGAGACGGAGGGCCGGGACACGACTATGCTACCAATGCCGACGACCTGGACACTTAGCGGCTAGATGTCCTGTTCGAGTTGGAGAGATGTCGTCTCCGGGATCTCAGCAGTCGCAGACTGGGCAGTCACCTCAGTTCCAACAGCGTCAGACTCAGACGCAGAGAGCTCCGTGGCAGGCAGCGAGCGCGCCACCACCGGGACAGAGAGCTACGCCGCAGGTGGCACTTCCACCACCTCCGAGAGGCGGACCTCCGATGCGGCATGGTCGGGAGTGTGCTGCTGTCGATTCACGGGCAGAGAAACAGGACTCCGTTCGTGGGACCGTTCGTGATTCCAAGCACTCTACGGAGTAGAGAACGGCGAGAAGCGTGGGACTAGCGAGAGTCCGGGAGTTGCTTTTGTTTTGACTTTATAACTGTGTTTTCGTTTTGAGGCCTGTGTTTGACTCGTTCTTGCTTGTTACTTTTGGTTGTTGTTGCAACTTTTGAGCTTGCGTTTAGTTTAAGTCGTTTTCTGTTATTTCCAAGGTTCTAAAAGTCGTTAGGCGCTAGTCGGGCGGCTAGGTCCTTCGGGGATTAATCGGGGAATAGACGGGAATTAATCGGGGATTAATCGAATTTGTATTTTAATATACTCTTTAATTTTTTAATATTTATTACTATATATAGAAACAAAGTAGGAATAATATTATAGTAAAAATAGTAACAAATATTTAAAAACACAAAATGAAATATGTGTTACATTACATTCATATAATTATGATCATATTCATATCTAAGTCATTTAAAAATAAATAAATAGCATTAATATCCATCTATAAATAAAAATGACAATAGTAAATTGAAAACTAGTAAACTACTATGATAATATTAATAATATGTAAATATACTAATATCCTTGAATTATAAAATTAAAGAGTCAACTCAAGTATCACAAACACAACCAACATTAATATCCATCCTAAATAGATAACAAAAAGTCAATAAATAAACAAACATTAATCCACAAAAGTGTCTACTCCTCCAACTCTTCATCGCTACATGCTACAAGTATTTCTTCATTTTCCTCCTCAAACTCAATATCCACATCTTCCAAATCACCATCCGAAATGAAATCATCTTCAAGTTCTCTTACCTTTTCATCTCCTTCATCTCCACCCTCAACAACCTAACCTTGTGCATTAGTAGCTTCTTTTGCTTGAAGAACATCCACATTCTTTTCTGTTTGTCATTTTCTTTTGTTCAACATCATGATATTGTGTTTGACAAAAACTAGGTTGTTCACTTTTGATACATCAAGTCTATTCCTTTTCTTGGTATGAATCTAAAATCACAACAAAAATAAAATTAGTTATTGAATATAAATGTATTATATATACATATCTAATAAAATTCATAAATTGATTGAATTCATATAAATATTAAATAACAACATAAGTAAATACTTAGTACTTACTAGTTACTACTTACTACTTAGTACTTACCCCCTCAAAAGTGCTCCAATTCCTTTCACATCCGGAAGAGCTTGTTGTCAAAACAAGCACTCTTTTGGCAAAAAATTGTAAATTAGGTACATGATTGCCATAAAATTCCACCAAACAACTATAAAACAAATTAAAAACACTAATATTAGTTTTCAATTATCAAGAGAATCAAAAATAAAGTTATAATGAATAGTAATAACAAGAAGGTTTATTACCCGGATTAAAACTTTCACGATCTTGTGAGCATGCCCTTAAAGCAATAGGCTTACCAAAGAAGCCCTCATTGTTGCAATATTTTTCCGATTCTTCATTTATCAACTTATCGTGAAAGGCGAAGTCACCATCATACATCCTTTCCACACAATCAATAAACCCTTGCATGACCACTACATCATTTTGTATGGTTGGATCCGCATATAGGAAAGATGGGTTCAAGAGATATCCCGCTAAATGCAACAGACTGTCAAGTCTTTCACGAGCTTTCCTATCAATAACCTCCATAATAGAGAGATAATGAGCATCATTATTTTTATAAACCTCTCTAATCTCCTTTTTAGCTTCCACTATCTCACCATACGCAACACCCATTGATGGTTTTTTGTCCCCATCAACAATGCGAAGCACTTTAACCAAAGGAGCAAACACCTTCAAGCATGTACTTACTCCACTCCAAAAAGAATTACTCGAAATAATAGCTTCCGTCTTCTTCCCTTTTTCACTCTTTCCATATATGCTTTCTAACCACTCGGGGCTTGCCACCATAGCTTTTAAGTCATACCTCTTATCCCACAAACTCTTTAAAGTTAAGAAAGAATTTGCAAACCTAGTGACTCCCGGTCTTACAATGTCCCTCTTCTTTGTAAACTTTCTCATCAAGTATAAATTTTTATGGTGGGCGTAAATGTAGATGGTGACACTCTTTGCCTTGTCAATCACATTCTTGAATCTTGGTTGTGAGCCAATTTCTTGAAGCATAAGGTTGATGGTGTGTGTTGCACATGAAGTCCAAAAGATCGATGGTCTCTTCTCCTTCAATAACATTTTTGCCGCCATATTGTTTGAAGCATTATCCGTTACAACTTGAACAACATATTGCGGGCCAATGTCTTCAATGCACTTATCCACATATTCAAAAATGAATTGACCGGTGTGTGAATCATTCGATGCCTCCATTGAAGAAAGAAATGTTGTCCCTTCCAAAGTATTGACACATAAGTTCATAATACTTCTTCGTTTGCGGTCAGTCCAAGCATCGGTCATGATAGAACATCCATTCTTTTTCCTATCTTCTTCATGCTTCACCATTAAATTCTTGATTCTTTCCACCTCTTCCTTTAATAATGGCCCGCTTAATAAGTATGGAGTTGCTGGTTGGAAACCCGGGCCAAATTGCCTAATCGTTTCTACAAATTTCTTGAAACTATCGTTGTCAACGACATTGAAAGGAACTCCATTTTCATATATCCATCTAGCCATATACTGATTCACTTTATAATTTTTTTCTTTAGAGATCACTTCATTGATACTTTGTCTTTGGAGAGTTCTCTTGCTTGTATCATCTATTGCAGTTGCATAACGATCAAGAGGTCCATGTGTTTTTGGCTTCTTCCATCTTGGGTCATTCGGTCCACACTCTAATTCTTCCCCATCCTCTTCAATATTGACCTCTTCTCTCACTTCTTTTTCCAATGCAAATTTTTTTCGTTTCTTAAGTTGTGCATCTTCAATGGTCTTCCTGCATTTAGCTTTATCCTCCAGTGTACTCTTGCTACACTTCTCGACATTCCCCTTGATATGTCCAATATGTTGCTTCATTCTATCGATTCCACCACCATATACTTTCTTACACAATAAACATTGTAGTCGATCAACATTATTTGGATCTGCTTTTATTGCATAATCCCACCCTACGTCATTTGATTTCGCTTTCAATCTTGAAATATCTGACTCTGGTGGTGTTGGATTAGAGTCATTAGGCGCACCGGAACCGGAAGTTACATTTTCAGCCATGTCTCTAGAAAGTGGAAACTAATGAAAAAGATTATTGAAAGTGGAAACTAATGAAAAATATTAATGCTAGAAAGTTTCACTGATTATTCGAACAGGAAACTAATGAAAAAGATTAACGGTACTCATTTGTTAACTTGTACGATACCAAAAAGGATTTACATTATTAATACATTATTAGTATTACTACATAGAAAATTAAAAATAATAGAATTACGTAGTAAACTATAACTATAAGTACTCTTGTATGTAATCGTATACACATATATTATAAATACATATACATAAATTCAATATACATATACATGTATATCAGTATATAATAATACAAATTATACATTACAATCAGTACTATCACATGTTGCTATCACAATACAATCAGTACTATCACAATACAATCAGTATACATATATTGATATACATAAACCGAATGATCAATGAATGAACAATGATCAGTACTATCATATGTTGCTAGTACTGCAACACCTTATCAATTTAACAATACAATCACTGAATCACATGATTCACAGCAACAACACCTTTTCAATTTAACAATAGTTACGATACAATCACATGATTGATGATTCACATCAAAAACTTGCTGTGTAAACTACTCAAGTAATCAGAGTAACAAAATCAGTGAATCACACTGATTTGTGAGGTGTGACCGTGTGAGTGAATCAGTGATTTGTAAACTTGCTGTGTAAAAAATTGAATCAGTGAATCAGTAAAAATAGAAACATACCGGTGAGTTGTGAGGTGTGACCATGTGTGTTCGAGAAGTGAGGTCCGGCGGGAGGTGCGGCGAGGAAGATGGGCGCGGGAGGTCCGGCGAGGAAGGTGGGCGCGAGAGGTCGGCGACTCGACGAGGAAGGTGGGTTGCGGAGGCTTTCTATGTCTCTTTGATCGGCGCGGGAGGTCCGACGAGGAAGTTGACCCGTTGACCGACCCTTTGACCCAGGCGCCGACCCGTACCGACCCGCGCCTAGGCGCCCGACCCGGCCGATTTATTTGGATTAGTCGGCTTACCCGACTTGGACCGCCCGACTATACCAAGTCGGGTCGGTCAACCTTAAAAAACTGCCTAGGCGGACGACTAGTCGGCTTCTACGCGGGACTTTTAGAACACTGGTTATTTCTGAGTTCGCGTCCCGATAGTGAACAAGTAACGTTGAGATCAGAGTGGCGCAGCGGAAGCGTGGTGGACCACTTTCGTTTGTCTTGTGCATGTTACTGTTAAGCGAAGAGAGTGGTTGAGGAGAGGTGTCGTTGTGTTGGTTCCGTTTTAAGGACGAGGTGAGTTTTGTTCTGGTTTGATACCTATACCGACGGACGGTTCCGGTATAGGATGTCTCGACCAAGTTGCGCGTAGGGGGCGTGACGTTTCTACCGACGAAGGATTTCAGTATCGACTAACAGGCTTAACTGTTTTCCGCATGCTTGAGGGTTGTTGGACTGGGAGTATTTGTAAAACCCAGTTTGGTTAAAAGGGTATTAAAGTGCGAACCGGTACTTGGGGGGTTGTTTTTGTATCGAGTGTGTTTAAAAAAAAAAAAGGTTTCACGCTTGGGCCTGATCAGACTCGGATTTGGGCCGAGCCAGACCAGGCCCGTTACTCGTGCGCGCACCAGGAGCGGCCCAAGGCCCGGATACCCCAAAACCCTAGCTTTAAAGCCTCCCTCACGCCACTTCAGATCCATTTCGCGCATAACTCCCGAGACGAGAGCGTCTCTCTCTCTCCCGTCGAACCGAACCCCTCCTCTCCGTTTTCCCTCTCCTTCTCCGGCCACCATTTCTTCTTCTCCGACCTCACATCCACCTTCTTCTCCATTTCTTCTACCCGTCGTGCCAGAAAACCTGGACACCCTCTCCGTTTCACCGTCGCCGTCGCCGACGACGAGCCCCACCGTGCCCGTTTCAGGCAAAGCTTCACACGGTGAGTTGTTCCTCACCGGTTCCTCCCTCTATTCCTTCTTCTCACGTCGATTCGAGGGGCGTCAGGCTCACAGAGAAGGTCGGGAGCGTCGTCGGAACTCTCCGAGTTCCAGATCTGCGATTCACGTCGCCGGCGAGCCTGTTGGCCGTCAGATCTGGCCGGGAGGGTTCGGACCTCGCCCCAACCCTCGTCCCCGTTGAGTCCCGGCCCTCTGTCAACTCAAAAGACGCCGGAGCCACCGTCGAAACCCTGACGCCACCGCCGCCGGAGTCGCCGGAAACCTAACCTCAGCCACCGCCGTCTTCAGCTCAGATCGGACGAAGACGAGACCTTGGGCTCGGGCTCGAAGCTCAGCTGGGCCTCGGCCTAGACAAGATTTGGGCCTTGGGCTCGAATCTGGTCTGGGCCATGGCCCGGACTGACTCTGGACTTCGGGTCCGGACTCGGGCCTGACTCCGGAACTGGATCGGAAACGGACCGTTTGGACAAACTCGTTTAGTTAATTTTAAAACTGATTTAAACGACACTCGGGACTAAGTCGGACTTTTATCGGACTAAACGGTTTAAATCAACTGAAATGAAGAACTGTTGATTTAAAGAACTGGGTAATCTGGACCCGATCTGATTTTGGATCGTTTGTGTGTAAACCCAGATTCGTAGCTGGGACTTCGCCAAGGTAACGAGGCGAGCCGGACAGCTGTTGATAGGAGTATTTGTTCGTAGGAAGACCGCAAGGTAGGGAAAGCCTTAATTACTTATTTACCGCTTAGAATGCATGATTAGGATAATAAAATCGGAAAGGTCCTAGAATTGCCTATAGGATGCGAATAACTAGAATAATCGTATTTCAATTACTAATAAATGGATGAGTCTAGTATGCATGTTAGGACGATGACAATTAGTGAAGTGTGCTTTCAATACTTGGGAAATTTGATTTACTGGTAGAGAGGTTGTGAAGAGCTCTCGGATTAGTTTTGTGCTAGGTTCACATGCTTGGTTGCTAATTGCTCGGTTAACTTAAGAGTCTAATGAAACTAGATTAGCTCGTATGATTGAATGCTAGTTAGTTGTTCATATGCTGATTGATTTGTTGAATGTAAACTTGATTGATTGAGTATTTATGTTAATATAATTGTTGATTGAACGGATGATCGAGTATGACTGGTTGTGCCACGGGGCACAATCAGGTGATCGATGTACCGCTGGTTCGTGACAGGTAAGTATACGGTAAGTATGGAGTGTATTGGGTGTCTTGATTATGACGAAAGTGTGATCTGTTGAGTGTTGATTCGTGACCCATTTATGCTTGTTCCTTTATTCTTATTCTTGAACGTATGCTCGTTATTGATTTGTTTGTTTGTTTGTTTGGTTCGGTACTACACCGGGGGGGGGGGGGGGTAATCCGATGCCGTTGTGGTGGTTGGAGTTGGACAGATACAGTGAGATATGGACTGAGTATTGGGGCATGAGGGCATTGGTTATTGGATATCACGAGAGTTGATTATTGGCAGATCCTGCAGGATACCTAGATTGATTACGAGCAGATCCTGCGAGATATTTATTGACTATTGGCAAATCCTGCGGGATATTTATTGATTATTGGTAGATCCTGCGGGATATAGATCGATTAGGAGCAGATCCTGCGGGATATTTATTGACTACTTCTTGAGAGATGGTTACTAAGGCTCCACCCAAGGGTATGCGTCCCCATAGAGCACTACCTTGGTTCCCTATGATATATGGTCCTTTGGAGGCATTTCTGGGAATCCCGATGATAAGCGCCCATTTGGGATTGTTTCCGGTGCCCCAACGCATGTGCGTCCTCTGGACCGAGGGAAAATCTGACGTGATGTGGATACTCTGGTAGATCGGATTATGGGAACCGAGGTGATCCCAGAATCTATCCACGGATCGGAGGCTTGAGAAAGCAAGGGGTTGGCAAGATACTGATATTTCTCAGTTTACTATTATTCGTCTTTTGAAACATTTATTATAAATCCAGTTATATTCCTGTCACTTGGATACTATTGCGTTGTTGTAATTATTTCTGATTCTTGATCGCCTCCTTATTTATTATATCGTTCTGTCGTTCGGGTTACATTCGTAGACAGTTCATCTTAAACTTAAGGGTTGAGTTATTAAGGTTTTTCCTACTGAGCGCCAGCTCACCCCCTTTGGTTTCTAACTGTTTTACAGGAGTACCAGATGTCTAGAGAGGCCGAGGCTAGGGAGATTTGGGACTCTTCGGGTTCTCACTAGAGTTATGTTGGTCCCTTGTGTTGGACATACTTTATTTGACTATTTATGTTGAGATGTGACTCACGTTGTTTTAAACTATTTACTGATATGTCGTTTTGACGAAGTTTGTTGAGATTTTGGAACCTTTATCTATCATTTATATTTCTTAATTATTTCAACTCAGGTCACGTCTCGAGTCCGCTCAACACCGGATTTGGGGCGTGACAGTATTAATCGGACGTTCCCTGAGTTAGGGTTAAGTGAAGCGTGTTCGTTTTGAATTTCAAGGACGAAATTCTTTTAAGGGGGGTAGATTGTAAAGACCGCTCCGGTTTTAGACGGTTTAAGTTTTAAGTTTTCGTTCGATCAGAACGTCGAGGGTGTTTTCGGGTTTAATCTCTTTTTCGTTCAAAAAAAATGAAAATGTATTTTGAATCAGTTTTAATTAAATAAACAAAAAGGTAAAAAAAAAAAGTTGGGCCGGTCAGACCCGACCAGACCCTCAGGCCCAACCAGGCCATGCCGACCCTGTCTCCCTCGCGTGAGCCTTGAGACCCGTCCCTGGTGTGAAGCCCAACCGGACGCCCGGCCCTTTTGAGGGCATCGCGTATAAGAGCAGGATTTAGGGCAGAAACCCTAAATCTCGCCCTCTTCTTCTCTGTACGCAGCCGAGACCTCACCCGCTCCTCTCTGTTGAGCTCCTCTCCCTCGGCTCCTCTTCTCTGATAGACATCGCCTCCGCGCCCCTTGCGACTCCCTCTAATTCTTCTCCGTACAACCGTTCCGGCCGCCATCGTCCCGAGCTCCTCTCCGCTCGAGCTTCGCATCCACGCCCTCGTCCCGCCCCCACTTCCGTTTCCCTCTCCAGATCTCCAACGAGACAAGCTCGCCTGGGACACGACCGTCCCGAGCTCCTCCTCTTCTTCTCCGTTCGACCGTCGTCGTCGTCCTCTCCCAGAGCCGAAGAGCTCGCTGTGCTCCTTTCACGACTGCAACCTCGAGCCCCCACCGTCCTTTCCCTTCGAGTCCGACCACTACTGTAGAAATCCACTTGGGTGACGGATAAAATGGATCCGTCACCTAAATTTTCGCACTCTAGCCACGGATACAGCAATCCGTCAGCCAAATGGAACAACTTAGGTCACGGATCCTGTATCCGTCAGCCAAGTGACAAACCTGGCCGACGCATAGCTGGATCCGTCACCCAAGTGAGATAAGGTAACTACTATCCGTCACCCAAGTGAGAAAACTTTAGCCACGCATGCTGGATCCGTCACCCAAGTGAGAAAAGTTTAGCCACGCATGCTCTATCCGTCACCCAAGTGGGCTCTATCCGTCACCCAAGTGGGTTGACTATTATCCAAAAAAAATTGACCACAATATTCAAGATGAATTAACCGTTCAATGATAGTTTTTTTTACATACGTATACTAGTTTGGATAGTACATATGAGATGAACGGTCTTGATTATATAATATGCGAGAGACCGGCACGTATTGATTGAAATCGTCAATTCCACTATGTGCATGAACATATTTAGCCTTACGGTAGTATAACGTATGACGTTGTCTTGTTCATTTTTTTATGTGATATGTATGAGTACTATACGATCTTATGTTGTATATGAGGCATGCTAAGTACTTATATCGTTCAATTATCAATACTACGATAGTCGGGAAAAATGGTGGGTTTTGGGGTTTTGGTCAATGTAAGTCAACTTCTGCTGGCCGACGGATGCATATATCCATCGGCTAGCTTTTTCATCGACGGATGCATATATCCATCGTTCAATATATATATATATATATATATATATATATAATTATTTCCACTATTTTAATTGTATCTTTGAACTTGGGCATCAAATTGAAACCCGACATTGAGCGACCGGTGTCCATAATTCACAAGTTTATAATCATTAGATTAATATTGTTGTAAAAAAATTTATATAATGTATTTGATCACAAAAAAAACAATATTTTGTACTTCGAATCGAGAAAACGGTGTTGGCCCGGTCGTCAGCAGCTAGGAGACGCTACTGTGGTTTCGTCTTGAGGTAGGGAAGTAGCGGATACTGGTTTAATTGCGGAAAGTTACTAGTATACATGCTAGGATTTAATAAAACCGGAAAAACGTTTATCAGATAATAATCGGACGAGTCGTAGTAACATGTAGAACGAGATTCACTAGTTAACTGTTTTTATCTGCTTTCGATACTTGGGAATTGTCGTGCTGGTAGATCGGCCCTGTCGAGCCGTAGATTGTGTGTTGTTTTGGAATTGCATGTTATTGTTTGAGATGCCTGCCGTGTGAGTCGGTGTCGTTAGGGTTAATAGACAAGATTAGTATAACCGTTGAGCATGTTGTGGTTATGTGTGGGAAAGTGTGCCCTAATTGGACGGTTACCCGTGGTGGTGAGCGCTTGCTTATAACCTTAACTACTTTTCCTACTGAGCGAAAGCTCACCCCCTTACTTGTTGTTTTTCAGGTTCTAAGCGGGAAGTGTACTAGCTGGATGCTCGATGCTTGGGAGCTTACGAGGGTCCTAGGTTAGATAGTCTAGAGACGTACCGTTTTATTTTGAACTGTTTTACTGAGCTGTGACTCGTGTGGTGTTTAAAGTTTTAAAATTTTGAGATTGAGACTTGTTGGCTTTATTTTCGATTAAAATTATTACTGTTTTAGTTCAAGTCTCGAGTCCGGTCAAAACCGGATTTGGGGCGTGACACACTACAACCGTCATAGATGGTATTGAGATACCACATAGGCATGAAGGAAAGGTGGGTGGGGTTAGAAAACGAAAATGGAAGTCTTGTTGAAATGCCCGAGTTTGAACTACATCAATTGTAGGAGGTAAGGCTTGTACCAGGGACCCCTCCTAGAGCCAATCCCTGAAGCCAGAGGAACTTAACATCCCTCCTGGAAATGCTGCTTATCAGCCCTCACATGATCGTCCCGAGGTTCACCAGCAGAACCCCTCTTCACTCCTCTAGCACAACCCCCTTTTCCATTTCTGTGCCCAAGCGGAATGGGTCTTGAAACTTTGGTTTCCTTGCCACTTGAGAGCTGGCCGGTCACCAAATTTTTTTAGCCGGGGTCCACCTTCCCAGCTTGGGTGCCAGCCTGAGGTCTTGTACCCTTAGATACAATGCTCGGGATATAATCGGGCTCCTTCGTCCAAGCAAGTCGCCCTTAGATAAAGTGCTTGGGGATAAAGATCTAAATCTCGGTGGTATGATTGACGATGCTTTCACCTCCTTGTCCGTTGTATAGTGCTTTACCTGTCGGTCCATCTGGTACTCTAGTGTGGATGTATCATACCTCGGGGTACCACACAGCTCCAGCTCACACTCCCAAACTCCATATTTGATCCTACCACAATTAAAGTAGAAGGTAGGGAGTTTCGTATACGTGAGTTCAAACCTCACGGGGTCTGGGAACTCCTTGAACTACAGCAGCAGAACACGAAAGAGAGGGTGGTCTACGAGGTGCCAAAACCGCACCTTCACCACGCCTCCCCGGCACATCCCCCACCCACCAATCACAAGATACCTCCACACAAGCCCCCAGTGTCGCACAAATCGTTTCTTCTGTCGCCTTCATTCGAACCAAAGGCGGGAGACCATGGGCATGGACCCAAAGTTCCATACGGTCCAAAGCAGGAAGCTCCTGGGCCTAGGGATTAATGTCTCCAAGAAAGAGAGGATGATCGTCAAAGCACCATGGTTCATTACCCCAGACTCAAGACAGAACCTCTACCGACTCGAAGTAGAAACCAAAAATCCCCGAGCCAATATATTTGATGACCAGCGCCTCCGCAGATCGGCCCCACACATTGGTGATGATGGGGGAGGAGGACGTCCTTCTAGGGAGATCTCGAGGCCCATAGCTTGGCCATCATATCAAAATGTTTTGCGCGCGAGGACAGAGGGATTAACCAGAGTATGGGATCAAAACCTCCACCTCCTCCTCCTCGAAAGAGAGAACAAGAAGAAAGGCTGTCTTGAAGACACGTCATAGAGGCCACTGGGCCATAGTTATAATGATTCAACATTATTTTAAGGTTAGGTGTTGGTTTGACTGCCGAAGTCAATTAGTGTTTGTCCACACTCCAAATATCAATAATTGAAGCTTCACGTACAACGTTTTCAATTCATTACATATACGCTCGTTCACAAACCATACTTCACTTCCTATCACAAATCACCCATATGGCTGAAGCTTATGTGAAAGAAGGAACCGGTCTTTTTGTTCCTCTCCTTGTCTTCCTCTCGGTCATCTTCTTCATCCTCAAGCACTTGAAGACCTCCAAATCCAGAGCTCCACTACCACCCGGTCCATACCAATGGCCAGTTGTAGGGAATCTCCTCCAAGTTGGCAAGAGTCCTCACTTCACTCTAACAAAACTTGCTCAAACTTACGGACCACTCATGTCCGTGAGGCTCGGAACCCAACTCGTGGTTATAGGTTCCTCGCACGTTGCTGCCATGGAAATCCTCAAAACCCACGATCGCAATCTGTCGGGAAGGTTCGTTCCTCATTGTGCACCAGCAAAGCCTGTGGAGAAGAACAACAAGTCTATGGGATGGGTTGTTGAGTGCAACAAGGACTGGAAGGAAATGCGCACAACTTGTCGGACAGAGCTGTTCTCGAACAGGTCCGTCGAGGCTCAAGCGGCTCTAAGGGAAGCGAAGGCAATGGAGATGGTGGGGTTTGTGTGTGGAATGGAAGGTAAGGCTGTGAAGATCAAGGAAGTGGCTTTTGCTGCTGTTTGCTGTATGTTGAGTAGTATTTTAGTGTCAGAAGATGTGGTGAAGTTGGAGGAGGAGAGTGTGGAGGGAAGTTTTTGTAAGGTTGTGAAGGGTATTATGGAAGTGGCATCGGCTCGTAATGTGTCTGACTATTGGCCCATATTGAGTGGATTGGATGTACAAGGTCTTCGCAAGAGGTCTTTGGAGCTATGTGCTACGACTTGTTCCTTGTGGAAGACTATACTCAAGGAAAGGAGAGACAAGAGCAAAGTTGGTGATGACTCAGCAACCCAACACGACTTTCTTGGTGCTATGATCAGCAGTGGATGGTCTGATGATCAAATCAATACACTTATTTTGGTTCGATCTCCCCTTTCTCTTGTACATTTCAGGGATAGCAAATTTGTTTACAAATAAAATTATATTAATATCGATAAAATCTAAGTGTGTGACTTGACTATATGTATGGTCACATGTACTAAAACCAATAGCTCTGAGATGGACTTGCAGGAGCTGTTAACTGCCGGAACAGATACTAGCAGCTCGACCGTGGAGTGGACACTAGCGGAGCTGATGAAGAACCCAGACATGATGAAGAGAGCTAAAGAGGAAGTAGCAAGAGAAGTGAAACAAGAAGGCCAAATTAGAGAGACTCATTTACCTCAGCTGAGTTTCATTCAAGCCTGCGTCAAAGAGACCCTGAGGTTGCACCCTCCCGTGCCGTTTCTGCTTCCTCATCGCGCCGTCGAGACATGTGAGATTATGAACTATACTGTTCCCAAGGACACTAAAGTTGTGGTCAACCTCTGGTCCATCGGAAGAGATCCAAAGTACTGGGAGGACCCTTTATCCTACAAACCAGAGAGGTTTCTGAACTCGAGTTTGGATTTCAAAGGAAACGACTTTGAGTTCCTTCCCTTTGGTGCGGGAAGGAGGATCTGCCCTGGCTTGCCCATGGCTGCCAGGCATGTCCCTCTCATTCTCGCTTCCTTAATTCATTTCTTTGATTGGTCTCTTCCCCAAGGATGTGATCGCAGCGACATGGATATGGATTTGAAGTTTGGCCTCACCACCATGATGCAACATCCACTGGTTCTGGTTCCAAGTAAAACTAGAAAATGAACAGAGCATGGATCACGATCCTTATCCACTGGGCTCTTTACCTGCACTTGTATCCTAATTTGAATTTCGTGTGTTTGTATGCTTGTATGTATGTTTAGTTGCATAAAGATCCTCGATGATTGGCTAATATCTATGTATGAGGATCTTTTCTAATAAAACTTCTTGGTATTCGGACATAATTAAAATTCTAATCAAACTATTATGGTCTTGTGTGAGCAGTCATCTATGAGAATACAACGTTTGGTATAAACATGTACCTGAACAGTAAAGATGACCGCTAGAGTTCTCTCTCTAAACCCTTCTATGCCTTTTCTCTAAACCGAACTTCCATTAAACCCTAGCTTTGTCGCCGCCGGTTCTTCTCTGGCCTTTGGCCATGGAGGATGCCGGCGGCTATTCCTTCCTCTCCCCTCCTTTCTTGATTGATTCGTTCTTCACCGTCTTCTTCCCCCTTAGGTGTCCTGCTTTGACCCGATTCGCTTTGGATTCCCCTCTATTCCTATTCTCAGATCTAGCTTTTCCGGAGTCAACGGTGGGCTTTCGTCGTGAGGAGTTACGATTGGTGCTCCGGTGAAGAGCGGACGGTGTTTTACGAGTGGATCTGGTCCTCTGGACTCAAATTTGCATCAAACTTGTCTCTGGTGGTGTTTCCCCAGTTGGCTCTTCACGGCGGCCACAGATGGGGCTTGGGTTGCTGCTCACCGTTGCTGGTGAAGTTGGGTCCTGCGGAGCGAGGGTTTCAGTGGTTCGTCTTACATCCGCGGCGGGAAAGTATGGGGTCGAGTGGGACGACTTTCTCCATCGGTTGGGTGGAGATTGTCGCGACTCTTGATCTTCGCTCCTTGGATGGTTGCCTATTTCGGTTCTTCAGATCCAGCAACTCGTAGAGATTTTCTTACAACCTCAAGGCGTGTCGTTGAAGAACTAGAGTGGGTCGATCTTTCAACTACTGAAGTTGATGGTTGCGGTTCTATTCGGGTCTCATCTCCTAGGCTCTCGTGGCTGGATCTCACCTTCGACACTACTGATTCAGGTATCTCTCCTATTTCCTTCTTCTCTTTCTGGTCTATTCCTCCTATAAGAACCGCCCCCGGTCGACCCCGGTCAAACCAGTGATTTTTGGCGAAGTTTGACTTTCGGCCGAAAAAGTCAACCGATGACTCCGGGAGTCATTCGAGACCTTTCTGGGATCCAAAAAGCTTAGTCGTCATTACAGTTAGCTTAGTTGGGTCGTTTCCTTTCGATTGACTGTCTTTGCGGAAAAGTCAACTTTTGGTCAAACTAAGGGTAATTATCGACTAAACCTAGTTAAATTAAATGTGCTGGAAGTAATTAAGGACAAGGTGGTCCCCACATGGACATGTGTCCATAGTGGCTTGGAGGAGAAGAAATGGGCCTCTAGTGACCTATTTGCCCTCACATTTGCCTAAAGAAAGGAAATAGAAGAAGGGGGCAAAATAGGCTTTTCTCACAAATAGGTTTAAGTACACTTGAAGCAACCAATTCAGCTCATTTATCCCCTTGGTGGCCGAAAATTGCAAGGAAGAGAGAAGAGGAAGAACACCATTGCTTGGAGAAGAAGATAGTGGAGAAAGGAGGCAACTTTGAGGGCTTTTCTTCACCAAATCATCTCCAAATTAGCTCGTCTACATCCCCTTTCCATTTCCAAGGTAAGTACTCTCTAAAATCCTACTTTCAATCAAGTTGGAGTTGTGGGTTTTTATGGATTATGCATGAACTAGATGGGTTTTGGTTTTTGTGTTGTTAGATAGTTGTTTTGATGAAGTTTAGTGAAGTTTTTTGGTTAGAAATGAAGTGATTGTTGATGTTTGAGGGAAACCCATTATGGGTTTTGAAATTTGAGGGTTTTGATGACTGATTTTGGAGTTTGATGGTGTTAGAAATGGAGTTTTTGAAGTATATTTTCGTGGAAACGAAGTTGGAGAAGAAGGAGTCGAGTCTGCCCAGTTTCGGCACGGAATGGGCTTGGTTCCGGCCCTCTGAGCGGCACGGAACGGGCTCGGTGCCGACCCTCTGAGCAGCACGGTCCGTGCCTGGTACCGGCACTCTGAGCGACACGGTCCAGGCTCGGTACCAGCCCTCTGAGCGGCACGGTCCGGGCTCGGTACCAGTCTCTGAGGGGCACGGTCCGAGCCTGGTTCCGGGCCTCTGAGGGGTGTGGTCCGGGACGGGTGCTGGGCTTGTGGGCCGCCCGAAGTGGGCCTCATTCGGCCCAATTTTACCTTTTGGCCCAAGTTTATTCGTTAGGGTTAATTTAGATTTTCTTCTTTAAATTCGACGTTGATCGTGTATTAATTATAACATTAATTTATTGATTCTAGACCCTATTCTCGAGCTCAGAGGAGGAGTCTAATAGGAAATATATGACACAAAACTCGTATAATGGACAACATGCCACAGTTCATTAATAACTTACAAGCCCATTATTACCATGGCTTCACAAACTGATCAATATGTACATATATGTATTCACAGTCATCCAAACTATGTTATACATACATACATAGTCGATTGAAATCATGTTATTCAACATGTACACGACATATACCACAACAAACAAATAAATATATATAAAAATATATATTCACCCAATTAATATACATGTTAATCACGGTAATACATATAAGTATTCAAGTAGACATACCTCATATAGCAAAAACAAGTATATGGCCGATTTTAACACATGATTCAAACACAAAAATCCAAGGCTCTGATACCAATTGAAGGATCGACAAACATCATATGTTCGCAGCGGAATAAATTAATTCGATCCTAGAACGATCGATTGCAATTGAATCAATGATAAAATGAAATGTTACTTACTTGATATGAAGAACAAAATTGATTTAGCTCCGAAACTACGAAGCCTCTAGTGTATCCACACCGAGTAACGATCTGATGTTTTCAACAATTGAGACGGCTACGAGAAGAACAATTCTTCTCTTTGGTTGTTTGGGAGAGAATAGAAAAAGGAGGCTAGAGAAATAAATTTGATTTTTCTCTTAACCCTAATATGTTTTTTATATACTTCTAATTATTGGGTCTAAGACTCAATTGGGCTTGAAACCTGATTGGGCCTAGGGCAAAACCCAACACCTATGTCCACCGGCCGAACTTCGCAGCCAGTTACTGCCCGAGCACCACTACCATCCCCTGCCCGCGTCCAGCCGTCATCCACTTCCCAAGACCTACTGCGTTCCTCCAACAACTTCGACAACAACTTTTTGTCTTTGTTGCTGCCTTACTTGTGATGTCCCCGCCGGTTTTCTTAGTCTTAGTGCCCATAGTCCAATCGTAGAATGTCCAAATGTAAATATCACTGGTGGAAATATAATAAAGAGGCTTTTATATTACTGAAGTGTTGGAGTAATATATCATTTGTATTCCCGATCTATGCCCACCAGGAAAATAGAACCATAAATCGAGATAGATCACACTCGATGGGGTCCCTAGTCAACAGTCTTCACTAGAAGGGACTAGTATGAAAGATGACTTTTGATAGCTTACATTCTATTGGCCATTGGAAAGGGTTCTGGAGTTTGATCATAAATATCATGTGGGACATGATATTAGACGATCCGACCTAAATATGTTCCATAGAAAAAATCATGAACATATTCATAGTCGTACCTTGTCATGTATCCTTAGATCGAGGAGTCTTAGTGGTTATTCTGCAGTAAACAACTAAGTTTGACCCGAGTCGAACATTGCACCGTGACTAGGCTTCCATAACGGCCAGGATTGGCTTGGGGAATGACTGTATGAGTAACACGAGAGACGGTTAAGGGATTTATCCCTCATACTATGGTATGGGAAAGATATCGATTCTCGACCGCTTGATCGATAGTGACTGAAGGAAAAACATGGCCATGCACATGATACGGGGTATCAAATATTCAATCATCTCACATATCAAGTAACAGTGATTGAGAATAATAAGGATGACGGCTTTATACCTTATCTCAATTAGGATATCGGAGGTAAAAGGATAATGACATGGACGACGGAAAAGTCAGAATTGACATAAGGTCGATTCGATATGTAGTGTTAGGCTATGCTAAGTCTCGTTAGCTGCCACTATGGTAGGATCAAGTAAATTAAAAATTTACGTTGATCTACCGACATGCATAAGCCTAAAGGTCAACACCGGAAGATGAAACTCATTTACACACCAATGGAGCAAGGGCCAAACAGGAATTTAACACGAGACATGACCAAAACTGGGTTTTGGGTCATAAGCCGTGTGTGATAAGGATATTAGAGATCGAGACAAGACTCGGGGTCTTTGGATCGATCTCATCGGATGATGTTGGATATATACGAAGTGAAAGGCGTTTAAGATATTTTGTGCGTTGTGGGACCTAATTGGCCTTGGACCGTGGGCCCCACCTACGAGGCCCATGGACGACCCAAGTCTTCAAGGGCCCAAGGGATTATCTAGTTAGGTCTTGACTTGAGGAATCAAACTAGTTTAATTAGGTTAGTTAGTTAGTAACCAAATGGGACCTCATTTCCACTAACTAATTAAACAATTACACTTGACCTCTTTCGGATTATAAAGCATTTGGTGTGAATCTTCCACTCGTTGATAATGTGTCCCAGAAAGCATTACACTTGATTGATGGATGGGCAGAGGAAGCCCTTTCGGCCAACGCCTGTAAGGGAGGACCTAAGTCCAGCTTGGTATCTCGTACTCATAATACCAGGACAAAGAACCGTGCCCTCAATCAGAAGGCTTCCAGCGTTCCGACCTCAGACATCGAGTGGTATGAGGAAGATTAATTTCTAGTTGTTTGGGACGTAAGTCTAGGAGGTTGTTCTTGACTGGTTTATTCTGGTCGTTTTTTGTTAAGGGTTTGTTCCCTGTTTCTCGTATGGAGACTTTTGTAATCGTGGTTGATTGTTTTTTTTTTTGGCTTCTCCTCCTTAGAGAATGACCGTCGAATAAAATTTTAGCGCTTATAAAAAAACTAATTAAACAATTCCACTATCCTAATCCTCTATGACACTTGGCTTGTGATGGGATATTAGTGAGGTGATGGACACCACTTAACTCCACATGCAAGGCCATTAGTCATCACTCTCATGCATATGAAGTAAGAGATATAGAAAAAATTCAGCAACTCTTCTCCTCTTCTTCTTCTTGGCCGAAACCCCTTAGAGCTCCAATTGTGGTTGTGTTCTTGAGTTTTAAACCAAGAACTACGTGGCTATGATTCCTTGGAGGATACGCAGGCATCTTAAAGACTCGAGCCTTTCATCTTCCTTGAAGTTCTTCATCTCTACATTGTGTTATTGAACAATTTTTTTTTGATAAGCGAAAGTTTATTAAGCTAATGTTCTATAAGAATGTAAAACAAAGCAGGAAAACGATCCTCAAAACAGGACCTTTTCCCTCCGACTATAACCACTACAAGTAACAAAACAAAATAACAAGATAAACCCAAACAAGGAAGCAAAAAGATCAAACGATCGCCCTCCCTGTCTACGCCCTATCTGAAATCAAGCAACAAAACCGATTAGAAACCGAAGTAGGGATTGCAGCTTGTCCTGTATTCGGCTTGGGGCTATCCTTGTCCTTGATGTCCTCGTCAAGACGATGCAGGACGACTAGGGAATTGGGTTGTACGCGCGTTAAAGAAACAAGGTCAACGGTCTTTTTCCCGATTTTCTTGCAATGGCTCCAGTCCCCCGAGCTGTCCTTCGTAGAAATGTCAACCACAAAACTACCCGGTTTACCTCCTTTATCAGCATAAAAGACAGGGGGAGGAATAATCCCCTTTGACTGTCCCTTCTTTGGACGGCCACGACGTTTTGGAGCTGGAACATTACTTTGAATTTCAATGACTAACGGGACTTCTAAAGGGCCTTTAAAAGTTTGGGCCTGAAACCTAATAATTGCTTGATCCAAAACATGTACATGCACTTGGGCCGGACCAATTACAGGACAACTCGAAGCCGGCCCATCTTGAACACCATCAGCATCGTCTCCGCGAGTCACTTGCGCGTCTCCAACAATCGAAATATCGCAAATTGATTCTGAAATCAATTCAGTGATTTACGGCGCCACCAAATCCGGGGACGCAACGATCTGATCTTCGACTTGAACTTTTGGGATTGAAGCTCGTGAAAAGATCGGCAGTAGTTGAGGAAACTCCTGGTCAAACGTCGACGTTGCCTCTGATTTTTCAACCGATAGAACTACCGGACACCTACTCCCATTGTTCTCAGTCCGATCTTCAAACTCAACGATGGTAGGAGCAACAAGTCCTTTCTCTCCTACACCCGGAACAATAGTTTCAGTATTACTCTATTTTGATGGTGTCAAAACAGGGGCATCCTTCGCATGGACATAAACGTGTAAATCTGAGGAATTCCTTTTTCCAGGCCCAGCAATAGCGACTAAGAGATCATATCCATTGTATCTGAACCCATTGAGAGCCTCCATTGCTTGGAGAGCCGAAGCTTTGTGTCTAAACTCCGAAAAGCTAAAGTAACGACCTTTCCAGATCGATTGCTTGAGAACGTGGACAGATACGACCTCGCCAAACGTCCCCAGCGAGTTCTGGACCCGATCCGAAGAGGTGACAAATGGGAGATTGTAGAGAAAGACTCTACACCCTTGTTCCGCTACAGAACCTGCTCCGGTGACTGCTTCCTCCTGGACCTGCTCAGGACTCGCCTCCACAGGTTGTTCATCCTTCCTCGCAGACAGCACACTCTTAGCTCCATCAATTTTTTCAGAACTACCTCGACCAGAAGCTTTGTCCTTAACCGATCCTTTGGAGCCATGTTTCAATCCCTTTCCAACCCCAACCGCCTTGCCGGACTTGCCTGGCTTCGTCGGAGCAGGCCGGGTCTCTTTCCTTATGGCTTTTAATTTATAAAATTAATTAGTAACTCTTTTAATTAATGGTTCTTGAACAAATTGGTAAGGAAACCTTGAACTGAAATTTTTCTTGTAATTTCCATTCTTTGGTTGTAGTTCTATGGCATGGTCTTTTGGTTTTGTTTTGGTTATTCCACTGCGAGTTGGTAACTCTCCAACCCTACCCAGAGACCTAACAGGTTTCACTGTCGTCGTCGTATCGTATGGATGTGTCTATAACCACTCTTCTATGTCGCCATGTTGGTATTGCTCAAACGGGACTTGTAGATGTTGCACATCTATTTGTAGCTCTCCCTGGTTTCTCAGCCTCGGTTGAATCGATGTCCATCACAGCAAGGCAAGACAATCCCACGAAAAGGGTTTTAGAACCATGTCTATGTTTTTTTGTATGAATCGTTGGTCTTGTCTAACGAGCTCTTGTGTTGTCCTCCTAAATTACCTACACGAATTTGTTTAAACTTTACATGCCGGTACACATTAATTTGATGAGGTCCTCGGATATAGTCTTGGTTTTATTGTGGGTGTATTCTTAGTTGAGTATATTCTCGATTATATATTGAGTTACTGGCTTTAATGAGAAGATAGCAAGACCTTTCCAAAAATAAAAAATGATATAATAGTGTCTTTCATATTTAAATAATTACTAAATTTAGATTTTATTTAATAGCGTGCACGCTCTCGTAAGGCCGAAAAGTCCTAACCTTAGGGTTTCTTAGCAAATCGGATGCTTCAGGCCACCGATCGCCTCCTCCGGTGGGTTCCACGGCGATTACTTGACTCTGCGGTCCCTTCGCTTCATAGTCATCTTCATACCGATACCAGAAAAAGTGATCCTCGACTTAATCCCGATTTTGATCTGTTTTGATCGTGTAAGTTGCTTTTGTTCCCTCTTATCTAGTACGATTTGTTGCCTTGTGTGGTTGTTTTTGTTGTGGTTTTGCTGTGATATGTGGGTGGTATGGCCGTATTTATGGCATGGAATTTCCAGGGGTTAGGGTCGGACTAACATAGACAACAACTTCGTGACCTAGTTCACAAGTTTAAGCCGGACATCCTCTTCTTATCGGAAACCTATCATTCGAAAAAAAGTCGATCACGATCTCGACTTGCTTTACTCCGACGAAGTCTCGGTTTTCATGAGGGAATGGGTCGCCCGACTGAAAATAGGAAAGGAGGAGTAATGTTGCTTTGGTTAGATAAATGCAATGTGGTAGCACTTCCTAATATGGAAACGAAGAGTTGAATTGCACTCACACTCTGGGAGATCTGGAAAGCTCGAAATAGCGTCGTTTGGGATCAAGTCCCAGTAACAGCGGCCTCGGTGGACATTACATTTAAGTGTAATGTACACAGTTGGAAGGAAGGCCACTACGTCACGCCTAAACAGACCCAACATCGATCGGAACCTCGGTCAAATAGGTGGGAGCCACCACCGTCGCTATGGACTTTCGCCGATACTACTCAAATGGGATGGGGTTTCATCTGTCTGGATGATAGAGCAAATGTAGTGGAAGGGAGAAACGAGGTGTGGAAAGGTGTTATGGGGCAAGAAATGGATGAAGTCATGACTATCTTTCAGGCGCTGCAATGGGTAAAAGAGATAGGGCGATCACGTATCACCATACAGAGTGATGCCCAATTCGTAATAATGCTGATTAATGGAAGCACACCACTGTTTTCTCCAGTAGGCCGTATTATTGAGGAATTTAAGTCCCTTATTTTGTCACTCGACGATGTTACACTCGAGTTTATCCATAGAACTGCGAACGGGGCTACCCACTGGTTAATCAATAAAGTCCACTCTGTACCTGTTCTAACGTGGTCTGATACACAAATACCAGATGCACTGCATTGTATTATGAGACATTTCAAGTAATATCATGCGTTCCTCTTTTTACAAAAAAAAAAAAAAAAAAAAACAATTACTACAACTCTCTTTAAATGCATTCAATGTTCATGATGATATTTAATGTTAAGGGTGTAGTTCAACATGCACAAGCACTAACGTTAGAACTAGCACAAAATGACAACAACGGGATGGAGCAGGTGTTTTTATTGCTCAGCTTTTTTAGCTTCTTTCTTATTTTCTTTTTGTCTTTCTCAATTCGGATCATGAGATTAGTTGGTTGACTAATTTCATACTATTTTAATTTAGATCATGGGATTAGTTAGTTTGATTTCATACTATTTTAATTCGAATAATGGGATTGGTTAGTTAACAAATTTCATACACTATTTTTTTTATATAATTGCAATGATTTAGTTTTTTTTGAACGAAAGGTGCAATTTTATTACTTGAAATCGATTACATTATCCTGCATCGGAGAACATGTTCCCCGACTATCAGAAGGCCAATAGTAACGAATATTGGTTCACTGATCCTTTTACTATCATAACCGTCACAGACAGTATTGCGATGCCTCTTGGGAAGAGAAAGAAGACGGTGTGGAGGAGCGGGGTACCGGAGATCCTGAGGGACCTCAACAGTAATGCTGATGGTGGGAGGCAAAGCATCGTCTGCGGACCCCTCTCAGGGGAAGTCCCCGATGCTCAGACGGTGCATCATCCCTCCCAGCGGGGATTCTTCCCACAAAGGAGCTGGTGCCATCCTCTTCCGTGCTCCATCAGCGGCACTCCCAAGGATACTAGCTGATGGAACTCCAACACACCGCACCCCTGGATGCGCGCGTCCTCCACCTCCAAACTCCCCACGCTCCCGGAGTAAGGGACCAACAATCGAATCAACAAAGAGCTAATCCTCACTTGGCTCTTGCCAAATCTTTGCGTGTACAAAATCCGGAGGGTTTGGGGCGGACCACCCAGGGAGGCTTATCGCGGGTGGCCGACTGGTGTCCCAAGTAGGGAAGCGGGGTCCCGAATTAGGTCTCGAGTCATTCCTACACGGGCACCCCGTCCTCTAGGCAACCCCTCCTTAAGTTTCAGATCCAATATCAGTGGGCTGGAACTAGCTCCCCCTAGAATTCCGGTCATTGCAATACCGGCTTCCAGACTCCTATTCAGGGCAACGCCATCCCCCGATCCTCGTTCCCCCGAGAAACTCCAGAGGCAGCCTCCCGGAGGAAAATCACTCCCTCGGTTTCCCCCGTGTACAACTTCATGTAGGGGTTTTCATGGATACCGGCACTGTCACGCCCCAAATCCAGTTCTTGCCCGGACTCGAGGCGTGACTAGGATCAAACGAATAAAAAGGCAATAATTCAACAATAACTTCCTGAAAATCTCCAATACAGAACTCAAATCCACAAAACTCAAGTTAAAACATAAATAACCCTCCAGGGGTGTAATAATAATTCTCCAACATAGTTTGTTCAAAACTGAAATGAATTAAAAACGAAGTCTCTACCAGACACCCACACCAAGAAGCTCCCGAGCCTCTACTCCTCAATCAAGCCTGAAATCACAACAATAAACTCATAGGGGTGAGCTTGCGCTCAGTAGGGAAAATACATAACCAGGTGGACTTTAAACTCAATAAGTTCATCAGCAAAGTCAACAAGGTAGTTCTTAACAAACACGGGTAATAGGTAATCCAGCCAATGTCGTGGCACATGAAGTCTCCACCCTCCGATCCACATATGATGTGTCCTCTCGGATTTTCCCTCAAATCCAGAGGAGACGCATATCATTGAGGCGACCGGAAACAACCCTTCGGGGCGCTTATCATCGGGATTCTCATAAACGTCTTCAAAGGATCTTATGTCCTCGGGGACCAAGGTATTACTCTCATAGGAAGCATACACTTGGGCAATTCAATAATAATCAGTTAATAATTGAATAACGCACTCAAACTGAAGACACGAAACAATCCAATCCCAACAACCACCAATTCATTGCCACACATAGCTCACACATCACCAGTTCACCACAACACACAGCACACGAATCACATAATTGCACCGCTCGGTACAACCAGTCATACTCGATGCTCCAAGAAACCATTTAAGGACAACAAGCAATCATTCAAATACATTCAACGGTCAAGTACGAGTTTAATCAACCAATCATAAAAACCTTTAATCGAGCATTCACATATGCAATTTAACTAGTTCCATTAGACTCTTTAGCCTATCCACTAAGCAACCAAACAACCAAGCATGTGATCCTAACACGCAACTAATCCGAGGGCTTTGCCAAGGCCACTCTACCAGTCAAACAATTCCCAAGTATTGAAAGTGAGTTACACTAGTGATTGGCATCCTAATCATTCACCACTAGACATTTCTGGTTATTAGAAAGTGAAAGACGATTATTCTAGTTATTCGCATCCTATAGGCATTTCTAGGACCTTTCCGATTTTATTAGCCTAACATGCATACTAAGCATTTAAACGAGAGGTTAGGACTTTCCCTACCTCGAGGTCTTCCTCTCAACACTTTGATGATAAGCCCGGTGGTCGCCACTCCGTTCTTCACACGGGTCCCGGCGTGATCTTTGCTCTTCTAGCTCGGGTCCAAGCCCTTGATCTCGGGCGAAGTCCCGTCTAGATTAGACAAAGAAAAGTCCAATCAATAAAGATAAAAGTCCAAAGGTCCTTTGATTTAACCAAGAATATCCCGTTCAAAGTCTCACCTTGAGTTCGTTAAACCGGTTAATTAAATCTGATTTTAAGACGGTTTCCATTAAAGTCCGGTTGACCCGGATCCGAACCCGAACCCGGTCCAGACCCGGTCCTGAAGTCCAACTGGGCCCAAGGCCCGTCTTCTGGTCTGTCTGGCCCGATCTTTCCCCCAGGCCCAAGGCCTTCTCGGCCCAGTTCTCTTCTGGCCCAAGGCCCGGTTTGCTCTGCCCAGTCTGGCCTGGTGAGATCGGCCTGAGCTGGACGTGACGCCGACGAGCAAAGGTTGCTCCGGCGGTCTTCCAAGGTGGTAGGTGAGGTGCGACGACAACGAGAGAGAGGCGGAGGACGGCGGCAGGTCCACGACGAACCCGAGGTCGTGGCGGCGGTGGTTCAGGCTAGAACCAAGACTCGCCCTTGGCTCAGATCTGACGACTCGAGGTCGCCGGCGAGGGTTTCCGACCGAACCCGTACGTATCGAGCTCGGAATAGCTCGGAAAAGAGATGAGAGAGGCCGGAGAAGAAGAAGACAGGAGGGAGAGAGCTCGATTCCGCCCGGAGAGGACGAATCCGAGTGGACGGATCTCCGGTGCCGATTCGAAGTCGCTCGTGCTCGGCTTGCAGACGGAGACGAGAGCACTGATGGAGGTGGAGAAGAGGTTGAGGGCGTCTCTGCTGCGCGGTGAGGGGAGGAGGGCGAGAAAACGGGGACGGGAGGAGCGGCGGCGAGCTCTACTCGGTTTCGCACAGAGAGAGAGAGGGGTAAGGGGAGATGAACAGTAACCCTAAGCTAGGGTTTTCTCCAACTTATAGCTGGCCCTTCTTGGGCCAGGCCTTGAGCATCACCCGAAATGGGCCAGCCGAATCTGTAAATGGGCCCGGTCCAGTACCTTTCCAAGTCCAGCTCTCTTTGCTTTCTTTTTTTTTTGATTTTTCCTTCTAAAATTTTATTTGTTACAATTTCACAGCTCGACGTTTCAATTTGCACTTTACTACACTTTTAAACGAAGCGGGTTTTACAGGCACAGCCTCCCTCGGGGACAAAACTGATTGACCATCGACCTCAAGATCATGCCCTAGGGCAGCTCCTCCGTAGGGTATCCAAACCCTAATCTGCCTCCGCGTCCAGCCTTGACAAAGAACCCTAGAGGATGCCTCCACCACTCACCGTCGCCACCCATGTCTGTCACGGATCAGGCCTTGGGTTCTAGCCGTCACCGTCGTGGCCGTGAAGTACTCCCAGAACTCCGCTACGGTCTAAACCATCGCCACCCTAAGTGTCACCAGAGCAAGGTCATGGTGAACCTGGGAAAACAAACTAAGGTTCGGCCTAATGGGAGCCAACCCGTAGTGTGGAGCAGAAGGAAACCGTGAACGCCGCAACAGTATCACGGGAGGGAAATCACTACTCAGAGGAGGAGGCAGACCCTACCCAACCGTCGAGAGCAGCGATGAGGGGGAGGACCAAAGCTTCATGGATGCCGGGACCAAGACCGGCGAGACAAAGGAGGAGGAGGGAGAAGATATTAGTGGTGGCGACCAACCCCATCGATTCTTATCCCCTGCACCAAGCGTGGTCTGCGAGGGGTGTGACATGGTGGGATAGGGAATCACGGGGGAGGCCCTACCGATAAGAGCACCACCAAGTGGCGAGGGCCCAGGCGGCACGACGATAGCATTGCCAAGAAGGAGCACCATAGTGGCCAGGGCTAGGACTAGGATGAGAATCTCAAGGAGCGAGAGAAAAAAAAGTTCTATAAACTAAAGCTTGCAATGATTCAGTAATTGGCCAAGGAAATTATTATTATTATTATTATTATTATTATTTATTTATTATTATTATTATTATTATTATTATTATTATATTATTATGTCAGAATTTTGGAAGAACAGTATTGCTAGATCACTTCCTTTTCTTTTTTTGACACATGCTTCCTTTTACTAGATGGTGAAGATGTATGTGGGGGATTTTTTTTTTTTGAAACGGATGACTATTATCAGTGCAAGCCAAACCATATAAGTAGGACTAAAAATCCTGAGAACAAAAAATTGTCCGAGTTTTTTGTAGGACACCCAACGCTCATGAACCCGTAAAAAGAGTCTAGTTTCCATCCTAGACAATAATTATTAGGGGAAACTTTGGTTCCTAACATTCTTGAACGTTTCATTATCACGTCCTAACCCAAGGAAACGTTTCGTTACAGTTCCATACACGAAAGGTTGGAACTTTTAAAAAACCTGATATGAACCGTTTAAATTAACGATTTCGTTAACAGGGGAAGTGAAAAGTCGAAACTACCCCTCTATTCACGTTAACCTTTCAGCTCCCCATGCCCGTTCAACATGCAATTAGAACACTTAGTATACGTATCCAACAATTTTTCAACACTGAATTTCAAAATAATGAATTATTTTGGGAAAGAGGAGCTGAAAGGTTAACGTGAATGAAGTTGTAGTTTCGATTTTTCACTTCACATGTTAACGAAATCGTTAATGTAAACGGTTCATATCAGGTTTTGTAAAATTTCCAACCTTTCGTGTCTGTAACTGTAACGAAACGTTGGCTTGGGTTAGGACGTGATAATGAAACGTTCAAGAATGTTAGGAACTAGAGTTTCCCCTAATTATTATCTCTATGTCCTACTCTGTGCTGGGAAATTAAACAACTATGAAATTTTGTTCAGGTGCAAATGCAAGATGTCACTCAAAATGTGATGACTTGTGAGCTGACATCTAGCTTTAGCATCATAAATATATACAATACTACAAAAGAAAGCAACTACAGAGAACATACAAGATTGGTTACCTAGTTCGGTGCAACATCACCTACATTTGGAGGCACTCTGTTAGTGGAAAGGTTTTCACTATAACGTAATCAATCAGTATACAAGTTATCAGATAATAAGATCAACCTATGCTATTATTACAAAGTGACTAACCTAAAACAGGGTCTCCCCCTGAACTTGAGTTCCCATCTCAGTTCCACTCTACAAGCCCTTACAGTCTCGGTTTGATGAACTTGTCTGGATAGGGAGTGCCCCATATCATAATACTCATGGTCTTTCTTGCTTGCGCTTACATTAAATGTTGTCGGGGGCCAATCTTGCCATATTCTACATTGTCGTCACGCCCCAAATCCGGTTTTGACCGAACTCGAGACGTGAGCTTAAAACAATAATTAATTTAAGTAAACCAATTGAGATAAGTTTTAAATAAAGATCGGAAATTCAGAAATCCGAATAAAATGAGTCAACGGCTCACAAAACCAATAATAAAGTGTTTTAGATCAAATAAATAGTACATCGCTAGACCAGTAGACAAGACCCTCGCTGGCTCCCAAGCGCCGAGAATCCCGCTAGCATAGATCCCGCTCAAGACCTGAAAAACAACAAGGTAAAGGGGTGAGCTTTCGCTCAGTAGGAAAAGTAGTTAAGGTTATGAACATCCGTTCACCACCACGAGTAACCATCCAATTAAGGCATACTAGCAAAGCATAACTATTAACAACGCGCACGGGAAGTCACCAACCACTAATCACTCTCACAAGACCGTAATCACACTTAAAACAACGCACATAGCCAATCAACAAGCATAGAACACACAGCTGACCAACATAAATCCCGTACAACAGCTTCCAACATCACCGAATGCACACAGCCACTTATATCGTACCGGAACACACAGCATCAGTCCCGATATCTTCCCATCACTGAGACGCGGGGTAACATCCTAGACCGAAAATACATTCAGGCAGATGTCTTCCTGGCACTCAGACTCGGGGCATTACTCACCATACGTACCGGACCGGCACACCTCGGTCAGACGTCGTCCTGGACCACAAGTCATCGGGTTACTGATCACGCCATCCTTGGCCTCGATACCCTACACTGGAACTATCCCTCGGTGTAGGTATCACACCGGTTACACCTCCTCTTGGAACACGCATCAGAATGCCATAGTTCGACCACGGTATACCAACCGAGCCAACTCACCATAACACACATATCGGTCTATCACTCACCCGATCATATCACAACAAAAGGTTCACATCACATCAATCACGGCACACTTGCCCACACATCGCCACAACATGCTACACCGAGTATATCATAACATGATTCTCAATCTTATCGACACTAAGTCACACATCATGCATCTCAATCAAAGATCATGGCATTCCAATCAGCACACAACCTAAGGCTCGACATGGCCATTCTATCAGCACGACAATTTTCCCAGAATTGAAAGCGGTTAAACTAGTGAATCATATCCTATATGCCAACTAGAACCCGTCCGGTTATTAATATAATTGAAAGCGGTTATTCTAGTGAATCACATCATATATGCGAACTAGGATCTTTCCGGTTATTATTATTATTCTACAAGCATACTAGTAACTTTCTGCAATTAAACTGGTATTCGCTACTTTCCGTACCTCAAAAGTAAACAACTCTCAACTCCTACCTGCTGACGACCTGGCTAGCTTCCTCCTCCACTTCACGATGTCTAAGGGCCTCCTCCTCCGTCACGCTCGAGTCCAAAGTCTTGGATCACAAAACAATTCCAGAATCAAAACAAATTCCGAATTGAATTAACGAGAAAACACCAAAATAAGACAGAGGGTCCAAACATAGGCTGAAAGGAAAATGGGCCGAAACGAGGCCCACTGTCCCGGAATCCGACCTGGCCCATGAAGCGTACCAGCCCGGTACCTGAACCGACCTGTGCCACAGACTGGCCCGGAACCAGACCTGGCCCGTGCCATAGACCGGCCCGGAACCAGGCACGGTCCGCGCAGCGCACCGGCCCGGTACCAGACACGGTCTGCGTAGCATTCCGTGCCGGGACCTGGCCCGTTCCGGGCCGCGTTCCATGTTGGAATCCAGCCCCCTTCGTGCCCCGTTCCGTAACAGATCTGGGCAAACCCTCTTCTTCTTCCCCAACTCGTTTTCTACGAATTTCAACATCAAAACTCCATTGATGAATCCTCAAAACTCTAAATCAGACCCCAAAGCTTCAGCAAATTAATACCCACAAAGGGGTGTCATCAAAACTACTCAAAACCAAGTTAAATCAATCTTCTAACTCCTTTTCTTCTCTAAAAATCATCATCCACCATTAAAGCTTCAAACCCCCAACCAAGTTCGTCATTTCCCCTGAAACCCATGAACCACAATCCACCAAAAACGAAAAAGAGTTAGATGATTACCTTGGAAATGGAGTGTAGAAGAAGAATCTACTGTTTTTGAAGAGATTTGAGTAGAAACCAAACCCAAAATCAATCTGTTTCCTCCTTTCTTCCTCCTTAAGCTTCCAAACTTTTCTCTCCCTTTTTCTCTCTCTGAAAAATCAGCCAAAAATGCTCAAATGAGCTGATTTGCTCTCATTTTGTGCCTTTAACCAAATTGTGAAAGTTCCAACATGCCCTTTTGCTCTTAACTCCTCAAGTTCAACAATCAAAGGTAAAAGGGTCAAAACACAACCATTTCTTCCCTTCCAAGCAAGAGTGGACACATGTATATGAGGGTACCACTACTACTCAATTAATTCCAACATAATTAATTAAATAGATTTAGCTTTTAATCGGACTGCGTTTGACTGATAAAAGGCCCCGGGTTGACTTTTCCCAACATTACAGTCATCAGAAAGGAAACGGCCCAACTAAGCTAACCGTAACGACGTCTAAGCTTTTTGGGCCTCAGAAAAGTCCCGAATGACTCCCGGAGTCATCGGTTGACTTGTCCGTCAAAAAGTCAACTTTCGCTGAAAACCTCCGGTTCAACCGGGATCGACCGAGGGCGGTTCTTACAATCTACCCCCCTTAAAAGAATTTCTTCCCCCAAATTAAAACTGACGTACCTCAAGGGTCGAATAGGTTGGGGTACTTCGCACGAACCTCATCCTCGCGCTCCCAGGTCGACTCTGCTCTGTGATGCTTCCACTGCACACGTACCAATGGGATAGTCCTGCCACGCAAGGCCTTCTCTCGCCGATCCAAAATCCTGACTGGCTGTTCATCATACAAAACATCCCCAGCTACCTCGATTTCCGTACACTCAATCAAGTGGGAGGGGTCCATAGTGTACTTCCTCAGCTGGGATACATGGAAGACGTTATGAACGTTCCCGAGCTGTGGTGGCAAAGAAAGGCGATAGGCAACTGCTCCAACTCTGCTTAAGATCTCGAAAGGTCCGATAAACCGCGATGCCAACTTTCCTCTGCCACGGTTGAACCGTAATAGGCCCTTCTTCGGGCTCGCCCTCAGAAACACATGATCACCAACCGAAAACTCAAGAGGCCTGCGACGTCTATCTGCATATCTCTTCTGACGACTCTGCGCGGTCCTCAATCGATCCCGAATCAGTGCGACCTTCTCGGTCGTCTCCTGGACAAGCTCCGGACCAAGTAGACTCCGGTCTCCCACCTCTGCCCAACACACGGGCGATCTGCACGGCCTACCATACAACGCCTCAAACGGTGCCATCCCAATACTGGCCTGGAAGCTGTTGTTGTAGGCAAACTCCGCTAATGGCAAGTGGTCCTCCCATGACCCTCGGAAGTCCAACACACAAGCTCGTAGCATATCCTCTAGTATCTGAATAGTGCTCTTAGACTGAACGTCGTTCTGTGGGTGATACGCTGTACTAAGCAAGACCTCGGTCCCCAACGCTTTCTGCAAGCTCTCCTAGAACCTCGAGGTGAATCGCGGATTTCTATCGGACACTACCGACACCAGCACCCCGTGAAGACGGATGATCTCCCGAACATACAAACGGCTCAAAGTGTCAACCATATCCGTCATCCTCATGGCCAAGAAGTGTGCAGAATTGGTCAGTCGGTCGACCACCACCCAAACTGCGTCGTGCCCTTTTGGTGACCTCGGCAAGCCACTCACGAAGTCCATCGTGATGTGCTCCCACTTCCACTCTGCGATCGGTAACGGCTGTAGCAAGCCGGCGGGACGCTGATGCTCGGCTTTTACTTGCTGACAAGTGAGGCATCTCGCAACGAACTCTGCAACTACCCTACGCATCCCGCTCAACCAGAACTGTCGTCTGATATCCTGATACATCTTGGTGCCACCCGGGTGCACAACAAGACGGGAATGATGAGACTCTCTCAGTACACCATCTCTACACCCACGCGGCACAAACAGTCCCCCTCGGTATTGCACACCCAGATCAGTGCCCTGCTTCCAGCCCTCGATGTCAACACCATTGATCATCCTCTTTCGGATCTTTGCTGTCTCAGCATCCTCGGCATGTGCCTCCAGTACACGGGCAACAAGTGTGGGCTGCGCCACCAACAAACACATGGCCACGCCATCAGTGATCTCATCGAGCTCGAGCTGAAACGTGCTCAGTTCCTCCATCATGGCCCACTCTAGGACAAATATACTAGCAAGGTTGTGAGTCGACTTCCTACTCAGGGCATCGGCGACGATGTTCGCCTTGCCCGGATGGTAGAGTAGCTCGAAGTCGTACTCCTCCAACAGCTTCATCCATCGCCTCTGGCGCATGTTCAGGTCGCGCTGGGAGAAGATGTACTTGAGGCTCTTGTGATCCGAGAACACCCGGAATCGCTCTCCATACAAATAGTGCCTCCAACTCTTCAGCGCAAAGACAACTGCTGCCAACTCGAGATCGTGGGTCGGGTAGTTGCGCTCATGTGTCTTGAACTGTCTCGAGCCATATGCAACTACCTGCCCGGACTGCATCAACACACACCCCAGTCCCTTACCGGACGCGTCACAGTACACATCATAACCGATCCCACGCTCCGGCACTATCAACACGGGCGCGGTAGTCAAACGAACCTTCAGCTCGGCAAAGGAGTGCTCACACTCATCAGTCCACACAAACTCAGCTCCCTTGCGGGTCAAGGAAGTCATCGGCGCGGCCAGACGTGAGAAGTCCTGGACGAACCGTCTATAGTACACTAACAAGCCTAGGAAGTTGTGGATCTCGAAGACACTCTTGGGCCGTGCCCACTTCCAGACCGCGTCGATCTTCGTCGAATCGACGAGTATACCCTCTCGGGACACAACATGCTCCTCATGCGCCTCCTCACTCGACGAATAAATCAGAATGTCGTCTACGAACTCCACGACGAACTGATCCAGGTAGGGTCGGAAGATACTATTCATCAAGTCCATGAACGCTGCAGGTGCGTTCGTCAATCCGAACGGCATCACCAAGAACTCGTAGTGCCCATACCGAGTCCGAAATGCGGTCTTCTCCACATCCTCCTCCCGAACCCTCAGCTGATAGTACTTTGATCAAAGATCAATCTTCGAGAAGCAATTCTCTCCTCTCAGCTGGTCAAACAGGTCATCTGTAAGAACCACTCCCGGTCAACGCCAGTCAAATCGGCGAAAAAACAGGAAAATTTAAAATTTTGGGACAGACACTTAAATGAACCTAAATTTGACCCCGAGGGTCATACCAGACTTAAGTTAACCCCGATATCGATCAAAGTGAGTTCTGGGGGACTCAGGGTAACTTTCTGACCAATTTGGGAAAGGTTGACTTTTTGCTGGAAAAGTCAACCGATCGACGTTTTGGTCCGTTCGAGGCCCGTTTTGGATCCAAAAAGCTGAGACGTCATTACATCGGTCTTAGTTGAGCCGTTTCCTTGTAGCCCGTGAAGTTTCATAATATCTTGGAAAATGGGCCCGTTCGGGGCCCGAGACGGCCGAATTTCGCGTATCTGACAGAAAAATATCCACAAAAATATTCTCTAAAGAGGTGGGACCCACTTGCCACTTGTCACACAAGTGGTGGTGTTAGGTAGTATTGAACAAAACAAAAGGAAGACCTTAGAGGGGTGTTCGGCCACACTTCAAAAAAGGAGAAAAAAAGGAGAAAATAGAGAGAGAAAGAAGAGAGAAGAATGAGAGAAGGAAAAGAAAGAAAGGGAGAAAAAGTTTAGGGTTTAAGGATTTCCCGACGATCCAACCAACGGATCGTCTCAACGGTTGAAGAATCGAGCTCCCGTCATCATTCCCTACGGTGAGAACCTATTTTATTTTCGTTTTGGTACGTTTAATAGTTATGGTTTGTGTTTAAACGGGTTAAATATGGATGAGTCGAGGTGTAGGGTTCGTTAGGAACGTTTTGGAGCGAAAAGGATCGGTTTCCGGTGACCGGAGGCTTGGGGGAGCTCAGGCCACCGTGGGTGGTGGCTGGCCGGAGCTGGGTGGTGGCTGGCCGGAGCTAGGGCCGGCCACCATGTTGGTGAACAGGTCCAGCCACCCACGGCTAAGGATGGCCTGGTGGGGCCCACGTGTTCGGGTCTCGGGTTTTCGTGTTCGGGTGGTTTAGGACGATCCCCAAGTCGTTAATCCACACCCGGAACAAATTACGGATTTAAATTGTAAAGGTTGGAAATGACGGGTTTAGAAACTTTAAACGCGAATTAAATAGCTCGGAAGTCGGAAATTGATTCTGTCGATTGCATTGGAACCCTTGAATTATTCTAAGAGCATAGAAACAAAAACGGGAATTTTCGGAGCCCTGGAAGGGGTTTTCCAATCCCGGGCAGATTCGCCGAGCCGGGCGAATCAGGCCTTTCCGGGCCCGTTGTTGACAATGTAGAGTAATTGGGAAGTTTGGGAGTGATCGACATTGTCGGGGTTGCGTTTGGGCGTCTAATTCTTTAATTTCAGTTTTTTCCTGCAAACTTAAAAAGTGTTTTAATTGTGATCTTGTTAGACCGTGCCGAGGACCGCGGAAAGGGAAAGATAGGCGAGTGATCATGAGCACTCCGGAGCTTGGTTGTGAACTTTTGGGAAAGCGTACGAGGTAAGGAAAAGTAGCCGGATCTCGGCCTTGACTAGGGAAAGTTAACAGTAGAATTGCATGTGACACCTAGTGGTGTCGTAGGATGAGTAAGTTTATCGAACACTCGAAATAGAGGCGACACTTAGTGGTGTCGTATGATACGGGAACGTATCGAACAATAGAAATGCATGTGACACTTAGTAGTGTCGTAGGATAAGTGAACTTATCGAACAATAGAAATACTGGTGGCATTTGGTTGTGCCCGGAGGTTGATTGTATTGTTTGTGTTTGTAGGTGTCCATGAGTGTCCTTGGGGAGTTGAACTCGTATTCTATTGTTTGTGTTTGTGGGTGGCCATGAGTGCCCGTGGGGAGTTGAACCCGTGTTTTACTATTCGTGTGTCGTGGGTGGCCATGAGTGCCCATGGGGAGTTGAACCCGTGTTTTACTATTTGTGTGTCGTGGGTGGCCATGAGTGCCCGTGGGGAGTTGAACCCGTGTTTTACTGTTTGTGTGTCGTGGGTGGCCATGAGTGCCCGTGTGGAGTTGAACCCGTGTTTTACTGTTTGTTTGTCGTGGGTGGCCATGAGTGCCCGTGGGGAGTTGAACCCGTGTTTTACTGTTTGTGTCGTGGGTGGCCATGAGTGCCCGTGGGGTGTTGAACCCGTGTTTTACTATTTATGTGTCGTGGGTGGCCATGAGTTCCCGTGGGGAGTTGAACCCGTGTTTTACTGTTTGTGTGTCGTGGGTGGCCATGAGTGCCCGTGGGGAGTTGAACCCGTGTTTTACTGTTTGTGTGTCGTGGGTGGCCATGAGTGCTCATGGGGAGTTGAACCCGTGTATTACTGTTGGTGTGTCGTGGGTGGCCATGTGTACCTTTGGGGTATTGACCCGTGTATTACTTTTGGTGTGTCGTGGGTGGCCATGAGTGCCTTTGGGGTGTTGACTCGTGCACTACTGTTGGTGTGTCGTGGGTGGCCATGTGTTCCTTTGGGGTGTTGACCCGTGTATTACTGTTGGTGTGTCGTGGGTGGCCATGAGTGCCTTTGGGGTGTTGAACCTTGGGTGTTGATTGCGATTGCCTGAGGTTGGGGGCCCGCCTGATAATAAAGGGGTCATATGGTCGCGCGCGTGGGAGTTGGCTAGCCTTCCGACTAACCATCGGTAAAGTTGTGCATTCTTCTGCGGCGAGGTTGGGGGCCCGCCTGACAATAAAGGGGTTTTGTGGTCGCGCGCGTGGGGGTTGGCTAGCCTTCCAACTAACCATCGGTAAAGTTGTGCATTCTTCGGCGATGGAGGGCGGCTCCCCTTCCGACTAGCTATCGAAGAGGTATTGTGGAATATATCGCTAATAGGTCGACCGCTTGACCCGACTGCGTTCGGGGAAAGTTGCGTGGGGCAGGCTCGAGCCCAACCGGTTAGCAACCGGCACTGAGCAGCTGGAGTGCGATCCTTTGTGATCTTGTTTTCCGTGTAAGATCCTTTGTGATCTTGGGTTTTGCGTGGTTATTAGTTGCATTTTGGGTTGAGGTCGTAACCGTTGTGTCGAGTTTACATTACGTGTCCGGGTGTTGAGTTGGTTGGGGAAAGTAACAGTTCGTGTGACAGTCGGGTTACTTGAGTTTGGGGATGGTAGTCCCTGGTGTTTGTTTGTTGTTGGTGTTTCCGGCATTTCTGCTAGTATGTCGTAGTCAGTCTGCTATCCGTGGTGGTGAGCGAACGCTCACCCCTAGCTGCTTTTCCTACAGGTACTGGTCGCGAGACGGACTAAGGGAACTCTCGAAGCTTGAAGAGCTGGGAGCGGGAGTCCAGGTTTCTCTTTGGGAGTCTAGCGACGTACATGTTTATTTTGTCTGCTTGTTTTGGACGTACTTTTAAGTTGTAAAATATTATTTTGATTAACTAAATGGTGATTTTAAGCGGTTTACTTAAAAGGGTTTGAAAATTGTTTTATTGTTTCACCGTTCGCGTTCCGGGTTCGGTTCTACCGAATTTGGGGCGTGACATCATCGATCCTCGGCATCGAATAACGGTTCTTCACCGTATCCCGGTTCAACTTCCGGTAATCGATGCACATCCTCAACGCTCCAACCTTCTTCTTCACGAAGAGGGCGGGCGCTCCCCACGGTGAAGAGCTCGGTCGGATGAATCCCTTCTCTCGAAGCTCCTCGAGTTGTCTCTTCAAATCGACCAACTCGGCTAGTGCAAACCGATTCGGGGCCATAGATATCGGCGCCGTACCCGGGATCAATTCGATCCTAAACTCCACCTCGCGCGCCGAAAGTAATCCTGATAGCTCATCCGGAAAGACCTCCGGGAACTCGCATTCCATTCTCGGCAGCTCTCTACTCTGCACGGTCTCCGTCTCATCTCCCACGGTCAACGCAGACAGGAGAACTCCGCTCCTACTGCCTAAGACGCAAGTGATGATCGTGTCGCCCGATACTACGGTCAGCTGTCGACGATAACAGTCGATCGACGCCTGATACCTCTGTTGGGTCTCGAGGTATGGTTGGAGATGAACCAACTCGCAGCGGAAAATCAATAAAAACCAAGAGACGATTAAAACCATGAAACAACTAACAAAGAATGGATTCACAAGAGAAAAATTCAGCACTATCTCTTACCAAAACAAGAACACCGGTTAACGAATGATTGGCTTGAGTCTCCGAGACGCCTACGTATCCACATGGGAATCAAAGCCACGTAGTTCTTCTCTTTGAGGACTCAAGAACACAAAAATGGAGGAGGAAACTAGCCAAACCCGAAATGGCCATGGAAGAGGGAGAGAAAATGTGTTTCCTATTCTTGTCTTGTCTTTGTTATGTTGAAAAAAGATGACTTAAACATAACAAAACTCATACTTGTCCAACTAAAGGCATGGGACAAGTATGGTGTCAAGTAAGGTGTAAATAGGACAAAGTATGGCAAGACAAGATTGGGTTAGGTGGTGAATCACCAACACCTTAATCCTTGTCTTGCTTACTTAGTACTAATTAATCAAGACTTGATTAATTAGTTCCATGGGCCTTGGTTGCATGGGCCTTTCATAGGCCTCTTGGAACATGGCCCGTGGCCATTTCCAACGAGGTCCCGTGATTCGCTCATCGCCTCCATGCCTTCCATACCGGAAATGTCCAACATTATCCGACGCGATCAATCCCAAGACTCCAAGCCTTGTCTCGATCCGTAAAGTCCTATTCACTTACGGGCACATGACCCAAAACCCAGTTTTGGTCATGTCCCGAGACAACTCCCTTTTGGCCATTCTCCATAAATGTGTCAATGAGTTTCATCCTCCGGTGTGACCCTTAGGTTTATGCATGTCAATAGATCAACGTAAAATCCCATTTTACTTGATCCTATTTAAGTGGCAACTAACGAGACTTTAGTATTGCCTGACACTACATAACGAATCGACCCTGTCGATTCTAACCTTTCCGTCGTCCATGTCATTATCCTTTTATCTCTGATATCCTGTTTGAGATAAGGCATAGAGCCGTCATCCTTATTATTCTCAATCACTGTTCCTTGATATGTGAGATGATTGAAGATATGATACCCAGTATCATGTGCATGGCCATGCTATTCTTCCAGTCACTCTCGATCAAGCGGCCGAGAACCGATATCTTTCCCATACCTTAGTACGAGGGATAAATCCCTTAGCCGTCTTTCGTGTCACTCATGTAGCCCGTCCCCAAGCCAATCCTGGCCGTTATGGAAGCCCTGTTACGGACAACGTTAGGCTCAGGTCAAACTCAGTTGTTGACTACATAGCGATCACAAAGACTCCTTGGTCTAAGGATACATAACAAGCTACAACATTGAATATGTTCATGACTTAATCTATGGCACATATTCAGGGCGGGTCGTCCAATATCATGTCCCACATGATATCTATGATCAAAATCCGGAATCCCATTCCAATGACTAACAGAACGTAAGCCATAAAGAGCCATCTTTCATACTAGTCGCTTCTAGTGAAGCTTTGTTGACTAGGGACCCATCGAGTGTGATCTATCTCGATCTATGGTTCTATTCGCATGGTGGGCATCGATCAGAGCACACATCGATATATTACTCCAACACATAAGTAATATAAAGCCGCTTTAATTTTATTGCTAACGATGATATATACATTTGGACATTTAGGATTGAACTACGGGCACTAAGACTAACAACCTCGTCATCCAGTCCATCCCCAGAATCACGTCAAATGTCGTCATGTCCAACACAATCTAATCACCATAAAAAGGGAAATCAGCCACCCGAATCTCACATGCACGAAAAACGGTATTCAAAACTACATCTCCCGTAACAGGGGTGTCAAGAAATAAAGGTCGACTCAGAAACTCCACCCTCAACCCCAACATACGAGCGAAAGAAGAAGAGATGAAAGAATGAGATGCTCCAGTATCAAACAAGAAAGATGCCCATGAATTATAAAGCAAACACGTACCCTGTGTAGCCTCATGGCCGGCGTAACATCCCTCAGCCCGAGAGTCGGTGACAGTATACACCCGGCCCTACTGTGCCTGGGGTCCGCCTCTCGGAGGTGGTGGAAGTACCACCTGCTGCGCAGCTCTCGGCCTTGACGTTGGCGCGCTCGCTGCCTATCTCGGAGCTCTCTGCGCCTGTGCCTGACGTTGCTGGAACTGTGGCGACTGCCCAGTCTGCGACTGCTGTGGTCGCGGGGCCGCCACCTCCAAAAACTGATCGGGGCACCTGGAAGCGAAGTGTCCCGGCCGACCACACCGGTGACATAGCGGTGTCCCGGCACTCGACCTCTCCTCAGGTCTACCCGCCGGACGGTCTACTGGTCTGCTGCTCCCCGGCCGCCCGCATCGGTAACACGTGCAACCTGACAAGGAAGGTCCAACAGAAGCCATTGACCCGACCTGTCGCGGTCCTCTCAATTGTGTCTGAGACTGAAACGATCCCGAGGTCCTTTGCCTCCTCGGATCTCGAGACTCAGATGGCCTCAAAGAGCTGCTCGATCTCGGCCTGACCTCCCGAGCCCTAGCTGTCTCACGGAATCGTCGCTCCATGGTCAATGCCTGCTCCACCAGGTCAGAAAACACCTGGGTCCTCAAAACAGCGACCCGGTCCGCGATCACAGGGCGAAGCCCTCCCTCGAAACGTCGGCAACGGTGAGCCTCAGTTTGTACCATCTCCTGAGCAAAACGAGACAAGGAGGTGAACCTCGCCTCGTACTTGGACACTGACAGTCCCTCATGTAGCAGCTCCAGAAACTGTTGACGCCTGTCGTTCAGTACCGAATGTGGAAAATACTGCTCGAGAAAACGCTGTCCGAACAGCGCAAAGTCATCTCCCACTCGCGTCTGCTCGTGCCGCCACTAGTGGTAGGCCTCTCCCTCCAGATGGAAAGCTGTGAATGATACTCTCAGGCTACCACTCAGGACCCCTGACGTGTCCAGGTTGCGGGTGATACGCTCCAGCCACCTCTCGGCTGCCTTAGGGTCTGGCTCCCCGGAAAACACAAGCGTACCCAACCTGCGGAAGTCTCGCAGCGCCTGCGCAGTGTAGCTGTCGACTGGACTAGGTCCCTCGGTAGCTGCTGTAGTGGCAGCAGCCACAGCCTCCGGTGTCGGAGCTGTAGCCTCTCTCCGGGCAAAGGTTGCGGCCAATCCCTGAACAGTGCGAGTCAGCTCCTCTAGAGCTGCCGCCTGGGTAGTCTCAACCCTCTCGTACCCCTCAGCGGGTGCACCCTGGGCACTAGTCTCCCCTACCGACTCAACAGTCGATGGTTGTCCTCGGCCCCTAGCTAGTCATCTCCTGGTACCTCGCGGAATGTAAGTCGGTGCCATGTCGTAAATCTGCTGCACGGATAACGCACAGGTTCATTTTCTTACTCTTAAAGAATGACGCGCTTAAAATAACTAACGTCACACACAGTACACCACACTAGTACTCATAGTAATAATATACTCAGTAGTATAGTCGCACAATTTCACACAACAGTGCACAGATCACACAGTCAAACAGCGATGTTACACGTAGTCAAACAGCGATGTTACACGTAGTCAAACAGCGAGGTCACACACAGTCAACCACTCCACAACACACTCATACACATCAATCACACATTAGACATCAACAACTTAGATTTAAATTCTTAACACGTCCTCTTTCTATCATAACATTCATGTTGACGTCACGTCGTTACAACCCGGTTCAGGCGTCCCCGAATTACGTTGTAACCACTTGGCATCCCCTCATTCACGTCCAGCCATAGTGGCCCCTATAGTTGAATCGCGATGGTACATACACTTTAGTTTCTGTAGAAAATCGGGCATGACTCGTTCGTAATTTACACTAACCATCCACTTATGTGGGACAGCCAATCACAACCTGCACCCAGCACTCAATTACAAACACAGCACACAGCAAATTATCTCAGCCACACAGCTCGGGTCTCGGTAATTTTACTCTTACCGCCCGGTCAAGTTCACACTCGGAAAACAGTTTAACTCAAACAATGACACCAACCACATAGGTTCACCAAAGGTACACGGTACTTAGACCGGAAAACCACCAACCTGAGACTCTCTCTTCGTCTCGTTTCTACGCGTTGGACAACTCCGCCTTGCGTGACCGACACACGGTAACTTAACAACCCAACTCTACCCACCTAATTGACATACGGTCCGAGGTTTTGAAAAAAAAAATCAAAATGAAACCAGGCTCTCATACCAAATTGTCACGCCCCAAATCCGGCTTTGACCGAACTCGAGACGTGAGCTTAAAACAATAACTAATTTAAGTAAAACAATTGAGATAAGTTTTAAATAAAATTCCGAAATTCATAAATCCGAATAAAATGAGTCAGCAACTCACAAAACTAGTAATAAAGTGTTTTAGATCAAATAAACAGTACGTCGCTAGACCACTAGACAAGACCCTCGCTGGCTCCCAAGCTCCGAGAATCCCGCTAGCACAGATCCCGCTCAAGACCTGAAAAACAACAAGGTAAAGGGGTGGGCTTTCGCTCAGTAGGAAAAGTAGTTAAGGTTATGAACATCCGTTCACCACCACGAGTAACCATCCAATTAGGGCATACTAGCAAAGCATAACTATTAGCAACGCCCACGAGAAGTCACCAACCACTAATCACTCTCACAAGACCATAATCACACTTAAAACAACGTACATAGAACACACAGCGGACCAACATAAATCCCGTACAACAGCTTCCAACATCACCGAATGCACACAACCACTTATATCGTACCGGAACACACAGCATCAGTCCTTATATCTTCCCGTCACTAACACGCGGGGTAACATCCTCGACCGGCAATACATTCAGGCAGATGTCTTCCCGGCACACAGACTCGGTGCATTACTCACCATACGTACCGGACCGGCACACCTCGGTCGGACGTCATCCCGGACCACAAGTCATCGGGGTACTGATCACGCCATCCTTGGCCTCGATACCCTACACCGGAACTATCCCTCAGTGTAGGTATCACACCGGTTACACCTCCTCTTGGAACACGCATCAAGAGAATACCACGCATCATAATGCCATAGTTCGACCAGGTATACCAACCGAGCCAACTCACCATAACACACATATCGGTCTATCACTCACCCGATCATATCACAACCAAAGATTCACATCAATCACGACACATTTGCCCACACATCGCCACAACATGCTACACCGAGTATATCATAACATAATTCTCAATCTTATCGACACTAAGTCACACATCATGCATCTCAATCAAAGATCATGGCATTTCAATCAGCACACCACCTAAGGCTCAACATGGCCATTCTACCATCATTGCAATTTTCCCAGAATCGAAAGCGGTTAAACTAGTGAATCACATCCTATATGCCAACTAGGACTCGTCCGGTTATTAATGTAATTGAAAGCGCTTATTCTAGTGAATCACATCCTATATGCGAACTAGGACCTTTTCGGTTATTATTATTATTCTACAAGCATACTAGTAATTTTCCGCAATTAAACCGGTATTCGCTACATTCTCTACCTCAAAAGTAAAAAACTCTCAACTCCTAGCTGCTGACGACCTGACTAGCTTCCTCCTTCATTTCACGATGTCCAAGTGCCTCCTCCTCCGTCACGCTCGGGTCCAAAGTCTTGGATCACAAAATAATTCCCGAATCAATTCCGAATTGAATTAGCGAGAAAACACCAAAATAAGCCCGAGAGTCCAAACATAGGCTGAAAGGAAAATGGGCCGAAATGAGGCCCAACTCGGATGGCCTACTGGCCCGGAATCTGACTCGGCCCGTGCAGCGTACCGGCTCGGTACCCGAACCGACCCGTGCCACAGACCGGCCCGGAACCAGACCCGGCGCGTGCCACAGACCGGCCCGGAACCAGGCACGGTCCGCGCAACGCACCGGACCGGAACCAGACATGGTCCGCGCAGCGTTCCGTTCCGGGCGGCGTTCCGTGTCGGAATTCAGCCCTCTCCGTTCCCCGTTCCGTAATAGATCTGGGCAGACCATCTTCTTCTTCCCCAACTCGTTTTCTACAAATTTCAACATCAAAACTCCATTGATGAATCCTCCAAACCAGACCCCAAAGCTTCAGCAAATCAATACCCACAAAGGGGTTTCATCAAAACTACTCAAAACCATGTTAAATCAATCTTCTAACTCATTTTCTTCTCCAAAAATCATCATCCACCATTAAAGCTTCAAACCCCCAACCAAGTTCATCATTTCCCCTCAAACCCATGAACCACAATCCACCAAAAACGAAAAAGAGTTAGATGATTACCTTGGAAATGGAGTGTAGAAGAAGAATCTACTGTTTTTGAAAAGATTTGAGTAGAAACCAAACCCAAAATCAATCATTTTCCTCCTTTCTTCCTTCTCAAGCTTCCAAGCTTTTCTCTCCCTTTTTCTCTCTCTGAAAAATCAGCCTATCAAATGAGCTGATTTGCTCTCATTTTTGTGTCTTGACCCAAATTGTGAAAGTTCCAACATGCCCTTTTGCTCTTAACTCCTCAAGTTCAACAATCAAGGGTAAAAGGGTCAAAACACAACCATTTCTTCCCTTCCAAGCAAGCATGGACACATGTCCATGTGGGGACCACTACTACTCAATTAATTCCAGCACAATTAATTAAACAGATTTAGCTTTTAATCGGACTGCGTTTGACCGATAAAAGGCCCCGGGTTGACTTTTCCCAACATTACAGTCACCGGAAAGGAAACGGCCCAACTAAGCTAACCGTAATGACGACTAAGCTTTTGGGCCCCGGAAAGGTCCCGAATGACTCCCGGAGTCATCGGTTGACTTTTCCGACAAAAGTCAACTTTCGCTGAAAACCTCCGCTTCAACCGGGATCGACCGAGGGCGGTTCTTACAATTGGGAGCTTTCCAAACCTCTCAGATCCAGCATAAGAGACGTTCCTTTTGGATTAGGGACGCCTCTATTGTAATGAAGTCCCAACCTTCCTCAAAATTTACCAAAGGTGGTAAACTCATGCCCCCATCAAAGAGGGACCAACAGTATTTCGCAAACCCGCATTAGAAGAATAGGTGTTCGGGCGTCTCCGCAATGCAGGATCACAGGTGGCAAGTGGGTACAACATGAACATAACTACGACGCAAGTTAATTATCCGCGACCTAAAGAGATCCTATAAGTGCTCGCCAAAGAAGATGAGGTGACGAATTTGGATGGGGAGGGCCACCCTCCCGTGGTGCTCTATTATTGTGTAGATCTCTATATCCTTCCTTACAAGTATATTTATGTTTTGAAATAGCTGACGATTAAGATACCTTAAGTAATATTTTTTCTATTATCTATTATTAATAAATTATCAATGCTCTTTCTCACTGTCGTTATTTATAATGTTTGAACATTATTAAGAGCTTAATTTGATTGCCCAAGTCAAGTAATGTTTGCCCGCAGTCCAGATATCAATCATTGAAGCTTCACATACAACTTTTAAATTCATTACATATATGGTCGTTCACAAACCATTTCACTTCCTATCACAAATCACCCAAATGGCTCAAGCTTATATGAAAGAAGGAACCGATCTTTTCCTTACTCTCCTTGTCTTCCTCTCAGTCATCTTCTTTATCCTCAAGCACTTGAAGAGCACCAAATCCAGAGCTCCACTACCACCCGGTCCATACCAATGGCCAGTTGTAGGCAATCTCCTCCAAGTAGGCAAGAGTCCTCACTTCACTCTAACAAAACTTGCTCAAACGTACGGACCACTCATGTCCGTGAGGCTCGGAACCCAACTCGTGGTTATAGGTTCCTCGCACGTTGCTGCCATGGAGATCCTCAAAACCCACGATCGCAATCTGTCCGGGAGGTTCGTTCCCCATAGTGCACCAGCAAAGGCGGTGGAGAAGAACAATGAGTCTTTGGTATGGGTGGTTGAGTGCAACAAGGACTGGAAGAAAATGCGCACAACTTGTCGGACAGAGCTGTTCTCGAGCAGGTCCGTGGAGGCTCAAGCGGTTATAAGGGAAGGGAAGGCTATGGAGATGGTGAGGTTTGTGTGTGGCATGGAAGGTAAGGCTGTGAACATCAAGCGAGTGGCTTTTGCTGCCGCCTGCTGTATGTTGACTAGTATTTTAGTGTCAGAAGATGTCGTGAGGTTGGAGGAGGAGAGTGTGGAGGGAACTTTTGGTAAGGTTGTGAGGGACATTATGGAAGTGGCATCGGCTCGTAATGCGTCTGACTATTGGCCCATATTGAGTGGATTGGATCTACAAGGTCTTCGCAACAAGTCTTTGGAGCTAACTGCTACGACTTGTTCCTTGTGGGAGCCTATACTCAAGGAAAGGAGAGACAAGAACAAAACCCAACACGACTTTCTTGGTGCTCTGATCAGCAGTGGATGGTCTGATGAGCAAATCAATACAATTATTTTGGTTCGATCTCCCCTTTCTCTTGTTCATTTCAGGGATATCAAATTTATTTAAATTTTTAATCAACGTTGGTACGTGATTAAAAACAATTATCTTAATTAACGTCCTCTTGCAGGAGCTGTTAATTGCTGGGATAGAAACTAGTAGCTCGATGGTGGAGTGGACCTTAGCGGAGCTGATGGAGAAGCCAGATATGATGAAGAGAGCTAAAGAGGAGGTGGCAAGAGAAGTGAAGCAAGAATGTGAAATTAGAGAGACCCATTTACCTCAGTTGAGTTTCATCCAAGCCTGCATCAAAGAGACCATGAGGCTTCACCCTCCAGTGCCGTTTCTGCTTCCTCATCGCGCCGTCGAGACCTGTGAGATTATGAACTACACTGTTCCCAAGGACACCAAAGTTGTGGTGAATCTCTGGTCCATCGGAAGGGATCCCAAGTACTGAGGATGACCCTTTATCCTACAAGCCAGAGAGGTTTCTGAACTCGAGCTATAATTTCAAGGGAGACGACTTTGAGTTCCTTCCGTTTGGTGCGGGGAGGAGGACCTGCCCTGGCCTGCCCATGGCTGCCAGGCAAGTCCCTCTCATTCTCGCTTCCTTGCTCCATTTCTTTGATTGGTCTTTTCCTCAAGGATGTGATCGCAGCGACATGGATATAGATTCCAAGTTTGGCCTTAACACCATGAAACAACATCCACTTATTCTGGTTCCTAAAGCTAGAGTATGAACAGAGAAACAATTAAGATCCTAATCTTTACCTATGCTTGTATTATAATTTGATTTCCCCCTGTTTATATGCTTTTGAATAATAGGGATCTGAGCGACCAGAAGGAGACAATATTAGGTTCCGCTTTCTTTGGCTTTCTTGATAGTTTGTGTATTATTACATATCTTTTGTAAGAGGACAAATCTATTAGAAACTCTTCCTAAAAATTGTGTGAAGCAATTATATCTATAAACTTTTAAGATCCAACATTCACTATATTGTGTCGTATCATCACTCCAATTCCACTCAAAATTCACGTGACTTTTATCCTTTCTTACGGAATCAAGGGCATAATTGTAATAGCATGGTGTCATGTGGATAAGTGTCCATTTTTTTTTCACCAATTCACTAATTTAATTATTCCCGCTTCGTTTCAACTCCAATCATCTTCAAACTTGCACCAATATTTTTCTTTTTTCAAGGGCTTTAAATCAAGATCAGTCATGAATATATTTTGAATCACGAAAATAAAATTTATATCGGGGTGATAAAAATAATGTTGAGTGTTGATAAATATTCACTAATAAATGTTTTATATCACGATATCGAACTAGTGCTAAATGTTGATAAAAAAAACATGTACTGAGGTGATAAAAACAGTTAATGAGGTGATAAAAACGTGTTCAATTTTGATAATAAGTGTAATAAACTAGAGTTTATTATTGATAAAAAACATGTGATGAGGTGATAAAACATATGTAATTTAGTGATAAACATAGTGTTTAGTTTAATAAAACTAATGTTTAATGTTCATAGAAAAAAACATGTGATGAGGTGATAAAAATCATGTTCGGTTTTTGAAAATGAGATGATAAAACTAGTGTTCAGTGTTGATAAAACCATTGTAAAGTGTTGATAAAAACAGGGTATAGTGTTGATAAAAATTACTCAAATTTAGTTTCGTTTTAACTCATCCCCGAAATCATTTGTTTTTTTCTTGCTTTAAAACATATTCACCACTGATCTTGATAAAAAGCCCTTGAAAAACAAAGATATGGCATAAGTGTGAAGCAAATCAGAGTTCAAACGAAGTGGAAAAAATTAAATCATGTTTAGTTTTTAAAAATGAGGTGCTAAACCTAGTGTCTAGTGTTAATAAAATCAGTGTAAAGTGTTGTTAAAACCAGTGTAAAGTGTTGATAAGAATTACCCAGATATATTTTTTTAGATCAACCCCAAAATAATTATATTTTCGTGCTTCAAAATATTCTCATGACTGATCTTGATAGAAATCCCTTGAAAAAACAAAAATACTGGCGCAAGTTTGAAGCAAATCAGAGTTCAAACGAAACGGGAAAATTTTAAATTTGTGAATTGGTAAAAAAAATATGATAATTTTACTAAAAAGCCCTACAACTTATCAAAAAGTGCTGTTTTTTCAGTCAACAACTCAATTGCATCTCATCCATCCATTTATGAAATGGATGGCTTGGATTGGTTCACATGGTTTTTACGTTAAGAAGTGGTTTCCATTTGATTTCTTCTCTCTTGTGAAAAATAATAACCAGTAAGAAATTCATACGAATGAATCATAAACTTCCAATACGAAATTTAAGAAAATACAGGAACTCCGCGAAAAACCCTAACTCTCAAGCAGTCGCCTCTATACTTTTCCCCCTTCGCAAATGATATCATGCCCCCCCTCCTTTTATCTGTTTCGTGCAGCCTCAATTCTACTTAACTACCTTGTTCTCCTTTTGTACTATTTCTTCGGCCATTGAAGTCTTGTGGTGCGTATCACGGGGTTGGGGTTTCAGTCAATCGGTTTGTTCACCATGCTCCGCCGCCTTCTCTGTAGGTCGGACTCGTCCCGAGTTCAGCACAATCGTTGGATGGATTTTCTCTGGTGTGGCCCTGTATTTTTGGCCGGTTTTGATCCTACGGCGTGTCTCGTTCAGCTGGTGTCCTTGTTTGATGGGGTGATGTGGTGAGGGGATCAAGAGTGTTTGTGTGGGGATTCGTCTTTTCAGAGTTGTTCTTCGGATACCGGTGATCATTGTCAACTGGTAGAGTACTGAGATGGTTGGATTGGCTTGTTTCCAAGGAGGCGTGGTCGCGATTTCAAGTTTATTTTCGTTTTTTGTCATCAGGTTTTGGGTTGTTTTGGTTTGGGTTTAATCCTGAATAACTGCACTTGTTGCATATTGATGTGCACTAGTTGCACTTTGTGTGCACTAGTTGCACTTTGTGTGCACTAGTTGCACTTTTGGTGTGCCCTTTATGTGGCACTTTTGGTGTGCACGTTGTTTACACGTTCTGGGACGCCCAATATTGCGTTCCGGTTTCGATTGGGAGTCGGTAATTTTATAGGCTACTAAGTTTGGAGCCTGTAATAGTTATCATTTCCTTGTGCGTTCATCAGACTATATGTATATCTTCGCTGATTGATATAAAATTGATTTATTACTCCTTTCAAAAAAACTGAATAAGGAAGATAAGCAAAATACATCCATGATGAATTAGTTTAATTGATATGGTTTTAATTCAATTGTTAGCACTTGAATTTTAATAATGTTATTCGGAAAAATGGGCCAAACCAAAAAAATCAATGGCTCTACGAGCTATCGCGTAGACGAAAGAAAGTTTTTAAACCCCGATCATTTTTAAGATTGTGATTATGTAAGAACCTCCCCCGGTCGATCCAGGTCGAATCGGAGGTTTTCGGCGAAAGTTGACTTTTTGTCGGAAAAGTCAACCGATGACTCTGGGAGTCATTCGGGACCTTTTCGGGGCCCAAAAAGCTTAGCTGTCGTTACGATTAGCTTAATTGGGCCGTTTCCTTCCAAACGACTGTAATTGTGGAAAAGTCAGCTGTCGGTCTTTTTTCGGTCAAACCTTGGTCCTAAACGAATTAATTAACCTTGTGCTGGATTTTCTTAATAAGAGGGGTGGTCCCCACATGGACAAGTGTCTAAAATGGCTTGGGTGAGAAGAAACAAGGTGAGAAAGACCATTATACCCAAAACTTGAACCTAAAGGGCTTTTAGACAAAAGAGGGCAAGTGGGTAATTACAAAGTGGGATTTTAAGGGTTTTGGAGCAACAATTTCAGCACTTTTGCACTAGTTGGCCGAAATTAGAGAGAGAAGGAGGGAGAAGAAAAGCTTTGAAAGCTTGAGGAGGCAAAAAAGAGGAAAATGATTGATTTTGGGCTTAGTTTCTACTCAAACCTCATCAAAAACACTTGATTCTTCATCTCCTTTCCATTTCCAAGGTGAGCATCTAATCCTTTTTCGTTTTTGATGATTTTGGTTCATGGGTTTTGAGGAGAAATTATGAACTTGGTTGGGTTTTTGAGTTTTGGGCATTGGATGATGTTTTTTGGAGAGAAAATGAGGTTGGATGATGGATTTAATTCGGTTTGTTGTGGTTTTGATGAAAATCCATGATGGCTGTTGAAGTAGGGACGTCTTAGGGTCTGATTTGGAGCTTTAAAAGGTCATCAATGGAGGATTTGGGGGTTAATTTCATGGAAACCCGAAGCTGGAGGAATGAGACGATGAACAGTGCCAGACCCGTCACGGCTCCGTGAGGGAGACCGTGACGGCGTCAGTCACGGCTCCATGAGGAGAACCGTGACGGCGTGGACCACGGATCCGTGACCAGATCCGTGGCGGAGCCCATCAAGGATCCGTGACGAGAACCGTGACAGACCTGATTTGGGCTTTTTGGGTCCATTTTGTTGAATTTCGAGTAATTGGGACGGTTATCTATAACCGAGTCCTCTTAGGGTTAATTGGGAGTGTTTTCCTCTTTAAACCTTTGTGAATTACTCTTAATTCGCGGTTTGTTTTTTGATCCAAGACTTTGGACCCGAGCGTGACGGAGGAGGAGACCCTATCTCGTGAAGTGGAGGAGGAAGCTAGCCAGGTCGTCCGCAGCTAGGATTGGAGTGCTTTTGAGGTAGGGAACGTAGCGAATATCGGTTGAATTACGAAAAGTTACTAGTATGCATATAGGTTGTACTTACTTGATTCAATTGTTAGAATTGCATGATTAGGATGTGAGGAACGAGTGAAATGAGGGATAGCTTACGTGCGATGTCGAGCCGTAAGTTTGGGATTGTCATGTTGTAGAAATGCATGCGGGCCATGTCGAGCCCTTAGGTTGCGTGTTGATTGAAATGCCATGATCTTTGAGTGAGATGCATGAAGTGCGACTTAACCGTTGATTAATTGAAGCATGATAGGTTATACTCAGTGTAGCATGTGTTGCTATGTTTGGGCAAGTGTGCCATGCGTGATGTGATGTGAACCATTGGTTGTGTTATGATCGCGTGAGTGATAGACCGATGTACTGTGTTATGGTGAGTTGGCTCGGTTGGTATACCGTGGTCGAACTATGACTTTGTGATGCATGTTATTCTCTTAATGTGTGTTCCAAGAGGAGGTGTGTCTGGTATGATACCTACACTGAGAGAGTATGCCGGTGTAGGGTATCGAGGACAAGGATGGTGTGATCTTTACCCCGATGCTATATGGTCCGGGAAGGCGTACGACCGAGGTATGTGCCGGTCTGATATGCATGAGGCCCCGAATCTGTGTGACGGGAAGACATCCGACTGAATGTATTTCCGGTCAGGGATGTTACCCCGAGTCTACGTGACGGGAAGATGTCGGGACCGATGTTATGTGTTCCGGTACGATATAAGTGGGACAGGTTGTGATAGCCGGTGATGTTGGGAACTGCTGTGTGGATTATGTGTTGGTTCTGCTGTGTGCTGCTTGCTTGATGATTGGCTGTGTGCATTTGTTTAAGTGTGATTATGGTCTTGTGAGAGTGATTAGTGGTGGTAACTTGTCGTGGACGTTGTTAGTCGTTATGCTTTGCTAGTATGCCCTAATTTGACGGTTACTCGTGGTGACGAGCGGATGTTCATAACCTTAACTACTTTTCCTACTGAGCGAAAGCTCACCCCTTACCTTGTTGTTTTTCAGGTCTTGAGCTGGATATGTGCTAGCGGGATTCTCGGCGCTTGGGAGCCATCGAGGGTCTTGTCTAGTTGTCTAGTGACGTACTGTTATTTGAACTAAACCTTTATTTACTGGTTTTTATGAGCTGTTGACTCATTTATTCGGATTTATAAATTTCGGCGTATTATTTTAAAAATTATCTCCTTTGAATTGCTTATTTATTTATTACTTTAAGTTCACGTCTCGAGTCCGGTCAAAACCGGATTTGGGGCGTGACAATTTGGTATCAGAGCCTGGTTTCATTGAGATTGTTTTTCAAAAACCTCGGACCGTACGTCAATTAGGTGGGTAGAGTTGGGTCGTTAAGTTGTCGTGTGTCGGTCACGCACGTCAGAGATGTCCTACGCGTAGAAACGAGACGGAGAGAGTCTCGGGTTGGTGGTTTGTCCGGTCTAAGTAGCGTGTGCTTTTGGTGAACCTGTGTGGTTGGTGTCTTTAATTGAATTAACTGTCTCCGAGTGTTGACGTGGCCGGGTGGTAATGGTGTAATTACCGGTACCCGAGGTGTATAGTTGTTATAACTTGATGTGTGTTGTGGTTGTGCTGAGTGCTTTGTGCAGGTTGTGGTTGGTTGTCCCTCATAAGCGGATGGTTAGTGTAAATTACGAACGGGTCATGCCCAATTTTCTGCAGAAAACTGAAGTGTATGTACCATCACGATTCGGCTATAGGGGCCACTGTAGCCGGACGTGAATGGGGGGATGTTAAGTGGTTACAACGTAATTCGGGGACGCCTGAACCGGGTTGTAACGACGCGATGTCAACATGAATGTTATGTTAGAAAGAGGACGTGTTAAGAATTGGAATATGTGGATGTTGTCTATTGTGTAATTGGTGTGTGGTGGGTGCATTGTGGAGTGGTTGACTGTGTGTAACCTCGATGTTTGACTGTGTGTAATCTCGCTGTTTGACTGTGATATGTGCACTGTTGTGTGAAATTGTGTGACTATACTCTATTGAGTATAATATTACTATGAGTACTAGTGTGGTGGACTGTGTGTGACGTTAGTTATTTTTTTAAGCGCGTCGTTCTATACGAGTTAAGAAGTTGAACATGTGCGTTATCCATGCAGCGGATTTACGACATGGCACCGACTTACGTTCCACGAGGCACCAGGAGACGGCCCGCTAGAGGCCGAGGACAGACATCGACCGCCGAGTCGGCAGGGGCGACTAGTGCCCATGGTGCACCCGTTGAGGGGCACGAGAGGGTTGAGACTACCCAGGCGACAGCTCTGAAGGAGCTGACTCGCACTGTTCTGGGATTGGCTGCAGCCTTTTCCCAGAGAGAGGCTACAGCTCCGACACCGGAGGTTGTGCCTGCTGCCACTGCAGCAGCCACCGAGGGACCTAGTCAGTTCGACAATTACACTGCGCAGGCGCTGCGAGACTTCCGCAGACTAGGCACACCTGTGTTTTCCGGGGAGCCAGACCACGAGGCAGCCGAGATGTGGCTGGAGAGGATCACCCGCAACTTGGACACGTCAGGGGTACTGAGCGGTAGCCTGAGAGTGTCGTTCACATCTTTCCATCTAGAGGGAGAGGCCTACCATTGGTGGCAGCGCAAGCGGGCGCGAGTAGGGGATGACTTTGCGCTCTTCGGACATCGATTTTTGGAGCTGTACTTTCCACAGCCAGTACTGGATGACAGACACTAGCAGTTCCTGGAGCTGCGTCAGGAGGGACTAACGGTGTCCGAGTATGAGTCGAGGTTCACCTCCTTATCTCAATTTGCTCAGGAGATGGTACAGACTGAGGCACACTGCTGCCGGCGTTTTGAGGGAGGGCTTCGCCCTGCGATCGCGAATCGGGTCGCCGTTATGAGGACCCAGGTATACTCTGACCTGGACGATATGGCGCTGACAGTGGAGCGACGCCTCCGTGAGAAAGCTAGAGTTCGGGAGGTCAGGCTCAGGCCAAGTAGCTTCCTGATGCCATCTGAGTCTCGGGATCCGAGGAGGTAGAGGACCTCGAGATCGTTTCAGTCTCAAACGCAGTTTAGAGGGCCGCAACAGGTTGGGTCAGTGGCTTCCGGGTCACTTGGCTCGAGACTGTTCGAGGAGCAATGGGCCAGTAGACCGTCCGGCGGGTAGACCTGAGGGAAGGCTGAGTGCCGGGCCACCGCTTTGTCACCAGTGTGGCCGGCCAGGACACTTTGCTGCCAGGTGCCCAGATCGGTTTGGGGGATGTCGGCTCCGCGACCACAGCAGTCGCAGACGGGGCAGTCACCGCAGTTCCAACAGCGTCAGGCACCGACGCAGAGAGCATCGCGGCAAGCCGCGAGCGCGCCAGCGCCGAGGCAGAGAGCTGTGCAGCAGGTGGCACTTCCACCACCTCCTAGGGGCAAACCCCAGGCATAGTAGGGTCGGATGTATGTTGTCACCGACTCTCGAGCTGAGGGTCGTTACGCTGGCCATGAGGCTACTCAGGGTACGTGCTTGCTTTATAATTCATGGGCATCTTTCTTGTTTGATACTGGAGCATATCATTCTTTCATCTCTTATTGTTTCTCTGGTATGTTGGGGTTCAGGGTGGAGTCGTTGAGTCGACCTTTTATGTCTTGACACCCCGGTTACGGGAGAAGTAGTTTTGAGTACCGTTTGTCGTGCTTGTGAGATTCGGGTGGCTGATTTCCCTTTTTATGGTGATTTTCTTGTGTTGGACATGACGGCATTTGACGTGATTTTGGGGATGGACTGGATGAAGAGGTATCGGGCGTCGATTGACTGCTACCGACGGTAGGTGACTGTAGTATCGAGCGACACGATCGTCACTTGTGTCTTGGGCAGTAGGAGCGGAGTTCTCCTGTCTGCATTGAACGTGGGAGATAAGACGGAGGTCGTGCGGAGTAGAGAGCTGCCGAGAGTGGTATGTGAGTTCCTGGAGGTCTTTCCGGAGGAGCTGTCAAGATTGCCGCCGATGCGCGAGGTGGAGTTTAGAATCGACTTGATCCCAGGTACGACGCCGATATCTATGGCCACGTATCGGTTTGCACCAGCCGAGTTGGCCGAGCTGAAGTGACAACTCGAGGAGCTTCGGGAGAAGGGTTTTATCCGACCGAGTGTCTCACAGTGGGGAGCACCCGCCCTCTTCGTGAAGAAGAAGAAGGGTGGTGCACTGAGGATGTGCATCGATTACCGGAAGTTGAACCGGGTTACGGTGAAGAACCGTTATCCGATGCCACGGATCGATGACCTGTGTGATCAATTGAGAGGAGTGAAGTGCTTCTCGAAGATTGATCTTCGATCACGGTACTATCAGTTGAGGGTTCGGGAGGATGATGTGGAGAAGACCGCGTTCCGGACTCGGTATGGGCAGTACGAGTTCCTGGTGATGCCGTTCGGGTTGACGAACGCGCCTGCAGCGTTCATGGACTTGATGAACGGTATCTTCCGATCCTACTTGGACAAGTTTGTCGTGGTGTTCGTAGACGATATTCTGATTTATTCGCCGAGTGAGGAGGCGCATGAGGAGCATCTGAGGACAGTTTTTGACATTGTTGTGCACTCACCAGTTGTACGGAAACCTGGGGAAGTGTGAGTTCTGGCTCGTCGAGGTGACGAACGGATGTTTATAACCTTAACTACTTTTCCTACTGAGCGAAAGCTCACCCCTTACCTTGTTGTTTTTCAGGTCTTGAGAGGGATCTGTGCTAGCGGGATTCTTGGCGCTTGGGAGCTAGCGAGGGTCTTGTCTAGTTGTCTAGTGACGTACTGTTATTTGAACTAAACCTTTATTTACTGGTTTTTATGAGCTGTTGACTCATTTATTCGGATTTATGAATTTCAGCGTATTATTTTAAAACTTATCTCCTTTGAATTGCTTATTTATTTATTACTTTAATTTCACGTCTCGAGTCCGGTCAAAATCGGATTTGGGGCGTGACAGATTAACCCACCCATTGTGCATGGAAATTTGTATTAGTAGTTATCTGTATTAGTAGTTATCTGTATTGTATCTATTCACATTCTATTAATATCATACCCTCTTCCATATGACAGCAAGGGGAATTAACCAAACCAACATGGTATCAGAGCACGATCTCTAGAGACCACATCTCTTCTCCTCTCTTTTACTTTCTTTGTCTTTCCTGCTACGACAGTTTCTATTTCTCTTATTCTACATATTATGGCAGATCCATCTGTGCAGCCTCCACCCACACACCGCGGCCTTCACCATGTGTATACTGTACCTAACATCCAACACAAAATTCACATGTTAGATGGCTCTAAAATTACGTACACACAATGGGTCAAGCTATTCCTCTTACATTGCAAAAGATATAAGGTCACTAACCATGTTGATGGCACTACAACTCCTGCCACAGATGACCCTGCATATGAAGCCTGGAGCGAAATTGATGCTCACGTCCTACAATGGATTTATGGCACTGTCTCCAATGACATCCTAAGCCGGATTCTTGAATCCGAGTCCACTGCTTACGAGGCTTGGATTCGTTTGAAAAATCACTTTCACAAGAATAAAGGCTCTCGTGCGGCTGCCCTTGAGCATGAATTCAACACGCTCACCCTCTCTTCTCAGACTTCTCTTGATACTTACTGTCAGCGCCTTAAGTATTTAGCCGATCAACCAACTCCAAGATGTTGGGAGCACGATCAACGACCAGCGACTAGTACTTCAGATGGTCGCGGTCTTCCCTCTGAATTCGACACCGTCGGGTCTTACATAAATCAGACATTGCCTTCATTCGATACCGCTCGAAGTATGATTCAACTTGAGGAACAAAGACGCTCTGCTCGTCAGGATGCCGCTGCTTTTACAACCTCAAAAGCATCATCCACCGACCATCCTGACCAAAGTGATCGTCCACCTCCTCCAAATCGTGGATTTCGACTATGCAACTTCAATGGTCCTCGCCGAAACAGTGACCCCGGACCTCCTCGTGGTCTCTACCGCCAGAATCGACCCCCTCCGGGTCCTCAGTAGGGCCGACTTGCAAGTCCTCGATACCATCCTTGGCCGCCATCTCCTTGGCCATCGACTTGGATGCCTCCATTGTGCCTGTACCCCACACAATCGGGCTGGGCACCTTCATGGTCCTCTGAGCCTCCTCACCCACCAAACTCACGACTTGCGACACTCACTTCTATGCAACCACATGCTCCTACTCAAGCACATGCCACTGGGACTCTTGATCTAGAGCATACAGCTTTAAATAGTGCATATCAGGCTCCCTCTCTTCTTCATCCAAAGGACAATAATTGGTACATGGATTCTGCTGCAACATCTCACTTGACATCTAATTCAGGTACTCTTCTTCCTTCGTTCAATACTAGCAATGTTAGCTCGATTTATGTTGGCAATGGCAAGACCATCCCGGTCCATGGATCTGGAACATCCCATATTACTGCCCCTCAAAAATCACTTACTCTAAACAAGGTGTTGTATACTCCTCAAATCATTAAAAATCTCATCTCTTTCAGACAGTTTACTATTGATAATAATGTGTCCGTCGAATTTGATCCTACTGGTTTCTCTGTCAAGGATCTCCGTACTGGGACAATCCTTCTACAGAGCAATAGTGCTGATGATCTTTATCCTCTCTTCCCCTCGTCATCAAAGCTTCCTCCAATCGTCAACATCACGACTCCATCCTTTGATTATTGGCATCAGCGTCTCGGACATCTAGGCATGCATGTTATGTCTCACCTTCACAAAAACACTCTCATTTCATGTACTTCTAGATCATCGTATCATCTATGTACTACTTGTGAAATTTGCAAAACATAAAAGGCTACCATTTCATGAATCTATTTGTGTGTCATTATCATCTTTTGATATAATACATAGTGATCTATGGACATCACCAATTCTCAGTCACAGTGGTTACAAGTATTATATGGTCCTCATAGACAATTATTCTCAATATGTATGGGTGTTTCCTCTTAAATTCAAGTCTGACGCGTTCTCCAAATTCTTTCAATTTCACAAATATGTCAACACTCAATTTGGTAAAAAAGTTAAGAGTTTTCAATGTGATCTGAGACGGGAATTTGACAACTCATCATTTCATAATTTTGTTTCGGCTAACGGTCTCACTTTTCGTTTTTCGTTCCCTCAGACATCGTCTCAAAATGGAAAATCTGAACGAATTATTCGTCGCTTAAATGAAATGGTCGCTTAAATGAAATGGTCTTATGCTCTTGCCGGCGGAAAATCCAGTTCTTTCAAGACCCTCATGAGCAGTCTCAATAGCAAGAGGAAGTCCAGCAGCTTGCACAAACTCCAGATTCTTAGGCTTTGGCGCTATCAACTTCTCCTCCACAAGCACTCTTGCAACTAGGAGGTGAAGAAAATGGATCCTCCATCCTTTCTCTCATTTTGTACAGGCTTACTCTCTCTATATCGTGAATTTGTAGCCATTGAGAGGACGGTGCCAGTAGAGAAGAGGGAGGGAGTGGATCGTCCGATCAAGCTAAACTCTGTAGCCAAATCGAAGAAGCGACGTCGAGGTGGTAAAACCCATCTTGATGGTGACAAATCTCGTCTGCATCGTCCACGGCGTCGAGATTCTGTCAACAGGGGTTCAGGAAACGTCGTCACCAAGGATGTCCAAGCCCCTGTCTCTGCCAAGGATAAACAGGTTGAAAATGAGATTCAGTCATGCTTTGTTCAGGTCGAGAAATGCTCATCATCTCGTGTATCACGAAACAAGGTAATTCCCAACCAATTTTTCATTAGCAATCTACCTGTCGAGACATCGGAAGAGTGGGTGCGGAATGTGTTTGGCCCATTTGGTTCGATTCTCTCCTGCTCCGTTCCTCGTAGGCCAAACATAGGAGGTCGCTACTTCGGTTTCGTCACGTTCATGACCGATTCCGCAGCATCCCAGGCAGTAGATAGCATGAATGGATACAAAATAAATGGATATATTCTCCTCGTGGCTCTAGCTCGGCCTGCCCGTCGGAGTATTTTTACTGGTTCTTCTGTGCAATCAGGAAAACAGATCGGTCCTCTAAATCAGAGCGGTATAGGAGTAGTTGCTGGTGTGGTTTCGAGGTCGCCCATCGTACCAGAGGAGTTGGGCGTTCCAGTTCTCGCAATCAACGGGGTTGGTGCGGTTCGTTCGTCGGCGTCCAATTCCGGTGGGATTACAGAACCAATCTCTGAAAATCGTAATTCTGAGATCTTTGTATCCCTACCAGGATCTTCGGGATTTGAAACAATGGAGGAAGATCGTTCGAAGATGCAGGCTGGTTCGTCGGAAATTCAAATTACCAATCCCGATTCTTCAGCAAAGGAAATACGCGAGAATCGTTTGTGTGTTGGTGATTTGGTGGGGACAGCGTCTGCGACTGAAGTTGAAGACGTTGTTTTGGTGGCACGCGAATCGCGCGAAGTGGGCGTTGATGGAATGGTTGTGAATGGGCTTTCAACTGGGCCTGGTCAGTCCGGCCCAGTGGATGTGGATGATGATAATGGTTCAGGGTTGGTTGAGTTGGGCCAGCTGAGTACTAATCCGGGAGTCAGTCTCTCGTCACAACAAATGATAAGTGATCCACTCGGGGTTCCGTCATCACAACAGGTGGTCACTAGTGAGTCGATCGGAGATCAACAGAATAGTCTGTGGAAAAAGGCTCTTCTCCAACCTCCGAAAGCTAAACCTTTGAATAAGGGTCGTCATTCGAAGCAAGAGCCGGCCAGAGCTTCGATTCGTCAAAGTCGGCCTCCTAAGTTCTTAGGGGATTATTATACTGTTAACGTTCCAGTTCGTTCTTTGGGTCATGAGAGATTGCCAAAATCTGTAGGCGGAAATCAATTTTTCCAAGCTAAGTCGGCTCTTTCAGCGCAGCCTACGCTTGATGCTCAAGCAAAAGATTTTGATGATCCGACTTTGACATCGGAAGATGAAGAGTGGGTAACTGATGGTTAAGTGCTCGCTTTTTTATTTTCAGGTATGTTCCTGGAGCTCCCGCTGAGAGCTCCACTGTAATCGTTGTCCTTTGGTCTGATCCTGCTTGGATCAGATCTTCTCTTAATAAAATTTGAGTTTATCCAAAAAATAATGAAATGGTCCTTGCTCTCCTTCATCAAGCATCTCTTCCTCCACAATTTTGGCTTCACGCACTCCACACTGCATGTTATCTTCATAACATTTTACCTTCCAAGGTCATACAATACCGTTCTCCAACCTCTATTCTTTTCCTCAAAACACCATCGTATGCTCATCTTCGAGTCTTCGGATGTCTCTTTTTTCCCAATCTCTCCGCCAAACGGACTCATAAACTTGACACTCGATCAGCCTGTTGCATGTTTCTCAGCTATCCTGCAAACTTTAGGGGTTATCGTTGCATTGACCTGAATACTGGTAAAATACACCTATCTCGTCATGTCACTTTTGATGAGTCTGTGTTCCCATACACTTCTTCCTCTCAACCTACATCCACCACATACTCATTCGTCAACAATGACTCTAACCTTACGCCTCTTATCACATTCCCTGGCTTATACAACACCACCTCTCATATACCTATTCCTTTAATACAACCACCTTCTCCACCTCATATTCCGTCTCCAACTCCAACACATACATCACTCCCTACACATCATACGATGACCACGTACAAAAATGGATTTACATGTCCACGCAAACCCTTTATCCTACACATCTCACCCATTCCTCAATCCCCCTACGTAGCTCTCCGTGATCCTCACTGGTCCTCTGCCATGGTTGATGAATATCAGGCTCAAAGGTTGTATCTATTCACATTCTATTGATATCATACCCTCTGCCATATGACAACAAGGGGAATTAACGAAACCAACAATTTGGAAGAAATTTACCAATAAACAAATGTTGTGAAAAAATGCTACGTGCTAGTCAGACGGTGATGGTTCCTAAACGTTAAGTCGGGATTAGCCGGACAATAAGTTGATTTGTATTTTTCTATGTTTTAGTTTTTAATAAATATATAAGACGTAAATATTTATTATCTATAATTATAAGTCCATGAAAATCACGCGCCCCTCTATGCGATTTTCAAATCCCTAGCTGACTCATGCTCCACCTTCCACACTAATCTTCTTCAACCGTTCTGATGTCGTAAGGGTACTGTTTGGAGAGTTAGAGAAGGTTTATCATCAGTTGGAGCTCGCTGGTACAAACCATGGGCACTGATCTTGTCTCTGGGTTCGACTTTCACGTATATCATGTTCATTGTTAATCGATCTTCATTCTCGAGGGTTGCTGGTCGAGCTGCAATCGGCAACCAAGGTATCAAGGCTTGTGGGTTCTCAATTTCGCGCATGCGGTGTTCGATTCGCAAATGGGTTGTGACTTCTCTTCGGGGGCCCGTTTTGTGGTGGTGCTCGTCAGGTTAGTATTGGAACTACAATTTCAGGAAGAATTTCAGTTGTTTGAACAATGGTAGGAAGATACACAGAAGAGGATTTGAGGGCTCTGGGTAGCTCCCCAGTCAGGTATTGTCTCTCTCCCAACGGTACAACCAGTTTCAGAGATTGCAGGCAACAAAAGGAATACTCGCATGCACAAATTCAAAACTCAAGAAGAACAGAAGTGGGTGCTTCAGAAAAGACGTCACAGGTGGTAAGACGTAATGACCTCAGCAAGAAAGGGGCTTTTAGGATGAAGATGAGATGACAAGACTGGAAGCACGCACAGAACAATATACTTAATCTTTATCTCAGCACCAGGGTCAGTTGAAGGAAAACTTCAATGATTTGATAATCTTTAGAGTAGAAGTATATCAATTATACTCACTTGTAGTTGATAATCTAAATTAATGAAACGACACTTTTAGTAAAAAACATATATTTTTACAACCGTGTATAAAAGCAACATCTTCAAGATTTTATACATATCAGAAATCTTGCACCCGACATTCAACTTAGAGGCGACCATGTATTATTCTCATCTGTGATGTGTGGGAATAACGCTAGATGCATCATTCATTGCTTAGGTATTTTATAATAAACACAAACTCAAGTAGCTCAGAGCGTGTGTTGTTTTCATTGGTGATGCGTGGGAATAGGGCTAATCTCATTCGTGATGCGTGGGAACAGGGCTAACTACATCATTCATTCAATGCATAACCAAATTATAAAAACCCAATGGTTGAGTGAACAATAAATCTAATTGCATTTGATAGAATCTATACAATGTCTGATGATGATATTGCTTCTTTCTCGTACCCGCGTCTTCCTATTCTCCCTGAAGTGATCGTGCTCGAGATTCTCTTGAGGCTTCCTTCAAAGTCTCTCATCCGATTCAAATCCGTGTGCAAGCGATGGCGCGATCTCATCAGCAACACTCAATTCCTCATTAAGCACCTCCTCCCCGCCGGCGACGGGGAGGAGGTGCTTAAATTGGGTTTGGTTAATCCTCAAATTGCTTAAATTGGGTTTGGTTAAGCTTCCACACGATTCAAGTCCGTGTGGAAGCTTTTATTTTTAATCCTCAAATTGGGTTTGGTTACGATGCCGAAACTGATGACTACAAGGTGGTAAGAATGGGTAAACTCGAACAAGAGTATTATCTACATCAAAACAAGATCGAGATATACAATTTTAAGAAGGATAGTTGGAAAGGTGTAACTGATCAAGATGGCGATTACGATGATAGTAATGACGACAATGATGTTTACTACGATGATGATGATGATGATGATGATGATGACGATGTCGGCAATGATAATTATGTTGATTATGGCAATGATGATGATAATGATCATAATGTTGTGTCTTATGGCGGTGACCATAATGATGTTGGCGATGATAATGATGTCGAGTATGGCAATGATGATGATAATGATCACGATGATCATAATGTTGTGTCTTATGGCGGTGACCTTAATGATGTCAATTATGTTGTCGATTATGAGGATGATGTCCGTTTTCCTATTAATATAACAGATTTTTCCACAGCATGTTTAAATGGTATGCTTTTTTGGTGGGCCCGTCACGATAAAATCATATGGTTCCGAATTGGTGAGGAGTTGTTTGGAACAATCAAGGCTCCTGTCGATTTGGGACTCACTATCAATGAATACACATATGATAATGAAGACTATTGGAAGTACAAGTTGTTTGTCCTAAATGATGAGAATTTAGCCCTATTCGTGTATGATGTTACAAAGAGGACGCATAAATGTTTACACGTATGGGTTTTATTTGAATTCGGAGTGAGGGAATCACTGACCAAGGTGTTCACCATAGGGCCCTTGGTGAGAATGCAACGACCAATATGGTTATGGAGGAATGGTAAAATCATCGTGGAGAGCAGTGAGGGAGAGCTCTTTTTGTACGATCTTTTAACTAAGGATCTAGAATCTTTGAATATTTGTGGTATACTGGGGTCGTTAGGGATCATATCGATTGAAGAAAAATATATATCGTATTGATGGCTTAAAGAATCGGCATCTTATTTATGTCTGGATTTGATATGTTAATATTTTGTTCAAAGACTTATGTTTCCGCAACAATGAAATATGGCAAATTTTGTTTGAGACAAGCACCCGTAATTAATAAAGTACATGTTGTACTGGTTTTTATTTAGGTCTTCAGGTTTGTGGATATATAATATGTAGATTGAAGATATGCATAATGTAGTTTGTGACAAACAACCAAAAACTTAATAAAACACTGTTCCAATTGCTTTTTAGTTAGTGCTCTCAATAATAAGACATGACTCCAGTTTGTGGATGGATAAGGGGTAGATTGTGGCTATATGTAATGTAGTTCGTGTATGTAATAATTAATTGTCTCAGCTAAACTACGCTCCCGTCTAATGCTACGACCAGTCTTTGGGATTCCAACTATGTTGGTATCCATTCTGCAACACAATAACAAGGATCAAAACATATACCCTACATTATCGAAATAAAGTCAATATCATCAAACATAATCCCGAATAAAAACAAAATCGTACACAAAACCACAGATTCAGTGCCGAAAAATACCCCAAATCTGAAAACAAAACTGCGTAAATCAAAATTTAGTTCGTTCGTGTTCCCTTCAAATGGCTATAATGTACTGAATAAAGCCATACCTCAGACTCAAGACTCAGAATAAGAAATAGTAGATAATGCCGAAAACCTAGTAGGATCCTGAGGTTGAAGACGATGGCGTCGTGTTCAAAGAAGATTCAGTACGACCTAATCTAGAGATTTCAAAGAAGAGATTTTAGAATTGTGGTATCAGGAGCACGTTAGCAAGTTTGGAGCAGGCGTGTGATGTCAAATACCGAACTTTCCCTCACAGATCCTGAACTTCCAAAATACCCAACAACAAGAGCGCTATTCACTATCTGTGCCATCCGTCTTGTTGTCAGATCTTCACCATCGATTTGCATGCATCGTATACCCAGAATTGGATCGTACAACCCCACGACAACAATCGAGTTGCAATTGAAACCAATTATATATATATATGGTATCAGGTACAAACCACCCCTTATTGTGCAAACTAAGAACTCACTAGGTGCTGACACGTGGGCGCACGCGCTGCTGGTGCGCGCGCACAGTGCTGACACGTGGCGCGCATAGTGCTAATAGTTTGGGCGCACAGTGCTAATAGTTTGGCATTGTGCTAAACTATCAGCACTGTGCGCCCAAACTATTAGCATTGTGCGCGCGCGTGGTCAACACGCTCACGCGCGCGGGCAGAGGCGCGCGCGAAGCTGCCACGTGTCAGCATCGCACGCGCTCTGCTGACGTCACTTTGACCGCATCCTGTGGCTTAGATTGGTTCGTAGTTTGCACGATAAGGGTGGTTTTTACTGGATAGCTACCCTATATATATAACTACGATTACCATACTCTGGTAATGATAACTTTTTTTTGTGAATATCAAAAAACATATAGCTACGATTTACAAAAGAGAATATACATTAACATACATTTTTACAACAGTTTATAAAAGCAACATCTTCAAGATTTTATACATATCATAAATCTTTTTTTATCAGCAAACAAGTAATATAAATCTCTCCCTTTGCAGAGAATGTAAAGGAAGGACAAAAAGGGTTCTAGCTACAGAAACCCAACAATACAAAGAAGAGCACTGACATTCAACGCACAGCCTCCAACCAGAAACCGAACCGAGACACACCTTGTCCAATGAAATGAAGGGCACAACATAAAGAAGCTACAACCATGAGCATGACATACATGGCACTCAGAATACAAACAAGAACATGCCTAAAGAAATCTCAACCCAGAAAAACAAAAAAATACACCGACCTAGGGTAGGAGTGATAAATAAGGTCTAACTACATATCAGAAATCTTGCACCAGACGTTCAACTTAGAGGCGACCATGTGTTATTCCCATATGTGATGTGTGGGAATAGGGTTAGATACATCATTCGTTTCTTATGTAACCCAATGGTTGAGTGAACATTAAATCCAATTTAATTCGATAGAATCTATACAATGTCTGATAATATTGCTTCTTCCTCGTACCCGCATCTTCCTCTTCTCCCTGAAGTGATCGTGTTCGAGATTCTCTTGAGGCTTCCTTCAAAGCTTCTCATCCGATTCAAATCCATGTGCAAGCGATGGCGCGATCTCATCAGCAGCACTCAATTCCTCATCAAGCACCTCCTCCCCGCAGGTGACGACGATCATCATCGCCTCCTCGTCAAGCGTCGTGACAGCACCACCGAAGAACCCGTCTTCTCCTTCTTCTCGCCTCATTCTCACACTTGGCCACTCCCATTCGCGGAGATACCTTTCATACCTTATGATCCTTATTCAGGTCTTCAGCGCGTAATCGAAATGTTGGGTCCCTACAATGGACTCGTTTGTTTATTCGACACAGATACCGTAAAGGGCCATCACATCGCTCTATGGAGACCAGCTGACGGGGATTTAAAGATTCTGCCACCGTCTGATGTCCCGGATCCGCGAAACCTTAGGAGAGCTCGTCGTATGTTATATCCTCAGATTGGGTTTGGTTACGATGCTGAAACTGAGGACTACAAAGTGGTAAGAATGGGTAAACTCGAACAAGAGAATTTTCTATTTCAAACCAAGATCGAGATATATAGTTTCAAGAAGAATAGTTGGAAAGGGTTAACTGATCAAGATGGCGATGATGATAATGATGATAATAATGACAATTATGATGATGATGATGATTACGACGACGACGATGATGACGACGACGACGACGACGACGAGGATGATGATGATGATGATGATGATGATGATGATGATGATGATGATGATGATGATGATGATGATGATGATGATGATGATGATGATGATGATGATGATGATGATGATGATGATGATGATGATGATGATGATGATGATGATGATGATGATGATGATGATGATGATGATGATGATGATGTTGATTGTGACAAAGGTGAATTAGTTCTTATTTATGGTGGTGTTGATACCGACCCCAACGATGATAATATTGTTGATTATGGCGACGATGATAATGACGACAACGATAATAATGATCGTTTGCCTGTTAATATGTCATATTCATCCACGGCATGTTTAAATGGTATGCTTTTTTGGTGGGCCGGTGACCGTAAAATTGTATGGTTCCGAATGAGTGACGAGTTGTTCGGGACAATTAAGGTTCCCATCGATATTGAAGATATTGCGTTTAGATTTGACGACTTGGGACTTAATATGGATGAATATAGATTTGATAATGAACCCTGGTGGAAGTACAAGTTGTTTGTGCTAAATGGTGAGAATTTAGCCCTAGTAGTGTATGATGGTACAACGAGGACACATAAATGTTTTCACGTATGGGTTTTATTTGAATTCGGTGTGAAGGAATCCTGGACCAGGGTGTTCACCGTAGGGCCCTTGGTGAGAATGCATCGACCAATATGGTTTTGGAGGAATGGTAAAATCATTGTGGAGAGTAACGAGGGAGAGCTCTTTGTGTACGATCTTTTAACTAAGGATCTAGAATCTTTGAACATTTATGGTGTACCGGGGTCGTTAGGGATCATATCGATTGAAGATAAATATATATCGTATTGATGGCCTAAAGAAGCGAAATCTTATTTATGTCTGGATTTGATATGTTAATATTTTGTTAAAAGACTTTATGTTTCCGCAACAATGAAATATGATAAGTTTTGTTTTTTTTTTCTCATCCGATTTCTCTTCCACTTTAAAGTTAAACATATTAGAATAAAAAATGAATGTCCTGAATTACGTTCGGTATCGAACTATATGTTTGGTTTTTTCAGGAGTTTTATTTCGGAGATGGTCTTTCTGATTTCAGTTTCAAACTCTTTGGTTCCTCCATGTGATTTGAATATTAAGCAGGAGCAAAATCAAAAGACAAATGGTCGTCATAAGCTCACTCAGATTGTCCTTTCCATATATATGTATGTATGTCACTACACCAGATCTTCACCATATATGAAGCTTCTCCAAGACGACAACCCCTCGAATCCAAAGGCTAAGATGGTTTGGAGTCGCAAATCGTTTCGAGAAATTTTCATGGAGAGTTCCTTGGTTCGCCCGAGTCGGTGTTTCTTTGTTTTTGTTGCTCCGTTTTCAATTATGTCTTTTTTCTTAGTTTTGAAGTGTTGTTTTCTAGTTTTTTTGGAGGTCGTTTCAGTGTCTTTATTATTAGGTTGTTAGCTAGTATCATTTCCTCCTTAGGTTAATCTTTTTTATAAATATAAGGAATAATTACAAAAGCTTACAGCGAAACTTTGTTCGCTTTGCAAAATTCAAACATATCGGGAACGGGAAGGGTTCAAAGGAAACTCGTGTTGCTCCCGATATATGTGATTGCTCATTCAATTTTTAGTCGATTTAAATTTATGTGATTCGATCAAATTAATCAAGATGGTTTGCGTCTTCTGTCAAAATAATAAAATAACGTGTGTTTGCTATTTCGTTTTGCAGTCTGTAAATGAATCATATGTTCGAAATCCATAATAGGATATCACATTTTATTTATAAAAATTGCTTCCAAGGGCATGAGTACAGATTATATAAAAATAGCTTAGACTCTTGGAATTCATTATTTGCTTATTGGTAAAATCGATTTGGCGCTTTTTCTCTGACCACAATTATCTCTAGAAAAATCTAATTTGTGCCTTAAAGGAATGGTTAGACCTCTCCTCCTTATCACGCAACGCCTCTCTGGTGTTGGCTCAAATCCTTGACGTCTTCAAATATTATCAAATTGATAGTTTATTCGGCCATGAGGGCTTTCGTTGGACCCTTGGCCCTATTACTAGGTGTCCAACGCCTGACACCCTTTGTTTCATAAACCCCTTCATGGTTGAGAGCAGGACGAACTATACAGTTCCTTCATATTGCTTCCATCTGGCCTACATCCCCTAAAGACAGGGGGCAATTTGCAAAATAGCCTTTTAGGGAAGTATATTTTTGTAAAATAGCCTTCCATGTATCCTTTTTTTATCGCATGAATTTGTAGGCCATATTTCCCCTGAACCGTGGAAAATACATTTATACCCTTCATTAAACACTCTAATTTTACCTATTTGTTTTTCTTATCTATTTTAGTTTTTATCAACGAAAATACTAGTTTACCCTTACTTTAACTACACAAAACAAAACATGTTCCCTCTTTTTGAATCTCTCACCTTTGATCGAATCTCATATCATTCAAACCCTCTCTTCTTCTTCGACTTCATTTCAAACCATTATGTTCGATTCAACTTGATCTTATGCACCCATGTCTATGTCTCCATTCACAAAAATCTCCCGAGAACAAAACATCGTCGGCGCCGAGAACCAAGCGAAGCCATCGCTCGAGCTACCCAAACGACCTATGTACGCACATTGATAATCTTCTTCCATGTTATGTGTCTAAATACATTTTTTTTTCTAGTTTGTGTGTAGATTGTTCATATGCAGTCCGTACGGGAAATGAGGGTTTAGGGTTTTTGCCTACGTTTGGTAATGTATTGTATTTGAGGTGCCCATTGTGTTGATTTGACGGTCCCCAATATCAAATCGTTATGCAAATTAGGGCAAATTAGGTGGCTAGTAATTTCCCCAATATATGCAATTATCATTATCATTATGTAATTTGGCCCAACTTAGCGTCGATTGGGATTTTGTAATTCTCTATCGTGATTTCATACCTAGTATCAGGCATTTGTAACTTAAACCAGTATCGTGAGTTTATTCATAGTATCAAAAAAAAATTTTCCTTAGATTTTTTATGAAAAATTATTATGTCTTTTTATTACCAGGCAATCTATAATTTGTTACTGAAATGTCTGGAGTGAAGAAGAATGTCGAACCTGCCCGACTCCCATCTGAACCAATACGAGTAATGAAAGATGTGGTTTCCCGTGTTTCATCCCTTGAATTAGTGTACGAACAATCAGGGTCAAGGTCAATTGGGAATGTTACCGCGGAAGCAGAACGTTCAAGCTTAGGGTCAATTGGCAAATTTGCAGCAGAAGCTTCAAGGTCAAGGGAAATTGGTGATGTTGTAGCAGAAGCTTCTAGCTAATTTCAAGTGGTCGAGGCCAAAGAGATATAAGTGAAGTAGCAAATGTCCTTAGTTGAGGCCAGTGTTGACTATGAACCGTCATTTTGAGGCTAAAATCTTTAGCAAGGGTCAACCAATTGACATGGAAAACACCATCAAGAGTGAATTGTACAAGTTGCAAGATAACAACTTGCACCTCAATAAACTGAGAAGAACTCAATTTGGTCCCATGTTGGACGTAAAACTTAACTTTTCATCTCAAACGTTGTGGGCTCTTCTACTCAGAGAAGCCCATATGGATAGAACATCGGAGAGATGGGTCGTAATCCGCAGGACACCAGTTAGATTCTCCTTGGAATAGTTAGCTTTGATAACTTGTTTGAACCATGGACAAACTACAAACATAGAGGTTTCGAAAAGGAATTGGAAGGAATCAATATTCTTCAAGAAACACCTCCCCAATGGTGGGGCTAGTGTGGATAAATTGAAAGAAAAATTGGAGTAAGTTGATGACTTCATACAAAAGGGTCATAGTCAAATTGGTTGACATGGATATCATCAAGGTTTCATTGTTGTTGTTTGTTGGGGGAGTTTTGATTCCCAAGGACAGAACCTCCAATGAAATCGATAAAAGGGTTCTGGAAATGATTGATGACTTGGAGAAGTTCAAACGATTTGCTTTGGGAACTTATTCCTTCCGGACTTTGTTGAAGTCTGTGAAGAACAAAGGGGCAGTTCGTAAAGCAGATGCAAATGCTGAAGGCTCGAAAAATGTCTCAGTGAGGTATTCTGGTTTCATTTAGACCATTACAGTAAGCTAATTGTTTTTTATGTCTGTTTAGAATTATTTACTTTGTGTACATGCAATTTTTCATAATTGTAGTTGTGTTCGTGCAGATAGTGTCATTAGAATGCATATCTGATTTAAAAGGTATCCTTGGAAACCCTCTTCCCGACATGGATCATTTGCCGAGGATGTGTAGATGGGGCAAGGCGCGAAGTAGATTGCCGTCATACATTGATGTGAAAAAAGCATTGGACGGAGCTTTGCCTAAGCCTAAGGTTGGAAAATAATGTATATTTATAAGTTTTGATGAAGAAATTGTTGGATGTTATCTATTTAGATACTATGTGAATATTTGGAAGTTGTCATTCCTATTAATGGGGTTTTATTCTGATAGTGGTTATTCATGTTTTTGATTGTATGTTTTTTTGTGGTCAGAAAATTGTAATTATCCTACTGGCAAGTGAAAGTGAAAGACATAGGACATACATGCATGGATTGCATGTTAATGGTCTTGAAGAAAAGAACCTGACTCCTTAGTTGGATGTCATAGTGAAGCTGTTAAAACATGGAGGCCATATTTAATGGACATCTAAAACAATTGTAGATGATGAAGAACCACGTGGTGACGTGGGTGAAGAACAACATTCTGAGGGCTTACTCACTCTGCCTCTGCAAGATGCTAGAGAGCCACCTAAGGCTGAAGGAGCACGTGTTGAAGTGCCAATAGATGAGCTGAGAAACTTCAAGGAAGAATTGAAGGATCAGCTAAAAAGCTTCAAAGAAGAAATGAAGGGTGAACTTAAAACCTTCAAATAATAAATGATGGATGGGCTGAAGTGGTTGAAGATAGAATTGATGGAATAGTAAAGATTAAAGACAAACGTAACTGAAGACCGAAAAGAAGACGAGGATGAACTAGAAGATAAGGAAGATATAGAACCTAAAAAAGGGAAAGATGATGAAGATACAAAACCTGAAGAAGGGAAAGATGATGATGAAAATGACAAAGATGAAAATGAACCAGAACTTGAAGGTGGGAAAGATGATAATGAAAAAGGGAAAAAAGATGAAGAAGATAAAGTGTCAATGGATATAGGTAGAAATGAAAAGGATGAAAAATATGTAAAAGATAAAGTGCTAATGGATGAAGATGTAGAACATACCATGAGTAGGTTCAGAAAGAAAGACCCTCAAGAGGAAGAAGATGAAGATGAAGATGTGGAAGATACAGTGGACGGGTCCAGAATAGAAGGCCCTCACGAGAAAGAAGATGTAGAGAAGGACACAATTAAGTGGGTAATGAAAAAATTTATGCCGGATCTGAAGCATCGTGACATGGATGGTGGGGCAACAGAAGGTTGCAACGACAGTCGTTCACCCAAAGCTGCCACATCCAACAATGGCATGGCAATTGTGATGTATAAACATCTACATACATTGTTTCCATAGCTTGTGCCAACTGTAGATACACGTACACCCACACCTATACCTATACCATAAATAAGGAAGAAGAATTTATCACACACTAGCTCAGAAAATAGATCGTCCGACAAGAAGAAGAACATATGGATTCATATGTCTTCTTTGAGGTCAAGAACAAGATTGTGAGAGGTCAATTGAATAAGAAAAAGAAGAAGGAAACTGTGATTGAGGAAGAAGTGGAAAATGATGGAAAGCGTCAGTTGGACCCACTAAGAGAGACTCTTTATGCCTATTTTGATGTGTATAAGGCCAAAAGGCTAAACCTGCGAAGGAAAAGGAACATGTGAAATGTACATCGTATGGTCAAATAACTTTAACATACCTTCATAACTTAATGAGGAGGAACATCTAGCTAGTTATCCAGGTAAGCTATAATTATGTTATCTTCAATGTGTGTTTATATTCGAAACTTGCATTGTTTATTTAATGAAGAATGGTTTTCTACATTATGTGTATGCATGCAGTATATTGAAGATGAACTTTTCGGAATAAGAAAACGGCAGTGTCTTTACTTTGATAAGTATATAGAAGATATGGTTGTCTTGGACGCATGTTTTTACAAATATATCAAAACAGACCACTCATAGTTCACTACTAAGACACCTCGTGGACAAGTTGAGCACCTAGTGGACGACAATATAATGAAATATCCTACAGGTGATTTCTAGCTGAGTACGCGAAAAATGGCATGGATGCACAAAAGTGTACTTCCCAGTGAACTTCGACGACAAACATTTGCTGACGGTGGTCGTGGATTTGAAGCAAAGAACCCTATGCATGTACGATTCGAATGTGGCCTTAACTGTTAGATATATATAATTGGGCTTTCAACTATCAGCTTGAGCTTTTAGTTGAGTTGGTTCTCTAATATGGTATCAGAGTTTGACTCCTCACAGACCCGGGTTCAAACCCTACTCTTTACAACAAAAATCTAATTTCTTGTCTATTTATCAAATTTACCCATAATGGGCCAGCCCTTATACTCCTTCTACATGGGCTATCAACAAGACACTTCTCAATGGGCTCTCCAACTATCTCTTAATGAGTTATCTTCAAATCTCCTCTTAATGAGCTCCCCTACTATCTCTTAATGGGCTATTTTCAAATATCCTCTCAATGGGCTTCCCAACTATCTCTTAATGGGATATCACCCTCAAATCTTCTCGTCGGGCTTCCTACCTACCTCCTAATGGGTTATCCTCATATCCACCTCCAAGCCCGTAAATGGGCTTGTCTGTGAGGGCGCGTGTTAGATATGTTAGTCTTAGTGCCCGTAGTTCAATCCTAAATGTCCAAATGTATATATCATTGTTAGCAATAAAATTAAAGCGGCTTTATATTACTTATGTGTTGGAGTAATATATCGATGTGTGCTCTGATCTATGTCCACCATGCGAATAGAACCATAGATCGAGATAGATCACACTCGATGGGTCCCTAGTCAACAAAGCTTCACTAGAAGCGACTAGTATGAAAGATGGCTCTTTATGGCTTACGTTCTGTTAGTCATTGGAATGGGATTCCGGAGTCTGATCATAGATATCATGTGGGACATGATATTGGACGACCCGCCCTGAATATGTGACATAGATTAAGTCATGAACATATTCAGTGTTGTAGCTTGTCATGTATCCTTAGACCAAGGAGTCTTTGTGATCGCTATGTAGTCAACAACTGAGTTTGACATGAGCCTAACGTTGTCCGTAACAGGGCTTCCATAACGGCCAGGATTGGCTTGGGGATGGGCTACATGAGTGACACGAAAGGCGGCTAAGGGATTTATCCCTCATACTGAGGTATGGGAAAGATATCGGTTCTCGGCCGCTTGATCGAGAGTGACTGAAAGAATAGCATGGCCATGCACATGATACTGGGTATCATATCTTCAGTCATCTCACATATCAAGGAACGGTGATTGAGAATAATAAGGATGACGGCTCTATGCCTTATCTCAATCAGGATATCGGAGATAAAAGGATAACGACAAGGACGACGGAAAGGTTAGAATCGACAGGGTCGATTCGTTATGTAGTGTCAGGCAATACTAAAGTCTCGTTAGTTGCCACTTAAATAGGATCAAGTAAAATGGGATTTTACGTTGATCTATTGACATGCATAAACCTAAGGGTCACACCGGAGGATGAAACTCATTGACACATTTATGGAGAATGGCCAAAAGGGAGTTGTCTCGGGACATGACCAAAACTGGGTTTTGGGTCATGTGCCCGTAAGTGAATAGGACTTTACGGATCGAGACAAGGCTTGGAGTCTTGGGATTGATCGCGTCGGATAATGTTGGACATTTCCGGTATGGAAGGCATGGAGGTGATGAGCGAATCACGGGATCTCGTTGGAAATGGCCACGGGTCATGTTCCAAGAGGCCCATGAAAGGCCCATGCAACCAAGGCCCATGGAACTAATTAATCAAGTCTTGATTAATTAGTACTAAGTAAGCAAGACAAGGATTAAGGTGTTGGTGATTCACCACCTAACCCAATCTTGTCTTGCCATACTTTGTCCTATTTATACCTTACTTGACACCATACTTGTCCTATGTCTTTAGTTGGACAAGTATGGGTTTTGTTATGTTTAAGTCATCTTTTTTCAACATAACAAACACAAGACAAGAATAGGAAACACATTTTCTCTCCCTCTTCCATGGCCATTTCGGGTTTGGCTAGTTTCCACCTCCATTTTTGTGTTCTTGAGTCCTCAAAGAGAAGAACTACGTGGCTTTGATTCCCATGTGGATACGTAGGCGTCTTGGAGACTCAAGCCAATCATTCGTTAACCGGTGTTCTAGTTTTGGTAAGAGATAGTGCTGAATTTTTCTCTTGTGAATTCATTCTTTGTTAGTTGTTTCATGGTTTTAATCGTCTCTTGGTTTTTATTGATTTTCCGCTGCGAGTTGGTTCATCTCCAACCCTACCTCGAGACCCAACAAGATATATATAATTGGGCCTTCAACTATCAGCTTGAGCTTTTGGTTGAGTTGGTTCTCTAATATTAACAACGGAGAAAAGTATGGATTGAGTTCTGAAAACTTTCCTTAATATGTTTCCACTCATTCTTTCCCAATACAAGACTCCCGACTGGACCTTTTGGGATAATACAGGCTTGAGTTGGACAAGCACCAGACAACCGAATCTTGCCCAAAATATAAGATGATTCTGGCGTTGTTTAGCTTTATGTGAAATAAAAATACTCATTTTCACTTACCGTTGTTTGTGTATAGTGGAGAGGATTCTGACGTGTACACGATCAAATACATCGAGCTTCAATTGCAAAACCAACCTCTGAAGCATATGAATGAAAATAACGTTAGGTTGTTTCGGCAGAAGCTATGTGTGGATGTATCTACTGACTATAAGTATCTACTAGATTAATTAGTTGAACTTGAACTGATGTATGGATGCAGTGTTATGTAAATTGAACCGACTTCGAGTTTTTTGTTGAAATGATTACCTAATTGTTGTTCCACTAATTGTTGGTGTATTTTTAGTAGTATTGTGTTCTTTTATCCATGTAATATAGAAGTGGTCTATGTAATAGTAAACTACTTATACTCTTTGTTGTTGTATTTTTTTGAGTACTGTGTTTTTTATCCAAGTACTATGAATTCTTTTTTTTTCTAGACCCATGATGTGTCATAGTACTGAGTCTGTTTTCCTTACTAGTGTATTTGTTTAAGTACCGTGTTTTTTGTCTAAATACTACGGAAGGTGTAATATTTGGCTTCAAAAAAATAAATAAATAAATGGGCCTAAATTTTGGCCCATGAGTCCAGCTCTTTAACAACAACTTAAGCCCATTCTTTTTCCTTGTCTTATGCTGGCACATGGGGTATAGTAGGGTTTAAAGAGGGAGAGGTGGTTGTGTATCGTGTACAGAGAGAAACAAAAAGGGGGGGTTTTGGTTCTTGGCATGGTGCGGCGGCATCTATTGGCAAAGAGAGATTGGAGATCAATCTTTGGTGGCTGTGCAAAGTTCAAGAGAGAAGGAATCAATTTGGATAGAGCAAGACCATTACTTTTTATTGGATCCATGTATGAAGTCATACGGCAACATCTCTTATGGGCATTAAATGCTTTAGGTCTTTCATAGTTTAGAAACAGCAAGAATCAATATTTGGTTACTGTGATGTTCGAGAAATCAAGAGATCAGGTAAGGTGGTTGTTGGGTTAAATCAAGAAAGAGGTTGGGTCTGTACACATTCAAGGTTAGCCACGGTGAAAAGGGATTTAAGGGCAGGTAATTTTTATTTCCTTCTTTCTCCTCTTGTTTCTTGTAGTATATTGGCAAGAACAAAGAAGAATTATGGTTATTGATTTCTTAATCTTGGAGCTAAGGGTTGGTAACAAAAGATTGAGTATTTTCTTTTGTAGATTATCGACTTGTAGTGAGAGGTAGGGGAAAATGGGGTATTTTTCCGGCGATCGGAGGTTCGCTGGAGCTCCGGCCGGTCACCGGAGTTTCGGCCACCGGGTGGTATGACCGACCATGGTCAGAGGGAGGGCCACGGAACCGTGACCAGCCACAACGGTGGCAGTCCAGTCCGGCCACTCACAGCCCAAGTGTGGCTGTGGGGCCCACTTGGCCGGGGTGCGGGTTTTGACGTGTCCAGGTGGTCTTGGGTGAACCCCGGATCGATAATTCACACCCGGAACAAATTATGGAAGTGATTCGTGGAAATTTGAAAATTGTAGTTAGAAACTTTAATTGCGGAATTAGAACGCTCGGACATCGGAATTTGATTCCGTCAAGTGCGTTGGAACACGTGAATTTAATTAGGAATGATATAAACGAAAACGGGAATTTTCGGAGCCCCAAGGGACGTTTTCCCGATCCCGGGCATATTCGCCAAGTCGGACGAAATGGGCCATTTCGGGTCATTTTGATAAGTTGAGTAATTGGGGATTAGTTTGGGTATTTCCTCTTTAAACCGTACTTGAATTATTATTAATTCTCGTATTACTTTGTGATCTTAGACGTTGTTCCCGAGCACGGCGCAGGAGGCTACTAGACGATTCGTGTTCTTCGCGTTTGGATAGCGGTTGAAGTAGGGAAAAGTAGCGAATACCGGTTTAATTGCAAAAAGTTACTAGTATGCATATAGGTTACTAATTCTCGATATAATATAGACCCGTATGTAGGATGTGAATAACTAGCGTAGTCTTATAAATATGGAACCACTTGCGGCCATGTCTTGCCGTAGGTGTGGGAATTGTTGTGCTGTTGTATCACATGTGGGTCCCTGGTTGGGCTCGTAGGATTGCGTGTTGGTGGTGATTGTCGTGACTAGTAGCTTGTAATGTTTGATATGTGGTATGTCCGTTGTTAAATCAAGGATCGTGATATGCTATGAGAACGTGGTGAATGTTGGTGTGAACTATTATTTGTGGTATGTGTGAGACCTTGTGATATGATCGGGTGAATGATAGACCGATGTGGTGTGTTCGGTAAGATTGTTCGGTATGGTATGCCGGTGTGATATGTTTCAGTATGATATGTTTGAGGATGTTGTTCCGGTTCGATATCGTGGTCAATGATGTTCCGGCACGATATGTTCCGAGGCGGTGTGTTCATGTCCGATATCTATATCGATGGATGGTTCCGATATAGATGTCTAGACCGAGGCTTCCGGTATGATAACTATACCGTGGAGGATTCCGGTATAGGATATCTAGGTCGAGGATTTGGTTCCGGTGCGATACATGTGCTGCATGTGTGATTCCGGCACAGGGGATCTAGAGCCGAGGAGGGTATTCCAGATCAATGTTTATACCGTACCCTGGGATGGTATGTGTGATGTGATTTGTACCCCGTGCTACGGGAAGATATACTAGACCGACGGAGGATTCTGGTCCGCTATATTATGAGTTGTACCCCGATGCTGTGTTCCGGGAAGCTGTCCAGCCCGATGTCGAGTTCGGACGACGTGATAAGTCGGGCTTTAGAGGCCGGCGCATTGTTCTGGAATACCACAGGTGGCAGTAATTGCCAATGACATTACTCTGTGTGTTGATTTGAATTGATTTTCTGAGGTGACTTATGCTTGCTATGTGATTCTCTGTGATTTGAATACATTTGTGTCTGAGTAGCCGTTCAGTATCGAGTTTGATTTCCAGGTTGTTCACGAGTGGGGTCAAGTGTGGCTGTGAGTCACTTGCTTAACTGGCTTTTATAACTGCTACTAGTATGCCCTAATTGGACGGTTACCCGTGGTGGTGAGAGGATAGCTCATCACCTTTACTACTTTTTCCTACTGAGCGAAAGCTCACCCCTCTTTTCTATTGTTCTACAGGTTTTGATCGCGATTTGAGTTAGAGGACGTCTCGGAGCGTGGGAGCTTAGCGAGAGTCCTAGTTGGATGTCTAGAGACGTACTTTCTTTTTTGTATTACACTTATTATTATTACTTGGTTTTCGAGTTTTGACTCTTGTTGAGCAAATATTGGTTTGATTAAAATTTCGGAGATCTATTTCGTTTAAATTCACTTTTATTATTATTATTTCTAGTTCACGTCTCGAGTCCGGTCAAAACCGAATTTGGGGCGTGACAGAAGGTGGTGAATGTCTGTAATAGTAAACTACTTGTACTCCTTGTTGTTGTACATTGTTAGTACTGTGTTTTTTTATCATGGTGCCATATTTTTTACTTAATATCGTGTTGTGTACTAGTACTAGTTTTTTTCCAATAGCGATCACAGTATTCGTTATTTTTGCGAAAGAAATGACTTTATTAAAATTAAATGTAAGGTACACATTAATCTAAATATAACTGAGGCATAGACGGTTATTTAAGCGAAATAAAAAGTAACAAAACATGTTGCTAATCTAAATATAACTGAGGCATAGACAGTTTATTTCTTAAATATATAAGTGAAATAAAAAGTAACAAAACATGTTGCTAATCTAAATATAACTAGGCATAGACGTTTTGTTTCTTAAATATCTAAGCAAAATAAAAAGTAACAAAACATGTTGTTGTAGATCCTTCAGCCTTCAATTTTTGGCTGAATACTCGCAGAAGTCCGTACTTTTTTTCCTTCCCACTAAAACCCAACCCATAACGGCAACAATAATGTTGTTGATTCTTCGGGATCTGGTTTAAGGGAAAGGCTATGGACATATGGCCTTGTTTCACCGCTTCATATTAGTTGTGCAATAAGGATGGTGGCATCAAGGAGTACCCACAACAGGCAGCGGTCGGACGGGTCCTTTCCAATGGATGGTTAGGCACAATGTTGAGTGCCACAACCATCCACGAGTCAAGAGTCGTGGCCACCGCTACCCTTAGCGATTCTTGGCTTAGCTACACCAAGCCGAAGCACCCACTGTATGCGGGTTTCTTAGGCAGAACGTTGAGTGTTAAGTGTGATCCTCGAACGAGAGTAGATGAGGGATCGTTGGAGACAACCGACAGAGACATGGACAACTCGAGAATACTATCCCTCGGTTGAGGAGGTTGCATATCCCGTTGAATAAAAAGGCAACAATGTAGGGTCAGCCGTGAGAATAATATTGTATTCGAGTATTGCCTATACGGAACTCGGACGGCCCCTGCCATGGCCATAGAGGCCATACCCTTAGTGATGGCGCTGAAAGGAAAGGGTGGAAGTGTGGGATAGTGAAAACAAAGCATTTAGATGGGAGGAGGTGGAGTCGATGGAAAAAAATAGAACCCTAGAAGCCCGTTAAATAGCCTTGGAGCCCCTTCAATGCCTTTAATGAAAAATAGATAATATGTGGTTGGGGCTTGGTTGGTGGCCGTCAGAAGCAACCACGCGTGGTTGGGGAGCAGGGAATGTGGGGCCGGTTTTTATGTGGTTGGGTTGAAGGGAAGGTGGGGCAATTATGAACACAGGAACATGAGATATGTGTACTAGGGTTTTTTGTTGTATTCTGATAATTATTGATCTGATGTGGATACTAGCATTGGGTTATTTTACACAGTACGGGTGGGTATATGCGTCATATTCTAATTATTGTATGTTTTTTTATTGTCATCCTTTAGTTATTGATCAGATGTGGATCCTCATACTTGGTTAGTATATACGTAGTTAGTTAGTAACTAGGTTGTTTCTACCCAATACTATGAAATACGTTTAAGTTTAAAGAATAAACAATAGTCAATATTGGCAAGTTTAAACAATAAGCTATCTTATATTCTAGTACTGGGTGTTAATTCTCAGTTATGTTCTTAGTATTGTATTTTTCTACCAGCACGAGGATATGCGTCTTAGTGTATATATTGATGATTTCTGGTTTTTAGTCTTAGTATTGGGTATAAGTATCTCAGTATTATGGGATGTTTTGTACTATTACCGTGTTGTGTCATGGTACCAGTTTGTTTTTTCTGGTGTCGATCACATCACTCGTTATTTTCCAAACAAAAAAATTATTAACATTTAAATAATAATTACACATTAATATAAAGTAACAGAACATGGAAACTGAAATACTAGAAACAACATTGTCTTTCGATTTTTGACTGAATACTCTCAAAAGTTTGTATTCTCTTCGACCTCATGTCTTTCTCTACCTCTATTGGGTAGATATGTTATGGCTAGATGGCTAGAAGAGAAGTGGGAGGCTGGTGGTTGGGGAGGCAGGTTGGTGGGATCCGGGAGCACTCACAAAAGGCACCGGCCACACCAAATTGTTGCACCTGATATGCGGGTTTTTAGGCAAAACGTTAGGTGCCACGCTCGACCGTCGAACAAGACTAGGTGAGAGATCGTGGGAGACCACCAGTAGAGACATGGACATCACCAGAATACCACCTATCAGTAGGGGAGGTTGTGAACCCAGTATGGTAAAGAGGTCGCAATATAGGATAGTCGAGTCGTGCCTAGACGAAACTCAGACAACAATTGGCATGGCCACATAGCCCATATGGTGTCGGATATGGCCGCGACATGATAGAGTGGGATAGAGAAAACATAGAATTTAGATGGCTAGTAGGAGGTGGAGACGATGGCAAAAATGGAACCCTAGGAGCCCCTTAAATAACCTTGGAGGCACTTTAATGGTTGGTTGGTGGCCAACGGAAACTACCCACGTGGTTGGAGATAAGGGAAGGTAGGGTCGGACGTTATGTGGCTGGGAGAAGGGAAAGGTTTAGGGCAATTATGGGCACAATAACGTTATCTTCCTGAAATTATTGATCTGTCGTGTACCATAATATTGGGTTGTTGTATCTAGTACGAGTATATGCGTAGTACTGCAAATGTTGATTTGTTGTGTATGCCATAGTATTGGGTAATGTTTTCACAGTACTATGAAATATGTTTAAGTTTAAACATTGACCTAGACCATATTTGTTCGTATAACACTATAACCGTCATAGACGGTATTGAGATGTCACATAGACAGGAAGGAAATGTAGGGGTTGGAAAACGAAGCTCGAAGTCCTGCTCATGATAGTGCCTAAACATTGCATCTGGAGGGCAAAGCGACCGATCCTGAACTGCACCAGTTGTATTGGGAGGATATACGTGAATCAGGGTTCCCTCCCAAGAGAAACCTTTGAATCTCTGCTCGCTATTTTTTGACCCTGCAAAAATGAAGTCACATAAAAAGGGTGCTTCGAATCTGTATGTTTTTCGCATGCATCAATGGAAGCCAGTGAAAAGGACGTGTTGGCGGCGGCTACAGGGATGGCTTTAGAGATGACGGCAGCTTCAGAGACGACGGAGGCGGCATTAGAGGCGACGGCTGCGACATCATAGACACCGGGGACGGCTTCATAGACGGCGGCAGCAGTATTAGAGACGGCGGCTGCGGCTTCGAGATTGCGTGGCTCCGAGGCGGTGAGGTCGATTGACGCCGAGCGAGTCATACGTCAAGCATCGGAGTTGAAGAGGGGACCAAACAAGATCGGGAGACTCTTCGTTGGTGGTGAGAGAGAGCCAACGTCGCGGTGGTTAGAGGCGGCACGAGAGAAGCCATAACAAGAAAACCCCTTATAGGACTCATAGGAGAGGTGCAGGGGTGAAGATGTATAGAAAAGAGAAGCATAACCACGACATAGGCTATGACTATTTCTTTGTGCGACGACAGAGAGCTCTCTACAGTTAAAGAGGGTTCGAGCTTAGTAATTTAAGTTTAGTTATCGTATAAGATATGAGATAATTATCCATTTGAGTTTAATAATCTATAAAATTATTATAATCATGGAGAGATATTTCAGAAGAATATCTGACTCCATAATTTTGATAAGAAGATGAAGAATATTTTTTTATTGTATTGACAATAAATTATTCTTTTTACAATATTATAAAATATGAAACTCCGACATCATGTTTTGTAATAAGTTTTAATTGTTATATTTTTATACGATCTTAAAAAAGTTATTGTTATTTTATATTGTTTTTATGTCAATTATTATTATAAAAAAATATGTCCCCCTCATTGAAAAGACTAGATCCGCATTATTATAAAAAATAAAAAAAAATATATACCCCCCCCCCCCCAAAAAGACTAGATCCGCCGCTCACAACCACACAACTTATGAACATCACACCAACCCCCCTGATTGTTACAAAACTTGTATTTCATGTGTATGGTAGTATCAAGTACCCGATTAGATGTATTACATAGCGATGATACATATATGCATGTACTTTACAACTACATTGGCTTAAATGAAATGAAATGGCTAGGAAAGGATCTCAAAGAAATAAACAAAACTCAAAAAGGCATGGTCGGGCAGGCTAGTGATGAAGTTCACATGAATCAATCTTTGGAGTTACATACAATAACCAGAAGAGAATTTACTAAATAAATAAAAGTTGCGGGAGTAGCAAAAAAGGAGAAATTCTTAGAGGTTCTTTAACTCATTAACATGAACATCTATTCTAGAATTCACATGGAATATATGGTAGTCTGATCTCCACTATCAGCATCAAAGATCACTTCTATGTATATATACCACATTCTACCCATCTATTAGTGTGCTAATTTAAAAAAACAAGCACCAACTACAATTATGATTTCATCTACTGACATGTAGCCAGCCCAATTGATCCAAACTCCTTGTATTCTCCTTCAATTACTATTTTCCTCTGGATAAATATGAACAATTTTCAACCATTTTGCTATATCGACTCCAGAAATAAGGCTTCCTGCTTGGTGGTTAGTCCGAGTTCATTTAGCGTCAATGCACTCTCCCCCTCACTGAAAGCACGCCGAGGGTATGGCCTCACCTGTTCATACAATACCAGCAAGGTTATGCCAATTTTGTCATTGCTTCTCCAATCCAAAAGCAATGCATAATCTGATTTTACCATCATCAAAGACTACACAGTATATCCTAAAAACCTACTAGTAAAGATGAGATTTACCAATCTGTAAGTGCCTGGTTTGACCCCTCTGCCAATGTCAACAAAGTCAAAAAGGAACTGCCAACCAAACATGAGTTGAATGAGGATAATACACAACAACGTAGAATACAACAATTAAGCAAGTATTGTTCCCTAATAAATCAATAAGTCTTACCTGTAGTCTGTCAGATTTAAGAAACCGCCTGCCACGGCGGACACCATCTGGCATTCTGACCACAAGGGTTATGGCATTCTCATCATCTGAAGCCGGTTCCTGAGGCAGAGACGCTTCTTTTGCTGCCAATTTTCTTTCGAACTCCTGGAAATGAGATTCAGATAGAAAATAGATAAATCCATTAGGAAGATAATATGCACTGAGAAAAGGAGTAGAATTGTTCTTCCTCTCCAGCAGAAAACTGTTAAGGATTATTTTAAGTAACACCTATAGCATAGTAAGCATACTGGGCATAGTTGTTCAACAACAACTTATAGACATTTTCCCAGTCAATCAGGGTAGGCTCCACCATGAACCAAATGCAGGTGACACTGAGTCACCCACATAAATACTTTTTCACCATTGTCTGTGATTGATTACCATATCCTTGTTGATACCCTAATCTCTACTGGGCATGGTTGTTATGATGCATAAATAAGAAAGATAGTTCATGATTCCAAAACATGGAGATAATTAGTTTGTCAAAATCTTATTCAGCTAGAACTCTAAACATCCTACAGAGAAATAATAATGGTGTGGAATGAATAAAGGAAATATTGAACTTTACAATTGGTGGTCAATGCCGTTCAATCATTACTGTCTCACATACATGTAGTTAGAATAACAGAACTTTGGAACTGATGCAATCCAAATTGAAGACACTGATGCAGCAGGTGGAACACCGGAAAAGGTGTCAGTGTCCGATTCCGACAAACTTTAGCATTTTTCGGGTCGAAACGGGCTCCGATGTTTTTCGGCCATCAAAGGTCGTTTGGAGGGGCAAATTCGTAAATTTGGAGTCTGGGTGATTATTTCCTTTTTTGTTTTAGGGTTTTAAGATTTCCTTTTTCGTATTAGGACTTTGAGATTTGATTTCCTTATTGTATTAGGACTTTGGGATTTAGTTTCCTTATTGTATTAGGTTTGGGGGTTTAGATTTACTATATAAGCACATGATGCTTTGATTTACTATATAAGCACATGACGCTCTGATTGTAAGACAGATTATTGAGAATTTATAAGAAAAACGAGTTTGAAACTGAATCTATCTCTTTCAGTATTCATTATGAATCAACTAATCTGACAAAAAAAAACTCCCTTTCCGCTACGCGCTCTACATCAGGAACTCTGCTTCCATGATAGTTTCCTAAGAAATTGATAATGACTACTCTGATTCAGTTAAAATTCTAATTAATGCGGCAGAACTAAATTACAGTGGCTTAATCCTCCAAAATCATGAATGTGCTCTTCACCTAAAGTTAGTAATTTAAACCCAATAGTCGTCAACATAATGGCGATCTTTATGAGGGGGAAATATAGGTAAATTGAGTTCGTCAAGTGATCCGTTTGAGTGATAAATCATTCAAGTAAATAAGATAGGCTAATTATGCAATAAGTCAAACTACGAACAGATGTAACTAACTATTGCACGTCATCACCAAAATGAGTAGCTATAGCTCAATTAACAGTACCTGTTCTTCCTCCAATTTCCTGCGATGTTCTTCCACTTGTAGCCGTTCTTCTTCCAGGGCAGCTTGTCTGGATGCTTCCTCTTCTAAACGGCGAGCTTCAGCTTCCTCCTGAGCCTTCAATTCTTTTTCTCTGTCAGCTTGAAGCGATGCAAGATACTCATCGTCCTGCATGCATGGATATTAAGTAAAACACTTGATAGTTGAAGTGGATCAACCATTGTTTAAATGCAAAATACAAACCTGTTGTTCACGAATCAAGCGCTGAGCTGACAATGTGGGTGATGGAGGACGAGGTGCTTGACGAGGATAAGGACCTTCAGGCCTCATAAATTGATGAGGTGCATAAGCAAAACGATATCCTGGTTCCTCGGGAATGCCACCAAACATTGCAGCCTCAAGCATCACTGCTTCATCATGTTCCTCAGAAGAGATACCTCCCCACTTACATGAGAGAGAGAAAAAATGTCAGCTGGTAATAAACATGATAAGTGTGATTTGAATCAGAATATGCTAAGAAATAGAATAACTTATGGATCACAAGCAAGGGAATATACCTCCTCAGGAAAGGCACTTTCATTCTGCTGAGAACTAGTACCTACATCAGGCTGCTCAATCCTTGATGGTGGGTTAGCCTCAATTCCTCCACTTTCCTTAGTTGATTCTAAGGAACCCAAAGGCATAGGTACTGTACTGTGCCTAACTAGAGGCTCCTCATTTTCAGCTTCATCTTGCATCGACGAGCTCCCAATCTCCAATCTGTACATACTCAAAGCACCCTCGTCAAAGTTCTAGACTGCAATATTGACAAGTACACATATAAAGGCTAAAAAAACTAATATCCATCAACCCTACACCAGAGAATTCATTTGGGGTGTATTATAAGCATTATGTGGTCTTTAGGTAGCAACAGAAGACATACCTTCCGTTTGGAGCCGCTATTTCCCCAAGCTTTACGATAGACGTTTCAAGATCAGGCACTCCAAATTGCATTTCCTGTCCATGCAATGCGCTCTCTTCCTCTGCTGTCTGGACTCAATTCATGCCAAATACGATTAAGAGATGCCAAGGTTTAGAAAATAAACAGCATAAAGTAACAGCAAACCTTTAAAGACAACGACACTGCATGAGCAAGTTCAGTATCCTCAAGATGAGGCCGGGGGTCACTGAAATCCTGCATTAGTATGATAATGTCTCAATACTTCAAACATAAACCTTATTATAACTAAGTGTGGAGGGAAACCCCATCCAAATGGTAAATTTATAGTCTCTTGCATCAAAAACATCATGTTGATTTGGATATAGTTCTCCCTAACCTCCTGTTTCGAGGCCTCAATGGCAGCTCGAACCATCTCTTCTTCAATATCATTGCCATAGTCTAGCATATCATATTCAGGAGCACTAGGTCTAGGACCTCTATCACGAGTAATAGTCTGTGTATCTGTACCAGCTGGAATAGTCTCCTCTTCATCATCAACTATGACAGTCCCATGGGATCCTGGGACACGTGTGTCCGCAGCTCCACTAACATCCTCAATTCTAGGACCATGGCCAGAACGTCCAGATGTTTGAGTGTCACCTATGACCTCTATAGGGATCTCCCTAACCTCTCTTGGATGCGAGACAATTGGGCCATTGTTTATTACATTAGCACTGTTCTCAAACAGACTTCCGCCAAAATTTGCATCAAGGAGTGAAAAGGGATTTATAGTTCTAGGAGCAGACAGAAGTGGTAAGGAAGGCCCCCGGGTTTCTAGTGGAAATGGATCTATATCCATGAAATCATTTGGAGGAGCAGAAATAGATTCTCCGCTAGCCCTGCGCAAGAGGATATGCAAAGAAACATCACATGAAAGAAAATAATACCAATAAACAACAAAAACAATATCTGAAACATAGAAATAAATTATTTTATGACTGCAAATTATATTAAATACCAAATTAGAATGCTGAGATAAAACATTCACTTACAAATTACTATCTCCTCCAGTGAAATATGCATCCACAGCTTCATTGAGATCACCACCATGTTCCTTTTCTCGAGCAACAATGACAGATTATTAGAATATGCAAAAGCAGACATTCTACAGTGGCACTAGAAATCGGACAGCTATGCATCTACAGTCAACTGAAGTGTCCCTAACCCCAACGGGAATTTCAGTGCACAGAGTCACTGATATAAGGTCTTATCATTTTACTGTACAAGTCATCAACTATAATATATCCTGAAACATGCAAGAATATAGTTTCCTCAGACATGTATGCGAATCAAAACTTGAGAAGCCAAAACAGATGCTAAATACTTCACGAAAACAGTTTTGTTGGTTTCAGATGCCAGCATACTACCATCTTAGCAAAGCATCATAAGACTCTTGGGTAATTTTTCTCTTCTAAAATGGCATGCCTTTTTTAATTCCATGTTCCCAAAAGTATTGCTGAAAATTGTGACAGAATGTGCTGAGAAACTGAATAGCTTGAAATCAATTATGTGGCACCTTTCTCAAATTAAATGTCTATCTGTCAAATGACTCAATCCAACTTCACAAATACAATTCAATCCCCAAATACCAACAATATCATTCTAAAACTACTTAAAGTATAATGTCAGCCCCAATAAATTAGCATTTAGTTCAGTAATAGCCAAAATTTGTAAATTTTAGCTCTCCTTTGAGACTCAGTATAATCAAACCCAGAAATAAACTGGTATCGGCCAAAGCTACTAAGAAAACCATGGCCCAGTACAAACAAACTGTTCAACCACATTTACAACATACTTGGCAATTCAAGAAAACCCTAATTAAGAACAGACAATAATCACACACAGAAAAAAAAATGAAAACTTAACAATAATGAAGCTATAATCACACCTGAATTCAATGTTCGAAAAAGAAAAGAAGCAACACATTAACAAGCTGATAGAACTGGAAATGGAATAAAATTACCTCGAGTCTCCGAACCGCCACGTCCTCGGGAGCACCGGTGATGCTCATGAAGGTGTCGATCGCTTCCTGATTGGGTCTTGCCATGAGAACCGAACGCTCAGGGCCAAATTTCAGCAACGATTTCAAGTGTTGTTGTGCGCTTATTTTCTCTTCTGGCGAAGAACAGTGGCAACGAATATTGGGATGAGTAATTGTTTCTACATTCTCCAATCTAATCTTCTACGTCTCTTCTTTCTATTTTCATTTTTCCTCAAATAAGTCATTTTGATTTAAAAGGAACTATGATTTAATTTAGATAAAATTATTAATTAAACTCTAAAAATTAATACCGTTTGTATGAAAACAAATTATATGATATATATCACGCAGTGGAAACGAGAAAAAAACGGTAGTGGGAAGAAGATATAGTAGGAGTTGCTTTCTGGTTTTCTCTCTCCTCCCTTCCATGGTTTCCTGCCATGACCTCTCTAATGGTCTGTCATGACTAGTGGTACGAGTCATGGTTTGTATTTGTTTTGGAGCAAATGGTCTTCTCTCTCCTCTAAAATAGCTCTTACCATGATGCCACGTCATGTCTGGATCCTGCCACGACCCGTGGTCACGCCCCCCTTTCAACGACGTCCTGCCACGACACGCCTGCCACGACCGTTGTGGATGCTCTAATGGTTGATTCACTGCACCTGTGTTCTATTGCACCGTCTGCATCTCTAACACCTCATTGATGTCTTGTCAATCATGGTTGATTCCCCCACCACCACCGTCTATAGTTTTTTTTTGTGAAACCAAATTTTAAGGGGCGGGTTCATAAGAGGTCTTTGGGTGTGATTCTGTGCACATCGTCATGGGGGGGAGTTGAAGATGGTCGTAGAAGAGAGAGTTTTGCTGGAGGAAAGCGGAGGACCACGATGGGAGCCCATACATCATATTCATGCATGATATAATATATATATATATATATATATATGGTGGCTATCCAGTAAAAACCCTCCTTATTGTGCAAACTACGAACCAATCTAAGCCACAGGATGCGGTCAAAGTGACGTCAGCAGAGCGCGCGCGATGCTAACACGTGGCAGATGCGCCCGCGCCTCTGCTCGCGCGCGTGAGCGTGTTGACCACGCGCGCGCATGGTGCTAATAGTTTGGCGCGCACAGTGCTAATAGTTTAGCCAGTGCCAACCTATTAGCACTGTGCACCCAAACTATTAGCACTATGCGTGCCACGTGTCAGCACTGTGCGCGCGCGCCCACGTGTCAGCACCTGGTGAGTTCGTAGTTTGCACAATAAGGGGTGGTTTATATATATATATATATATATATATATATATATATATATATATATATATATATAGGAGTACAATCACGTGCGGACCAGCTGTTACGGTGTGAACATGTGAACTCACAAAAACAATGTATATGGTTTGAGAAAATAGCTACTCCGGTTTGAGATGACTATTCTCAGACAAAAAAAAATCTCAAACCAGAAACGCTATTTTCTTAAATTATATTTTCTCAAAGTAAAATGTTGTTTTCTCTACTTCTTTTTCCTCAAACTTGGACGCTATTTTCTCAAACCATGTTCTTGATTTTCTCAAATAGGATTTGAGGTTTGCAGGGTCACACCATAAGGGAAGTTCGCACGTGAATGTCTCCATATATAGCTTTTGTTTCAGAAAACTTTAATGATGAAAAGTAATTTCATTATGGTCATGGTTTCATAAAATGTTCAACTGTGAGTAACTCCAAGAATTATGGCAATCTCCGAATGAATGAGACTATCTTATATGAAGATGTGATGCGCGTCTTCCGCTTCAAAACTTTTGATTCCAAAGTCGAGGTTATATATTATGAGAGAGAGCCATACTTAATGATTCGGAGTTCACATCTCTAAACTTACACATGGCAACACCCATCTTATCATTCCCGACCTTTACAGACAATTGCTCCAGAGTTCGCATCTCTAAATTGAATTGCTTTACCTTGATGGACGTCCTTTGCCAGTGGTCCTTAATCTACCTCTCGGTTCGTAGTGAGGCAGCATTAGGGGCCGATTGGACGCAGTAGTTGTAACCATTCAGCTAGTAACAAATGTTTGGCCTCGAGCGAGCATGTTCAACCCACACAAGGGCCAACACCATTTCTTCTTCTTCAGGTGACCATAGAAAGGTTCAACAGTGGCGTCCATCGGCGGTTCGGTTGAGAGGAAACTATTTGAGGAATTTGGGAAAAGAGGAGTCGATGGTGGAAGTGGTGGTATTTATATGGGAGGAGGTGGAGAAAATGTCACCGAACCGTCGGCCCTAACAAGGGAATTTTGGTCTTTGTTAGTGTTGTGAAATTATGTCATGAAAACCAAGGAATATGGAATGAAGAACACATTCATGTGAGAATGTTGGCAAAATGACATTCAAAGGCAAGATGCAATTCAATCCCATAATAAGTTTAACGGATATGCACCAGAAATTTAATCGATGATATATAACGAGAAATAAATAATTTGAAGATAAAACCTCATTCATCGAACGGAAAGAAACAACTAAAGTTCATTAATCGAAAACAACAAATACGGAAATTCAGATTTGGTATTGAAAAAACAATGAGGCACTAATTGAAAGAACACCGACACATCACATTTCAAGATTATGGCACAACATCGCAAGGGTATCATAGTGGGCCTGAAGCTCCTGAAGGTTCATAGTCAAAGTATCATTCGTCATCTCCTCCTTCCAGATATCTAAGTATGATTGGAGGTTGAGGATGAGTTTGAGCTTCAATTCTAGCGCATTACAGACTACTTGTTGGGCCTCCGCAACACTTGAGACAATCTCTTTTTTCTCTGAGACTTTTCCTTTACCTTTGAGTCTTGAAGCTTTGGCAGCCTTCTGACCTATAAGCCGAAGATATTCCAAACCTAAGCTCATCCCCGTGGTGCGCTCACTGTCATCCCCAGTTGTGTCTTCCTGACTACGCTTGATCGATTCGCTAGATGGTTGGAAAGGCAACTTTGGTTCCCACGGCTCTTCATGCTCCACTACGCCAGGTACGACAAAGTGCCTTGAAGTCCACTTGTGGTCATTTCGGACAAGTTTCCACCAATGCTTCCACAGAAAATCGTGCCCTTCCTTAGCCTTGTATAACTCCTCGACCAACACCATAATTTGGTCATTAGATTGACCTCTCTTGTGATTTTTGATGGTGCGTTTGTAGTGCCCTTAGACATTCATCACTCGTGGGTTCACGTTGTTCCAGTGGTACTTGTACTTCTTTTCAGACCGCAACAGATCATTTGGTCCACGCAGTGCAGCGACTTCATTCCCGATGGCATCATATTACTTCACGTTCGTCTTGTTATTCCCAACAATTGAATCATATGAATTTACCATCCACGAGCGAACAAGAGAGTCGTCCTCCTTTACGCTCCATTTTGTGCGTTTCTTTTTCGCTTGCACCTTGCTCATTTGAGTTGTCTGTGCTTGCGAACCTTCTGGTAAATGGGGATTCAATACCTCAACGGCGCCTTCGGTAATGATGAGACTTTCTTTACTTGTCCGGATGGAGTCTTGGCTCTGAGGGAAATTCTCTTGTGTTTCCGGGACGTAATCGGAACCCATTGAGCACAAGAAAGGATCTCAACTGTACTCCATTGCCAACGAAAAGATACGAATATAGAGAAAGAATATAGTAGTATTTTGGGAGGATTTGTGTTGGTGTATGAAAATAAAAGGATTGCTTGTTGTTTATATAGGGGAGAAGAAAAAATTTGCCTCTACCGACACATCCACATGACATCACCAGACAGGTTGGCAACGTTTGACACTGCTATCGAGGTAGTCAGCGTTGATCGTTGACTGCCTACGGCTCTTTCCGCTGGTGCATGGTGTTGTCAGTAACGTAACTGACGCGCGTCTCTACCAGCAATCCGTCAACTATCATTCAACTATACACCGACACTTGTCTCTGCCAGCGAACCGTCTGCGACTGGAGATGCTCTTATATTAAGAAATATGTATCTTTAGGACATGAAATGAAGGTTCTCAAGTTAGTAAAGTCTTTATATGAGCTAAAATAAACACCTAAGCAATGACACAAAATGTTTGATAATGTCATGCTAGCTAATTGCTATAAGATAAATGAGTGTGACAAGTGCATATATGTTAAGACCACAAATAAGGGGTATATGATTCTATATTTGTATGTGGGTGACATTCTAATCATAAGGAGAAATGATAAGATGGTAAAGAGGACCAAAGACTTGTTAAACTCTAAGTTTGACATGAAAGATATATGACTCGCTGATATGACTTTAGGCATCCAAATCAAATGGTCATCTGATGGTATCATGTTAACCCAGTCACACTATATAGACAACCGAGAGGGGACTTACTCCAAATTCAGGCCGTTATAAAGCTTGGTTCTATGACTTATGCAAAATTGGACTGATGGTTACACTTAGACCTATAATGACTGAGTTGAAGAATAGGAGGATAGAGATTAATTGTCTCATACTCAATTTTGATGCACGAATTTACGGTGCACTGATAAGCACCTTTAAAAGCCCACGAAAGATCAAGGCAATGATCTTGGTGTTTGAAGACATGTATATAAAGGGGCTTATGAAGCTAGCTATGTTGTCCATTTCAATTCATTCTATCACAACCACCATGGAGAGGCCCAATTTTGGTGTTTACATAAGTTCAGTATGTAAGAACCGCCCCCGGTCGATCCCGGTCGAACCGGTGATTTTTAGCGAAAGTTGACCTTCGGCCGGAAAAGTCAACCGATGACTCCGGGAGTCATTCGGGACCTTTTCGGGACCCAAAAATCTAAGTCGTCGTCACGGTTAGCTTAGTTGGGTCGTTTCCTTTCATATGACTGACTTTGCGAAAAAGTCAAACCCTGGTCAAACTAAGGCTAATTAACGACTAAACCTAACTAAATTAAAGGTGCTGGAAATTATTAAGGGCAAGGTGGCCCCCACTAGGACACTTGTCCATGGTGGCTTGGAGGAGAAGAAATGGGTCTCTAATGACCCATTTGGCCTTATAAGTGCCAAATTAGAAGAAAGGAGCAAGGGGGACCTTTTGGTAAATGCAACCTTAGGTTTAAGACCCTTTTGGGACAACATTTCAGCTCATAATTCTCCTTGGTGGCCGAAAATCACAAGAGGAAGGGAGAGCTTGGGAGCTTCATTGCTTGGAGAAGAAGATAGTGAAGAAAGGAAGCAACTTTGAAGGATTTTCTTCACCAAACCTCTTCAAAACACCTCCATCTTCATCCTCTTTCCATTTCCAAGGTAAGTGACCTCTAACAATCCACTTTCAATCAATTCAAGGTTATGGGTTTCCATGGAAATGTCATGAACTAGATAGGTTTTGTTTTGTTTGTTGTTAGATGGTTGTTTTGATGAAGTTTATTGGAGGTTTTAGTTAAAAATAATTGATTTGTTGATGTTTGGAGGAAACCCATTATGGGTATTGAAGTTTGAGGGTTTTGGTGACTGATTTTGGAGTTTGATGAGGTTAGAAATGGAGTTTTTGAAGTAGATTTTCGGGGAAACGAAGTTGGGGAAGAAGAAGTTGGGTCTGCCCAGATTTGGCACGGAAAGGGCCTCTGGCCGGCCCTCTGAGCGGCACGGAGAGGGTCCCTGACCGGCCCTCTGAGCGGCACGGTCCGGGTCCCAGACTGGCCCCTTGAGGGGCACGATCCGAGCCTGGTGCCGGGCCTCTGAGGGGCACGGTCTGGGCCTGGTGCCGGGCCTCTAAGGGGCACGGATCGGGCCGAGTGTTGGGCTTGTAGGCTGCCCGAATTGGGCCTTGTTCGAGCCCAATTTACCCTTTTGGCCCAAGTTTTGTCGTTAGGGGTAATTTAGGTATTTCTCATTAAAACCGACCTTGAATGTTTATTAATTCTAGTATTAATCTATGATCCTAGACTTTATTCTCGAGCTCGGAGGAGGAGACTTCTAGGCGTTCGCGTTGACTAAGCTTTTGGAGAGCACTTGAGGTAGGGAAGAGTAGTAAATTTCCGTTTTAATTAAAGAATGCTAATAGTATGCATATAGGACGTAATAACCGGTAAAGTCTTAGCTTGCATATAGGATGTGATTAACTAGAATAACCGCTTTCAATTATGGGAATTGTCGTGCTGTAGAATCACATGTGGCCAAGTCGGGCCTTAGGATTGTGTGTTGGTTGTGTTTGATTGTGGTTAATAGTCCTTAGATGTCGATGTGTAGTATATTCCTTGTTCACTTTAAGAATCATGGTAGGCTTTACGAATGTGATAAATGCGATAGGGATTGTTGTCTCGTGATATGATTGAATGAATGAATGTGGTGATTGGGTTATGAATTGTTGTCTGTGATATGATCGGGTGAATGATAAACCGATGTGGGTTGCTCGGTAAGTGTTTCGGTAAGCTTGATGGTATGATGTATTGGTATGTTTGGTATTGTATTGTGTGATATATTGGTTGTTTTACCCCGAGATGTGTTTCCGGGAAGATATCTAGGCCGATGTGCGTTTCTTGTATGATATCTTGTTTAACTTTACCCCGAGGGTGCGTTTCCGGGAAGATCTCTAGGCCGATGTGCGTTTCCGGTATGAGGTATGTTGTTGTTGCCCCCAGGTGTGTTTCCGGGAAAACACCTAGGCCGATGTGCGTTTCCGGTATGGTGTGTTGTTGCTTGCCCCGATGTGCGTTTCTGGGAAGACATCTAGGCCGATGTGCGTTTCTGGTATGATGTATGTGGTTTCACCCCGATGACTGTGTGTCTGGGAAGATATCTAGGCCGATGTGCGTTTTCCGGTATGATATGTTGAGTTGCGTGTGGTGATCGGAGTATCTTGGTTTACATATTCTGTTGTTGATCTGTTTCGTTAGCGTGATTCTTTTATCGTTAATGTTGGGTTCCTATTGATTTCCATTTGTGTTGTCATTATTAGCAGGGGTTATTAATCGAGTTATTTTGATAACGGAGCGGGAGTCTTTTCCTTTACTATTTTTTCCTACCGAGCGAAAGCTTATCCTCTATGTTTACTGTTTTACAGGTTTCGATCGTGAGTCGGTCTAGAGGATGCCTAAGAGCTCGGGAGCTCATTGAGAGTTCGGGGATTTATTATGTAGTGGAGACGTACTTCCATTTTCAGATTAAACATTGTCCTTATTTATTTGGTTTTTGAATTTTTGACTCGTATTATCAGACTTTTATTCAGAGATTCATGTTACTTAAATTTTCTTTTATCATTATTTTATTATCACTTTAGTTCACGTCTCGAGTCCGGTCAAAACCGAATTTGAGGCGTGACACAGTAGTGGGAAGTAGGAAGCAAAACGAAATGGGATGGGTTGCTAAAATGAACCACAATGGGGTTCTGGTAGCATGCGGTGTTAGAAATGATGTATGACATCTAATCATGATGAAGTGTGGGTTTGAATTTAATGGAACCACTGGTGGTGTAGGTCTGGTCATTGAAGAGACTCAAAGTAATAAGGGTGAGAATATGCGTGACCAAGTGAGCACAATAAAAAACCTTGTTATTATGAATTTTATGACATAATATGCGTATGTGGTTTGGGGTTCTAAATGTAGTGATGGGTGTGGTTGTTGAGAATTTGCGTCAGCTTCATGTGTTTAGAAGAAATAAGAGAATAACAAGCCATGGTCGTAGAGGAACCATGTATTTGGGTTGACTAAATTGGTTTCTGAAGACACTGATATTGTTATAAAATTATCAGGTGCTTAGTGTTATGCAAGAAAACTTGTCATGGCATTGAATTGCAATTGATTGTTAGAGGGAGAGATGGAGCATTTCTCCACACCAATTTTACTGACTGGTTGCTAACAACATGCTTGTGGTCAAGCCTGTTTGAAGGAGTAGTGTTGTTATGATTACATGACTCATAAGTATTTCATTGCAATTTGGTTTAGTTTCTACCTCAGTTTACCTGTCATGGCACGACCGCATGTCTTAATCCGATTGAGTGAGGCCATAAGTGGTTTCCTCGTTAACGTCATCATTCTCGAGTGGTCTTGAGCTCGACTGGAAGAGGTGTGGAATGCAACGTGTGTGGGAGTGTGAGACCAATTCTGTTAGTGATTGAAAGGTGTTATAAAAGGCATGGATTAGTTCATTTTATGCAATATCTGAAATGTTATTTCTTTCTAATTGATAACCTAGTCTAGCTTAGCTTCTCTTCCTCTCTTCTTTGTAACCATCTCCGTGACTTTCAATACATGTCTCTGCAATTGAGTTCCAATTAAGCTTACATGCATATAGATTTCGCGACCTCTTCTTTAAGTCGAGTTTCGCGTCTCTAGTTCCTTTTTTGGCGGTTTAGTTTTGTGATTCTATTTGGGGCTTTCTCTCTTGCATGACTTATTTGGTAAGGGTTGTTTTGTCATTTAAAACATATTTTAGTCAAACTTAGTAGAAAACCAAACAGAAAAAAGAATTTTGGTAACTTTTGAAAGTTTATTGAGGTTATATGAGGGAAAAAACAGTACATTGAGACTACTTTGGTTATAGAATATAAGGATTTTTTTTAATCTTTTTCCTATTTAAAATGAAGTTTAGAAGCGAGATAAATTGTCAATTTGTTTAAATAAATATAGGGAAAATTTTAAACTTGTCATTCTAAAATAGTTTTATTTTCGAATGAGTAACTTGAATAAAAAAATTTATTTTTAGTTTAATCATTTCCATCCATTTTTGGATGTAAAACATATCCTTCTTGTTCTTTAAACTCTTTATTTGAATCATCCTCAAATCATACATTTTCTTCGTATTCTTTCCTCCATTGATTTATGAGAACATTCATGAGTAGGGCCGGGCAAAAAATCCGACTAATCCGACCCACCCGCAAAACCGCCCGGCCCGCGGCCCGAATCTCACACATCCGTGGGTATCAGATCGGATTTCGGATCAAAATAATTCAGATCCGCGTCTACTTGGGCGGGTTTCGGATCCTGGATCAGGGATCTGCGGGTCATCCGATCCGCCCGCAACCATTATTAACTTCTGTTTTTAGCCGTTAGATCTTGTAAGAGATAAGATTTTCCTAATCTAATGATATGGATAGGAACACGTGGTGTTCTACTCACCACCCACATGTAGACCCACTAACTCAATCATCCATTTAACATGATTGTGGCTCCCAATTGCCGAACCCTAATCCTCTCTTTCACCTCTCTCTCCTCTTGCTTCTATTTTTTTTCTTCTGAATCTCTGATTTTCTTTTTTGTTTCTCACTCGTCCTTCAAATCTTTCCACTATCTACTGGATGTTGCTCCATCGGAAACTCTCCTCTTCAGTTCAGATCCTGTTCGAATCGGAGTCATGTTCACTCACAGGTTAATATCGTTATCAAGGTAATGGATTATTTTTCTTCACTATTCTTTGCTACGACTACCATGTTGTTCTGGAACAAGAACACACTGTTAACTTATTTAACAATAACAATCAAAGTTTTGTTTTGTTTTAGGGCTTTTATATTAAGTAGATTAGTTGATGGTTTTTTATAAGTTTGTTTCACTAATTTTGTATTCCAATATTCTAATTATTACTTTCTTCGATTGCAGGAACATCGATGAAGGGATGAATAACACACTCGTTTTGACTCTTTAAATAATTAATTATCATTTTTAAAAGTTAACCTAAAAATGAGTTTGGATCTATAAAATTAAGGAAAGTGCTTGTACCGACCATCTGTTGAACATAGTAACTAGTTGGATTGAACATTCATTTGTGATTTGTGATTTGTGCATTAAAACCTTGAACGTTGACATCCATATGGACGATAAGGAAATTTAATTAAGAAAGGTATAAAAATGAAATTTAATTACGAAAGGTACAAAAATGTTTTATCAGATCTTTGAATGAGCTTTTTACTAAATCTAATCGTCCAGTTTTAAAGTTTGATCGGTGAAGTTGCGGGTTTCAGTTTTAGACCCGATCCGCCCGAGACCCGATCGAACGGATCCGCACCAGATATGTCGATTCGATGGGCGGATCTTAGGCTGAACTGATCCGATCCGCAGATATGCGGGCGGGTTCAAGTATGTGCGGGTCGGGCCGGATATCCGCCCATGCCCACCCCTATTCATGAGTATTTGAGGATTTACGTTGGGTATGATTTGCAGAGCACAAATCAAAATGAGTGGGATTTTAAGAAGATGAGTTTGTAATAAGTGATGGATGGATAAAAGAAGAGGGATTATGTGGGTGATGGAAGGATAAAAAAAAGGATTATGTAGGTGATGGATGGATGGAAAAAGAAGGACTATGTGAGATACTTGGATGAAATAGGTACGAGGGATTGAAAATCAGTGGCATGATTTTGAAAATTTGACTGTTAATGATGAGTATTACGGACTTTTTAGTCATTTTGAATGGAAAAATAATGGAAATGACTAAACTAAAAATAAAACTTTTCCATAATAACGAAAAAGAAAAAAATTAGAATACTCATTCGAAAATAAAACTATTTCAAAATCGCGAGTTCAAAATTTCCCTATAAGCATGTACAATGAGGGGATCATGTGTGTGGATAATGGTGTGCGAATCATGTGGTGACTAGGATGATTTGTGGATGCGAACCCCTGAAAAATCAGGGTGGTTCCACAGTGAGACAATCATGTATGTGGATCATGATTTGCACAAGTGTTGAGTGAATGCTGATTGAATAATTAATTATTCTTTTACTGAATTTGTTTAATTCATATTTGAAACGGTAAATACTAAATAAAATTGAAAAAATTGATAAAATTAATTAATAAAAAAATAAATGAACTAAAATGCAAAACTAATTAATAAATAAAACTAATTAACTAAAATGAATAATTAAACTTGAAATTTCGTTACTCTCTGAATAGTATATCAAACCATAATGCTTTTGGTACATCAAATTTATTAACTTATCTTACTCGTCGTCGTCGTCTGAGTCAAGGTAAGTCTCTCCAAACCGACCCCATATGTGCTCAAGAAGGTCATGTTGGAGTTGCCGATGAGTCTCATCATTTGCGACCCTGAGTCGAGCACACAACCGTTCTCGGTAGGGAAAGGGCCCTCCTTGATGACATCGTTGAGGGGTATTTATAAGTGGGAAAAAAATATATTTTTTTTGTATTTATTTTGATTTAAAAAAATAGCCGTTAAGGACCGTTGGGGGCAACGGTCCAATTTTTTTTTTTGCTTTAGCTTGGCCACGTGGTTATTGGATAGACAAGAACCCACGCACCACAAAAGTGGTTCGTGATTTCGACCTCGACACGTTCTCGCTATTCGCGAATCACGCACTCCACACCGTGCGATTCGCGAACCACGTTCTTGCGAATCACAAGTCGTGGTTCGTGTTGTGGGTTCGCACGGTGCAAGTGCTCTAAGAGCATCTCCAGTGGTAATAGTCTGCGCAATAGTTTAGAAGGGTTGTAGGAGCACATTTTGAGTTTCTCTCTCCTCCAAACCACCACCTCCTACAACTACCTCTCTAATAAAAAAACAACTAGTAGCTATTTGGAGCCATTGTTTGCACTTTTAATAGTTGTTTACGTTTTTATTTTATTTTTTCGCTGCCACGTGTTGGCGTGTGATTGACATGTTGAGTAGCCTTGGGTTTGCGCCAACTAGTCACGTCGTTGCAAGGATCTGAGACGATACGCTGCGTCGACACGCCAAACTACAACACCTGTATCGACACGCCGTGATAACGAACCGCTGCAAGACCTACGATGACACGTCTACAACAGCCCTCCAACGACAGTTGGAGGTGCTCTAAATATGATAGATTATCAAAATTAAAGGCAAGGTTTGTTTGCCTGTCGCACATGCCCACCGCACATGTCAAAATACGACAGCGTTTTACCCTAACAGAATTACAGAACGCCATCTTCAGGCTAGTCCTTGATCCGTCTCTTCATCGTTAGCTCTGAAGGTTGCCGAAACGACTCACAGTCACAGTCCTCGTCTCAGCCTCAGCCGCCGATCTGAAATGGAGGAGCAAGGCGCGGAGAAGAAGAAGACGGAGAAGTCTAGGTTCTGGAATTGGGCCATAGCATCAATCGCATTCAGGCTTGTCCTCATCTATTTCCCTAAAAATCTCAATCTTTCCTCTCGCCCCGAGGTCTCCACTCCCGTCAACAGTATCCGTCGCCGTAGTCTTTCTCTCTCTCTCTCTCACGAATTCTTAATTCTGCATCTCAAAATATTTTTCTTGTTTTGTTAATTTTGGTTTCATGTTGTTTGTAGTGGCGGAAGGTTACTGGTTGAAGCAGTCATCAATGTCTCCTTACGCAGGTTTGAATTTGCATATCAATTGAATTTTATATAGTAACTAGAATGTAATTTTCGTTTGTATGTGTGTGTATAACGTAGGTTGTCTTGTGTTTCCTGATTACCAGGATCTATGTACCATGGTTCTCCTTTGTTACTGTCAGTTCTTGGGCCATTGACTGTTGTAAGGTAATGCTTAAGCTTCATTGTTATGGTTCTTCCACTCTAGCTTCACTGTATCTGAAGGTGATGCTGGAAAAAATATGGGTTTTTTTTAGTGTACTAGTTATGCGTGCTTCTGTAGGATCATAATTAACTCATGAACTTTTCATCGTGTGATGCAGAATAGAAGGCCAGCCAGATCAGCTTCTATGCAGGTAGTTCATCCCTGTTGAGATGCTTAGGTTTTGTTTATCATAGCAGTAGAAAAAGGGTGTTCCAGAAAAGGAAATTGAGGTGGAACATGTTATAGATGCATCACTATAAAACATGGGGAAGAACTTGAAATACCTTTTATGCTGGATGATGTTTGCTTAAAACTAACTACCCTTTTACTTCAAGAAAAGTTTTAACTTTTATTGATGAATATTTGCTAATGTTATGAATCTCAAGGAATTGTTTTCAGTGTCTCAAAAATTCATATTATCATTTATATAAGACAATATGTGGAAAAAACATTTGTATAACATAGGGAAAATATTCTGTCTAGTCAAACCAAGCCAAACAATTGCAACAGTTGTCACTGATTGGATTTGAGTATGATTTCTGCTCTATGTTCCTTGTTGAAGAGACTCAAATTTTCTAAACTGTTCTCTCTTCTTTTTTTCTGGGAATTTCAAACATTTACTGAGACACTTTGTACATTTCAACTCATTTTTGGAACAGTTTGCTTTTAGTGATGGCAGATATTATCAGTGCAATGCTTATTCGTGCTACTGGCCAAAAACTTCAGACGGCATACTATCGAAGCTTGAAATTGTTAGACCTTGAGGCAGAATTGAAAATTTCAGGTAATTGCAAGTAGCATTATGCATAGATTACCAAGGCTTTGCATGTAGTAGGGGTATGGCTAGATTACTAAAGGGCCCGTGTAGCAAAATAGATCAAGTAATTACTAGAGATGGATATTTATCTAACTCAAATCTGTGATATGGGGTTGTGTTGTTAAACTCTAAGGAACTATCTCCCCATTTCAAGTAAGTGAAGTACAGTGACTTGTGATGAATTGTGTAAAGTTTGAGCCTCTATTAGGAGAGTAGGGTTAGAATCATTTTTTGAAGATGCAGTTGCCAAGATTTGGTTCAGTATATGAATAACAGAGTGAACTACATTTTATTGTAACAATGTCGAGAGAGAGAGACGTATTATGGGAAATATAAAAACTTGCATGGTTGTCTTGCCATTGGAGTGGGCATTGCAAGATATCAACTTCTATTTCCAAAAGATCTGCCCTCATCATACCTAATTTACCTGTGCTCACCATTTATTTTGGCATGCATTCCTTATGATTGAAATTCAACCTGTAGTTCTGCCCCTATCAAGCCCTGAGCATAGTCTTTGATCAGAGAATTAATGATTTTTATGTTGTTTCCAGAGTCCCTCTCTTCTGGAAATGTTGCTGCTCTTGTGTACTTATGGAATCCCTTCACTATAATTTCATGTGTGGGTTTGTCCACATCTGCAATTGAAAATTTGGTCATTATATTGTCTCTTTATGGAGCATGTGCAGGTAAGAAGTTAAATAATCTTTGGCTAGTACTAAACTATTTCATTTCATGTACTAGTATGTCATTGATATATATGTATATGCCTTTGCACTTCAATGGACGATAGGAAAAGCTCCCTTGGCAGCTTTTGGATGGATCATGGCAACTCATTTATCCCTTTATCCTTCAATTCTTATTGTTCCGGTATGTTTCTTCGCCAGCCCCCCAAAAATTTGTTTGTTATATGGGGCAGAAGTAGAAAATGTGTTGTAAATCTCCCTTGTAAACCACTTCTGATTTAATAACCTCTTTGTTTGTATTTCCAGCTAATTCTTTTATTAGGATATGGTCCAGATGGTCCTCCCAGGAAGTTATCCCAGCAGATGCACAGTAAATTTGTAGAGAACGCGTCAAGTGATGGCCTTTCTCAACAAAAGGAAGTGAAAACAGCTTTACCCTCTATGTTCTCATGGAGGCCGGTCATTCACTTCACATTCTGGGCTGCCATTTGGTCAGCCTATGTGTTATTCCTTTGTGGTATCTCTGTTAAAGAGTATGGTGGCTTGTCAGAGATGTTTAAAAGGTATTAACAAGACTGCGTATTTGCAATAAAGGAAATAGGAAGGTGATATAGACCCCAAAAAATAAAAATAGTTTGTACATAATGTCATTTTTGCCACGTAGGAGTTAGCTAGATTGTTATATGCCCTTGCATCGTTTTGCAGAACATATGGATTCATCCTCACTGTGGAAGATTTGTCTCCTAATATTGGTGTTCTCTGGTAAGCTCAAACTTGCCTTACATGCAGAGTGTAGAAAGTTTTATTATAATTATGCTTGTGCTGATACAGTCATGTCTTGGTGCAGGTATTTCTTTGCAGAAGTCTTCAATTTTTTCAGAAACTTCTTTCTGATTGTGTTCCACGCAAATATTTTATTTATGATACTGCCATTAGCCATACGTCTGAAGCACCGACCCTGCTTTATGGCTTTTGTGTACATTACAATCTCCTCAATACTTAAATCTTACCCTTCAGTAAGTTTTAATTTTCTTGAAGCTTTATTTTTTTTCATCCTATACACAAGTTACAAAAAGTTATTTTCCTTGAGAGATGAATCTTTTTTTCTTTTTGTAATCTTGAGAAACTAAACGGCTCTCCATTTCTGATGTTTATGTATTAGGTTGGAGATTCAGCTCTGTACTTCGGTTTGTTGGGACTGTTTGTTAACGAACTAGCAGGCAAGTTGGGAAGCTCTCCTTTGTTTATTAGTTTGAAAGGCTTTAGCGTCTTAGATCTTTATCTTTATATTTGCAGATATGAAGTTCTCCTTCTTCCTCTTCTGTGGATATATTGGGGTTTCCCTCCTTAGTTCTGTGATGCACAACCTATGGATATGGAGGGTATGCCATTCTTCCGAGCTTACCCTATGTAACAAAAGGAGAATTTTTGTTATAAATTATAACTTATCAATGAATTTTGTAGGGTACTGGCAATGCAAACTTCTATTTTGCAACCGCTATGGCTTATGCTTGCTTGCAGGTATGCTACATGTCAACTGTTAATGTTTTTTCTCCCTCTTGCTTTCTTGATTTTTGCCCGAGCCCATCAGATTATTCCGAAGTAAAGCATGTATAAACTTTCGTGTTAATTATTTTATTGCATATAGGTGATTCCATGACAGACACTACAAGCTAACATAGACCATTTTGTCATATCAATTTATTTTTTCTTGTGAAGTTCATCCTTAATTTCATCTCTTTCCTTCCAAATGGAACCAGTTAAGCACTCAAGTTAGCACTCATGTTAGAGAGGTTATGAGAAGCATTTCAGTAAATGAGCTTGTTTAATGAAATGAGTAAAATCAGACCTTTTTCTTGTTTCTGTAGAATCATCCATAACCCCCGCACTTCAATAAGTTCTTCAAATATTGCAATATGGTTTAACCTTTTCATCTCTATTTCGTAAATTTGCCCAAATTAGGTTTGGGCCTTTTCCTATGTTTTCACAATCATACTCTTATTGTAGAAATTAGAGCATTATGATGTTAAAGGTGTGGATATACAATGTCATAGCATCTGTATGTGATATGGGTGTGTTTCTGGCAATGTAACTTGATGGGCTTTGCAACATCAATTCTAAACATTAATTATTTTCTATAGTACTACGTAACACAAGTGTGCTTTGATGGGTTGAAACTCAATTATTGAATCACATTCACTTACCAATGTATCTACAGAGGTTTTCTTTTTCGCCTAATGCATGCTTGGCACTATTGTGCAGATCATTTTGGTAATTGAGAGTGCAAGTGCAATGCTCAACTACGACAGGTTGCTAAAGAAGATATCTACTGCAAAGATTCAAGAAGGCAAATCTTAACTTCCAGGTCAAGCATATTGACCATTGATGATTATTTAGCTCCTCGCGACTCAACGGCATTAGGATCCTCCGATGCGTCTCTGCAAGATTTTACCCTATCCTTGAAATGTGCTACTTGAGAGATCTGCAGAGGATTCTACATTTGTGCTGTAAATGTGTACTCTTTAGTTTGATTGATGAGTTTGTCTTGTAGATGTTAGGTTGATCTCCTGAAACCCATGTAACAATCCTACTGTAAGTCAATTTCAGCAAAAATATATATTCCTCGGATACTTGCACATCATTAAACAAATATCTTAGCCTCTGTTGAATTTATTTAGGGTAAAGGATGTATTTGAAACTTGATTCATGATGAAATATGGATGAAATGAGTCTCAATTGATTACTCGAATTGTTCTTGCAGACAAAACTACCTCTTCTATATTGTAAAACTGGAAAACAAATAGAAAATAGAAAAACTAAGAAAATAAGGAACAAAACATTCTGATCTTCGATGCGATCTCCATTGCTGCGCAACCTTCTTATGTGAAAAGGGATTTGGAGAAGACGCTGAAGTGATGGAACGGTGCCGTTTTGTCTGGTTTGGGCTTGCTTGCAAAGGCTCCAAAGCCCAGTCATTCTTGCCAAAGGCCCATATCATGACAAATACAGTCTCCTCAAGACAAGCTTGCCCTCAAGCTTGTTTGTTGAAAAAATAATAATCCCAATTCACCCTCTTCACTGGTACTTTGAAAATCCAATACATGTTCTTCCACCAAGTAGTTCTATCAGCCTAATCGTGAATTCTCAAAACCACAAGAACCCAATCAGCACATGTAATATATCCTCTAATGATATGTGAAAAATTTAAGCACTCCCAGTAAGTTCCGTTAGCCAAAATTTGCAGCAAGTTAATTTTGCTAGTATAATTCACCACTATAGCCCCCTCCTCATCATTCTTTCTCCATACAACATCCCCACTTAACCCCATAGTACTCCACCTCCCATCAAAAAAGCTTGTCCTCAAGCTTTTGTATTGAAGTTGATCACCAAAAATAAAATCCCCACATTCTGAACTTTTTGACACATCTTCTCTGTATAACTCACACATCCACTGGTAACAAAATAACTGAGCAAAACATGACTTGAAATTAAAAATGAGCATAGCATACCTCATGCATCCATATGAAGTAGTGTGTGGAAATGCCCATGCAAGTGTGGAGTTGACTATGTTCAAACTCTTGTTCTCCATGGCTCCCATGTAAAACTCTAAAACAGCCACAACAGTGTAGAGGTCCAATTCATACCCAAGGCTAAAAACATCTTCATCCCATTTCATAGCCATCTTTGGTGAGTACATCACATGTTTTGGATGACCGGAACGAGTAACGAATTCATCGTTTCTACTCTCCAACTTTCCAGCAATCAAATAGCAATATTTCTGAACTGGCTCTTTCCAAATAGTATAGTGTCTCCCACCCTCAAGCTCTCCTTGTTCTATGAGATTCCCACTCAAGCTATCTATTATATTACCCCAGCACAATTCATAAAGACACAAAAAAATTCCAATAGACTTTGGCCATAGAATCTTTCCAAAAACTTGTTTAGCTTGATGATATTTCATTATCATAGACAACTCAGACAACCTCAAATGGTCACATAAACTAGCTGAAATGTCAATACCATTACACAACTCTATGGTGCTAGTATAGTGAAGAGTTAGGAGAGGTAAGATTAATTCCATCGGTAGATAATTTACCTTGGACTTATCGAACTCACAACCCTTGTACATCTGAAAAATCCGCAAGAATGATAAGTTTGGCCCAACTCGAGCAGAAACCATTGAAATAATACCACTACCAGCATCGATTTTAACTACTACATAAGCAATAAAATCCATATAATCGGATATGCCAATTCCCCTCTTAATTTTACCCAACATCGTAGTGTTTTTAGTACTCCAAATCCTCTCCTTTTCACCATAATTGTTGAACTTATTTGCTGAAGCTACCAACCCTTGATCAGCCCCCTTTAATAAACCTGACAGTGCATCCAAATTGTACTTAGCAGAACCATGCTTCCTTTTCAGTACACCAAACTCCAACCTCATACATAATTCTGAACATTGTACTCTTTCATAACTGTCTATACCACTACTCAGCTCAACACTTCCATTGCAAGGAATATATAGGATAAGTGAACAAAATTCAGTGAAGGATGAATTTACCTGAATTTCGTCCCATAATTTTCTCTTTGGCATTTTATCGAACACCATGCGTGTACTAGAGCTCTTGTCCAACTCTTGATTCTCAGCCTCAACTAGTTGCTCCCCAATATGCAAATCAACTGCAATTTTTTTATGTTGCTCCTCTTGCTTCTCAAGTGCAGCCAATTGTCTGGTAATATGTTCCTCAATAATAACCTCCTGTTGTGCCCAAATATGTTGTTCAGCTAACCATCTAGCCTGAAGCAGGTCCATAACCTTGAGCTCATCTCTCAGCTCGTATTCGGTCTTCCTCCAAACCTCAAGCTGATTGAAAATAACCATCCACCCAACTCGATAAGAGGCCTCTTCCCACCTTCTGTCACCCCAATAACAATTCTGATACTCAACCCTCATGCTGTCCAAATGCTTAGCGAGCATGCTCTGTTTCTGATCGAGCTCTGCAATTTCCAAAAGGTATTGTTGCTGGGTTTTTAAAGAAGTAGGTGGTTGTATTGTGGGTAGGTGTGGCTGTGTTTGGTAGAAGTTGTTTTGTGTTGGTGTTGGCTGTTGTGAGGTGAAGCCTGGCTCAAATGTGGGAGTTCCATGGTCGGGAGTGAAGATGGAGCATGGGTTGGTCCCGATGAGTGAATGAACAAATCCCGATGAAAAATTTTGGGGATAATTTTCAATTATCTGTCCATAGACGAAGAACCTAGAATGAAAATTTGAAGGTGAATCGAAAATAGATTTACCTCGATCAACTGGTTCTCTGATTGTGTTACCATAATAGTCGAAGCACTGAGAGAAAGGAAACAACACCGGTATGACAAGCTCCACCCGCCAGCGGCACGAACTCAGTCCTGCTAGGTATGGAATCGACGACTGGTATTTCCCTGAAGCTCCTCTCTCTGAAAATCGGGTCCATATCTCCACAAATCGCAGAATCGAAGGCTCTTGATACCACTTGTAACGATATGGATGTATTTGAAACTTGATTCATGATGAAATATGGATGAAATGAGTCTCAATTGATTACTGGAATTGTTCTTGTAGACAAAACCACCTCTTCTATATTGTAAAACTGGAAAACAAATAGAAAATAGAAAAACTAAGAAAATAAGGAACAAAACATTCTGATCTTCGATGCCATCTCTATTGTTGCGCAACCTTCTTATGCAAAAAGGGATTTGGAGAAGACGCTGAAGTGATGGAACGGTGTCGTTTTGTCTGGTTTGGGCTTGCTTGCAAAGGCTCCAAAGCCCAGTCATTCTTGCCAAAGGCCTTAAAGGCCCGTATCATGACAGATCAAGGTCGAGTTATAGATAGGATCAGATAATAGAGAATTAGAACCTCCATTATACTTCGCCAAAAGATAGCTACTAAATCAATCTTAAGGATGTGCGTCCTTCGCTTGGGAGCAAGGGTGAGCTAATCCTAGTCCTACTCCAATCCATCCTTGGAAGGTGGATCATAAAGTAAATGATACCTAAACCTATATGCAAGTGCAAGTGCAATGCTCAACTACGCCCGATTTAAACCGGTAACCATCCAATGTTCAGGTGGTCGGATTTCAAATTACTGGTTCCAGTCACAGCACCGGTGTGAACTCTCGTTAGACCGAAGACTTACGGTTTAATGGTGGATTTGGGCTCATGGTCGGTTTAACCGACCATGCCCACCCCTGCCTAAGAGTATGTACATAATCAATCTTAAGAGTGTGGATTCTTCGCTTGGGAGCAAGGGTGAGCTAATCCTAGTCCTACTTTATTCCATCCTTGCAAGGTGAGTCATAAAGTAAATGATACCTAAGAGTCTGAACATGTTTGGTTTTTAATTAGAAGTTCATATTCATACAAATGGAATTGGAATGTACTAATGAATTGATTCATAAGTTTGAATTAAAAACGGTTGATTTTTATATTGTGATTTTTTTATCCAAAATTCATTAGGAATTTTTGTCTGTTGACTGAAAGTTGACTAGATAATTAATATTGTTTTGTTGAATTTATTAAAGGGTAATTTTCACCTCAATACCTTAACTATTATTTTTTTCACCTCAATACTCTAACTATTTTTAGTGGCACCTCAATACCCTAAAATGCCTTTTCTTTCACCTCAATACCCTAACTAGTTTTTGTAGCACCTCACTATCCTAGAATGCATTTTTGTGGTATCTCACTACCCTAAAATGCATTTTTTTGTGGCACCTCACTATCCTAGAATGCATTTTTGTGACATTAAAAACTGATTTTTTAAAGAAATTTTGAAAACCAATGGCATGCTTTTAAAATTTTGATTGTTAGTGAGTGGTATTATGGACTTTTCAAGTGTTTTCATCCAAAAATGGATGACAAATTGACGGCGGGTATCAAAGTGGAAAAAAATGTGTTCTAGAGTATTGAGGTGCCACTAAAAATAGTTATGGTATTAAGGTGAAAAAAATTAATAGTTAGGATATTGAGCTGAAAATTACACTTTATTAAATACTGAATTAAAACAATACATAATACTGAATATTAACTAATGAAATACTTTCGTTCAAAAAAAATATTAACTAATAAAATACTTAATAAATAAAATAATTAAATAAAATGATTCAGTTAATTGTTCTATGTTAGTGTACTTGTATTAAGTTAAGTTTAGTTTTATGCTAGTGTGTTTATATTAAGTTAATGGCTAAATCTTAAATTTTGCAACTTAAAATTTTATTGATCGTCAAACTAAAAACAGGAAAGCATACAACCCAATATAGAAAACCTCAACCACACATCAATTCTCCCCGAACATATTGATATGGGTCCGAATGTCCTGTTATGACTCTCAGAACACATACATCAATTGACTTTAATTTTCAATCTCGGCCTCAGACTTTCCCGATGTGTCCTCTCGTTGCATGTCCACGTCTGCGTGATTGACCGTCTGCTCCTCGGTGAAGTCTGACATGTCCACGTTCTGCAATTCTTCAATCTTTTCCATGTATTTGTCGAATTTGGCGTCTAGAGTGCATACATGTTTGGCCTTCTCACTCCATTTAGGTAAGGGCAACTACTCAGTCTACGACACCCGTCCCCTTCCTCTTCGCGACCTTGTTGCCAATATGGCGCTCTTGTATACGCTGAGGGGTAATTGGGGCCCTTGGGGTACTTGGGCCCTCGATCGGATCGAAGGATCCCCCACCAGGTTGGGAGTCACCACCGAGAGCTGTAACATTGTCATCATCGGTGGGAAGAAAAGTGGGTGGGGTTTAGCTGTAACTATCGGCCTCGTTCAATTGTTGTCGTATAGCCCTGACTGTGCCTTCCTCTGCCTAGAACTTCTCTTTATTTTCCAACGACTAGATCCAATGGTTGAGGTTGAAATGCTTCAGCTCACCGCTCCTCGCCGTCTTTAGATAGATTTCATTGACCCGCTCTCTATACCTTTCTTTGTCCCATCCGTTATGATCAAGATCCTTCTCATTCTTTAAGAGGATGATGTAGCTCCACATTCTAGGTGCATGTCTGTTTGAATGGTTCTTGACGCCTTGCAACGTCCAATCTGGTGGGTTGAATTTCCCATCTTTGATGAATCGTTTGTTAATTGTACCCCAAAACGTGTTTCCATCTTGGGAGTTGCCCTTGATTGGGTCTTTGATTGGCGTAGCCAGGCTTTTATCAAGAGCTTGTCCACCTCAGGGTGCCATTTGGTTCGCTTTTCTAAAACCGGCTTGCTCCGTTGTCGACGTAGAAGACATCCGGTGTCGTTGTTTCCACCGACATGTTGGTGGTGGTACTCACTGTTACCGGGGTAGCCGTAATAGTTGATTGCGGGGTTTCAAGGCGGGGCGTTGAAAGTTGCTGGCCGGAATTAAACGAGGTTAATTAATATATATATATATATATAACTGTTACTGAATTCGAACCATTGCTAACGGTCCGAACTTTTTTTACCTCACCATGCCATGTGTCGTGTGGTCATTGGCTGGCCACGAACCCACGCACCGCGTACCACGAACTACAATAGTGGTTCGCGGTTCGGACCACGACTCGCGAGATTGTGGTTCGCGAAACACGCACGCCACAATATGTGATCCGCGAACCACATTCTCGCGAATCGCGAGTCTTGGCTCGGTGTGTGGGTTCGGGCGGTGTGGAAGCTCTAAGAGCATGTACATCAATGGGATCACATATAAGGGATCAGGATCCGGGGTTCATGTGGTGATTAGGATGAATTGTGATGCGAACCCTTGAAACTGGGAGAGCATTACATTAAGGGGATCATGTATGGGGGTCATGGTTTGTAGAAGTGTTGAGTGGATGCTGATTGGACAATTGATTATTCTTTTGTTGAATTTATTAAATTTATATTTAAAACAGTAAATACTAAATAATATTTTTTTTAAATTGATAAAATTAATTAATAAAAAAATAAATTAACTAAAATGCAAAACTAATTAATTAACTAAAATGGATAATTAAACTTGAAATTTCATTATTCCCCGAATAGTACATCAAACTACAGATACTTTTGATACATCAAATTTATTAATTCATCTCAATACTCATCGTCGTCTGAGCCATGGTAAGTCGCGCCAAACCGACCTCATATGTACTCAATAAGGTCGTGTTAGAGTTGCCAATGGGTCTCATCATTTGTGACGCTGATTCGTTTACGCAACCGTTCTCGGTAGGGCAAGGGCCCTCCTTGATGCCATCATTGAGGCGATGTCCAACCTAGTATTTCCGGAGGGGGCTCGAAATGCAATACGTCATCCCCTACTTCGTACCGTCCGCGTTCATCCTCCACAATCATATTGTGTAGAATGATACAAGCATGCATCATATCAGCCAAAGTCGTCGGGTTCCAAACACGAGCGGGCCTTGATATTATGTGCCACCGTGCTTGGAGGACACGAAAAGCCCGTTCAATATCTTTCCGACCACCTTCTTGGACTTCAGCAAACAATTTCTCTATGCGAGTATAGGGATGGCGAATCGACTTCACGAACCGACTCCATAAGGGGTAAATGTCGTCAACTAAATAATACGGGCGGTCGTACCAATGCCCGTTGATCTCGTACTCCACGGAGAGGTCACGACCACAGAAAGCGTTGTCGAATAAGTGGCCGACGTGGAGGACATTGATGTCGTTGTTCGAGCTAGACATCCAAAAAAATGCATGCCAAATCCACAAATCACGGGACGCTACCTCTTCCAGCATAATGGTTGGATCCCCATGGTGGTCTCCTCGACCGAACGAAGGCTCCTTGCAGTGCGACTGGACAATTCTTCCACTCCCAATGCATGCAGTCAAGACTGCCAATCATACTGGGAAACCATCGGTTGTACCCCGATTCGAGTAACCGTTGCATGTCCTCCGAAGACGGCTTCCGTAGGTATACCTCCATGAAAACCTCAATAACGGTCTTACAAAAACGTTTTACACATTAGAGTATAGTACTTACCCTCATACATAGGATTTCGTCCAATAAATCGGTCGAGCACCCATACGCTAGCATTCATATCGCGGCGGTGCATTTCTTGTGTGTCGATAACCCCAAGCGTCCTACATCGTCCGACTTCTGGACGAAGTAATCGTCATGCTCCGCTATCACATCCATAACCCGTTGAAAGAGTGATCGGGACATCGAAATCAACGCCTGAACATATCGGGCCCATAGGTTGGGTGCTCGACGAAATAATCTTGCATCAGTCGATTGTGGCTTTTGAGACGACCTCTGTAAATCTCTCGCCGGAAAGATTCTCCACTTTCGATCCTTTGCCTCCATGTGTTGATTTCTGGCATTGCTCTCTGTACCATTCTGGTAGTCCTCCACCAAAGTCGTTGCTCTCAAGCACAAAGTTCTTGTCTCGTTTGAGCCTCGTCGTCGGACATTTTTTTATCGATATAAATTGGAGAATTGGAGAGGAAAAGAAGAGAGAATTTTGAGAGAAATATTGGTGGTTTCATGAATGGAGTGAGTGATATTTATAAGTGGTTTCATTAATTATTTTGATTTTAAAAAAAATGGTCTTTGGCCAACGGCCCGATTTTTTTTCCGCTTCAGCTACCACGTGGCAGCCCATGATTGGGCGTTGTCGACTCGCGAGTCGCGAACCCGCAAACCACAATTGTGGTTCGCGGTGCAGACCACCACTCTCAGTTCACGAATCACGCGACCCCCATCGTACGATTCACGAATCGCGAACCATAATTTCGCAAATCGTGACCCGGCACCTGGTTCGCTCAATGTAGTTGCTATAAAAGCTTTAATAGAGATGTGGAGTGCTGGACGCTGAACCCCAACAGAGCACGATCCGAGTACAATGAGAACTGATTAATCGTTCCAAGGTACTAAATTAATGATTACTTATAGCTTGTAACTAGAAATCTATACACTATCCTCGGAATAGGATTGGTTTCATTAAAAAAAGAACAAAGTATGACTACTGCCTACTGCTCTAACTAATTAGGAGGCCGAGAGGAAGATAACATGTACCAACAAGTTCTGCTAAATGGTGGTTGAAAACTAAAAATGATTCAGCTTCCAAATTACAAAGAATGCCTCATGTATTACAATTATTAGTATTGAATCATTATGGATTAAGATATGATGTCTAGGGGATCTAAAACATAATAGAGTTAGGCAACAAAAATTTCCAACGCCGTTCATATAACAGGAGAAAACTGTGCAGTAGAGCCACAAGAGGCCTTCACTCCAAAAATGGAAGAAAAAAAACGAACCTCAGTGACCACAGAACCACTAATAGAGGGGAAAAAACAATTGAGGGTAGGGGTAACTGGAGGGGAGGTAGAAGGGTCTAAAAACGGGGAAGAACGGGTCTTTTCTCAAGCATTTCATATTGGAGGATGAGATTGTCCTGCAAACCAAAGCAAGTGATGATATGATTTCAACTTTTCTTAAACTTGATATCACGCTTTGGTTAGAAATACACACCTTCCTAATGGTTTTCCATGTCTTGGAATCAAAACAAATGTAGGATCCTCTCTCATAAGATTCTGTCTTGACCATGGGCTCCACATTGGCCACCCGTATCAGCCATAGCTGGTGTTTCTTGTGATACAACCATCCTCTAGTGTACCTGAAGCAATATAGGTAAAAGGAAAGGAGATGAAAGAAGTTAATAAAGAATGGTCCAAAAAGTTGATTGTTAAATTACTTGAAATTCATAGAATAATCAACTTATTATTATTATCCTTTTTCCCCCAGTTTCTCACAACCATTTTTCAGATAGGAAGGCACAATCAGACAGATCTACATTTGTTCAACCCTTCACAGTATCAATTGCTTTTCTTGGTTCTAGGGTGCATTTCTCTACAAAAATGTGGTGATAGTCCTTTAAGCATTTGGATAAAACATTGCTACCACTACCAGAACTCCTTTCAACTCTATCAGAACGCTACTTGCTTAAACATTTACTGCTGACCATAATTAATATGTTTAAGATATGTAAGATCATTAAAAAGAAAATACATCAGATACTTGAGTTATGAGAGAGGACATACAGTTCATTGGCTGCATACAGCTGGGCCTCTTCTTTTGGCATGCTGCAACACACCAAAACTGATTTTAGATAATCTTTAGAATGCTGAAAAAAACACTCAGCATTTTTGTGTCTGTGTTCCTGAGAGAGGTTTTACCTGTAAAAGATGTAAAATAATGTCTCTAGCTGAAATTTTGCAAAGTGACCTTGCTGCACCCACCAATGAGAAAAAAATGGATTGAAGAGAAATATATAGAGTTTCTTAGCAAGTTTTCTTTTAAGTCAGATAGACTAACTTTTAGAGCAGGAGGTTGCTTAGCATGATAACATTCTGGGACGCTGAAGTCAGGCTCCTTGTTAGCAGGTTCATCAGACCAGGGAGAGCCAAATTTTTTATGAAGGTCGTCTGATGAATTTAGATTCAGACCAAGTGTTGTCAGATCAATTCCCAGTGCAAGAGTGCTCAAGTCAGGATTGCTGACTCTTATGACATTCAACAAACCAAGCAAACCAAATTGATCTGCCGCTGACTGTGGTGCTTGCACAGGCTTCAAGTCTTGATCTCTATAAGGACTAGAAGGTGACATCTGTTGTAACCGGTGCTGGGACTGGGACAGAAGCTGTTGATACTGCTGAGTAAGTTGATCATAGGACCCCGCACCAGATGCTGTATTTGATGAGTTGACTGATCTTATCCCGAAGGTTGATGATCCACTGCTCCGAAACTGAGAATTATAGATATACAAACAGACTTGGAAGTATAAGAAACTTCTGATGTTGGATTCAAAACCACATACTGTTATAAACCAGTTGACGCTGGACCCATTGCTCACCGGTGAGTGATTGCTTGTATTGGAGAATGGCAGCACATCAGAACCATGTAACTGAGGAAAATTTTGGCCATTTGCATGTAGAAAAGAGGCTCCACTGCCATTTGTTGATGAACCATGATGCTGTTGTTGCTGGTTAAGAGATGAATATGGTCCTCCTAAGCAGCTAAAGCCACCAGATCTAACCATCTGTAGAATCAAAAACTTAGTACTTCACGTGGATAATCTTTATACAGTATCAGTATAAAAACCTTCAACACCTAGAACTCACAGGTGAGTACTGAGATTGCATCGAAGACATAGCATCATCATGAAGCTGCTCATTCCGGTGCAAATCCACAGAATAATCAGCATTACTGCCTGCACCTACCCACCATGATCCAAAACAGAGTACACTCCACAATGAGAAAACCAGTAATCACAGAATTTGCTAACTCGGGAAACTATTAGCTTCAACTCAAATATTGGTCACTCTTGCTTTTAAAAACAGAAACATCTAGCATCTGTATCATATTTCTTACTTTTTTAAGGAAGAAAATGAAAGAGTGAAATGTCAAGTATTTGTATAAATGAAAGGCTTAAACAGTTGAATGCATAAGACAATTAATTGTAGATAGGAAATGGTAGAAGAGCTCAGCAGGTGATTTGATCATTCATATAAAGACAGTTGTTGCACAAAAAAGCCTAAAATATAAATGAAATGCTAACACGGCAACAGTAACTAATGATTAATTAACAACATTGTAACTAGAAAGCAATGAACATTCTAGATCCAAATGGAAAGATGGAATGCACCTTTGAATCTTGGTAAGGCAGGGAAATCTTCAGATTGAATACTGAACGATTGGTTTTGTTGGACAAGCCCAACATTTTGGTTTCGCAGCAAACCTGCCACGTCAAAGGAATAGTTTTCTTCAATTTATGTATTTTGTCAGGCACACCAATTAGTTGCCAGATTAAGGATGTCAATTAAAAGGGATAGCTTTTGCCTTGCTACAAGGACTAAACAATAGACACACACATATGGACCACTGCATTGCTATATGACTATTTTAAGCTGACCTACGTCATTTAGATAATTTACTTTCAAACGTTTCCATGTGAAAGCAAGCTTCTCAGATAACCCTATTTGCCTAGCACATATATAGCCTAGTAAAATCTGGAAAGTGAGAAGTGAAACAAAAGAAAGATGGTGGTGTACTGTGTTATTTCTTTGTATATGGGGTATCACACCGCTAAGCTGAATATGAACCTGAAATGGTTGAATCTGTAGAAGTAGGCAACTACTGCATTAAATGTGATTATCAGTGTATGCAGATTAAAGTCCTCTGCGTCAGCAGGCCAGCACAATTGATTCTTTAAGATGATTGTCCGTTCATATACCTCAATATCGATCATTACCTGATAAATTAAGGTGAGTGCCAAGACCGGGCATGGTCAATCCTCCATTAGAGTTAAAACTCCCTCCAATATGCCCCCCACCATCAAGATTACCAATCGAGTTTGTAATTTGAGGACCAGAATTCCCTAAAATTTGTGAGACTCCTAATCCTGCAGTCACACTCCTATCAATGACACATTAAATAGGAGGACCACCACTTGGGCCTAAAGAGGAGGGAAAGGAGAGAGATCGTACCCCCTCTGTTTGTGATCCCTGACTGACCATGCAAATTGGCATGTGATAGCTGTACCAGGAAAACAAATTATCTTTGAGGCAGTGTGATTCTTTAGGAGGTTGGAACTTTAGGAAACAGTGAGGTATGTGTATAGGGTGTTTTTTTCTGGAAAATACTAGAGGACGGGGATGAAAAGGAAAGAAAACAAATGCATCACTGGTCGTATAGCCCCCAACCAAAAAGTGCCTTCCACCAAGTGACCAACTAAAACTGCAAGGTGCAATCTATAAAATAATACCTGAGGAAGTGCACCAGGAATACCATTCATTGAGAATCTCCCATATGAATGACTTCCTCCAGGTTGTTGAAGACCGCTTGGAGGGCCATTATTCATTATAGAATTTCTTGATGCAACTGTACCTGGCATTTTGAAAATGTTGAAGATACCATATACGATGTGGAACCCTCTACTATTCTTATCCACAGTGTACAAAGAAAATATTCCAAAAGTATAATTTTTACCAAGCATTTATGAAGATCACAAAGTTGGATACTCATGCAAGTAAACCAAACAGAATTATAAAAGCACTGGCAGTTGAAGAGATTGAACAGAGAATAGGTTTTCTCTTGATGTTTGTCCAGTCAATCTGCTATATCTTGGCTGCATTTCACATTCATGAATGAGGGAGATATCTTGACTACTATCAGCCTTGCAACACTATTTGCAGATTTTAGCATCTTAAGGAGATAAATAAAATGCGGACCACGAAAATCAGACAAAAAATAAACTACAGTGATAAAACGCTGAGTCGTTTCTCCTACTTACCCATTAAACTTTTGATAGCACAATTTCTCCAACCAGGGTAAACATTGTAAGTAAAGTATGAACCAAATTCGTAAGCACAACTTTAATCTATCTCATACTTAATGCCTGAATATATGACGGTAATATATTACTTATGGTGCAAAAGTCACCATAGCTTTTATGAAATTACTATTTATCAGCATATTTTGGTAACCTCAATCCTCATTCAGGGGTGGACTTTGACACTCAATCAAACCTTCACCAATAAAAGCTGATGAATTTGAAAAACATCAGAGAGAATTTCTGATGGATAAACAAAATACCAGGAAAAAAACAACGTAAAAATTGTTTGACATGTATGAGAGTGTCATAAGAAAGAAAATTGCACTAAAAAAACTGGCACCAAATACAACTGATTTAAGGTATTGCTGGATAATCACTACACAAAATCATTCCTGACCTTGTGATCTGCTTACTTCCAACTGTCAAAAACATTAACCCAATACACTTCACTATTGGTGGGTAATTGAAAAATGCTGTTGATTTACAAATGACGAATATAAATTACAACAAAATCTGGAATTTGTAAACCAGTAAGTGGCTCCAATTGACTATGTTTTGCGGAAACAGTATCCTGAAAAGCCAAGGGAAAACAGTTCAGGCATCTTTTCTCTCTCTCTATTTTCCATTTCCAAGGGGAAAAAATGAAGAGCAGGTTTCAGTCTAGTAATAAAATGAGGGGCGGTTCAGATTCAAGTACCAGTACAGTGATCAGTTTAAATTAATCTAAGCAAAAAGCTGAAGAATCATCTATTTATCCCAAACGTAAACAAATCAACCAAGCATTCCTTCAATTGCAAGTAAGAGAAAGATGAGCACACATGCAATACTGGGAATCTCATCTGTCAACTATTCCTTTCTATTTTCAGTCCAAACAACGAATTCAAATGAAGTTTAATACAACAAAAATCTGCTGTTTGGTTGCTGGTAAAATGCAAATAAAAATAGAACTTCACCTTAAGCCGTAAGCTATCGATCGTACGGAAGCTAATGAACAAACAGGCTCAGGGAAGCCCCATTCACAACTGTGGGGCTTAAACAGAGACAGCGTAAAAAATCAAACTCAAACTTCTACCTACGAAATTCAGAAATTTTCTTTTTCATCCTCCTCGATTTTCCTGGCAACCAAACAGGTATCTCAGTCGAAAATGGGCGTACCTTAAGATTCGATCCGCGGATAGTTAGGCGCGATTGATTGATTTTCCAGCTGAAGCTATTAAGAGCTGTTTTAGGCGATTAGCCTTTGAGCGCAGTATACTGTGAACTCGTAGTCATTAGGTTGCCCTGTTTATGCAGTTATGCCACGGACCAATCATGAAGTGACACCTCTTAATATAATCCCCTTTATGACGTTAGCATTAGGTTTAAATTCGTTACATATTAAGGACTAATAAAAGCCATTGCAGTTTTATTTGTCACTCCCTCCCTTTTAGTTTGAGGGGAAAAGACAAGGTCTCAAATGTCATGACTTACTTAGCAATTGCTTCATCGAACAAGTTGTTTTGTTCTTTCAAAAAAAACAAATAAGCTGTTCTTTTTCGTGGAACCGGCAAATGTATTTTTTTCACATAAAGTATAAAAGTTTTATTGAATGAGGAGTAGAAAGATCAAACTGATCACATAATAGTGGAAATAATTGAAAAGGACGAGATAAAGTTCTGGTGACGGACGAAACGCTGATCCCATTGAAGGAGACACTTTATTACCGGTGAATAAGTTAGGGTTGGTGCCCTACTCTCTTAGTAATTTGTGCAATAAATTCAAAAAGCCTTTCAAGTCTCAACTTAAACTGGCATGTGTTGTCTCGACAATCGTCTAAAAAATATATCAGTGGAAGGAGGAGGCTGGTGAACAGATAGTGTCCGTCCCCTAAGGGTCGGGCCATGGCTCCTCTAAGACATTTCGTGGCGCCTTACCCGTCTCATGGAGACCAGCAAGGTTGTTTGCCTGGTCTCACTTCTACCCCAACGGGGCCAAATTCTCTAGAAGAGGTATTATTACTATCTTTTGTTAGGTTAGTGAAGTTTAAATTCTTGGTTGAAAAATTCGATACAAGATCTACCAAAATGCCTAGTATTGATGTTTTCACTAGGTGCAACTCCACGTACTTGATGCTTGATGCAACCCATAAGTTTGAGAAGGCGTTTTAACAATATAGCGATCTCAAATATGAAATGGAGAAATTTAAGGATAGTAATGAACTATTAAAGATATTGACTGAATCTGATTTTCTGCGGTTTGACTTTGTTATGAGGTATTTGAAGCTTTTTTATAACATGATTGTTGGTATGCTTCTTTGCATTTCACATCCATTATGGTTTCAACTAATATTAGTGATTTTTTTTAATCTAATTGATAGAGGTAAAATGTTCATCGCATGCTCATATTGTTACTATGACTCTTAGTATGGAGATCAAGTACATTACATATTTCAATAATACTCAGAAGTTGAACATGTTTATTTTTATAGCTCCTACATTGGATCCTGTCACAAATTGCAAATGTGAACTTTATTATGGACATGATTTTTTTATTGATAAACGCAATTTGCTTAAATCACATGTTATGACAACTTTGGATGATATGTATGTGGAATATGACAAGTTGTTATATAACCCACAACTGAATTGGATGATGGTAGTTGTGATGTTGGAATTTATGATGCTATGTTTGAGAAGATGGCAAATAGTAAGATTGATTTTTCTGAGTCGGAATTAGAGATGTATTTATCTGAACCTAATGTGAAAGTTGATAAAGATTTTGATGTTTTGTATTGGTGGAGAAGGAATGCTGAAAGATTTTCGGTCATTTCCAAAATAATTAGAAATGTTTTAGCAATTATGGTATCCACACAGTTGCTTTTGAATCAGTTTTCAGTTCTGGTTTTAGGATTCTGACAGATTATAGGTGTAGTCTCAAGCCATCGACAGTATAGGGTGTTTGATTTGCCTTCAAGATTGGTTTAAGTGCCCAACCAACGTATGGTTGGATGATGAGGAAGTTGTGAACTTGTTTAAGCAAGTTCAAGAAGGTATGAATGAGTTATTAAAATCGTTTTTTGAAGCTTTTACAATACTTTAGTTTTATAATTTCTTGAAATGTAATATGACTTGTAGGACAAGATACTTGGGGAACCTTAATTTCAGTTTAATACTTTTTTTGTATGATTATGTTACTTTAGTTTATTTTATAATGTAATATGAATTTTTACTTTGTTATTTTATTGCTTACTTTGTTTTATCGAAATTTCAAGACTATACGGTGTTGTTGTTGGTGAAACAAAGATTTCATGAAGAAGATGAAGTTATTGCTTAAAAAAGATAAACTCAAGCTGATGTGGAAGAAGATAAACATGAATAGCATGTTTCAATATATGTTTCATAAGTTATTAAGTTTTTTTTTATCAGAGATGTTTTATTTATCTCTGTCTAAATGACAGGTAGCCAGAAACGGCTCTAACGTGTCTTTAAAAGACTACAACCAAGTTTAAAACCTCAACACAGTTTAACACTACACAGATCTCCAAACTAAGAACATTGAACAAGAGCATAAAACAAAGCAACCAGAACACCAAAAGTAGCATGTGGAGCCTGTGGAACGAAGGAAGCTCTTACAACTCACAAGAGGGTACCTGATTAACCCGGGGCATCTCTCCCCTGAACTCTGATGCTTCTAGTAATGAATAAAGTCTCCTCCCGATTGTCACAGGGGCATGAACGAATACAATACAAACTTTCTGTGCAACTGTTCCACTTTACCCCACCAAAACAACACTTTCCACAACAGCTTAGAACAGGTAAAAGTAAGAAACTCTCTATTCAAAAAGAGACTAACCCTCCAGAATTCCCATCGGCTGCAAACCAAACAGGATAATCAATTAAGAGGATGAAGAGGAGGCGTTGCTGCCTCCACCGTCCGGCTCTTCCTCAGAGTCCGTCTCAGGTTCGCGGTCCCTAGCAGCCACATACAATTCTGCGTTTATAGCCTCCAGTTCCCGTCTGAATTGTTCTCCAGTTGACTTTGATTTAAAGCTCATGGCGCTACAATAAGCCTAGGCCTTCTGATCCGCTTGCAACTGTCCTTGGGCTCACGATTCAGGGCTCGGCCCATACGTTTCTTGGGCGATCAACTTATCACTCACGGTGGCCTGAGAATCGGCCTTGTCTCTTGCTTTTAACTTTGATTTATTTTTCTTCTTTTTCGAAATCACGCTACCTGACACGGTCTTCTCATAATCCACATTAATCAACTGAGTTTGTGGCATTGTGCTAATGTCCTCAGCTTGCTCAACAATAGGAAACAAAGGCAAGGGTACTGAGTCAGGGGGTACCATCCCAGTAGAATCAAAACTCTCAGAAAGATTGACATTCACAGGGATAATCGATTACCTCCGCCTCCTGTATTCACTCTAGCCGGATTTTCAGGGCTATAAGACAACCAGCTATCATCCGCCTTATCAATATTCGGGGTAAACAATGGTACCTGAGTATCTTGGGCTTCAGATACTTTGATGCTGCAAGTCTCACCACCAAAGGACACTCGAACCAGTTGCTCGAGATTGCTTTCAGACATAAGATGGATCAGAACATAGGCTTCATCAAAGTCCATTCGCGCAACCGGTTCTGGATGAACCATCACCACCTCCCCGAATGCCCCTGCAACTTTCTCCAAGTTCCTCTTTGTCCAGCATTGGATTGGAATTCCCTGGATCTTTAACCAGCAAAATAAGCCACCTTTCAGCAAGAGGGGTTCCTTGTTCAGACCCATCGTCACCCATTGGGATAATCATGACCATCTGCTCTCCACCATGCGTTCCTCAAAAGCTTTATCATCACAGGAAACCATCACCACCCTATTGCCCAGTGATCTGACTTGAATGTCGAAAACCCCTTGACTACCGAGCTCTTCCTGCACCATTTTTGGACTTAGATTACCATGTAGCACACCCAGCCATCCATTGCTCGCCTCAAATTTCAGATTTTCATCTACTTCTATCAGAATTGGGGAACAATCGTGACCAGACCAAGGACGAGCCGTCTTTTCTTCTGCCTTCCTATTGAGGAACAACCGTAGATCCTCCCTTGGAGCTCTCTCCCATCTCTTGTTCTTATCTCATGCCTGAGCTACAAACAGCATCTTCGACCCTATTTTTGACCCATTGGTAGATTTCACCACTTTCTCCAAATCCACACTTGCCTTATACCGGATAAACCTGAAGTACTTGCCTCTTATGTTCGGATTGTAAGGCAAATGGATGTGCTCGATCTCTCCAAAATTATTGAAAATGGCCTTCACACCTTCCTTCGATGAGCCCTCCGGGAGATTGAGGACGAAAATCGTGTTGGGTTGGAGAACTTCACTCTCCTGAACCCGGGGTCGGCGAAAATCGACCCCCTCTACCTCCCTCTCTGGTCTAGTGAAACTCGGCACCGGCATCTCCAAACCCCGGATTTCACTCCCCTCGACTGAACTCGATTCCACGACCGGTAGCCTGTCAGTACCCAGCGAACGGTCCGAAGGAGCAACCTTTTCTCCTCCACCTTCGCTTGGCCCCTTTCCTGCCAGATTTTCTGCCGAATGCGTGGAAGCTCGACTCCCAGAACTTGATGTTGCTGCAATATGAGACATACCACACACTTGTACCAGGGCTGAGGCTGGACACGGCTCAGCGGAGGACACCTGGTACTCCTTCGACGGCAGCTATACCGGGCAGACGAACGCACGTATCGCTCGGTTGATGAACGACGGTCACAAAACAGCACAGGGGCGGATTCGAAATCTCTGATTACAACCCTAAATTACTCGATTCCCTTCTCCAAATCACGATGAAGGAGTGGCTTGAACTCGCGCAAACCAGTCCAATTGCAACAAAAGAAAACGAGAAAACGCATGCGCCCAACAATCGAAACTCCCGACTAAAACTGGAGAAGACAACTCACCGGAGAAACATGATGCTCACCGGAGGAGATCGGCGAAGCACGTCGCGCGGGTGGGCGGGGCGCGTTCCATTTTGCTTGTTTACATAAGTTGTAAGATATTTTCATTAGTATTATAATAAATAGATTAGAGGGTGTTTTTTTCATTATTAGGCATGGATCAATGAGTTTAACTCATTGAGATGAACTCAATGATCCTTCCTTAATATCTTTTCACCCATATAATTATAATTACTTAGTAAATTTTGTTATTTTTAATTTATGTACACAAAAAAATGATCCCAAAAGTTTAATTCCGGGTCAAAATATCGAGCCCACTAAGATCCATATTTATCTGGATAAAACCCGTAATCGGTCCAAATTTGGATGGTCCAAAATTAGGTCCGAGATCCTGTAATCCAGATCGGATACGGACATCAATTTTTGATGTCTGGATGATCTGGACAAAATAATATGAAGGGCTTCGGACCGTTACACCCTAACCGTCACGTCCCTTTCGAGTTACTAATTCCCCTTCTTATAACCTTATTTGGGCCAGACAAACCACGAACATCAACGCCCTAGCCCCTGTTGTCATTATAGGGGTGCATTCTCGCATTACAATCAGCTTGTCGCATGACATAAGATACTTGTATTTATGATTTATCATTAATCGTAATAAAATAAAACTTATATGGAAATATCTATTCTTGAATGTTTTCAGGTAACCGTAAATATTTGTACTTCACATGAAAGTGTTGTTAGATGTCAACATCATATAGAAATATAAAATGATTTTTCTTAATGGATCTTGTAAGGCGACTTGATATTATAAACTAGATGCTTTATTTCCACACGGAGCTTACTGTTTTTGGTAAACATGAAAACACAAGTATCGGCACATTGCATATAGGGGTTTAATAAAACAGTTGACCCCAAAATATCTAAACCTTTCTAGTTGTAAAGAGATGGATATGGTTGAGTTAAGCAATGTAACACCGACCCAAGTGGCGGGAAGGTCATGTGACGTGATTAAACCACCAGGGGGGCATGGGCAAATGCGTCATAAAGCTAAGAAAAGACCCAGTCCCATACCAATAGCAAACTCTATGCCGCTAATCGCTGACCTCACTGACATTCTATTTCCGGATTCACCCCTGCCCTCACTCAGCAACCTTTTAACTACCGACACGTGGCGTACAGGCTTCAGCCCCACGAATCGTGCACGAAAAACTGTATTTAATTAAATTCAAAATAAAATGAATGCATAAAACAAGTGTGTGCGCAATAATTTTCCGGCGGAGAGAAGCAATGAAGTTGCAGAGGAGTGTTTACGAGGCTCTGGCGGATCGGTGCCGTAATCTGGAGGAAAGCCACACGAGGATTGAGAGTCGGTTGAATGAGTTCGCGGAGGAGGACGGCGGGTTCTTCACGGCGGAGTTCGGATGGGGACGGATTCAGGGGAATTTTTCGCGGCGGAGTCCGTTCAGGAGTTTGCTGGAATCGCTGGGTCACGCTGTTCATGTGTGCAGAGCCTCTACCGAAGAGATCGTCTATTGGTAACTAAAACTGCAATTCAGTTTCTGTGATTTTTGGATTTTTGAATCAAACAGTTTCTGAGTTGTTCTGAGAGTTCAATAGAGCCGTGGTTAAAGAGATTAGAGTCGGACTATAGATTGAATTAGCTGAAGCACATCAAATCAACGGTAGCTGAAAATGAGCCTTGGCTTTTTCTTGTTCGATGGTGATGGGACTTGGTTGAATAAAACAAGCTGTTTGTTACAAGTCCACATCCCATGTGTTACTGCGATTTCATCTACTTGAGCATTTTAGAGCTCAAGGGTTTCATCATTAACTTAGTAGTGGTGGAGGGTGGATTTTAGTAGGACTCGATACCATAGATTGTTGTGTTTGTAACCACATTAATAATTGATTGAATCAACTTCCCCTTTACATAGGAAAAGAAAAACTTAGTTTGTACTGGAGAAAACTATAACGGTAGGAGAGCATCCATGGCTGTTGAACCTCAACAACACCCTGTAGTTGCTGTAATGAACAAGACAACATACTACTCTGTGTTGTTCCAACATGACCATTCCTCTATTGACGGGAGACCTCCGCCTTCTCCTTCACCTCCTCTAACAGTTGTGAATCGTGCACTTGGTACTTCTAATTCACTGAAACCGGGTGGATGCTCTTATGGCTGATTCCTCCTATTGCAGTAGAACAGTACATTTTGCTTCTCTGCTGTTAGACTTGTTTGGGAAAGTGAATGGAGCAGATATGCAATTGAACTAGTTTCAAGATCAGGGCCTAACTCATTTTCAGTAAAAATGAACTATTTATTTCTCTTAGCTCTGTGGTCTATAGGCAACCAGTAATATGTTGACACCATCTAAGTAAGTTAAGAAATAAAGAAGACTAGAAGAGAGAGGTGTAGAGGTTCTTTATTTGCATTGCTGTCTTCAATTGTTCAGTATTTGAAGTAAGAAGAAAATTGTTCTCCAGGAATTGTCCGGCTGAAAAACTTTTTGGATGGAGGGACTATGAAGCAATGGGACAAAAACTCACTCAACTCATAATTTCTGAGGAGTACTATACATGCCATCGGAAAATCATGGCAACACTGAAATCTGGGCAGTCATGGGCAGGTCAGTTCCCTTTTAAGAATAAGTTGGGTGAAGTATTCATGGCGATCGTGACAAAAAGCCCATTGTATGAGGACGGTGAGTTTGTCGGTATTGTCACGGTGTCAAACGATGCAGCAACATTCAATAGTGTCAACTCTGAAAACTTGAGAAGATATCAACATCTTGCTAATGGCCAAGATAGAGACTGGGAAAAACATTTGAAAGAAATTCAGTGGCAACCCCGGAATCAGATTGCATCAGTGCCACAGATTGCATCATCTGTTTCCAAACTGGTGCTTACCTTTTCAGCTTATACATTTTGATTTTTTTTCCAATCACATTTTCTCTAACAATTAATTCTGAATTTTGAAAATGTGTTGTTAACTGATACTCTTGACTCCCTCAGGCCTTAGATGTCCAGACAGGCAGATGTGCAGATGATAAATGCAATGTATTTGTAATTCCAAAGAACGGAGACATTCCTGAAGCTGAAAATGGAGATGTTAATTTGAAGAAGCTTGCCACACTAGTAAGCTTTTTTCCTATAGTTGTTTTGCTCAATCTTTTTTCCAACAACTTAAAGACGAGCATTTTGAATTATGAATGCATCCTTCTAAGATTTTATGTGGTTATTTTTTTTCTCTTCTGATGTACCCCAATTTGGTAGAAATTGTGCCTCAATAATTTGAAGTTCAGGTCTTTATCCACCCATTATTGATCCTTCTCAAAGCATTCCTTTTTTCTAGAGGAAGCAAAACATTGTGGCATGTTTGAAAGATATTCACTTCAGAAACTCTGTACCTCTGTAAACAGCTTGCTTTGTCTATGAAAATCATTCCTGACCTGTTTCGTTGTGATGACTGTAGGCGGAAAAGGTCTTGGCGAAATTTCGTATCAAGGGAACAGAAAGTAGTAGAAGAGAAGATGAAGTTGGTGCTCAAAGATATGGTACAAATAGTACATCAATGAAGAATGTGGGAAATGAGCCTGAGGCATCTCCCTCTTACCACTGCAGTTCTTCCTTTGTATCTAAAAAAGCATATTCAAGTGCATATCAACACAGAACTTTGGATACTGTAGAAGAGAATTCTTCTGTACCTTCGATAAGGATACCTAGGAATAGCATTGAATTACCCAACTCAGCATATCAGTTTCCAAGACTAGGGTTCCAGGTGGATGGTAGGGAGTCAGTGTCAAAAGTGCTACCCATGAAGTCTTTTGCCAGGGAGAAGAAAGAGCGAAGGCAACCTGACTGTAAACTGTTTCCAAGTTCAAGGGAGAGCAATGGGAGCCGAGGAAGTTCATCAAGCAAAGGAGAAAATGAGTTTGTCATTGTAAATTGTGAGGTTCGCTGGGAAGACCTGCATCTGGGAGAAATCATCGGACAAGGTAAGGCTCACTTGATTAAATTAAATTTATAATGTATCCTGTTTTTGAAATCTTGTAATATGTAGTCCTGGGCTGCTTTTAACTATGCCTAGTGTTTTGAACTTCTAGTTTAATGCAAGATTGCACTTTCACCTTGCAGGTACGTATGCGATAGTTTATCGAGGAATGTGGAATGGATCAGTTAGTTTCTAAACTCTCTTTGTCTTGTCCAAATAAGTATGTTAAACCAAATATTAAGACTACAAGTCATTGTTTTTCAGGATGTTGGTGTTAAGGTTTACTTTTGGAATGAATACAACGAGGGGACGTTAGAAGACTGTAAAAAGGAGGTATTTCTACCATCCACCTTATTCTTACGGATGTTTTGTGGAATTAACAAGGCATTCTTTCATACCTCAGATTGACATAATGAAAAGATTGAGACATCCAAATGTATTGCTGTTCATGGGGGCAGTACATTCGCACAAGCGACTTGCCATGGTCACAGAGTATTTACCCAGGTAAAGATGCTTTCATTTTAATCCCCATTATAATATAATGAAGTGATTGAACTTTATCTAGAATACGTGACCTGCACCACTAATTTGTTCATTATTCATCACAAATGAATTGGAATATATTGTGGTTATTACTAATTATTAGTCTCATACTTGACATGATACTGGCCTGTGAGCATTCCTACTCCATGGAAGCTGCTACCGCATTAAATAACTGTTGTGCCAGTTTGTTGATTTTTGCCGCCTCAAATGATCAGGGGAAGCCTCTTCAAGACGCTTCACAAGAACAATCATACACTAGACATGAGAAGGCGTTTGCTGATGGCCCTAGACATTGTAAGGATCAAATGGTATCTTGTAATGTTTCCAGCTTTCGGATTTCCACACTTGACTCTTTTATACTGCAGGCCAGAGGAATGAATTATTTGCACCGCAGAAACCCACCAATAGTACATAGAGACTTGAAGTCTTCTAATCTGCTGGTTGATAAAAACTGGACAGTGAAGGTAATATGTTCTGGCAATGCTTTTCAAATGATAGTGGCAAATTGGACATTTGCAAGTCATTCACACAAGGGTTCTGTTTTTGTAAGGTTGGAGACTTTGGCATGTCGAAATTGAAGAACGGAACCTTCTTGTCTACAAAATCTGGAAAAGGAACTGTAATAATGATCTTCAGCTTAGGAGCTGATTATTTTGCTACTTGTGAAATAATTGTTTTGATGTTTTTTTTCCTCTTTTCCAATACAGCCTCAGTGGATGGCACCAGAAGTCCTAAGAAACGAGTCTTCAAATGAAAAGTAAGCTTTCTAAAATTGTATAGAATATGGTGTGATAACCCTTTACCTCTTGGCGACTCTAGTGAAAACAAAGTCTTATTTTGTATGGATGAGTTATGATCAAAATAAACCACGGAACCCATACAAGAACGGGTTCTTAGAGTCTGAAGATTCTCAGTTGTCAGCCTATTCCTCCCCCGGAGGGTTTATACCAGAGTCATTTCATCAGATCTTATTGTCGATTTTTAAATAATATCTCTCGTATTTGCTCAAAAAATAATAATGAAATACCCCACTTGGAACAGGTCTGATGTGTTCAGTTTTGGGGTTGTTGTATGGGAGCTGATGACAGAATGCATTCCTTGGGACAACCTAAACTCCTTACAGGTTTTTCTATCACCAAAGATACACCATTTCAGTTACTTGTTTGGCAAGTAAACCAATCGTGTAATGTCTTCTCCATGAAAGGTTGTTGGAGTGGTAGGGTTCATGGATCGAAGATTGGACATCCCGGAGAGCATTGATCCCCAAGTAGCATCCATCATCTGTGACTGCTGGTTAAGGTACATGATATCAGTAATTATGTAATATGTATTATGTAAGTGATACTAAACTAATTGTTGGGTCTTTTGTGATGTACACACAGTGACCCAGGTAATCGTCCGTCATTTGAGGAGATTATTGAGAGAATGAATGGATTGGTCCAGAGAAGCCGACAGTCTTGAGAGGCTCGGTGTTGCTCAGGTAAATTTCCACAGACACTACTCAATTTTGTACAAGGTTTTGAGAGAGGTTCTCAGCCCTGTTTCAGCGGGAAAATCTAAGTGTTGCAATTGTAATATACTGTATTGTGTAATCATACTACATAAAATATCATCAAAATTTACAGCCATGGCTGGGTTTTGGGATGGTTCTTGCTTTAGAGTATCACCAATGGTAATCCTGTTTCCTAATCTCATTTGAGTTTTGTTTTCAATTCCCAACCTAGATTTACCTTTGGTGACATTTCCCAACTGTCACCTTTCAATTTTTTTGCATAAAGTATCAAAAATCGTCAAAATTGACGATTCCGTTAGTTTTTTGCCTACGTGTCGTCACAGTGAAGTGACACGTGACAAAAAACTAACGGAATCGTCAAAATAAACGGTAAAAACGATACTTTCTGCAAAAAATTGAAAGGTGACAGTTGGGAAATGTCACCAAAGGTAAACCTAGGTTAGGAATTTAAAAACAAAGCTCAAAAGGGTTAGGAAACAGGGTTTCCCCTGACTTTTATTGTCAAATCTCTTTTATTTGTTTTAGAGCATGTTTAGATTCAATTTTCAATATCAATTCGAAGTTTTTAGGGTTTCTCTTCAAATCTTTTATTTTCCTCCAAATCAATTTAGTTTTTTAAGTCATGTGTTTCTTCAATTACTACCATTTCCAACCTTGCTCTTGTCCGATCATCATAACTTCACAATTCTCGTGTCTGTTGACCCATGTCACTTCCCGGTTGTCTATCCGTCGGCCTTCCACAACTCGACTGACGAGATGGGGACCGTGGATCAAGCCACAGGAAGAACCTACCACCCTCACCACATACCGCCATTTATTCCCACATGAGATAGCTTACTTCCAACCTAGGGACCGACAACAAATGACAAATCATCACCTGTTGACACTGCGCAGGAAAGGCTTTGCAGAAGAGAACGGTCCCATCCTCCAATGGATATCATATGATGTTGTAGTGATTACTAGGCTAGGAGACCTATTCGGGCATGGTCGCTAGCCTCGGCACCACCCTACCCTTACCGACGGGATTCTGGACCCAGATCTTGCTCCAGGCACCGCTAGGAGACCACGTGACCTGACGTCCTGCGGGTTTAAGCGCAAAAACGAGACACGACAAGTGCACCAGTCGTCAAGTAGTAAATAAAAGTAAATTCCGGAATATCGAGCCCAAGAGAGCAACATGTAAACACTTGCTATCTAAAGTTCGTAGGTAAGATGTTTCGATAAAAATCTAGTTTTTATGCTTTGAAAATAAACCTACGACGAATACAAAGAAAATAAAGAAAATATAGAATTTAGTAGAGAGTTTTCTTATCTTGAATCAAGTGAATAGAAATCAAGGACACGGGTTCATAAAGTCCATTCCATAATATTGAACACGTACGATTGTTGTGATGTCGACTTATTTTAGAGGCAACGAGTTATCTCAACTCTAGTCCTAACTTCTTTCGACTGATTCGGACCCTAATGGAATCTAACCACCGAGTTCTTTCTACTCTCGATGTAGGAAGATCCAATTTCACTATTTTGCTCGCTCCGGCTTCGTTTGGACTCCGATTGGTCTCGTTCTTGCGCCAAAATGTTTATTTTTTCAAGACCTACAAAACAAGGCTAGACATGGATATATTCCGGAGCAAACAAAAGAGACCCTCTTGACTATCCACCTACACGAAACACCCAAAATGCGTCTGTTTTCCATCGAAACACCGAACACACAGAGAAAACAATTATTCATCCTAAACATACGTATATGATAAGAAAATGGACTAAAATTCTTTATAACTCGATATAATGTGGCCCTTTTATGTGTTAAAATGTATCCGCATCACTTGGTCTCGTGAGGAAGAGCTCATTCCACAACCACATCTCGTGTAGGATCGATGGTCCCGATCAAGGAAGTCCTACCCGTGGAGCATGGCCGGCCCAATGATTATTGGGGCCTAAAGCGAGAATTTGTTCGATAACTTTTTTTCTTATGAAATATATAATAGGAAAATAAGTCAATTTTCTCATATAAAAAGACTATACTAGATGATATTGATAAAATGAGCTTCAGCATCTATTTGTAACACTAAAAATATCTAAAATAGATGATGGATATTAATTGCTAACTAGACACCCTTGATGGATAAGATTTACCGTCTAGAATTTTTTACCAAAATCCAAATATTTAAGGATTCACATTTATCCATAAATACGATATATTCATTTCATGTTTGGATAAGATAGGTTCAAAATAATTATAGAAAATTGTACTAAATTATCTATGTCATGTCCCAAATCCGATTTTGACCAGACTCGAGACGTGGGCTAGGGATAATAAATAAACAGTGCATAAAATAAATTTAAATTCAATTAAACTCCAAGTTTTTAATATAAAAGAACATGAGTCCAATGCTCAATCCAAACGATAAGGAAAAACATAGTTTATAACGAAGTGGAAAGTACGTCTCTCTACTACAAATCACCCGGATCCTCAAGGAGCTCCCGAGCCCCGAGACCACCTCTAGGTCTACTCAACAAGGAAACATGTACAAACAGTAAACAAGAAGGGGGTGAGCTTACGCTCAGTAGGAAAAAGTAGTAAAGTAAAAAGAACCCCTGCTTTTACAACAGAAGTTCCGATTAGTACGATTATACAAAAGACACCAACAGTAAAGAGCAACAAGAATTACAACACTTAATAACATCGTAAATCTAGGAGATTAACGGGGAAACGGCTTAGTGATCACTAAAACAACTAAAGAACACACAAGTACAGAAATATAGATAATTTAAACCACAAGACTTCGATCCACACACAAACCAACACATCGTACCAGAATGCCCCTCGGTCGCGATGGGACACATATCATCGGGACTCCCAGAAATGTTCCCACAAGGAACACATATCATCGGGGCTCCCGGAAATGTCTCCAAAGGAACACATATCATCGGGGTGAAACAAGATGTCCTCCTGGAAACATCCCCAAAGGGACACATATCATCGGGGTGAAACAAGTCTCTCCGGAACACGTAGCATCGGAGTGAGACAACATTATACCATGCCGGAATATCCCTCGGCCTAGGTCTTCCCGAAACACACACATCGGGGCAACAAATAATACAAATACCGGAATGTTCATCGGTCTTCCCGGAACACACATCGGGGTAAACACAATACTGGAATGCTCATCGGTCTTCCCGGAATTCCCATCGGGGTAAACACAATACCGGAATACTCATCGGTCTTCCCGGAATTCCCATCGGGGTAAACACAATCCGTCGGCCTAGGTACTACCCTACACCGGCATTCCCCTCGGTGTAGGTACCATACCGGAACACAACTCCTCTTGGAACACGCAACAAGAGAATAACACGCATCACAAGTCATAGTTCAATCATAGCTTAGCAAACCCAACAATCTTACCGCAACACGTCACATAGAACTCATATCATCAATCACGCTTCCTGCATAACTTACCAACCATGTTCCATCGGTCTATCACTCACCCGATCATACCACAAGGCACAATCACATCATATTCAAGCATCCAACCAATCATATCACAACAAAACATTCACATTGCATTCATCACAGTTCATCTAGTTTAGTATGACTCTTGTATTATCCAAAGAATGAAACATGCATCGGCATTTGAGACAATTGAACACAATCACAATCAATCCTAAGGCTCGTCATGGTCATTCTATCAGCACGGCAATTTCCCAAGAATTTAAAGCGGTTAAACTAGTGAATCACATCCTATATGCATATTAAGACTCTTCCGGTTATTAATATAATTGAAAGCGGTTATTCTAGTGAATCACATCCTATATGCAAACTAGGACTTTTCCGGTTATTATTATTCTATAGGCATACTATCAGCATTCTTTAAATTAAGAGTGGAGTTTACTACTCTTCCCTACCTCGAAAGCACACCAATCCTAGCAGCAGACGACCTGGCTAGCTTCTTCCTCATCCTCTCACGCGGTCCAAAGGCCTCCTCCTCCGCCGCGCTCGGGTCCAAAGTCTAAGATTACAAGCAATACAAGAATTAATGCTAATTCAATTGTGGATTAAAGAGGGAATTACCGAAACTAATCCCAATTGCTCAACTTGGCGAAATGGGCCCGGGAGGCCCATTTTGCCCGAATTCGGGAAAACGTCCCTCGGGACTCCGAAAGTTTCCCTTTTCGTTTCTAACAATCCTAATTAGGTTTACTTGTTCCATTGCACTTGACGTAATCCAATTCCGGGGTCCGAGCCCTCCCAATTTCGCAATTAAAGTTTCTAATCGCTTTTTTCGAAAATTCATGAATCACATCCATAATTTGTTCCGGGTGTGAAAACATCATCCCGGGGGTCATCCACGATCGTCCCAATCACGAAACCACCAAAACCCGGCCATGTGGGCCCCACGGCCACACATGGCCGTGTATGGCCAAACCGGGCCGGCCGGTCACCTTTCAAGGTGGCCGGGCCGGCCGGTCACCTTTCAAGGTGGCCGGACCATGGCCGGTTCTTTCCAAGGATGGACGAGCCATGGCCGGTCCTTTCCCACTCCGGTGGCCGGATTCCGGCGACCGGCTGGAGCTCATACGAGCCTCCGGTCGCCGGAAAAATATCCAACTTCTCCAACAAGCTCCTAACTAGTTCTAGGTTCTCCATATCACCATTTTTAAGCTTTAGAACTTCAATTTCCACCTCAAATAATCCAAAGTTTCAAGGCCCAAGTGGGTTTCATCAAAAACTACTCAAACCAAGTTATTTTCATCATCCAACTCCACTTCTTCTTCACAAATCAACATTTACACCTTCCAACACCCAAAACCCACTAGTTTAAGACAACTCTACTCAAACCCACAACATCAATTTCATCAAAAGAGGAAATAAAGCATACCAACCTCTAGGAAATGAAGAGGTGAAGAAGATGAAGTAAATTTGAGAAGATTTGGTGTAGAATTGACCAAAAAAGAGTTTCCTTTCTCTTGCTTTTTCTTCAAGCTTCAATGGAGCTTCAATGGAGTTTTGCACTCTCTCTCTTCTCACTAAGGGGATTTCGACCAAGATGAAGAAAATGAGCTGAATTGATGCCCCATGTGGTCTTATCCTCAAGGTGGAAATGTCTCTTTCGTCCTTTAGTCCAACTCTCTCTATTTTGTCCTTATGTGGGGACCATTTGGTCTTTTAACCCACCTTTCTTCCCCTCCAAGCTAACATGGACATGTGTCCATGTGGGGACCACTCCTACCCCAAAATATCTCAGCTCTTATTATTTTAATCGTTAAATAATCCAAAATCGACCTAGTTTGACCTGAGTTTGACTTTTTCACAAAAGGTGTCATTTGAAAGGAAATGACCCAACTAAGCTAACCGTAACGACGGCTAAGCTTTTTGGGTCCCGGAAAGGTCCCGAATGACTCCCGGAGTCATCGGTTGACTTTTCTGAAAAAATCAACTTTCGCCAAAAACCTCCAGTTCGACCGGGATCGCCTAGGGGCGGTTCTTACAATCTAGAATATATGTGACGTCGTGTATGACTAGCTATTGTCATTATCTTCTAGAAATTTCTACACTTAAAATAATTTTTAAATACTAAATTTGAGTTTTAACTATGATCAATCAAATATAACCAAAAATAAGAAACCCGTTATGGCTTAGAATAATGGTGCAAGGTAGTAGGTAGGTAGGAATTGTCAAGAACTAAGGGTATTTAATACTGAAACCCACCGTTTAGTTGGCAAAAACAAAACAAGACAAGCCCAACACATTCTCCTGGTTACCTCAAGGTATATGTCCAAATTCATGTAATTGTTGTTGTTCTCCAAAAATTAAAGACGCTTATAAACAAGTTCATGTTTATTGATCCTTTTGATTTTGGACTAAGGAACTAGAAATTAATTATCATTCATGTTCATGGCCTGTAATCTTTGCTCTTCGTTGAGCTTCTTCATGTCAACAATTGGGAAACATCTCCATCTCTAATGGGTGAATCATTTTCCTAAAGTTTGGACAATACACCTTCATGTGATATGTATATAAAGTCAATTTTACCTATTATCTTGACTAATCATAAAATGAAACTTTCGTAATACCTTTTTTATTGTAATAATTTTGGAAGAGTTTTTCTTTCTCTTGACAACTTACTTTCTCATATTATTTTGTTTAAGCATTTTTGTAATGAAGTTGATAAATTCCTTGTCATTCCTCAAAAACAAATACTATAGTGTGTGTATATACATATGGGTAAACTACAAATACCTACCCCAAACTTGTAGCGTTTAACTGATACCTACCCTAAAGTTTTTTTTTTGTAACTGATACCTATTCAGATGTTTAGTTATTTACTGATAGCCCAAGCAGACAGCTAAAATGATGAAAATGCCCTCAATGACTTTTTAAATAATTTTTTAAAAATAAAACTGAAGTGATTTTTTAAATAAAACTGAAGTGATTTGATAAGTACATTTATATACCTGACAAAAGTGATTTTTTAAATATTTTTTTAAAAATAATTACTGAAATGTAGTTGAGGGTATTTTCGTCATTTTAGCTAAACATCTGAGTAGGTATCGGTTAAAAAAAACTTTATGGTAGGTATCAGTTAAATAACTAAACATCTGAGTAGGTATCAGTTGAAAAAAACTTTAGGGTAGATATCAGTTAAACACTACAAGTTTGGGGTAGGTATTTGTAGTTTACCCTATACATATTTACACTTTTTTCTTTGATGTTGTTCCATTTTTTTTGTTTGATCCCTATTTTTAGTTCACTAATCAATGGTATATTAAACTTACATGTTTTGTTTCATTAACAATAGTTCTCACGGCTATATAAAGATTTATAGAGTTGTTAGATTGTTCAACAATCAAGAAAATTGTCTTCCTTTTGGATGAAAATATTGACACAACTAATGATAAAATTTAATTTCAAAATTAGAAGTCTAATTTTTTAGTTTGATTAGATTTGATCTAATAGTAACAAATCCGTAATATTTGGGGTATTTTCCGATCCAACGCCTTAAAATGCTAATTATTTAATTTTATGAGGCTTTTTTGATCTCAGGCCTTAAGCGGTTGTTTAACTCGCTTAAAGCTTGAGACGGCTCTGCCGTGGAGCTCAATGTTTCGACCGTCCCCGAAACGGTATTTCTTCCTATTAGTTGATTTCTAATTTGTACCATCTCTACGACTTTGTATTTCTATATCAATAAAGTTTCATTCGTATGCTAAAAAGACTCAATTTTCAATGCCAACATTTTTTTAAACCAACAGATATAGGTGTTTTTATTCAACGCAATGACTCCAACTTACGATAGAATTCCAAGATCATAGATCCTAACGTCCAAAATATAGTTTGGAACACCCGTAGGTGTGTCAATGCTAATGGACCTGTAAAAGTAGTTTACTTTCCATCGTAGACAAGAAAAAGAAACATAAACGAATACATAAAACTACGGAGCTTGCGATGCTAGTTCTTTTCAAATCCAAAACTTTCGCGGTGAAGCGTTTTGATCTTGTCGGTCCGTCGTCTTGATCTGCCAGAATCATTCGATATGTCCCTCCTACGGATGGGATTGCGTTTAGATGTGATCGGTAAGGTAGATCATGCGTTGGCGCAAACACCGACGTCCTTGTAAGGTTCGCCCATAAAATAGCCTCCCCGGAAAAGTTGGCTCATAACACGACTTCACCCAAACGGGCAACCCATAAATTAACTTTATCCAACACCGAAACTCGATTATGCCGACCCTAAATCGGGACGCAGAGCGAGACAACTACATAGGAGAAAGGAAAGATAAAAAGTAAATAAGAAATCAGAAAACAAAGAGGAGAGAGTCGTCATCGACAACGGCAACGACTAGGGTTTTGAGTTCTTTCCTTTACTGCTAGAGAGCTTTTACTTTGCCACCCTTCTTCGATAAGTTTGTCGAGAAAGAAGAATTAATTTACATATTATAATAAAATCATACACCAAATAATTGATCAAAAATCATTTTTTTTATTGTAATTTACTTTGATGTTATAATTTTTAACAAATAATAAAATTTTGTAAAATAGTTAAAGTTATAGCTAAACTACTTATAATGAACAATAAGCTTGGCAAACAATACCGCTTTACCTTGCATACTTATTTTATATCAGAATTATTCTTGTCATCGTTTTTTTTTGTCAATCAAAAGTCATCTAGGAATCGTCGTACAGCTCGTGGGTTGAGCTTTCTGTCGACGCTGATGATCTCTTGGTGCTTGACTAATATGGTTAAGTCATATTGTTCATGGAGATGTTTAGTGCTAGGTCACTAAGTTGGTGTGGTTCATGGAGCTTCTACTAGTGGAGAACTCGCACAAATGGATCTGGTATGAGTCGGAGGGACAGGCGGTCCAACCACGTGTTCCAGGGTCGAGGGACAGGCGGTCCAACCACGTGTTCCAGGGTCGTTGATGGAAGTGTTTGGAGGCGGTACAGGGTACACTTGGCTCTCGAAGGCAGGCATAGAGGCAAGCGAGGAAGCGTAGGGTTCAAAGGTCGGGACGATGACGACCCAAACTAGGGCGTCCAATCTGAGTACATGGGATGCTTTGTTGGGAAAGAGACCAACAATACTGGCTGGTGCCCTAGGGGGTTCGTAGAGACGGGGGCAAGGCCCGACCATGCACGAGTTTAGTACTGTGGATGGGGCTCGTTCGCATCGGGACTGTGAGTGTCTTGTTGGGACGTCGACATAACAAGCATGTTTCTCCATCGGGGCTATGAGGTTTTGTCGCTGATGTCAGCCACAACAAGATGGATATGGGGCGGAGTGTCGCCATCAGTGGGCGGACGTCCTTTGAAAAGGCTTAGAGGACTACAGTTGGGGCGGCAACAGTGGGCTGTCCTCGAGGTGGTGGTCTCGTCAAGGAGGCCTGATTACCTGGCGTACGCGGTTAGACTTGTGCCCCACCTTCATTCCAAAGGATGGAGTTGTGCATGGTGTTGGCGACATCACAAAATTAAAGCTTTTTATAGAGTCCGATGGGGCGGCTGGAAAACCGGCGAGGGGCGACATGCACCCTCGCCTCAATCAATGAAGGACTAGTGGTCTAGTAGGGGGTCGGCCAATAACACCGCCTCACTGAACGTATGGTAACAATGGTCACACCAAGTTCCTGCATAGTACTCTCCTACCTCCTCGGGGCCAGCACTCTCGCGTTCTTGTAGCACTACTTTATCATTTCAAGGAGGACGACACACGCTGGTTCCTTAGGGAGTATACAGTCCGCCTCGACGTCACTCCGAAAATAGTCCGGCTTTGTCCTAGTTTCCCGTTCAGATTCGTTGTACCGATTTCTTCGGACGTTATCGTAGTATCACTCTCTGAACATCTCAGTGAAGCATTTCAGTATTTGAACATTTATATTCGGTTATTTGATATTTTATTTTTATGGTTTTATATGATAAACATTTGTTTTTCAGTACTTTTGTGCTTTGACTCCTGTTTACCTGCTTTAGGTCGGGTTTTTATTATGGACTAATGTATGATTATGTTCCACTTCAAAAAGAAGCTTTGCAACCATATTAATTTTTTTTTTAGAGATCAACCATATTAATTATAATTATTCATCTAATTTTAATTTTAAAAAGACTAAATCACCTTAAACTATCGTTAACCCTCCTTTTTAGAATCCTAACCTATCTTTGCAACTCGGACTGGGTTTTGGGTGCCTTAAAAAAGGCCGAGTCTCAGAGGATTTGACGTTTATCTGATTCAAAGGGATGATAATGTAGCAAGAAAGAATTAAGGGTGCCGGGTCGGGGAATACGAACTTGCCCCATTGCCATACATGTGGTTGTAGATTGATTAAATGAGACAAAACGACAATTGGGTCACACACACACAGATTGTTGAGTTGAAAGGCGAGAGTAAGTTGTAATTGGGGTAGGGGTACAGTTGTGTTTGTATGAGACTAAACACAGAAACGGCAATGCCCTTCCAGGCAAGCTGAACTGACAAGACTTCCCTCCATTGTGGACGGGTAAGCACCTATTTTTGTTGTTTTCATAGCCTTTTAGCCTAGGGACCATAACCACCCAGTCCCAGAATAATCTTCAAAGCAAAAAGATTTATTTAAAATAAGGATGAATTATTAAAAAGGCCTTCTGAGGTTAATATATTGCAAAAAGACCTTCACATGTTATATGTTTTGTAAAAAGACCTCCACTTTATGTTTTCCAATATTACCCTTTTGTAATATTGGAAAAAATACCTAAATCTCAGCCCCCCTTTTCACACCCAGAAAAAAGCCGGCCGACGACCTCCATATCCAAAAAAAATTCCGGCGTCCAGCCCATTGAGTCCATTGAAGCAATCCTCCAAGTAAGGTAAGCTTGATTTCATCCTAAATTTGAAGCTAGTGATTTTAAGTTTTAGGTTTAAGTTGATCTTCGAATGTAGGAGTGTAACAACGATAAGTTATGGTTTAATGTGTGTGTAAAGGTAGTGAAATAAACAAATGGTAGAATTGGGTGGAATAGATTCGTATGTCGTAGGTTTTGTGAAGTTTCTGAAATGGTGAACCAGTAGGGCCGATCGGCGTCGGATGGGGAAGACGAGGTGACCGATCGGCCTCGTAAGCACGTGAATATATACAAGCCGGACGGCTTATATGCTGACCGATCGGCTGACCGATCGGAAGGGTTAATAGCGGGACGGCTAATTGCATATACTAAATCATACTCGATTAGTACAATATGTCCTTATGGGGTTGTAATTGTTACAGGAATGGGTGAAATTTTAGTCCGTGCTACTTACGGTGGTGAATATAAGCTAGTGGATGGGAAGTATGATTGGATATCAACAACAAACAATGGTTGTGTTAGCCTTATTGTGGACGATAATACAACGCTGAAGAAAGTGAAGGACCGGCTGTATTCCGAAATCAGGGTGAATGAAAGGGAGATAGAACTGAATCTTAGTTTTGTAGTTGTTATGCCCAATTTTGTAGGAGTTATCCCAATAGAGAAAGTGTACGATGATTTCACTCTTCGGGGTTTTGTACTGGAGAACAGAATTATAGAGACCAGAACCGTGTTACGTGTAGAGCTGAGCAAGAAAGATACAATTTGTGGGGAAGATGATACTGTTGAACAGGGGGTGAACAATGTACCGGAAGCTGTGGCATATGAGTATGATGAACATGACAATAGGGGGGCATGACGCTTATTTTGAAGTTGGTATTTGTAGTGTTGCAGGTAATCCAAATAATGTAGATAACCCAGTTATTCGGCGGAGAGAACGTGATACGGAAGCAGAAGCATCATCGCCTACGCCACCATCGGCAAGCTTGGACAATATCGAGGAGAACCGTGAAATGGTGGAGTATGTTCATAGAAATGAGGAGTTTCCTGCGGATTCGGTGGATCCAGAACAAAGCACTGTCGGTTTTAGGGATGGGTGAAGTTTAGTAGTTGGTAAAGAGTTTCTGAACAAGAGAGCACTGATGAGTTATCTGAAAGACATTTCAATTAAGGGTGATTTTCGGATAAAACGTGATAGATCTTCAAAGACTTTATACATTGCAAAATGTGCTGGTGCTACTTGTGGGTGGAGAGTGCGTGCAGCAAAAGATCGCGGATCCCATGAAACGTTCTCCATTAGAACGTATGAGTCTTTACATACTTGTTTGGTTAGTGAACGGAACTCCCGAAAAGGTAAATTGACTACGGAAGAGATTGCGTGTAGGTTGGTAAAAGAAAATAGTGAAGTAGAATATCTTCCCAAACCACGTGCCATTCAAAACAATTTGGAGTTGAAGAAGATGGGGTTTTATAAATACTGGCAATGTTGGAGGGCAAGAACACTGGCGATGATTAAACTTGTAGAGGACCCAGCTTCAAGTTATGGATTACTCCATGTTTATTTGCAGCAGGTTCGGAAGATGAATACAGGTGTAGTAACTCATTTGGAGGTGGATGCGGATAGTAGATTTAAATATGTTTTCATAGCATATCGGCCATGCATTGAGGGATTTAACTATGCCTTGAGAAAAGTGATCTTAGTAGATGGTACGTGGTTGAAGACAAGGTATAAAGGGGTAATGATAATTGCAAGCGGGGAGGATGCTAATGGTCACCAATATCTTGTGGCTTGGGCTGTAGTTGACTCGGAGAACAACGAATCATGGAAATGGTTCTTCCAAAAGTTGAGGTCGGAGATCCCGGATGGGGACGACTTGGTTATCCTTTCGGATAGACATGTAAGTATCAGCAATGCAGTGAAGATCTTCTACCCAGAAGCCCAACATGGGCATTGTAGGTGGCATCTGACCCAAAATGTGAGAGAGAAGGTAGGGGCTAAGGAAAAAAACAGATTATCGAAGTTGTTTCAAGAAGTTGCTGATGCGTACACAATTGAGAGGTTCCATGACAAGTACGAGCAACTGAAAGAAATGTACCCGAAGGCGGCAGAATATTTGGAGGAGACAACCATACAACGTTGTCAATGGGCGAGATCTCACTTCGTAGAGTCGCGGTACAATATAATGACAACGAACGGGGTTGAGTCTATCAACAATGTAATAAGAGCAGCGAGAAAGCTGCATGTTATAAAGTTGTTGAACAGGATGCAGGAAAGGGTTACCGAATGCTTCATGCAACGTCTGGATGTGATGAACAAGATACCGGACTCCCATACTGTAACTCCAAAGGTAGAGAAAATAATGTCTGCAAGCAACAAGCTAGTCAAGCAGATGCAGATAACACCACTGAACACACACGGCGAGTATCAGGTGAGGGATGGACATAATGACGTATTGGTTCATTTGGGGATGAGGCAATGCAGTTGCCGGGATTTTGACATAGACAGAATGAGGGTTGGAGTGACAAGTATTCAAGTGGAGAGTGGGTTTTATAGGCGTGTAAGGAATGAAGAGGGTTGGAGTTGGTGTGTGTACGCATTAATGGAGCCATTAATGTGTTGACTGCGTTGATTGTAGTGCATGCATTGGGACGTGCAGATTTTGTATAGGATATGTATCAAATAAAAGCATAAAAGCATTGTCATTCATTGCATTAATTATATAAAACATAAACGTCATTCATCCAAGTACCAACATTATTATCCAAAAAATAAAAACAAACACTAGGCAGCAAGCAGACGGTTAATGAGCCTCTGTGTAATTTCTTGGTTTCGAACCATCCACTGTCTGTACTCCCGGAACCAAGCAGGCTCCTCCCAAGAATGAAGAAGGTCATCCTCGTTCATCCGTGGTTGAATAAATGGGTTGTCACCAGGAGGGAGTGGAGGACATGGTAAATTTTTCTCGCGCATGAGGGCCTCCAGTTGGTCCAGCTGCCGGTCTGCTTCTTCAAGTAACCGATAGTACTCTACCGACCATGCTGGTTCTGGTGCTTGATACAGTCGTTCGGCCATTCGGACTATTCTGTCGTCGGCCAACATTGTGACGTATTCTCCGGCTAGCTCCCGTCTTATCCACGCACGCTCCTCACGCTCCGCACGATTCGCTTGGTCGGGATCCATTCTGTCAGAAACATATACGTAGTTACAGTACTAAAACAACAAACACATCTAAAAAATTATAATGCAAGAACATTATTCGAATACCTATTCCTTGAAAGTTGAGAGTGAAGGGGGTTGGAGTACAAATAATGGGGTAGCTAAGCCCCATTTATAGGCTGGTGAGGATGAATAGAGTTGGAGTGGGTGGATGAGTGGGTGTGTACCCATAAATGTGTCTTGGGTGGAGAGACATATTAATGGGAGACATTGATATGTTGCGTTTCTTGGATGTAGTGATTGAATACGGACGTGCAGATTTTGTTCAAGATATGTATCCATGAGATATGAGTCAAACCATCAAAAATATATTCGTCAGTTCGCAGTCAAAAGTTTATCAGTCATCCAACATTTTTACAATCTACAGAAGATATTCGTCATCAGTCATCACGTGAATACATTATTGATGCGAAACTGCGGCACAAGTGTATGTCGGATGTGGTCTTTGAATTCCAGTTTCGTCATCCCCACCTCGATGAACTTTAGGGTGTAGATCCCACTATCGGCCATCCTACAAACAAACACCAATATAATAAGCATGACATACAAGACTGTACTGCAAAGGTAAAATGAATAAGTCTGATACTTACTTCACGGCTTGCGGTATGGGTTCCACCCTCTCGAAGGTAAAATCCGCGTTATATGCGGATAATGTCTCCGATGTCCCGGGTAAAACCCGGAAGATCATCTTAGGGAGCATGTTCACATACGGGGTCATCAATACCTTCATCTCGAACTCTGATATCTAGGGACGGTAGCTATCGTACACTTGGATTTTTCTTCCTTGCACGTCCACAACCAACAATATCCAGTGCTTGTTCTTGTGGTTCACTGGAAAATAAATCTTTTGCGCACACATCCAACTGCAAGGATAGAGATCCGGCTTCTTCCCTCGAGCATAGTTCATGAGCTCAAGGTCCGGTTCTATATTCGCCTCATACTCTGCACGGCACAGCTTGTGGAACACACAATCCAGCACTACATGGCTCTGCCTGAACACATTAGGAAAATGTCGTTGTCTGCACCGTATGCCTGACAACGCATCGTCCATATGCTGCACAAAGTTGAAAACAATATAAATTAGATATTGCCAGGAAAAATATACTCATATGCTGCTTAAAATAACATACTAACCTGCGGTGTGACCCATTCGCCAGGGGTTGCCAATGACCGGTAATATGAGGCGGGTAGGCCTCTGTAGAGGACTCCGTCCTGCAAACCGGTACGCACGGTACCAGAGTAATTCCTCAACCGATGGGGAATCTTCGCTGTAGGGTTCCAACTGCGGATCAGCCTCTGATCAAGGACACCGAGCAACTGGGTCCTCTTCCTCTTTCTGGAACTGGGCGGATCAGGTTCAAATAGGTGACGGGGAAGGTTAACCACGATCGATGGTGGCTCCCGAGGCTCCGAGGGTTCCCCCGGAGCCTGAGTCTGTGCCCCTGGAGCCTGCGATTGTGCCTCATCCCCGGCACCTTCATCGTCAGTCGGTTCCTCCTCCCAAGACGACAGTTCCCGCGCAGGAATTTGACTGACCTCCTCCTCCCCTTCGACCTCCAGACCTTCCCAAAAAGTCGATAGTGACCCCTCCACAGACTTACCCCCCTCTTCCCCTCCTCCAAGTACCCCTCCCGCACTACGTGTCTGAGAATCAACTACCACGATCGGTGCAGGAACCTGAACCTGTCCCTCCTCAACCCCCTGCTGAACCGGAACATGTCCCTCCTCAACCCCCTGCTGAACCGGAACATGTCCCTCCTCAACCCCCTGCTGAACCGCAACCTGTCCCTCCTCAACCCCCTGCTGAACATCAACCTCACCCCCCATCTCAACCTCATGGACCATATCCATATCCCGGGGTCCATGGCTAGACTCTCCAACCTATTCCCGTCTTCCTCCTGCGTCACCTGATCCACGAGGCTGAGCTTCATCATCCCTTTGAGATCCGGCTTCATGCGACCGATGAGACCGAGTCGGGCAATGTGATCCTCGGGAGTCGCCACCAGATGCACGGTAGTCAGGCCCGGGCAGCGGGTCACGGGCAGCGCCCTGGGTCCGGAGTAGATGAAGGATCTCATCTAGTTTTCCCCCAAACTCTCTCCGCAATGCTCCGATGGCGTCCCCAAACTCAGTCCGTACCGCTCCAATAGAGTTCGCAACGGATTGGATCTTGCCCTGCAACTCTCCTATCTCAACGCGAACACCTCTGATATGATCATCTGTTGCGGCATGTTCCCCCTGACGACGAGGGGTCTGGGGTAACTCTCCTCCCCCGATGATGGCCTCTTCCCGGCGACGAGAGCACTCAGCTCCATCCCCTACCGGATCCGGCGGTGTCTGCTCTATAGCCATCACCTCATCACCGGACTGACGATCAGGTGTCGGCTCCCTTTCAACTGGCTCTGCTTGCTCCATACCCTCATCATCCCATTCTATCTCCCCTCCAACCTCCAAAATTTCTGCAATCCGCTCAAGCGTCCTATCCGCTACCCTGTCGGGTATGACTCCCACATTTTGATTATGCGGAAGTGCCCTCTCTATTGTTGTGGGTATTAGGACACCCCGAGTCACCTGCACCTGCACACACATAACCATTACATTCAATTCATATAACCAACCTACATCTACAATTATACGTCTACACTTTTATTTTTTTACCTCTTCTTTCTGAAATTCGGTTGTCACCTCATCCGCCGACGGGGGCTTGGCCCATTTCGTCCGCCACTTCAAAAACCTCGGTAGGTCCTCACTGTACTGTGGGTCCACCGTCTCCCACTTACTTGCCAGTGCTTCCATAGACTCAAATACAAAAGGCTGTTACACAAATCAAATTATTAATAACCAATACGTACATTAATTGATAATAATGCTCTTATTCAAATTGTATTAAATGTTTTACGTACCGTAAAGGGAGCATACCGCATATGGTGTATGAGGCCCCTGCCTCCCAGCGATCGCTTGGAACTTCGCTCTCAACTCTCGAATACAATCCTCCCTCAGATGCCGGAAGGAGATATACCCCCACGGGTACCGGTTGAACAAGTCTAGGTCTTCTACTAATCCCATCCACTTTGCCTCAATGAGTGTCGTCACTTTTGTGTGAGGTATCAACGCATCAGTGACGAACAACAGCTGAGACATCTTCACAATATTGTAATCTGGCTCGGTCCTCCTGGTCCTCGGTTTCAACCGGGTAGTCACAAGGGCGGTCAACTTGTTTGCCAGGTCTAGTGGAGACACTCCACGCAGGTTCGAATCAAAATGTCTTTTCTCGAATGTTGTGGAACTCAATTGCCTCTGAAAATTTTCATCTCCAGTTCTGGGTCTTGAGCAATTCAATCCCGTCATCAGTGCGTATTCCTTCAGAGACAACCTGATCGGTTTCCCTTTCAGCACGAACCACATTTCGGAGTCCCTTCTCACCGTGGTACTCCTGACTAATAGCATCCACGCCAGGTTGTTGGAGGGCTGGAACTTCTCTGGTAACCTGGTGAACATCCCGAATGGACCCGCTCTTATTGCTGCAGCTGTCAGCGGGTCTGCATCCTTCAGCTCATTGTACTTCTCATACAACACCTTGTACCCACACCTGGCTGTCACACGACAGTTGAAGTACTCCCCATCTTGCAGTTCTGTTTCAATTCTTCGAAACCGTTGAGGTGCTTCTGACGGAGTTGCACTCGGTATCGAAACAGAACCTTCTTCCTCTTCCACTGACTGTATTATGATTATAAGATGCATCCTAACATTATCTAGTAATCCTAATTGTAGTAGTAATATTATCATTATAAAATAACATTAACTAGTAATCAAAACTGTCATGGGCCGAACGGCCTTTCACCTAATTGTCCTTGGCCGATCGGGCAACAGAGAGTTTGGTCACTTTCCCATTCGGCTCAGACTGACCCCATTCGGCGCCGTTTGGATCTTGCTCCACAAGATCAAAGCGCCGCGTTTTACTACCGATATGCGTCGTCTGGAGCCTTTGGAAGGCAAATGATTGGGGGCCAAAACGACGTCGTCATTGGTGAAGGGTGTCATTTTGGGCCCTTCACTGGGCCTCGCCGAGCTTATTGGGCCGTTGACTGGGCCTTAGTGGGCCCAACCTGCTCCGTTTGGTTCAACCTCATGGATCTGGTTTGTCCCAAAACGACGTCGTTATGCGGTCTCATTCGGCTCATACTGGGCATATCAATCGGAGCGGGTTGGTGACAAAACGCTGTCGTTGTGTCCCCAACCTGCTCCGTCAGGAACTCCGGCGACTCAGTGAGCTAAAACGCCATCGTTTTAGCCCCAATCAGCGCCGTCAAGACCCCAGTCGACGACACTGATTCCTTCTCCGGCAATGACCCTATTCCCTTCTACGCCTCCCCCATTCGCCGTAGCCTCACCGGCGATTTACAGTAACTAAACCCTAGGTTTTGCAAAAGGGAACTAAATCTAACACAAAATTTACGAGTTCAAATCGGACGTACCTGGTTCGACATTGTTGGGGTTCAAAATGTAGGAATTTCCTCTCGCCGGCGTCGTTGCTTGCTCGGAGATGATCGGGAGAGATGAAGTCGTTGACAATCGTTTTCTGACTTTGACTCAGTGACGAAGACGAAGAGGCAAAGAAGAAGAAAGGGCGAGGGTAATTCCGGCAGTTCATAATGTTTTCAATTAAAAGAAAAACATAAATTCAATTTATTTCGAATGCCAAATTACCGGAGATACCCCGCAAATATATTAACGTGATAAGGCCCTTTCCAACAATTCTTACTTTAAAACAACCAATATCAAAATAAAAACATTCTAATTCACAAATGGTCACGAGAATCAGCACCACCATATTCTGGTAAAGATTTGGTGTGGTCAATCACTTTTGACTCTGAACTAGTCTTAGAGCGTGACCTATGTGCCACGTGTCGAGATCAGACTCCAGTTCCATCATCAGAATCAGGAATATTGACCAAGATGATGAAGTCAAGCAAGCCAGATAGAGATTATCATGTCTTGTGTTTGGTCTCGTCTTGTCTCTGCCGTGGGATGTGTGTGTTTACTGTTTACAACATAGGAGAGTCGGAGTGGGTCCAAATACGATCACATACCTACTACTGCATTTATATTTTATACAGCTGTATTGCAGGGACAAAATGGTAACTTCACTTTCACACCTGTATAACTGTATTGTGTGTGTATTTTTCAAAAATTATATTTGTTTCCCTCCGCGTTTTCGTAATATTTAGTAACAGGAAACACTCATATCTCTTTCAAACTTGCTGGTTTTCACCTTCTTCCTTCTCTGTCTCTCGAAACACGACCAAAATCGATGGGTAAAGCAGCCAAGTGGTTCCGAGGTCTCCTCAGCTTCAAAAAAGCAGACTCTGCTTCGCCACCGCCATCGAAGCAGCAGAAGGAGAACCGGAGATGGAGCTTCGTCAGATCATACAGAGAAAAAGGCGACCTATGCGCCAAACGAGATCCTAACAAACTCGCAATTGCGGCGGCTGAAGCTGTCGTGGTGAGGGTAACGAGCAGCCGGAGGTCCGGCAACGTGACGTCGAAGGCCTACGGATTCCGCGAACAGTGGATCGCTTCCGTGAAGATACAGTCCGCTTTTCGTGGATATTTGGTTTGTATTCCGATCCCCAATCTTCTTCTTCTTCTTTTCTTCTTCAGTTTTTCTGTTATTATAGATCTTTTAAATTGGCCTTGGTTTTTCGAAAAAATTACAGTAGTAGCACTTCCCTTTCATTTCACCTCAACTTCTAGACTTGTACCTGTTCTCTGTTTTCGTGTTTTGCTTTCCGGGAAATATTTTCCTTCCAAAAAGGAACTCTGAAACTGAACCTTCCTTTCCAGAGTAAATGTCCTTTTTTTTCTCTCTTTCCAAAACGGCACCGTTTTTTATGTTTCATGGATTCGTCTGACCTGATCGTCTGTAATGAAACAGTAGAGAGCTCGTTTCCATTTCTACTAGAATGGCATTTTCTGTATTCATTGCCTAGGAATGCAGTCTTCTTTGCTCTTGAATTAGCTAATATTTGTTTTTGTCCATTTCTGATGCGTACTATGGTTGTTTTGCTAATTCCAAAACGCAATCAATGCCTACAAATTAATATCCGCCAGACCCAGTTTAGCAAATAGCAATTAGGGCTAGTATTCAGGATTTTTAATTCTTCGCGGCTACTTTGTGGAACTAGATAACTTATTAAAATTCAAAAAGATTGTGCAGACTATATTGGTCCCAGAATTTGATAAAACTATCCTCCAATCCCACGAGTTTTGACTAATTTTTACAACTTTGGGACAAAGTTGTGTCAAAAGAAATTCAAATTAAAATGATGATCTTTCAAATTTGAAGGACTAAAAAGAACAATAATTCATTCAAAAATAAGAAAACATTGCTCATGGAAGAAAAAGTTGGAATACCAAACATATGATTGAGTTGGTAAGCTTTTGCATTTTTTTGTATGTGAAGGTTTAGTTGGGGCTGAGACAAATAAATAAATGAGTGGAGTAGAGTAGAGTAGGTGCTTAAAATAACAATCCCATTATCAAGCTTCCCAAAGTCTTCAACCCATTTGTTGGGAATATGAATTGTTAATGTAACATAAAAGTAGTTGTACGATTAGTCATATAGGAAGCAGGAATTTTTAGAATTTCTTACTCTTGATTGGAACGTATGATTTGGTAGATGTCAAAACTGGGTGTCTGTGTGGTGTGGGTCCACAGTCCAAACCAGCAAAAGTTGGTGTGCCAAGTGGGTTTGTGTGACTTATTGAGGTATGAAGCTGGGTTGGATCGTTGGTTGAGTGATTCAATGTTGATTATTAAAATGTAGGCACATACACAAGTCAGCTGCTCGTGCTCGGCCCTTTTTACCGGGCTGGGGCAGCCTTTCTGTGACATGTCTTTGTCACCCTTTCATTTTCCAAGCTGTGAATGTAAATTTTTGCCATCTGCATTTGTTTTTTTCCTTTGGCGCCATATTTTGAAATTTTAATTCAACTCAAGTTTCTGCATTTATTGACTCTGTATGGCAGCATTCTTCTGGATATTGTGACGCCATAAATTTTTTCTTAGTTTATTCTCTCATCTTCCTTTGCTCTTAGCATTATCATGAGTCAAATTTATGTGAACAAATTGAAGGCACGGAAAGCATTGAGAGCATTAAGAGGATTGGTGAGGCTGCAGGCAATGGTTAGAGGTCACATTGAGAGGAAGAGAACTACAGAGTGGTTGCAAAGGATGCAAGCACTATTGCGAGCTCAAGCAAGAGCCCGTGCTGGACGATCCCAAATTTCTTATTCCTCCCGTTCGAGTACTAAGTCCTCACAGGCTCACTACTTGGTAAGAAGATCTGCTTCCATTACACTAATTAATTATCTCATAGCCTCTGACTGCACATATTTGCTACAGAAGTGAACTTCATGCCTTGTGGCTTGTGGGCTTGTTAGTTTTGCTTCTGACAATCATTTATTACGTGGATTGATTTATCTTTATGAATGAAAAGATCAAGTTGGTGAAATTTATTTAAATGGTAACAGTGATTAATCAATGTGTGAAGACATGCAATAAATTGGAAATTCATATACATTTAAGGTGCTTGTTTTAAAAATGGTCGAGGTGTTATGTAGCTACCAACCTTCTGCAAAGCACAGCTATTTCTGGTACCTAGTTACGGGACAAGTTAAGTTCAACCTGGACCTGATCAAAAGAATTGAGTTGTAAGGCTGGTTGGATGGGAACATGATTGATACCTCCTATCAATTGAAGGTTGATATCGAATTTATTATTCCCGTTATAAGATAAATGTCTCCTTGGATTAGTAAGGAGAGATATGACCCATATGTTAATCTGATCTTACTTGCTGATGAAGCATCTTATCTGCTTGCAGGGTCCAGCAACACCAGAAAAATCTGAAGAATTGATCAGAGCCAAGAGTAGAAAACATGACCAGTTATTGACCCTGAAGGTAAAATAGGAATTTACATTAAAGTTTCCCCAGTTATGAAGAGAAATGTTTCTATTCAAAATGTAACATATATGCCCTAAACAACTGCAGAAAAATGGTTCAAACCTTCAGGACAGAGCACTCCTTGAGAGAAATAGATCAGATCGATATGCAAATCAGCAATCTCAGGACCTGCAAGGATCTTATACAACCGCTGATACAGCAGATGACCAAAAAAGTGACAAGATCCTCGAAATAGACAGGGGTCAACGACACTTGACTACCAAAAGCAGAAACCACTTTCACCCTTCTCAGCATGTTGATCAGGACATTCACAGCTACACAGCTTCGAAGGACTCGACTGCTCAGTTCCCGAGCCTGTCTTCCGGTGAAGTTCAATCTTTATGTCCATTGAAACTATCTAAAGAAGTCGAAGATGGCCTGTTCTACACAGCTGACGATAGCCCACAGTTCTTTTCTGCTTCCTCAAGGGGAGGAAGTTCAAGGAGAAGCCCGTTGACACCCTCCAAGAGTGATGGCTCGAGAAGCTACCTCAGTGGTTACTCAGACCACCCAAACTACATGTCCTACACGGAGTCTTCCAAGGCTAAGGCAAGGTCCCTCAGTGCACCTAAGCAGAGGCCTCATTTCGACAGGTCCAGTTCTTCCAAGAGGAACTCAATTCATGGGTATGGTGAATCAAGACCAGGTTCACAGAAAGTTTCAGGTTTGCATGCTAACTTCAGGAACAAAGCATACCCAGGCTCAGGTCGATTAGACCAACTAGGAATGTCGGTAGGATTTAGATGCTAGTTGCGTTTTGAAGCCATCTTTTCATGTAACATCTAATCTGTAGCTAATTTAGCCTCAAAGGGCAGTGATCTATGTCTACCTAAATAATTCTTGGCATTTTGGAAAGGCAAGTAATGCCACCTCACTGAAACTGTAAGAGAAAAAAAAAGAATATCTACCAGAGTTGAAAACCAAAAACATAGAGGAATATGATTACTAGTCTACACATGTATGCTTCTCGAACACAATGCAATCTTAAGTCCCAAGGAAACAAAAGAATTAAACATTTAAAAGTTAAAACTAAGCATGTACAGAAATAAGACTTCTGAAAGCAATTGGCCTCCAAAACAGAAGTTAAACTTGAGAGGGTGAAGTGGTTGAGTCTTACACAACTTCAAATCACAGAACTAGCTTAGCATCATGCTTTATGTGGAATATAGAAAATTCGGCAATCGCTTCCAAACAAATGTACCCACCGAGATTTGAATTTGTGACCTTAAGAAGAGGTGAGACCTGAAGAATTCTTTACCACCAGGCTAACCCAAATGGGCGCAATTGCTACATATACATATACTTGGGAGCAGAACTAGTCAATATTTATATCACTAGAAATGGAGAACTGGGAGATTAAGGAACTCATGGTTTCCCACCACCACCTTCAAGCTTGGGGACTTTCCCGGCAGGCACCCTTGGACACATTACCCTTGCCGCCGGCCTTTTGTGTCTTGCCTTCTTTTCATCCTTGGTTTTCTTGACCCTCTCCTTGTTTTCCCTGGCATAGTAATGAATAACCCATGAAAAATAACACTTTGCAAAATCACAATGGAACACTGAAGTTCATCAACTCAATGGGGGCAGTAAGTGTGAATTCAAGTGCTCCAAAGATATAATAGGTTAGGCTAAATGTACCAAAGTGCTGCTTCCCGTGCAGCATCTCAGACTTCTGGCTTTTGAATAACTTCAAATATGTTAAATCTTGAATAAGCTTTCTTTGTGGCACTATGCTACTTCTTGTCAGTTTCAGAGGCAATACCCTACAAATTACAATCAGGGATAACATAATTAATAATATGATTGCTTTAGGAAAATCACCTGATTTCACATAACCCATTATCATCATGTTCGCTGAAATTACATTCTTTTGAGGCATTTCATCGAACATTTGGCATGCCTGATCCAATTTACCACTTCCCAGCAACATAATTCTGAATATGAGAAGCAACGTCTTGACGTGCTTTTGCTCGGAAAGGTCTCATAGGAAATCTAAGGATTATCTCACTCCGCCATTCCTTATGCCATTACTGCTTCATGATGATCCTAAACTTACTCTCAAGAACAATTATGCACAGAAAAAATGTAGCTTCTAGATGCACAGATATACAACAATGCCTGTTCATCCTACATCAAACAAACCAATGCCTCTTCTTCCCTCTGGCCTCTTCGGTTCTACTCTCCAGATCTGGCCCCCCCTGCTCCTTCCTACCGTCGCCCTTGCAAGCGCCGCCTTTTCTGAGTCCGATGGTTCTTCTCCCCGCCCCTCACGATGTTGTTGTCGTGGTGGTGGTCGGGGGCTCGTCTCTCCTTAGGGGTGTTGGCCCCGGCGAGTTTCTCTAGCCTTTTGGCCCATCTCTTCCATTTGATTCAGGTAGGTCGGTCTTGGTTCTGGGAGGTTCCTCCTACGTCGTTGTTGTTGCGGTGCTGGCCGCCGGCGTCCATCTCTATCCTCTGGCCTTCTCGGCGCCGTCATCTCGCTGCCCTCGCATGTTCCTGCTTCCTTCGCCGCCCTGCTTCGGCCGTCTCGCCCGTCCTCCGGCTTCGCTGTTGGTTTCTGCTCGTCTCTCCTTGCGGTCGCGTCGCGCTGGTGGTCGAGGGCTCGCCGCCGTTTCTGGGTGTTGGCCCCGACGAGTCTCCCTGCCCTTTGGGCTTCCCTTCAGCGGGCAGTGGTTCGGGAAGGCGTGTCATCGCGGCCTGATCGGCCCTTCCTGGCCGCCGTCTCTTGCGGTGCTGGCCGCCGGCTGCCCAGGAACTCCCGATCTTTCCCCGACGTTGGTCCCTGGTTCGGTGCGCGTGCGAGTTGATGCGTCCCGAGGCGCCGTTTCGTTTCCCGTGCGTGGTGGTTGCCCCTTCCCTTCGCATTAGGGTCTCTTTTTGGGCCTTGGGCCTTGTCTGTACCCAATCTTGCCTTCAGGCATTCAATAAAAAAACGTTTTTTTATGATAAAAAAAATACCTACTACAACGGTCAGTAGGGACTGATCTAATTGTATTCAGCTCAAAATCAGGAAACTATAATCATCAATAATGCGTAATGAGTTGGCAAGACGATCCACGATTGCATTTAGAAACACTAACGAGTGCTTCGGCTCGTAACCAACTGATCCCTACACAAGAGCATCGAGAAATCGATCTCAATATGACAACTATTCAAGTGACTAAGCTTCGACAAAATAGATCACGAACTGCGAAATGGATATCCGGTATCGACAATTGCTAGAATGTCAGGAAGCCAAACCAGAGAGTCCTGAACGACGTCGTCGAGTTAGTGCAGTAGCTTCAGAGACCAGTCAACGAGTCACGCTGACAGAGCCCGTTACGCATCGTGTCAGGTCGTTAGAGCATGTACAACGGAAAGGTCCTGGGTGAGGCCCTGAGGCTGAGGCCCTTGTGCTGACTGAACAAAAGTGAAGCCCTAGGGCCGCAGAATAGTGGGTGTTTTGCAATGGAGAGGCCCTGGTGAGGCCCTAGGGCTGAGGCCCTGTGCTGACTGGATGCTGAGTTGTTATTAATTGATATTTTGCTGTTTTATTTAATTCTTTATCAGAAACCGTTTAAATTATATAAATAATTGTGAAAAAAATAATTTATGACAATAAATAAATAATAAATAAATTTAACACGAATAAAAATGAACTTTTTAATAATGGAAAAGAAATCAATAAAATATGTGTATAGAATAATATGGTCAACTATGTAATATTCATAGTAGTTGCTATAACGAAAAATCTTTGAGTCGGACCAGATATAAATACACACAAAAATGAAAATATGGTCAAATATATATTACATAAATATGTTATTTTATTTGAAATAGCATCCAACACTAAATTATATAATATATAATCTATTAAAAAGAAGATTTGATTTAAAATTTTAATATGCATTTCACTCCAAAATTAAAAGTATATCATATTAATCATAATAAAACATAATAACAAAAGCCCATCTAGCTCAATGGTAGAACACAAGGCTTTAAACCTTAAGGTTGGGGGTTCAAATCCCATAATTGACAAAAACATTGTTTAAAAAAAAATACTTGCGCTGTGGGATGCCAGGTGTCGGCACGGGAGAGGGCCAGCGTATCGAGGGGCGAGGCCCGGGCCGCGTGTTTCAGGGCCGCGGACCGCGTGAAATCCGGCCCACAGTGGGACGGCCCAAGGGCTGCGGACCGCGCGCGCGGGTCGAGGGCGAGGGGCGGCCCGTTGTACATGCTCTTAGAGGTCGAGACTGTGTTTCGCTGACGTGTTATTGTAAGAGTTGCAGTATAAAGCTCTAAGTCAGCACTTCGTCCCTTTATCTTCTTTATTGTAGCATTTGTTGAGAACTTGTAGAAAGAGAGAGAACGAGTTTGGCAACTGAGAAGCCAGAATCATCTGTAATTTTCGCGAGTTAATCAATAAAGCTTCAATTTATTCTTAGCATCGAGCAAGAGCCTGACAAAATGGTATCAGAGCCACCGACCACGGACACCATAACAAGAGCCACAGAGTTGAACAACATCGCACGATGAGCGACAAAAGCTAGCGTTCAGCAACTCAATGCTCCGATGCAGGACCTCTTCGAGCAGTTTCAGACGCTCCGACCACGGATGGAAGCAGCTGCTGGCATGGCAGATAGAACGGAGGGCCAGTTTGTCGAGTTCTCCACGATGTTGCAATCCATTAACACAATGCTTCACAACTTGTCCGGTTTCATGGTGAACATCGAGCGACGAGCAACTCCGCCTCCTCGCGAGATGCGGATGAGAGCATTGATCGCCGGAGGATTTTGGCGAGAGGCCATCTTGGAGATTGAGCAGATTGGACTCCAACGACATCGATAGTTCCGACGTCTTCGAGGTGATCCCGGTGTCCGTAGGCTTGAAGGATCTGCGGAGGTGGACCATGCCCGGTGGAGAAGAGAGTAACGTCGAAATCACCGACACCCGATCAACATTAGGGACGATGAACCCCTCATATAGATCCTCCAGCTCATTCCGGACTGGTTCATCCCTCTCCGTATCAATCATAGGGGCCTTACCCCGAGATAGGTCTCTAATTAGTGGAGGCGACGGAACGGAGACAAGAACCTCCAAAACCACAACGTAACTTGTGTCTGAAGCTAGGGTTTTGGGCATGAAAGGGAGACTACACAACGGATCAGAGGAACCTGAGGGGAAGACTCCCTCCTTCGTGGGGGCACCAGAAGGGATGACCGACTCCGGCAGCCCCTGTTCCGCCCTGCCTCGAAGAGGATTACAGACCAGAGTAGATGGCGGGGTCACCGTCAATTGAAACGTGCTACGAGCGCGAGGTTCCAGTGGCGGTTGATGAGCTGAGGCAATCACCGGAGACCGTGATGGAGGCGTGTTGGCAGGTTTGGACGTTGACGATGAAGACGTTAAAACCCTAACATAACTTGGAGTAAAAGTTAGGGTTTTAGACTTTAGGGGACAGCCTCGTCGTGGTTTCACGAGTGGTTAAGAGGATCCTAGAGAAAAGGTCGTGAGAACCACTGACATTAGAGCCGAAGGAATGCCTGTGGAAGAACAAGGGAGAGGTACCAAAACCATAGACTTCTTTGGCTTCCGGTTCCGTCTCATCTTAATAGGGGGCGCGACCTCCGAGGAAGGGCGCAGTGATGGCACAAAAAGCATGTGCTACACCACGTTGGACTGCGATGTAACAAGACTAACGGTAGAGAGAGCAGTCCCGTTGACGACAAGAGTAGGGGCCTTCATAGGTAAGGCTAGGGTTTCCTCAGTAAAGGAGAAAATCTCGGAAGTCGAGAGAGAATAGTAGTCTAATTATAAGAAAAGATTAATAACACATATAATGATTATTTTAAAATTAAAAAATAAATACAACAAATATTTAATAAATATATTTGAAAAATAAATACAATAAATTTTATGATTTTTTTTCCTTTCAAAAAACTCACTCAATAACGCAATTGTACATTTAAAATTAAGTAGGAACATGACCTGTCACGCCCCAAATCCGGTTTTGACCGGACTAGTGACGTGAGCTAGGAATAGTAGTAAAATAATAATAAAGTTAAACTAATTGGGAAACAACTCCAAACCTTTAAAATTCCAAATAACGATTATGATGAAAATAAGTTAAATGCTCAGTCCAAACACGTAAGAAAAGTAGTTCGATACAAGGTGGAAAGTACGTCCAACTACAATAAACCACCCGGATCCTCCAGGAACTCACGAGTCCCGAAGCAAGCTCTAAGTCTACTCACCAAGGAAACCTGTACAAACAGTAAACATGAAGGGGGTGAGCTTACGCTCAGTAGGAAAAAGTGGTAAAGTAAAAGAAACTCCCGCTTGGCAAGAAAACACAGTTTGTACAATTATCCAAAGGTTCCGATTAGTACGATTAACCAAAGAAAACACCATAATCAAATATCAACAAGAATTTCAAGGCTTACATAGACAGTAACTCAAGGAGATCAGAGGAGAGACAGTTTATTCTTTAATAAAAATAACTAAAGCAAGCACGTATAACGTCACATAGATAACTTAAACCACAATACTCCGATCCACAATTGGTCAATGTATCATATCGGATTGCCCCTCGGCCCAAAGGAGACACATATCGTCGAGGCTACCGGAAACATCCCTAAGGGGACACATATCATCGGAGCTCTCGGAAATGTCCCCAAAGGACCATAAATCATCGGGGTAAAGTAAGATGTCCTCCCGGAAACGCTCCCGCAGGAACGCATACCCTCGGGGTGAAGCAACAAGTAAACGATCCCCTCAGGGTAAACAACCTCACGTCATACCAGAATTCCCTTCGGCCTGGACGTCTTCCCGGGATTCACATCGAGGTAACACAATACCGGAATTCGCATCGGTCTTCCCGGAATTCGCATCGGTCTTCCCGGAATTCGCATCGGGGTTACCACAATCCATCGGCCTAGGTACTGCCCCACACCGGCATTCCCCTCGGTGTAGGTACCATACCGGAACACAACCCCTCTTAGAACACACATCAAGGAAATAACACACAGCATAAAATCATAGTATAACCACAGCTTAGCAACCCAACAATCTTATCACAACACGCCACAAAGAACTCACATTAACAATCACGCTTACCGGCATAACTTACCAATCACGTTCTATCGGTCTATCACTCACCCGATCATACCATTAGGCACAACCAATTCACAATCAACAATCACTCAATCAATCATAACACGTATCAACCATTCACGTGCAATCATCAAAGTTCATCTAGTTTAGTATGACTCTTATATTAACCCAAGGACGGAGCATGCATCGATACTAAGGACGAACAACCATCAATAAGTACATTCCACAAGCAATCCTAAGGCTCGACATGGCCATTCTACCAGCACGACAATTTCCCAAAGTATTGAAAGCGATTAAACTAGTGAATCACATCCTACATGCATACTAGACTCTTCCGGTTATTAATATAATTGAAAAGCGATTAATCTAGTGAATCACATCCTATATGCAAACTAGGACATGATTATTATTATTATTATTATTATTATTATTATTATTATTATTATTATTATTATTATTATCTTATAGGCATATTATTAACAATAATTAGAAGTGGTGTTACTACTCTTCCCTACCGTGAATTCTCCAAAGCTTAATACTCCTACCTACTGACGTCATGGCTAGCTTCCTCTCCGTCTTCTCACGAGGTCCAAAGGCCTCCTCCTCCGTCAAGTCCGGGTCCAAGGTCTTGGATCACAAAAAGACTATAATTAAAGACTAACCACGAGACACACATCTAAGTTAAAACCCCCCAACCGTTTAGTTCAAAAATCACCTCTCGAAATAGACGCAAAACACCCAAAAGGATTCAAAAGGACCAAAACTGGTCTGCCACGGATCGGGTCACGGAGCCGTGAGGCTCCCCGTCACGGACCCGTGACGAGTGCCGTCACGGTCTCCCTCCCTTTCTTCTTCTTCAAGTCTCCTTTGTTCTTCCTCTTCTTCTCTTCTCTCTCTAAAAATCGGCTAGCACTTGTTATGTGCTGAAAATGTTGCTCCAATTGCTTTAAATGACCTAAATTGATGGAGGACCAAAAAGCCCTTTAGCTTTTATCCACTTAAGGGCACTTGTGAGGGGTAAAATGATACTTTTAGCCTCTTTTCTTCCCCTCCAAGCTAGCATGGACAAGTGTCCATGTAGGGACCACTTGTCCTTAGCTAAAAACTCCAGCACCTTAATTTAATTAGGATTTGTCGATATAAAGTCCCGGTTTGACCAAAAATTGACTTTTCCAAAATTACAGTCAAACGAAAGGAAATAACCCAACCAAGCTAACCGTGATGACGACTAAGCTTTTTGGGCCCCGGAAAGGTCCCGAACGACTCCCGGAATCTCGGTTGACTTTTCCGGCCGAATGTCAAACTTTGCCAGAAATCACTAGTTCGACCGGGATCGACCGGGAGCGATTCTTACGTGACCACAATCCAAAGAGAAATCATAAACAATAAAATTTTGTCAACTAAACATTTCACGAGACAAATGTGACATCCTTTATCGTCTTATCTAAATGTTCAAAGAGAGATCTTATCCTCTCTCGAGGTTTTTATGAGTTGCTAAAAAAAAATTAATATTAGAAAAGGAAAATGATTGATGGGAAATAGTCTTTACAGAAATACTAGGAAATATAATAAAGGGCAGCATTGTCCGAAATATGCAGCCCATGGAAGTGTGAACGGCCAACCAATAATTCAACATCGTGATAAAAGATATAAATTAATTACAGTAATTAAGAAAATGAGTGAGATTAGTGAATAATGGCTATTACATTGCTGGATATTATTAAGTGGGCCCCACTGCTCTATCATCAACTTGGATAGGACAGATGAGGAGATGACAAAACGTTACAGTAAAAACGTAATCAGTGGACGGACCTCACCTGAAACACGCAAAACTCCATTTGTCTTTCGTCATCTACATCGTCGATCTTACCTGTAATTCCTTTCCTGACAGGTTCAGAGCTCAGGATAATCGTCTTTCATTTCTTCGTTGAGTTCGTCCAATTTGCATGGACTGATCCGATTCGACTCGCCGAGTTAGGGTTCTTTACAAATCTGAGCTTCCACAATGTCAGCAACAGCCGCCGGGACGGGGGCAAGGTCTCCGGACGGATCCCCCGATGATATCGTTGATACGACGCCGTTGCTCGCCAATTCCGGCACTACCAGCCCCGGGCGTCGGCTGGGACACCGGCAGAGCCTGCGCGACGCTGCGCGGTTCCTGCGGCGGGCCAGCAGCCGCCGGATGATGCGGGAGCCGTCCATGCTGGTTCGGGAGACCGCCGCCGAGCAGTTGGAGGAGAGGCAGAGCGATTGGGCGTATTCGAAGCCGGTGGTGATTCTCGACATCATTTGGAATTTTGCATTTGTGGTGGTTGCTGCGGCGGTGCTGTTTATAAGCCGGAAAGAGACGCCGACGATGCCGTTGAGGCTGTGGGTTTTGGGGTATGCTTTGCAGTGCGTACTGCATATGGTTTGTGTCCTTGTCGAGTTTAGGCGGAGGAGGCAGCGTCCGGCTGAGTATAATTCGGCGGAGGAAGGAGTGGACAGTGGTGGGAATTTGAGTTCGGGGTCGAGGGAAGAGACGGGGCAGTATGTGACATTATCCCAAATGGAAGAGGAGGGTACCAGGTATTTTTTCAATCAAAATTTTAGAACAATTCTCCTTTGAATATGATTTTCTTGGTTATTTGCATAATTACTGTGCTCTATTGCCTCCTTTTTTTTGAAGAATTACTATGCTCGGTTGCCTGATTACAGGTAAAATCGTGGTTTTGTTTGATTAATGAAACATTCAAGTTTGTTTTGGCTGCCCATTTGGATGGTTAGAAAATGTTATCTGAAACATTATTGTTGGCATTTGATGATTATTGTTATATATTACTTGGTAATTCAAATTTAGTTATTCTATCTAGTGGAATGCATGGCCAAACTTAACAGCAAAATAGAAGAATTTGTGGTAGGATAGATTGTGAAGTTTAGCTTGATATTTCTTGCAATATTTATGTTTATAATAGTTTTTAACATCTTCTGGTGTCCCTTCACCCCAAATATCTTTGGGGATGAGATGGGCAATCTGTTTCATATTGATTTGTCACATACCATGGTGAACTGTAGTTGTCAATTTAAGTTCTTCCTCTGCATCTAATTTTTTTTCTTCTGCAACCCAAGATCGATTAGTTAAACTGAATTAATCGTGTTCACAATAGTGTTCACCAAGTAAAAGAAGACATTTGTGTTATTTATGCATCCTTTTCTTTCTTCTTTTTGAATGAGTTATTGATATTATGTTTATGGGGGGAAACCATTATCCTGTAATCTTGTGTGTTTAGGCACTCTCTTTGGTTTACTTACAAGTTCGGAAAAGATCTCATATTATGTTGGATTCATCAGTTTTCTCATCATTTTTGGTGTGTATCTTCTCAGCAGTATTGCCAAGCATCTGGAATCTGCAAATACTATGTTTTCATTCATTTGGTGGATCATTGGCTTCTACTGGGTATCAGCAGGTGGCCAGCCTTTGGCACGGTCCTCCCCACAGCTTTACTGGTTTGTTCTGCGTCCTGACTTCATTAATTTGTAAGATTGCAACCAGAACATTCTTTGCCATCCATCTCACCCCTTTGAATGTGTTCGGTGCGCAGGCTTTGTATAGTTTTCTTGGGTTTTGATGTGTTCTTTGTTGTCTTCTGCGTTGCCCTGGCATGTGTTATTGGCATTGCTGTCTGCTGCTGCCTTCCATGTATAATTGCAATATTATATGCTGTGGCAGACCAGGTAGCTCCTTTATCCCACTACATGGCATGTTATTATTAATCCATTTTTTTAATGATGTCTTGAGATCTAATCATTATCATTGATAGTTTTACTACTGCATACTAGGATTGTTTATTCATTGAGATTTAAAAATGTTTCAAAAATTGAAACCTAAGAGCAAGGCCAAGTAGAGTCATCTACCTTTCTGAGTTGTTAAAAGTAAGATAAGTATTTGTTGACAGTATCAGAAGTTGAAAAATTAATTGGAACCTAACTTGTGAGCCTTTTATCTCCTTATTTATTTCATATTGTTGGTTCCTTTTTTATGCCTCTTTAACTGCATTTTTATCTCAGCCTTTACCTCTCCTTAACTGGTTAATTGCTTCATAAGTGAACCAGTGTTTTAGATACGATATAGGAATTATCAAGACTGGACATGAGTGGAAACTAGTACAAGGGAAACTTCTATTGAGAATCTGGAGAAATATCCTACTGAGCTTATATGCTTGGTACAAATGGATGGTATCACTAAGAATTTGAACATAGTTGGAGGAGAAAGACCATTGATTGATTCTTGAACAGTTTTTATGTTCGTAACTGAAGTGTAAAGGTAAATCAAGGGGATAGTTATCTGAGTTAAATTGTGAAAAACTGCAGCTAGAAACCATGTGTAACACATTTAATTCATAATGTGAATGGATTTTTGGGGTGTGCAAGTAATGAAATCTCGTGAAGTGGAAAGTTGGGGTTGCATTTACCCTGTACAGGTTATTCGTGGGACACTAAGCAACTGAAATTTGTTAAATTTTGTGGTGTGGCTAATCATTAAGGCATTACCCTAATGCACCCTTCATGCACAGACCCCCAAACCGCAAAGCTATATTTTGTGCTTTTAAGTAGTTTTTTTTGGGTTAATTACCTTTTGTACCCCTTTTGAATTGGTAACATACCTTTAGTACCCCAATGTTTTATAACGTTCAATAAAGTCCTTATGTTTTGGTAACACACATTTAATACCCCTTATAAATTGGTCACAGATCATTTAATACCCCTTATGTATTGGTAATAGAACATTTAATACCCCTTATGAATTGGTCACAAATCATCAAAATGGCGTAAACTTGACCAAAATTTTGTCCACTGCGTTACCAATACATAAGGGTGCTTAAGGAGTGTTACCAATACATAAGGGGTACTAAAGATAATTAACCTTTTTTTTACCATCAATCAGCTTCTCAGGGAGCACACAAGTTAGTACAAAATGGTCGAAATTCCCAGTTGGCTGTTACAACGAACTTGTTGCTGATTCATTTTTTCAATCTCAAGTTTTTAGGCATACTTGCTTTATGAAGCCGAAAAGTTTTTTTTTATAAGCTCAAAAATTTGTTAGTAAGACCAATTCCAAAAAGGAAACGGAATGCCTTGATTCAAGGAGAATCAGAGTAACAACCAACGATTACAAAGGAATTCTCTAATAGAGCTAAGGGGCCTAACCCCGAAAAACATAAGGACAAAAGTCCAAAAAACCCAAACACGAACGAAACAAGATCAACCTCGTCGGTGACCCAATCTTCATCCTCCGAAGTGAGAGTCGGGTCATCGAAGGATTTTTCTTTTGAGCAGGCTGACCTAATTGAGCGTTTCGAGCTTCAGCGACTTGTTTCCAAACGTCAATAGGATTAGCGAGCCTTTCACGACTCAGAAAACGTGTCCTTGGTTTAGACTTAACAGTATAGTAATCCGATAAGTGGTTAGGAGGCTGACTCTTCTGTTTCGGTTTAAGAAGAGCGTCCTTCCAAGGACTACTGTGCTGCTATGTTACCCCGTTTGCTTTGAGTACCTCGTTTTGCTATGAAGACGAAAAGTTCATGTATATTGATTTTTATTCAAATGGTCGAAATGGCCTGGTTCTGTAAATATATTGGTTTCCTCTTATAAATGTTTCTGGGAACTATTCTAGTTCATGTACTGACGTATTGCCTGCTGCATCCCTCTGTGACTAAAGCAGGAAGGAGCCTCCAAAGAAGACATTGAGCAGCTGTCTAAATTTAAATTCAGGCGGACAGGCGTTGAAGAGAAAGTTACAGACGATGCACAAGGCCCTGTCGGAGGACTGATGACTGAATGTGGCACAGATTCACCCATTGAACATGCTCTCTCCCAGGAGGATGCGGTACAGAATCACCTATTTACTCAGTTTAAATTAAGTAGTCTTGAGTACATGGAGAAACTGCATATACTTACTCAAAAGTAGAATAATAAAGTTGTGTCCATCTGTAATGATGCTCTTGATCAATTGTAGGAGTGTTGCATTTGCCTTTCTGCTTATGAGGATGGAGTGGAATTGAGGGAGCTGCCTTGTGCTCACCATTTCCACTGTACCTGTGTAGACAAGTGGCTGTATATCAACGCTACCTGTCCTCTCTGCAAGTACAACATTTTGAAGAGCAGCAACAACCAAGAGGAAGTGTAGATGACTATAGAACGGCCTGCTACTCTGTGGCCTCTGCGTACAAATCTTGCTTCGATGATGCACAGCTTTACAGACTCAGTACAAACATTCTCTATTGCTATGTTGTAGTGGTTTCTATTGTTGTTGTAGCAACATTTGCAGTGGCGATGTCTTCGTTTTTGCCCGGCTTCCACGAGAGCTTGTCTATATCCACATGTTGTCCGAAGCATCTCAGCTCAGAATTTCTCTCCAAACAAGTGATTGCTTTGGCCTCTTTAAACATTCTCTCAGTATTTTTTTGCTATGATTGTCGAAATAAATTCATGCATCATTCTATTGCCTTGGTTCGCAATTTTCGCATCTTATTCACTGCATTTATGGTTTGACAGAATTGCTTAAATGTGTCCTTGTGAATTGGACACGGGTGGAAAATTGTCCATTGACAAATAATCTCATGAACTACTTATGAAGTATAAAAAGGCCGAATATTCTTTTCAAGAGTATGGTCTTGAAAATTTAATGCGGGTGAAATAGTCTTTAAAGTGTAAGATCAGTTTGGTCATTCTAGCTAAACACTAACCAAAATCAGCACTCGCATATGCGTCATGTCATGTCAATGGATAGTTTTATGTTCGTGTCCATTTCATAAGGACACGTTTTAGCAATTTCCCCTTATTATTTTGTTCTTTCAGATTTTTATTTCGTTAAGAATACAAAAAGTATCTTTATGTGTTCTTAAAAAATCTGGTCTTTCGATAAAAAAAACCATGTTTAAATCCAAGCGGAATTGTCCCTAAGAACTATGATATAATGATTATTCGGTAAATTTATCATTTTTTTTTGTTTGAATAGATTCAACTGATTTCCAATTTACCATTGTATTGTATTTGAACAAACGGCGGATCCTGACCATAGTTTGTAGGTGCACCATTTGCCTTCAATGACCATATCGGAAGCGAAGAAAAGGCCTTCAATGACAAAGATAGGATCTTTTATTATATTTTTTTTCATATGGTGACTAAAGCAAGCGGTTAAACAAGAAAGACAGAAGGAAGGAACGAGATTCGACTTTATTGATTTTATTGGTTTAATCCGATTATCAAAATTAACAACCTGCAGGATCTTCTTACATCTCAATCACTTCCATTGAAACAAAAACGAGGTGGCTTTCGTAATTCAACGTAATGGCATTTTTGTCTTTTCACGGAAGTAGTTCCCTTCGTATCATATAATCTATATTATATATAAAAAGATTATAACATTGTACTGCACGCGCCTATTTTCCCGTTTTCACTCGCAGTTGACGCGCCTGACGCGCCCTACAGTCTTCTCACACGCTGGCTTGAAAATTAGTAGCGCTCAAACCCCTAATTGCTTCTCTCTACGACACTCTGAATCGATAACCTTTGGACTCCATAGCCTATAAGCTCCTCCGGTCCGGCGGCGGCTTCTCTTCCACGGCTCTCCGAAAACCCCGACTACGTAGTCTATGGTCTTTGTTGCTCTTCATCCAGGTTTGGTCCACTCTCACATGTCCTCTTCACTATCATGTGACAGAACCTCAAAGGCCTTGAACCTCGATTCGGGCAGGTATGCTGTTATTAGTTTTGAAGCAATGATGATTTACATAGGTTGGTTCTTATCACAAAGTTGTTTGAGTTCAAATGAGAAGCTAGAATTTATACTGATAGTTTTTGAATTCATCATTTAGATGGAAAATTTCTCTATCGCAGGGATCAATTGACGGCTTGGGATTTGGTGGCGATTCTGTTGGACGAGATTGCTCTGGACGGCTCCAGATTTGGTGATTATAGGCTACGGGGTTATCACGATTACTTCGATTTTTGATGATTAGATTGGGGATGTACAATTACGGAGTTATCATGATTGCTGATTATAAATCAGGGAAAATCACTATTACTTCGGTTTTTGATGATTAGATTGGGGATGCACTTAATATTATCCATTTTTGAAAGACCAAAGTCTGGTCTTGTGGAATGCCCAAAATTGTGCTCACACTTTGTTGCTGCCTGTACAAAGAATCTGTCAACAACAAGGTATTACATTATTACTTGAATGAAAATCATCCATTTAGTAATTGGACATTTAATGGATCATTTACCTTTGCTCTTTGAACATAATTTGGGATCATAATGTAATGTTAAGATACACACATGTTGAGATAATATTTTCATATTTGTTTGATTTGGATGAAAATTCAAGGTATGATTAGTAATTACATGTACATTAAATTCGAACATTGATTTTCTCAACATTTGAATTTCTGAATGTCAGAACCATAACAAAGTTTTTTGAATAGCTTTTGATTTTCCTATGATGTGTTATGTGATTGTGCTTCCTTCTCTTCGTATAGAGAAAAGAATATATGGTTGGACGTGACCTCTCTGCTATAACGTTTGTGTTTTGTGTAGTTGATTGCTCCATTTGCAAAGGTGTCTGGTATTGTCTTGCGGTAGAAATTTTATCTCTAGAACATATATATGTTATTAACTTGTCTTGAAAATTTAGGGAGGTCAGAGAAGTTGTCACTGAAATTGAAGAGCTTGTGGTTGTTGAGAAGCAGATAGGCGAGGAAGATGTTGTGGATGTCAAAGAGGCTCCTACGACTGAATATGAGGAGAGAGTCAGAGGAGAAGGTATTTTTGGAAATCCAGTTCGTAAAGTGACAAGTTCAGTTAAATTGATTTAGAATTTTTGTTTTAGCTAGAGCAATTTTTTTTGTGAAAACCTTTTTACCTGTTTTCTTATCAGTTACCTTTCAAGGTGGATTGAGGTGTCATTCATATAAATTATTTTGGTCATTCCATTGTGATGAGAATCATGATATACATCAAGAAGACAATTCAAAACTATTGTTGAAAATTAGAATTAGAATTTTTTGGGTGATCCGTTTGTGTGACGGAGTGATATTCTTCAAATTTTGATGTTCATCAATCGTGAATAGTTTATCTAATTAAGTTGTATGCTACAAATTTCTTTCATGTCTTGAAAATTTAATTAATTGATATTATGGAATACATGTCAAGTGTTAAATAGGGGATAAATGACTGATGGATACATGAGTCTTTTTTGTATTTTATTCTCTCGTCTATATATTTCATCCTCTCATCTATATTATTGAGGTTTACAACCATTTTAATACAATAGATGAGTTTGGAAGAGTATGATAAGGTAACTGAATAGAATAGGAAAGCTTTGGAATCATTGAAAATTGAGGGGAGGAGAGATAATGTGGACAAAGAATTCGAGTCCATGCAGCAACTGTCGAACAAGAAGGCTAAAGGTGATAAAATCTTCATCATTTTGGTGAATTCAATTACTTACAATGGTTATATAATTTCTCAGTTGTTTGTTAGGGTTGTAATGACATTTAAAGAAAGCTAAGAAGAGAAGTTTGATGAGATAAACAATTGCATGGTCAATTTCATAATTTTGTCATTTTTAGATTTTTGCTTCATAAGAGTCCTATATATTTCTTTGTGAATGGGTCATTTCTGTGGTATTAATTTAGGATTTATGATCTTATAAAACTTTACTATTTTTTAATTTTTATTTGATTTATTTGAACTTGGAGAACATGTAATATTTAGCAAGTAAGATTCTGTACCTCTATTTTTTTACACTTCGATCAATAGTTTTGAGGTTTCTGAGAGTGGGCTCTGGTTTCTTCAAGACCTTGAAGAAAAGCAAGTTTCTCAAGGAAGCGTGGAAATTCCCCTGTTCCAGTTTACTACATTTTTAAACGATTTTTTCATTGTTTGGTAGGATTGCACAACACCGTAGGTCTCTGTTTGGTTCTTCTGGTGTAATTGTTTTTGGAGGATTTACTTAATTCTTATGGATTGATTCATTTAGTTTCAAAGTGATACGTCTGTTGAGCTTGCAGTAAGAATTTGTTGAATGGATCTTGCACAGTTTTTACTATGGAGAATATGTTGTGATGAAGCTTGAGAAGTAATGCTTAAATTTGCTATTTTTAGTTTGTAATATTCTTCTCTGAATTTGTTGATTGTATCTTGCACTATTTCTATTACGGGGCATATGTTGTGATCAAGCTTGAAAACGAAATGTTTAAATTCACCATTCTTAGAGAATACTTCAATTCACCATTTTTAGTTTGTAGTATTCTTCTCTAACATGCATCAAAACGTTTTTGTGGTATTCTATTGTTATGGAGCTTTTGTGTTTGCTTAGGTGAGGAATAGTTGATTAGGAGGCATGCACCAAAATGTTGGAAGGGGCTAATAACCCAAAGCCTCACGGATACAACACCATCACTCCGTCCATATGCATAATTTTCTTGGTAATCTCTTTCTATCTAATACTTTTTTTTTTCAATTTTTTCAATCGTTAATAGATTTTTTGTAATTTTGGTATGAGCATTAGAATGAGTTTTAGGTTTTCATATACCGTCCCCAGAAATGAATAGTAGAAACTGTTGGAGAGTTTCCCAAGCTTCAACAATCACGAGGGTGAGGCTCAACAGAGTTCCGAGTCGAAGATGCCGAAATGAGAGTTTGGAAGAATTGTGTGAAATGGGTTTTGAATTATGGTTTCAATGTTGTGAAAGTTTGTAATCAACCAACTGTTGAGAAACATCTGAATGCTTGGGCGTATGAATGTTACTTATTTCGATATATTCATTGCTTGATGGCAGTGTATGGGGATTGTATGAGGTGAGCACTTTAGAACTTTATCAAACTCTATGAATTTAGTTTTATTATTTTCATACTGTTTCATTTTGGTTCAAATGTCAGTGTATAAGGAAAGCACTTTAAAACTATATTTAATTCTCTTTTTTCATCTTGTGTCATAAAACCATCATCCTATTTATGAGTTTGATGGTTATTTATTTGGGTCATATTTTCAATTGAATTGATTCCATCTAAAACAACAAACTGTAGTTACATAAATCGATAACATTCCCGAAAAAGCTTTAGGGTAAATTTGAAACTAAGAACCATAACAATGAAATTATAAGAAATAAATTGAATTCGGTACCTACTTATGACTATTTACGAATTATTTTCAAAATGTATTAATTAAAATCATAAATAAGTTATTTAATTATTTATTTTTATTTTTAAATCTTCTAATATGCAATTAATTTAATGATAATTTAAGTGATAAAAAATAAAATCAAATTAAAAGGGTAAATAAAAATAAATTTTAAATTTAAGGTTTTCACGACCAAGCTATAAATTACAATTAGCACCGCGCTATCGCGCAGTGCAACCACCTAGTCTTTCATTAACGAATTAACCTTAAAAGGTATCGGAGAGATCGAACGTCAGAACTCTATTTTGCCCCTGTACAGCCGGGTTGAGTAACACGACGGAGCAGATTCGTCCGCTGAGAAACCTACAATTGTAATTTAAAGAGGTTCGCGAGGGTGAAACAGGAAAAGCGATTTTCTGCCGAGCCTTGCCTCTTTACTCACGACTTTTCGCGCTTTTCCCTACTTTCTTCTTCTGCTACTATGTTATGATGATGAGAGGCACATCAGCCGAAGATTCCATTTCTCCAATATTCAATTTCGTTCCTCTCCGGCGACTCTGAGTTGTCTCCATCTTTCCTTCCGGCGACCTCGTCTCGCCTCTAACGTCTCCGTCGCAATCTCCTTGAAGCTCCAAGTCTTTTTGCTACTCTTCTTCGATTATGGAGGAGCCTCCGCTGTTGCAGAGGTACCGCCTCGATCGCCGCAAGCTCTTCGAGTTCCTCATATCATCTGGTTGCATCAAGCAGCTCCAGACTCCGTCCGGTCACGCCGCCGAGCTCTCGCCCGCTGATTTTGACTCTTTCAGCGCCGATTATGTTATTGAATGCGTCAAATCCGGTGAGTATGTTTCGCTTCTGTTTGGATGGTGAGAAAAATTGAGTTGCAATTTTTTTTAGGACAGCTCTGCACAATCGACCTGTCTGACTTGAGTTGGAGAGTCTTTCAAATTTTTGTTTCTTTGTTCTTAGTTTTTGTTGCGATGGTGGTTGGAGATTGAAGCTGTTGTGATACTGGTTTGTGCTTGTTAGGTGGTGGAGTGGTAGATGTTTCTGAAGCAAGGAAGAAATTTCAGAACGAATCAGCTTTTCCAGCAATGGTAATGTGTAATATTTCCACGATTCCTATTAGCAGCAGTGCAAGTTTTTCTTTTCATGGACGTCATTGATTTTTGCAATTCCTAGAGAACTTGATGAATTGGTCTCTCTTTTTTGCTTGCATGTCCAGGTTAATGAATCTCAATAACAATTTGCATAAATGCCTAAAACTAATTGAATTATTAAGTACTCCATGTAATTGTCCATCTGTTCTCAACTTAGTATCATTTGCCTTTATTGCAGGTCCATTCTGAATCAGGGGATTCATATTTGCTTGTTACTAATCCAGATTCAGCTGGTTCTCCTCCTCACCGTGCTCCTCCTCCTATTTATATGGACCGGACAGCCGAGAATGCATCATGCTCGTTTCGTCAGCAAGATCCTTCTACTGTTATGAATGCGGCAACATATAAAGAGTCAACATCTATGTTGGATGTGGAGAATTTGGAAATAGGATTGCCCAGCCTAAAGACAGGTATCTGTTAAACTTAACCTTGTACATTCATATGCTGAAATTTGTTTTGAAGCAAATGGTCTATAGACATGTATACAGCTCATGCATGTCATTTGTTATTTTTTCCCCTTAATCATTTTTATTTTCAGTCATTGAGTAAACTGATACATAGCTTTAGTACTTTTGAAGGATTGTCAGATGATGATTTACGGGGTGCAGCGTATGAAGTACTGCTTGCATCCATGTTCTTTGCTGGGTAATATCCCTCCTTGTTTCAATTCAGATATTGACTGATCTTCTGATTAATAAGGACTTAGTGTCTCTTTTCATGTCTCATTGTTTTGCTTGTTCTCTCTATGCTTTGACAGGGTTGAAATAAACACAATACCAGATAGAAGGAAAGAAAAGAATTTTAAGTTTTTATCGAGATTAAAAAGTAAAAAAGATAACATACATATCCAACAATCTCATTCTCTTGGAAGACATTCAGAGCTCATCAGAACCATCCGCACTCAGATGCAGGCAAGCCACTATTTTTATTTATTTAGATAGTTCATGTATACTTTGCATATTTTAAATAAATTTCTATCAGAAACTTGGAAGCAATGAAATCAAACATAAGCTCTTATAAATTTGGACTCCACTGTATTTAGATTCAGTTAATGAGAGATGCTGATTCATAGAGGATGCATGTTTGTTTTGTTTCTTGGTATAGTTTCTTCATGTTGCTCGGTTGTTCCACCGGAATAACTGAGCAACATGAAGCTTTCAGTGGAGAATAGATCCTGAAATGGTTCCCTAAGTTATAGTATGACGCATGTAGCGTTCACTTCTAGTTCAAGCAAATGACACTTCATCAAAATTTCGTTGTTTCCATGTAGGATTTGATTTTCTTAGTCAAACTTTGTTAAAGTGTGTGTCCCACATTGACAGTGTATGGACGAATTGACCACTTGATAAACATATTGGTGCCTCCACCCATCAGCTTGAGCTTTTGGGTTGGAATAGGGTTTAACAAACTGCAATTAAGAGGTTTGGCAGCACCAACATTCTGATTTTTGTCTCACCCAATTGTTCTCTAACTTCCATTGGTATTTAGCGTTTTTTTCAGGCAATGTTACCAATGGATGAGCTAAATAGAGAGAGAGCCTCTGTTTACTTTAGCTGGTAACCACTGTTCAATAAATTGTTTTTTTTTTTGTTGTTGTTGTTGTTGCTAGATTTCAGAAGCAATGGATGCGTGCATTAGGCAAGGGTTGGTGCAGTTAGCAGCAGCAAGCAGAGTGAATGGACAGATTGATGTTCCTCAACTCTCATTGGGGTTACTGATTGGCATTTCCAAGTCTGATTTCTCTAGTGAAAAAGCTTATAAGCAATGGAAGAGTAGACAGGTAATGATCAAATTGGAATTTATATGTCTAGTTTTTTTTAATCACGAGTCTTTCCACTATAAAACACGATAAACTAATTCAGCATGCTGTATAGTTGGACGTAAAGAACTTGTGTTCTTGTTGTCTTTCATGAATGATCCAGGTATTGCAGTCAGGTGTCAGCACAGTAAATATAACTTACTCTGGACAAGTCTTAATATAAGGCAGTAGTGTGATGAACACCTGGGGCGCCCTATTTAGGCTTGGCTATGGAATTTGATTATTGGTTTCTGTATTGAATTTATAACACGTCAGTTGAGGGATTGGAAGTATTTGGAAGAGTAGCAGTGGGTGTCATTTAGTCAGCTCTACTGGGCGACAGCCAAAGTCAGGTCTCATAATAGAATTTCTTTCATTCAGAGTCAACGTAATAAGAGTATAAGACTATGTAATAATATCATAAAGCTGAATTCAGCTTCCACAATTTGGGCTGGTTTGGGCTCTCTTGTATGGTTCTGGTATAAAATTTAGGCTGCAAACACGATTATCTTTGGCCTCCTGGCATTGCAGCCCGATTAATCAAGTACACAGGCCCAAGCTGTGTATCTTTCAAATTATCCTTTGTTGTCAGGGCTGGTTGATTTAATGCCTGACAGAGAAGTTCTTAACATATGTTTGAGAATAGTTCTGCTGACAAGTTATTCAAAGTGCATGCTATGAGATATAGATGTTTAAGTAGTTTATTCAAGTCAGGATTATGATGTGGGACTATAGTGATACTACTGCTTATAATAATCGTCGCAGGCAAATATCATAGAGGAACTCCTCTGTTTTTCTGCCGATCCTGCAACAACCGAAGAGGTAGCAGTGAGAAGTTCTCTTTCAAAGATCCTAGATGTCAAGGTATGTTGCCATATCCTTTTGAACAGATAATCTTGAAATTCCTGAATTCTCGCTGCAATCTAATATACATACATTTGAATGTTGTAGGGATGGGATGTTATATCGTCTTCAAGACGTGAAGAGGCTGTATCAGCCATCAGACAGATTGCTACAAAGTTGTCATCACTGCCCGGACAATTTGGTGTAAAAAATGAAACCTATTATTGGACTGCTGGTTATCACTTGAATGTTAGACTTTATCAAAAATTACTTTTTGGCCTGTTTGACATTCTCGATGAGGGCCAGCTCATATCGGTATGTGTTTTTTGTTCAGTTTTCAGGTAAGCGATGTATGTTAGATGTTCTGCTAGTCTGTGTCTTGCTCAGTTTTGTTATGTCTACACTTTACAGGAAGCTGATGAAGTTCTATTGCTTATAACACTGACCTGGTCTACATTAGGCATCACTCAGAAAATGCATAATGCAATATTTGGATGGCATCTGTTTCAACAGGTATATTTCATTAAGCAATGTTCATTCATATGCTCTTTTGCTATATATCATTCTACCGAAATTCTTCTATTTTTTTTTTTTTTTTACTTTTGTATGAACAGGTTGGATCCTTATATGATGGACAGAATAGCACATGTCTTCATTTGTTGCTGTTTAAGTCCTTAATCAAGGGGGATTGTAGGAGTAGATGCGGATATTAGAGGACCAACTCAACTAAAAGCTTAAGCTGATAGTTGAAGGACCAATTATAGTTATATGGGTTAATCGTCTAAAACTACGTTAAAGTGTTGTGCACAAACAGATGCATGCATAAAGTTTTGTCCATGTTGTATGGTGCACTGAAGTTTTGTCCACGCTTTGTAGGTGCATTATGTATTGCTCACAAATCTATTTAATCCGGGAAGCACTGCCCCGACCATCATTCTGAACATCCCTATTACGTCAAAACTAAAAAAGTCGTGGACAAAACTTCAGTGCACCCACAAAGCGTGGACAAAACGTTATGCATGCATCCGTTTGTGGACTAAACTTTAATGTAGTTCTGGACAATTAACCCTAGTTATATTCTAACACGCGCCCTTACGGACAAGCCTGTTTAGGGTTTGGAGGTGAATTATTTAGGAGAGGGATGAGCCCATTAAGAAGAGAGATAAGGGCTGACCCATTTGGGGAAAATTCGATAAATAGACAAGAAATTAGTATTTTTTTTGTAGAGAATGGGGTTTGAACCGGGTCTGTGAGGAATCAAGCTCTGATACCATATTAGAGGACCTACTCAACTAAAAGCTTAAGCTGATAGTTGAAGGACCAATTATAGTTATATTCTAACAACGGAGACAAATCTTAGGGAATCTATTGTAGTGTGGTGAATAAGGGCTCCGCAGCTGCTGCCCAGCCTGAGTTTTCCAAACTAGCTTGTATAGGCTAGTGAGACTAGTTGGGGGAACACAATTGTAGTTTAATTTGGCTGGGTTAACGTGGTTTTGGTATTTCTAGATGTCAAAAAACCCAGAGAAGGGAAGAAAAGTTTAAGAGAAATATATTGCAAATTTGTGTGCAATATAGCTATGTGATTGCTATAAAGTTTACTTCACATGCCTTTCTCCTGGATTGAAATGAAAAAAATGATTTCTTTGATCCATTGCTTACCAACGATGCTTTCGTTAACCAAAGAATAATTAAGCTATATCAAGTGGCCCGTATAATATAATCTCCTGCTATTTTTATATCTGAATTGGTTTTTGTATTGAAGTTTATTGAGACAGATCAGGCCACACTATTGGAACACGCATTTCTCGAGTTGCAGAAGGTTTTATTTGATGAAAATGAACAAGGGATGGAGGGGCAATATATGAAAAGCCTAGTGTGCACAAGGAAGTGCAAGGGAAGTGAAATTAAGTTACGTTTGGTGCAGGCTATTTTCTTTTCTGTAAGCATCTGGTGTGATGCTAGACTGCAAGACTATCATCTGCATTTTAGTCAGGTTATTTGCTGCCTTCAGTAATTTTATATACCGTGATAGCCAAAATGTTAAGAGATATGTCCAGAATTTTCAACAGAATTGCTTTACTGATTACTCCTTCCAATGTATATTTAATGATTGCACTGTTCTGTATATTTACCTCTTTCAAGTAGCCCTGTCTTATCTTTTTCTTTTCTTTTTCAGAAGCCTAGTAACTTCAGGAGAGTGCTGAACTTGTTATCAGCAGTTGGGGTTCTTACCTCTGATGATTCTGGTGAAATTAAGGTTAGTTTTGGATAATTATAAGTCATGCATAAGCATCTTAAGTGATTAATGGAGCTATCTTCTTTCCATGATGAAATCTACCTTTAATTTGTTTGATATAAACTTGTTTACATTTGAATTTTTATAATAGTTAATTTCATGTGTTTTATTTATTTATTGGAGAAGTTTCATCTAGCTACCCCCAACTTTTACTCAGTATCACTTAACTACCCTCCGCCCCCAGTTCTGAAACGTTTTTGAGAACTCCCCCAACTCTAACTTAGTCTTACAATGATAGTTAAAAGGCTCAAATGCCCCCGTAAACAAGAATTATATTTTTTGTTGTTAAAGTCTTAATATTTAAAACTAATATTAAATATCAAAGTAATGCTTATCACGATATGATATATTGAAACTAAGTGTAAAAGCATATTTGATATTGGTTATGCAGTGGCGACATATTTGGTGTTAGAATATGGGTTAAACATATTATAGATTGAGTCGCCTTTCAATTTCTTGTGGCATACCCTTGAAGGTTGGGATATTGGAACTTGTACATATCATTTTGCTAAACTGCTCTCCTTTAAATGATCATATTGATCAATCTAATAGTTTGATTATTACTATTAGTTGGATCATTCATCTTTGCAGCATACTATTCTCGGTTTGCATCTTTCATTTGGGTCTTTTAACCATCATTGTTAGATTAAAGTAGAGTTGGGGGAGCTCTCAATTTTTTTTTTTTTGAGAATTGGGGGTAGTTAAGTGACATTGAGTGAAAGTTGAGGGTAGCTAGATGACGTTTCCCCTTATTTAATATAATTGATTGTGTATGGTTCTCAACTTCACATTATTAAGTTGGAGCAAGTAAATATTATATTATATCTCTTAGAAAACATTTCTAAATGGTTTGGAGATTCAGTACTGACGATTCTTGATTTTGATTATAACAGTGTTGGGGATATTTAACGAGGATACTAAAAATAAGAAAAACCATACTAATTTCAATGTGTTTGGAAGCTAGTTTTTCTTTCTTTTGTGAAAACCTTATTGCTTAATCTTGGTGGAGCATCTTCTACTACAAGAGTTTAACAGTTTGACATTTACATTGTCATCTGATCTGACTGTCTGACCATGTGTTTTTTGCTGATTTGGGATGTCATGGCCTAGCTTTGCAGCTGCGGGGAATCTTCTTTACTTGTTTGTGTTGTGAGTCCTAAGGGAAAAGGCATAATATTCTATATTTCTTCACTTATCTATGTAGCTCATGAACTATTAAATTTAACCAAACTTTTGGACTGAGGATCTAGGGTATCTTAATTAGGAGGGAGGAATTGTACTTGGATTGAAATGGTTTTAGTTCAAGTGTCTTTCTATTCTCTTTTCTTTCATAAAAGGTGCCATTTCTTCCTCTTACTTCCTCTATATTGATCTTTTAAAAACATAACATGTATAAAGTAAGGAATTTCAGTACTGCAGAATTTCAGAGAGAGGAATTTGATTTTACTGTTTTCTTGAGCAAAGAGGTTAAGCTGAATTTGAACCATTCAGTAGCACAACTAATAATTCGTTTTGTTGTTAGATCTGGTACCCTTTTGCTATTAGCAAGTACTAATCTCATTATATATTCATCAGTTTTCATCTTTGAATAACTCTTCATGAATGCAGTTAACTAAATTGAATATTCTGGATGATCATTCCACCAAAAAATTCAAATTATATGTGGAGAAGTCTGTCGAAGCTGCATGCAGGCGGGTGTGTCACACTTATAGTTCACCTCTTACATTACTGTTTTACCTGCCTGTTTTGTCTTATTATATGTATTTGATATATCCTATTTCTAGGTGGCAGATACCATGGACCTGGAATCTAAACTAGCAAAGACACATCCTTTGGCTCTGCTTGCAAATGAATTAAGATCGATTGCCAAGAGAGAGTTTGATCTGTTTCGCCCAGTTCTAGATCAGTGGTGTCCTGAATCTGGAATGATTTCAGCTAAATTATTGCATCGGTTCTACGGAGAAAGACTGGTTTGTACATTTACATTTTTTGTCTCACTCCAATTGCTGTATCCTTATTGGTCTGTTGTGCAATTACTTTGTGGATATGCAGAAACCATATATGGATGGAGTCTCATGTCTTTCTGAAGATGTTAGATCTGTGTTTCCAGCTGCCTATATGTTGGATCATGAACTGACTGAACTTCATGCTTCTGCCCTTGACGAATATAAAAATAGTTCATGTCATCATTTTAACCAAGGTCTTGACCACTACCAGGTTAGTCATTGATGATTTGGTGTTACATGTTTTTTAATTGAAACTGTTAAACATATTTAGATCAGTACATTTTGGTTGCTTTCTAATTTTACATCAAGTACTCCACAGGACCTGATGTAAATCTAGGTGGTCGTATCATGTCTGACAGGGATGGGGGATGGAGACCATCTGTTCTCCATACTTATTGATGCAATGATACCATGCCTGCATAGGAGGATGGGTTTCAAATGTTTCTTAAACGAAGGGAACCCCTTTAGCTTTTAACATAACATTTGTTGGGCAATAATTTCCGGACTAAATTTAAGAAATGGTGTGCTCTGAGTTTAGACATAAAAACCGGAAAAGTTGGTAGTGGGCCAGTGGTGCTGTTTTGTATGTAGAATGATACTCGATTTGCTTGGGATATTTAATTATTAATAACAAGTTATTACTTGAGTTATCATTTTTTCTTTTCTTTTTGTGCAGATTGAAGAAGTCTGCAGACCAATTATTCTCGAGTGGGTGATTGCTCAGCACAAACGTATCTTGGAATGGACTGGTCGCACATTTGATCTGGAGGTTTGTTGTGTATCAGTTAGCTGATGTTGTTTGAAAGGGCTTAGTATTTTATGAGGATCTGAGTAGTGGAAAATATTGATGGGAAAGGGAATTTGCATTTCATAATTACAGACGTGTCTGACATTACAAACTCTTTTGCATTACAAATATTGATTGACATGATATGGCGGGATATAGCTATTTTTTGTATATAACTCTGTGAGCACATGCAGGGTTGGGAGCCTTTATCATCTCAGCAAAGACAAGCAGTGTCAATTATTGAAGTATTTAGGATTATAGAGGAGGTATATCTCTGTTGTTGAGTTCATTATTTTTATTTTTTTCTGGTTACATATTTTGCATGATATCTTTGCAAAACAATTTTCTAGATACTCTTGCTTCATAGCATTTTCTCAACTGAGCTCCTTGTAACGGTTGAATAGGAGAATACCTTACATGTCATTTCAGTTGTCTCTACATTTTTTCCATAATTTATGATGTGCATATTTATTTAAATACATTCTAAGAGCATCTGTTCTCCTGTTCTGTTTCATAATTTTTATATCAAACTTTACTTGCAGACTGTGGATCAATTATTTGGCTTGAATCTCCCTTTGGATACCACGCATTTACAAGCTCTACTATCTATAGTTTTTCACAGCCTGGACGTGTATTTGCAGAAATTGCTCAGCCATTTAGGTATGGTTTGTTCATGTTACCAGCTAGCATATTAAGATGGGGTATTACATCTTTTGCCTTGTTGAATCTTACCTAATAAAAAGTAGATTTGATATACGCTGGGATATTAAGATGTGCATGTGTGTGTTTCTGATTGTCAGCCTTAGTTTTTCTTATGGCCCGTTAACTTTCTTCTTGGTTCATATCTTCAAGATGATTTACATAAGTGTTAATATTGAAAAGGTTCATGTACTTCCAAATTATTTTTAAATAATGTGCCTTTTTGTCCAAACTGCTAAGATATTTTGTTTAATGTTGCAGTTGAGAAGACTCATCTATATCCACTGACTCCTCCTCTAACTCGTTATAAGGAGGAGGCTGTAATTCCAATTGTCAAAAAGAAGTTGCAAGAGGGAATGATTTTGGATGACAATGTGAAAAATAAGTTAAATGAAATGACAGCATCCAAAATCTGCATCAGATTAAACACTCTTCAAGTAAGTTTGTTGGTCACATGCTCTATTTTGCTGATTTTTTAGGTTCAAGTATGTCTCTGAAAAATTGTTTTAATTTTTCCATATAAATTTTCATCACTTTAACAAAGTATTCAAAGCTATATGTATTTTTTTGTATATAATGAAATACATACTAGAATATCATTGCACAATGGTTGTAAATCTCACGAGAATATGATGAGTTGCAGAATATAACAGTTTTGGATTGTTCCAGAAACGAATAGAAATCAATAAAGGCTTCCATCAATTCGTATCTTAAATCATAATATTTGATTGGGCAGTATTCTTGTGGGCTTATCGATTCCTATTTTGTTATGAATTGAATTTTCAGGTCAAAATTTATTAGGGTAGTGTATGTTTTTAATTTGGTAAAGGTTCTGCTTTAATTTGCTACATGAAAGGTGAAGTTCTTGAAGAAGCCTTTTCATCTGTTCCTAATCTGCTTGGTTCAACATGTTTTCATTGAACAGTGGACATGTTTGTATCGTTTTGACGTGTTGTTTTTCCTATTAAACACTTTTTTCTTTCTTTTTTCCTCATTTCCAACAAATTTGACTAGCATTCTAAATCAACTCAGTGTCATATTTTCTTTTTTAAACAATGCAGTATATTCTGAAACAAATTGTCACACTGGAGAGTAGCATAAGGAAACATTGGGAACTTGTCCGACATTCTGGTAGTCAAAGACATGGTAAGCTTTATGTGTTAGTTGTGAATGGGAAACCTGAAACTTATCCATTTACTTGATTCTATGTATTTTCTATGGGGACTGGTTTAAAATTTCACTTTTATTAATTAGTTTGATTTTCTAAGATGATACTTAACTGCCTAAAAGGTTATACCATCAGCCTTTCTGATCATCTTTACATAATCAGCTAAAGAAGAGCCTCTTGGATCTCTGGAGAGGGATTCACTAGCCCACAGTGAAGCAGAGAATGAGCTATTTCTGACTACCTTCGACACTATCAGAAATACAGCGACAGATGCTATCAGCAGACTTTGTGACATTATTGGTGGGTTAATGAACAACTTCATTTGTATTGCAATTCATATTCAGGAATTATATTTTTCTCAATTTACATATCCTCTTTCTAGGAGCAAGAATTGTGTTTATGGATCTCAGAGACACATTACTGTTCGGTTTATACCGTGGTAGCGTTGAAGGTGCTCGATTGGATGGCATTCTTCCACATGTTGATACTGTAAGATACTAAACTGGATCTCCTCCATTATAACATGCATGTATGAGGACTTTATACAATATATTAGTTATTGTAACTTTGTCTAGGTGTGTATGTATGTGTTTCTGTTGATTATTGTTGCTACTGCTCTACTAGTATAAGTTGTTTATATGCTTGGTGTTATTAACCTAAAACTTCATGTAGGTCCTCAACCAGATATGTGGTTTGATTGATGACACCCTCAGAGACCGTGTAGTTTTAAGCATCTGTCGTGCATCAATGGTTTGCTCCCTTCCTCTTAGTTTTATGTTATGGCCCATTAATATATGGCTTTAGCTTTAGTATGCCTTATTGTTTCAGGAAGCCTTTGTCCGTATAATGCTTGATGGAGGCCCATCTCGTGCTTTTTCGGACTCGGATATTGTAATGGTGGAAGATGACCTCAATGCGTTGAAGGTTTGTGTTGTACGCCAATTGTCAAAACATGACTTTGGGTTATGTCTCATAATTTGATTCTTATACTTAGATTACTAAGAATTCCATATTAGGACTAGAATGTGTTAACACAAGGAAAAGATATAAGAATACTAGAGTAGAAGATAAATGATATGATTGAGGACATGACCAACAATGTTCACTCATACTTGAACACTAATGTGCTATTTAAATTACAAAAGAGAGTACTTACTCTTGTGAGGATATGATAATTCGAGGGTGTAAAATATATTCTGGAACGTCATATTTTCTAGATGGGAAATTCATAATTGTTTAGTCAAAATGACTTTTGATGCACAAAGTAATTGTTGAAATAATTCTCTTTAGGCTGCTTTTGGATAAATTTGTATGGGAGTGGGACTCGCTCCGTCCTTTGTGGGTAAATAAGCAAGACGTTAAGTTTTTTTTTTTTAGGGATAATGGTAGAAATATACCGCGCACTTTGATTTGTTTGCAGGTTGTTACTGTCATATTCATTTTGTAGCAGATTGTTGTCCTGTATTTTTTAGTTGCACCATTAGTTTAAATCTGTAAAAACTAACTGGGAGAGCCACTTAAAGCAGCACGTGACACACATGTGACCTGTCAAATTTTCAAAATGACGAAATTAACCTCTTCCTCTTGTTTGGATCTAGTTAAAATAGGAGTAGTTTAGTCTTTTTGATTGGTTTGTAACTCCATTGTAGACGGTGCAACTAAAAAAAGGTACAAGGTAACAACCTCTTACAAAATGAAGATGACAGTAATAAATTGCAAACAAATTAAAGTACGGGGTATATTTCTGCCACTATTCCTTTTTTATTCCTATGTATATTATCTTTCTCTCGCATCACCCTATTTTCTTTTGCATTTTATACTTGGGAATCAACATTTGTCTAAGAGATGGTTTGGGAAATAAAATTCATAATGCTATGAAGGTGCAATCGGGTCCATCATCTGGAATTCTTTGTTCTTTTTGTAATAAGCTCTGCTATATGATATAGGATTTCTTCGTAGCCAATGGAGAAGGCCTTCCCCGTTCCTTAGTGGAAGAAGAAGCAAAATTTGCTGAGCAGATACTGAAGTTATTTTCTCTTCAGGTTTGCTTGTTAATTATTCTGAATTATATCCGTATTGTAAGCATACATCTGAAATTATAAGTACTACAATTTTTTTTTGTTCTCCAGACTGAAGATGTTATTCAATTGCTTATGACTGCTAGTGAGCACATCTCAGCGGGATTAGATCTTCATCAACATGGGCGCATGTGCATGGCAGATTCTCACACTTTAATAAGAGTCCTATGCCACAAGAAAGATAGAGAAGCCTCCAAGTATCTTAAAAGGCACTATCATCTCCCCATTTCATCAGGTGATATTTCTATTCCAATTTGATTATGTGGAATATCACATCCACTTAGGCTCACAAGGTTGAGTTGGAGTGACTGTTCAGATTGTGGAGCAAAACAATAACAATTCATTGTTAATTATGCCACTCAATATGTGTGTGATGGTGCATTGCACCATTTTATGCACCAGCTCAATTATCTCCGACAGATTTCAAAGAAATCAAATATAATGTTGGGTAAACTACAAATATCTACCCCAAACTTGTCACGATTAACTGATACCTACCCTCATGTTTTTTTGTAACCGATACATACTCAAATGTTTAGTTTTTTAACAGATAGCCCAAGCAGACAGGTAAAATGACGAAAATGCCCTCAACTACATTTCGGTAATTACTTAAAAAAAATTTAAAAAATCACTTTTGTTAGGTATATATATGTACTTATTAAATCACTTGAGTTTTATTTAAAAAATAACTTCAGTTTTATTTTTTAAAAATTATTTAAAAAATCACTTCAGGGCTTTTTCGTCATTTTACCTGTCTGCAGGGGATTTGCGTTAATTTTCGGAACATTTGAGTATGTATCGGTTACAAAAAAACATGAGGGTAGGTATCAGTTAATCGTGACAAGTTTGGGGTATGTATTTGTAGTTTACCCAATAATGTTCTCTCTATTAGTTTATCTACTAATCTTTTAGTAACTTTTCAATGGCTTCCTTAATTCTCATTTTGTTATGATATTGTTGCTTCACAGTTCCTTTCATTGCACACTTGTATATCCCAGAAGTCTAAAATAGATAATGGCTCTGATGAGTATTTTTTTTATCTTGATGCCTGTGGCCATTCTATTGCGTGACAACTATGGACTTTATAAGCTCATCCGTTTTGATTTTATCTGTTGACAGAGTATGATGACATGGCTTCGGATGATTCAAGTTTAAGATCACCTTTCATGCCTGATGTTCTTAAGCAGAGCTCCTCCTTCCGTTGGACCAAGACTGACTCCGCTCTGAAATCACCTTTTATGTCTGACATTCTAAACGGGAGCTCCTCGTTCCGTTGGAACAAAGATAATTATAAGTCACTAAAGAAGAAATTTCAAGTAGCAAGATCAGGAGTTTGGAATGTAGCATGGTGACAGTGCTGCAAGCCCCAATTTTGTGTCTTCTAGAGGTATGCTATTTCGCCATGCGGATCTGAAAAATAGAAAATATTTACATGTTACTGATTGACTGACTAGTAACTATGATTCTTTACAAGGCATTTTTGCTTTCTTCATGTGTAAAAAGTTGTGTTGGGGGGATGCCAAATCAATTGTAAGTTGACTTGTCATGCGCATCCACTTCGGTGCTAAAGTCTGTTGTGTTCCTATACGACTAGATTGTTTCTTGACCTCTTCTGAAGGTTACTTTTTTTTCCTTCCTTGTATTTCCAGAATGTGTTTGCATGGAAATTAATGCAGCTACTCCACTATGGGAATGTTAGAAGGTGGGAGACTTTTATTGGCCCTATACTAGTTGGTCTAGATAGCAATTAGGGGTCTATTTTTAAAACACTGAACTGATTATATACAATCAGGCGGTGTAAATCGATGGAGATGGAAAAAATTTAATTTCGTGTTCTCAAAATAAAGTAATGTCTACCGATTTTCAGGACGCAGTGTTGTGTGAATATTAAAATATTTATATTCTTGAATCTTTAATATTTCTTTTTATTATATTTACATCATGTTATTCATATTTTGATTATATAATGTGATAATAAATTTATCTGATAACAGTTTTTTTCTAGAGACTGAAAACTTGAAATGAGTAGGTGAATGTCTTGTTGCTATGTTTACAATCAACTATATTGATAACTTTTTTATCTCTTTGTTGCATTTTATTTTTCTATTCACTTGTATTTATCATATTAGCCTAGAGTTGGTTGATCCAGTTTTAGGATAGCTATTATAATGTATTGTCTTTTAGGGTGATAGAAAATGTAGTATGAATAGAGGAAAAGCAAAAACGCTCTTTCATGAGCCCCAATACGTAATTCATGAAATACATATAGTGTATTAGTTTGACTTAATTTTGAACGTGACACTCACTTTGGTTCATGTGTAGGACAGTGTAACACCTTGTGTTTGATTGCTACATCCCATTATTGAGCATTGGTGTGAGACAATGACATTCCATAATTTGTGGAATCCTAGGTCAATAGAGAGCTGGCGTACCGCGTTCCCCTTTTGGTATATACACGATTCGATGACATCCAAACAATTCAATCTCAAATTGTATTGATTCAAATAAACTTTCAACTCCGTTTCGTGTAAACGGAAACTCTGGAGTCAACACCCCAATTGGATTGCGGCGCCCCGTTGGTGTAACAGTAAGGAAATGGAAAATGTGAAATGTGATTACATAACATAAAGCACTGAGAGTCAAGCAAGTCTGCTTGCCCGCTTCTCGGAAACTCACTCCTTTCTAAACAGTAAACACACGCACGTTACAATTCTTTTTCACGTGACACCAACAAATTCAAACGACTCGGCCGACCAAATCTGCAACTTTTCCCCCTTTTTTTCTGTTGCGTTGCAACATCAAAATAATCGTGTTCATTTCGGATAGGCTAACTCAGGCCCAACTGTCCCTGACACGTCACTCCTCCACTTGGAACAGCTGTCACGGGAATACCAATCACTGTCTGACACGTCTCACTCGAGAGGGAGCCTTCTATCTTCACTGCCAGGTTCACGACCCCGTCGGCCCTGGTCCCGTCTCTGTCTCGCAGCCGGTAGCTCAGGTAACGAACCGACCCTATTATCGGCGGGAAGCCGACGTCGACGGCCGGAACCTGACACCAACCGAGTTGGGTCTCGCCGGAGATGAGACGTTGGCCAAAGAGCTGGAGGTAAAGGTAGGAGCGGTGGGTGAAGAAAGTGGAGTCGAGTGGTATCCGAAACTTGTCACCCCATGTACAATTCACGCCTCCTTCCTCGTCAACCCTAGTCCTGTACACGTGGCACTTGTGCGGAGGGACGGCGGTGAGGGTGATGAAGGGCCTGAGACGGCGGAGGGGGAATAGAGTGGAGGAGGAAGGGGCCTTAAGTCCCCGAGCTGATATCACAGTGATCTCCATGATCAAGTTCTGCTCCCGAGTCAACATGATCACCAGATTCTAAATTAAACTAAGCAATTCATCTATACATACATATATATATATACACACACATGAATACAGAGAGGAATTAAAATTGGATAGAGAGAGAGGGTTCTACTTCTTGGGAGTTGCTCACATGATGCCCTGCAATTTCCCTTTGGAATTTAATATATATTTATATACAAGATTAAATATCCTAAAATTAAAACAAGTCTACGCAATTCCCACGTGGCATCTTAACCTCGTCTTCCAAGTTCCATCGACATAGAGTTTGCGGCGCACTGTGCTTTTCTTCGATTTGTTGATTGTATGTATATATATATGTATTAATTTTCAAAGACTTTGGGTTTATTTGGGTAGTCATAAAATATGTATACGTGCCGAAGCTGCCATGAAAGTGTGACACTATTGTCCGAAGCAGACCAGTTCAACTTCAAATACAAACTTACCTGTAAGAAGGGTCACATGACTTTCCTAGCTATGATGTCTCGAGTTCGGTATCATAATGTGGAAATTTAGAAGAAAGTAACATGCTCACTATAAAAGTTTAAATTTATATATATATAAAACTAACACGAAAGAGGTTGCTTACTACTTATCATCGGATTGATGATATATCTTATCTTAACCAAGCTGGTGGCAACTCATTGTCAGAAAATTATTTAATTAAATTCCCCTCCCTCCTCTTTTTGTATGAGATAAATGATTACTAAAAAAAAAGAGAAATCCCAACTTATTGGATTAAAATTAAAATTTATTTGAAATGATAATTATATTTATTTTAGAAGGACAGAAAATATTTATATTTAATAATTTGAAGATGACAACACAATACACCATCTGCCAATGGTTCATAGTACATAATCCAAAAAAAAAATCGAGATACTCTGATGCATACAATCCAAGAATAAATGGAAGAGGCCATTAGCTAAATGTCAACAATTCTGGGTTCCTATATCAAAAGAACTGAGACAATGAGTCACAACTAATCAGTTTTGCTTATCCAGTAAGTGAACCTTCAACGTCTTAACCAATATAAACCAAACTAATACGTAACCAGAGAACTCAGCTAACAGAGATGGGCTCTACTCAATGATTGGAAAGGTCAAGAAAGATGGTGACCTCATCAAGGACATTACAACCCCTCCGTGTGTCACGAGTCCGACTAAACGCATTTTCAGGGGTAGATATGTCGTTTCAGATTAGTCTAAAGTCTAAATGCACCAAAATTTTGATGTTTGGTCCTGTATTAGAGCATTTCTAGTTATTTTATAAAAATCTCTTCTACCTTTTCGTGAGGTTCCCTCTACCCTAGTCAGGGTCTCGCTGCCGCCACCCTTACCATCGCCGACCACCACTGCCTCCCTGCCCTCATCGTCGCTGCATCGACGTTGCACTCATACCTCGCTACCCATCTCGATTTTCATCTGGTCCCCGCCGTAATAGGCCGTCCCCGCCGCCCCCGACGACTTCGCCGCGGCCGTCTCTCGCCATTTCCGTTCATCCCAGCACCGGATCTGCATCTCCCGTCCGCTCCCACTCGGAAATGACATCCAAAGGTCAGATCCAACCTGTTTCTGGCGCTTCTCAGCAGCATGGCGTCTCCGACCAGCCTGGTTTTCCCTCCGGCGACTTGTTCACGTCGTCGTCTGAGTCAGCCCCCTCCCTTCCCTTGCCGGACCACCACCGGCCGACGGGCCTCCTGGCCTTGAAGGACAAACCTGGTACGAACCAGGCAGCCTCCGAGGACTCTGCAACTTCGACGGTTGGCTCGGTCCAGGGCGATCGTTATCTGATGGTGAGAGAGACTCCTCGAGATCTGTTGCCCCACCCTCGGCCTCAATCTCCGACGGTGGTGCCTAGATATCGCCCTCTGTCATATCGGATATCGGACACGAACCCTCGGTCGTCAGGTGGACGGCGGCCGACGGTCTGCCCACCTGAGGCCCACTCGACCCGTATCTCCCCGGTCCCGGATTGGGGGGAAGATGATGACGAAGTAGTGGTCTTGGAGGAGGGAGTCCCACTCTTCACCAAGGGCACGTACCAGTTCTCCCTAGCAGCCACGGTCGCAGGGGACCAGGTCTACAATCAGAACGTCGTCTGCGCGATGATGCTACAAAAGTGGAAGGTGACTGGAATTCAGGTGGAGTTCATGTCCCCGGAGGTCACAGGCTACCATTTCCCTTCTGCCGAGACGATGGAAAATATCCGTCATAGGGATTCTTGGAGCTTCAAGGGTTTCCTCTTCTGTTGGAGCCTCTCAGAAAATTTGTCCGAGCCAATGAGATTAACTTCCATCATGTGGAGATCGGTGTCCGGGCGCTCAATATCCCGGTGGGAGACAGGAACGATTACATCCGTGGTCTCATTGCAGATGGTATTGGCACCCAAGTTCCATCGGCCCCGATCCCGTTGGCTCGACGGGAGGACATGTTCTTATGGTTACGGGTCCGAATGGAGTTGCACCGACCTCTACGACGACGACTACGACTCAGATTTCCAAGTACTACAACATCCGTTGTGATTGATTTGCAATATGAGAGGATAGTGGATTTTTGTTGCATGTGTGGAATGGTAACCCACATAATCTTGGGCTGCACGACTCAATTGCTGGGGATTGGTTGGGAAGAGATTCGTTACGATCCGTCTATCTTGGCCCCAAGCCAGATGGATGTGGATCGGCTGCCGAGGACGGTCTGGAATACACCCCCTTCGGTGACACACCCGACTATTACGTATCTCCTAAGTGACCTGTTCTTGAATCCGCTGATTCGCTCCAGGGAAATCACTATGGGTGAAGATCTACCCGGCGCAGACATTCCGAAGTCTGACAATCTGGCTAGGGTTACCCCAGGAGGGGCAACCAATGTAATGCAGAAGGGAGGGCGTCGAGTCTCTGGAGGGCCACCGGGCTTCACGAAGCCTGACAATCTGGCTAACGTCCACCCTGCTGTTGATACTATGGACCGAGCTGAACCCAAAGCTATTGTAGTGATCGAGGAGGGGAAGGAGAAAGATCCCCAGGGGAAACAAAAAGATCCCCAGGCTGGACTAGGGAAATGAGGGCCCAACCGAGGAAAGGGTAAACTGACCACCCTAAATACTAGGAGCGGGTCGTCGTATGCTCGTCCGCCGGAGTCAAAGAAGCTGATGGATGATCCGACCCCCCAACATCAAATAATGTGGCCGGTCTACCAAAAGGAGGAAAGGGAAGAACAGACGGAGGCCCAACAGCCTCCAATGCAGGAATGAACCGACCTGACAGGGGTGGGTGGAGTCGTCCTCAGACTATACCTACAGACCCGGGACAGCCAGTGCTGGGAGGTCCCGGGCAGCCTGCACATTCAGCAAAGTTTATTTATCTGTTTTCTTGTTGTTTGCAGTCACTTTGGAACATTTTACTTCATGTTTGCTTTAGGACTTTTTACTTTAGGTCTCGTTGTTTTGGGAAGATGGTAAGGAGTTGTCTTGAGTTTGTGCCCACGATTTCAAGTGGGCTATTATTATGGGTCCATGAGCGCCGGGCTTGCTACGGTCGGCCCGGACACACTTCTGGAACCTAGGGCGGTCACGCCTCATCCTGTTTGATTACTTATTGATATTAATGAAAGTCTCCGGTTACCCGTTTAAAAAAAGAGAGCATTTCTAGTTATTAACATTTCTTTTGGTTAAAAGAAAATATTGATCGAATAAATAAATAAATAAATTTGTTTCCCTCTCCTCTTTCGATCAAGTTAAAAAAATTTGTATTTTTAGTCTATGTTTTTCCTACTAACTAATAAGATAACAAATATTATAAAAAATTTAATACACACAAAATAAATAGAAATGATTTTTCATTAAAAATAATTAAAATACTAACTATTTTCCATTCGATTCGTCTTTAGCCACATTGATGTTGGCTCCCTCCTGTCACCAACGACGTGTCTCCCGATCTTATTCGGTCTCCATCTGCAACTCCGGTGGTGGTTGTCTGGCTCACCTCGACATTCATCGACCTCACCGTCTCGGAGCCCCTCGATCTCACTGTATAAGATCATCCCTCCTAAGCACACCCCCCCCCCCCCCCCCCCCGTCGTCTCTGAAACAACCACAAGCGCCACCATCAATGTCCATACCTCCTTGGCCACTATTGATGCATGCGAAGAGCATACAAATTCGATGCACCCCCGTTTCTAGTACCTACTACAGATTCAGCTTGTACTGGAACAAACTATATCAGATCATCTCTCTTAATCAACCCCCTCTGTCTTTGAAGCCGTCACAGGCACGTCCATCTCCCTGGCCTCCACCGTGGCACCCTCCTCGACCCCTCTCACGATTTTGGATCAAGTTAATCAACTGGGACTTATCTATTTTATCTGATTTCTTAGTTGTAGGGTTAATGGCTAGTGAGCAGAGATTAGGAACTTTTCCTGGGAGGGAAGCTTGAATCACGTATATCCTCCCAATACAACTGATGATGAGTTCAAGTTTGGTCGCTTTCCCCCCATATACAGCGTTTAGGTACTACCTTGAGCAGGACTTCCAGTTCCGTTTTCCAACCCCCACATTTCCTTCATGCCTATATGGCGAGTTCAATACCGTTTCTGACGATTACTTTGTTACAGAGTTATGTGTGGTGAGCCCTTCGGGGACTCTTTACTTATATTGACTCTTTTATTATTAATGAAATTCCGCACCTTTTAGTTAAAAAATGCTAACATAATATCGAAATAAACTAGAATGAAAGATAATTATGTGTTATCGCCAAACTTATTCCAAATGTTCGATGAGGTCTGCTTTTAATGCATGATGAGCATGTTGATCATGCATCATTTCGGTATTCGATACTACGACATAGGTCAGGACGAATCTTCCTTGCGTGAATGTTAGTTCGTTTGACCCACCATCATCTATTTGTTCATTGTAACCATCATATGTATGATGCTCTGCCTTAAAATCATATTGTGCATGATAACACATGCATTCATGACTAAGCCGAGGAAAGATGGTTTTCACATTTGACTCGGTTGAGTGATAATGTGAAACCGAGATTGAAGGACCCCAAATGATCATTCTACATCTTTTCTGCAGGCTTCTTAAACTTCAAAAAATTTCTTGTGCTTCGGAAGCTGAGCCAATGAGATTGTTTTCACAAAAATCGGACAAGAAAGATACATACCATCAACAAGATAATAAGGAAAATTGTATTGGTGACTGTAATAACCGCCCCCGGTCGAACCGGTAAATTCTAAACAAGTTTGACTTTCGGCCGGAAAAGTCAACCGAAGACTCAGGAAGTCATTCAGGACGTTTCCGGGGCCCAAAAAGCTTAGCCGTAATCACGGTTAGCTTAGTTTGGCCGTTTCCTTCAGTTTGACTGTAATTTTGGGTAGGTCAACTTTCGGTCAAACTTGGACTTTTTATCGACTTTTTCCGACTTAAAATGTGGACAGCTGAAATTAATTTAATGGAAAGGAGCTCCTGCAATGCCACATGGCATTAGAGCCTTGGATGAGAAGAAATAGAGTTAAAATGACTCTTACACCCTCCCAACTACCTTTAAAGGGATAGGACCTTAATGGCCTTTTGGTAATTGGACAAAGTAGGTCATTTAAAGCAACATGAGCACACAACTTAGCTCATTATTTGTTGTAGCAGCCGAAATTCACCAAGGGAGAGAGGAAGAGAGAGCTTCATTTCTTGAGGAAGAAGAAAGAGAGGAAAGCTAGCATTTTGGAGCTTGTTCTTGGTCATTTCTCCTCCATTTTCCTTCCATCTTCATCATCTCATCTTCCTAGAGGTATGCATGCTCTTAACTTTCCATTTCATCCACTTTCAAGTTTTGGGTTTTGTGGGTTTTGGCTTGAAGTTGAAGAACTAGCTATTTTGGGTGTTGCTTGGAGAAGAAGTAGTGAAGTTAGGTTGTTTTGATTGTGTTTTGGTTGAAGCTTTGATGAACCCATTGAGGAGGTTGTTGTTTGGGGACTTTGGTTGGTTATTTTGGAGTTGTTTGGAGTTGGAAATGGAGTTTTAGGTGTGATTTTCGTGGAATCCGAGTTGGGGAAGAAAGGGGAAGGCTCTGGTCAGGTTTGGCACGGAACGAGACCCGGACCGGGCCATGTGCCGGCACGGCAGGCCGCACGGAACGGGTCTGGTACCAGCACGGTATGCGATATGGAACGGGCGAGAGTCCGGCACGATACCTCACACGGTCCGTGTCAGACTCCAGGCCGGTCTGTGACGCGGTTCATGCTGGTTGCCGGGCCGGTCTGTGACACTGTCCGTGCCAGGTTCCGGCACGGCCAGTCACACGGTCCTGATGGCATTCCGGGTCAGACCTCAAGAACCAAAACCCTTCCTTTTGAGGCCTTTTCGATTCCTAAATCATTCCTTTGACTTTGTTTCTATTATTTGGGGGCTTTTGTGTGTCTTTGAGGGAACGCTCCGTTGGATTACTAATTTTGGTATTTTTGTGGTCCAAGACCGTGAGCCTGAGCTCAAGAGGAGGAAAGGCCTTGGACCCGAGCTAGAGAGACGAAGATCACTCCGGAACCCGTGTGAAGAACGGAGGAGAGACTAACTGGCTTTACAGCAGAGTTTTTAGAGGAAGACCACAAGGTAGGGAAAATCCTAACTACTCGAGTATTTCAATACTAGTATGCCTATTAGGTTAATAAAATTGGAAAGGTCTTAGAATTGCATATAGGATGCGAATAACTAGAATAATCGTCTTTCATTTACTAATAATCGGATGCGTCTAGTATGCATGCTTAGGATGTGAATAACTAGTGTAATTCGCTTTCAATACTTGGGAATTGCTTTACTGGTAGAGAGGCCGTGATGAGCCCTCGGATTAGTTGTTTGTGCTTGCTTCACATGCTCGTTTGCTTAGTTCAAGCTAAGTTAAGAGTATAATGAAACTAGTTAAATTGTATGCTTGAATGTTTGATTGAAGGTTTACATGTTTGGTTGATTGAATGTTTACATGATTGGTTGAATGATGGAATGTTTGAATAATTGATTGGTTGAACGGATGATCGAGTATGATTGATTGTGTCAAACGGTACGATCAGGTGATCGATGGACCGATGGATCGTGACAGGTAAGTATAACGGTAAGTGTAGAGGACTAAATGGATGTCTTTGGTGTGTTGTGGTGAAAATGTGATTCGATAAGTGTTGGTTGGTTGATATGTTTTAGTGTGACTCTCTTATTCTTGTTCTTGAGATGTTTGGTTGTTCGGTATGGTACTTACACCGGGGGGGGGGGGGGGGGGGGGGGGTAATCCGGTGGTATTATAGTCGTTGGTGTTTGGCAGCTCCTGCGGGATAATGATTGGTTATTGGAGCCTGCGGGGCATTGATTATTGGAGCTTGCGGGCATTGGTTATTGGACCCTACGGGGCATTGATTATTAGAGCATGCGGGCATTGGTTATTGGACCCTACGGGGCATTGATTATCGGAGCCTGAGGGCATTGGAGGTGGACCCTGCGGGGCAATTGGATGGTTTACCCTGCGGGAATGGTTACTTATGGTCTCACCCAAGTGTATGCGTCCTGCGGGAGCACTACCTTGGTTCTCTATGACATATGGTCCTTTGGAGGCATTTCCGAGAATCCCGATGATAAGCGTCCCTTTTGAATTGTTTCCGGTGCCCCGATGCATGTGTCTCCTCTGGACCGAGGGAAAATATGATATGATATGAATACTCTGGTGGATCGGAGTATGGGAACCGATGTGACACCAGAATCTATTCATGGATCGGAGGCTTGAGAAAGCAAGTGGTTGGTGTGATATTACTTGTTCCCATTTTAATGGTTATGACATATTTATAGTACGTTTTACGTAATCTTTTAAAGTTACAGTTATCTTTGAGAATGCGATACTATTCTTATTTATACGGATTCCTAGTATTTCATTGTTTGGTAGTGTTTAATTGTAATTTGCGTTGCCATGCTAACACAATCTTGTTATTAAATTGAAGGTTAATTTATTTACGATTTTCCCTACTGAGCGTAAGCTCACTCCTGTGGTTTTTCTTACTGTTTTTACAGGCGTACCTAATGTTTAGGAAGTTCGAGGCTCGGGAGCTTCTGGCTATTTTGGGGGTTATTCTAGAGATGTGTTGGTCTTTTGTACTAAACATTATTTATCTTGCACTTTATGTTGAGCTTTGACTCATATTTGAAGTTTTTGGATTATTTATTATGAGGATTTGATGGAGTTTATTTGAATTTCTAAAGGATCTATTAATTGTTCTTCATTTTCTATTTTTAACTCAGGTCACGTCTTGAGTCCGGTCAAATCCAGATTTGAGGCGTGACAGTGACCGTTTATACTACGTTGGGTCTAAAGTCTAAACGCACAAAAGTTCTGAGAAGTATGTGAGGTATATGTTTCGTCTTGTATCATAGCATTTCTAGTTATTAATATTTTATTGGTTAAAAAGTTGATAAAATAAAAAAAAATGGCCTCTCTCTCTTTTATCAATCAAGTGAAAAAAATTGTATTTTGTCCATGTTTTTTCTACTAACTAATAGGATAGACTGATAGGATAAGTAACATTATAAACGAAAATTTAAATACACACAAAATAAATAGAAATGATTTTTCATTGAAAATAATTAAAAAACTAACAATTAACCCCGATTCATATACTTTCTCTTCTTTGAACACTTCTAGTTATGTTAAGGTTTTTTTTTTCTTTTCTGTTAGGGCTCCCTTCGATCCTCCTCTAGCCACTGCAATATTGACTCCCTCCCGACACCAACGATGTGTCTCCCGATCTTATTCGGTCCACCATCTACAACTCCTATGGTGGCTAGCTGGCTCACCTCGGCATCCATCGACCTCGTCGTCTCGGAGCCCCTCGATCTCGCTGTATCGGATCATCTCTCCTATGAACACCCCCCTGCCGTCTCTGAAACAGCCACAGGCGCCACCATCAATGTCCCTACCTCTTTGGCCTGCACTGATGCATGCGAAAAGCGTACAGATTTGATGCACCCTCATTTTTTATACCTAATGCGGATTCATCTTCCACTGAAACAAACTATATCGGATCATCTCTCATGAGCAACCCCCGTCGTCTCTAAAGCCGTCACATGCTAAAGAGTGTTAGCATTGGATGACCCACACTGAAAATACTCCATAAAACATGAATATTGAGTATTTCTTATCTATCAAAGTATATCTTAGTCCTATAATCTTGAGATTACCATATATCCTATAAGAGTGGATTCATGTATTGACACAACCCAACAATACTTCCTAACAAGATGGTCATAAAGATTTTTCTCAGATATGGATACATTCATATGATGAGTACGAGTGATTTTCATAGATATCTTGTCACTTATGCCATCATAAATCAGATATCATCGTCCCCCTTGATTAGTGAAAGATTGTAAAATGAAGCATGAAGCATGTGTTCAGTATATCTATGTGTAATGCTCTTTTCCGTATTCCCGTCGATCACTGATGAATAGAAACTCGAATAGACATCCGATTGAAGAATGACATCATCAAAGTCAGTCGAGAGCTGCGGTGGGGACCGATCAGAGAGAGAGAGAGAGACTAGCACAGGACCCAAATCATCATACATATCCGTAACGGTGGTCATGTATGATTCGTTAGCATCCGAGACCCTAAATGTCCACCTGTCTAACTTGCTACACGAAGGACCTAGAGACGCACCAATAGTAACATTGACAATAGGGTGATGTGTTATATGCTTGATCGGAGCGAGGTTGAACACCAGTCTTGAAAAAAAAACTAGAGGTTAGTAGGGTTCGATCGAGAGACAAGAGTCAAGGGACTACATCTCCCACTAATTCTTGTCAACAACTCTACCATACCAGAATGAGGAATGTAAGGAAAGGTATCTACCTAAACTGGCTCAAGAAACATGTCTTCATAAACCCAACCTTCAAAGGACGATCATCCGCTCTCCAACCATAACATTCAACACGTGAACTAATGCCACGAGGCCCGCGACCCAGAAAGATGATACGACGTCGAAGAACCAGGGTGTATAGAAACAAGGGGAAAGGCCGTTTCCCAACTATGGTTCACCTTTGTTTCCATCGTCCACACTGCGACTGACCTTCGTTCCCCATTCCCATCGGTGAACTTTTCGCGATTCTCATAAACTAACGGAAACCGTCTGTTTTGACGGCACCGTCAGTATTTTCAGCGCGTGACAGTCACGTGCCTTTCCATTTTTCGTAAATGGCCAGATTTCCCTTAGGGGAAAAGCCACATCCCAACTATGTTTCACCTTTGATTCCACCATCCTAACTACGACTTACCTTTGATCTCAATTCCCATTTGCGAACTATTCGCTATTCTTCAAAACTATCAACCATCAACATCAGGCCATACATCTCTCATGCTCATCTCTCGTGACCTTCTTCCCATACCCATCATCTTCTTCTTCCGTACTCATCCATGGTGAGCATCCATGGTGAAGCTCGGGCTAGATTTAAAAAAACTCCTCCCTTTCTTTTCATGAAAAAAAACATGCTTAAAAAAAGCCCCACCCGAATTGCAGATCTGAGAAGGTCATCCCTCCGTGGGCGTGAACCAAATAAGGAGATTTGGGGATTTTATTGGATGTGGTTTCAGAGTTCGTCTTCTTGGATTTGGCTCTGCAGAGTACATAATCTCGAACTCACCGATGCTCTTCGTCTCCGATGGAGCTTCGGTTCTGCAGATTTGAGATGATGAACATAGAACCACCATCGTACTCTATTTGTGTCCATATTTGGGTTTGAAAAAAAAAGTATCAAAATGATAAATAAAAAAAATAAAAAAGAAAAAGATTTGGGTCTGTGTTCATCGGTTGGAGATTTGGGGAAGAAGAAGAAAATGTCAAAAAAATTTCAATGTTGGTTAAATATATATATATATATATATATATATATATATATATATATATATTATAATTAAAATATGATTATTATATATAAAAATATTTAAATATCAGATTATAAATAAATTTAAAAAGTTTATTTATAGATAAATTAAAAAATATATTTATTAATTTGATTTAAAACAAATCTATTTCAAGTTTGAGGACAAATTCGTCTTTTTTCAAGCAAAACTAACGGTGTCATCCAAAATAACAGATTTTGATAGTTTTAAAGAATCGTGAATAGTTCGCAGGTGAATGGGGAACGAAGGTCAATCGCAGTGTAGACGATGGAAACAAAGTTCAACTATAGTTCGGATAGGGCCTTTCCCCTACAAACAAACATGTCAAACTTCCCTCTACAATTGAGTACCGACACCACACACAATTTCGATTTCCTTGTATACTTGATAACCTGAGTTACTTCGTTTACATAAAAATAACTGATTTGAGTGCTACTGAAGTAGTTGAATTTTGACCCGAAACCGTACGAGTACACAGTAAAAGACATGACGCGGTTGAGTGCCCAATAAAATACACATGAAGAATATCAGAACGAAGACATTCAAGTTAATTCAAACTAACAGGTATACTGAACAAGCTCCTAACAAGTAGCTTAGCTATCTGTGTACGAAACCAATCCTCAGCAATACCGAACACTTGACCTTCCAGAAGGAAGTACAACCTTGTATTCAAATATACAAGAATTCGCGTCTACGTTTCTACCTTCACTGTTCTCTATCCAATCAATCTACATCACTTTTACACTTTTGCCCACCACTTCTCTTCTAACTTCTACCCTATGATTTCCCCAGCTCCAGCCACGCATCCGAATCTTCCTTCTCATCCAACGGCTCTGATTTGATCTCGGAATCACGCTTCTGACACGCTTCGTCCTCTTCGTTCCTCACGCGCTTCCTGCCGATTGAGACGCCGAACAACTTTGGGGTGACGTCATCCACAGCCTTACCCCCGGCGTCCGACCCGAACAAATCTAAATGTCTTGTCTCCGGCGAGGGGCCGTAATCTGATTGCCCGTTGGCGTAGTTCGACATGAGCGCGACTATGTTGTTGCACAAGCCACGCAGTTGAGCCAGTTCCTGACTCAGCTGCGAGTTCTCTTTCCTGAGCCGCTCGTTCTCTTCCAGAAGCTCCGGCGTGGTGGTGCAACTGGTGTGTCGGGTTTGGACCGGCACGGAGGCTGTAGCTGGCGACGAATTCGAGGAGATCACCTGTTCGTCGCCGGAGTTTCCCGGCGAGACAGCGATAGGCACCGCCGCGACCGCTACAGTCACGGCCGCTGCGACGGATGTAGAGGCCGGGGACGCCGTAGACGAGATTTTCCGGCGTTGGATGTCGCGGAGGAGGCTTTTCTCGCCCTTCCGGAAACAGTCGTTCGCAAATTCCCACCGATCCGGCACCACCTTTCGAAACCCCTAGATTGAACACAAGAAAAATCATATCATTCAAGTGGAAATAATAACAAATGAAGATTTTATTTTATTTTCAAGTAAGAAGAAACTCACGTAAGTGTTGAGCTGTCGAACAAAGCTAGAGAAATTGTTGTGCTTGAAGTACTTGGGTAACAAATCTCGGGCGAATTCAGCCGGTCGCCAGACTATGAAGGTCGATCCGTCGTCGTTCCATGAAATCAGATCGTCCACCGCCGGGTCGTCTACCAGCTGATACGTTTTAGTCAAAAACGGCGTCGGCAGGGACCTCTGGCTGTCGCCGGAACCTGATTCGGCGGTCTGCTCAGCCGGCAGAGGTGCCATGGACGCAACTCCTAGATCCGAATATCAGGAAATGGACTGATAATCAATACGCTAAAATTAACAATCTTCCGTTTGGTTTCTAAGAAACAGTAACAAATTTATAGCGCGACTGTATTATACGCAACGCAAGTTAATTATAAACCTTAATTAAAGTGAAGAAGTGAATGCAATAAATAACGAATTTGTTTAAGGCATTGACTCGGTTCACGCAGCAACCATTAATTAATTAATCATAGAGGAAACGAAGACCACCCTTACCTGGAAAGCGAGCAGTTCAATTCAATCACGGACAAGGGATAGAATCTTTCGGACAACCAGGAACAGCTTCTCGGTCGGAGACAGGAGCTTCTGGTCCAAACAGCATCGACGCAGGAAGAGAGAAGGGAAACAAAACCACACGTTGATCGGAATCGGAAGTGTCGAGATTAGGTTTTGGTGGTGTTTCTAGAAGGTTCAGGAGCGTGAGGTGGAGGAGAAGTAGAATAGACTAAAGGGGCCAAGGGGGTTCGAGAAGGAAAGGGCAGCGCAAGTAGGGCCCATAAGAGATAGGATTTCGATTACGAGAAGAGGGCAATGACGTGTACTTAGCACTTCGCAGAAGGTCCTTTCCAGAAGCTTCTCTCTTCATTTTTCATTTATTATTACAATATTGGACTGTCCAGTCCAGTAGGACTTTTGGGCCTATAGTCATTTTTAGTCATATTGGGCCGTACTATTTAGAGCTAGTGTGTCCACGTCTTGGTCCACCAAAGAGCTAGTGTATAATGCTCTTTTGAAATGCAACATTCATTGATTTTCCCAGACAGCTAAGAGAAGTTTCCATCAGTATTGTTAGTATCTAACATCATATTTGAATTCATATTCGATAACAACACATCCATGAACTCATGGCACAGGTGTTCATATGGAACTAACAACTTTACATACTCTTGAGAAACAGATGTTCACAAACAATCACTTCACACAACATAAGCTTGTGAAGATGGTATGATATTCTTTAGGATATCATCATACTTCACAATACAAATTGATCATCGATCTATACTGCTTTATTTTTTTTTCGACAACCATAAACTCCAGCAATATAAGAAACATACAAAATGTGGTTCTGTGACATGATTAGTATATATTCAAGGCTTGGGTTGGTATCCCAGTGGGTTTTTGCTTGCCCATTTCCACTGATCCCTGCACATCTCTGCGATACCATATTTTGCCCTGACAAAGTGAAAATGATAAATGTAAGTAGTAATAACCATTTATGTCCTTCCTCATGCTCTGTTATTTTCAATATTTGATGAAACTTTGCTAACTAACTAGTTCACATTAATGGAGAAGAGAGGAAAAAGACTTCTCTAAACTATTACAAAAATTGCTACCAAATTCTCATGTAGAGCATTCACAGAATCCACAGATTATAAGGTAACGGGAATTTAGGACATACTTCCAACCAAGCTCTTTCTCGGCTTTTTTTGTAGATGCATAAACAGCTGTAGCATCTCCAGGCCTTCTTGGACACAGTTTATAGGGAATTTTCTGAAACAAATAAGTAAGAACTTTAGCAACATCAAATATGCCATATGAGTGAGAGAAAGAGAAGGGACACTGACCTTGCCACATGCTTTTTCAAAAGCAGCAACCATTTCAAGCACAGATGTACCCTGTCCTGTACCCAAGTTGTAGGCAGTACAACCTAAGACAAGAAAACATTTGATTGAAAGATGATGCATTCACCCAGAATCATGGCAACTCCAATACAGGACTAAAATGACTAAGCCATTTTTACTAGCCAAATGCAGGTTTATTAACTTGCAAATGTATACATTATAGATGAAGTACCTATACTCTTTGTTGTAAAGAGCTTCCTGAGAGCAGCAAGATGGCCATCTGCCAAGTCCACAACATGGATATAGTCTCTTATCTGTACATCGAATAACATATCAGTTCAAGTAAAAATCAATTTTGTGGCTTCTGTGGACTAAATGGGTTCTACTATGACAGGTAGATAGAACAGTCATTATCCGATCCCACTAAATCATCTTTCTTGCAAGTTTAATACATATCACATACCGCACTACCATCTCTTGTGGGATAATCATGCCCATACACATTAAGCTCAGGTAATCTGCCAACAGCTACTTGTTGAATGTAAGGCATTAGATTATTTGGGATTCCTTTGGGGTCTTCTCCAATTGTACCACTCTCATGAGCCCCCACAGGATTAAAGTATCGCAGTAAAATGATTCTCCAACTTGGATCAGACCTGTGAGTATCTTGGAAAATTTCCTCAAGCCAAAGCTAGCAAAGGAGTAAAAGTACTCAGGAGGAAAGTTTTGGTTCCAGCTCTGATGGCTTTATTTAACTTCAAACAAAAATATTAAGTACAATGAGGAATGATATGAAATCATAAGCAGTTACCTTGGTCCGTCCATATGGATTCATGGCCTTCAATTCAAAATTCTCATCACACGGAATCTTTTCAGGTTGGCCATACACAGTTGCAGATGATGAGAAAACCATCTATTTGATCCTCCCAAAAAAACAAAATTCATATGGTTAATAATAACACACAGATCGTGATAACTATAGCTATAATAACTATCCAAATCCAAATCCAAACATTAGATAAGTATAAATAAAACCAGTACAATCCAAAATTCTGATAGTAAGCATTTGACACACCAATCACCATTTCATCAAGCTCTCTATGATGGGCATGAAAGTAGAGTACTTAAATTTTACTGCTAAATGAGCTGTAACGCAAGAACCAACACTCCTATGTATACCAAAAAAAGTTCGATTAAATCGAAACTAATAGGGACTCACCATTTTGCAATTGAACTTAGTCATAGTCTGAATTAGGTTGATGGTTCCAATCAAATTATTATCGAAGTAGCGGAGAGGGAAGGCAACACTCTCCCCAACAGCTTTAAGCCCAGCAAAATGGATCACAGCATCAAACCTAAGCAAATGCCACAAATCACAAGCATCAAATTACATCTCCATTAACAACAGTGAAGCAATTCGGGAAGAAAACAAATCAAAGCAGCAATTGGGTAGAAACGGAGACACATACCTTGTCTTGGTAAATAGATCCTCCAAGTCGTCCCTGTTCCTGAGATCACCCTGTAACAAACACAACCGGCGATCTTGAAATGCAATAGACTTCGAAACCAGAACGAAAAAAGAAACAAAATCTTGAGGATCCGTACCGTGGTGAAATCGAGTTTCTTAGAGAGGTCGGGGCCGACCATGGAGCGAACCCGAGCAACGGCCTCTTCACAAGAGTTGTCGAGATTGTCGATGATCGAAACCCTAAATCCCTCTTTGAGAAGCTGAAGCACCGTGTGGGTGCCAATGAACCCGGCCCCGCCTGTAACCAGGATCATCTTCCCTGACGACTCCATTCTCGTGGTGTCTCAGATCAAGAGCTCCGAGATGGAGATGAAGAGAGATTGAGGAAGAGATGGCGAATTTGAATCTTCACTTACTTGCACTCTCACTCACTCCATCGACGCCGTACCTCTTTTGTTGGGCACACTCTGTTCCTCGCCGCGCTTTTTTTACTACTTTTATTCCCTTTCCTCTCTCTTTTACGTACGTGGGAAATTTAAATATAAGTCCCACACGTGCGAAATAAACATCGGTCAATTTTCAAATAAAATTGATGTTTAAAATTAGAAGATACCCAAGTGATTGGGTTTCAATAAAGTATTATGCGTGTGAGGCAGAAACACAAATGAGAGATTTATTTGTGGATGGAAACATTTAACAAATTGAAGATTGATCTTTGATCATCATTTCAGGACAAGTAGTAATCTCAGCAACTCTCCAATCCATATGTATAGAAAATCCTTGCGTTTCGAACAAGTTATCCCTATCTACTGTTGCAGTCCTTGCTTGTTATGCTAAACCCGTCAGGACTTGCATGCATGAACAATTTCAATGAGTCATGGGATAAGGTTACAAGAATTCTACAAGAAACTTTACAATCGCGTTTTATTTTTATACCAAGCACTTGTTAATACACACACTACTCATGATTTATCTACACAGCTTGTATTGAAGACTACATTTTACATTTTACTGTCAACTGAGTAATGGCATGTAGACTGTTTCCATCACCAGTTTTCTCGACTTTCCACTAATCTGTATTGGGAGGATATTGAGAATTCACAAACAAGCCCTTTTCTATACATAAGGAATCAACTAGTGTTTGTACTTTGTCGTAAAATGATTCGACGATTCTTACTTTTCACTGATGTCACTAGTGCTTTTCTTCTATTGTCTTCCACATTTTCACCTCCTTTTTTAATCAGATCCTCTTTTTTCTTCCACTCATTCGGCTGAGTAATCTAGCCTGCATCAAAAGTCAAGCAGTCATTCTCAGCAAGTGAACTATAGAAGATGCAACAAGAAAGACAAAAATTAAATTTAGCCTCAGAGAGGAAATTTGCAATGTTTTCAGAAGTAGTCTAATGTACATTATCCAACAGATCCTGTAAAAATATGTAAGGAAAATATTCATTACTCACCCATCTATCATCTCAAGGTACCAACATTATATCAACAATTGGGAGTGTTGAATCCGATCCAGCATTAGCAGACCCATCCACAAGAGGGTACGATAAAGAGACTGGAAAAGGACCATGTAACTTGTCATGAGTAAGGTTATCACCACGATATTGTACTTCCACACCACCAGAGTTGGTTCCTTCACCATCACCGACCATCCCCCACATGAAGAACATGACATTCCATTTGATCTTCCTTTACTATACCAGTAAGCTTCTAACCCAACAGATCTTGCCTCCCAATGGACCTCTGCTTCATAAGAGTTTCCAAGATCCAAATCTGGAGAAGAATGGTAACCTTTATGCTCTAAGTTGAAGGAAACAGTGTCATCAAGACTCTGCCCCTCTTCTTCAGCTTTCATTAACATGGGTTTTGTTTCACAGCTGTAGAAACCAGATGTTTCGGCTGAAGGAGCACATGGTGAATATGAATCCAGTTTCTTCTTCAATGAGCAATTCTAGTGATTTTTAATTGCATTGTCAGTTCTGTTATTTGATATAATGAAGATGAGAAGAGTATATCGTTGAATAAAGGGAATGAATGTCCATATTTTAAACATGTGGACAGTAAATATATTGCTTTCCACAGAATTTTTGCACTTGGGTTTGACAAATAAATGTTGAATGAACATACCTTCACAATTTAATTGACCAAATATGAGATGTCCTAATCACTACTGTTGTTTAGTTCTGTATTTTGGGTACTTCAACTCTTGAAATCAAAACACAACAGTTAGCTCATCTATCTAAAAAACCTTTTACAATTTGAAATTAGCTACGATGTAAGAAGTAACATCTTCTGTTTGGTAAGACAAGTCTTTCAGAGTAATCAGAGTGTTTACAAGTATATGGTAAAGATCAACCAGGGTACCATTGCCAATTCGACGTTAGTAGTTTGCTGATTCTAATACGTACCTTCCCGGTAGATACCTTGCAAATTTTGCCCATTTGTTGCCATATGTCAGTTGATAGCGAATAAGTTCCCACTCTTCTGCTTCTGTCCACGGATCTTTCTTAATTGTTGGGTCTAAATGGTTGTACCATCTGAATATCCAATCATTAGCTTGGTAACTCTACAGTTTACCTCTAAAAGAAATATAAATAGTTCTATGCACAATGGTTAACCTTAAAAATTGTACGCCAGCTTAAAACTCTTGGCATTTACAACCATAAAAGTTGTAATGCATTGAACCGAGTATGTTAATTAGGCAAGCAATCATCCTCATGGCATGGAATGCTATTATCCACTATCAAGAGTGAAAAAAAATATGAAAATAAACTCTTAACTGAAATGAAAAACAGCTAATTTCTTGCCAGATTCATGAATAAAACTAAATGCGTACCTATACTACCTTTCTCTACATTGCTTTCCTGTGCGACTTGGTAAGGACTTCGCAATAACCGACCACTTCCTACAACCACGTCTTGTGGCCATCCCAATGATATAATTATCCTCCTGAAAGCAAACAAGAAAAACACCGTGGTCTTGCATTTTGTGTGTGTGTGCAGGAATGGGAACTACCCCATCTTTTGATGGTAAATGAGAAGAGATGCAAAGTTTATTTTAGCCATATGTTCATTCCCATTCCCTCGCATTACCCAAAATTTCCAATTTTGCAAAATGGGTTGGGAATGGGGAAACAAACAAATTAAGGTGATCTCCATTACCAAATTCTTATACAAACACAGCAGTAATTTCCAAATAGAAACATGGATTAACCAAGTGATTCTCTGTTACGGCCCTTACAAGGTGGGATAAACCCACCATTAATTGTGGCTGGCAAGGGTTTGGTATGGGTTAATTTTCTTTCTTATTAATATCTTTCGGTTAATGAATTGTATTAGGTTATGGGAAATTTGGGTAGTTTACTAATTAAAGTTGTATGGGACATGGGCTCCAAGTAACCTCCTTTGTAAAGACCGCCCCGGTTTAAAAGATTTAATATTTAAATTTTTGTTCGATTGGAACGTCGTGGTTGGAAAACGGGTCGAATCTTGGAACAGATGCAAAAGAAAAAAAAGAAAAAAAGGAAAAGAGGCAGACTTGGGTCGGGTCAGGTTTTGGGCTCAGTCAACCGGACCAAGCCCAAGCCCAAGACCGCGCCAGCCCAAGCCCAAACTTGGGCTCTCCCCCAACCCTAAGAAGCACTGTGCTTCTTCCCCAATTTGTGCACGCGTCCCAAGACACACCGCCTCCTTCTCTCTCTCTCGATCTCTCTCTTCTGTTGGGTCTCGAGGTAAGGTTGGAGATGAACCAACTCGCAGCGGAAAATCAATGAAAACCAAGAGACAATTAGAACCATGAAACAACTAACAAAGAATGGATTAACAAGAGAAAAATTCAGCACTAGTTCTTACCAAAACAAGAACACCGGTTAACGAATGATTGGCTTGAGTCTCCAAGACGCCTACGTATCCACATGGGAATCAAAGCCACGTAGTTCTTCTCTTTGAGGACTCAAGAACACAAAAATGGAGGAGGAAACTAGCCAAACCCGAAATGGCCATGGAAGAGGGAGAGAAAATGTGTTTCCTATTCTTGTCTTGTCTTTGTTATGTTGAAAAAAGATGACTTAAACATAACAAAACCCATACTTGTCCAACTAAAGGCATGGGACAAGTATGGTGTCAAGTAAGGTGTAAATAGGACAAAGTATGGCAAGACAAGATTGTGTTAGGTGGTGAATCACCAACACCTTAATCCTTGTCTTGCTTACTTAGTACTAATTAATCAAGACTTGATTAATTAGTTCCATGGGCCTTGGTTGCATGGGCCTTTCATGGGCCTCTTGGAACATGGCCCGTGACCATTTCCAACGAGGTCCCGTGATTCGCTCATCGCCTCCATGCCTTCCATACCGGAAATGTCCAACATTATCCGACGCGATCAATCCCAAGACTCCAAGCCTTATCTCGATCCGTAAAGTCCTATTCACTTACGGGCACATGACCCAAAACCCAGTTTTGGTCATGTCCCGAGACAACTCCCTTTTGGCCATTCTCCATAAATGTGTCAATGAGTTTCATCCTCCGGTGTGACCCTTAGGTTTATGCATGTCAATAGATCAACGTAAAATCCCATTTTACTTGATCCTATTTAAGTGGCAACTAACGAGACTTTAGTATTGCCTGACACTACATAACGAATCGACCCTGTCGATTCTAACCTTTCCGTCGTCCCTGTCGTTATCCTTTTATCTCCGATATCCTGATTGAGATAAGGCATAGAGCCGTCATCCTTATTATTCTCAATCACCGTTCCTTGATATGTGAGATGACTGAAGATATGATACCCAGTATCATGTGCATGACCATGCTATTCTTCCAGTCACTCTCGATCAAGCGGCCGAGAACCGATATCTTTCCCATACCTCAGTATGAGGGATAAATCCCTTAGCCGCCTTTCGTGTCACTCATGTAGCCCGTCCCCAAGCCAATCCTGGCCGTTATGGAAGCCCTGTTACGGACAACGTTAGGCTCAGGTCAAACTCAGTTGTTGACTACATAGCGATCACAAAGACTCCTTGGTCTAAGGATACATGACAAGCTACGACACTGAATATGTTCATGACTTAATCTATGGCACATATTCAGGGCGGGTCGTCCAATATCATGTCCCACATGATATCTATGATCAGACTCCGAAATCCCATTCCAATGACTAACAGAACGTAAGCCATAAAGAGCCATCTTTCATACTAGTCGCTTCTAGTGAAGCTTTGTTGACTAGGGACCCATCGAGTGTGATCTATCTCGATCTATGGTTCTATTCGCATGGTGGGCATAGATCAGAGCACACATCGATATATTACTCCAACACATAAGTAATATAAAGCCGCTTTAATTTTATTGCTAACGATGATATATACATTTGGACATTTAGGATTGAACTACGGGCACTAAGACTAACAATCTCCCACTTGCCCTAGTTCCAATCTAAACTCCTATATGTCCCCATCGACTTTACATGTCTAACATGTTCAGGCAGTGACACTGCCTTAGTCAACGAGTTGGCTATGTTATCATCTGTTGCAATATCGGTTATCTTCACTTCACCTCAGTTCAGTATTTATCTGATGAGGTGGATACGCCGCAGTACATGTTTGGATTTGTTATGCGATCTAGGCTTTTAGCTTGCGCAATGGCCCTTGTGTTGTCGCAAAATGGATTCACCGGACTGGATGGGTTTTTAATTACACCCAGCCCTGCCATGAATTTCCAAATCCACATAGCCTCCTTAGCTGCCTCTGCAGCATCCATGTACTTGGCCTCTGTCGTAGATTCGGCAATGGTATCTTGCTTTACGCTTTCCCAGCTAAAGCTCTGCCATTCAGCGTAAACACATATCCTGATTGACTTCTAAAGTCATCTGGATTTGTCTTGGAAAACTAGCGTCTACTCATCCTTCGACGACTAGTTCAGCATCATCTTTCCCCCGGGTTAGAATGATGTCTACTGGTACAACATAAGGCTTACGAGACGTCTGGTCTCATACATGTCATGGCATATATGATCGATCCTGCCCCCAGGCGCATAGGATTCTCATCATCCTTTTCAGCTCATCAGGTGTCTTAGGACACTGAGTCTTGCTGAGATGAATGCCATGACTAGTGGGTAAGAGTCCTTTCTTTGAATCGAGCATTAAGAACCTACTCAATGCCTTGTTCACATAGGTTCCCTGACTTAAATCCAAGACCCTCTTGGTGCGATCTCTACATATCTTAATCCTTAAGATATGAGAAGCATCGCCTAAGTCCTTTATTGAAGAACACTTCCTCAACCAAGCTTTAGTCTCGTGCAAGGTTGGGATGTCGTTTTCAATGAGAACCAGAAAGGTAATATTGCTCCCACTAGCCTTCTTATAAACGCAAGATTCATCCTCGTTCTTGATTAAGCCAAATCCAATTACAGCTTCATCAAAACGAAGGATCCAACTCCGAGAAGTTCGTTTCAATCCATAAATGGATTTCAACAACTTATAAATCTTTCCTTTATTCTTCGGATCGTCAAAACCTTTGGGCCGAGACATACAAACGTACTCAGTCAAATTTCCATTTAGGAAAGCGGTTTTGACATCCACTTGCCATATCTCGTAATTATGATACGCAGTTATGTCAAGAAGAATTTGGATCGATTTTGACCATAGCCACTAAGGAGAAGGTTTCCTCATAGTCAATCCATTGGATCTGCCTATAACCTTTCGCCACCAGTTGAGCTTTGTAGGTCAGAGGGTTGCCGTCCATGTCAAACTTCACCTTGAAGATCCATTTGCATCCTATGGTCCTCACACCATTGATGGGATCAACCGGTTCCCAGACTCGGTTGTCCGACATGGATTGCATTTCCTCCCTCATGGCTCCCAGCCATAACTCGGAGTTGGGCCCATCCACGACTTCCTGAAAGGTGGCTGGATCATCGTGATCCACCATGACTTCATTGTCACCTCCGGATACCATATCTTGGAGGTGGAAGATTGATCCTTTCAAATCGCCTTGGACCTTCCGGAATTGTAACAGGAATTGGTTCTTACTCTACGACAATCTCTGGCTCCTTTCTACTGGGTTGCCAATTGGTTTAGACAGATCTGTACCATCCTGAATTTCTTCGAGATGCACAGTCCTCCCAATGACGTCTTTGGAAACAAAACTTCTTTTCCATAAAGACCCTACCCCAAGCGACGAACACCATGTTCTCACTGGGATTGTAGAAATAGTATCCCCTTGTTGCTTTGGGATACCACACGAAGGTGCATATCTCAGATCTTGGTTCGAGCTTAGTCGAAACCAAATGTTTCACATAAGCCTCGCAACCACAAATCTTTAGGAAGGACAAAGCGGGTATCATCCCGTACCATTTTTAAAATGGTGTCCATTCCACACCATTCGTCGAAGCCCGATTCACTATGAATGCGGTCGTCTCTAGAGCAAAACCCCTAAAAGAGATTGGGAGATCAGTCCAACTAATCATGGAACAGACCATTGTCTAACAATGTCCGATTTCTCCGTTTGGCTACACCTTTCAACTACAGTGACCTAGGAGGAGTCCATTTCAAAAGGATCCCATTCTCTTTTAGATGATCTAATAACTCTGTGGTCAAGTATTTTCCACCTCGATCCAATCGAAGTGCCTTAATACCTTTGTCGAGCTGGTTTTCTACTATAGTCTTAAACTCTTTGAATTTATCAAAAGCTTCAGACTTATGTCTCACCGAATAGACATAACCATATTTACTGTAATCATCAGTAAATGTGATAAAGTAGCTAAAACCCCTCCTGGCAAGTGAACTTATTGGTCTACACACATTCGAGTGTATCAGCCCCAATAATTCACCCGCCCTTTCATCGCGATCGATAAAGGGCACTTTAGTCATTTTGCCCATCAAACAAACCTTGCACCTATCGATCGAATGGAATTCGAATGAACCTGAAAGCCCGCACTTCTGAAGTGCTGATAGGCGCTTCTTGTTTATGCGACCCAAATGACAGTACCATAACAGAGTTAGGTTTAAATCGTTGGATTTAGACCTCTTGGTATTAACGGAATATATAGAACTTGAGGCATTGTTACCCATATCTAATATGTACAATCCTCCAACCATGTCAGTACTGGTATAAAACATATCATTGCATAGAACATTGAAAACTCCATTTCCAATATTAACATTATATCCTTCCTTGTCAAACACGGATACAGATATAATATTCCTACTAAGAGTAGGTATGCAATATACATTATACAATACTAAGACAAGGCCTCTTGGCAAAGCAAGACTCATGGATCCTACAGCAGTTGCCACAACTCTGAGGTCCATTTCGTGCTTTCCAAATCTCTCCTACTTTCAGCCACCATATATTAGTGCATGTGTGAGATTCAGTCATGGTATCTAATACCCATGAATCTTTGGAAGTAGAGAGATGTAGCTCTATAGAGTTAATACCGAATGAAGGCACGGTCCCACCGCCCTTACTTAGATCATCCAGGTTTCCTGATGAAGGCGCAGTCCTACTGCGCTTCTTCAGATCATCCAGGCTATTTGATGAAGGCGCAGTCCCACTGCCCTTCTTCAGATCAGCCGTGAACTTCCTGTAATCCCGGTTCCAATGACCAGGCTGTTGGCAGTAGAAGCAGACATTCTCAAGTGTCTCATCTTTCCTGCCAAGTGCGCATGGGCCCAGCCCTTGCCACTTCCAATTCCCTTGTTGACCATCAGAATATCCTTGGATCCCAGATCCCTGAGATATTCTTCTCAGCAGCTGATGACACTTCATGTAACTCTGATATGGTCTTAGAGACAGCCTTGTCAAGGACATATTCTTTGCGTTCAGACTTGAGGACTATCCTCAAAAATTCTGTACCAGTCCAAATAGTTTGTCCCATTTAGCTTGACCCTGTCAAGAATGGTTTTTAATGACAAACTATTAATGTTCGCTGAATTTGCCATTTGATCTACAACAGATAAAATTCAATCAGTAAACTGAATAAATTTTATGAAGATCAAGCTTAAACACCAACAATCAATTCTAAACCTTTAGAATCTGAAACCAAGATCCTTGATTCACTCGATTAAGCTGAACTAATGCTCACCACTTAATCGAGCTATGTAGGTAGGAATCCATCCAATCACATCCAATGTGACTCCTGGCTAGGGTATGTACTTATGTACACGACTTACCCTATCTGTTACCCTAGCTCAACCTCAGGCTAAGAATCGTAGTCGGGTCCACCAATTTTCAACTATGGCTCGTCACTATGTAGGTGCTCCGCTAATGCGCACGACACCCACATATGTCGTCCAAACCTACTACCCCGCTTTCCCATGGATGCTCCGCTAATGCGCACGACACCCATAGGACGGGGAGGTAGTAAGGTGTTGATGATTGGGAGGTATCGGACATGACCCGCTTTTACTTGTCCAGTTGTGTTCAAAACTTTGGCACATCCTAGATGCGATGAGCACATCAACTACATTCCAAATGCAATGATGCCTCAAATTACATCCAATGTAATTCTTCCTTTGAACCCGTCAACTACATCCAATGCAATGACGGTTCTAAGGGTTCACACACAAGGATTAAAATTCCAATTTTATCTTTGCATGTGAGGTGATATGCTCGGTAAATAAAGTTAGGCATGCAATTCTAAAGCACATAGAATTAATCATGCATAAACTAAACCAAGCATAAAGCGATAAATGTGCACATAATAGCCCCCTAAACTAACTCCCACTAGCTTCTTGAGCTCCACCGACTCCAAGCCGATGCCAACACCCGAAAAGCCACCAAATGACCTTTTCGCCCTTTCTTCATCTTGAGTAAAATATTACAATTTAATACACGACTCGCAGGTCGGGAATAAATAAATATTACAAACAAGTGGTTCGACGACCACACCTTGAAAGAATAATTACACGTTACCTCTAACGGCTCGCAGGCCGTGAAAAGCGATAAATAATTAAATTGAGCTCGAGGCTATTATGTGCACCATGCCAACATCACATCACACATCGTGTTATCAAACAAGAATGTTATCAAACATCATGTGATTTTCCGGTTTTAATTAATAGCCAAGTTTCGAAAATTTTTGATGCTCGGTTTATCGAAACCGTTCAAAATTGAAACTTTTGAACATTTGATCTTCGAGTTCGTCATGACGGTTCCAAACTCGTCATAACTAACAAAACGGTTTAGCCTTGGCATATCAACCATCCAATGGTCATGCTTGGCCTAGCTCCGTCCAACGGAGCCCCGTTCGGTCCCGGTTTCGGCTCCCCGAGAGTCCCGCTCCCGAGACCCGAAAAATCAAATTTTTTTCAAAATTTCCAGATTTGAAATAATTTTCAAAAATTCATTTTACATGCATTAAATCCATAAACAATAATTTAAAACATGTTATCAAACAATTTAGCAAAACAACATGCCAAAAACGAAACTTTCAAGCAAAACCGAAACTTTGAACACCGTCTTGTGAATCCCGAAGGTAGCACGGCTCTGATACCACTGTTGGGTCTCGAGGTAAGGTTGGAGATGAACCAACTCGCAGCGGAAAATCAATGAAAACCAAGAGACAATTAGAACCATGAAACAACTAACAAAGAATGGATTAACAAGAGAAAAATTCAGCACTAGTTCTTACCAAAACAAGAACACCGGTTAACGAATGATTGGCTTGAGTCTCCAAGACGCCTACGTATCCACATGGGAATCAAAGCCACGTAGTTCTTCTCTTTGAGGACTCAAGAACACAAAAATGGAGGAGGAAACTAGCCAAACCCGAAATGGCCATGGAAGAGGGAGAGAAAATGTGTTTCCTATTCTTGTCTTGTCTTTGTTATGTTGAAAAAAGATGACTTAAACATAACAAAACCCATACTTGTCCAACTAAAGGCATGGGACAAGTATGGTGTCAAGTAAGGTGTAAATAGGACAAAGTATGGCAAGACAAGATTGTGTTAGGTGGTGAATCACCAACACCTTAATCCTTGTCTTGCTTACTTAGTACTAATTAATCAAGACTTGATTAATTAGTTCCATGGGCCTTGGTTGCATGGGCCTTTCATGGGCCTCTTGGAACATGGCCCGTGACCATTTCCAACGAGGTCCCGTGATTCGCTCATCGCCTCCATGTCTTCCATACCGGAAATGTCCAACATTATCCGACGCGATCAATCCCAAGACTCCAAGCCTTATCTCGATCCGTAAAGTCCTATTCACTTACGGGCACATGACCCAAAACCCAGTTTTGGTCATGTCCCGAGACAACTCCCTTTTGGCCATTCTCCATAAATGTGTCAATGAGTTTCATCCTCCGGTGTGACCCTTAGGTTTATGCATGTCAATAGATCAACGTAAAATCCCATTTTACTTGATCCTATTTAAGTGGCAACTAACGAGACTTTAGTATTGCCTGACACTACATAACGAATCGACCCTGTCGATTCTAACCTTTCCGTCGTCCCTGTCGTTATCCTTTTATCTCCGATATCCTGATTGAGATAAGGCATAGAGCCGTCATCCTTATTATTCTCAATCACCGTTCCTTGATATGTGAGATGACTGAAGATATGATACCCAGTATCATGTGCATGGCCATGCTATTCTTCCAGTCACTCTCGATCAAGCGGCCGAGAACCGATATCTTTCCCATACCTCAGTATGAGGGATAAATCCCTTAGCCGCCTTTCGTGTCACTCATGTAGCCCGTCCCCAAGCCAATCCTGGCCGTTATGGAAGCCCTGTTACGGACAACGTTAGGCTCAGGTCAAACTCAGTTGTTGACTACATAGCGATCACAAAGACTCCTTGGTCTAAGGATACATGACAAGCTACGACACTGAATATGTTCATGACTTAATCTATGGCACATATTCAGGGCGGGTCGTCCAATATCATGTCCCACATGATATCTATGATCAGACTCCGAAATCCCATTCCAATGACTAACAGAACGTAAGCCATAAAGAGCCATCTTTCATACTAGTCGCTTCTAGTGAAGCTTTGTTGACTAGGGACCCATCGAGTGTGATCTATCTCGATCTATGGTTCTATTCGCATGGTGGGCATAGATCAGAGCACACATCGATATATTACTCCAACACATAAGTAATATAAAGCCGCTTTAATTTTATTGCTAACGATGATATATACATTTGGACATTTAGGATTGAACTACGGGCACTAAGACTAACATCTTCCTCCCTTCTCTCTTCTTCTCTCGCGCTCAGCGCCGCCTCGCCACACCGTGCTCTTCCCTCCCTCGTACGAATCGGACCACGAGTCCTCGACAGATCTGGACGCCGTCATCTTCGTCTTCCCGAGCTCAAACCGCACCAGCGACGGAGGAAACCACAAGGAGGTAGGCCCGGACGTTGATTGATTCCTTGTCCGGCAAGGCACCTGTGATTTAGTAGGAGGAGAATTTCGCGGCCAACGGACGACAACAAGAAACCCTAGTTTCTTCTATGTCGTTATCCATGGAGTTCTGCGCTGTTGTATTCCTGACTGAGGAGACAGTTAAGGTGAACCCTGGTGATCGGGGGTTGTTGCATCTGTCACAGGCTATCCTTGGGGAGTCAAAGGAGGACAAGGATACAAACTCTATCTGTGTCTTTGTGCAGGTTAGCCAACCGAAGCATGTTTTTGGAAATCTATCAGCTGTTGAAATTGGGAATCAAGTCATAAAGTTATGGAAACTACTGGGCAGACCAAGACTTTGACTGCAACAAATATCAATGCTGATGAAGCCCGTCGTGATGATGAGGCATACGGTCCGGATCACAAGTGTATGAAAATTTTCTAGTTAGAATTGATCAAGGACGAGGACGGGGCTGCCTACAAGGACATGGATCCATCTTATACGCTTGCGGTCAAGCGTCATGTGCAAGGGGGAGTGATGTTACGGGTCGTACGACCCGTACAAGGTGGGATAAACCCAACACTAATTGTGGTCGGCCAAAGGTTTGGTGTGAGGATTTGATTTCCTTTTTTATTAATATCTTTTAGTTAAAGAGTTGTATTAGGTTTTGGAAAAGTTAGGTAGTTTACTAATTAAAGTTGTATTAGGATTTGAGCTCCAAGTAAACTCCTTGGCTATATATCTCAAGAGAGAGGATGAAATAAACAGACTTCAGAATTAATAAATGTCATGCCCCAAATTCGTACTTGGCCGAACTCGGAGTGTGAACTAAGAAAATAAAAGATTAATGGCTTGAAAGACATAATAAGTTCAAAAACTGTTTCAATAACTAATAATAATAAATCCAAACCGAATCAATTACAAGTCTTAAAATAGAAAGTACGTCTCTAATAACAAATCAAAACAACTCCCGGATTCTCGCTAGCCCCAAGCTCCGCGATGTCCTCTAATCCAAAACGTGCCTGAAACCTGAGAAGACAAGAAGAGGGGTGAGCTTGACGCTCAGTAGGAAAAATACAGTAACACTTGCCCCAATAAAGTAGTATTAGCACACTTCCAAACTAACTTTTAACAATTCAAAAGAGAAAGACAACAACGAGATATGTAACCCAAATTAAGCAACCTTCACTTTACTCTACCACAAACTATCTCGTAAATCCCCGTCCAGAACACTTTCACGACCGACTCACGGATAACCCAAAAACGACACTTTCAATTACACGGGAAACCACACACATGAAACTCATCATCAAACAATCACAATCAAGTCCTTCGCAGTCACACACAACTCGTAACAATTGCACGGTCTCGGGAGCAACCCGCTCGGCCCGGCGTAGCCGCACGCCACTTCCCCCCGACACACAGTCGGTAGAGGCGGTCGACCTCATCGCGGAACACAGTGTTTTACCGATCAGTGGCAGGCAGGGAAATCGCCTCTTCGCGGCATGGTACATCTCGGAACACAACACAGCGTTTTACCGAGTACTAGTCGGAAGGTAAGGAAACCACCTCTTCGTGGGACACAACGTTTTACCGACTCTAGGTCAGAAGGTATGGAAACCACCTTTCTCATGTAACCAAATCACCCCACAATCACAATCACACTCACAATCATACTCACGCAACCATCACACACTTATCGTCACTTACCGACACCACACTCAACGTGGTAACCCCAACGGCTTAGCCGACATCCAATCCCCAGTACACATATTTCAACATGTCATACAAACAGAATCAGGCCAATCAAGTCACTAATATGCATCACTAAGTTCACCTTTATTCGTTTTCATACTTGTTATTTATTATCCGATTATCACACTGTGCACACAACAATAACGAATAAAATCATGCAATCCTACAGCGCGCGACATGGCCTGATTCTACCAGCACGGCATACCAACACCTACGACACGACATGGCTCGTAGGTGGTTCACAGTTTATAAGGCTACGCTAGTTAATCACATCCTATATGCGAGCTAGTTATTTATCCGGTTCTTAGGTTTCCCTATATGCATTCTAATACAACCGTAAAAGAGGAGGTATCGAGGTATTTCCCTACCTCTCAAACTCTGTCTGGATCTCCTAGCTGCGGACGTCCGGGCCTACCTCCGGTCTTCTCCACGATCGAGGTCAAAGTCTGATTTTAACAAGTAAAGGTATTAATCAGTCCCGGTCCAGTCCAAATCAGTCCTCTAAGTTATCAATTAAGTCCTTTGAATTTCCCACTTTAAATTCTCCAATTTAAATCATTTAAATTAATTAATTAAATAAATAATCTACCTGACCCGGCCCCGACCCGAATCAGGAAACCGGATCCAAATCTGTCCCGGATGCGAGTCCAGACCCGAACCTGACCCGAGCCCGATCCAGACCCGATCCCAGACCCGACCCAGACCCAAGTCCAGACCCGACCAGACCCGAACCCAGATCCACATTCGGATTGGGCCCTAGCCTGACCCGAGGCCCAACTGGCCTGGAGCCCAAGCCTGGTCCGTGTCTGTCCTGGCCCAAGCCTGGTCCGTGTCTCGTCATGGCCCAAGCCTGATCCGTGTCTCATCCTGGCCCAAGCCTGGTCCGTGTCTCGTCCTGGTCTGAGCTGGGAACGGAGACGGGGCAAGGCAAGGGTTTTGGTGAGCTGAGGACGGGGAAGAGACGAGGCTAGGGTTGGTTCTCGATCTAAAATTCAACCCGTTTATCAAGCCAACGACGTTCCAATCAAACATTTAAATATTAATCCTTTTAACCGAGGCGGTCTTTACAATAAAATTGTTTGATCTCTACGAGGTCTTCGAGTTCTCTCTTAACGAACTTGTATCAACGAGGTCTTTGGGTTCTCTCTTAAACGAGCCCGTGTTCTACCATGATGATCGTGTATTCGGGTCCTATAACGCAATCCAGAAGTCAGGATCATACCATTCTCAAACAAGTGCAGAACATTCAGCTTCAACCAAGCATGAAATTCTTACAACTGACCTCTTTCTCACTCCAGCTTCTCCTTTTCATCATGCATCAGTCCAACAAAGCACCCTAAATCTTAGCATTTCCAATTAAGTGCTCTATAGAGATACAATGAACAACACATGACCGGATCAACAAAATAATAGACAGATATTGTTTCCCATCAAAACTATTTCACTTATTCAACAATTCCCACGGTTTCTATGATGAACTCAGTAGAAACCTATCACTAGAAACCTATCGATGTAGATCTCTTGTGACAATCCAAGAACACCTTGAAGTCGGTCTCGTTGTATCTGGATCCCTAAAACAAAAGAGGTCTCCCCAAGATCTTTCATCTCAAAGTGAGTTGATAGAAATCTCTTGGTTTCCTTTAATAATTCTACATCGTTGGTGGCAAGTAATATCTCATCGACATATAAAACCAGGAACATTACCTTACTCCCACTGAACTTGTGATACACACAATCATCAACCTTATTTGCCTCAAAACCGAACGAGACAATCACCTTACGAAATTTGTGGTACCATTGATGGGAAGCTTGCTTGAGGCCATAAATGAACTTCTTTAATTTACAAACCAATTTCTTTGGGTCTCCAGACTCTGAGTTCTCTGGTTGTACCATATACATTATTTCTTCAATATCACCACTGAGAAACGTTGTCTTAACATCCATCTGATGCAACTCAAGATCAAAATGAGCGACAAGTGCCATGATTACCTTAAAAGAGTCTTTCGTTGAAACCGGAGAGAAAGTCTATGTAAAATCAATGCCTTCTTTTTGAGTATAGCCTTTAGCCACAAGACGTGCTCTATACCTCTCCACATTACATATTGCATCCCTTTTGTTTTTAAAAATCCATTTGCAACCAATCGGTTTTGTTCCTTCAGGTAATGGGACAAGTTCCCAGACTTTATTGTCTTGCATAGACTTATACTCTTCCTTCATGGCATCAATCCACTTTAGAGAATCAGAACCCTTCATGGCCTGAGGAAAATCGGTTGAATCATCTTCCCTCATTCCATTTTCATGTTCCTGGAGAAATATGACATAGTCATATGGAATAGCATTTCTCTTCTCTCTTGTGGATCTCCTTAGTGGCACATGTTGTTGAGGTTGTTGGATTTGTTCTTCCAGAACAACTATTTCATCTTGAACGGGGAGTCGTTCAGCATTGTCTTTTTGAGGTTTCGGATTCACTTCTTGATCAATGAAAGGAGCAAATATGTGTTTAATATACATGTTATCACTTAGATTATAGATACATTTTAAAGTGGTCAATTAAAGTGTGTATCTAATAGGTATCATTAAGTGGTCATGGAAATTAAAAGTGTAGATGCCAAGTTGTAATTTCCTTTGGTTGAGGGGCCTAATTGAAATTACAAATAGTTGGCCAACTGAGCATTTGCCGTCTATAAATATATGATTATGGTCCCCAATAGAATACTTGAATTTTCCTCTTTCTTCTCACCCCCATCTGAGAGTTAGAACTTCATGGAACAAGTGTAATCCATTGAAAGGTCCATAATCTTGTTCTTCTTCAAGTGATCTCCCATGACTTTAAGTAACTTTTAATTAATGTCGTTGCTTTATTTTCGTGTTCCTATAAGTTCAACAAAAACTCTAAAATATGATTCGAGTTTATGAATCAACACTTTGGTTGTTGTTTTGGTTGAGCCATAAATCCATGTGGTAGAACTAACACATAAAATGGATTAAAGGTACTATTCTATGAACCTTTCACTACTGCTGATAAGTACTTGGCTGACGGATGCGTACATCCGTCGGTAGGGTAAAAACTTAAGCCACAGATCCAATCTGTCAGCCAAGATTGTCACTTTAGCCACAGATCCAATCCGTCAGCCAAGTGTATCCGTCAGCCAAGGTTTTCACTTTAGCCACGGATCTAATCCGTCAGCCAAGTGTAATAATAGATTAATAAAAAAAGAGTTGTCTAACCTGAATCGCCCGACCCGACACCACGTCACGCGCCAAGACCCGCCACGCGCGAGTCCAGGCCCGCCACGTCACTGCCCGACCCAGGCCCGACCCACCACGTCATTGCCCAATCCGCGCGCACAAAGGTTGTGTGCCATGAGATTCGAACTTCTGACCTCAGTGCACAAAGACTGTGCCTTTTACCAACTCAACTAAGGAGCTTTTGTGATATATGAATGTTTACAATATATATATATAGGGGCGCGCTCACGTGTTACCCATGCTTAAGTTGTTACTTGTTACCCAAATCTAGACCATTGAATTTTGAAATCTAATGGTTGTAGATTTTCTGCTTCAATTATCCACAAATTAAATAGAAAAAACACCAAAAGGGTAGTTTGGTAAGTCCATCTCCTCTATTTTTTTAGAGCAAAATTAATTTTATATCATCCAAATCTGATTTATTTAATATTCGTTTTTTTTCAAAAAATAATTTTTTTAAATCTGATTTTTTTTAATATTTATTTTTTAAAAAATAATTTTTGTTAATTTAAATTTTTGATCGTTCCATAGATTGCATACGTGATGTTACAGAATATTGTGTATAATATTACAGAAATTTATATCTGATATTACAAATTATTACTCTTTGAGTTACAGAAATCCAGTATATTATTGAAATACAATTAAAATTACATAAATGTATTCTATAATTACAAAATCTGTATAATATAATTACAAATAAAAATTCATATTTTTTATACACATATTACAGTATTTTACCTTTTGAATTACAGAAAACCAAATACATTTTTTTTCACACATGTTACATAGTTTTACTCTTTAGGTTACAGAAATCCAACAAATTAAAGAAACGTGAACTAAGAATTGCATAAATATACACTATAGTTTACAAGATCAGTATAATAATGATTACAAACAAATATACACAAGTTACAAAAACATTGTAACATATCTACAAAAAATTGCCCCGCAAATTACAAATTGCTACAAAACATTGTCACAGTGTTACAAAAAACTACACTGCAAGTTACAAGTGTTACAGAAAACTACACTAAAGTTACAAAGCTCAGTACCAAAATTACAAAAAACTAACCGAAAGTTGGGTTACATAATCCAACAAGTGTTATTACAGGACATTACATTAAAAATACATAATAATAATCTACCCCTCTTCTGCAATTAGACATATGGCTCAAGAATACCGTGTCTTTTTCAAAAAAGTTGAAGAGGATGAGGATGATTACCTTATTGAGTCTTCCAACATCATGTATGCTCGAACTTGAACATCCTTTTATTTCCTTTTCTCCCGTAATCTTTTGATTCACACTGTTTGATGCATAATTAACAAATAGGTATTTGATGAACCCGGAGATGGAAATTGTGTGATGCTTTGGAGCAGAGTACAATGCACAGGTCATTTCTCTGACGAGGTTCCCTCGATGGACCCAACCTGTTGCAGATCTGGGGGAACGCGGCGCCGTGGTTATCCGGCAAGGCTCGCGACAGATCTGGACCTCGCACCGTGGTTATCCGGAAAAGGTCACAACTCAGTTCCTCGTGCGGCGGAGGATGTGTAAGCTTCTTCTTCGATTGGATCACGGCGGCAGACTTGGGCAAGGAGCGGCAGCGGCGGCGGACTTCGGCAAGGAGCGGCGGCGGTGGACTTCGGCAAGGAGTGGCGGCGTATACTTGGGCAAGGAGCAGCGGCGGCGTCAGACCTCGGCAAGGAGCGGCGGCTGCGGACTTCGGCAAGGAGCGGCGGCGACGGATTTCGGCAAGGAGCGGCTGCGGCAGCTTCGTGTGTGGGGAGAGAAATATGAGTAGGAGAGGTCTTGTGACAGAATTGAGGGCTGTGGTGGTGTTTTAGGGTTAGGGTAATTTAGATGGTGCAATTACGTATCTATCCTCAGAATTAATGAATTACGAAAATATAACAAAAGTTCTAATTATTTACAGTTCTATGCCATTGAATTTATAACCATTGATTTCAGCTGATCCAAAGGCCCACAATCAGGTAACAGGTAATAGTTTAAGCATAGGGTAACACGTGAGCACACTCCTATATATACACTATTTAAGTTTTTCTTAAATTAAGTAGATTTATATAATTAAATTAAATTAAATAACTTCTGTTATCAACGTACCTAGTACCTATTGTCAACTAATTATGTATAGCAAGTTAATTTTATCATGTGCGCTACATTGTTTATATTTATGTAAGGATAAATTACAAATACCTACCCTTAACTTATCACGTTTATCTGATACCTATCCCTAACTTTTTTTAACTGATACCTACCCCGATGTTTAGTTATATGACAAATAGACCCTTTTTCTGTTAACTTTTTTCTAAAATGACTAAAACGCCCTTAGTGATTTTTTAAATATTTTTTTAAATAAAACTGAAGTGATTTAGTAAGTATATATATATATAACAAAAGTGATTTTTAATTAATTTTTAAAAAATATTATTGAAGTGTGGTTGAGGGTATTTTCGTCATTTTAGAAAAAAGTTAACAGATAATGGGCTATTTGTCATATAACTACACATCGGGATATGTATCAGTTAAAAAAAAGTTAGGGGTAGGTATCAGATAACACAAAAAAATTTCTTGATCGTTTTCTCGATTCGAAGTACAAAATATTGTTTCTTTTTATGATCAAATACATTATATAACTTTTTTACAACAATATCAATCTAATGATTACAAACTTGTGAATTATGGACACCGGTCGCTCAATGTCGGGTTTCAATTTGATGCCCAAGTTCAAAGATAAAATTAAAATAGTGGAAATAATTAAAAAAATATATATATTGAACGATGGATATATGCATCCATCGATGAAAAAGCTGGCCGATGGATATATGCATCCGTCGGCCAGCAGAATTGACTTACATTGACCAAAACCCCAAAACCCGTCATCTTTCCCGACTATCGTAGTATTGATAATTGAACGATATAAGTACTTAGCATGCCTCATATACAACATAAGATCGTATAGTACTCATACATATCACGAACAAAAAATGAACGAGACAACACTGTAAGGCTAAATATATTCATGCACATAGTGGAACTGACGATTTCAATCAATACGTGTCGGTCTATCGTATATTATATGAGCAAGACCGCTCATCTCGTATGTACTATCTAAACTAGTATACGTATGTAAAAAAAACTGTCATCGAATGGTTAATTCGTCTTGAATATTGTGGTCGATTTTTTTTGTAAAACAGTCAACCCACTTTACCCACGTATAGGTAGCACTTGGCTGACGTATGTACATCCGTCAGCCAAGTTTTGAGAACCCTACCCACATATACACTATATCCGTCGGTAAAGAAATAAAAAAATCGATTAATTTTACTTGGCTGACGGATACAACATGCGTGGCTAAACTTTTTCTCACTTGGCTGACGGATCCAGCATGCGTGGCTAAAGTTTTCTCACTTGGCTGACGGATCCAGCATGCGTGGCTAAAGTTTTCTCACTTGGCTGACGGATAGTAGTTACCTTATCTACGGATATTGTATCCGTCGGCCATGTTTGTCACTTGGCCGACGGATACAGGATCCGTGACCTAAGTTGTCCCACTTGGGTGACGGATTGCTGTATCCGTGGCTAGAGTGCCAAAACTTAGGTCACGAATCCATTTTATATGTCACCCAAGTGGATTCCTGCAGTAGTGTTTAGAACCCAAACCAAAGGTAGTTCCCCACTCTTGCCGACCGCACTGTTGGCTTGAACAACAACCCACGCACTGTGAGAACCTAGAAACTGGTTGAGAGTTCATACAATAGTATCAAGACGGTTGTGATCTTTAAAGTCGAGGAGGAACCATGACAAGGATCCTCACGCACACCGACCAAAAACAAAAAAAACGCACCACTGCAAATAGATCAGGGCGACAATCGTAAAATGACCTACAGATATACAATCAGAGAAATCATCAGTGAGAATAAAGGGAGAATACCGATCAGAGGAATAGAGGCAACAAGGCGCGTGGAAGTGCATTTCTTTAAGGCCGGCCCTAGAAGATAGTTTATTGTCTAGTTGAATGTTTTCTTTCCACCTAGTTTAAATGCAAGTCGTCCTCTGCGGGGAAAGGAAATGTTTGATGCTATATTAAAAAGGAAAATGGACTTTTGAGAGTCAACCATGACCATTAATTTTGCCTAAACATCTATCATATACCATATGAACATTTTAGACCAATTACCGCGGGTAAGCCCTTAACTGCACGATACAATAAATTAAATAATATTTATAAGGAGTTTTAAAAGAAAATTATTTCTGAGGAGTTTTGTTTTTGAAATATTTATAATGGGTTAATTATAGATAAATAATATATTTTTACTTTTTTTAAAAAATTCAAATCTTTGAGGAGTTTTATAATACACTAAAATATGTTATTTTAATGCAACTAACTAATTTTTAGGTTTCATCATCATACTGGTTGGTGTCCTCCTCCGATTAGAATGCTGAAATAGAACATCGATGCAGCCGTGAGAAGCTCCGGAATGAGAATTAGAATTATAATACGAGACTGGAGCGGAAATATGACATCGGGTTGCATGCATTACCTGGTTGGACCTTTCACTTCGAAGGGTGCTGAACTTTGTGCTCTTAACTATGACCTCTTTTTTTGCAAATCAAAGAGGTTGAGGATTGATGTTGCAGAATATGATTCTGTTGGGGCGATCAATACATGCAAGAATCATGAAATCAGGGGATTTTATGGAGACGTTGTGGCTAACATTTTATCTCTTCTAGCAGAGATGTCATCTTTAGATTTGAATTGGGTCTTGGAATAAAGTTGGTCCCTTTTGTATTTATTCTCTGCTATCTAGAGACTTCTATATAATAAAGTATGTTGTGTTTCAAAAAAAGAAAAAAGGATTTCATCATCCTAAATTTCTTCTAAAAGCCAGTTATTACAAGCATCAAACAATTGATTTATAAATGTCATGTACATGGATACATTGTCTTCGTCCTCGTAGTCATGTCACTCATTTACTCTGCGGGGAGCAAGAAGGAACAACCTCGCTCCACCATCCTAAAATTTCCATGGAAAATTCAGCAGACATGTCAAAAATTCCACGGAAAATTGAGCATCGATTATTTACCTCCATAGGCCAGGGCGGCATGGCCTATATATATATATCGGTCCCTTCCCTTACAATTATAACACAAGCCAAAGACGACCTTCCTTGAAATCATGTCCTCTTTCTCACTCTTCCTCCTTGCGCTCTACTGTTCCGCCTTCTCCACCGCCGTCCGAGCCGCCACCTTGACCGTCCGCAACAACTGCCCTTACACCGTATGGGCAGGGGCAGTTCCCGGAGGCGGGAGGCGGCTCAATCCCGGCGGTGTCTGGGTTCTAAACGTGAACCCGGGCACCGCCGGAGCCCGCATCTGGCCCCGAACTGGTTGTAGTTTCGACGGAGCCGGACGGGGTCGGTGTCAGACGGGAGACTGCGGTGGTCTCCTGGCATGCCAGGCCTACGGACAGCCGCCCAACACCTTGGCGGAGTACGCGCTCAACCAATACAACAACCTCGACTTCTTCGACATCTCCTTGGTGGACGGCTTCAACGTTCCCATGGATTTCAGCCCGGTGTCGGGCGGCTGCTCCCGCGGGATCAAATGCTCCGCGGACATAAACGGGCAGTGTCCGGCTCAGCTCCGGGCTCAGGGCGGCTGCAACAACCCGTGCACGGTATACAAGACTGATCAGTACTGCTGTACCAATAATTTTAATTGTGGGCCCACGGATCTGTCCAGGTTCTTCAAGACCAGGTGCCCCGACGCATATAGCTACCCCAAAGACGATCCGTCCAGCACTTTTACTTGTCCCGGTGGCACCAATTATCGGGTCGTGTTCTGTCCCTGAACACCGTCAATATGACCGGAGCATAGGTTTCGATCGAGTGGTTCACGGGCATGCAATGAATAAGAGAGCTTGTGATCATGTATTAGATAAAGCTTCTTCTGACTACGTGCGTGCTTTACTGCTTATGTCATCTCAATGATGTCGTGTTGTGTTTCGTGCACCCAGTCATAAAATAAATGCCTTTTTTATCTTGAGAAAAATACTAATTAATAATGTCATTTTATATTTTGCTAATTAGTACTGTATAATTTCCAACAACTTATACTAGTAAAAGTACATTCATACTGATTGAATGTAATAACTTATCTTAATTCAAACAAGATCATGGTATCATATTAATGTTTTATAATTCAGAATAAAAACTAAAATTTCCCTTGGACTTCAAATCAGGTTTCGTCAATCCGTCTGCATATCTCACAAGCTAACCGTTGGGCTCAGTTGGACCTGGTTGATGTTTAGGGCTTTTAATAATAAACCCACACGACGACGAAACCCATATAGTTTTTGGCCCATACCACAAGTCAACATGACTGAGAGTGAGACAACCTCCGAATCACGTGGGTTAATTATGATTGGCGCTTGATGGAAATTAAATATAAAACCACGTCCTAATTAATTAAGCATGGCGGACCATTTTAGTAGGGTCCACTTGCAAATTAATATTACCAAATACGCGCCACTCTGTTGTACAAATCTGCCAGATCTCTCCCTCTTGATCATTTCATTCTCGTCTTGTTGGCGACAGATCCAGAAAAGGCTTTGACAAATCTCCTCCCAAAATGCCTCACGGAAAGCTTCAAGTTCTTCTTGTTGGAGCCAAGGGCCTTCAGAACTCTGATATCCTCTGTGAGTGATTTCTATACTCTGTTTTCGCTCTCTGATTTGTCATGATTTAGCTGTTCCGCGATTTCACATGCTGGATCTGTTTGTTAGATGAGAATCTGATGGAAAACATGAGAAAATGAAATCGATCCATGTAAAATGGTGCTGGATTTATCCAAAACAATTTTATTGTGGCATGTACTCAACTAGAAGCTTAATCCCTTCAGGATCCCCAATACAGTTACAAAATTACACTAAAACTTTAGCTGTTAGTTGATGTCCCAGTCACATCGTTCTGTAGAATTTTTTTAATTGGATTAAATGTAAAAACCCTTACGTTGGTGACCAATACATAAGAGTATGTTTCTACATTTAACCCTCGAATCAATTTGGTGTGATATTGGAGCTAATCCAATCCTGGTATGCAGATGTTGTGTTATTCATTTGACCCCTTGCAATGAACAGGTAACATGGATCCTTACGTTACTCTAATTTGCAACACTCAGGAGAAGAAAAGCAGTGTTGCATCAGGTGGGTCTCTAACTTACTTGTATTAACTTATCAGCATCCTATTCTGCAGTACAAATTTAGGCTTAGCGGTTTCTATTGCGCTTTTCTTGTCTTAAGTAGGCATAATTGTCTTAAGTAGGCATAATAGAAATACAAAATGATCAGCATTGTTGAAAAGTTATAGGGAACTTGTATCGTAGAACTTTATGAGCTAATATTGACAACTGAAAATGCTTGGTTCAGGTAAAGGAAGTGACCCACAGTGGAATGAAAGTTTTGAATTTGCCATAGCTGATGATGTTACTGAACTCAAGCTAAAGATAATGGACAGTGACGCCGGCACTGAGGATGATTTTGTTGGTGAATTAGTGTAAGTGGCTCTGTCTTATTATTAAGCAAATTTTGGTTTCTTAGTTCACTATGCTGTTACAAAGGGTTGAGCTTTGGCCTATTTATATTAATCTTTGGTTTCACGATCCTTGCAGCATTTCACTTGAGCCAGTTTTTACTGAGGGAGATATCCCACCTGCAATATACAATGTGGTCAAGGACCAAGAATATTGTGGAGAGATTAAACTTGGCCTCACCTTTACTCAAGAGGTGAATATGTTACATTTCAGTTATAAGATACCAGCATCAACCCGTAATGATGGAATTAAACTTGAATGAACTGTTAATGTGACATTGCTGAGCTAACTGAAGCTTTCATCATTCCTCTCACTGATCACAGGTCCAGCAGGACTACCAAGTGGAAGAGGAAGACCTCGGTGGATGGAAACAGTCTTCGATGGACTAAAGAAATGCTTTAAGATCGCTACTGAGATGCTCTTGTAATTGTTAATTCCGTGCTTTGGGGATGGAAGTTATTAGGCTTTCTTGTTAATGGGGATTTGAATTTAGTTTATGTGCCAATAGCATCTCTGAGTGTTGTGTTGTTCATTGAAGGACTTGTGTGCTGATACGAATGATTATTTTGATTTCACTGCAGTCATAGGGAAGTCAATGGAGTTTCCTCCAAAATATCAGTCATTTTTTAGTATGGGAATTTATTACTGATAAATCAAGTACAACAGCAGTCAAAGAAGAACGGCTGTGGATAGGTTCAGATGTATTTTTGTCTTGAAGCTGTAATTTGATCGATTATTTGGACAAACAAAGTTTGTTCTTGTATATGAGAAATAAAGGTGTGCAAGATTAACTGAAATCGAAAAAACCGATGGGGACACCAGAACCGGAGCCAAGTGGGGCCAGGGGCAACGTCGACGAAAAAAATGGAACACCGATATGGCCGTAACCAACGCGAGTAGCTCGTTGTTTCTACTTCTAAAGAAATACTTATGCAATTAGAAAATGGTGAAGAAAAAGATGGCATGTAAGATTTCTACACTTTTTTTTTTTGAAAGAGTAAGGTTTTTACACTTAAAAGATCATGAAGTTGGGCTTATGTGGTTTTGGGGCTAAGAAAAACATATATTTTCTGGGTTAAGAACAACGTGTATAAACTATTGATTGAAGCCCAACAAGTACCCCTTATTCAAATAAAACAACTGACTTTTTTCTTATGCAATTATTTTCTCTGTTTATTTTTTTTTTGTGGAAAACTACACCTAACTATTTCTGTGTTCCACATATCTATATTTGATTATTAATTTTATCCGGAATATATCTAGCTTTCTAAAATTTTCACTCTATTATAAAAGAGTAAGGTAGTGATGTGAAAATCGGATACTACACAAGACAACTTTTTAAAAGTTAGGCAACTGTCCATAAAAAATTATAGTTAAGTGTAGTTAGATGAAAACTTGTATATTGGGTGTGACCAAGTGTGATTAATCGTTTTTTTAATCAAAAGACTGCATCAAAAAGGACGAAAGTTCTGAGAAAGAATCACAGCCTACTGAATGAAACAAAAGTTCAAAGTAAAACACTATTACGACTTAAAAAATACTTCAATCTCAACAAAAACGAGTAAGAAAAACAAAATAAACACAAAGAGATCAAGTGATACCAATGGATTTAAGAAGCTCATTACTGATAAGTGAAATTCATAAATTTGGAGAAGTCTACCACATATTCATCGATTATGTCTCTTGTATGAAGATCAAAGAGAGAAGAGGCGAATCCAAGAACAATGATTGGAGAAGGAGTAGAGGCCTCAGAAGTACCTCCTATAACCTAATCCGAATGAGTCATAAAAGGAATAACAACTAACTTGTGTCTACTACTCGAGTGGAGTCCAAATCAGTATTACCCTGAACCATATCAGTCTATCTCTTAGGCCTAACTCCCACATATTTCGTGTTCCCATGCGCGTCCAAGGTAGGTAAATAAGAGCCTCCGAACTAGAGGTAACAACAACATCTTGACATGGACCAAGAGTGATCGGGGTGACCTATGTAGTTATGTTGAAGAATGCACAATGGATCGGACTGACATAAAGTGTATTTGAATAGGATGAAAACTGAGAGCATGTCATAATCAATTGTGATTAAACTAGAGTAACACACGACCTAACGAGATAAGAACTACGAGTAGTATTGATATGTGAATTATTGACCGATACCTCAAAACAAGCATTAATCCATCGAGTTAAGATCACCCTATTGTAGACAAAAACATCATCAATATGGATAAGAGCCAAAACTCTGGCAATTTGATTTGGAACAAGAGAATAACAATGCACGACAATCAGTTAGCCCAACTTTTCAAGAGATCGCTGACGTCAGCCCATAACCAATACCCCAAGCTAATACATAATTGGAGTACATGGAGAAAGAAAAGAACCAGGGATGTAACTTATTCGTGCACAACTCCAACCTTAACGCTTTCATCGTCGATTTCTTTCTATCATCTTTTATCGGAATCCGGACTCTCTCGACTCTTATGTCCTTTCTTTCTCTTTCAATATTTCACCATTAGATCCCATGTCGATGTTCATTCCTCCCTTATACAATGCAGTTGAGTGACGATACTTTCAGTATCTTAATTCTTCTTCTTCTTTGCTAACGTCATGTATTGTAGATCGGGATAATCAATTGTAGTTCTACCCTCTGAAGCCTTACTCGGTAATCTCTATAATCGATAACCGACCAAATTTTTAATCATTAAAACATCAAATAAATATTAAGCACTAGTGTCGGTTACAAAATCCACAAAACGACTTCACATGTTCTGTTATTTTTGGGGTTACCAATGTCGATTAACTGACCACATACACCCTTAATGATAAATGTATAGTAAATGGATTGATTCCCCACAATGAGAAAAATATAATATCAAATTATATGGATAATAATTTTTAGGGTTAAATAGTTTTCGATATCTTTTTGTTTTGGTCACGTACCTTAAGGTCTTATTTGTTTCAAAATGTCCAATGAGCTACCCTATCTTTTGGTTATGAACCTTTTTACTCAAAAAGTGTTAAGAAGCTAACGAAATATTTCATTTCGTTAGTCACGTGACACCATGTGCTAGTTAAGTGGAGATTAAAGTGACAATTTTACCTTTACTCATTTGAACCTTATTAACTTCAAAAGGAAAATTAGTATTATTTAATAATAAAAAAATAAAAAATAATTAAAAGTTAAACTTAAAAAATATTAAAAATTAAATAAATCAATTAAATAAAAAGAATACAAAAAATAAAATTCAAAATTTCTTTTAACTTGTTTTAACATAAAAAAAAAATTTAACCTCATTCTGATAAATGTTTTCACCTTCCTTATCTCTGACATAACCTAAGCACGAGTTCTGTTGGGTTCTTTTTCTCCGACCGAGTTTCGTCGGGTCCTTTTTCTTCGACCAAGTTTTTTCCGAGTGGGTCTCTGAATGGATTATTGACCATATCTGTAGACCTATGTTTGTTGATTTATGATATTTTTAGTTCTAAATATATAGAGAGTTTTGAGAGGTTTGGTTCCAAATATACGTTGATTTCTGCTGATTTTTGGTTGGGGAAGAGAACACGATGGGGTTAGAAAGATTTCGGCACCTTCGTCGTGGAAGCTAAAGAAGTATGGATAATCTTTGTCCTGAGGATCCCTGTCACGCCCCAAATCCGGTTTTGACCGGACTCGAGACGTGAACTTAAAGGAATAATAAATAAAGCAATTTTAAAGGAAATAAAGTTTAAAGTAATAATAAATTGTAACCATAAACCGATAAAAGAGTCAACAGCTCATAAATCCAGAGTTAAAGTTTAATTCAAAAACAAGGTACGTCTCTAGACAACTAGCCTAGGACCCTCGGAAGCTCCCAAGCATCGAGCATCCGGCTAGTACGAATCCCGCTCAAGACCTGAAACACAACAAGGTAAAGGGGTGAGTTTTCTCTCAGTAGGAAAAGTAGTTAAGGTTATGAACATCAGTTCAATACCACGATTAACCGTCCAATTAGGGCATACTAGCAAAGCATAACTGTTAATAACGCCCACTGAACACGTACCAACCACCAATCACTCTCGTAAGACCAAAATCACAAATATCAAAACGCACATAGCCAAACAACACGCAAAGAACACATAGCATAACAACGCGCAACTTGGTACAACCGTACCCAATATCACCGGCTATCACAGCCCGTCCCATTTATTCGTACCGGAACACGGAGCATCGGTCCCGACATCTTCCCGTCACGTAGAATCGGGGTAACATCCCAGATCAGAAATCCCTCAGTTGGACGTCTTCTTGTCACGTAGAATCAGGGCCTCACGCATACTGGACCGGCACATACCTCGGTCGTACGCCTTCCCGGACCACATAGCATCGGGGTAATGGTTAAACCGTCCTCATCCTCGATACTCTACACCGACATACTCTCTCAGTATAGGTATTATACCGGACCCGCCTCCTCTTGGAACACACATCAAGAGAATAACACGCATCACAACACCATAGTTCGACCACGGTATACCAACCGAGCCAACTCACCATAACACACAAAACGGTCTATCACTCACCTGATCATATCACAAACAAAGATTCACATCACATCAAGCACGACACACTTGCCCACACATAGTCACAACATGCTACACCGAGTATAATCTTATTAAGACTCTCAATCAACGGCTACAGCAAGCATCATGCATCTCAATCAACAAGAAACCCTAAGGCTCGACATGGCCATTCTACCAGCACGACAATTTCCCAAGAATTGAAAGCGATTATTCTAGTGAATCACATCCTACATGCGAACTAAGACTTGTCCGGTTATTAATGTAATTGTAAGCGGTTATTCTAGTGAGTCACATCCTATATGCGAACTAGGACCTTTCCGGTTATTATTATTAACAAGCATGCATACTAGTAACTTTCCACAATCGAACCGGTATTCGCTACGATCCCTACCTCAAAAGCAAACACGATCAACTCCTAGCTGCTGACGTCCTGGCTCGCTTCCCCCTCCACTTCACGAGTTCCAACCGTCTCCTGTCCCGTCACGCTCGGGTCCAAAGTCTAAGATTACAAGCAATACACGAATTAATGCTAATTCAAGTGTGGATTAAAGAGGGAAATACCCAAACTAATCCCAATTGCACAACTTGTCAAAATGGGCCCGGGAGGCCCATTTTGCCCGGAATCGGGAAAACGTCCATTGGGACTCCGAAAGTTCCCCTTTTTGTCTCTAACCATCCTAATTAAGTTTACTTGTTCCAAAGCACTTGACGGAAACAAATTCCGGGGTCCGAGCCTTCCCAAATTCGCAAATTTAAGTTTCTAATCGCTTTTTCCGAAATTCTAGGTTTCACCTCCATAATTCGTTCCGGGTGTGAAAACGTCGTCCCGGGGGTCAATCATGACCGTCACAATTTCCAAACCACCAAAACCCGACCATGTGGGCCCCACGATCACACATGGCCGTGTGTGGTTCAACCGGTCGGCCGACCATGGTTCATGGGTGGCCGGACCATGGCCGGTCCCTTCCAAGGGTGGCCGGGCCATGGACGGTCATTTCCCTCACCAGTGGCTGGATTTCGGCGACCGGCCGGAGCTCCGGCGAGCCTCCGGTCGCCGGAAAAATATCCAAAATTCTCCAACAAGCTCTTAACTAGTTCTAGGTTCTCCATAACACCATTTTTAAGCTTTAGAGCTTCAATTTCCACCTCAAATCATCCAAAGTTTCAAGACCCAAGTGGGTTTCGTCAAAAACTACTTAAATCAAGTTATTTCTCTCAACTAACTCCACCTCTTCTTCAAACATTAACATTTAAGCCATCCAACACTTAAAACTCACTAGTTCAAGTCATCTCTACTCAAACCCACAATTCCAATTTCACCAACTAAGGAAATAAAGCATACCAACCTTTAGGAAATGGAGAGATGAAGAAGATGAGATAAATTTGAGAGGATTTGGTGTAAAGATGGCTAAAAAGGAGCTTCATTTCTCTTGCTTATTCTTCAAGCTTCAAGGGAGCTTCAATGGACGGAAATTTTCTCTCTATTCTAGCTAGGTGGTTCGGCCAACAAGGAGGAAATGAGCAGAATTTTTGCTCCATGTGGTCTTATCCTCAAGGTGGAAATGTCCCTTTCGTCCTCTGGCCCTTCTCTCTCTCCTTTGTCCTTATGTGGGGACCATTTGGTCTTTTCACCCCCTTTTCTTCCCTTCCAAGCTAACATGGACATGTGTCCATGTGGGGACCATTTCTACCCCCAAAATATCTCAGCTAACCCCAAAATATCTCGTCCTATCCACTAGACTACCCGTTAATTTTCGATCCGTTGTGATCTGTCACGACCCAAATCCAGTTTTGACAGGACTCGAGACGCGACCTGAGTTAGTAATAGGCTAATAGCAAAGTAATAAATAATTGACAAAAACCTTTAAAAACTCAATAGTTTCCTCAAACCATCATAAGTAAGTAGTTCGAAAATCTCAAATGTGAGTCAAAGCTCGACATAAAGTGCAAGATAAATAATATTTAGTACAAACGACCAACACAACTCTAGAACAATCCCCAAGACGTCCAAAAGCTCCCGAGCCTCTAACTCACTAGACATCAGGTACGCCTGTAAAAACAATAAGAAAACCATAGGGGTGAGTTTACGCTCAGTAGGAAAAATCGTAACAACTCAACCTTTAGATCAATGATAAAACTGCTTAAACAAGATAGCGTAAATAACGATTTAAATATTATTAACAAAGAAATACTAGTAACCAGAATAAATAAGAATAGTACCGCATTCTCAAGGATAACAATAATTTAAAAGATTCTATGAAAAGCACTTTAAATGAATCATAACCACTAAAATGGGAGCAAATAATATCACGCCAACCAATTGCTTTCTCAAGCCTCCGATCCACGGATAGATTCTGGTGTCACATCGGTTCCCATATTCCGATCCACCAGAGTACCCATATCATATCAGATTTTCCCTCGGTCCAGAGGATACACATACATCGGGGCACCGGAAACCATCCCAAAGGGACGCTCATCGTCGGAATTCTCGGAAATGCCTCCAAAGGACCATATGTCATAGGGAACCAAGGTAGTGCTCCCATAAGATGCATACACTTGGGTGAAACCACCAATAACCATTTCCCCGCAGGGTAACCATCCAATTGCCCGCAGGCTCCAATAATCAATGCCCCGCAGGGTCCAATATCCAATGCCCGCAGGCTCCAATAATTAAACGTTATCCCGCAGGATCTGCCAACACCAACGACTATAACACCACCGGATTACCCCCCCCCCCCCCCCCCCCCCCCCCGCCCCCCCCGGTGTAGTACCAAACCGAACAACCAAGCATTTTAAGAATAAGAATAAGGGAAACACAAAATAACAAGTCAACCAACCAACGCTAATCAAATCACACATTCACCACAACACACCAAAGACATCCATTTAATCCTTACACTTACCGTATACTTACCTATCACGATCCATCGATCACCTGATCGTGCCCCTTTGGCACAATCAGTCATACTCGATCATCTGTTCAAACATTCAAGCATTCAACATTCAATCAACCATGCAAACATTCAATCAACCAATCATGTAAACATTAAATCAATCAAGCATAAAATTAAACTAGTTTCATTAGACTCTTGATTATCCTAATAACTAGCAAACAAGCATGTGAACCTAACACAACAACTAATCCGAGGGCTCATCACGGCCTCTCTACCAGTAAATCAATTCCCAAGTATTGAAAGCGAGTTACACTAGTTATTCTCATCCTAAGCATGCATTCTAGACACATCCGATTATTAGTAATTGAAAGACGATTATTCTAGTTATTCGCATCCTATATGCAAGTCTAGGACCTTTCCGATTTTATTAACCTAACATGCATACTAGTAATGAAATACTCGAGTAGTTAGGATTTCCCCTACCTTGTGGTCTTCCTCTAAAACTTTGTTGTAAAGCCGGTTAGTCGCTCCTCCGTTCTTCACACGGGTTCCGGAGTGATCTTCGACTCTCTAGCTCGGGTCCAAGGTTTTTCCTTCTCTTGAGCTCGGCTCACGGTCTTGGACCACAATAATACCAAAATTAGTAACCCAATGGAGTGTTCCTCAACCCAAAGTTTACAGAATAAACCTCAAACAATGGAAACAAGGTCAAAGAAGTGATCTAGAAATCGAAATGGGCTAAAAGGAAGGGTTTTTGGATCTGGAGGTTTGATCCGGAAGGTGGCCCTGACCGTAGCACAGACCGTGCCGGAATCTGGCACGGACCGTGTCACAGACCAGCCCGGTAACCAGCACGGACCGTGCGGCGCAACGGCCCAGAGTCTGACACGGATCGTGCGAGGTTCCGTGCCGAACTCACGCCCGTTCCGCGCAGCACGCCGTGCCGGTACCTGGCCCGTTTCGTGCGGCTTGCCGTGCCGGCACAGGTCCCGGTCCGGGTCACGCTCCATAGCGAACCAGTCCAGGTTCTCCCCTTTTCTTCCCCAGCTCGAGTTTCATGAAAATCGCATCAAAAACCACATTTCCAAGTCCTTCTAACTCCAAAATGTTCATCCAAAGTTGCCAAACAACAGCACCCACAATGGGTTCATCAAAACTTCTACCAATAACACAATCCAAGCAACCTACTTCACTACTTCTTCTCCAAGCAACAACCCAAACACTAGTTCTTCAACTTCAAGCCAAAAACCCACAAAAACCCAAATTGGAGAGTAGATGAAATGAAGAGTTGAGAGCATCCATACCTTTAGGATGGCGAGATGAAGAAGATGGAAGGAAAATGGAGGCAAAAGGACTAAGAATAAGCTCCAAAATGCAAGCTTTCTTCTCTTTCTTCTTCCTCAAGAAATGAGCTCTTCTCCTCTCCTCTCCTTGTGATTTTCGGCTGCAACACTAGGGAATGAGCTGAGTTGTGTGCTCATATTGCTTTAAATGACCTATTTTGTCCAATTACCAAAAAGCCCTTAAGGTCCCATCCCTTTAAAGGTAAGTTGGGAGGGTATAAGAGTCAATTGAAGCTTCTTTTTCATCCTCCAAGCCAAACATGACAAGTGTCATGCGGGGTCACTTCCACTTAATTAATTTCCAGCTTTCCAAGATTCCATCGGAAAATAACCGATATAAAGTCCAAGTTTGACCGAAATTTGACCCAACCAATATTACAGTCAAACTGAAGGAAATGGCCCAACTAAGCTAACCGTGATGACGGCTAAGCTTTTTGGGCCCCGGAAAGGCCCCGAATGGCTTCCTGAGCCCTCGGTTGCCTTTTTCGGTAGAAAGTCAAACTTGTCTAGAATTCACCGGTTCGACCGGGGTCGACCGGGAGCGGTTCTTACATGATCGGTCCCCCCAGCTTTGACCCATGACTTCCTATCTAAGGACTCGACGTAACCGTGGAACGGGATGTCCGGGTTCCCCATGAAGTAGCCAATATTTTTGGAGCCCAAGGAGCACCGCCAACATCCTCTAGGGACAACACAAGACCTCCTGCCTAACCCGGGGTAGGAGTTGGAGGCATCAGGGCTCTCACATGCCTCTTGGGTGGAGGTAATAAAACTAGGAAAGTTTAGGGCCCATCCCCGACCCAATATGTGTGGTGCCCTCCCTACAAAACAAAAAAGGATGTTGGACATCATCCCCGCCTCGATTGAGATGGATGGCCTCGAGGAAAAAAACGAGGTTTTCCAAGCAATCTCACGCTCTAATAAGTCTCTCGGGGACCAATGGGTGCTGTGGAGGAGCCACACTTTGTTCCAATTGATTCTGACACCACTTGATCCCAAGCCTCCTCCTTCTCTTGTTGAACTCCTCAGCTACCTGGCGCTCTTCATCCAATGAGGTTTTCACTGTGGGGCCAACGAGCATTTAAGGCATCACAAGTCCACCCGAATAGACCCGGGAGAAGTGGTAGCAACACCTAATCTCAAGATTAGGGATAACCGACTTTATTAACTATAGAATAAACATTATGAATTTGTCCGGAATCATGTCTGATCCTCTCTAAGGCTGTCCATGGGTCGGGCCCCGGCGCCATTGACATGTATTTAACCCAACCCGGAATGATTGGATTGGTCAAATTGAAACTCATCCCCGGCCCTAGGCCCATTAGGCCATCTAGAACCCGCCCGTTCAAATTATGGGGCGGGACATTGGTTTGCACCGGCCCAACCTGTATAGATTGCAATCCTACAATTAAGAGATTCAAATATAAAACATTCACTCGACTAACACACAACTTTTCGTTGATTTGGAGAGTGATGATGACCTAGGGTATGTTGACATCTCAAGTGAGAAAGAACCTCTGCCCCTGACTTGGGCCATGCTCCCTTAGTTGGCTCTTGTTAAGTTTTCGCTGAGTTTTCTCGTTTTGTTGGTTCAGAGCTTGGGCAGTTTGTTCTTGTGTTTTTTCGGTCTTGTAGTTACCTTAGCTCTGGTCGTGGTCGCGTCTCTTTCGAAAGGTATTTGGGAGGATCCCCTTTAGGTTGCATCTCCTCTCTTTGTAAGTTTCCTCAATTTACAAAGATTAATAAAATCATCGCTTATAAATAAAACAAAAAAATTCAATCTTTTTTCATTGGCCAATAAACCATTAAGAAGTGATCAAAGAGTGCTTAAAAACTTTGAATTTGGACACTTCTTAACGATGAAAAAATGTTCTAGCCTATTAAAATTTCATCACATAATTAAACATCATAACCTATCGGCTGGAGCCGGGTCTCGATAGGGATTGATTCCTCAATCCATGCCCCGACCCAATTATCACCGGGACCTCTAATTACAATCCATTACCACCACCGTAACCCATTGGAAAAAACCATAGGACTGGGTGGACCGATTGAACCGGATTCCGAGTCCATTTTGAACAGCCTAATCCTCTCTTTATGTTTCCATAATAAAATTCTACTATTTTTATTGAGAAAAAAAAACTCGCAAACACGTAAGTATGTTTTCCCCTCCCCAAATAGACCTTGTATACGTAATTGTACTTTACCCTCTATAAATTAAAGGGAAAATTTCACTTTAATACCCTACCAAACATTTAATTTCACTTTAATACCTTGGCATAAATTTTTTGCACTTTCATACCTAAACCAAACATTTAATTTCACTTTAATACCCAACAGTTAATTTTCTGTTAGTTTGGATGGAAAAAGTTAAAAAGACCATAATACCCCTAACTATTACTCAAATTTTCAAACTCATGCCATTGGTTCAGAATTTGAAAATAAGTGAAATGACTATAATACTCTTCATTGTTAGGATGTTAAAATGAAATTTTCGTTATTTTTACAATAAAATCAATTTTTTAAAAAAATTTAGTTTGTAGAGGGAAAATTACACTATTTTCCCTCTACAAATAAACCTTGTATACGTAATTGTATAAATTAAACCTTAAAGCTAATATTCAAGGGGAAGGGGGTTGAAAGAGGTGCGAGAGATCAAATCCACTCCAAGAGTGATATCGATCATAGCCTACAAAGCCGAGGTTCTCTGATTCACCCTATTTCACACTCAATTCGGTTTTTGTTTCGTATTTGTACGACAATCACGAAAACTGCGATGTTGATGTATCCTTCTCGGTTAGGGTTTGTGTGCTCTGGACGATCGGTGTATGGGTTGTCTGTAATTTAGATCACGAATGGGTATTTTTTGCCGTCCAGACAAATAGGACCGAGAACACACTTGGTTTCTTATTAATCGAATTGCTATTGCTAATGCCCATTGCCCACAAGTGTTTTGTGGGTATAAATCGAATTGATGATTAGTGTTTTTTTCAATACAATGTGAGCATCCTTTTGTATAATGATTAACTCTATGCTAAATAGGAAATACTAAATACTAATACAAGCAACATAGAAATTGGTATAATTATTCAGTAATTGTTTTTATATTCAGATGTCATTGCAGGACTCATTGAAAAGGTTCAACCAGCAGCAAGAAAGGTGCCAGATGATTGCTGCCACTGCAGGGTCTGCCAGAGCGGCAACGACTCATAAATTCACTCCTTCAACTCTTACAAAGGCTCCTGCTCCTCCCGTCAGGTTCTCGGACGATACAGAGAGACTTCAGCACATCAATATCATACGAAAATCTTCTGCAGGGGCTCAGATCAAGCGTGTTATAGACCTGCTACTGCAGGTGCAAACTCAACTGTTCTTTCTCTCTGCCCATTCTTGTTTCTTTTGTAGTGTTATGTTTGTTTGACTACCTATACGGAATATACGTTTGTATGTCAATCAACATTTTCTGTTAGTATAGACCCTACTTATTCGTACTCTCTCGCTAAGTATTAATTCTAGCTTTGCTGGAAGTGTTTAGGATTATCAAGCTGCTCACTGACCTGTTTCTGTACACTTGTTTGCAGACTAGGAAATCCTTTACGCTCGAGCAAATAAATAAAGTGTGTTATGTTGATGTAGAGGCCAATAAAACTGTTTTCGACAGTTTAAGGAATAACCTAAAAGTTCATTACAATGGGGTTCGCTTCTCTTACAAGGTAACCCGAGTCTCGTGCTAATCAACTTCTTGTATTCTGACCAGCGCATTTTTGGCTCTTGTATCTTGGTCGGAGTAAGTATCTCTCCTTTTTGTTCACAGCCCAAGCATGATCTCAAGGACAAGAATCAACTTCTTGTATTGGTACGAAAATTTCCTGAGGGCATTGCGGTCACTGATCTAAAGGATTCATACCCAACTGTGATGGAAGATTTACAGGTATTTTTCTTCTTTTAAGTTTCTTTCTCCTTAGACAGTTCCATTAATTGTTTCTGGCTCATTTCTATTTTTTTTACTTATGGACAAAAGTTTGTCAAAGTAATGTCTGCTGCCTCCCATTACTACGCTCATTGTTGACTGGTATATGTTATTTTGTGTGCCCTTGTCATATATCAATCAGTCCAAGTGAATATAGATTGGTCTTTTATCGATGCATCCATATTTTGTGTATTTGTGCTTTCACTGGACCTTGGTTGAATCCTCTTTGATAGAGTTGGAATCCCCCTTGCTACGGAAAAATGGACACTTAAACCTCTTGTAGCTCTGTATTTGGAGTTCTTGTCAGCTGTGTAGAACAAAGAGGTGCCTATCTGAAACACCAAGAAGTCAAAATGCCTCTGTTGATATTAGTCGAGTTCCAAGCCTTGCATGCTTAATTTTTAATGACTTTTAGCAGCACTTAGAACCTTTTAGCTGCCCCGTGATTTTCTTCTTTGTAAAACGAAGTGAAGGCAGTATTAATTTCCTGTGTTATTTCAGGCTCTGAAACATGCAGGCCAGATTTGGCTTCTAGCAAACTTTGATTCACAAGAAGACATTGCTTACCCAAATGATCCTAGGGTGCCAATTAAGGTTGATGATGACCTCAAACAGCTTTTTTGGGGGATTAAATTGCCTAAAGATATGCTTGACATCGAGGCGGACCTGCAGAAGAACGGGATGAAGCCTGCTACTAAGACTGCAGAGAGGAGCGCAGCAGTGCCTATCCAGGGCATTTCCACAAAATCTAAGACCAAGAAGAAAAAGCATGAGATCACCAATAGGGCCAAACTGACTAATGCTCATCTTCCATGGCTATTTCAGAACTTCAAGTGATGTTCCTAGATCAACCTTAATTCACTGACACTGCACACAATTGGATGAACAATTTAAGGATTATTGTAATGCCATTTGCACACTACTCTACCCTATGTAATTTATAGAAAGGCTTAGAGCTGCTCAGGATGAATTTGAGTTCTGCAAAACTAGATTCAATGTCCCAGCATAAATATATTTGTCTGTTTCGAAGTATTTGCTTGGAGATTGGATTTTTTATTTGTGCCATGAAATTGTATTGTATCATTCTGCAAATTTGCTCCACACAAATCATTATCTGATCACAGTCTGGCCTTAGTATATCCAGGTTTTCGTAGACTACCTCCACTCCCTATTTTTATTTTTCTATGCATGTTGGAGGTTGTATGTACAATTAGATATTTATTACACACAGTAATGTTGTGGAACTCATATTTTCCTATCTGATAAGGATTTTGTCTCATGGAGTAGTTATAAATTTTGATCATGTGAGTCCTGGTTTGCATTATGTGATTACCACTTTGAAACAACTAGTATAAGTCTTCTATTGCACTTTGTTCATATGTTCACCTTTTTATTTTGCATAGAAGACTTATACTAGTTGTTTAGAGCCATCGTTTGCACTTTCAATATTCAAAAAATCACCCCATATGAAATTATTTTTTTTATAACAAATATGAAATACATTATATTATTATATTACTCTAATTGTTGGCGTAATCTTCAAATTTAGCCCATATGTGATCGACGAGGTCGGCATAGAGACTCTGATGAACATCCTGATCTCGTATCCTTCCTCTATGGCCCCATGATACTATCCAACTCCATCGCTGGTGGTGGTCCTCTACGGGTCACTGGGTCCGGGACACCAATATCTGCAAACGGATCAGTGGGGTACGGCTCCGTTGATCCTCAACAATCATGTTGTGCGGGATAATAAAAGAAGTCTTGATGATTACCAGTGAATGCCTATCCTACATTTGGTTCGGATGAGTGACGATGTGAAAGCGAGCTTGTAGAACTCCAAATGCTCGTTCGATATCCTTCTTGCACGCCTCTTGGTTTATAGCAAAACATATTTGCTTCGCTGTTTGTGGTGCTGGTATTGTCTTCACAAATGTAGCCTAAGGAGGATAAATTTCATCGGTCAAGTAATAAGGGGTTGTGTATTCTTTGTCGTTGAACTTGAACTTAACATCTGGAGCGAAGCGTCGAACTGCTTGGCAAAACAATGTAGACCTATTGAGCACGTTGATGTCATTATTGGAGCCCGGTGTTCCAAAAAAGTGTGTCATATCCACAGGTCTTGGGATGCAACGACTTCTAACATGATTGTGGGCACAATCCCGTGGGCTCTACTTGAGAATTGTGCAGCCCATGCCACATGATAGTTCTTCCAATCCCAGTGCATGTAGTCGAGATTCCCTATCATCCCCAGAAAGGTGCGCGTTTCGTTGATTTCTAGCAGACGGCGGCGAGTATCTTCCTCGGTCGGGCGTCGTAAATATGTCTGCCCAAAAATCTTGATGACGCCCATGCAGAACTTCTTGACGCAGTCCAAAGCACTGCTCTTCGCCATTCGCAAGTACTCGTCAACGGCATCGACGTGACCTCCATAACAGACCTGACGAAGTGCTACTGTGCATTTCTGATGTGGAGAGAATCTGTGCTTCCCGGTAGCATCCTTTTGTTGACGGAAGTATGCGTACTGGTCACTCAATACATTCATGACCCGTATGAACAATTCCCTCAACATCCAGAAGTGTCGCCGAGATATTTGGTCGTTGTACACCAGAGCAGGCGCGAAGTAGTCAACTACCAACCGCTCGTGTGCTTCATCTCGATCGCGCTCTATCATTCTCCTTTTGGGTGGAGCCAATGACTGGAAACCCTCAGCCTCCTCATCTTCTTCCCTTGGATGTATACTTCCTAAAAGTCGGTCTTGAATTCGTTTCACCATTGCTGCAACCACTCTTCCCATCGTTTCTTTTATTTCTTCTAGGGTAATTTTTTGTAACTCTGTCAATTTTGGAAAAAGATCCATCGATTAAAAAAGAAAATTTGAAGAACGAAGTTTGAGAGGAGAGGATGTGAAGGAAAAAGCGTAGTGGAGAAGAGTATGAATTTGGGGTAGGGGTCTTTGTGTATTTATAGAGAAAAGTTAGTTTTTTTTAATCTGACGTCGCCACGTGTTGTCGTGGGCCAGCGACGACTAGATGCGTCGTTGTAGAAAGTTGAGGCAGCCGCCTACGACGGTATCCCAAACCACGACGTCCGCGACGGCTAGTCGTGGCAGCGAGTCGTTGCAGGGTCTGCGACGGAACGCCTGTCACGATTAAGCGACTATCGTTGTGGATGCTTAAAGTACTTTTAATGTAGACTATTCAGGCTGGGTGAATCATCAACAACTCGAGATTCGCCTGGACGGTATAGCTCGTCAGAGCGAATCAGTGGGCGAATTGAAGTGGAAGATAAGATCGGACGAAGAGGAGGCAGTCTGAGCGAATGCTCAACGGCTCCATCACGCTTGACCAATGATCGGTTGGCAGACGCCCACTTTGTGGAAAAATCTAACGGATATACAGTGATATGGTTAAAAATGTGTTTCCAGTATAAAAAATATTAATAAGAGTCACACTATGCACTCTTTCACCTCACACAATTCACAAGTTATTTGAAATATATACTTTAATTTTCCGCCGCATTCACTGGATCCGTGCCACCGAGAAGAATTGCAAATGGCACATAAAGTGAATGCCAGGTAGTGGGACGAGGTCATGAATCCCTTGAAACAGGCGTACTTAGATGTAATGGTTGAGAAAGTGGTTCGAGGCATATCAGGTAAGTGCAACACAACACTCCAAATACATACAGACAAAGGTCATGAAAAAAAAGATGCATGCCTCATCGCTGACTATTTATCAGTCCCGATGGTGTATAACAAGAAATAGTTCCATTGTTGATTCCGAAAGAAGGACCCATTTTTTCGTATTACGCGGAGCTTGAAGGAACATGGTAGTTAATTTAATCAATTTCCCGATGTCTACGATAAGCTGATATTTTCTCCGTATAAAAATGTACAACAACTATTCAATTGTTATGTCGTATATGAAATCGTAATGATCATACTGACGAGTACTTGCGAATGAGATAAAACACGATTTTAGAGTCCTAAAGAAGGTATTGCAAGTGTCATTGATATATTTGGTTCCACTTATCTACGAAGGTCAAACGAGGAATATGTTCGTTACATTGCTTGTCTATATAGCACGTGCTTTCTTCGGGATGGTATGAAACCTTCGCTGCATGTAATAAGAGTAGAAAAAATGTCTGACGGCATGGAAAGGGAAATTTCAACGGAATATCATTCCTAACCAATGATCATGCTCGCAATGTTGTCTCAAAAGAGACTTGTATATGATATGTGTTTTCTGGTGTTTTGAACTCGAACAACGACATCATCGTTATAAATCAATCGATATTGTTCAAGAAAGTTATGTAAGACTATCACTCACAAGTGAACTACACAATCATTGGCAACGAATACGCAACTCGTTACTATTGAACTGATGGTACTTATAACACTAGGCTTTATTTACGAAAATCATACCATTACAACGACCGCTTAAGGACAAATTATTTGCTAAACAACTAGAGGCACTTGAGGTTCTACAAGCTCATTTTCACATGTTTACTTGACCAAGCGAATTAAGAGATAGAAAAACACTCGCGTATATCATACATACTTGCATCGTTATCTATAACGTGGTCTCAAAGCCATACGAATAACGGATGAGAAGAATCATTGGACGATAAGGTGACATATCGGTATTGAGAACCCAACAAGACTGCCTGCAATTTTTAACATGATATTGGAAAACATTGAAAAAATTGAAAGTTGAGAAACCCATTAATAATGTGTTAAAGATACATATTAAAAGTAAATTTGGAGAAACTTAGATTTATATCATTACTATATTGTGCTTCAATTAATATAATTTTCATTTTGTATTCAATTTTTAATTTTCGGATGTATATCAAATTATTCAATAGAATCGAATATATCAATTTGTAATCTAAAAAATTATTAAAATAAAAAAGTAACAAAATCCTATTCATCTGCCCATCTATTTTTTTATCGGACGTCCACCCGCCTATTCATTCACCTATTACATATGTGCATATTTATCTGTTAGATAAGATATAGGAATCACATTTCATCATGGTATCAGAGCTAATCTGATTTTCCATTTTTCGCTTCCGCTTTCTGCGTCCACTCTGCTGATCGTGTTTCTCCTTTTCCACCTCTGCTGATCGCGTTCCTCCTTCACCTCTGTTGATCGTGTATCTCTTACAAGTTTCAGTACCTGCGCCTGAAGCCTGCAAAGCCCAATCCTGTCAACGCAGATCCACTTCAAATCGCGTCTCGTCTCCAAATCGCGCGATTGCGTTTCCATCTGCTGCAACTGCTGCGTTTCCATCTGCTACGAATCGTGTGTTTCCAGTTTGCTCGTGACTCCGTCTCCAAATCGCACTGCTGCTGCACATTCTTTGCAAGTTACTGATCGCGCTGCTGCGACCAGCCCTCTTTCCTGCGAGATATTGCGATCGCACCAGGCTTGGCAATTTTATCAACGACTTCAATTGCAGCTTGCGTTTCCTCCACTTTCTGCGATCCGAATCGCGTCTGCAGCCCTGCGTTTTACAGCTGATCGGAGTGTCATTGGCTTGCAAAGCCCACTTGGTTTAGGCCCGCGCGTCTGCAGCAACTGGTTCTGCGATCAGTCTCTCCCACATTGTATTGATCGTACAACCCATCAGATTCCAATCACAGAAGTCGCAGGTTCGCTTAATCGCAGACGTCCTCCTCTGCTCCTGCTGCTGCGTTTTGATCGAGCTGCTCCTGCGCGAATTCAGTTACTGATCGCGACTCCTACTCCTCCGCGTCTTCGTTTAGCTACTGCGTGCCTAATCCGAATCGCTAATTCGTCTCCAATATGGTGACCTCGACCAACTGCTCCTGTAGGCCTGCACACTCGGGCTGGCAGCCTCAACAGCAAAGTTGGGCCTCTCCCTCTCAAGCCTGTAATGGACAGCACTATTCTTGCACTGCGCCGCCGGCTTGGGCTCAGTTTTCAGCTGCCCACCACGAAGCAGCGCATGTCCCAGCTCCTTTTCTCCAGGAGCACCTTCCGTGGACCGGACCTCCACATTGGGCCACACAGCAGGCCCATCCCTGGCCTAGTCAACCATGGACAGCACTGCAACGTATGGGTCCAAACCCTGGCACGGGTCATTCCTCTCAGCACGGAATTTTGGGCCAGCATCCTCAGGTCAATTCGGTATCTACAGTTCCTACAGACATCGATCGAGTCATGCACACGATGACCTTGCACCAGCCGGATCCCACCTGGTATATGGACTCAAGGGCTTCTTCTCATACGACTTCCAACTCAGGTAGTCTAAAACCTTATTTTCATTCAAGCTCTACTCGTCAAGTTATTGTTGGTGATGGTACGCTTATCCCTATTACTGGTTCTGGTCATGCTTCTTTATTACCTACTCACCCCAATTTATGCCTGAAAAATGTGTTACATACCCCTCATATTATTAAGAACCTTGTTTCTGTTCGCCGTTTTGTCACAGATAATAATGCTACAGTAGAATTAGATCTTTATGGTTTTTCTGTGAAAGATTTTCGGACGGGCACCCAGGTTCTAAGATGCAATAGTTCTAGTGATCTTTATCCAGTCTCATCGTCTGTGTCTTCTAATTCTCCTTTGGCTCTAGCTGTGTTGTCTCCACAACTTTGGCATTCTCGGTTAGGCCATCATGGTGATCCTGTTTTTCATTCTCTTTGTAGTCAGCATTTGATTTCATGTTCTAAAAACAGCAAATTACATTCATGTCAGTCTTGTGTTTTTTGCAAACATATTAAATTACCTTTCAGTAAGTCATTGAACACTACATATTCTCCATTTGACATTATTCATGTTGATTTATGGACTACCCCTGTTTTAAGTTCTGCTGGTCATCGATATTATTTATTGCTTCTTGATGATTACACTGATTTCTTGTGGACATTTCCGTTGGGTGCAAAATCTGATGTGTTTTCTATATTCACTATGTTTAACAATTTTGTTCGTACCCAATTTGGTCGATCTATTAAAAGTTTTCAATGTGATAATGGGAAGGAATTTGATAATACTTCATTTCATAAATTCTGTGTATCTACAGGAATGATGTTTCGTTTTTCTTGTCCCCATAGTTCATCTCAAAATGGTCGTGCTGAAAGAAAAATTAGAACTGTCAACAATATGGTTCGAACATTGCTTATTCATGCTTCCCTTCCTCTTTCTTTTTGGCATCACTCACTTCACATGTCTACTTATCTTCATAATATTCTTCCTTCTAAAAATCTATCGTTTTCATCCCCTACTCAGCTTCTTTATCATCGTACTCCAACTTACGCTCATTTGCGTACTTTTGGTTGTCTGTGTTATCCTCTTATTCCTTCTACTGCTAGGAACAAGTTGCAATCTCGATCATTACCGTGTGTCTTTCTTGGATTTCCTTCACAGCATCGAGGATACAAATGTTTTGATATGCAACAAAACAAAGTAATTATCTGTCGGCATGTTATTTTTGATGAAACAACATTTCCTTTCTCTACTTTATCTCACCCTGACCCTGCAGCTTACTCATTTTTGGATGACGGCCTCTCCCCGTTGATCACACTACCTTTGCTCGGATCTCCCAATCCATCCACCGGTCCATCACCCTCAGCTGCTAGCCTACCAGTTTCACCTGCGCCTGGCCCATCTTCACCTGCGCCCGTCCCATCCTCACCTGCGCCCGGCCTATCCCCAACCGAATCGACCGTCTTTCCCATGCATCCCCAACTTCACCACCCGTGATCCATCCGATGATCACACGAGGCCGAGCAGGTATATCCAAACCAAAAGTCATTTTTAACCTTAGCTCTTCCACTATTCCATCTCCCATACCCAAACATCCTAAGGCAGCATTATCCGACCCTAATTGGAACCAAGCAATGATTGACGAGTATGATGCATTGATAAAAAATAAGACTTGGGAATTAGTTCCTCGTCCTGATAATACTAATGTGATTCGGTCAATGTGGGTTTTTCGTCATAAAAGACGGTCTGACGGTTCTTTTGAGCGTTATAAAGCTCGTCTTGTAGGTGATGGTCGTGCTCAGCAAGTTGGTGTCGACTGCGATGAGACGTTTAGCCCGGTTGTCAAACCGGCTACCATCCGGACGATCCTCAGTCTGGCGGTCTCTCAGTCCTGGCCTATACATCAGCTGGACGTCAAGAATGCATTTCTCCACGGAAACCTCAACGAGACGGTCTACATGTATCAGCCTATCGGGTTTCGCGACCCATCTTATCCGGATCATGTCTGCTTGTTGAAGCGCTCATTATATGGTTTGAAACAAGCCCCGAGGGCTTGGTATCAGCGTTTTACTGATTTCGTCTCTACCATTGGTTTTTCCCACAGCAGATCTGACCACTCTCTATTTGTTTACCGTCAGGGCTCCGACACTGCCTTTCTGCTTTTATATGTGGATGACATCATTCTGACTACTTCGAGTCAAGCTTTACGACTTTCCATTATGTCTAAACTTAGCTCGGAGTTTGCCATGAAGGATCTTGGGCCTTTATCTTATTTTCTTGGTATTGCAGTTGATCGTCATTCTACATGCATGTTCCTTTCCCAACGGAAATATGCGGAGGAGATTATTCATCGAGCAGGAATGAGCTCTTGTTCCCCATCTGCGACTCCAGTGAGTACGAAGGCTAAAGAGAGCGGCATATCCGGCGCTCCTTTTGCTAATCCGACTCTCTACCGCAGTCTCGCATGCGCATTGCAGTACCTCACGTTCACTCGCCCAGACATATCCTATGATGTTCAACAAATTTGTCTCCACATGCATGATCCACGTGACAATCATATGGGTGCTCTCAAACGCATCATCCGTTATCTTCAGGGAACACTACATTTAGGTCTTCACCTATACTCCTCCAAGATTTCAGAATTGGTCTCTTACACAAATGCAGACTGGGCCGGTTGTCCTGACACTCGCCGCTCTACATCAGGATATTGTGTGTTTTTGGGTGATAATCTCATTTCGTGGTCTTCTAAGCGGCAACCGACTATTTCTCGTTCTAGCACTGAAGCTGAATACCGAGGCGTTGCGAATGTTGTATTAGAATCTTGCTGGCTCCGGAACTTACTCTTGGAACTACATTGTCCAATATCTCGAGCCACCCTGGTTTATTGTGACAATGTAAGTGCCATTTATTTATCCGGGAATCCTGTGCAACATCAACGCATAAAGCATATCGAACTAGATATCCATTTCGTTCGGGAAAAGGTCGCTAAAGGACAAGTTCGGGTTCTTCATGTCCCTTCTCGGTCTCAGATTGCCGACATCTTCACCAAGGGACTCCCGCAGGTCTTGTTTTATAATTTCAGATCCATTCTTAACGTCTTGCCTCCTCCCGTTCCGACTGAGGGGGCGTGTTAGATAAGATATACTTCATTTGTATTTTGTATATTGGATAATACTTATCTTGTAACAAAGCTATATTTATAGCAATTACGTTAATGAGAAAATCAAGAATCACATTCCATCATTATCGTTGAAGATTCTTTTAGAGTATGAGTAACTGAAGGCTTCTTAGAGTCGTTTTTCAATCCACGATTTTCACAAACAGTAGTAATTCATCTTCTCTCTCCTCGTGAGGCATTTAGAAAAATGTCGTTACTTCCAACCGGTGCATATGCAAAAGTGGACGGGACAACGTAAGCATACACAATCGTTTTGTGAATCGGAGTTGGACCGAAGAAGGATCAACGTTTTGGTTGGCGTTTTTTTTGAGTTTTAATACCGCTGGCCGGTGTTTAGGAATTCGAGGCAACAGCATTTCAATCATAGAGTGGTTCCGTTTTTGGAATTCGAGGTCTACTCAGTTTATGAAAATTTGTTTCCCTCAAGGCTATTTTAGTGATCCGATCTACTTCACTTGTTTATGGAATTTTCTGGTACACACGCCACTCATCTCTATCTTGTCGTCGTAGGAAAGTAACATACTTTGGATGATTGAAGATTTGAACAGTCCAATCAATCCATCAAGCCTCAAAGTAATGATACAGACAATGGTAAATTCCTCTCTTTTCCTTTTGTTGTTTTGTTTGGTCTAATATTTGAATTCACAGGTTAAGGGTAAGAATAATTCAATGTATCTTTCATACAGGTCTTGTCTAATCAATCCCTCAAAGTTCCGAATATATAAATCTTTTTAGAGGACTATTGCATGTAGTATTAGTATATATATTCCTCTACATTCCTGTTTTATATATAATCGTGAAAGATATTTCTTCCAACCCTTTCTAATTAATGTATTCTTTGACTTATTAAAGAGCCAACAACACACATATGCATTACGTGAAATTAAAATAATGCTTCTGTTTTTTCTGATTGAAATGAGATACCAACTTTCTTTCTTGCTTGGCTTTTCACCGGTACTGTTTTGGCTGCTAGCATTTTAAAAAAGAAGCAAAATTAATGACCCATTGATGTGCTCAGAGGACGTGTTTGGTGTGCGGTTCCGATATCCAACCGGAGAGGTAGAATCAAGGATCAAACGACGTAGAGGTGAAGATCTGAAGGCTTGGTATCACTAAATGAGAATCGGATGCCAGAACCGAGCGGTTCAGCTCCTATATGAGGATCGATCTCGGTAGATTCACGATCTCACACTAAATGCTGACACGTGGCATTGAGTTGGAAAAAAAGGTTGCCAACAACTAATTGTTTTATTGTTTCTTTTTGAGCATATAGGTAGTTTATTGATCAGAAAACACGATACAAACGTAGGCATAAATGTAAAAAATAGAGTAATACTAAAAAGAAAAAGGCGAGATAGAAGTCCTGACTTGTAGGTACACGACGCTAGAGGTGAAATCGGCTACAAACCACTCTTAACCTAAAAACTAGAGAACCAATCCTAGCCAGACACAGCTAACATCCAACATTCCACATGATGCCACATCACCACCCCAATTTCACCAAACTCACGCCAATTTCATTATTTCTCACACAAGCAAGGGCATAATTGTAAAAGCATGGTGCCATGTGGACAAGTGTCCATTTTTTTCTTCACCAATTCACTAATTTCATATTTCCCGATTCGTTTGAACTCCGATTAGCTTCAAACTTGCGCCAATATTTTTATTTTTTCAAGGGCTTTAAATCAAGATCAATCATGAATATATTTTGAAGCACAAAAATAAAAAGGTATATCGGAGTGATAAAAAAATGTTGAGTGTTGATAAATCTTCACTAATAAATGTTTTATATCGGAGATATCAAACTAGTGCTAAATGTTGATAAAAAATGTACTGAGGTGATAAAAACCATGTTCAATTTTGATAATAAGTGTGATAAACTAATCATGATCAGTTTTGGAGAATGGGGTGATAAAACCAGTGTAGAGTGTTGATAAAAACAGTGTAAAGTGTTGATAAAACCAGAGCAAAGTGTTGATAAAAATTAGCCAGATATAATTTCTTTAAAAACCAGCCCCGAAATAATAAAAAAATCGTGCTTCAAAAAAAACCATGTGATGGGGATGATAAAACACATGTAATTGAATGATAAACCTAGTGTTTAGTGTTGATAAACTAGTGTTCATAGAAAGCACGTGATGAGGTGATAAAAACATGATTAATTTTGGAAAATGAGGTGATAAAACCAGTGTAAAGTGTTGATAAAACCAGTGTAAAAGTGTTGATAAATCCAGAGCAAAGTGTTGATAAAAATTACCCAGGTTTTTTTTTCTAAAAAAATCAACACCGAAATAATTTTTTTTCGTGCTTCAAAATATATTCATGACTGATCTTGATTTAAAGCCCTTAAAAAAACAAAACTAATGGCGCAAGTTTGAAGCCAATCGGAGTTCAAATGAAGCGGGAAAAATTAAATTAGTGAATTGATTAAAAAAAATAACATGATAGTTTTACTAAAAAGCTCTTACCACTTATTAAAAAGTGCTTTTTTTTGCAGTCAACAAGTCAACTACTCAATTGCATCTCATCCATCCATTCTTAAAATGGATGGCTTAGATTGGTTCTCTAGTTTTTAGGTTAAGACATGGTTTGTATTTGATTTCTCTAACTATATATTATAGTACCCGACTAATCCAAGGGAAATATTTGTGAGGGATTTCTCTTGACAATGACTGATCAGACACAGTTAGTGTGGTTATTTCCTGACTCATCCTGAAAATGTCTGTTGTATGAGATAAGACACATTTAAGGGGAAAGCGAGCATCCAGGGAGAACACCAAGAAAATGGGGAATCAGGAGGTCTGATTGTTACCGACCTTGGCAGGGCGAGGTATACGTACTTACGCACACCTAGGTTTTCCAATATTCAGGAAAAATGGAGAGAGAGAGAGGGGAAAGGGGGTTCTTGTTCCCGGTGTTAGGACGGGTTTCAAGGAGGCTCTGTTGGCTGGAGGTTCGTCGGTGGGGGGAGGTCCGTCTTCTCCGCTTGATCAAGCTCGCGTTTTCGTCAACAATCTCCCGGTAGACACTACCGATGAGTGGTTTGCATCGTATTTTGGGAGTTGTGGTCGACTGGTGAGTTCGGTTTTCGTTCATCGACCAAATCTCAGGGGCGCTATTTTGGGTTTCTGCAAGCAACATCCTTGGCTGAAGCCTGGAAGATCGTGAATCACCAAAACGGAGTCAAGGTGAAAGGCCACGTTTTGCTGGTGGCGATGGCGTGGTCAAGGGGGCGGGCCAAGGAGAAGAGTGAGGTTTGGAGAAAGGTTCCCGACATCGATCATCAGGTGAATTCTGGGAAGGTGTTGTGGGACAACGATCGTCTTAATTGGATCAAATCGAGCATTTTGGCAGTTAACCGGACCCAATTGTCCAGGGATCAACTGATCTCTGCGTTTCATGAATGTGGGGCAAAAGGAATGGAATTACGCCATGTTGATGGGGGCGTTTTCTTGGTCAATTGCTCCGATGTACTCTTTGGTGCTATGCTGCGTGAAACGGGTTGGAAATGGTTGGAAAATTGGTTCTCCATTGTGAGCTTCTCTGGTTTTCCGATGCTGTTGGGAGGTTTCTGGAGTTGGGTGAAATTAGAGGGTGTCCCTTGGCATGGACGATCCCAGGAAGCCCTGAATTCTTTGTTGGGTAAGGAGATGAAGTTGCTGTGGACGCCGGTTGATTACCCTGACGATGGTGAGATGTTCTCGTCAGTCATTGCTCTGGTGAGTTCCACACGTAGTGTTTCAAGTTCCGAAGCTGATTTTCAGCTTGGTGAAGGTTTATTCCGGGTGAAAATCTCCCTGGCGTCGAGACCGATCGGAGTCGCTGAGTCAAGTATTCCTCCTCCTGTTTCGGGCGATAACTCTGGAAAATCTGTTACTGCACAATCCAATTCGAATACCAATTCAAATTTCTGTGAGGATGGTGAGATTCAACCGGTTGGAAGTTCGAAACCCGTGGATGTAGGGGATGAGATTGGACGAGAAATTCACTTTGATAAGGAGTCTACTGCTTTGGTGACTGTCCCAGTCCCGATTAATGAAAGTAGAGTTATTGTGCTTAAATTTTTTTTATCTCCTATTCGTTCGATTATACAGACACGGTCTAAGACCCGCTCAGCTGAGAAGGAGAAGAGTGTTGGATTGCCATCAGTTAATCAACTCCAAGTTCTGTCGAAACTGGCACCACAGGTGAGTGAAAACGCTATTGCTGTGGGTCAATCAATTCTCTCCAATTTGAACAAACAGGGTACTGGTTCTTCTCGCATGAAGTTGTTTAGGGAACATTCTAGTGATCCAGACGACGAATGGGAGGAGTGTAGTGGCTCAGAAGGCACCGAGGGAGTGTCACGCCTTTTCCTGCATGAAAGATGATCGTCCTCTCATGGAACGTGAGAGGACTCAATACCTCTCAGAAGTACCACAGTCTGAGAGGGCTTGTATCTAAGGTAAAGCCTGATTTTATAATGTTGCAAGAAGTTAAATGGGTTGTTATCGATCAGGTGAAGTTAAGGTGTTGTGGTTTGAATTCTGGTTGGGAATGTGATTTAATACCGGCTGTAGGGAGGGCAGGTGGTATTCTTAGTCTGTGGCGTACCTCTGCTCTGGTTATGGATATTGTGGATCCTTTGGATCGTGCCCTGGTTTGGAAGGGACGGTGGGCACAATCTAATTTTCCTGTTTGTTTTATCAATGTTTATGCCCCATCAAGTGTTTCAGCTAGAAGGGTACTGTGGGATGATTTGGTGGGTGTACTTCCCACAATTCCAGTTAATTCAGTAACCGGTGGGGATTTTAATGCAGTGTTTGCAGATTCTGAAAGGAGGAACAATAGTTCTTATCGGGCATATATCAGGGCTTTTCAAGCTTTCGTGTCGAATTCTGGTCATATTGATTTGTCTATGTGTGGTTCTCAGTATACTTGGTATGGTAGGGAGTCAAAGGCGTCCCATTTGGACCGGTTTCTTGTCTCCTCAGAATTTATTATATCTTTCGGCCCGTTGAAACAGGTTAGCAAGCCTCGTGATATTTCAGATCATAGACCTATTGTGCTGCAGGAGGAATCTACTAATTGGGGGCCGCGTCCAATTAAATTCTTAGATGCTTGGACAAAGCATGAAAATTTTCTGCCAAAAGTTTCCGAATTGTGGAACACCTACCCGACCTATGAATCGGCTTCGTATACTTTGTGGTCGAAATTAAAGGCTTTGAGGCATGATTTGCAGGTGTGGAACAAAGAGGTATTCGGCCTGGTTGATAAAGATATTGATGGGTTGAGGAAATTAATTGATGAACTTGATAAGCTTCAAGAAGTACGGGATTTATCGGGGTTAGAACAGGCAGATAGAGCCTGGTATACTGCGTTGTTAATTCAGAAAAGAAAGCTGCAAGCTAAGGTTTGGAGGCAAAAATCAAGAGTCAGGTGGTTCAGAGGTGGGGATAGATGTTCTCGGTTTTACCATCGTATTGCCAATTTTAGAGCGCATAGAAACAAGATTTCTCATTTCCGGGTTTCTCAAGGATTTGTTACTGTGCCTTCAGAGATGAAAGAGGCGGTTGCCATTCACTTTGAACCTCGATTCTCTACCTCGATGGAAGGTAGAACCCGGTTGCCTGATTTACCTTTTTACACTCTCACCTCTGCACAGGCTCAGGAACTGGAGGTAATGGTGTCTCTGGAGGAAATCAAGAATGCAATTGACGCATTTGGTAGTGAAAAGTCCCCCGGCCCGGATGGGTTTTCGATGAAGTTTTTCAAAGTTTCTTGGAGTATTATTCAGTTGGACGTGAAGCGCTTCATTGATGAATTTTTGGCAACTGGTAACTTGGGTAAGGGACTGAATTAGACCTTTGTTACTTTAATTCCCAAACATGATCAAGCCGAGTTGTTAAGTGATTTTAGGCCTATCACTATCAGTTTGATTTCTGGGCCTTATAAAATAATTGCTAAGGTGTTGGCAAATCGTTTGAAACAAGTTATTGATAATCTTGTGAGCGATACCCAAAGCGCTTTTGTAGGCGGTAGGCAACTTGTTGACGGGGTCTTGGTTTCTTCTGAGGTGATCCATATGGTGAAAAGGTCGAATATTGAGGCTGTTCTTTTGAAACTAGATTTCGAAAAAGCTTACGATATGCTAAATTGGGATTATCTGGATGAAGTTATGGGCCAGATGAGATTTAGTGTTCGGTGGAGGAAGTGGATGAGAGGTTTATTCCAGGCTCATCTCTCTATTATAGTGAACGGGGTTCCTAGTCGAGATTTTAAAATGGTGAATGGTATTCGTCAGGGTTGCCCGATTTCTCCTTTCTTATTTTTATTGGTTGCAGAAGGACTCCACAGGTTTATTGAACATGATATTGCTACTGGTCGGTTTAGGGGATTGGAGGTGGGAAATGGTTTATCAATTTCACATCTTCAGTTCGCTGACGACACCCTTCTATTTTTGAGAGGGGACCCGGTTGATTTATCGCATGTGAAGCTCACTTTGGAGAATTTTCAGCAAGTTTCGGGTTTAAAGATCAATTTTGCTAAATCTAAGGCAATTATTTTAAATTCTAACCTGCTCTCTAGCGAACAGGTGGAGGGGTGTTTGGGCTGTTCAATAGGTACCCTTCTTATGCCTTATTTGGGTTTTAGTTTGGGTGCCTCCCCGAGAAGGGTAGCTACTTGGGACCCGGTGATCTAGAAATACAGACAATCATTGGCCGTGTGGAGGACTAAGTATCTGTCTACTGCAGGGCGTGTGGTTCTAATCCAAAGTACTTTGTCATTCCTCCCGTTATTCTATATGTCCTTGCTGCGAGCTCCTAAAGCAGTGATCACTTTACTTGAAGCATGTCAACGACAATTTTTGTGGAGATCCTATAGCTCTGGTAAGAGTTTTTCCAAGGTTAGTTGGAGTCGTGTTTGTAGGCTGAAGGCGAAAGGGGGGCTCGGTCTAAGGAGTTTGGGGGAAATGAATAACGCTTTGTTGGAGAAGTGGTTTTGGAGGTTTGCCTCGGAGTCGAATTCGTTATGGAAGATGGTGATTTGTTATAGAATGGGGTGGTCGCCGTTGGAATGGGACTTGACTGTTTTGGACCGGAGAGGTAGCCTTTTTCTTTTCCATCAGATTATTGGGTTAGCTTCTGATCCGATTTGTAGAGCTTTATTTGGCCAGCAGGGACTTATTTGCTGTGTGGGAAGCGGGACTCGGGTTCGTTTTTGGGATGATCCATGGTGTGGGGATGTTCCATTGCGAATCAGGTATCCTTTGTTTTATGCTGCAGTGCAAAATAAAAATAGTCTGGTTGCTGATAATTGGGGGAATGGGGTTTGGGTGATTATTCCCCGTAGGAGACTATGGGACTGGGAAAAGGTCGAGAGAAATGAGTTATTATTGTGTATTTCTCAGGCAGTGGTAGTGCCTACTGTGGAGGACCGAATTATATGGAAAAAACATTCTGATGGCTTCTCAGTCTCGAAATGTTATTCTATTCTCTCAGGTGATGATGATGCCCCGATTATGGCTTGGGCTTCGATTTTGTGGGTGAAGGTCATCCCGCCCAAGTACTCCATGCTGGTGTGGTTGGCGGCGTTATCGGCTTTGCCTACTTCCATATTTTTGAAAGCTCGGGGAGTTTATGTGCCTCTTAATGATATGTACTGCAGAATTTGTAGATTGGGGATGGAGGAAGTTAATCATATGTTTTTACATTGTGAATTCATATGGTTTGTCTGGTGTAAGGTGTTTTCTTGGTGGGGAGTTGTTTGGGTTTCTCCGTCTTCTGTAGCTCAGTGTATTCTTTCATGGAAGGGTTTTGGTTGTTCGTGGTGGTGGAGGCATTGGGTGAGGGTCGGTTATGTGGCGTTTTGGCATTTCTGGTTGCATCGAAATGATGTGGTGTTTAACGGGGTGATGGAGTGTGCTGATGTTGTTTTTGGGAAGATTCAAAACACGGCTTTCGGGGTGCTTTGGGCTTCTAATTCTATAAGGAAGGACCGGTCGTACTCGGATTGGCAGGTGGATCCTTCAGGTTGTTTGAAGAAGAAGTCGAGGAGATTGTTACTGATTGGTTTTGACTAGTCGTTTTATGTTAAGGAATATGTTCCCCGTTTCTCCGTATGGAGTCTTTTGTAATCGTGGTTTGTGTGCTTTTTTGGCTTTCTCCTCCTTGGAGAATGACCATTGAATAAAATTTTTAAGCGCTCATCCAAAAAAAAAACCTACGCACACCTCGTTGTTTCAGGGCTTTCGATCGAGCAGATGGGGTTGTGGTGCCAAGTTGGCACCCGCTTATGTCGACATGATTAATAGCTAGTTCCACCCTCTCTGACTTCGATTAGGGGTGTTAGGGTCCCGATCCTGCATATGAGAATGAGACGTCTCTGCACAAAGACCCCGACTGGTCGGATACACCACAATCATGACGCCTGATCTAAGGCCGGGTCCTCGATGAACGTGAATGCGAGGACGAAGACATGCGATAGAGGCAGCATAGGAGGTGGAGGCAGCAACTCTAGTGACGAAGGAGGAGGTAGTTGTGGCGGTTCTGTTGGAAGAAGAGGTGGTGGAGGAGGCTCTGGTTGAAGGGGATATGAGGACGGAGGTGGTAACGACATAAGCGGCGACACTAATAGAATTGATTCTCGCAGACCCAGAAACTACAACGGGGGCAACATAGGGGATGGGATGACCTGCTGCAATGTTGGTGATGGTGACTGACAAGACGGAGGTTACGAGGACTGTGGCGTTGAGGGAAGCGGCGTGGGAGATGAAGGTGGCATAGAAGGTGGAGGAGAGGGACGAGTTGTCTTCTTCCTTGGTCGCTTGGGTCTTATAAATCCCATTGATGGGGTCGAGGGCATGACTTGAGGTCTGTTCGCCAGCGGGATCACACGAGATAAATCAGACGTGGCCGAGAGATTTGGTACTTATGTGGGATTCAGTGGTGGTGGCGACGATTTTGGGGGTGGTGGCGGTGATGAGATCATGTTAGCGAGGTCGAATTTAGAGTACTTCATCTGCCTCTAGATCCTATCGTTCCATCTCAAATGGGGTGGATGGGGACATGCCAAATCGTGGTTGGGGTCAGGGGTGGCGGTGACATCAGTAGGCGGTGTGCTGATAAAAGACGCCATGAACAAATAAGAGACAAATGATTGATCGCCCATGGAGTAGAAGAGAAAAGAAATCATGGAAAGGGAACAGTAGAGCACGGTGAAGAGAGGGAGAGAAAAAAAAAGAACCTGAGAGGCCAAAAAATAATAAGTGAATTCTGCAACACTATTGTTTTTCTTGTTAATAATTATTTAATGGTTTGTAATAACAAAAATATATATTTTACCACTTATAAATACCAACCCCTCATATTTCTTCATTTTATCCACAAATTCTCTGCATCTCAAATAATTGTTCCCATAAAGCCTCAATTCCGATCAAAAAATGTTCGACAATGAAGATATTTACAATTCAACCCTACCCAAGTTCAATGTGGAGCATCCCGGGGGCTTCCAATGTATGTTTCACATCAATCAACCTATGCATCATAGCCCGTACATCCAACCAAGTATGTCCCCAAACCCTTACATGCAACAAGGTTTGAATCCCAACCCATTCATGCAGTCACTCTTGAACCTCAACCTCATCACCCAATATTACTGATACCCCACTGAGTTCCAAGGCGTCAGTAGTGCTACCCATTTGTCTTCTTAGTTGTTTTCTAATTGGCCTTCCAAATCAAAAGACCTAAGAGGAGTATGGTCGCTTAAGGAAGACATGCACCTCATATCTTCTTAGATACGCACCTCCAAAGATGTAGTTAAGGGTATCCAACATGTGACCTTTACCTTTTTAGAGAAAATTGTCAAGGCCTATATCAAGGGAAAAAAATTCCCAGCTAAGAACCCGCTGCAATGCAAAAACCACTAGAACAAGACTATTTTTTCAGGTGCGGAAATTCCACCACCATGTGAGAAAGGTAAAGATGAATTGGACAAGCGGACACTCCCACGACAACCATATCTGCATCGCCATGGCCACGATTGCAGAAGAATGAAAATCGAAGAAGTTTGAGCACTTGCATTGGCGGGAGATATTGCACATAGAAGAAAAATTATTGATGGAGGAAGGCACGACCGGGGACAAGAGGAAATGGTTAAATAGGGATTGGTCGTACAACTCAACCCCACCCTTTCAACCGATGATTATTATTCAACTCCCACCGGTGATGATGTGACACCGCTTGATGGTGAGTCCCAAACGGACTAGGTCTCCATAGATCCGAGCGAGGAAGGTACGAAACAAAGTGTCCCACCACATCAAGTGAGTTTCTTGACCCAGAAGTCTACGAAGAAGAAAGGAAAAAACGTAAGCGAGCAGGTGAATGTAGTGGCCAACATGGATCCAGCGAAGAAAGATATAGATCAACGAAGGCGGATAAGGCCAATCCAGTGATAAATAGATAAAAGAGAAATGGAACGTCCTCTTTTCCTAATACATCGAGCTTCAAGGACATGACATATAAGATGTCTGAGTTAGAGCTTGCAACTTGAGCCATAATGATGAATGCAGTGTGGGAAAGATGTCAAGATATTAATGCTCATATCAAGAACCTCAGGTAGTATGGGTTGGGGTTGTTGTATTGAGTTTTATGTTTCTATTTTGGTTTATTTGCTTATGTTGTATGTGTTCTGTATATTGAATGTGTTGTTTTTAGATGAATAAAGTATGTTGTTTTTCGATGAAGGAAACATTTTGTTTTCCGATCAATAAATGTTTTTCAAACGACTTGTCTTACCAAAACAAAGCTTCAAAATGTTTTTTGATCTACTCATAAGTAGTCTTATCCGAGGTCGAAATTCTCTGACTATTGAGTTGTCTTCTCCGAGTCAGAGTTTCTCTAACTCGTGAGTAGTCTTGTCTGAGACAGAGATCTCTAACTTGTAAATAATCTTGTTCGAATTAGAGATTCTCTAACTATTGAGTTGCCTTGTTAGAGTCAGATACACACCACTTATATAAGTCATTCAGTATGGATAAAGTTTTCAAGTATTACCACACTCCAAGTAAACAATGAGTTACAACAACGATGAGGCTGAACACAATTAGTGGCTTGATGTTTGGAACCCACCGCTGGTATCTTATGAGGATGAATCGGAGAACTTCCCACCGCACCCCTTCCTCCACTAGAGAACATTCAAAACGCACCCCCATCTCCTCTAGAGAATGTTCAAGACCACCTCCTCCTCCATTAGCAAACGTTCAAGAAGCAACCCCTCGTCCACCTTATTATGAACCCCTTCTCCACTCGATTTTTCACCCCCTCCTCCACCCAATGGCGGTTCTCGATGCTGGATGCATTACATAGGTGGACGATGGTGGCCATTTGTAGATATTTTAGATAGTGGTTCCGAGTAACTGAATATGGTCCATATTAGAGTACCAAAATTTTGCGAATGTAAGTTGGTATTTTTATTAACTATTCGACATGGAATGTAGAGATCAAACTAATGTCCTATTTATGTACTCTTTCTAAATAAAATAAATTTTAAGCACATATTTATGTTCAAGTAGTTTAGTTTGAATTATAGAAGTTGTTAGTAAGAATTGATTATTATTTACTGGTTCCATATGTTATATTCCGGTTTTTTTTCAGTATGTAATATATTCAGCAAAATAATATTAATTATCCAATCAAGAAACATGAATCCTTAAAGATTTCTGAAGGATCCAGATAATGAGAAATAAACAACAAATTCTTGAATCGAAACCTAGCATCGAATCTTAATGCACAAATTCCAAAACAATTTTAGGATCTGAAACCTCTTCAAAGATCCCAAGATGTTTATGATCTTAGAATTTGATTTCTTTTGCAACAATTTTCATATTATATGTAAAGTCGGTAACCAGAATCAACTCAATGGGCCATCTTTATCATCCATACTATTGATGGATATTTTCTAATGTAGATTGCCTATTTTACTTCATCGATGACTTTTTCTACGAATGATAAAAAATATTTTGTTTGTATTGTAGACGTGGTACAACGTACCTAGGACATAATCGTTGGGGATTATCCATATAATACGAGATCATACGCATAGGCAATTGTATCGACACTCAAACACTGGAACAAAGATACCTACTTATTCTCGTAGGCTGCCAGGAGGCTAAACTAGCACATAAGTGAATATCAGAGACTAGATTTCTAACTATTCCATATTGTCCACATAACATTTGGCCCAATGGAGGGTGTTTGTAACCCGTGGAGTGAGGTACACTGAAAATGCTGGTGAATGGTCCTACTTCACTGGAAAAATCGCAGATGCCCCATCCCGTGGAGGACAAACAGAGGAACACGTCCGAGAGCGATGTAGGATATTCCTCCAACAAACTTTCCTACACTCTTGAGCCTCATATCTTTAGGCGAGACTGCTTAGCAGATCTCGCCTGAGTGATTAGGTCCTTAGATTTCTCCTGGACTTCTAGTTGGGATACAACTCTGTACCTTAAAAGTATTTTTCTTCAACCGGGCCTTCAGAGCATGGGCTTGTTTGGATTTTCTCTTACCCAACCTTCAACCCATTCACCTTCTTGGGCCTAGCCCAAGCGAATGGCATTTCGGGGATTTCTATATCTTCCGACGTTCTGGTGTTTGTTGTCATTCCACCACGATCGTGCTAGTGTGGGAAGGGGTGACCGGAGGTGGTGAGGGTGTAAGATATAGAGGAAGAGGCATATGACACCCCCACGATCGTGCTAGTTTGAGCTCTTTCCCCTCACCTCTTGGAACACTTCTTTTGAGGGCCTTCTTAATCAGGTCATCGAACTCAGATATGTGCCTGCTGCCAGCCACATCTGGTTGGGCGTTGGACCCCGACGGGACAACCGCTCTCTGGAGTAGCAATAATAATGGTGTTGGCTTCCCTTGCACCCACATCTACAGACCAGGCCTGATGTCCTTCATGCGACAACCAGATTACCACATATCACCCTCGGGTTGTTTGACTTCTGGGAAAATATAGCCGTTAAACTAGTACATATTGGTATCGCGTATCATCCATCAGGACCACACCTACCGACACGACGATAACATCTTCATCGTCTTCCTCCACCAAAGATACCAAGCCCATTACCTATATAAATATTGAAGCATTTCTTCCCCTTCACATAAGTTATTATATTTTAATTCATTTTTATAATATCTGCTCCTAGGATACATACGATTATTTTATTGAGATAAGTATATTATAAAATTTATACCCATGCCTTAACTTACATACGGATGAACATGAACTCAACGCTGTCGTGCATGCTTCAGAATGTTCAACCGTTGAATGGAATAGTTTCTTGGAAAAATTACTATTACATATTTACATTATATTTCAACACTATCTATCATACACCCGTGTCTAGAAACAGAAGAAAAATGAAAAGATGATCATACAACCGCAGAATATCCGAAAAAATATATATCAAATCTGCAAAAAAAAAAAAAAAAAAAAAAACTCCTCAGTTGTGAAGTGGGTTGGGTCCACCCGGAACTAATCGATGTGAAACTCCATGAACCGGGCCTCTTTCATCTCTTCTGTGCTTCTCATGAGGAGCTTTTGCAGGGACATACAAAGTTGTCTCCTTGGGTCGATCTTCAGTCAGAGTTGCGTGGATGTCACGGCAACTCGAGAGCTGGCTAGTGGTAAGCATGATCATCAAGATGAGAGATGCTACCAAAGGATTTTGAATTCCCATGATGATATAGAGAGAGAGATTGAGAGAGAGCAAGTTTAGTAATGCAGGCAGAGGCGCCAAGTCTTTTAATACATCATCTTGCACCTCCTAGTCAAGAGATACAACCAAAATTAGAAAATCATAACATCAAAATGCCATAAATGCCCTTCAAAATTTCCCAAATCATCCTAAACTTTGTTTGTGCATGTAATATTGTAAAAAGCAAGAAGCATTCTCTTCCAAGAATCAAAGAGAAGAAGATGGGATTGTTTCATTAACATGGTTGGTGTACATTGTAGGTAGAGTGTACATAACTTGGTGATTTATTTGGGAGATTCTGTGCCAGTCCAAGGGTATTATAGTCTTTTGAGTTCCTGTTGAGTGCTGATATGAAATACCCTTTTCCTGAAATACGTTGACTTTAGATTAATAACACGGGTTGATACTTTACATAGTGCTGTAATTATCGGTGAAGACTTTGGTACATTGGGGAACACGTGGCACCCCTTAGTTGCTGTGCCCCCATGTTCATATTGTCTCAGGTTCTTGTTTTCAAGCTATCGACTTGATTGGCCACTCGAGGAAGGCTATCCTAAAACTGGATTTATCTACACCCTTGTTCAAGACAGAGACAGTGTTGGTACCTCATTGAAGGCACAACCAAACAGTGGGCTCCATCTTCTTCATGCTAGCACTGCTCCAGTTACAGGTAACAGATTGGAGTGATGCTAATCAAAGCAATGTTTTTGTTTTGTTTCTCAGATGTGTTATTGGGTTAGATATTGATTCTATACATCACCTTCATAAAGACTATTAAATGGGTTGTTTTGTGTTTCTTGTGACATGAAAATCAATGATGTGATTATTCTAAATTTGCTTTCTATATGGTAGTGTAGATTGAGTGACGTGTTAAATATTTCCACATGTTCATTCAAAACGTGTCATTTTCTCAGAATTTATTGCACCGAAAAAATGTCATTACTTTGTTTTTCTTGTTGGAAAGAGATTAAGGTTTCTTGTTCGTGTTCTTCGTGAACAGAAAGTGGGAAAAGATAGTTTTTTTTTCTTTTCAAGATTGTGATTTTTCTTTAAAATAGGTAGATTTATTGGGAATGTTGATGCTTCTATATATGTTGGTGGAAACACAAATTTCCTATATCAGCTCTCAGCTTTCTTACCAATTATATCATCAATATTCATATACTTGTTACATTCGAAAATGCTGTTGAGTTCATGTATATATTGTCAAGAGCACCATGTCAAGTACGAATACTATTAGATTGTTGATTTCTTGCAAATATTTATATATATTGGCTTTATAGAGATTATAGCAAATTATTATTTTATTGAAATGAAAGGAGGACCAGACCATCAATTTCATTACGTGGAAATAGTAGTATAGGTGGATTGCCGTGTTGAGGTACGTTTGAATTATCAATGTAGTGTTTGTTTGAAATTAATGGTATGCTAACTTGTATGCTTACATAACTTGTATTATTAAATAGTCTTTTTTTCTTTGAAATTATTATTAAATAGTTTTTACATTCGATGTACTAAGATGTATTATTTCATTGCATATATTATAAAATACTTACATAAGATGTGTTATATACTTTTCAAACTTGTCTGTCTCCATGTTTAGTATGGATTTTTGAGTGTATTAGAAGTCTTTTTGGTGTTAGTTATTTTGGGAAATTGTTTAAATGTGATCTATCTTGAACGGTCTTTTTAGTGCAAATGTCATTTCCTTATCTTTTTATATATAAAAAATACTTATATCTTTTATTTATTATTTGAAAACAATGATTTTCATTAATTTATTCTTCAATAACGATTAAAATGGCTTTGTGCTCTTGGTTGCTGTTTTCCGCTTTCAGGCTCTCTAGTTTGTTGTCCGTGTGCCTGTTTCCTGGTGGTGTTCTTTTTGTCTTTGTGTGTTTTATCGGTTGTTCTTGTTCTTGTAGCTAGGTTGTTGATTGTTCTTGTTCTTGTTCCTGTAGCTAGGAACTCTTATGTATGTTTCCCCTCTTCTTTCTCTTAAGAGGCGTTTTAATATATTGTTTTGCTGATCAAAAAATAAAATAAATAAATAACGATTAGAGGTGAGATGGATCATGGGCATAGTGGTGGTGGCGGTTGGTTTTGCCAGGTGGAGGTGGAGGGTAGGAGAGTAGAGTCATGGACATGGTGGTAGTGGCTTCGCTGAGGTGTTGGAGGTCGAGGAGAAGGCGATGGAGAAAGGCTATAAAGGTGGTGGTGGCATGGTGATAGTATACAAAAAGGAAGAGAGATGCTTGTATAGTGGTGTCTACAAGTTGAAGAAGATATTTTAAAGTGTGGGGGTTGTGGTGGTGGCTAGTGAAGAAGAAGGTGGAAAGAGGAGGTAATTTAGGGAAATTTGGAAATTAGCGCAAATTTGAAAGGCAACTGAAATTTTTTGATAGGGGTGCGTGAAAAAAAAAATCTTGAAATTTGGAAATCCATGTGAACTCGGACTGATCTGATTTGAAAAATAATCAATCCCGACAAACCATGCATGTAGTTAGCAACCTTTGTCATGTGTTGTGTAGCAAGGAAACAAATGTGATTTCTGTACTGAAGTTACAGAAATGAAACTGAAGGTGAGTCATGTAAAACTTAAGTAGAAAAAGAAGCTGAAAGAGAAAATAGAGTTACTGATGGTAAGTAAGATGGTTTTAGCTAGGTGCTATCGTAAACATTTTTCACAATATTTGTTACAATAACAAACAGTAGCTAATATTGTATGTAAGTTGTAAGAAGATAGTTGTATTTGGTCTAATGAAACACTTCAGAGTGTTCAATGTTTAAAATGTAAGCTCTGAAGAGATATTTAAGAACCAGTTGGCTCGGGACCAGGTGGAGATCTTCCTTACCCAAATCACTAGCAATGTGTCTACACCTATTATACCTCCTCGTAAGAAGAGGCCAGAATCCCTGTCACTAGCACCATAATCCTTGGCTCTGGGTAATGACACTCTACGCCTATTATGCGGGCGGATATTCAGGAAATTTTGTTTGATTTGGGACACCTACCTCGAGTGGATATCTTCTTGGACGGGGTGGAGACAGGAGGAGCACTGAAGAGTGAACATAGCATTATTGCTACTCCTAGGCACCCCTAATTAGGAGTACACAAAGGAGCTCTAGAATTTGCTTTGAAGGAAATGAAAAGCGGGATTCTGTGGACAAGGAGGAACAACCAACCAGCACGATCTCGCCAAAGTAGTCCCGTCGAGACCAACAAGGTCTAGGGACGCAGTTAGGTGAGGTTGTGAGTCCCATACCTGACTGACACCAGTCATGTCTCTCTCTTCCCCGACTAGCCAGTACAATCAGACACTCAAACCATTCCTGTTATTTTTAGGGAACAATTTCGGGTTGGTGATCTGGGCGCTACGTTGCCTTTCAACTTTATTAGGCTAGTTTTTTCCTAGGGGACTTTAAATCTGAGGCTAGAGAGCAACCAATACACTGGTCACAGTGAGGTACCAAGGGACGATCAGTTTATATACTGAATGTTGTTATCATACTCCCGGCCTGGTTTAATGAATATCATTCCTTTCAGAAGAAGAAAAAAAAAAAGGACCCGGGCTTGTGGTAACTTCGTTGACGCAGTAGATTGATAAATCCATCTTATTACTGTAAATAACAATATATAATGACATAACTTTTTATGAAGTTGACAAATATATAATGATTCCTTTACAAAAAGAAAATTTGTGCTAAAACAAACACACCTATCCCACTCTATTGGTGCAGGTCAAAATTGCTGCTTTCATCTCTTCTTTATCCAGTGATGCTCGAACTATGACCTGCCATAATTTGAAAACATCTCATTGGCTTAACATGAATCTTGAGGCACAGAAATAACAGTTTACAACATAGTACAAAATAATGGAACCCTGTAAGCTTCTTTTTACCTCCTGTACTTTCTTTCCCTCTCGGGCAAGTAACTTGTATTGGTCCTCAAACATAGATGCCATGTAGACCTACATAATATAGGCCCAATGCAGATAGATTAAGGACTTGAGTCTTGGGATACATAGTAGTTCAAAACTAATAACACGCCTCAAACAGGTGTAAATTGGATACGAATATTGAATTGATCAAACAAGGGAATTTTAGCATTGGTTTTGATGTTAAATACCATTTTGACCACTAATGGGTCAAGAAAAGTGGAAACTAAATTTTCTCGGATTTTCCATCAATAAACTATTTCTCTTTTCATAGCGTTGCACACAGGAAGTTTGTTTTCTATACCTGGAAGGTTGGAGCTAAACCGGGGCTCAAGAAAAATTGGCCTTTAGATGCAGACTGGACTCCTTCAATTTGTTGCAACTCCTTAATAAGTGATTCCACATCAGCCCACTGCAAATGTATATCAGTAAGCCAGGATTAGTGACAGCATGAACCATGCATAAAGCCTCGTGGAATTAATATGAATACCAGTTCAGCTCAATACTATTTGTGCTATCAAGACAATGAGTGATCGATCATATGTGCTAATCGCATATCATCAATGTTACTATTTCTCTTATCATTAAACTAAAACTATCACACTACAAGAGGCAAGTATTGTATCTCAATTCTCCAATACAAACCACAATGTGGTTCTTTGGATTCCAATCACTCAAAAGACCTAGTTTGTGACCATGTACATGACACTTCATTTGGCACCATTCTCAATCCATGTAGATCTCTAACACCATTCCATGCACAAGCCTTTGGAAGACTGGGTTTCATGGTGAGCTCTAATAAGGTGAACTTTGGGGCTGTGCCAAGTTAAGTTCCCGACTACGAGTTCAAGGTATAAGATGGTCGGGCCAAACAGTTGGATGAAGTTCAAGCAGAACCTTAATAGCATACCAAACACTGATTTGCTTAAATCATCAGCCTGCTATATGGCGGTGCAGTAGAACCAATGCATTATAATTAGTTTAGAAAGCTCCAAGAACAACACTTAATAAGTACCTCATTTTCTAAATTGGATGTCCCAAAACAAGTGTACATTTTCTTGTTCAGGAAAGATAGTCATGCATGAATTACTAATAATATCTTTCATATCAGTTAGTTTTAGACACCACACATAGCGGATTAGCACATGGGGATGTGGAAGAAAGTTGAGCACTGACTCAACTGATCCTAAATTTTTCAAAATATCACATCCCTACCATGGTAACAGAAGAGGAAAAATATAGTGATGCCCAGGGTGAAAAGAAAAACCTCGGTGTCAGCTTCTGCTGCTTGTAATTTCCCATCAAAGGGGAGGTCGTCACCAATCACCGACTCCAATGTTTCACTCAATGGATCTGGCTGTCATACATAAAATAAAGATGCACAGTTCAATTTTCCATATCATACAGCGAAAATCTATATAGACAAAAAAATCATAATAAATTACCGTGAGCTCTCTCAACGATAAGAAAATGCGTTCGAGTTCAAAATTTAATTGGTGAACTTTTGCCTCCAATATCTGAAACCAAGAGTACACCCTTAGAGTTCATAAAAGATAAGTAGGTCAGAAGCTGGAATTATTAAGTTGGTCAAGGCACAGTGCCCTTTGTGGCACTTTGTGGCACTATTATTGCCAGTCATAAATGAAGTCCTGATCCTGGTGTGTGATAAGAAAGACGCATTCATTGACTATTGTGGCAGGATATCCACAATTTCATCACCAGTGGGATGATCAGATACACCATTGTTAGCTGAGCCAGTCTCATCATAACAGAGTAAAAGATATCATTCACATTTTAATAAACAAAAATTAAAAGATAGAGGTGAGAGGGAAAATAAATAACTATCCATTCCATAAGGGAAAACTACCTGACCAAGCTTAAAATAAGATGCAGGGTCCAAAGTGGCATCCCATGACACTTCTGTCTGGTGTATCAGTGCGGGCACTCCTTCAACCTACATAGGATGATTACCTCAATTATGAATAAGCTATGAGAAAAAAAAAATCCATTGGAGTCTTAGGATTAGAGAGTGATGGTTCCATGATGAAAACTACGATCCAAGAAAACAAATGTTGCAGAAACATAGAAATAGGGCCTAAAAACACAGCAAATCATTTCTATCTATAGCTTATTGCTTTCAAGTTTCAACTGCTTAGCTGATAAAAAAAATCAACTGCTTAAGTGATTAAAAGCCCGTAAGTGTTTTCAGAACTAATGTAACATGATGCACTACACTTGGCCAACACACCTGTCTAGTGATCTAATAAGAAGCACACCATTGATTTACCTCAACAAATACACCAAAGTAAGCAATCTTTGTGATACGACATTTGACAACATCCCCAATTCGAAGTTTAGCCTGCAACAAGAAATAGATTAGTCTAAAGACTGAGAATATGCTATGTCAAAACAAATATATATAGCAGTTTGAATTTTTGCTAAGTGGGTTATTGAAAGGATTCCTTTCATGATAGTGTAGATTTATCCAGCAAATAAGAGTAAATGATTGTACAAATAATAGAGACTATTCCTCAAAAACTGGTGGATCGATTTGAAATGATATGACAGATTATTAATCTAGCAATTGCCTTCATGGATAAAACTCAAAATGTGAATGCAATTAATAATTCACAAACATCCACACACTAAGCTATCCGGGGCAAATCTCAAACATGCACCAGCAAAGAAAGGGACAAACAAAGAATTGCCTTAATGAGTATGGATTTTAAGTGTAGGGGTTGTCATTGAGACAACTTTAATATAGGGATAATTCCTTTTTGTACCCCTTTTCTATTGGTAACGTACCTTTAGTACCCTTACATTTGGTAACGTTCAAAAACCACCCCTACGTTTTGATAACTTGCAACTGTGAGGAAAAACGGACGGAATCACATGACCTTGACTGAACAGTAAAATTACTGTTTTACCCTTGTTATCTAAAACCACCCATTTTACATCTAATAAATTCCTATTTTACCCCTTAATTTATTTTACCCTAACCCTAATACATATACAAACCTTATCTACTTTCCCTTCTCTATTTCAGCACCACTTCACCTCTCTTCTTCAACCTTTCCCTTTTCCATTTCAGCACCACTTCACCCCTCTTCTCCAACCTCAGGTCCTCTCTTCACTTCCCTCTCCTCTGATCCCTTCTATGTTTCTTCTCAAAGTTTCATCTCTCTCTCGCCAGCACCACGACACCAGCTACCCATGCCGAACCTCATCTCCTCCACTCCGCCGGATTAAATCTCCTCTTCATCTCCTTGTGCTCTCCGGCGAGCACGAAAGGACGCCGCCGCCGCAAGTGTCGCCGGGTTTGATGACCTGCCGCCCTCTCGCCTTCTTCTCCTTGTGTTCTCCGTCGAGCACAAAGGGCTGGACTCGCTCGTGGAGTTGCATATATGCCGCCCTCTCCTTTTCTTCTCCATGCAAACTAGATCAGAAAATTTCATTTGTCTTTGTACTTGGTTTCATTTGGTTTATTTATGTACATGGTTTCATCTCAGAACCTTCAACGGTCTTATGAACTGGATCTGGAAATAAAGTTCTTCCCCTGTTAATATGAGGTGAAACAGTGTTGGGGATCTGAAAAAAAGCTCTTGCTGTGGACATGAGTTTTGCAAATTTGGAGTGCTAGGGATTTGTTGTATCGAAGATGAGAGAGAATGAATGAACCTTTTAAATAAATATATTTCTTGAAAAAATTAATACAATTTAAAGAATTAGTAAAATTTTAAGAAAGTAATGAAATTCAAAAACTTAAATAAGAATTAAAAAATAATTGGGAATTATTTTAAAAGCTAATAAGGGTAAAATAGTATTTCAATTGATGAGTAAACATAAATTTGAATGTAGAAGGGTATATTTGTCATTTCAAGTCTTTCTGTTAGTTTTTCCTCACAGTTGCAAGTTACCAAAACGTAGGGGTTGTTTTTGAACGTTACTAAACGTAAGGGTACTAAAGGTACGTTACCAATAGAAAAGGGTACAAAAAGCAATTATCCCTTAATATATGGATTGAAGTTTGACACTAAAGGTAATAAAAGAAACCACAAAATTCAAAATATCACTGCATTGTTCCACATGAATGATTGCTAAAAGCAAAAGAACTTATATTTATAGTGTTTAACAATCAACTATAAAACCTCACCCTTATCATCTTTCTCAATTCTTAGGTACTCAGATAATGCCAATACTAGATGTGGGCACCACTCAGCACAGCCACAATTTCACACAATCAAACTGAAACAAAGAATGGCTTCAAGTACGAAGAAAATTGCGGGTTTTCGATACCATCTGCTATTCAGGTTTTCAGGCAACTAGAAGGACAAATTGCAAAAAATGACACAGTATATACAATTGCAAAGCTACATGATATATGGGTTATAGCTGCTCACCATAACATTTTTCTTCCTCTCTACTAAATCATCATCTTTCTTCGTCTTCAGGGAAAATACAAGCTTTCGAAATTTTCTATCAGCCACTTTCACACACACACTGAGTGTCTGCAGAGATAAAGTTTATCAGTATCCCGATATGAAATGAACAATATTCTAATGCCAAATCAGTTTCATCAGACCTGACCAACTAATGATGAAAGGAATTTGGTTTTTTCTTCCTCGTAGATCTTCAGAAGATCTTCCAATCGCATATCTGGTGAAATTCCTCCCTCAAACTTTTGATCAACTTCAGGAGAAGGATTTGTCTTCGGAATATCATAACTTTGAATGATTCCTTCATTATCCCAGTACATTGATGGATCAAGACCATTGCTTCTCAACCATGACTCAAAAGGTACGAACTTCCATCTGGCAGTAACATTTTTGTATGGCAAATGTCCAATCAAAGGACCAAAAGATACCTGAAAATGACTCATAACTTAAGAACAATAGATATGAAAATTATATGTAAGCATGTTTGTAAAAAGTTTCTGGGGGTGAGCAACGGACAGTTTTTTACCAATTTAAAATCCGAAATTTGGTTTTCTGACCAAAAAAACACTTTTTTCCGGATAGAAACCGAAAATACAGAAGGAATTTTTTCCTTTCAAATGTTATAAATAAATATAATATAATATAATTATATGATAAATTGAAATCTTAAACAACATTTATCTCTAAGTCAAACAAGATTGGGGTTCAATAATTGAGCTTAACTTAAATTAAAATAAATGGGCTTGCCTAATATAATTTTAACGAACACGGGGTTTATGCGAAAGGCCCGATAATATTGAAATTCAAGCAAAACTTAGAGGGCAGTCGGTTCTCGGTTTTTTCGGCCAGTTTTCCGTCCCAAAAAAACGATCCAAAAACCGTCGATATTTTTTTATTTTTGGTACTTTCGAATTCGGATTGTCGGTTTTTTTCTGTTTGACGTTTTTTTGCTTACCCCTAAAAGAAACAGTATGCTACATCCATTTACACAGTAATCTTAAGTTTACTCACAACAAAACCTCTGGAGCTAGCTCTTATCAAATCCACTTCTTCCAATTTTCCCGTCTTAAGTAGTTCCTCTGCCCTGGTCCAATAAGCATCTTCCAGATCCTATAATTTTGAAAGTACCCACGACCATCATAATAAATTTGTCAAGTAATCTACTGATATAACTATATTTGTTTAACGGAAGCAAATCTGACCTTCGAAGGTGATCCCACATTGATATTCTCAAGCTCAACACCAACATTACTTCCATAACTTTCAACAGGATATGCAAAATCTGTGCCTGCTCTAGCAGATTTTGATGTTCCTCTTCCAAGTTGGTCAACTCTGTAACAAAGCAGCCTGTGCATTAAGCAGAGTAATAACAAAACAACTTAGATTCAGAATTAGAAAAAATAATTCCATACACCTTTTCGGTTTTCCCTGTAATGCAGCTTCCACGGAGATCTTCCTATCAGAATCTGAATTAACTGAACCTGTAGCAGTCTGCTCTCTAGGAACAATTTCCTCCTCGGAAGATCCAACATCAATATGCTCAACTTGCTTTACATCTAGCAATAGTACAACAAATAGCAACATGTTAACTTCAAAAAAGCTTACACTGTGGAAAAGGGCACTTCTATAATGTCAGATCATCACCTATGTTAGAGTCACTGTCCTTCTTTGCTAGCCGTGTTAACAAGCCATCTAAAGCACTCACTAATTTCCCAAAATCATCCTTTGTTGCACTTCCCATCTGACTAGATTCAAAAGTACTGATCTGGGCATTCTGCTCAACATTATCATTAACCTGGACTTCTGGAATCCCAGATTGCACACTTTTCCTTTCAAGTGATTCAGGCTTTTTTAAGAGTGTGAAATCACTTTGCTTCACCTCTGATTCTTCTTTTACCATCTCCAACTCCATATCATCCATCACTAGGTCTTTTGCACCGCTAGAAAGCTCTTGCTTCTTGTCAATATATTCAGGCTTCCTTAACAACATATCACTTTTATCAATATTTTCATTGGCAGTAATCTTTAGTTTCATATCATCCACAACTTTGGTCGTCGTGCCACCAGAACGGTCTTGATTCTTAGAATGATAATCATTAACCCCAGTAGGTTTGGGCTTCCTTAACAGCATTGCCTCATTCTTCTTCAATTCAATATCACTATTTTCACCAACAGTAACAGATCCGGGCTTCCTTAACAGCGTCATATCACTAAACCTCTCTGGTGACTGTGCATTACTGATATTCAGAGACAAATTTGGTTTGAACCTTAACTCTGACGACTTCTCTTCAACACCTTCCTTAGACGTTGTTGGCTTTCTCAAAATAACATCAGGGACAGTACTTCTCTTCACATCAACTGCAGGTTTCCGATTTGGTAGGTTTGGCTTCCTTGTGTCCACAACATTTGGCTTAATACTTGATTCAAACTTGACTCCTTTCTTCGGAACTGGCCTAACCAAATTCAATCCGCCCACTTTGCTCACTACCCGCCTCTGCTGGACTTCGCCGGAGGGCTTCTCCCAATCAAGAGGAATCACCTCAACATCTGGTAACTTACCCTTATTCCTATAAAAGGATTTCTCAAGTTCAAGAACACTAGCATTGGGGTCCAATCTTCTAGCTTTTATCTGAAGAACCAAAACAATAATCATGGAGTAGATCAATAATGTGTGGACTCACAAAACAAACAAAGGAGAATTTAGACCAAAAACACATCCCAATTGCACAAACAAAAATGTGCATATTACATATAAACTCATTTTCATCACAATAAATAAACTGAAACTCAATTCTAACATTTACTGAAACTAGTTCTCCATGTTGAAGAAGAATTCACACAAACCAGGGCGATTTTATTCATTCCCCAATTCTCTCGCAACCAAACACTAGTCAAAAGGCATATTGCATGAGAGAGACCTTGGCTAGGGTTAGTCTGGGGTCTTCTTTCATCATCCTGCCGAACTTGATCTCCATCTCCTCCCATTCGCTGAACTCGGGTTCTTGATTGGAGGCGAACACTAGAAACTTGTGTGTCCGACGAAAAGCAACGCTTCTCGTTCGTGTTGCGAGCGAAAACGAAGGCAAGCGAATGGTAGCGTTAACGGAGAGAGCGGAGGTAGAGGCGGAGGTGGTGACGGCAGCAGCGGCTAGAGAGAAACCTTCCATGTCGGGAGCAGTAAGCTCATCAGATGCTACCCATTACCATGGTTAGATTTGGAGCTCAGCAGTCCGTTTATTTTTTACCGTTTGCTCCTGGGGAGGACTTTATCCCTATCTCACGTGCCATCCACGTGCTCTCAACTCTCTGAGAAACCGTACCTGCTGCTATGCTACGGCGGCGTATTGCTTCATTTTTCTATTCTCCCTAAAGATGTTAAGAATTAAAATTTGGCGCCATTTTCCTCCGATTTATCACAAAGCTCCATTTGTGTATTTTCCTTAAATAATCTGAATTCATTTTAGAGAGGAGAAAATACACTAAACTTAAATACTTAATGTGAGTGGATGTTTTCAATTCATTAGACTGTAATTTTTGAGGGTTAGAATAGATAAATAGTCAAAAGTCTTTTATTCAGAAAAGATAACTCATTTTGTCCCGTACTCAGAAAGTTCATTTAGGGTATGCCACGTATAATGATAAAATGTATAAAAAAAATCAAATTTGGTTTAAGAAGTGTTGGAATTTGATCGGTTTATCAAATGACATAACTTTCTCATACGAGTTTCAATTTGGGCTCGTAATATGTCAAATCGAATGAAATTTAGATATCTATAATTTTTATGAAAAAATTTCATCTATAAAATACAATACATGAACCCATATAAGTCGTGCAAGTCGAACGATCAATCATACATTGTTTGGTCCGCCATGGACAGAGCACTCTATAAAAAACATATAATCAGTCATACGACGTATATGATAACATAAATAATATAATATGAGACATGATTTCTTTTAAAAATGAGTCAAACTACTTCATTGACACTAACTATAAATATTTATAAATGCATATCATTGTACTGTTATGTCTTACATCTAGCTTTTTCAAATACAATGTACAAAAAATTGTGAATAAGATTTTTGAAAAGTGTAATAGACATTTGGAGGGTAAAAAGAGCGTTTTCAAGTAAAATAAGGTTATACACGCAGCAGATTTTCAAATGACCATAACTTCTTCATACGAACTCCGATTTAGGCCCGTAAAATATCAAATCGAAGATATCTGAAAGCTCTACAACTATATACAATTTTCTTGGGGCAGGGTATGCCATGGCATACCCTAAACCCCCCTAAATCCGCCTCTTCCCGTACTTTTTATGTATAATTGTATATGATCGAAACAAAATCATTAGATATGAGATAAGATAATAGAATTAAAAAACAGTGGAGAAATCTTTTAGAAATCATCCATTATCATAGATATAGTAAAAAAGTTATCATCTTCATCATTTTATAAATGAACTTACGAAATGTAATTGACTTGTTGTGGTGGGAGCTTTTTTCTTGAGAAATTGGCATTGTATTACTACAACAGAAATAGGCGTAAATCGCCGATCTAGAATATGAGTGACTAAATTGGCTTATCTTCAAACAAATTCCAAACAAAAGTCCCGTAAATCTTTCAGCTAGATTCTACATTCCTCACTAGGGGCTTCCAAAGGAGAAATCATCTTAGTAGTACTGTTGATCGCCTGGACCACTCCAAGACATCCTGATTCTAGCACACCCACCCCCCACTAATCTCATGAATCCAAGCTATTGTTGCATCAATGCTTAAGACTTCAATTATTTTCAGAAACCCGAGCACCATTAAACAACACACAACGTGCTGTTTTGGCTACACCATTCATTCCCTTACAAACCATACAACCCCGCCTCTTCTCACGTCCAAAACCCCTCCATATACATTTACTTCCACCTCCCCCTCACTCGGTTTTGACCATTTTCGGTCCCTCTCCATACAACTCCCTGTTGCCCTCTCTCCTCGCCCTTGAGCTTCCGTTTAGTCACGAAGAAGTTGAGTTGTTGTTGCCCAAATATCCTCCACCGTTTTTCTCCTCTATTGCTAGACTCTATTATTTCTTAAACACTACAATTCCCACCATAGGACTGCCACTTGTTCCAGTCAGCCCTCTCCCGTCGTGCCCCAACAATTTAGCAATCACCCTTCATATCCATGTAATTGTCCAATGTTCTCTAACACCCTCTTTCTCCCATATGATATTGGCCTCAATACATTTCAAAATGATATGGTGCTCTGTTTTAACCACCGCACAAGCCACACAACTCCCTTGTATCGGCACGAACCTACCTTTGAGATTGATATTCGTGGGTAGCGTCCCTGAAAATATCCTCCACATTAAATGTTTCACATTATGCAGTGTTTTTAGAACTCATACCTTCTTCCAAAAGTCGTCCCTATCTTCAGGATTCCATCGACCATTCCTTCTCTGAATTAATTTGTAGATGTCACACACTTAGTACTGATCGTCCCTATTTCCCCACTAGTACCACTCCCCCTCCCGATGTGAACGGGAAATAGGCATCGCCAAAATGGCCTCTGCTATTTTGGTTGGAAAATGTGCTTAAACCAAGTCATGGTTCTATCTCCTGCCTCCCTCCCCCATCAACTGAGAACTTGTCCACTCCCTCAACCTCTAAGATTTTACTGTCCTTTAAAGGCAGCCAGTTTTGATCTAGGACTAGAAAATTAGCTCCTCCCCCCACTTGACACATAGCCCCCTTTCGGATTATGTCATGTCCTATCACCAAACTGGTCCACACATAACTATAACCTGCTTTGGTCTCAACTACTAAAAAATTCTTTGTTGGATAATATTTAGCTATTAAGACTCAAGCCACCAAACTGTTTGGGTATTGTAGTAACTTTCAACCTTGTTTCGCCAAGAGGGCTAGATAGATTTCATGTAAGTGTTTGAAATCCAGGCCTCCTTATAATCTGTGATCGCATATAGTCTCTCATCTCTTTCATTTGATTCCTTTCCCTGTCCTTTCATCATGACTCCACCGGTATGTATTCATTAAAATCTCAATCTCTTGAATCAACCTCTATGGCAACAGATAAACACCCATCGTGTAAGTTTGCAATGCATGGATCACCGTTTTTACTAACACTTCTTTATTGAGTAGCAATTCATCCCAACCTTGTAGTCGTTTAATTATCCCTTACTTGACAAATACAAGACTTATGTATCTATTACGATGTAAGATCGATGGCAATCCCAAGTATGTTTTCTTGCCTATAACTTCCTTCATCCTCAACATGGTCAAGATTTTCTATTTAATACAGTCCCTGTATTCGGACTAAACATAACTGACTATTTCTCAAAATTAATCCTCTGATCGGACGCCATTTCATGTTTTCCTAGCAACATTCCTTCATCTCCTCCGTTTCTTTAGAGAAGAAAAGTTTGTCATCTACAAAAAACAAATGTGAGACATGTGGAGCTGTACAGGTTATCCAAACACCCTTGATTTGGCCTTGGACCTCCTCATTCGCAATCAATCTGGATAAACCTTCCGTACAAATTAAGAATATGTAAGGTGATGGTGGATCACCTTGCCTTCTCCCTCTTTTTTGGTCACCAGAAGGCCTATTTTGTGCCCCTCCACTACAACCCATGAACTCGTAGTCTTGACACAATTCATAATCAAGTTTACCCACCACTCTAAGAAATCCAGCCTTAACATAACCCCTTCTAGAAGTCCTCATTCCACTCGGATATAAACTTTTCTCATGTCTACTTTTATGGTCATACTCTTATTGCTATCTTGTATTTCAGACCTCAAATGATGTATGATCTCCCCTAGTAATTTTATATTGTTTGTTAAGTGTTTCGTTTCCATAAATACATTCTAAGATTCATATATGACTTGCTCAGTAAACTTTTCATTCTATTGATGATCCCAATCGGGACCACTTTGCAAAACAAATTACACAACACGATTGACCTGAATTCATTCACCTTCTCTAGCATCCCTTTCTCTAGGCTTAACACTACATTAGTATCACTAAGAGCATTTGGAGTTGTACTTGTCTGGAACACCTCTTGTATTAGTGTCACAACCTCCTGTCCTACGATCCCCCAATAATGTTGATAGAAACTAAGATTAAATCTGTCTGGTTCTCACTATTTTAGAGGTTCCGTATTAAAAATTGCTCTCTTAACTTCATCATATCCAACCAACCTCCTCAACTCTACATTTTCTTCATTCGTTATGGTTTGCAGTACAAGGTCGTAAATGTCTTCACTGTCCATCCCTTGCGATCTAAAGAAATCCGTGAAGTACCTCTCTACCACTCCCTCAAGCCTCATCCCCCGTTTCACAAACATCCCATCTTCACCCCTTGGTCTCGTAATTTTATTGCGCCGCCTTCTAGTCGTGGCCTTTACATGAAAAATCGGGTCTGCACATCCCCGCCATTTAGCCAAAACTGTTTCGCCCTTTGTCTCCATTTCAAAATTTTAATTCAAAGTATCTCATATGTTGGGTTCGCAATTGCTGAATGCGAGCCCCTCAACCTTCATCCCACGGCCTAACAAGTCTGTCCATTTCTGCTTCGTAAGCTCTAATTTGATTGTGTAACTGTTTATAATGCGTCTGAGTCCACTTGCCCATTTCTATTTCATGCCCCTTTTCTTGGATCGACTTATCCCTGCGGTTCCTCCAGATGTTCATCCGAAGTTGTTCACACCCCACATCCCGAGTCCAGCCTTGATCAAATCTATAGCTTCTCGGCATTTCTGTATCTTCTATATGGTTTCAAAATAATATATAAAGTGGACATTAAATGTATCTGTATTCGTATCGTATCTTCTTTTCTTTGAACATGTATCGTATCTTTTTTTTGAAATGGTGCATCGTATCTTCTAGAGCTTGTTTGTTTGTGATGTATTTGTCTTTTTTTTTTTGAATTGGTGTATCGTATCTTCTAGAGCTTGTTTGTTTGTGATGTATTTGACATTTTTGTCACCAACATATCCGTTCCATTGATTATATGATTTCAGATTATTTGACAAGCAAGGAAAATTAATAATAATGATATAATCTTACCACAATGACAGCGAATACAAGAACATAAATTAAAACCACGTGGATGGATTAGAATTATATTTGTGTCAATTCTTTTCTTATTCTTTGAACTTGAAGGGTCAAAAACAGACTATATTTGACTTGTGTTAATAAATTGCAATGGGAAGAGCAAGGGTTTTTTTTCCGGTTGTTTTTTTGAAACAAGAGGAACAGTATTATATTATACCAAATAAAAGGTTACAGTAGAGTCTAACGGTCCTGGAAACCAGATTTTTGTCTGGACCTCTTGTAGGCAACCCAGCGCTCATGGTTCCATAGAAAATATTACGTATAATCACCGTAGATACAAACTGAGGACATCCTCTTTCACAATATTTCAACTTATTGATCCTACAAACGAAACCAAAACAACAACAAAATAGTCATCTAAAACAATACTCGTAAATCAGAATTGAAACTAAAATTGACTTCAATCTAAAACATAAAAGGCGACCTGCTTCCTTTCTCCTCCCAGGACGGCCGAGCAACGTTAGTCCCGAATCATGATAGGTAGTTCCCGGATCCCAATTCCACTGATGCTTCAAAACCTTCTTTAAGTGGATAGACTGTGGAGGTAGGTTTGTGAATACCCCGGAGGGTTCAGTTTTACCTGAAAATTCAACCGTCTCCAAGCGGATACACTATGGAGATCGGTACGGAAAACCCCCGAAGGGTGGAATATGAACCGAAGATGCAGCATAGTCTTTTCGATTCTGTGTTACCTCGGTGGGTGATGGGATAAACCACCAACCGCACACCTGATTGAAGCGTAGATCCGGCAACGGTGGAGAAGCACGACTATGACGGCGGCGACAAAACGAGGGTGGTGAGAAAGCACACAGGTGAGGCCGATCGTTGAGAGAGGGGCTCAAGAAAAAACGGAAGAGGAACAGGGATCTCCATCGACAATCTCTATGACCGAAACCATGGAGGCCGATGATGGTTGTTAAGAGTTGTTTCGATGAAATTTATTCATTTTGTTAATTCACATATGTACTGTACCATCGACCGTGTAGAGTTTTTGCTTCCATTAATAAAATCTTTCAACAATCATAGTATAATCTATGCCCAAAAAAGACAAGAAATATATACATACTATATAACTTTTACTATGAACGGTTGGAACATTTAATACGTGAAATGTGGCGAAGACACATATATAGATAAATTATAAAAACATAGAATGTATACATAAATATGTGTTGTAGTGTGATCCAAATGTAAAATCGTTAATGGATTTATTGTATGGTTTTCCATGTGAACTAAAATATAGAAATAAAAAATGGTTTTAGATTGGTAAAATAAATTAAAATTAACTTTTAAAAAACCAAATTATTTGAATCTCCTACCAAAAAAAAGTAATTTGGTCTAACTCTCTCGATACTTGAGACTAAACCCTAGCCTAACTCATCTCTATGATTATGGCTTCTAACTCTTCTGTTTTCATCGCCGACACGCTCCTTACTGTTGTTGTTGCTCATGTCGGTCTGATTATGCCGTCATCTATGCAGTCTTCGCCCTTAAAGATTGTGTCTACAGCAAACCCTTCAGCTTCAAATTCTCGACGAAGGAGGAAACTGAAGCACACCATTCCCACACCACCGTTGTTGTCTGCAACTCCCTTCATGTTGATCACTCATACTCCTCTTACCGCCTCGTCTTTGGGCATGGTTCCCTTCTCCGTTGGGGCCTCTCACCTGCTGCCATAGACAAAGCCGCGTCGAGGACGCCCGATGAAACCTAGGGCGGAGGTTTCAACCCCACGTACCTCACCGCCGCCCACGGCTCCCCCACCCACGACTGTTGTTGATTCTCAGTCCACCGTCCCAGATACTCCATCGTTTTCCCTTTTTCCCCCGCTTCGACGGGACCTAGTAAAATGAAAGGCACCGATGACGGACTCGGTCGTTGATGCTCCTCGGGAGGCACTGGTGGCGACCCTCCCTCAAACTGCGGCGAAGGCTCTAGGTCTAGGCCGTTATCTCCCCTAATTGGGACAGAATCCCTTTGATTCCGGCCTGGCTTACTGTCCCGTAAGGCATGGCTCGTGGCCGGAAAACTCTCATGTCGTTGAAAGAACCTCTGTCTCCTCCTCCTGCAGATGACCTGGACCTACAGGCCTCGATGGTGGCTCTCCAAGATGGTGTCTCTTCGTGTTCCATTGAGGACAACGAGGAAATCAAGGTAGTTGTCCCTTATTCTCCGACTAACTCTGTAGTTATCGCCCGACAACAATGGGGAATGGCGGGGCAATTGTGGTCGGACAAGGCACCGTGGAAGAAGACGCTCCTACGAATCATCACCACCGCCTAGGGCAGAGCGGCGGATGGCTTGGTCGTCAAGGAACTAGGCCTGGTTCTATTTGGGTTCTATTTCTGGACGAAGGAGGCTAGGGCTTGGGTTAGGGCCAATAAGCCCTAATGCTTTAATGGGCGCCCACTGCTATTGGGAGACCTCAGCCCTTGTGTTCGGGATTCCCCGTGTTGGACCGCATTCAGTTATGGGTTCACATTTTAGGCATGCCCCCTTGGTCCGAACAAAGGCGACGGGCCAAACGATTGGGGATACCTTGCGTGCCTGTGTGGACGTGTCGGGCAATCAATGGGGAATGTGCTGGGGAGGTACAATACGGATACGGTACTGGCATCTTATTGACCGACCTCTCAAATGGGGACTGATGCTTCGGTTTAGGGATTTCCCGGACCCTGTCAGGTTTGAGCTTACTTATTCCAAGCTTCCAAGTTTCTACTACAATTATGGGCGAATAGGGCATATCTTGCGGGATTACAAGCTGGAGGTCCGAGGTAATCTGAAGTTTGGGACCTCTCTCTTGGCGTACCAAATGGGCAAGCAGGGTAGGTCGTACGCTACAGACTAGGAGTAGCCAAAGTTGGCAGCACCCCCTGGCTTTGGATGGATTTCCCCAAGCAGTGTACCTAAGGTCACTCGTCTCTCGGGAGGCCCCCGCGGGTTTCCCCTAGCTCTGTATCTAATCCTATAGGGTCTCGGGGCAATGCCAATCCCGGGACAGTCGATCTGGGTTGGAAGAACTTGGTGCCCGGCCAGCTCTCTGGTAGCCAGGACACTGAAGTTCCAGCGCCTATTTCTAGGGGTGCTGAATTTCCAACGTCCATGTCTAGTGGGCATGAAGACATTGGAGTTTCCTCTATTGGCGGAGTCAAGCGGACTACTGCAGATGCACCCAGGGACGATCAAGCTAGGGCTGGCAAGCAGCCTCGCCAGGAGGAATGTTAGGCACTCGAGGCCTTAGAGACCGGTTTTGGAGGGGTTCATGGTATAAGCCTTACCTCCTTTTTACTGATGCAGTTCTGGTCTATGGGTTGGGTCGAGACTTCCAAGTACCATTTTCTCACCCCCCACCACTCATTCATGCCTTTATGGCATCTCAGAGACTGCTACTGCCGGTCTCCTTAGTATTTTCAAAACCGTCTATGACAGTTATATTTCTCAAAAGAACTGCATACAATATGTTATTTGTTTGTTCTTCTCTAGTGTTCACGGAGTCTATTCATTGATGCACGCCTATGTTATAATTTCCGATTCATAAAATTTCACCTTTTTAGTCAAAAAAATAATAATTTGGCCTTTAGGACTCTTCTCTCTCTCTCTCTCTCTCTCTCTCTCTCTCTCTCTCTCTCTCTCTCTCTCTCTCTCTCTCTTATAGTCACTCACCGTCCAGATCCATCTCGTTAGTTTTCACCAACGTCATTGCTCCACCTGTCGTCATGGCCCCCACGCCACTAACATGAGAAAGCTGCCCAAACAACACCCGACCACGTGCGATCCTACGTGGACCACAAAGCTGCTCCCCATATGCCCATATCGGTGGGAGTGCCTCGATACATGCCACCGACACCAAGCCAGGAGCAGATCAAGCCTCTACAATAGAATAAGAAGGCCAAATCATTCGATCCCCCTCTGACCGCTCTCTCTTCCATCCCTGAACCCAACCCGTGACCACCATCCATGGCGAGCCACATCCAACGTTCCTCAATCGATTGCGAACCTGGCGCTAGTGATGCCACCCACGGGACTCGCCATCTCCACGACTGCCAGCTAATTTAGAGTCACGACGTTGGGGCTACTACCTAAAACCCCCTCTCATCCACAGGGGATGATGCTACATCCCCATGCCTCCATGCTTCTGGTCCCGGTGGACCTTTTACCTGGAATGACGTTGGCGACCGCGACCAATGGTAACCCTTTGAGGACAAACTTAGACTAGGAGCCAGATAATGGCGCTAATCAAGGAGTCTAGACACACCCCGAGCCAATCCCACTAAGCGGCCATCTAGGTCGGTATCTAGAACCTATATGATGGATCGTCCCCCAATTGAGTCCCTCCTCGCACTCCAGGAGAGTTTCGATAGCCTCCAAATGGAGGAGGAAGAAGATGTCATCATCAATGTCTCGGGGAACCTAAAGGCCGATCGCATCTGAGCACATACACAGTTTGGCCTGACTGGAAGGTTATTCACTAGACGTCATTATGACCAGGGAATCATGGAAGGCGTCATGAATAGGGCCTAGCACCACAATGGCTTTGTTATCAAAGATGTTGGCTGGGGCATCTCGAGGTTCTACTTCACGTCCCAAGCCAAAAAAAAAGAATCAAGCACGGAGAGCCATGGTCGTTCAAATAGGCACCACTGATCTTGGAAGACCATAAACCAAGGATAAACCCAACCTGTAAAACCCATTTCGTTTAAAAGAGTATTATTTTGCAAACTGAAACTTGGGGGTTGTTTTTGCAACGAGTTTTTGGAAAAGAAAAAAAATCAAAAAAAGAGGAAAGGGCTGACTGGATCAGCTGGAGATTGGGACAGCTCAGGCCTAATGTTGTTGACACATGCCTAGTTCGCAAGCCCGTCAGTCAGATTCTCGGCCCGGTCCAGCAACACTCCCTTATAACCCTGCAAAACCCTAATCCCCAGTACTGTTCATCCTCCTCTCTCGTTCGGTCTCGCGTACCAGAGACGCCGCGCCACCGTCACACCCCGTCCCGAGTTCGTCGTCGGAGTTCTTCGTCTCCCTCCACCTCTTCTTCACCTTCTACTTCGAACCCGAGCCACAGAAAACCCGTTCCCCTCCCTCTCCGTTTCGATTCGCGTCAGACACCGTCGAAACCAGCGTCGCCGTGCAAAACCCGTGTGGATTCGACGTCGGTGAGTCGTACCTCACCAGATCTACCTCTTCCCCCTTCTTCTCGCTGAGATTCGAGAGCTCTGGGCTCGTTTGGGGTCGGGCAAGGTCAGAGAGCATCGCCGGAACTCTCCGAGTTCCAGATCTGCGACTCACGTCGCCGGCGAGCCTGATGGCCGTCAGATCTGGCCGGGAGGGTTCGGTCTCGCCCCAACCTTCTTCTTCCTTGAGTTCCCGAGCTGCTAGTGCCCCACTGTCGTCAAAACCGTCACCACAGCCGACGCCTTCTCCGGAGTCTGCCGGAACCCTAGCCTCGGCCGTCAGCGTTCCCAACTCAGACCGACCTAGTTCGAGCACTAGGGCTCGGGACTGAGACTCGTTTGGGCTCTGGTCTGAACTGGGTTTCGGCCTCGGGCCCGGATCTGGTTCGGGCCTCAGCCAAGACTGACTCTGGGTTCGAGCCCGGACTTGACTCGGATCCGGGTCTGGGTCGGACACGGGTCGGGTCGGTTCGGATCCGGGTTCGGACCCGGGTTGGGCCGGATCCGGGTCGGCAGAAAGTATTAATTAATTTAATAATTATTTGACTTAAAACTTGATTACTTTAAAGACGTTGGATTGTTCGAGGACCTTGGATCAAGACTGATTGGGACTTTTAAATTGTTAAACTCAGATTTGGATTTCGGGGACTTCGCCTTGGAAGACGGTGTTGGCCCGGTCGTCCGCAGCTAGAAGACGCCGCCTTGTCACCATCTCAAGGTAGGGAAAGTATCGAACCCCTCCTTAACCGGAACGAACTAGTATGCATGACTAGGGTTGTTAATAACCGGAACGTCTTAGTGACACATAGGTAAGACTGTTATATTATTAGTCTAATTGGACGAGTTTTGAGAATACTGGGAAAGAACATGTTTTGATATCCGTTTAACTTTCTTGTACTTTCTGGGAAATTGTTGTGCTGATAGACGGGCTATGTCTAGGTCCTAGAGTTGTTGCTGTATGTTTATTCGCTGTGTGGGAGTCTAATTAGCGTCATAATCGCTGTGTGAGAATCTAAATAATATTATAACCGTTGTGTAAATGTCTAAATAGAATTATCACCGATGTTGCTTGATGTGGTTGTGTGGGCAAGTGTGCCATGTGTGACTGTGTGAACCCTTGTTTGTGAAATGACCGGGTGAGTGATAGACCGGGTGTATGCTAAGATGGTTCGGCTGGTATACCGAGACCATCAGTGAGTGTGCTGTGTGCGAAACCCTATGTGTGTTTAAGAGACGGCGTAGCCGGATGGATAATCATATCGAGACCAAGGATGGCGTGTTCAGATGACTCATAATCCGGGATGGGATTGATCGAGGAGTGTGCCGGTTTTATTTTTACGTTGAGTAGAGCCCTTCATCTGTGTGAGGAGGAAGATATCGTGACTGACGCTGTGTGTTCCAGTGCGATATAAGCGGCTGTGTGCAAATCGATGGAGTTACAGTTCGGTACATTTGAGAGTAGCGCCCTTCATCTGTGTGAGGAGGAAGATATCGTGACTGACGCTGTGTGTTCCGGTGCGATATAATCGGCTGTGTGCAAATCGATGGAGTTGACTCCCGCAATTTACGATATCTGTGTGCGTTTCGTCCGGACCCTTCCCCGTTGTTTTATGTGTGCCGTCCTATGGACTCTATGTGTGTTCTGCTGTGTGCCTTTCTCTCTGGTTTGTCTGTGTGTATTACAAGGAGTTTTATATTGTGTGGTTGGGCTGGTAAGGGTTTACCTAGAGACAACTTGTTGGATCTTCTTCCTAGTTTACCCTAAGTACCGATTTTACCGTGAGGTTAAAAGGTGTGTTTGGATTCCTTTTACTTTTCCTATTGAGCATAAGCTCATCCCTCCTGTCGTTGTGGTGTTTCAGGTGTTGCGCGGGAGCAGTACTAGCCGAACTCTCGGAGCTTGGGAGCTGCCGAGGGTGTAGCTAGGTTTAGAGACGTACATCTTTTTGGTTTATGTTGGACTTTGTATTTTACTAATTGAGCTGTGACTCTTCACTTTCGGAAGTTTATATTCTTTTTGGAACTTTATTTATCTTTATTTCTCTTGTTTTACTGTAAATCTTTAGTCGCGTCTCGAATTCGGTCAAAGACCGGATTTGGGGCGTGACACAACCACCCTTCCATTCCCGCGTCTCCAACTCTGGGCTCTAATATTTGACCTACCATGGTACAACATTACAATAGAAACATGTCGTCAATTGGGGGACTCATTGGGTGACTCTGTGGATGTCCGGACAGATAAAGCCAGAATGGAATGGGGAGTCACCTTGCGGGTATTGTTTTGGAAGGACCTGGCCACACTTTTGATCCGTAAGGCTCACATAATAGTCTTGGGCCATGAGACGGAAACCCTCGTCCGGCTTCAATATGCTCGCCTCCCGGACTTCTCTATATACTATGGTTGTATAGGCCATGACGAGATCAAATTAAGTCGTAGGGACCCCACCCAACTACCAGGGCCACCTCGTTTTGACTTTTCTTTTATGGCTTTGGCAGTCCCCCATATCAAGGTCAGGATCTGAAGGTACTAGTCAGACCATATTTTGGACAAACAGAGGACTCGGACAAGACCTTTGGTGGGGAATGTAGCTACCCCATTGACCCTCACAACACCGAGGCCAAGGGTACCGCCAGACTTTGCTCCCCATAGCCTTACCAGCCCCATAATGGATGAAATACCTCCTACTTAAGACCACGGCACACACTTGGAGCAAGTTGATCGTGCCCACTCCTCCCAACTTATCCCACCTTGACCCCCAATAATTAGAACGTAGCGTGGCAGGATCGACATACCATCTTGTGCCTAAGTAGGAAATATTCTTATTGGTAAGGGAGAAGTTCAAGCTCCTATATCCACCATTGAGGCCCCGACCACCCGTCAAACACGAAAAGGGGCCAAAAAGTTCATCATTCAACATAAGAGAGGCTGGCGACATCGTCGACTTCAGAGAAGATAAGCTTGGATGCACCCACACCGGCTAAGGTACAAGCCGCCTTGGAGCAAGAGGAAGCAAGGTTTTCCAAGAAACCTTGCCAATGAAAATGAGTGCCCCCCTATGCAACATGATGTGTGTGGGGACGCACATTCGCCCTTCCAAGTTCGGTGTAAATCTGACGCCCTGGTTCCACCATTTTTTGTTGTTCTCCTTAGACGCTCGTGTCTCCTTCAACCGCCCCTGATCAACTACCACAAGCATTTTCAGGTCGAGTCAGGAAATGTGCTGCTACTCTTTAATACCGCCCCACAAGCAGGAGATCATCTCCTAATTTTGTCCCTGGTTTAGCCGGGTACTTCTTTATAGGGTTAGTGTTCATTACCGATAGGTTGGAACATAGTATCAACCTTTTATGTCTTGCTTATCCTCGTATGAATTTATCTATATTCTATTAATAAAAGGTTCCACCTATGCTTAACAAATAAAATAAAACCTCTCCGGAGGTGAAAGAGGAGTATAGACTGATCTAACTACAGACCACAAAAACCTAAAGAAGGACACAACCAACTATAAGAGTAGAAACAACAACAGGCACCCAGGAGGGGAAGAACAAGACTACTATTACAAGGAAGAATAACCGAACAACCAAATACAACAACAGACTCGAGCACTGACATTAAAGCTCAGCCTTCGAACAATCCCAATAAGGGTAAAACCAAGGGCTCAATACCCAAATTTTACAACCATTAAGCACAAAACAAATAACATATAAAAAGATATATTATTTTGCAACCATGAAGCTCACGGATCAAAGGGTCTACTACCCAGATTTTTCAACCGATAAACCTAGAAAGACAGTCAACCACCTCATAGAACACCCATAACCTTACATGTACTTGAAGAAAACATTGAATCTCATCGGAGCCCCAACTTAGAGAGTTCCAATACTCCGATATGTCAGCGGTCAACACCACTGAATGGTAGACATAGACCGGTGGCCAAAATCTCTGATACTCAAAAACCAAATAAACATAAACACCTCGATTTCCACATAGAGGCCCAAAGACCAAAAACAACCCGCTAGAGTCCAACACCTAAATTAACTGACGGCTCCCCACTAACAATGAGCAGGATAAAAGAGAAAATCGAAACGAGTATAAATCTAGGGTATGAACAGTTCTCCATAAGAAATGGATAAAAAATGGTGAAACGAAATCCTTACCATCCGTAAAGATGACGGGCCCAGATCCATAATGAATCAAAGACCTGACAGGTCGAGAAACGCTTCCCATGGAAGAACTGGAACTAGTCGCTGGAGAAGGAGTAGCTACGAATCCAACTCTAGCTAAGACCCGATATCACCATTGTCCGGAGACCAGAGCACCTAACCCATCAACAGGTGAAGGAGATAAAATGTTGGGGGCCAACACCCGAGCAACCAGCAAACATCAAAACCTCAACTAAGTCGTAGCTAGTCGGCCACAATGAGCTCCAGCGACTGGAATAAGGTCCCAGAGCAAGGAAGAGGTCCCGAATAGGAGAGGGTACCTCACTACGGTCTTGACACGACCACGCTCAACGTATTCACTGGATTGCTAAATGGAGACCAACCACTATAGCCACCACGTGAGCCAAGGTCACTAGACCGATCAAAGTCCTACAAGCCAAACAGCGTCCCCCTGGAACTTCGCCTACCCACCACACCAGAAAGAGAAAGGGGAGAAGAAACATGTCATCGATACGGTAGTAACCACTGATGGTAGAACAGAGACAAGCCCACCTGTTCAGATCTGAGCTTCGATAGGAACAGATCGGAGGAGAAGCACACAAGAACATTATCTTAGGATCTACCACAGAACACCAGAAGAGACGATGCTGGAAGAGAACTCGAAACAAGGGTGAAGAGAGGCAAAGCCGAGAACAGATTCGACGACTAAACAACGACGGGAAAGAGGGGAGAAATGGGGGAGGAGAGGAAGAAGAGTTCTCCATCGGTCACGTCTATGGACAGAGACCATGGCTTCCCCGCCGGAGAGCAGAAGAGGAAGGGGATTTCTTTGCGACGGTTATGGTTAAGCTACCTCAATTGAGCGAAAAAGAAAGGAAACCCAATTCATCACCTGAAACCTCAAGTTGATACGTACAAATTATAAGTCACAACATTAAGTGAAATCTCTATTAAATTGTAATCAAACATGAAACAAAAAGTATTTAATATTACAATACAAGCTGAACATTAAACTACTGAAAAATACCACTTATCAATATTATAACTAAGGGTGGGCATTCGATTATTCGATCGAATATTAATGGTTTTTTAATCTAATCAAAATATCGATTATCAAATTATACGAACCTAATCGATTGTTTTCATTTCACTAAGCTATTCGAATTAACTAAAAAAATTCTATTCGATTCAATTATTAATCAAACTAATCGATTTTAGTTCTATGACTAAACATAATATAATATCTACACTTTATATACTTCTTATACAAAAACATCTTACACAAGTATTAGGTACCATTAATTTGTCTTAGGGGTTACTCTATGTCCTAACGCCGTACTACACTTAATTGTCAAATCCGCACCCAAACTTTGTAAAATTATCAAATAGTAACAAATTTAAAAACTGAATTATTAAAGACCAGTGAGGTAGGAGCTTTGGTGGCATGGGAAATTTGGTTAGCACGTAATAATGCGGTGTTCCAGAATGTTAGCTGGAGGTGGTCTTGGTAGTGGATAAGGTGTGTTCGCATTCTTATGGGGTGTTCAAGGCTTCAAAAGGAAAATATCTACTTTTCAACTTCGCGGAGTGGTCTCAATCTCCGTTGGCATGTTGCGTAGGTAAGAAGAAGATGGGGGGGTGCTTTTTGGGTGCAAGGTGTTGTTTTCTTGATTGTTGTCTCTTGAGCTGTGTTGTAGCTCCATTGGTTGTTTCTTGTTTTCTTGGATTAGGTTTTGTTGTATTTTATGGATTGTTCCTGTTGTTTCAACATGTTCCCTTCCTTCATGACCCACCTTGGGTAACAGAGAGCTTTATAAAACATCGGCGACAAAAAAATAAAAACCAACAACTACTGTTTAAATTGACGGTTTCCGTGAACAATGACTCACGTGTGTCTCACGTTACTCATTTTATAATGGAGCTTGGGCGAGCTGAGGTCACGAAGAGATGAAGTTCGAAGCTCGGACACAAAGAGATGAAGTTCGAAGAGCTGAGATGAAGAGATGAGGTCACGAAGAGATGAAGTTCGACCAAGTTAACACCCGAAGGAAGAACATATTTGAGGGAAAACTCGACTTTTCACTTGGTCAAGTTAACGTCCGTTTAAAATTAGAAACATTTGGTGTATTTAGATGTTTCACCGTTACTACATGGCAATTTCAGTTTTATAGGGTTAGGATTTAACAAGTTCTGAAAGTTGGGCGTTAGCACATGGAGTATCCCCTTTTTCTTATAAAAAAAATTCGTTAGTTTTGGTTTTCATATATGAAAAACAAATTCAATTGAGAGCTAACTAGACTAGTTTATGACATATTCAAGTTGTTTCAACAAATCTTAGTTCATTCTTCATCCCAAGTTAATGATATAAAATATTGTAACAATATTTTTTTTATACTTACACATATAATATGTGTAAATAAGTTTAAACGAACATAATGATATTTCGCTTATTTTGATTAATTCAATTATCCAGTTCTAATAATCGAAATCAAACCTAGTTTTTAAAATTAATCAAACTAACCTAGTCAAATAAACTGAATAATCAAAATAATAGCCATATTTTTTTCCGATTTGAATTTGGTTATTATTTTGATTATGACCAAATACTGTGTGTGGTTTTTATTTTGATTTTTTACCTAGACACGTATCTAAGTTATCAAATGCTTATTAAAAAAATGATACTCATCGAGAACCTTGGTATAATAAAGTATAAGTAAAGGTAAAAAAAATTCCTTACTGGAAAAAACTGCTCCTTTTTTTCTCTTGAGTTGGTGGTAGTCTCTAGGGTTTTTCAAGGAAACTAATATGTCGTTGTAGTCATTATCTCACAATCGGATGAGTATATCTCCCCCGCCTCTCTCCCTGACGGTATATCCTCTCCCACTCTCTCCTTCAACCCCTATTCCGTCCTCAGAGTCGTTACTTCAGTGGAAACACCTCCATTTCCAGACCCCATTTCCGCAGAGTTATGGTCCTTCCAAGACCGGATGAATGCAGTGTTGATCACCGGAGGCGAGGAGGACGATGATGTAGTTATCATGTTCATATTAAGCGCAGCCTCAGTCATAAATGACGCCCGATATCGTTTTGTGCTTACCAGTCGACTACTCTTTAAGAAGCGCTTCAATCTAAGGGCTATGTGTGGTCTTATGATGACGACATAGGACATCATCTTTTTCTTGCCCTCTCCGGAGACGATAGAGGGGAACCAAAATCTGGAACCTTGGACTTTCCTCACGCCCATGCCCCCTCACATGCAACCAGATTCTCTAATGTTTTCATTTTATGTGAATCGCGGTCTAACAATTCAACATTCCAGTGAAAGCCCAAACGTCTAGATGTGTACCATTATTGGGAACGCATTGGGATGAGAATCGCCTATGGGAGATTGATCCCGTTGTGGAGGATGAGAGGAATTTTTGTGACTCTGAACAGATATTGACGTCACACGACCACTCTGGCGCCAAATCTAACTAGGGTTCAAAGGGCACATAGAGCCGATTACAGTCCTGATGCAGTAAGAGAAACTGTCGGAGTTCTGCCTATGGTGTGGTCGTTTGGGTCATACAAGCCATGCCTGCGTGACGATCATTTTGGGGTAAAACGGGGGATTTAGTACAACCTCACCATTAAAGGTCTAATAGGGGTATTAGTGGAGGGATTTCTAAGGAATGATTGTGAAGCGATGCCCGCGATCCATTTGGAGAAGACGCCTTTGGATGACATGATAATCCTCCATCCACCTTCTCTGCATCCGCCACTTCCATCATTGATCCATTCAAACCTCGAGCCCTCCACAAACTACCTCTCAATGCTAGAGACCCTACCGGTCAACGAGCGTAAGAATCCGGTTGTACCATGAACCATTGTCATGTATAATACCCCAATTCCAGCTAAGGGCCTCGTCGGGTTTTCTCAGGCCCGAGAAGCAAGTGGTATGGGAATGGGGTGGTTGGAGGTGACCCCGAGAGTCACCTGTATCAATATCTTTTCCACCACATCCGACGCCCCATTCCACCTCTTTTGACACCCACACCGCTACCACCTTTAGCGTCATCAAAGATCTGGAGGGGGTTATGAAGGTCATATGCCGCCAGTATCGTAGAAAAGCGGAAAGGGGCTTCCTAGACCTCTCATCCCCTCTCGAACCACAACGTATGAAGAACATCAAGGACTTGACGTGGGAGAAGGTCTAGAGGGCCCATGTAGGAAAACCTTCGATGAAGAAGTAGAATTTTTGGTTTCGTGGACATCGACCCAGATATAGTGGGTAGCAAAGAGAGGAAGATCCTGAATCACTAGAGCGATCTGCCAAGAAGCCTCTCCATGGGCCACGAGTACCAGGGAATTAGAGTCAGATGAGGGTGGAAACCCATCAAGCCTTAGAAAGGGCCGATCCTTACAACTCGCCTTCCTCGGGTTGGGGTCACCCGTGATGCCCTAGTAGCTCAAGACAATCACCTAGTATGGTCTTTAGCTCCTTACATCTATTTAATCATATCTAATAGTTGTGCTAAACTATTGTATCCTATGTTTGCTAATAATATTTTGTTACTATCACTTTGAGTGTCGTACATCTATTTAAAGTAGGGTCACGCATTTGGCCTTAAGGACTTGACCCATGTGATTGTAATTGACTACTTCTATATGATAGGAAATTTTGGACCTTTTCAAAAAAAAGTATTGATATTAGTTTCTATATACATTTTTAAACGAATAAGTACAAACATAGGAAACAAATAGAACTGGGAAATATATACATAATACAGGACATTGAATATGTTTGTAATTATCTTTTTTATCAGCAAAGTATTATTGATGGCCCAATTCTTTGAAGTAAAGAAAGGGAGAAGAGTAAACTCTCAAGAGTAAATAAACAAAGACAACCCAAACAAGTCTAAACCCTATGCTTGCACCCCAAGCAAACTAACAAGATCCCAAGCACACACCCGAGCCCCAAAAAAACACAACAAACTAATCACAAATATCCCAAACCCCACAAACTCAAAATGATTAACTGAAACTAGTTTGGAACCTTCACATCTGAGAACAAAAACTGTTGCAGCAAATACCACACATAACAATACCTATGAAGACGCCATAGTAAGCCCCAAAGACCAATTGATATTGCCATATCCACCAAAATACACAGGTGATCTACTAAACATACCAAACAACCATTCTGCAAGAATAGTGAATGTTGAAACACTATGGGTCTGGTATCAGTAAAGAGACCAAAAGGCAGCAATTCAGATTCATTTTTAAGGGAAACATAATGGAAAAGTAATATCATTTATAAATCCCCTAGCATCACTCAGTCGTCGCCTTCGTGTACGTGACCCCGTCGGTGATGGCCATGGCTCCGACCTGGCTGTTGTCGGCGAGGAATCTCTTTCTCCTCCCTCTTATCCTTCTTCAAATCACCCTTTCCCTTTTTGCTTCGTCGTTTCTACCCCCCGCCTCTCTCCTCTGTTCTGGCCAGCTTTTGGGTTACGAATCTGGTGCTGTTCACTGTTTTCGGAGTAGATCTGATCGAATACAGTCTCTCCGTGTGTTTTATCACCTTGTCGGATCTAGGATGAACCTCTTCTCGAGCTTCTTCTTTGCTAGAACATGGGCCCTATAGACCTGACTGCGAGTTCTCTGTAGATCTGCTCTCTGCCCTTCTTCGTCTTGTACTTGTGACCGGAGAGCCCCTGTGGAAGGAGTTTTCTTTGTGGTGGCGGAACCTTTTCCAACCGGTCTAGAGTTAGTGGTTCCTTTGCCGGAACTACTCCGGGTTGACTTGGACAGTTTTTCCCTTCAAGCCACCTCATCTCCGGCAGGTTCGTGCTCGTGTCGTCGGAGCTCTACCTCTGTTTGGTGATTGTTGTTTTGGTGCCCTGGAGGGTCACTGTGTGTTTGGTATTTTTTTGGTGCCGCTGTGTTTTCCGATAACTCCTTTTGGCTCTTTTCGGTTTGGGTGTGTTTTAATTGTTTTATGCCCCTTAACAACTATTATTGGTGAGTCATGTTCTTCTCCTTATTTTCAAATTCTGATCAATCTTCTCGGTTTCCCTACTTTATGAGTAGGGGCTCGTCGGTATTTAGGTGATGGCCTCCAACGAGTTTTTTGGTCTATAGACCTGTGTTTGAAGATTGTCGGATTCAGTGATAGGGATTTAGAGTTTTTGGTAGTTTTTAACTGCTGGCCTATCTTTGTCGTATTCGGTGTTGGTCGTCGACGTGTCGTTGGCATTTATCTCTTTGAGTAGATGGACCTGATGAGATAGGGTGCTTCTCACTACTTTTAGCTTGTTTGAGGGTGCTATTGTTACAAGATGGTTCTTGAGGTGCTGCAGTCGGGAGCGTTGGTCGTTTGAGGTGCTTTACTTGGAGCTTCATGTTAGTTAAATCTAGGAATTAGACATGTTAGTGTTTCGGCTGTTCATGTTTGTAATGGTTAACCTCTGATTGGATTTATGTTTACTGATTGTTTGTATCTATCACTAAATCAATTTTTTGCAAAAAAAAACCCTAGAGAGAGAAGCTCTCGCTTCTCTCTACACCCTTCTCTTGCCGCGCCGCTTACCCTCTCACTCAGAGCTTTGGTTCCCGACGGTGACCATGGCTTCCGGCCATGGACATCGTCGGGTTCCACTCCCTCCTTCTCTTTCATACTCTCTCGCTTACCCCTCTCTTCCCCTCTTCCTTCAATTCTTCATCTTTCCTCCGCCTCTCCACCGCGCTCCCGACAGGCCTTGGCTGTAGATCTGGAAGTGGGAAGCACTTCGTCGTTAATTTTGAGGCGTTGGCTCCAGATCTACAACTCTTTCGGTCGGTGGTGACTCTTTTCTCCCCCTTTTATGGCCGCCGCTTGGTGTTCCCCATCCCGTTCTTCTCTCGTAACAGATCTGGAGTGGGAGGATTTTCATCATTGTTGATGGCCCTAGATCTGTTCGGGGGTTTCCGTCTTGGGGGCCTGTTGCGTTTTACCCCTTCCTTGCCTTGGATCTGCGACTTTTGTCTTCGGTGGTTCTCCCCTCACAGGTATCGTGTTGCTTGGTACCGGATCTCGGAGCTCGTGGACTCCCGCCCTCTTTTCCGTTGCCTTGCCGATGTTGCTTGGATCAGGTTCGTCGCTGGTGTTGACCGGACGGATTGTTTGAGTCGAAGGGCTCGTGTTGGTGCGGTTCCTCGAGCGTCTGGTTGCGAGTTTTTTGGGTAAGTTACTTCCCTCCTTCTCTTCCGGTTTCCATTTTTCCCTTAATCTCTAGTTTTTTTGTCTGTTATTCGCTGTCCTGGACTCATTTGTGGTCTAGGACACCACCGTTTAAAGGTGTTGGCCTGTGGTGATGGAGGATCCTTGGGTTCCCGGCGAAAACTAGGACAAAATTCTGGTGATTTGGCTTTTTCCAGTGGTGGCCCTATCACCACTGGATTAAGGTTGATAACTGGTGTTGGCCAGCAACCGATTGCTCTCCTATTTTGGGGGGATGATTGCTGGGAATTGGGGGAACCGGAGGGGATAGGGGTGTGAGACGTTCGTTTCTTTTCACGGTGGCTGAGGTTGGGGATTGGCTTGACAAGGTTTTTCTTCGTGTTTGGTTCTGCGCTCTTCTTGGTCGATTTGAGTTACGAGACTCGTTTTTGTTTTCTCTTCTGTTTCTGGTTTATGGTTCAGGCCTGGTTGGCCCTGTTGGGCTTTATTGTCGTTGTTTGGCCTTAGGTTGTTATAGGTTGGGCTTGACCCGTGTTTTTTTTGTTGCTGATTTCGTATTTGGTATTGAGACCTGTGTTGTTCAGGGGTTAGGTTATTGTTAGTCCCTCCTGGTTTTTTTGGTTGTACTTCAAAGTAGAATGTTTGGGGATATAGCCCTTGGTTTACCCATTTATTGGGTTAGGTTTTCTGGTTTGAGATGTCGTGTAGGCATTCTCTTTGTTGTTGTTGTAAGTTGTACCTGAGGGTTTACCCTTGGCCTCGCTTTTCACTTTGAAAACTTGGTTTTTATAAAACAAAAAATTGCTGATAAAAAAAAACTGATTGTTTGTATCTAGTTCTGAGACCTATTTCGATTTTATTCCCTCTGTTGGGAATCCTTTGTTTTGAGACTGTATCTATATGAATAGAGCTCTTGACTCTGACCTCCCTGCAGGACAAAGGAACCAAAGCTGTGCAAGCAACCACAACAAATAGCAAAAATATGAAGAAACCAATAACACCTAACTGAAGAACTACCCACACAGCCTACAACAGCCTTAAAACCTCTCAGATGCGGTCGTATAAGTGGTGATATGAATCTGATTGCATCTTTCACATGCGGGATCATAAAAATTTTGCCGGGCGTGGAGCAGAGATAATATATTAACATAAAGGCATCATGTTAATCCAATCCACCTAATAATCGGTATGTACCAACATGCTTATGATCATAAAAAAAATCACCAGTCTGTAAGATTACCTAATACTGATATCGTATTGTCATAAATCCCCAGTTGCATGTGATTTATATATTTCTTTAACACGGAGGTAGCTAGAAAGTACAGGAAAAGAGATTGATTCAAGCAGATTTTTTGGGTATTAAAATATGTTAAAAAAAATTACTTTCTGGTAGTGGAACTTGATGCTTTTTGTCTCCCCAACTAAGTTCTTTAATTAACCTCCTCAAAGCATCATGAGAAAACAAAACCTTAGATCACAACTCAAAAGTAACAACAAATGAACAAAAACAACATTTGTATTTCTATAAGGAACTCTGCAAAAGACCATGTTTGGTCACAGGTTTGTGTTTTGTATGAACAATTCACCTAATGCCAGCCCAAAACATGTATCTCAAAAACTATATCCCTCATCTCTAGAAAACAAACAAACAAAAAAAAACCTAAAACACCATGCCCATCTCTTTCTTTACACGTATATGTGGCTCAGGAACATATGTGGCCTTCACAGTTGATGATTGATGAGTCCATTGACGGTCACGAGAGCCATGACCAAGGAGCAATCAACATTAGGCTCCACCACCAAAGCGCACACATCATCTCCCAATGCAACTCCGGTCGATGATTGTTTCGGCTTCACCTCCGCAACAATATCTCCGTCAACGTTGACGATCTTGAACGCCGACACTCGAACTGAGTCCGATCTCACGATCCAATACTTATCGCTCCCAACGGTTACTTGACAAGCCAGATCTCCCATTACCAGCCTGCAATATTTCTTCACTTGAAACCAATTCGTCTCCTTGTCAGCTCCACCGTTGCTGCACGATCTATACCCATCCCATGTCCCAAATACTTGGAATTTCTGTCAAAAAAACAGCAAAACAACAACATTAGGCACATGTCACAACATATGTACATTGTTGTTTCGATAGAACTAAAAATAGATTTATGTGTATACCTTTCGGCGTATGGTGCAGACAACTCTGCCTTTGATGTCCATGAGATGAACTTCATTGCTGGACTTGTCGTCGTAGTTGTCGACCCTGTAAACCAGGCGACCCTTGGAGTCATAGGCGGTGCAGCCATTGGTGTGGCACACCAGAGATTTCATCCACACTGTGTATGTTTCTCTCTGACCTGATCTCACACGCGGTGAAGAAGAAGGAGAAGACGCGGGTTCTTGAGGGTAAATCTTAGCCATTTATGAGAAAAGCGTTCTGATGAGTGATGAATGTTGCTTAAACAGGATCTGTTCTTGTTCTGAATCCTTGACACAAGTGACCAAGTGAGGAAGAATAAGCTGAGCTATTCGGTATTTATGTTCCCATAAACTGGGTGTTGAAACTACTCGGAACTTGGAACCATAAAATAATACAAGGAAATCGAAATGTGGGACTGGGAATCTTCAAAAACATCATGCCGATATGAAGATATAATAAATAATAAGGCTTGATGTTATAATAATTAGTTTAGAGGATTGATTCTTGGGCCATGGCACATGAGCAATGGAGATGGGAGGGCATAAAATTGGCTGGCAAGCGTGTATCGATTGTACTGATAAGTTTGAGTCAACTGAGGACATTTGTGACTTTTTGTGGAATCAAGACCACATTAATTGTTTGAATTCAGACACATTTTAGACATGTGGATTTATTTTATAGTATGTGGTTTGATTTTTATGCGCGTTCCTCAGCAAAACAAGGCTTTTTCGATGAAGCGAGAAATAATTGAAGGATGATGATCTAGAATATGGGCCCTTACCCCAGAAAAGGAAAGGACAGATAAAAGTCAACCACACTTGTAGAATTAAGTTAAGATATTTTTGAGTTAAAAGGTTGATTTGGAAGTTGAATTTGACTCCATTGTAAAGGTAAAGCTACTTTAGATTGGTTAACTTAAATAAGTTAAGGGCACAATAGATGCTACAGGATTTGTTCCAGCCTAAGATGTGTTTGAGATCATGCATGGGAGATTAAAATATTCTGACCGACCCACATAAAAATTATCACATAAGGATGTGTCTCAAAATATATTAATATTTAAAAAATTATGGATGATCACACTCAAACCTCTCTTGTTTTCTCTCTTCTATATCGACAGAAGGTAGATCATGAAATTGGCGGCAATCTCGACACTAGCCACAAACCAGCGGGACTCGACGACAAGGACAGGGGAGAGGGGACTTGGTGTTGGAAATAAATGTCGTATAACAAGACTGAGAAAAGAAAGACTTATCGAAATGATGATTCAAACTGTGGCATCACGTGGAAACTAACAACACTTGCGTGAACAAACTATCAGCAGTTGGTTGAACAAATTATTAGCAGTTGCGTGGTAAACTATCAGCTGTGGCGTGACACAAGACCACTGACTTGAAACCAATATTTCCAAGTGACCGAGGTGGCGATCAGCAGCGGTTGCTCCCCAAGGTTACACAGCTCTACCCAGCAGCGCGCCCACTCGCTCTACTGGATGTGGACTCAGCAGTGATCTTAATTTTAGCTGGTACATTGATAGCATCTATATAAGACCTTGTCATCTTTGACGTGTCTACAAATGCATCAGGTATTTGATTTGCAATATTCTGCAAGCGAAGTATCTTCTGGACTTCCATCTCACATTGTGGAGTGCGCGGGTCAAGATGACGACCAAGCCATCCACCCGCTGCAACCGACGAAGCCGCGTCGAGGACGACACATGAAACCTAGGGTGGTGGCTCTAATACCACGCTCTACATCGCCGCCTAGGGTTTCCTTGATCACGCTGGGTGCGACTCCTCAACTCATCGCCCCCGTGTCCCCATATTTTGTTTCACGTCCTCCGCTCCATCGTGATCCCGCCAAAGGAAAAGCTCTGATGGCGAACGAGATTGGGGTCGATCCTCGGGAGACGTTGCTACTGGACTTCCATCAAACGACGGTTAAAGCACTGGTTCTAGGGCGTCGTCTGCCTAATTGGGACAAGGTTCCTCTGATCCCGACCTACCTGACTGTTCCGCAAGGCATGGTTAGGGGTCGGCCGACACTATTGTCAGAAGATCCTCCATCCCCTCCTGTTGTAGATGATCTAGACCTACATGCATTGATGGCGGCTCTTCAAGACGGGGTCTTCTCTTGCTCCATCGAAGATGACGAGGAATTCGAGGTAGTGGTTCCCTACTCTCCGATTAACTCGGTGATTATCTCTCGACAGTAATGGGGAATGGCCGAGCGCCTCTAGTCGAACAGGGCACCAAGGAAGGAGACGATCCTGCGAGTCATCACCACCGCCTAGGGTAAAGCGGCGGATGGCTTGGTCGTCAAGGAACTGGGCCCGGGCCTGTTTGGGTTCTATTTTCGGACGGTAGAGGCTAGGGCTTGGGTTAAGGCCAACGAATCATGATGTTTTGATGAACGTCCCCTAGTCCCCTACTATTGGAAGACCTCAGTCCCTGTACTCGGGACCCCACATGTTGGATTGCATTCAGCTCAGGGTTCACGTTCGAGGTCTGCCGCCATTGGTATGATCTCATGCAACGGGGCACACAATTCGAGATACTTTGGGTGCCTGTGTGACTGTACCGATCGATTAATGGGGCATGTGCTGGGGAGGTACAGTAAGGATACGATATTGGAACCTCGTCGATCGGCCTCTTCGGCGAGGACTGGTGCTGCGGTTTACAGACTTCCCGGATCCTGTCAGGGTGGACCTCACCTACTCCAAGTTGCCGAGCTTCTGCTACAATTGTGGACGGATGGGCCACGTTGTGCAGGATTGCAAACTGGAGGTTCGGGACGACATGAAGTTTGGGCTCTTTATGTTGGAGTATCAGAAGTGCAAACATGGTAAGTCATATGCCACAGACTGGGAGGAGCCGAATTTAGCGGTACCTCTAGGTTTTGGGCAACTTTCCTCAAGCACTGTATCTAAAGGCACCCCGTCTCTGGAGAGGACCCCGAGGGTTTCCCCGAGCATTGTATCTAATGTTACAGGGGCTCGGGGCACCGGGGTACTTGACCCGAGGTGGAAGAACTTGGTACCCGGCCAGCTCTCTGGTAGCCGGGTCCCTGAAGTTCCAACGCCCATTTCTAGGGGCATGGAAGTACCTACGCCTGTTACTATTGGGCTTGAAGATATTGAGTTTCCTCTACTAGCAGAGTCAAGAGGACTGTTGTAGATGCACCCAAGGACAATGAGGTGAGGGCTGGTAAGCAGGCTCGCCAAGACGAATGTTAGACATCCGGGGCCTTAGGGACCGGCCTTGGAGGGGCCCCTGGTATAGGTCGCACCTCCTATTACTGATGTAGTCCTAGTCAATGGATTGGACTGAGACTTCCAGTACCACTTTCTTACCCCCCCCCCCCCATCCCACCGTTCCTTCATGTCTTTATGGCGGTCTTAATGACATCCCAAAATCTGTTTCAACAAGTTTCATTTATATTTTCAACACCGTCTATGACGATTATATGGATAAAAAACTATGAACTTTTTGTTCTATGTCTGTTCTTTTCTAGTGGTCAGGGAGCCTGTACCTTGATACACGCCTATGTTATGCTTTACTATTAATGAAATTTGCACATTTTAGTCAAGAAAAAAGTCAAAGGGAGTTAATTTATTTTAGGAGTATTAATAAAAATATTAATATATATTTTGAAACGGACGAAAGAAATTTTATTCAGTAACCAGCGGCAATCCAATCCTTACATATATTAAATGTTATAAACCCTGAGTTTCAGATTATTGTCTGGGACTTCGACCGTGAGGCAGGTGTTTCGACGCTCTGGACCCGTGGAATCAATCTACTTTGCATCGTAAACAAGAAGAAAAAAACACCGATAAGCACAAAAAACGAACACAAGAAATTTGAAAGCTTGTGATACCAGTTCTTTTGAAACTCAAAACTTGCATAGTGGGCGTTCTGGTAGGGTCGGGTCGTCATGTTGAGTCATCGGGATCCTTTGAGATTCCCTCTTTGTGATGGAACTTGTTGCAGATGTAGTACGGACATCGGAGCATGCTCCGTGAGATCATTCTTGCCGATGCTTCTAGCCGATCCAAATAGCTCTGACTTCCGTATATCACTGACGGACCAATCCCTAATGACGCTAGCCCAAATAGCCGCCATTATATTATACATAATAGAAGACAAATGAGATAATGTAAGACAAGGTGTAGACGAAGGAGAGTCGCGTTCGACGACAACAACAACTAAAATACTCTTTTTCTATTTTAAAAAACATAAATATATTAATTTATTGTCTCAAAGAAAATGTGTTCAAGTACTCTATAGGATACGACACCTTTTTAGAATGCCACTAAGTAATTTCTTATTAGAGCGCGACATGTGTTATGTTCTGAAAATGTGACTATTTATTTTAATAAGTTCAGTAAATTAATTATTCTCGTTTTGTTTCAACTTTGATTTTTTTTCGTTCTTACATTATTATACATGTTTGTGAGTAATTGTTTACCTATTAAGAAGGGCGGACAATACGAATCCTATTCCACAGAATTTTGAAGAATCTAGTTTTTACACTGACCTAATTTTTTTAGGTCAATTTTTAGAATACCGTTTTCAGGAAATGTGTTTTTGCATGGATAGAGTTTACTGTCTTTTAATTATTGAACTTTAAGATTGACACTTTTTACTTATTTTTTTTTTTATCAGCTAATGTTTTATTAAAGGAACAGGTTTTCAAACCGAAAACAAGTTCAAGGGACAAAGCCCTCTTACAACCAAAGAGCATATCCATCAGACACCTCGAACCATAACACACAACCCAAACAAAGCTTAACCTCAACCAGATTAGCTAACAAGTAGAACAACAAAACCCACGCAGGGGCTAGGACTCTTACCCAAGTGAAATACAACCTTTAAGTAAAAACTTAGGAAACCAGCAAAGAAACACAAACAAAACAAAAGAGAAAAAACAAGAAACACCTACCAGAACTATCAAACCTTGACCCCGACCTAAACGAAACAGGGGGGATTCAATCCAATCAACCCTCCGTTACCATAAGGTAACTCACCCCCAAGCCAACACAGGGAGGTGAAAGGGGGGTCGGCATCGAAGGAAACCGATTAGAAAGAAAACCTCAAAAATTCCAAAACTCTGAAAACCCTCAAATCGAACTTTATGGTCGCCGACCAGCACCGGGACGACCGGTCCGACCACTCAACAGAGAGAGGAGGATTACAGGGAAAGGAATCACCTGAAACGAAAGCCACAAAGGAAGGGGTCGCTACCCAAAGACACACCAGTAGATTCGGAGAAGCTTTTCACGACCATGGGGCTCCTCCACCGCAAGTAGTCCAGAACCACGGCCGAACCGGCCAAACCCCTCGCCGGATGACTCTCTCTGACGAGGCCCGGAGTCCCAACAGCCGAGAAAACAAGGGTACAAGGTGGATCTGGGACTGGAGAGCACACGGAGGTCAAAAATCTTCAACTAGTGGCAGATCTGAAGCGTGTTCCCCATACCCAACCGTTAACATTTATTTTCACTTTCATACCCAACCGTTAACTTTCCATCCAAAATGGATGAAAAGTCCAAAATACCCCTTGAGATCAATCATATTTTCGAAACCTACCACAAAAAATCAGATTTTTTATATATTTCAAAAAACTATATTTTATATCAAAAAATATTTAAAAAATCAGTTTTTATATATTTCAAAAATCATATTTTTTTATAATTTAAAAAAATCAGATTTATTAAATTTTTTTTATATGTTTTCAAAAATAGATTTTATTTCAAAAAAAATATTTTAAAAAAAGCAGTTTTTATATATTTAAAAAATAAATTTTTATATATTTCATAATAATATTTTTAAATAATTTAAAAAACAGATTTATTTCACAAAAAAAAATTAAAAATCAGTTTTTTTATATTATAAGAATCAGGTTTTTTAAAAAAAAATTTAAAAAATTAGACTTTATTTCAAAAAATATTTAAAAAAAAATCAGTTTTTATATATTTAAAAAATAAATTTTTATATATTTCAAAAATCATATTTTTATGTAATTCAAAAAATCAGATTTATTTTTTAAAAAAATAAAATCAGTTTTTTTTTATATTACAAAAAAAAAACAGATTTTTATATATTTCAAAAAATTATATTTTATTTCAAAAAATATTTTTTAAAAAAATCAGTTTTTATATATTTAAAAAATCAAGATTGATTTTTGGTATTTTTGAAAAAACAAGGTCATGTGCAAAGCACATGACTACTTTCCATCCATTTTGGATGGAAAGTTAACGGTTGGGTATGAAAGTGAAAATAAATGTTTGATAGGGTATTAAAATGCAAAAAAAAACAAGATAAGGTATTATACTGCAAATAAATGTTTGTGAGGGTATTAAGTTGAAATTTTTCCTAATAATTATACAGTCATTATGTTGTCGTGTCTTCTACTCTTCGACCGAGAGATGTGTGGGCCTTAAATGGGCGGGTCTGTTGCTGGGAATTCCGCACTAAGAGAAATGTGGGAGCTACAAGAACTTTACAAGAGAGGCCTAGTTTCACCTAATTAGTTGATTTTCAACCAATTGAAAGACATCAGATAAACAAAATGTTTACCGAAGAGCCACTAAGGATCCTCTAATTTGTAAAATATTGCGAAGCACTTGTTGTAATAATCATTCTTAATTAATGATGATGCTTTGCTTTGGGCTTAACAATCATTGTTTTACACCATCAAGCCCAATATAAATTCCCATTTGTCTGCCATTGTATTAAAGCTTCAACCATTTCTCTCCCGAGAATGAGGATAAATTCACAGGACAAATAAAAACAATAATTAAAAATATAGAGATATAAAAATCATGATTTTATAATTTACACTAATATGAACTATATATACGTGGAGAAGAAGTTTGGTAACTTTTAGTAGAAATTTTTGAAGAAAATTAAAGTTTGAAGTATCATATACTAAGTGCATCTGCAATCAGTGGCGAAAGGGGTTGAAAACGATTAACGTTTAGAAAATGTCTTGGAGTCGGCGTTTTCAGCAACTGAAATGCATGACGTTCTCCACACGACGTTAATTTTACTCTCGCGTGTTTCAGCCATCGATTTGTTATTTGTGAGTAGTTAAGCCCACCCATTTCAACTAATCTTTAAGTCTATTGACTACAAACCAATTGTTTCAGCCCAACTAAAAGAGGAGATATATTTTTTTTGCTTTCCGCTTTTATTTGGCTAAACGAATGAAGATGCTCTTAGTTAACTGAAAACAAATTATTAAATTGTATAAACTTTCTTTTTTCCTCCAAAAACCTTCTCTTTGCAGACCTTAGACTTACTTGCATTCTTGTACCACCAACGGTCAGTCTGGTTGGCCTTTGAGGGCAGACGATTATCAATGGCTTCCTTTCCTTTCGTTCTTCATTTCCCTTCCTCCTCTTTCGGTGACAGACTTTACTACCCCTATAAATTTATTCGACGGTAGCCCCAAATCTGACTTATTCTTCAACCTACATTGGCCTTGTGGTGGTTTATAACTCACGGAGAGTATTGGCTCTTGGTGAGGGACGTTTGAAGGATAAGAAGGTTGCGCTCGGTGGGGTTGCCCTTGGTACCGTCCTTCAGCTTTAACGTTCTTTTTTGTGGGGCTCATGCGGTGATAGTTGGTGTCGAGCCTCTATCATACCACTATTTCTCAACTCTCTTTCCTACTCACCTTTTGGTACTAACCTGGTGTGTCTTGGTCAGATCTGACCTCGCCAGTGTGTGGAGGTTGCTCCCAAATCTGGCCTTCGTCAGATTTCATCTCCTGAGGTGCATGGTGTGGCTTCGGCGTGGAATTTCCTCTTCCCTATTTCAGTTTGTGGCTTCTATTCCCTTTGTTCTTCTTTTCCCTTCTTATTTTTTCAGTGCCAGACTTTGCTTCCCCTCCAAATTTATTTGATGGTAGTCTTAACCCCATATCTGGTTTATTCTTCAACCTTCCTCGGCCTTGTGGTGGTTTACGACTCACAAGAGAGTGTTGGCTCTTAGTGAGAGCCGATTGAAGGATAAGAAGGTTGCGCTTGGTATCATCCATCAACTTCAGCATTCTTTTATACAGGTTTGCTATGGTGGTCGTCGGTGTCAAGCCTCCATCGTACCACTGCTTCTCAACTCTCTCTTCTGCTCACCTTTTGGTACTGACCTGGTGTGTCTTGGTCAGATCTGACCTCGGCGGTGTGTGGAGGTTGCTCCCAGATATGGCCTTCGTTAGATTTCATCTCCTGAAGTGCGTGGTATGGCTTCGGCGTGGTATTTCCTCTTCCCTATTTCAGCATGTGGCTTCCCTTCCATTCGTTCTTCTTTTTCCTTCTTCCTTTTTCGGTGTCAGACTTTGCTTCCCCTCCAGATTTATTGATGGTAGTCCCAACCCCATATCGTGACTTATACTTCAACCTTCCTCGGCCTTGTGGTGGTTTACAACTCACAAGAGAGTATTGGCTCTTAGTGAGAGCCGATTGAAGGATAAGAAGGTTGCGCTTGGAATCGTCCCTCAGCTTCAGTGTTCCTTTATACATGGCTTTTATGGTGGTCGTCGGTGTCGAGCCTCCATCGTACCACTGCTTCTTAGCTCTCTCTTCTGCTCACCTTTTGGTACTGACTTGGTGTGTCTTGGTCAAATCTGACCTCGACGGTATGTGGAGGTTCCTCCCAGATTTAGGATGGCTTCGGCGAGGTATTTTCTCTTCCCTGTTTTAGTATATGTCTTCCTTTCCCTTCGTTCTTGTTTTCCCTTCTTCCTCTTTTCGTGACATACTTTGATTACCCTCTAGATTTATTCGATGATAGTCCCATCCTAAATATAATTGATTCTTTAACCTCCCTCGGCCTTGTGGTGGTTTACAACTCACAAGAGAGTATTGGCTCTTAGTAAGGGCCGATTGAAGGATAAGAAGGTTGCGCTCGGAGGGGTTGCGCTCGGTGGGGTTACCCTCAGTACCGTCCCTCAGCTTCAACGTTCCTTTCTGCGTGGCTTCTACGGTGGTCGTCAATGTGGAGCCTCCATCGTTCCACTGCTTCTCAGCTCTCTATTCTGTTCGCCTTTTGGTAATGAATTGGTGTGTCTTGGTCAGATATGACCTCGGCGGTGTGTAGAGGTTGCTCCTAGATCTGGCCTTCATCGGATATCATGTGCTGAGGAGCGCAACGAGTCTTCGATGAGGTATTTCATCTTTCCTGTTTCAGTTCAGACCCCTTCTTCCTTGTTATCTCCTTTCTGGAGCAATTGGGCTCAGCGTGTGCTCCAGTGTTGGCCGGCGAAGGAGCCATTTCCCGAGAGTTGTTGGACTTTGGAGCTTGGAGTAAGGATCTTTATTCCCTCCCCCTTTCGTGCCCTTCTTGTTTCGAGGTTGGGATTTATTTTATGGTGTTGGCCGCCCTTCCTTTTTCCGGAACATTTAGATGGGTTAGGGTGGGAAGGTATCGCTATTTGGTGTGGCGTGACTCTTCTCAGCCAAAAGTCTAGGAGTTAGGATGGTGGCGGTGCATAGTTGGTGGTCGTTCTGTTTGCGATGGTGGGTTGCTTTCGGGTCAGATATGAAGCTTATCTATTCGGGAAGTGGTAGTACCCCCAAAAGATTTGTGCGGGCGTTGGCTGACTTTGTCTGCATAGTGACGACAAGGGTGTTGTCCAACCGAGCCTTCTATTGAAAGTTGTTAGTGGACTGGTTGGATGAGCTTTGGCGATTCCTAGTGGTGAAGGATCGTCCGCTGGAGAACGAACTCATGGTTTTCTTTGTTCGCACTACCCAAGAACACGTCAAGGTTCCGACTGGGTAATCATGTGCCTTTAGGAGGTCTCTGGTGCTGCTCGCAGATCTTCAAGCGTAGATGTACCCTAGGGACATTCTATTCACCTATTTCTCTATGTGGGTTCGGGTCACCAATCTTCTGGTGAGGGCCTGGAACATGGGCATATGTTTCGGGATTGGAAGAGCACTAGTTACTTACTTGGATGTGGAAGACGATGTCGTTGGCATGAGCTGGGAAGATTATATGCGTATCACAGTCTGCATTTCAATTCAACATTGAGTGTGGTTCCATCAAACGGAATCTGAGGTACGTTCTTTATTGAACTTATCTTATTAGACCATTGTTTTGATTGTAATTGTGTTGTTCATATGGTTACTATTTTCCTTGTGGGAACGGGACTTAGGGGACTCTTGATGAGGGCCACAACTGAATCCCGGAACACCTTGATGCACATTCGGAATGGTTGTGACCATCCAGGTACTAGTCGTGGCCATCGTGGGAGACCTTCCCGCATCCCGTAAGGTAGGATTGACGGTCTTGTCCTAGAGACTAGAGTGAATGCAAGGTTTTAGGCCCAAACGACCCTATTGACAATAAGGGTAAGTCGAAGGTGGTTGAGGGGGCTGATAGCCCTAGATTCATTTAGGAAGTGTTGCGTTGGACCTGGTTGTTTCTATCCCAAAGGTTGTTTTGGCATGTAGGGATATGATAGACATACACTTCCCCTTGAACATTGAAGACTAAAATTATTATGTCGTTCATTTTAGGGTTTTGTCGTGGGACCTCTTGGTGTATGATTTTTGCATCTGATGTACAACAGAGGAAATGTTGGAAATCATCGTGGGCGATTTTATCAAGCACATGTTGGGGCTGCTATATGCGTCCGACTTATACCCTAAAAATATGACGGATGAGATGTCATGGATATGTCTACCCCAGAAGAATGTACCTTAATTGACATCTAGTGGGGATTGTGTTATGTACACAATGTAGAAACCGACTATGGAGATAATAAATAACATTATCTGGGATGAGATGTATTTGTTCTCAAATAAGTGGACGGACTGTTGACTTATGGTATTATGAATTCATCCAACGACCACCTTTTTCCAGTATTGTTACGTTCTCATTCATTTTATTTTTAAATTAAATGGATTAGTTTTTGCACCACCAAAACCCCCCATCGAATCTCATTGCTCATTAGCAACAATTGGATGAGAAGAATCTGGTTGATTTCGATTATGTTCGGCTAATTCTGACGAACAATGAAGAACACGAGAAAATAGTCATAAAAATCCATAAAGTTCAACTAATCCTTATAACGAACATTAATACATTATATATACAAGAATCGACTCTCGAACCACAAAATAAAACACAAATTTTAAACCAAAAAATATGTCTAATAAAGAGTAAAATATATTTTTTAAATGGTAAAAATAGACATATATTTCAAACAGGTAAATGACTTTTTATATGCGATGAATTGGTCACATAGTGGGCAAAATAGTGGTTTCGACATTTATATCTTATTGTCAAATTCTTAGACATGTAATTGTTCTGTGACCCATCATAAGACATATATTATTACAAAATTAATTCAAATGCCAAGCTTTGTTCGGGTTTCTTTTGCACCGTTAGCACAAGTGGCCGATCCTTCTTGAGGTCGTTGTTGTTCCTCCTGGACTAGGTCTGGTCATTTTGACCGTCTCAATGGCGTCGATCCCATACTTCTCTAAATCCACCCTCGGTTTTTCCCTCCCCGGGAGAATCTCTAGCAACGCCTCTGTCTCCCAATTCGTAGCCTTCGGTTAGCCCACCGACACCATCTTCTCAATCACCCACCTCAATGAGTCCACCTCTATTCAATTTATCACAGCCGAATCCAATGCCTCAATGCCAACGTCGGATGGATCATGGTTCGATTTTAATCCCTAATACAAACCCCTTTCCTAGAGTAACCTGATTTCCGGATACTAGCGTGGAATTACCAAGGGATGGGATCCAGGCCACGCAAACATCACCTCCACCATCTATTACGGGATCATCGGCCCCATATCTTCTTTCTATCAAAGACTCTCCTTTCTACCTGTCACGCCCCAAATCCAGTATTGACCGGACTCGAGATGTGACCGGAATTAAAAGTAGAAAAGCGATAATTAAACACAAAAACCTTTATAGTAATAAAGTAAACTCGCTCAAATCAACAACTATAAATAGTTCCAAAACTGCCAATGAGTCACAGCTCAACATAAAGAGTCAAATAAATAATGTTCAAAGCACATGACCAACATAACTCTAAAATAAACCTCAAGATGTCCAAAAGCTCCCGAGCCTCGAACTCACTAGACATCAGCTACGCCTGTAAAACAGTAAGAAAATCAAAGGGGGTGAGCTTACGCTCAGTAGGAAAAACCTTAACAACTCAACCCTTAGGTCAATACTGTACTGGGTAACAGGTAACTCAAATGAAAATACAGAAATACGATTAACAATGAAATAATATGTAACAAGATAGAATAAGATAAGTACGATGAAATAATATAAATAACCAAGATAGAATAAGATAAGCGTCGTACTTTTAAAGATAACCTTAACTTGAAAGTTTCCATAAAAGCATTATTATAAAGTATCGTAACGATTAAAAGGGAGTAATTGATGTCACGCCAACCACTTGCTTTCTCAAGCCTCCGATCCATGAATAGATTCTAGTGTCACCTCGGTTCCCATACTCCGATCCACTAGAGCATTCATATCACATCAGATTTTCCCTCGGTCCGGAGGAGGCATATACGTCGGAGCACCGGAAACCATCCCATAGGGATGCTCATCTTCGGTATTCTCGAAAACGTCTCCAAAGGACCATAGTCATAGGGAACCAAGGTAGTGCTCCCGTAGGACACACCCTTGGGTGAAACCTCAGAAACCATCTCTCATGAAGTAATCCCATCAATATCCCGTAGGATCTGCCGAGCTCTCAGGCTCCAATAATCACCCAATATCCCGTAGGATCTGCCGAGCCATAGGCTCCTCACATCACTCAATATCCCGCGGGATCTGCCAAGATATCAGGCTCCAATAATCACTCAATATCCCGTAGGATCTGCCGAGCCATAGGCTCCTCACATCAGTCAATATCCTGTAGGATCTGCCGAGCCATAGGCTCCAATAATCACTCAATATCCCGTAGGACCTGCCAAGCCATAGGCTCCTCACATCACTCAATATCTCATTGCATCTGTCCAACTCCAACCACCACAACGACACCGGATTACCCCCCCCCCCCCCCCCCCCGGTGTAGTACCGAACCAAACAAACATTCAAAAAAACAAACAAACAAGCATACATTTCAATAATAAGGATAAAGGAACAAGCATTATCATTCAAGAATAAGAATAAGGGAAACATACAATAACACGTCCATCAACCAACACTCATTGAATCGCACTTTCACCACAATACACCAAAGACATTCACTTAATCCTCAATCTTAGGAGCACACACGTTCATCAATACACACCACACGGGATTCATACCCACAATTACCCTTACCGTCATACTTACCTGTCACGAACTAGCGGTACATCGATCACCTGATTGTACCCCTTTGGCACAACCAGTCATACTCGATCATCCGTTCAACCAACAATTATATCAACACAATCACTCAACCAATCAAGTAAGCCTTCAACCAATCAACGATCATGTGAACAATCAATTAAAAATTCAATCATATAAGCTAACTAGTTTCATTAGACTCTTAGTTGTTCTAATAACGAGCAACCAAGCATGTGAACCTAGCACACAACTAATCCGAGAGCTCTTCACAGCCTCTCTACCAGTAAATCAATTCCCAAGTATTGAAAGCGAGTTATACTAGTGATCTTCATCCTAAACATGCATTCTAGACATTTTCGGTTATTAATAATTGAAAGACGATTATGCTAGTTATTCGCATCCTATAGGCAATTCTAGGACCTTTCCGATTTTATTACCTAACATGCATACTAAGCGTTTAATTAAGAAGTTAAGACTTTCCCTACCTTGCGGTCTTCCTCTAATAATACTCTGATGAAAACTCGAGTGGCCTTTCCTCCGTTCTTCACACGGATCCCGGAGTGGTCTTCGTCCTTCTAGCTCGGTTCCAAGCCCTTGCTCTCGGGCGAAGTCCTGTCTAGATTTGACAAATAAAACGTCCAAATCAAAGTCCGTAATTGCCCAAAGGTTCATTGATTTAACCAAAATTGTCCTTTAAATTCTCACCTTGAGTTAATTAATTCCATTAATTAAAACTGATTTTAAAACATTTTCTTTGAAACTGGGTTGACCCGGATCCAAGCCCAAACCCGGATCCAGACCCAGATTCGGTCTGACCCGGTCCGGACCCGAGCCCGGTCCAGACCCGAGTCCAGACCCGACCCGTGTCCGAACCCAAGGTTTTGGTCTGGGCCCAAGGCCCGTCTTCTGTTTGGTCCGGCCCACGGTGCTTCGGCCCATTAGCCTATCACGGCCCAAACAACCTGACCCAAGCCTTCGTTGGCTCGGTCTGAGGTGATGCAACTCTGGCGATGCCAAAGCCCTCCGGCCACCATCGACCGTGCTAGGGGAGTTCAAAGGGGCGGCATAAGGGAGGAAGTGAGCTTTAATCTCCCAGCGACGTGACCTCGGCGTGACCCAGAACTCGGCGTCCATGACCTCGGCGTGACCCATAACTCGGCTTCTTCTCAGATCTGACGAGCTCGGAGTCGCCGGCGATGGTCGCGCCTGAACCCGCCTTTAATCGAGCTCGTCTCAAAGGTTTTCAGGTGCGGCGCGCTCGGGGAAGGAAGGGAGAGGGATGGACAAAGCACCCACCTCTCGATTTGCTGTCGCCGGCGTGGGTTGAACCGGGGAACTCAAACCTAAGGCGTTCCGACGAGTTCTTAGTGATTCTGGGGGCGGGGGCTCGATTGGTACCAAAGGGAGGAGGGGCTGCTGGCGATCGTGTCTGCAAGGAAGGGAAGAGGGGCGATGAGGTTCGGAGAGGGAGCTGGTTCGTGGGGTCGGGAGAGGGCGTGCGAGAGGAAGGGAGGCGCGATGGAAGGGATGAACAGTGCCTCTGTTGTTAGGGTTTGATCCCTTATAACGCGTTGGGTCCGCGTCTGACTTGGGTCGGCCCATGTCCGCTCGCTCGTTGAGCCCTACGCTGGCCCAACTCCAGGCTCAGCCCAAACTGTCCTTTCCCCCTTTTTTTTTTTTTCCTTTCCAATTCCACTCGTTGCAAAACCTAACACCGATGATTCATTTTGCAAAAGATTGTCCCAAATTAATTTTTCCGGTCTTTACAGTCTTCCGCCCTTAAAAGAATTTCGTCCTCGAAATTTAAAACGAACACTTGACCCTATCTTAGGGAACGTCCTGCTCACGACTCAAAAGCGAGAGATCCGCGGTGTACTTCCATTGTTTGGGAAACACGTGGAAGCTGCTAGGCAACGACTCTAGTCCTGCCTAAAGATCTCAAAATGTTCGATAATCTGCGGGGCCAACTTGCCTCCGACGCGGTCGAACTGCTAAAAGTCTTTCTTAGCCCCAATTTCAGAAATACGCGCTCACCGATTGTAATCTCCAAAGGTCTGCGCCTCCTAATTGCCTAATTCTTTTGTCGGCTCTGCACGGCCTTTAACCGTTTCCGAATTTACGCAACAATTGCATGAACGCGCTTCACTTGATCACGTTAATTTCTCAAATGCCATACTTGGCGGTACAAAACCGTCTCACCCAACCTCACGAAGACACGCGCAAATTTTCACCAACTCAAGAAAACCGAGTAACAACCCATTCGAGAAACAACTAACCACTTAAGAAAACCAAGGTGAGGATCTCGATATCCCACACCGGAAATTTCGTCGTCAAAGGTATCCTGCTGGAACCCTTTACAGTCAAACCAAGTCGAAACCACACATAACGTAACTCAGTACTAACAAGTCAAAACCGACTACAAACAACTTCCAAGGGAGTGATACGTACTCCAAACAACAAACAAAAGACCTCACTAACACCGAAGGATCTGGAACAAACGTTCGTTTAATCCCATCTCGTGGAAAGGTAGGCGTACCACAAACAAGTGAATAAACAAAGCACCGAACTCTATTCGGAAGTCGGCACGCCTCAAAACGCACTACCATTAGAATCTCACCTTATCCGAAGTGCGACATACTCGCCCAATTCTAACGACATGTCACACCTGGTAAAACCGTTCAAGATTCTCAACCTGATAAAGATTCAACCACTCATCAAGTATCAAGATTCTAAAATAAGGATAAAATAACCATTCTCAACTACGGTCGATCACGAAAGTTAACCAACTTGCTATAAATTTCTTACCGTCGATACATTTCCACACTTCTGTCCAAACCATCTTACAAGTCGCTTCGTTTAAGTTAATGTATTTGCATTAACACGGTTCTCAAACCCGGTGCGTGGTTCCGTACATCCACGAACTCTACCAACATCTAGTCGGACGAACGACGCACAACAACAAGAACCGTGGGCTCGGTCTGAGGTGATGCAACTCCGGCGATGCCAGAGCCCTCCGGCCACCGTCGACGGTGCTAGGGGAGTTCGAAGGGGCGGCATAAGGGAGGAAGTGAGCTTTAATCTCCCGGCGACGTGACCTCGGCGTGACCCAGAACTCGGCGTCCGTGACCTCGGCGTGACCCAGAACTCGGCTTCTTCTCAGATCTGACGAGCTTGGAGTCGCCGGCGATGGTCGCGCCTGAACCCGCCTCTAATCGAGCTCGTCTCAAAGGTTTTCAGGTGCGGCGCGATCGGGGAAGGAACGGAGAGGGACGGACGAAGCACCCACCTCTCGATTTGCTGTCGCCGGCGTGGGTTGAACCGGGGAACTCAAACCTAAGGCGTTCCGACGAGTTCTTAGTGATTCTGGGGGCGGGGGCTCGATTGGTACCAAAGGGAGGAAGGGGCTGCTGGCGATCGTGTCTGCAAGGAAGGGAAGAGTGGCGGTGAGGTTCGGAGAGGGAGCTGGTTCGCGGGGTCGGGAGAGGGCGTGCGAGAGGAAGGGAGGCGCGATGGAAGGGATGAACAGTGCCTCTGCTGTTAGGGTTTGATCCCTTATAACGCATTGGGTCCGCGTCTGACTTGGGTCGGCCCATGTCCGCTCGCTCGTTGAGCCCTACGCTGGCCCAACTCCAGGCTCAGCCCAAACTGTCCTTTCCCCCTTTTTTTTCCTTTCCAATTCCACTCGTTGCAAAATCTAACACCGATGATTCATTTTGCAAAAGATTGTCCCAAATTAATTTTTCCGGTCTTTACACTACCCCGGGTTGTATGCTTCAGGCTCAATCGTTGGGCTTCTATGGTCATATCTGTGTTCTGACCTCTGATACACAAAGGGGCCTTTCCTTGCTTTGGGTAATCGAAATGGATGTGACGCTAAGAGCACCTAATGGACAATATATCAATGTTGAACTATGGCCTCCAAGACATGGCGATGTCCATCTTACCGGTATCTATGGTGAAGCATGAAGGGACCGCTGACATCGGACTTGGGATTTATTGCGTCAATTACACCAATAATCTCGGTCTCAATGGATTATCATGGGATACTTTTATGGAATTCTGGATCTAGAGGAGACAACGGGCGAAGGAACGTATCCCCAGAATCTGGTGGATGATTTTTGTCATGTTATTAAGGAGCTTGATCTCATTGATATTCCGATGACTGGTCATCAATTTACCTGGTTCCGAAGGCGAAATCATAATCGTCGCATACAATCTAGACTAGACAGGACATTGATGTCCAATTCCTATTATTACTCATTATTGGAACTGATTTTTTTTTTTAATACAGATACCACTACCTCCGATCATTGGCCCATCATGATATCCCTAGCAAGGAAGGTGGGTCATCGAGGTCCTTCGAAATTACGATTTCAATCTCAATGGACCCAAGACCCAAAATGTGGTAAAGTGGTACAAGAAGATTGGGATGAATCACCCTTAGAGCCGATCAAAGAGATGATCTAAGAGGTGGATTCGTAACTGGGTAAATGGGGCCGGATCCATTTTAAACAGAATGCATACCACATTAAATGGTGTCAAAAGCGCATCGCGAAACTTAAAGGTCGGGTCGACCGGGATGCGGTTAATCGGAGGGAAGCCATTCAATTCCAGTATGAAAAGGCCTTGCGTATTCAGGAGGCTTTTTGGCGCTAGAGGGACAAGAAACATTGGTTGGCGCAGGGTGATAAAAATACTAAGTTTTTTCCAGGCGGTCACTTCCTACAGGCGCATAATTAACGCGGTGGTGGCCCTCAAAAACACGGTGGGGTGGGTTATAACTTGGGGAACCGGGATGTGGGAGATGCTTTTCGACTATTTTGGGCACCTCTTCACTACTAGTCATCCGGATTTGAATCATTTCCCAATTGATCTCCCTTCTCAAATAACGGTCTCACAGAATCAATCCTTATTGGCTTTGGAAATTATTGTGAAATTTGGATGACAGTATTCCAAATGGGACATAATAAGCCCTTGGGTCTGGATGGACATAACCCAAGATTCTATCAACACTATTGGCCTCTGGTAGTAGAAGAGGTCATTCATTTTATCAAATGAGTAATAGCGTCAAGAAGTTTTGACTCGGATCTCAATGATACCTCCATCATTCTTATCCCCATGAAATCAAACCTGAATGTGATTGTTAATATGCGATCCATTGTACTGTGTAATCTTATATTTTGCATCCTGTCAAAAGTCATGGCCAATAGAATTCGACCTCTCCTACCAGTACGTGATTTCTGAATCCCAAGAGGCATTTATCCTGGGGCGGTGCATCTAGGACAAGTCTTGGTCTCCTTTGAAATTATTTATTATCTGCATATAAAGAAACAAGGCGCCACGATCTATATAGCACTAAAACTAGACATGCGTAAGGCCTATGACAGGGTCGAGTGAGACTATCTTTTGACTATCATGCATAGGCTTGAATTTTTGGAAGAATGGATTGAGCTTATATCATATTGTATGCGAATGGTGCGATATTCGGTATCCTCAAGGGGCCAGGTTGATGCCTCGGTTCGACCCATCACAGGGCATTCGTCAAGGGGATACCCTTATCTTTTTATATTATGTATGGAGGGATTATCACATTTTCTCTGGAATGCACAGGGAATTAGGGATATTCACGGCGTTCGGGTTGCTAGCGAAGCCCCTAAGGTATCACACATGTTTTTTTGTTGACGATTGTTACATATTCTATAGGGCCACCTCAAGTGAAACACATCATATCCACGACATATTTGGTGTCTTTGGCCAGCTTTCGGGACAAGTCCTCCATATTTTTCAGTACAAACATACCAGACACTATACGCCAAGAATGTTGCAGAATTCTCTCTATTCCTGAAACCTCGGTTACATTTAGATTCGATCGTGCTCCTCATGACGAATTCTCTCTATTGCGAAATCGAAACGTGGCCATGTCTTATCTAGGAGACTGGAAACTTACGAGAATTAGGTCATGATGGAAAGCTCCTTTCACCAACAAGAAGGGAAGTCATGATCCGTTCGGTCCTGAACTCGCTACCTGTATACATCATATCGGTCTTCCAGGTTCCCCGTTGTATTGTGGATCGTACTCATTTCGTGCTAGCCCGGTTCTAGTGGGGATGTAAATCAACTCGCCCAATTATTTGGAAAGATTGGGATAAATTATGTATGCCGAAGGACTGTGGGGTGGCATTCTGTCACCTGAAAGATGTTAATACAACGCTCCTCGGGAAACAGGCTTGGGGCCTTATTCACCACCCACAGTCAATAGTGGCTCGGGTCCTAAAGTCACAATACTTTCTGGACTCAGCTTTCCTATATGCACATGAGCTTCACATGGTCTAGTATTTTCTTGACACAAGTGTCACACCCCAAATCCGGTATTGACCGGACTCGAGACGTGACTTAGTGAAATTTAAGTAAGCAGTTTAAGAGTAAATAAAGTCTGATAAAGATGAAATGAGTAAACCGACAAAAGGTTCAACCCTGAGTCCCAAGCTCAGTCAAATACAATATTTAAACAACAGTTAGTCTCTAAAAGGAACCAAAAGTAAAGGTAAGTCCCCGACCCTCGCTAGCCTCATGCTCTACGACGTCCCCTAATCCAACTCACAGCTAACACATGTAGAAAACACGGTAAGGGGTGAGCTTGACGCTCAATAGGGAAAAGCCACGAAAACCACCTCAAACAGATTTACAAGAGAGTCTTTCTACATTTTTAATTTCATTAAAAAGTTTGATACAATAGTGCGACACTTAAAGCAATTAAAGACAAACCCCTTTTTAACCTGACACTCATCAATCCAACCGAACCAACTTTGACTCAACCCCAACCACTATACCAAGGCACACACCGCAGGAAACAATCCAAGTAAGACACCCTAGTACATTTCCGAACAAACTTTTAACAATTAAAAGGAGAAGGCGACAACGAGAACAAGTAACCCAAATTAAAACAACCTTCACTTTACTCGACCACGAACTACCCCTAAAATCCTCATCCAGAACCCCTTCACGTCCGACTCACGGATAATCACAAAGACGACGCCTTAACTTACACGGAAGCCACACACATGAACTCGTCATCAAACAATCAAAATCAAGTCATTCACGGTCACACCCAACTCATAACAAGGAACACACCCATAGCCACAAACACAGCAACACTCGTTCAATCCCAAAACATTTTCAAAACACACAACTCGTAACCATTGCCCGGCGCAGCCGCACGCAACTTCCCCAACACAAAGTCGGGATAGGCGGTCGACCCCATCGCGGAACACAGCGTTTTACCGATCGACGGAAGACAGGGAAATCGCCTCTTCGCGGCCTGGTCTCTCGCGGTGCTCAACACAGCGTTTTACCAAGTGCTAGTCGGAAGGCAGGGAAACCACCTCTTCGCGGGACACAACGTTTTACCGACTCACGGTCGGAAGGTAGGGAAACCACCTTTCTCATGTAACCAAAGCACAACACAACCCTCACACCTCACCGATTGCGCGCCAGAAGGTACGATACACCTGACGGAAGTACATCTCTCACACTTTACCGGCCGCGCACCGGAAGGTACGACACCCTCTAGGGCACAACTCATCCAGGTATCATCAGAACAATCACAATCACGCTCACAAAAAGGATCACATTCTCAACATACTTGCACGCCCTTAGGCACTTACCATCACTTATCGACACCACACTCAACGTGGTAACCCCACCGGCTTAACCGGTATCCATCCCCCAACATCCCCAGTTCAACAGATCATATAAACAGAAATATAGCCACTCAATCACTAATAAGCATCACCAAGTTAAACTCTACTCGTTTTCACGTTCGTTATTTATTAACCGTTCAAACAGCACAGAGTACACAATCCACACAATCAGCAACCAATCCTACAGGCACGACATAGCCTGATTCTACCAGCACAACATACCAACACCTACGGCACGACATGGCTCGTAGGTCGTTCACATTTTATAAGGCTATCCTAGTCAATACCGTCCTATATGCATACCAGTTATTTATCCGATTATTAGGTTTCCCTATATGCATTCTAGTACGTCCGTAATAAAGCGGGTTTCGAGGTAATCCCTACCTCTCAGTCTCTATCTGGGTCGCCTAGCTGCTGACGTCCGTGCCTACTCCGGTCTTCTCCTCGCTCGGGGTAAAAGCCTGAGTTTAACAAAAAGGGCACGGCAGTCAGTCCCGGTCCAATCCGTAACGGTCCTCAAATTATCAATTTAGTCCAGTAGTTTGTCCAAATGTCCTTTAAATTGTCTGATAAGTCCTTGAATTTATCTGATTTTAATCCAATTATTTAATTAATTAATTTAATTAATTGTCCTGACCCAGATCCGACCTGACTCCGAAACCCAGACCCGAATCTAACCCGGACCCGGATCTAGACCCGAGTCCAGACCCGAACCGACCTGAGTCCGACCCTGACCCGGATCCTGACCCAAGTCCAGACCCAGTCAGGATCCAGACCCGAGCCAGAATCCAGTCCAGGCCCGAGGCCCAGATCAAGTCCAGGCCCAGTCTCGTTCTGGCCCAGATCCGAGGCCTGCGTCTGGTTCTGGCCCAAGCCCGAGGCTCGATTCTGGCCTGAACCGAGAACGGAGACGACGAGGCGACACTAGGGTTCCGGCGAGGTTGGGGACGGCGGCAGGCGAGGTTGAAGTGGTTTTAGACGGCGGTGGAGACGTCAGAAGGCTCGGGAGAGGTGAGGGGAGGTCGCTGGGGCGATTTTCCGTCCAGATCTGACGGCGAGGGCTTCGCCAGCGTCGGAACGAAGACCTGGAGCTTCGAGAACTCCGGTCGTGCTTCTCTCCAGCAGAACTCGGACGAAACGAGCTCAATCTCGCTCAAAATCAAGAGAAGGAGTGACGGGGAAGAAGAATCGAGGTCGGGAAAGGGCTCACCGTTCCGATTTGGTCCGTTGACAGCGCGGTGAAACTCGGGGTACGGCGGCGCTGGTTCGGTTTGAGTCGAGGAGGAAGAAGAGGAAGGAGGGGTGTTTTTCTGGTACGGGAGTGGCGAAGGAGGGTCGTGGTGGATAGGGGAAGGCCAGGCGAGGACAATCTGAGCTCCGAAGAGTCTGGTTCGAGAGGGAGGGAGACGAAGGAGCTCTGAGAGCTCGAGGGATAAGGGAGACGAAGAGGGGGGCGCTGCTCTGACTTGGGAAGCGTGCACGAAATGAGGGGAGAGGGAGGGTCGCGTTAGGGTTAGGCCGAGTGGATCTTGGGCCTGGCTCGTGACGTGGGCTTGCGCGCGCGGGTTGGGCCTGGTCTGGCTCGGCCCAAAGTCAGGGTCTGGCTGGCCCAGGCCTAATCCCCTTTTTCCTTTTTTTATTTCTTTTCTTTTCTTTTTTTTTTAAAACGATTCCAAAAATAAACCCGTTCTCCAACCCTCGACGTTCCAAACCATAAATTAAGCTATTAAAAACCCCAGTCTTTACAACAAGTGCTACTCCGTTATGGCCTCCTAATCATTATCAGAGATGGACGGATACGATGATGCCGGAGACACCTTGGTTGATTGGGGCTGCACTAGAAATCCAAATCTCCTCATGTTAGTCTTAGTGCCTGTAGTTCAATCGTATATGTCAAATGTATATATCATCGTTGGAAATAAGAGTAAAGCGGATTTCTATTATTTTTGTGTTGGAGTAATATCAAAGTGTGTTCTAATCTATGTCCACAATTTGAAGTAGAACCATTGATCGAGAGGAATTACACTTGATGAGTCCATATTCAATAAAGCTTCACTAGAAGCGACTAGTATGAAAGATGACTCATTATGGCTCACATTCTATTAGTCATTGGAATGGAATTCCGGAGTCTGATCATAGATATCATGTGGGACATGATATTAGATGACCCGACATGAATATGTTCCATATAGAAAGTCATGAACATATTCAATGTCGTAGCTTGTCATGTATTCTTAGACTAAGTGTAAGAACCGCCCCCGGTCGATCCCGGTCGAACCGGAGGTTTTTCTGTGAGAGTTGACTTTTTGCTGGAAAAGTCAATCGATGACTCCGGGAGTCGTTCGGGACCTTTCCGGGGCCCAAAAAGCTTAGCCATCATCACGGTTAGCTTAGTTGGGCCGTTTCCTTTCCGTTGACTATAGTATTGGAAAAAGTCAACTCGTGACTTTTATCGGTCAAACGTGGTCCGATTTGGAACTAAATCTGATAAAATATTTGTGCTGTAATTTATTTAAGCTTGGAGTGGTCCCCACATGGACATGTGTCCATGCTTGCTTGGAAGGGAAGAATTGGGTGTGTTATGACCCTTATACCCTCAATAGTTGTTTTTGGGAAGAGATAACCAAATGGGTAATTTGGGCACTATCCCCTCTAGGTTTAAAGCTCCATTTGGTGCACATTTCCCAAGGTAGCCGAATTTGGAGAGAGGGTGGAGAGAGACAGTGAAGCTTGAAGAAGAAGAAAGGTGAGAAAATGGGAAGATTTTAGGTCATTTCTTCACTAAAGGGCTTGATTCTTCTATTTTCCGCATCTCCTCTCTATTTCCAAGGTGAGCATCCCATCCTTTTTCGTTTTGATGAATTGGGTTCATGGGTTTTGAAGAAATTGATGAACAAGAGTTGGGTTTTTGAGTTTTGTTTATGGATGATGATTTATGGAGTGAAAAGGAGATTGGATGATGTTTTTTTAATTTGATTTGTGGAAGTTTTGATGAAAACCTATGATGGGTATTGGGTTATTGACAATTTGGGAGTTGTTTTAGAGGTTTGGGAAGGTCAAAAATGGAGTTTTGGAGTTAATTTCGTGAAAACCCGAGGCTGGAAGGAAGAAGACGATGAACAGTGCCCGACCGCCACGGATCCGTGACGGTCACCGTGACGAGAGGCGTCACGGCTCCGTGAGGGAGACCGTGACGGCGTCTGCCACGGTTTCGTGAGGAGAACCGTGACGGTTCAGCTCACGGATCCGTGACCCAAACCGTGACAGACTCGGATTGGGCCTCTTTCCGGCCCATTTCCCGTCTTAGCCTATGTTGGACTTTCGGGCTATTTTAGTTGTTTCTCGTTCTTAATGCAACTGAATTAGTATTAATTCGAGTACTTGTTTTGTGATCCAAGACCTTGGACCCGAGCGTGACGGCGGAGGAGGCACTTGGATCCCGTGAAGTGGAGGAGGAAGCAAGCCAGGTCGTCAGCAGCTAGGAGTTGAAACTTGTTTATTGTTGAGGTAGGGAAAGTAGCGAATACCGGTTTAATTGCAGAAAGTTACTAGCATGCTTTTAGAATAATAATAATAACCGGAAAGGTCCTAGTTCGCATATAGGATGTGATTCACTAGAATAACCGCTTTCAATTACATTAATAACCGGACGAGTCTTAGTGTGCATGTAGGATGTGATTCACTAGTTTAATCGCTTTCAATTCTTGGGAAATTGTCGTGCCGGTAGAATTGTCATGTTGAGCCTTAGGGTTGCGTGTTGATTGATGCCATGATCTTTGATTGAGATGCATGATGGGTGACTTAGTGTCGATAAGATTAAGAAACATGTTAAGATATACTCGGTGTAGCATGTTGTGGCTATGTGTGGGCGAGTGTGCCGTGTTTGATATGATGTGAATCCTTGGTTGTGATATGATCGGGTGAGTGATAGACCGATTTGTGTGTTATGGTGAGTTGGCTCGGTTGGTATACCGTGGTCGAACTATGGCTTTGTGATGCGTGTTATTCTCTTGATGTGTGTTCCAAGAGGGGGTGGGGCCGGTATGATACCTACACTGAGAGAGTATGCCGGTGTAGAGTATCGAGGACGAGGACGGTTTAACCATTACCCCGATGCTATGTGGTCTGGTAAGGCGTACGACCGAGGTGTGTGCCGGTCTGGTATGCGTGAGGCCCCGAGTCTGTGTGCCGGGAAGACGTCCGACTGAGGGATTTCTGGTCTGGGATGTTACCCCGATTCTACGTGACGGGAAGATGTCGGGACCGATGCTTCGTGTTCCGGTACGATATAAATTGGATGGGCTATGATAGCCGGTGATGTTGGGAACGGTTGTACTAAGTTATGTGTTGTTATGTTGTGTGTTCTGTGTGTGCTGGTTGGCTTTATGTGTTGTCTTATGTGTGATTGTGGTCTTGCAAGAGAAATTGGGGGTTGGTACTCGTCCCGTGGGCGTTGTTGTTAGTTAAGCTTGCTAGTAACCTCTAATTGGACGGTTACTCGTGGTGGTGAACTGATGTTCATAAAGTTAACTACTTTTCTACTGAGCGAAAGCTCACCCCTTTCACCTTGTTGTATTTCAGGTCTTGAGCGGGATTCGTACTAACTGGATGCTCGATGCTTGGGAGCTTCTGAGGGTCCTAGGCTAGCTTGTCTAGAGACGTACTATTGTTTTGAACTCTTTTACTACGTGTTTATACCGAGCTGTGACTCGTGTGGATTTTTGGAGCTTTAAATTGTTATTTTGAGACCCTGTTACATTATTAAACTGCTTTATTAATTATTGTTTTAAGTTCACGTCTCGAGTCCGGTCAAAACCGGAGTTGGGGCGTGACACTAAGAGTCTTTGTCATTTTTATGTAGTAAAAAATTGAGTTTGACCTGCGCTCAACGTCCCTGTGACTAGGTTTCCTTAATGGACATGTTTGACTTGGGGACAAACTGCATGAGTGACACGAAAGACGGGTAATGGATTTATCCCTCATACTACGGTATGGGAAAGATATTCGTTCTCAGCCGCTTGATCGAGATTGACTGGAAAAAAAAACATGGCCATACACATGATATTGGGTATCAAATATTCAGTCATCTCGCATATCAAGGAACAATGATTGAGAATAATAAGGATGATGGTTCTATACCTTATCTCAATCAGGATATCTAGAGATAAAAGGATAGTGACATAGACGACAAAAAGGTTAGAATCGATACGGGTTGATTCGTTATGCAGTGTCAGGCAACACTAAAGTCTCGCTAGTTGCCACTTATATAGGATCAAGTAAAATGGTATTTTACGTTGATCTATAGACATGAATAAACCTAAGGGTCACACCGGACGATGAAACTTATTAGCACTCTGATGGAGAATGGTAAAGAAAGGAAGTTGACATGAGACATGAACAAAATGGGGTTTTGGGTCATGTGCCCGTAGGTAATTAGGAATTTATAGATCAAGACAAGACCTGGAGTCTTGGGAACAATCTCGTCGGATAATGTTGGACATATTCGGGATGGAATGCGAGAGAGGCGATGAGTGCGTCACGGGACCTCGTCAGGAATGGCCACGGGCCATCATCCATGAGGCCCATGGGCGACTCATGCCACCAAAGGCCCATGGAACGAACTAGTTAAGTCTTAACTAAATGGTTCTAACTAATTAGTTAGATTAGGTAGTTGGTGATAGAATTGGATTCTCAATCCACCAACTCTCTACTAACTATTTACACCATCCTTGTCCTATCTACTATTATTATATTATGTTGATGGGATTAAATGACATAAGGGTCATCCTTTCAACATAAGAGAGATGACATACAAAAGGAAAAGAAAGAACCCTCCCCTTCTCTCTAAGTTTCGGTCATGGCTCTCCCAACCTCTATTTTTTGTGTTCTTCAATACTCTAAGCTTATAACTACATGTCTTTGATTCCTAGGAGAATACGTAGGTGTCTTGGAGACTCAAGCTCGATCATTCCTTACCCGGTGTTCTTGATTTGGTAGGAAATGGTGATTTCGGTTTTGTTTTGTGAATCTAATCGTGGTAGTGTTTTATGCATGATCTCGAGTTATTTTCTTCTGTTGCGATTGTATGTTCATACTCTCCCTTGAGATCCAACATTGGTATCAGAGTTGTGCTACCTCCGGGATTCACAAGAGTTTGCTTATAGTTTCGGTTTTGCTTGATTTTTGCATGTTGTTTGATAACATGATTTAAATTCTTTCTTATGGGGTTTGTTTCCATGAAAAATGTAATTTTGAAAGTTTATTCAAATCTGAAATTTTTGAATTTTTATTTTATTTTTCGGGTCACGAGAGCGGGACTCTCGGGGGCCCAATCCCGTGACCGAACGGGGCTCCGTTGGACGGAGCTAGGCCGAGCCTTGACCTTGGATGGTCGGAACATCGGGGCCAAACCGTTTAATTAGTGATGAAAAAGTTTAGAACCGTCTTGACGAACTCAAAAATCAAGCGTTTAAAAGTTTCAAATTTGAACGGTTTCAATAAACCGGGCATTAAAACTTTTTCGACGCTAAAGCATGTTCTTCAGTGATCAGGGGTTCTCTCTGAGGCACTACAATGTATTATCCTTTCTTATAATTAATTAAAGTTGCATCTTTCGCTTAAAAAATTATAAGACATGTATATGATACGTAGCCAATTCATATAAGTACGTAAATAACTCTTATTGAACATTTTGATATTTAGAGTAACTAAAGCAACTTACCAATACACAAGGACAACTAAAAATAATTTTCCGTTTCAAATATAAGCATGGTTCTAAAAGTTGTTAGACACTAGTCGGGCGATTAGGGCCTTCAGAGATTAATCGGATTTGTATTTTTTAATTTTTAATATATATATTATTATATATAGAAACAAAATATGAATTTCATTATATTAAAAATGGTAACAAATATTTAAAATACCTAAAAATTAACACCAAACAACATTAGAAACACAACCACTAATTTTACCAACACCAAACAGCTCTGCATAACCATTTAAATATCAATTAAGTCAGTATACTACGCAAAATTGTTCTAGCCGCCTAGGTGGATCGATTAGGCATAGGCGGGCGCCGCGGAATTTTTAGAACACTGGATATAAGTAATTTTCAGGATAAAAAAGTATGTACATCTTTTAAACATAGTTACATCGAATCTCATATGAAATAAATAACGAAGGCAAAAGTGTTTTCACCAAATATGTTTTGTATATATGTATATACACATCGTATCGAGCTCGGCAGTTTTACAAACCAACTAAAACATTGGTACCCGGATAGCTATTTAACCCATGTTCAAAAGAAAATCACTATATAACTACGGTTTACAAGTAGTGTCACGGAGGTTATGGAGAGCCTGAACTAAAGATTCTAACTATATTACATTTTGTGATGAATGAGGCCATAGACAGTCACAAGAGCCATCACAAAGGATTGGTCCATTTGGGGTTCCACCTCCATTGTCAACACATCCTCTCCCAACACCACTCCTGAGCTTGATCTCTTTTGTCTCACCTATTTTCAAATGAACCAAAACAACCCGATGACATCAGAAATCAATGATTTGGACCCAATATGTTCATCATCAACAACGTTAACAAGAATTGGGTTCAGTTAACTACCTCTGCCACAGTGTTGCTGTCACAGTCCACTATGCTGAATATTGCTGTTTTGCCACTCTGCTTCAGTATCCTATAACTGCAGCTTGAGCTGGACTTGTTCATGTCACCCCCCAAAGAGACTTTGCAGATTGAGTTAGTGCCCCTCTTCACGATCCTGCACAGCTTTCTGACCTGAAACCATGGCCTCTCCTTCCTTGCACCACTGTTGCTCTTGAAACCATGCCAGTTTTGCCCAAAAACTTGTAACATCTGCCAAAAATAACACATTCTTGTTCATTCATCAAGACATCCATGAAAGCCCACTTCAACATTATTGTAATAATATAAAACTATAATTGAACCTTCAGCTATCAGTTTGAGCTTTTAGTTGATCTAACGTGACTCTGATCTTAATCATAGGAATGAAACTATGAGGTTACCTTGCGGCGCAAGGTGAAGAGAACTCTGCCGTTGAGATCCATAAGATGGACCTCATTGCACCCTTTATTGCCATAGTTGTCGACCCGATAAGCAACCTCACCATTAGAGTTGTAGACAGTGCAGCCATAGCCATGGTAGACCAGTGACTTCATCCATATTGTGAATGTTTCTCTCTTCTCTGATGCACAGCTAGTTTTACTGTGGATTGGAGAGGTTGTGAGTGTCTGAGGATGAACCTTGTTTGCCATGTTTCTTAGAGTTTCTGATAGAAGAGAATGAGAAGAAGAGGTTGAGACTTGGATGTGAAGATTGAAGAGGGGTAGTGGGTTGTGGGTGTATTAATAATGTGGAAGAGCATCAATATATGGTTTGAGAATTCAACAGATATAGTGTTTAATATTGGAAAGGTGTTTCAGTGGGATGAGTTGGGTTGATAATGCTATTCAACTTTTTGCTACTCCTTCTCTGGTTTAGTCATGAATTTGACACAATTAGCCAATGAATTAACTATGTAGAGGATAGACTGATAGTGGAATTCTACTCATCTCAAAGAATTTGTTCTTAGTAATCACTGGTTTGTTTCCTCGAACACGGGGGAGACTAGGGTAAACTGAAACACATATCGTGTAGGATAATAATGAAAAAAAGACGATGTGTATATATCGTTTACATTTTTTATTAAAAAAATCTGATTTTATTTCAAACTTTAAGTCTTGAATAATGTTTAATATCAGAATTGAATTGACAATCAATTCTGATTATAGCAATGAATTGGGGGCTGAAATCGTGGGATTTATCTCCCCACGCATTTTCCTTTTTACCCTTCCCAAGAGCCTTTTTATAGTTCATATCCAAGACTTGAAATCATATATCAGATTCAACTCAAAATTCTTATTCTCTCTGTTTTGGTGATTTCTTCAATCGGTTAGAGTTCGCTTACGAAGTCGTTGTATCCTGGGAGACCTTTACCCATACGGGGTAATAGAAAGTCTTAAGGATATTGGAGTACCAAGCCTCGACTTATCCTTTTTCTTATTCCGAATACCTGTTGTAATCAAAGTTTGGTAATAATATCATTTTTCAATTCAATTTCAATTCTATTTTTGTACTTGTTTATTGTTTATACACTATCCACCTAACATATCGAACGAAATTTATGATATATTGAATGTTAGGTTACGATATTGATGACATCTGTATGATAATGCTCTTTGAAATCTCGTGTAATGTTATTCGATGTGAAAACAAGATTTGTGATGTGGGAACACGGCTGCGCAGAGAGAACCCTAACTCTCTCTGCGCGCAGCCCCTTCCCTCACCCCCCTCCTCCATGGCAGCCACCATTCTCCACCTTTGAAGCCCCTGATCCAAAGCTCTCCACTACCCTCCGGGGTCCAATCGAAGCCCCTGATTCCAAAGCTCTCCACACAACCTCCATAAGGTTCCACTCTACCATCGCGATCCTATTGATCGGAGCCGGTTTTATTTTTCATTGGTTTTGTCTTGTTTTGCAGCCGGTCTACCCCCACAGGTCGCTGCCCATCGTTCAAGCTGCTCCACGGTCTCCCCCTCGACTCGCGCTACCGTTCCTGCATCGCCGGACCAGCCCCGCCTTCGAGCCAGTGGCCACCGTGGCCCCCTGCCGTTCATTGGATTACGGGCTTCACGCGCCGTATCCCATCTGCAGCGGCATATCGCCCTAGGGTCACCCCTCGCCGGCATGGGTCTGCCCCCCGGTGGATATGGGATCCGGGAGGAGGGACGGTCGGCTGGGGCCTATTTCAACGGCATCCGGATTCGGGACTCTCAACCCTGACCAAGCTTTTACAGCAGGGAGATCTCGGGAATTCTGCACTAAAGACAAATTCTCCAGTAGGTTTCGCTGCTTTAGTTCGAAAAATCATGTGGCTCAATAAGTTTAGGCATTTGGTTTATTATTTTTTTGTAACGTTGGATCGAAGAATTCCTAAGATCGGATCCGCGAATCAAAGCGGACTATTTGTATGGAACCATGTGTGCCCGATGGGCCACGGCCGATCGGGACAAAAACTGGTATCCGGGACTGTTAGGTCCCAAATTGTAAGCACAATCATATCGTAATACTACTTCTTTCCCGTTTCAAAAAAAAAAAGATTTGTGATGTGGATACCTAACAACCGAATTGAATTAAAATAGTGTTTGAATTAAAATCAGGAGAGATGCTTGCTTGAATAATTTGCTAAGAAAAGTAAACGCACTATGCATAGATGAATGAAAAATTTGCCTAAACCAGTGAATACGGAATAATAGTGACAAGGCTATAGGAAAGCGATGAGAATCAAGCTATCTCTTGTAAGATAGTCGGCATAATGAAACATGGGCAAGATTCCAAGGATTTATATGAAATGGTTTTGTACTACAAAGAATATTGTAAGAGATAATTGAGATTTTAATATCGCGATCAAATAAATATAGGTTTAAATTCGTGGAGTTTTTTTTAATGAAAGATGCGATATTTTATTGATAGGAAACAAAAGTCATTATAAAGATCAGGGCCCCAAAAGGTCCATGTCCAATAAACTCTGAGAGAAACCGACCGTAATCACAGTCGGTTTTTGAAAGACATGTAACTCTAATAAACTGAAAAATTTGAAGAGAACCGCTCAACATGGTGCTTAAATGTTGCTTGATTCTTTGGGGGAACTCTTTTCGTCATGAGTAGCACGATCGAACTTGAACTCAACAATAGTAAAATCTCTGACATAGAAATTAAAAGCAGAATCAAACTGTAGAGAATTGCTCAAGATGGACCCGATATCGTGCATTGTCCACGGTTAGAACCGCCCCCGCCAGGACCTGCACGATATTGTCATCGTCATCCAGGAGGGCCGGCTCCGCCTATGACAGAAATACCATCGTCATCTGGGACTGAATGAGGGCCAAAGATGCTAAGATGGAGCCTAAAATGGTCGGCAAAAAAACTGGTATTGGAGAGGAAGGACCAGCCTCCAAAATGGTGTCCGAGGATCGAGAAGAGTGACGGAAGGAAGACTGAGAGAACGAGAAAGGGAGCATCAGAAGGAGTGATAGGAGGAGAGGAGGTTTATAGTAGGAAATCTTAAAAACTCTATGTCTCTTTGGGAGGTAAAAAAGATAACGAGAGGGGATAAAAATTTACGGTGTCTTAATCACCTAATCTTTTAAAACCGGTCTTTATTATTATTTTTTGAACGAAAGGTGAAATATTATAAATGATATATCAGAACATCGAGGTGCGCCAGGGAACATGCTCCATGGCCACTAAGTTCAGACAAAAGAACAATGGTTTACTGATCCTTGTAGTACTAGAACCGTCACAGACGGTATTTGGATGTCATATAGGCAATGATAGAATACGGGGGATGAGAATGTGGTATTGGAATTCCTGCTCCGAAAACTGGCCAATGACTTCAACAGTCGATACATGAATCAGGGTTCCCTCCTTGAAAAAATACATAATTCTCTGTTCACCAGGCATTGATCCTGCAAAGACAAACTCAAATAAAATAAAAAAGGATCCTCTCGATTAGCCAGAGCCATAATCGTGAAAGGGGTCGAGGCGGTTGCGGCGTTGGAGGCCAAGGAGAAGGACGTGCGGGCTGCGACTGCGGCTTCAGGGACGAATCTAGAGACGACGGCATCAGGGACGACGGCGGCATCAGAGACGGCGACGGCAACATCAGAGACGGAAACCCACGGAGTTGCAAAGGATGGACCAAAACAGGTCGGGAGACGCTTCGTTGATGGTGGGAGAAGGTCAATGTCGCGGTGGTTAGAGGCGGCTCGAAAGAAACCCTAGCTGAAAAAAAACATTCGCATGACCCATAAAGACGATATAAGAGAGAGGATGTGTAGAAGAGAGAAGCATAACTATTACATAGGTCATATTAAAAACCATGATTATAATCCTGACTTTTGGGTGGTGCGAAGATTAAGTGGAAATTCCTAAACCAAAATATTAGTTGCCTCCTCTATGAATTCCTAGAAGGATTAATGAAATTACAATCTTTTCATGGGTGGATTAAATTTTGGCATCTACTAGTAAATGCAAACCTCATCTCAACTAAAACAAATAAAACGTAAAGACCAACATTGAATCGGACATGCACGATCACTATAGCAAATAAACAATCAAAGATAAGTATATAGATGTACTATTTTAATTATTCCTTATTTGCACAGCAATTCATCACCACGATCATGGTATTAGAATAATCATGACATAAGAACGGTCAGTGCCAAGAACAAGTCTTTAACCTAAATGGACTCGCTGTTGTATTTCCATTAGGGGTGTCCAAAATTGGCCCGGAACCCAATCCACCCGGCTCACTCGGTCCCAGTGGGTTTGTCCCCATGGGTTACGGGGACGGGCCTGGGTTCAGAAATACCAAACCCGGAGTGAGCGGTCCGGGTTGCGGATTCGTCACATGCTTTCCTACATAACCCGGACCACCCGGATATGGTACAAGCTCAGTGCCTAAAGCTACACTCCTACAATTTTAATTACTTTTACGTATAAAGATAAAGATTTTGAGTTTTAGATTTTGAAGATGATTACCAATTTTGTAATAGAACATGTAATAGTTTTGTGTTGAGTTGAACTCATTTTTTGTAATCATAATCTGTTTTGAGTCAACTTGAACTTTCTGTTTGACGTTTTTAATCCTTGAACCTTTGATAAAATTTTAATAGGGTAGAGAGTTTTTTCATAATTATGAAGTGACCAAATTGAGAGCTTATAAGCACTCTTTGATGACTTTTTAAGGGTTTTTGGATAATGAAAAAGTATTTGAAAGTATACGTGCTACTACTTACGATTAATGTGATCAATTGTTAGCAAATTCGGATGGGTTGGTCCAACCCGGTGAACCGGCCCATAATCCGGACGGGCGGGTTCAAATGTGTCTTGTCGGGCCTGGGACCGGGAGCGCGTTAAATTTTTTGAACCCACTCCCTACGGGTCGGTTCAAAAAATTAGCCACGAGGCGGGGACCCGGCCCATGGACCCCCCTAATTTCCATATGACACCATTTTTATGCTGCGGTTAGTGCTTGGTTGTGTCACTATCATGAGTTGACCATTTTTCTACATCTTCCACGATGATCGAAACCTTAATTTAATTTAGTGGACACAATGCATGGAGGTCTCCTTTAATATATACTACGTTGGTGGGTCTTTGTTGTTGGATTATTCAATTGCTCGTAGGTTTTTCAACTTTGTCTTCTTTGCATGTTTGTGAAACTCGACTTTTTCTCTTTCCCGTATAATTACGTTATATCGGGATGGTCTTGAATTTGATAGACTGAAAATATAATAGTATTAAAAGTTTATAGTAAAGAGTTGTTACCTTTGAAGTCATGTTTGTTCCAATCAAGAATTGGTGATTTTTTTTTGTTCAAATCATTAATAACCGTCTTCTTTTTTATCTATAACGGTTTTAAAAGTATGTCCAACTGTTTGTTGGAGAATAACTGATGAAATGATATTATTATGTAGCTCAATTCTCAACTACTTTATACGTATTCGTTACAATTTTATTTTTATATAAATTGATAAATAAAAAATTACCATGGTGCAATTTGTGTTATGACATGATATATCACCAAACCTAATTTTACTATTACAATGCAATTATCGGTGACTAAACTATTTGAACAGATTGAGTAAAAGGTACATCAACTACCAGCACTGAGAAAATGTAGTTGGTTTAGTATTCATTGTGCGTAATTGTTTGCTTAAACTAATCTTACTAGACACAACGATCACTACTAGTAAAAACTAGTTTAATGTTGTTTCATATAGGGTATTTTTCGTTCTCAAGAGCTTTGAAGCACAACTCAGATGAGTAACAATCATAAGTGTTGTCAGTGTGGTGGAGTCCCTTCACAGTAGAAACCTCAACTTCTGATCTGAGAACCACGATGCCGTCCAAAACTCCTGCGACACCGGTTGGGAAGGTGACCACTCGGGAACGCCGGCAGAGACAGTCTCGCCGGCAACGCAGGAGCGATCTCGACACGTCGGCCTTGTCCCTTTCTTCCTTTAGTACAGTCTTGCTTTTTCTATACAAGGAGTACTTGGATATCGTTTCCTCAATTGGACACAAACAGGATCCAGTCAAGGAGAGCCGGACCAGAAGAGGAACGCGAACAATTGCTTCCACGATGCCGTCCAAGACTCCTGCGACACCGGTCGGGAAGGTTTTGTCTGGTCTCAGGCAGAAGACAAAGAAGGTGGGTTCAGGGTCTGCTCCTGCGAACCATGCGTCACTCAAACCTGTTGTTGAAACAGAGGTGGCACCTTCGATCAACTCACAACGACTCGTAGAGGATGAACTCTTCGTGGGTAATCTCCCATCTGGAACCACGGTGGATTGGCTTCGAAATACTTTTGGAGCCTTCGGTACAGTCTCCTCTTGCTCTGTTCGGAGCCGGCGAAATCGAAAAGGTTTAATCAGTTTTGTCCGGTACAGTTCTAAGGATGAGGTATGCTAGACAATTTCAAGCCTCAATGGCTTCAAATTAAATGGTTTTACATTACTCGTCGCCACTGCTCGGCGTCGACGGAGCTGGCCGGAGAAGAATATTCAGAAACAGAGTATTGCTGCTGATGGACAGAGACGATGCGGCTTGGATGGGGGCGCGACCTGTGGATCTCCGAGACCTCCTGTAGCTGAAAGAGTTGATGTTGAACACGACGGAACTTCGTTGTCGCCGGTTGATTCTGGCGGACCTGTGGCGCCGGTTGATTCCGGCGGACCCGTGGCGCCGGTATTTCAACGAGACAGGGATTCACACGATGCTGAAGATCCCCCGAATCACGGCTCTGTATTGGTTTTGAATTCAAATTCAATTTCGAATTCACTTCCAAATTCGGATTCGCTTGATTTCAGGGATCAGATTGCATCGACTCGCACCGTTTTTTCTGACGTTCATTCCACGCGTGGAGAAGATAAAGAGGCGACTGGGTTGGGCTCTCCTTCTGGATTTGTTGCAATATCTGGGCCTGACACTGGGCCTGTTGAGAGCCTAGCTAAACACTTGAGCCCTTTTACTGATGCAAGTGAGAAGCCCACTGTGGACCTATCCCCAAGCCCAAAAGTTGGTCAATTTGCTGGGCCTGGTCCTGATTCAACGGATCAGTTTGTTCAACCTTTGTCGGTTGTGTCCCCGACCCCCTTCCTTTCTCTACACTCAAGTTTCGAACAGGAATTTCCTGTGTTGTCACCTGAAACAATAAAGAAAGGCAAATGGAAAAGAAGGAAAAAACCTCTGCAGACTTTCAGGGTGACGACTCGCTCACTTTGTATGAGTGACAAGGAAATGCTCGACGCTCAGCGTAGACATGAGGCTTGGAGACACTTTATCGATACAGGGACTAGGCTGCAGTTAGAACTTAAGGACGTTTAGTTCTTTGTTTTTAGGCCGATGTCCCTTTTTCTCTTTGTTTTTTCGTTTTTTAGGAAGATTCTCTTATCCTTGTGGTAGAGTCTCTTTTGAAGGTTATTTGGGATAGCTCTTTAGCTGTCCTCTTTTTTTTCCCCGTCTTGGGGTAAAAAGATTTTAATAAAATCATCATTTATCAAAAAAATATATAGTTGGGCAAACAATTGAGTTAAGTGTGGACAGAGCTCTCGGTTCCTTTATGTTCTTTTCACAAATTAGACTATAGAACGATTAAGGTTTCTTAATAGAATCGTTACCGTCTCCGACCCATTGTTTCCCTCTTCTCCCCATTCTATTCGGGGTACCACCATCTACACCTTCAACCCTATTAGAAGAAGGTCTTGTAGCTTTACAAAAGCATACGAGATAGGTTTTCCTGGATGAGGACGACGATAATCCAATTGTGCTGACGATGGACAACACTAGGAAACGGTATGCCCTGACAGGCCGATTCTTGTCCTAAAAGAACTACAACCCAAATGTTATCTATGGAGTTATGTTGGTTATGCAGGCGAGATCTACAACACAATGTCACCAGGAGATATGAGACTCAGGGCGGGCTGTAAGACAGTGGGTTGGAGGACTGCTCTACATCATACTCGGTCAAGACCCCTCGACCACCCTCCATAAGACGGGACACCCCTTTCTGTTCTTGAGAAAAGAGACTATCTGTATCACTCGTGACGGCCCCCTCTATACTAGTTAAATGTTCTTCTTACAAAACCAATATGGTCCTTAAGAAATATCGAGTACCTGGACATCTAGTTTCTCTGTTTTATTTTCTTATATGATTAGTCCATAGGCGATCTACGAGATAAAGGAGATATTTTGTATGGGTCCAGAGCATCGATACACCTGCAATTGTGTGAGGGTGTCGAACTATAATCTGGAACCCAAGAAAGTTTCTTGTTTATCATGTATTGGGTGTTTAAGTACCATAGTTCCGAGCTTAAAGGAATGGTTCTATCCTTTAAGAGCATCCATAGTGGTAAACCAATAGTTAGTGATTTGTAGTTTTTTTTTCACTTTCCCTCTCTACCAAAACACTTGATGTTACCATTAGCTCTGAAGTGCTAAACCACCAGCTAGTGGTAGCGGCTAGTGGTTAGTTGTTTTTGAAATTTTAAATAGATATTTGAAAATTCGTATTTCATTACTTCGACGATGTGACATACAAAGCGTTACATTACATTACCCTAATTTTGCTCGACATCTCCAAATTTATTGCAAATGTACTTGATGAGGTCATTGTGGAGAGGGTTATGAACTTCTCGATCATGGAGCCTTGTTATATTCTCCAAGAAACTTGTGATGCTCACCACCATAGGTATGCCTTGGCATGAGTCGTTGCGGTCGAGACACCCACATCCTTAAATGGATCAACGGGGACATGATCAGTGCGAGTGATTTCCTATCCCACATTCGGCTAAAACTAGTGATTATATGAAAATGAGCCTGCAAAACTCCAAATGCTCGTTCGATATCCTACCTCGTCGCCTCTTGGAGTTTATCAAAATACCTTTGCTTTTGCAGTTGTGGATGTGGTATTATTTTCACAAATCTAGCCCAAGGAGGATAAATACAATCAATCAAGTAATAAGTGGTTGTGTACTCGTGGTCATTCACTGTATAAAAAACCGGTGGAGCGAAGTCTTGAACCGCCTATGCAAAAAATATTGACTTATTCAACACGTTGATGTCATTGATGGAGCCAGAAATTCCAAAATATGTGTGCCATATCCACCGGTCCTAGGATGCAACGACTTTGAGCGTGATTGTGGGACGTTCTCGTGGTCTCTCTTTGAGAATTGTGCAATCCATGCAACCAGACAATTCTTCCACTCCCAGAGCATGTAGTCAAGACTCCTTAAAATCCCCGGGAAGCCATGTGGTTTGTTTATTTCCTAAAAATGGTGGACATCTTCCTCGGTTGGGCATCGCAAATATGTTCAACCAAATTTTTTGATGACATCCAAAAAGAACTTCCAGACACATTTCAAAGTAGTGCTCTCCGTCGTTCGCAAGTACTCGTCAATGGAATCACTGGCATATCCATAACATAGCTGACAAAGTGTTTCCATGCATTTCAGGTGTGGAAAGAATCTGATCTTCCGTCGAGCATCAGATCATTGACGAAAGTATGCATACCGCTCACTCAATGCATCTTTGTTTAGTAGGAAAGTTTCCTTCGACATCTGGAAACGACGAAAGAATTGATGTTCGTTGTACAACATATTAGGAGCGAGGTAGTCAGCCATCAAGCTTTCTTCTCCTTCCTCTCACTTTCTATCTATCCATTTCCGCCTTGGTTGGGTCGATGTTTGTGACCCCTGGGCATCCCCATCTTCTATCCTTGATGGAACCTTACTGAAATCTGATCTGTAACCCAATTGAAAATTCTTTCTAACAACTTTTCGCAATTGTTGGAGAGTTAGTTAAGCCAATTATTCCATTGTTGAAAGTGGATCTATTGAAACAAAATACAATTCGAAGAAGATTGTGTGAAAAGGTAAAAGAGATGTGCAAAATTGGGAGTGTGGGAGTTCAATATATAGAAGAAATTAGGGCATCAGATTTAGACACCATATGTCGTAGTGTCATTGGGCTAGGGACTAGTCATTGGGGCCAATAGGACGCTGCCTCACTACTGCGTGTCACTGTAGGATCTTGCGATGAGCGGTACTACGGTAACTTCTATAACGCTTATTACGACGAGGCCTTGTAGTTGGGGGGCGATGCTACCATAATCCACTACATGTGCTCTAATAAAATGTTAGGTATAAACATATTCTTGTAACTTCTCATACTCTTATGCATTTTTTTATCAGCAAGACATAATATAAAAGCACAATCTTTGAAGTAAAGACTGAGAGTGAAGGAGATACAAACTACAGAGCATTCCATATAGGAACCTCAACCAACTAACCTCAACAGGATGAGTCAACAACCAAACTACAAGATAAAGCCTATAAACAGACTTGAACAAAACAACCCAACCAACAAAAACACCAACATTACAACCATAGAAAACAATACTTAAACTAGAAGAAAACACCAAGAAACAAAACTTGAAAAAAGAGGTCTAAAATACCCTAATTTAGCAACAAAAAACCTGAAAAATGGGTCTCGAATACCGTAATTTGCCCACCATGAAGCACTCTTTGGAGAAGAAGATTCTGAAATCAAAAACAACAACCAGCCTAACTCTAAACCCAAACCTTGAATAGGAGGCTCAACCCCTTGCTCAATAGTCCGACATCCCTCAAAAGAGAGTATGTGAGGAGTTAAATGCCGGTGGGCAACACCAAAAATCCAGCTGAGCGAGACCCCAAAGACCATAAGAACCCAAGCTAGTGACTTCAGAAAAGGGAAAACTATAACCCTAAGACCTTGCCGACGAACAACGCCTTGAATATGACAATATTATATATTACGAAATAAAACATCCAACCCAAAGTGAACACAAAAATAGTTTAAATTTGAAACAACAGAAGAAATACGGTCCCAACACTCTAGGACCCAACATAAAATAAATTGATTGAAAATAAATGATTAGGAAACCAAAGTGTCCCACTGAAATGTTCGGAAGACAGTGTTGCAGTAGCTTCCAAAGAAACCGATACAGTAGATCTAAATGGGGAACTAAGACAGAGCCGGCCCATTTTTGGATAGCGCCTTAGCGGACTATGAACTCTCCCAGGTTTCCAGCGTGCATTGTATTCCTTGGAATGATAAATATGGGCTCCATAAACGCGAGAGTATTGGCCTCCGAGGTGGTAGGAGACTACCGTACCAAAACTTGGTGGGACACGAGACGTCCCTATGGAGCGTGTAGAGCCTTCGTACTCCAGTTCCTGGTCCTCCCTTGTTGGTCGCTTCCGGCCTGATGTGAGAGAGGATGTGACTAGATTCTAGGCAGTCTCCGGGTACTCCTCTGCTCGACTCCTCGAAAACGAGTGAGGATATCCCCCTGGATGAAGAGATTGTGTTCGGGAACCTCTTCCCCGATTTGAGCCCCCTGGCTCTCCCGTCCTTCTCCTCACGATAGAAGAAGGTCGATTTTGTACGGTCGGATCCCGACCTAGGTGATCATCCCTAACAGAAGAAAGTCGAACTCGGTCCGCTGGGAAAGGATCTGAAGCATCAATCCTCCATTTTCTCTTTTGATCTCCCGGTCTTTGAGCCACCGGGGTGAAGTTGGGTGTCGGATTGCCTAAGGATCCTCCTAAGCACGCCCAGTTCGTTCTCGACACTCATTTCCTATGGAGGATGTGAGAGGCTACTAGTATTGGGTCTGTCGGTGAACGTAGTGATAGGCCCTTTTGCCTACATCTAGAGAGCATGTCGACAATAAGTACCCATCACAACTACATCCAAAACAATGGTCTGACAATCATTCATAGGATATATGAAGGAGGGTCTGTATTGAGACTCATTGAGTCTAAACCACAACTGACTTAGTAGGGGCACACGGACGTACACTCAAATTTTGATTCTAAAAAGTTCTCCCCAACACATGTCATATGCGTCATCGTCCACTTCCAAACACACTCCGAGTGCGCCTCCAAACTGGAACCCCACACCTCTGTTCTAGACGCCAATCAGGGGGTTGGAGATACAAGCCCAGACCGAGAAATGGGTGAAAACCATATCCGGTGGTTCATATTGGGCCTCAAATCAACGAACAACCCCAGAGATCTTCTGAATGCTCAAGGTTCCCTCGTTAGAACCCTAGCCCGTTCATTTGCTGTCTTTAAAAAGAATCCGACGACCTTATCCTCAAGTGGACGAGCTTTCACTTTATGCATTTTCTATAGGTCAGACCCAGTCGACCAGCGTATGCCAGAAGAACGTCTTCTTGGTTAGGACCCTAGCTACCAGGGCATAGACAAAGTTCAGCCCCCGCCCATAAATCTCCGAGGAGGAACTACTACCTTCTTAAGGTTGAGGCCCCTCCTTCATGAGCATCAATCCCCCATGTTTAACTACCTGACCGACGCCAACGTTCGTCCGTGAGCAAAGTAACTCGACGGTCACCCATCCCTCGTTTAGTCCATGTCCGAACCAGCTTTGGTTTGGGCCTGCCCACAGAAATCCCCGTAACCATATCCACATTGTGGATGGTCATCGTTCCGACCCATCGGGCCCTTACCTCTTCCACCTGGGCCTGTTCCACCCTTGATCGGACCACTATCTTCTATAGGGCCCTTCAACAGGTCAAAAACTATAGCCTCCTTGCGCCGCCATCTCGTGGCCACGCCTGAAACCTGCAGCTCAGCCTAGACCACCGCCGTCCAGCCCACAATCGGTCGGAGTGTCTCCACTTGAGCATGTGTCGCTCGGAACTTCGAGAGGGCTCCTCCATCACCCACCAGTAAGGTCGTGTCCCCCTGTTCCGAGTCCTCCTCCCCCATCGAGGTCCATCCCCGACTAAATCCAAGGAGATCTCCAATCTCCCCCCATCTTGAATTGCATGTCCAAAGGAGAAAGCGGAAAAGGTCGACGCGAAGGAGTCGTCGGGGACGACGGTGGTTGTCGGAACTGTCTAGGCTCAAGCCCTATCGTCGGCGTCTGTCGCACTATTCCCCTCGGCCTGTCCAGGACCGCACCCTGACTCCTCCGTCCTCCACCTGCCCGTGAGGACATGAGTGGGTTCTGTTCCATTGCCTCCGAGGCAGAGAACACTAATGGCGCCACCTCCCTCTCTACCCTGTCGTCTTTGACTAGTGACAAAGTTCGAGAAGGGGCGCCGATTACACGTGGGGCTGGTGGAGACGGTACCAGAGAAGAACTTCCAATCATTTCAGGCTTCATGTTGCCGCTTACACACCTCTTACTATCCTCTTTTTTTCACCTTACGAATTTGACAGAGAACAGGAGGAGTTTTGTGATTTTCCTAAATTTGTTCTGTTTTTGAGACCTTCAATATTGATGATGATTTTATATGCCGACATCATTGATAACCATGAAGAGTACAGATCTCTTAATATGGCAAACCAACGATTGGGCCTATATCTCGGCCCACAGAAGAAGAAGAATTATTGGGCCTGTTTTCAGCCCAAAAAATATATATGGGCCTTTGCTACTATACATCCTGGAAGGGAATGAAAACGACAAAACGGGATAGACCAGAGAAGTACCTAATATAACTTAGGCATCTCTATGCCTATATCGCGTACCAAACCCCAATTGAAGGCATTGTGGTGTGAGTGTGACCACCTCATTCTGTAGACTCAACGGTTTTTGTAAGCAATTAAGAGATATTGCATGCCGCATTGCAAGTATATATCTAGTGCAACCATCATTCATGTACGGCGTAATGAATATATAAATATCGATATCTTTAATTTTATAATAACATTGTGTTATTCATATGTCTTTTTTTCATAAATTTTATACACAAATTGTATGTGTATGAAAGTTATGTTTATTTTTGTTTTCTCATTTTCTTTCATTTTCCGTGATCCAAACACAATTTTATGACATGCTTGATTGGCTGACTATTCAATTATTTGAACAGAAGCTATCGTTGAAATGTGTTTTGTTTAATTATATTTTTATCAAGCAACTTCGTGTGGTCATAAGTGTGGTTTTAATAACATGACAAAACTTTGTTGATATGTCTGGCTACTTTAATGAAGTAAAACTAGAAGCTACTTAAGTGACCGAAAAAAACATTAAATCGTATAAAAATCTAATGTAGTACTAATTTGAATTCAAATAAAAAAACCAGGAGGCTCCTCATCCTCATCTTCATGAATAAACAAAACATTCTTTTGAACGTTAGGTTGAGGTAAGAGTTAGAAATTTTTGTTGTGACATTGGTGGTCGTGTAGTGCTTTGTTTAGTTGATGAAGTGGACATCTTATCTAACCCTTTCAAGTTTCATCCAATTTTGGTTGCGCCCTCTTATCTAACGGATATTAAACTTCTAATTCAAGACTCTTTGTACATTAACTGACAAACCCTAGATTCAATTTAAACAAAATAAGGATCGTTGAAGTATATGAATATCTTGATATTAGTGTAATTTTAAATATCAAAAATATATAGAACTTATTATACTGGACAACATGAGAATCTATGATTGAGAGGATGGAGGGTATTTTATTGATTAGCAAAGAATAAAGGTGGAAAAACATGGGACCTCCTTAGCAATTGGGGAGCACATGAAAGAACAGAAGCAAGAAAAAAAAGAGGAGGTTTCTAGGAAGGGAGAACAAAGACAACCCAACCCAACTTATTTCCTCCAAACATGCAAAGCAGTGACATTCATTTTTAAAATTTCTTAAATCGAGTTTTACGTGTCTGATCGAATTTTACGATAAAAGCAATAATACTATTATTCAATAGCGATATTGGCTAAAACCGACAACAAACCATTACATCCATGTATTGTTTTTTTATGTCTCGTTTAATCTCAAATAGGATTATCTGCTTTAGCATGTTTGACTATTCCACTTTGTTAAAGAAGGGGAAAGGGGGGAAATTGATGGGTCATAATGTATTATTGTACCTTGCAATGCCTTAAAAAACACTCCTCCAACTTTTAATGTCTTGCTTGAAAGCATTGCAAGTCTGAGGATCCTTGATGCTTAAACAAGCTCCATTTCTTCATACATGCCAAAACAGACCAAATATGAAAGAGAAACAACATTAATCAAATCAAATGGAGAGAAAATCACATTGGAGTATTGTTGTTAAATCATAAAAAAATTATGTGGCATTCTAGTCATCATAGTTCATATATTGCAACTTGCAATGTGTGAAATCATGTTGAATTGTTTTCTATTAATCAAAACAAAAAAGGGGTGGTTGTTGAATTGAATCTCTTTTGGTTTCTTCTTTGGCACATGTTGGTGTTCTTAATGTTCATGGACTACAACTGTAACTTCTTTTGGTAGCTTCAACATTTGGGTCTTCTTTCTCAAACTTGACTTTTGCTCACCCAACTACACAACATCAAAGACTTCAAACTGGTTTGCTGCCTTGATTTGTTCCTTGGATGATATCTAAACCCTAAATATGTATTTTTAAATCTTTAATAGTTACTAATTAAGGGTCAACCACTTAGTTTTTGGTCTCTTCCCCCTTCATTTCCATCTTATTATCATAAAAATGCTCTTGATTTGTTTTAGTGGTAATTTGAGATTAAACTCTTGACCAGCTCTAAAGTCTTGCACTCTTAACTAATCTTGTCTTGTCCTAAAATTATTTTAAGCGGTAGCCACGCAATAATTTTGTTGATGAAATTAAAATAAAGTTTTCAAACCTAAGTCTTAAAAGCGTCTCCAACGCTGGTGGGGAGGTTGGCGGTGAGGAAACGACGGCGGAGAGCTGACGATTCGATGTTGGCAGTGAGGGCCGACGCTGCCTCAACTAATACCCGTCACTACCGACGCTAACGGCTAGGAAATCTAAATGGCCTATTATTGCTTCTTGAAAAAATTAAATTTGTGTTTGAAAATACAAAAAGTAATTTTCTTATCTTAAAATTGTGTATAAATAGGGAGGATTCAATCCAATAAAAACGAACTTCAAATATCATCTCCTCCTACATTTGAATTATTTTTCTCTATTTTTTTTTCACCGAAATGGCTAATGCACGTGTCATCGAGTTTGAATTAAAGCGCATTTTAGAGAGAGTACTCGAAGAATGCATGTCCAGTCAGTTCGTTCAAGATTTGTTAGACGACGCAGTGGCTGAAGTTCAACCACGGAAGCGAAGTTGCATCGCACGGGACCGAGAAGCTGCGAACGAACGTTTAATGAGTGACTACTTCAACACAAACCCTGTGTACAAGGAGGTGCATTTCCGTCGTCATTTCATAATGCAAAGTTGTGTTCCTCCGCATTCTCCATGCATTGGAGGATCACGATGCGTACTTCAGGAAACGAGTAGACGTTATGGGTAGGGTTTCGTTATCTCGTTATCAAAAATGTACTACGACCATTAGGCAATTGTGTTATGGAATTGCAGCCGATGGACTGGAAGAGTACCTAAAGATAGGCGAAAGCACGGCTTTGGAGCGTGTGATCGTCGAACAGGTCGTGTGCATTGTCGGTTCCCCACCACAACGGCATCCACGGTCTAGTGTTCTTCATTTCCGGTCCTTGAGCCATTTCCGTGCTTCCTGCTACCAAGGATGAGATCGACTCAGTCCCGATCTGTGTGTTACCATCTCTAAACATTTCCGTGAGCCCGTCCCCTAATCGATCGTATATGTTATTATAAGGACCGGCCATAAATAACTCGCGAACAGAGCTCACAACTTGTTCTCGTTCTTCGCGGCGTCTCTGTTGGTAATCGCTCCCGAGCTTGGGTTCTTCGTCGGACTCTGGCACGCCGTGTGGATTTTGGTGGCGTAGATCACCGTCATGGAAAGGTACTGAAGGGGTTGCAACTGCTGACCTTCGAAGGCTTTCCTCGACGACTCTTCGTGGAGTTTAAGTTTCGGGGCGATGTGATGTGGTCGATAAAATAGTTTATAGTTGTATTGTGTACTATAAAGTCGAACCATAGTTGTTTCTTGGTATTTTTCCTTGATGAAATGAAGAATGAGTTACGAGGATCTTAGTCTCTCGCTCACACTAGAACAACGAGTACACTAAAATCTACTCCTAGGGCTATGTTTCTCTCTCTAGAACTAGAACTCATTTCTCTCTAGAGATTACACGAATTAGCAAAGAAAAATGACCAAGGAAGAAGACGATGGCCTTATTTACGGACATAGCCACGCCACCCAATCAACACGACGTGGCAAGATGATTATAAAAACTCCAACAACTGTAACCAACTCTCCTAACAACCTCTAGCCTCTTTGCGATGTCGTTTGGTTCTGCTCTGAGTGGATCCACTAATTTTAACACAAACCAAGAAGAGAACCCTACTTTTTTTCTCTCGTCGCCCCCTTTTTTCCATCTTCTTTTTCGACCTCGTCTGAATAGACTCTTATCAGATGCTCGCCCACCCTTCATCTCCCTCGAGCCCCGACTTCTGCTCTGCCCCACCCTTCCCTGTCGTCGCCCTCCATCTGATCCCCCCTTCGTCGTCTAGACCTCCGTCCGAGCTTTCGCCCTCCGTGGCCCAAGCCCTATCGCCTTCGCCTCCCCTCGTCTTCTCGAGCCCGTCGCTCTCCGTTGCCGAGTCCCGCCGCCACCAAGCCCCGTCGCCCTTTCAGATCAGGTCGTATGAAGCGTTATTTGTAGCGTTGTTTGCTTTTGTCGTGCCTCGGTGTCGTTGTTGGTTCCCTACCGTTGTCATACTGTATGGAGTGTCTGTGGCCCTTCTTTTGTGCCACCATACTATCATCGTTCATCCGGAACTCCCTGATGTTGCACACCCTGCACAGTTTTTCTCTGGTCCTCTTCCCCAACGGTCAGGCTTCTCGATCTCGGATGAGCTTAGTGGCCACCACAGCAGGTCAAGACAACCCCTTGAAAGGGCTCTTAGAACCTTGTATCTGCTTAATTGTGCTAGTCGTCGTGATTATATATTGTCCTCCTAATTGTTATCTTAAGAGTTTGTTTAAGCTTAACATGTCGGGACACCTGTCAATCGATGGAAGTCTCGGCTTTAGTCTAGATTTTGTTTTCGGTGTATTCCCGTTTAGGTGTTTTACCGTTTGTATTGACGTTAATCGATAAATAAAGGAACTAATTAGAAGAAGAAAAGAGAAAACCACTAATATTGGTTACAGGTTACAGCTGTCAACCCTAATCCAACTGCTCTGGACGCATATGTATGGAAGATCATACCATATCGTGAGATATTAATGAATAAAGCGTGGTATTTTTAATGAGAGGGGTGATTCTAACGTGCGCTGGGATATAGTATACATATTAGAGAAGAGGGCACATGATTGATTACATGCGCAAATTACGCAGTGGACCCTCACCTTTGTCCCCACCTAATCCATCACATTAATATCATATGGCCCCCTCTTCTGCTCCCTTTTTATTTTATTTTACAAGTTTTTTTCATCCCTACAAGATAGTTTTCATCCATAATTCATTTACTCGATATTTATTTACATCTCCACTTTTTCCAGACTAGTCCAACCGAATATAGCAAAAAAAATTGGATAAAAGAACTCTCTCTACGAACCTTAAAACAGAGTGGGAGATGGAAAGAGATGGCAGCAAGGATCTTCACATCAACTTGATGGCGGCGACATGTCCTCTCTCGAAGTCACAACACTAGAGTCTGTTTTTCCGATTTGTTGGGTAAGTCCGCTCCTTTTGGTCGACGTTGGATCCGTTTAGGATCTTGGTGGCAATGAAGGTGGGAAAAGTCCTCTCCGCGCAAGCGGTAGCAGGTATTCCTCCTGTAACAATGTAACATTAATGGGCTGGAAGAGGGACCCGTTTTCCAAGTGCAACGAGGCATCCACAAACCTCGATCGTCAGACTCTGGCGCAAGGACCTTGTCTTCGACTATCCTGAGGGATGGTGAATCGAGATGGGATGATACGACCAACCTCTCGTCTAGAGGCGGGGGCTGATTTAAGACGGTGAAGATGACCCAACAACAGTGGCACTATCGAAGAGGAGGTTGCGCGAGGGGAACGAGATGGGTAAGGTTTCCGACCCGGACGGGAGACCCGCGGAGTCAGACGACCCGACCCGGCTAGGATGGGGCTTTAGACTCTTTGGGTCTACTTTGGATGGGGCTATACGATCCCATGGGCCTGGTTTGGCTCGTGGGCCTGTCTCGGACCAAAAAGGTTTTATGGCCCGAAACCAGGAGCGACATCACGAAGACTCAAACTGGAAGAGGGATCTGGAGTGAGCAGGTTCTAGACGCTATATAGACGATTCAATTACAGCGACGGGGGGCTATAAGCACCCTCTCCACACAAAATGAGTGTGCGGGGGTCCAGTGGGGGCTGACCAGTATCACCACCGCCCCATTGGACGTAAGGTGGCAGAGGTTCCACCAAGATCTGGTATGGTACTTCTCTACCCTCTCGGAGGTCAGCAATCTTGCGTCAGTTCGAGGAGGACGACGCACGTTGACAACCTGGGGGAGTATTCAGTGCACCATTTTCTTCAGCAATGGGTATGTTCTACCCTAGCTTCCAGTTTGGATTCGTTGTATCGGTGTCGTTAGACGCTACCGCAATATCCCCTTCCAGACATTTCAGTGAGGAGATCGGTGCCTTGAGTTCTTTACTTTTTTGTCGAGATCCTCCATTGTTGGGATTTCTTTTGCATTTCTATCATGTATGTGTTTTATTGTTTTCTTTGTTTGTAAGCACTTGATCCTTTAATATTAAAGGACGATTACATATCCCAATTTTGTACTACCTCGAGGTTAGATAATAAATAAATAAATAAATAAATACAATCGCGAACTACTAATTTTAAAGGAAAGAGGATTATCCCTGTTTGTTGATCATATTCACTATGATCTTACAATTACCCTAAGCTTGAGCTCTTTGATGCGGTTCCTACTCTAGCCCCTGTAGTGCGTCCAGTATGACATAAGCCTCAATTAGAGCCAGATTATAGGGGCCAAGAGACGATGTGGAGCGTGCCTTTAGTAATTAGCTATTGTTATCCATACATACCCAACTGTTCTTATCTAGTCGGAGGAGGCGAAGAGGGCCTCATCCATATTAATGGACAGGGCATCTTGAGGGGGGGGGGGGGGGGGGGGGGAGAGACCAATGAGTAGTTGCATTTTGTGTTGCCGGGTCAGGCCGAGCCTAAATCTATCGACCACGTCATCGTGCTTCTTGCCAACCAGCATTGAGAAGGAAGTCTGAATGTTTGATAGTCGTAGTAGACGGGGTGATATCCTCCCACACGTTCTTGTTTCGTGACTTATATAGTTTCCAAAGAAGACATCCCACCTAACCCCCCATGAGAGGGTGGGTTAAATGTTAGAATCTCACGAAGACACTCTACCATATCGTCTTCTCAGGTTGGCAGAACCAAACTACTACGTTTCCAACATTCTGCCACAATCGGGCATGAGACAAGAATATAATCCTTCGACATTATTTCAACTTGACATAATGGGAAGGGGTCCAACGTCTCCATTTTACTGGTTCGTAAGTGGGTTGTAACTTGGAGGTAGCTTGCACACATATGCCAAAGGAATATGCGTATCTTTGGAAGCACATCAAGTGTCTAAATCTTATTCTAAATGTCCGAAGGGGACCTCAGAATAAGGTGGGCATGACTAAGTAAACTGTTGGCCAATTTGACCAAATAATGGCCTAAAGATTCTCTCGCCCAATACCATGAGTTTGAGGAGGACAAGGCACTGATAGGGACCGATAAGATAATTGTACTGTCTCGTTCATTAAAGAGATCATGGATTACCTCTTCATTCCACTGCCTTGTGCCTAACGTTATGAGTCTTACCACGTGCCTATGTTCGATAGACTCATCAGTCGAGGAGATTTAGGGGTCTATTCTTGTTACTCAGGTATGAAGGAGGACAGAGGTTACTGTTCCTGACCTAAGAGACCGTATGACCCTTTGTTTGACCATGTCTTGCACAAACCGAATACTACTCTTGTGAGTTCCCTTCTTAACCTCTAATGCGGAAGAATTGGGAAGTACTTGGCTTTCAAGACATGAGCGACCAAACTGGTTCCCTTCGTAGCAATCTTCCACATTACTTCCTTAAGAGGGCAATATTGAAATCTAGCAGGTTCCTATATCCCAACCCCCTATCTTCTTCGGTCGAGACATGACTGACTATGACTGTCAAATTATCGTTCTACTGGAGGAGCTCCACCGGAAACGGGCAAGAACCACGTCTATTTATATACTTGATTTTTTTTTTGAAATAAACCTTCATTAAAACTTTAATAAACCTTACACAAGGAACCATACAAGAGTTGCATCCATTGGTCATTCTCGAAAACCCGGGAAACGACCAGCGAGATGATAGCTCTCAAACAGGGCGACGCAGCGCCTAGAAACCAACTACTAAATCGGTCTATCATATCGACGTTCCAAAAAGAATCGCCAATAGTAAGATCCGACCAGTCACGTCGCCAAAGACGACCACCACATCTACCAGATATCCGAGATTCCGGTAGACGGGACCTACAACTAATCAAACAAAAAGATAAACAACTACGACGATCCAGAGAAACTCGCGGTCGGCCTCTGATGATAGGGACTGATTTCGAAAACAGGAGTGGGAGGTGGACGGCTCGGACGGTGTCAGATCTGCTCCGCTTGGGGCATGGGCACGGGACTGGTCGGGAGAGCTCAAAATGCAGGAACACAACGCTCGAACTGCGGAGCTCCGGCGAACGATGGGAGTAGATCTGCCTGTCTAGACGGAAGAGGAGCGGGACAAAGAGGCTCGACCCAGGTAGGTCGGGTCGTCGTGGTTGGGACATAAAACTAGATCTGCTCGGCTTGAGAGCTGGGCCGGCAGGTAAGAACTAGGGGTTACGGCCGGCCTCCGACGACCGGATAAGAGGTCGAGACAGAGGGGATGGAGCTGTCGGACCCATACAGTAGATTTGACCGACACGGGCCTGCGAACGAGTGGAGGAGAGGCCCGAGAGGTGGAACACGGCGGAGGAGCTCAGGCAGGAGGGCGGCCGGATCTGGCAGAGGAGGCGTGACAGAGGAGGGGCCAGGAGGGGGGCAGCGCCGGCGGGCCAGATCTCCAGATCTGGGCTTGGTGGACGGCCGAAAGCAACGGAGGAGGTCGACCGGAGTAGAGGGGCGGCGACACACACACGGAGAAGAAGGGAGGGGACTGATAAAGAAGCTGTCGACAGGAAGCTTAGGGGGGAAGGGACGAGGAGAGAGGCCGGCGGCGGCGGCTCAACGAAGAAGAAAAACAATAAGGGTACAGTAGGGTTTCTTTTCAGAGAGAGAGAGAGAGAGTCGCACGCGTTTTCTGTTATTTATATACTTGAATTATGTGTAATATATATATATATATATGCATATTTGTATAATTGAAATATGTGTAATATATATCCATTGTCTTCGTGTATATTTTTGATATATCTCATAAAATGACATATAATATCCAATAAGAATTAGAATAAAACATAAAACTAAAAATGACAACCAAATCAATAACTTAAGATGCTCAATATACATTAGTATACTTCTTCATGATCTTTTTTTTTTAATATTTATGAAATTATTCCATTAAAATCGTTTGAGTACAAAGAAGATTGGATCCTCACCCTTATATTAAGCATAGTAATCTCTTGGAAGCTCAATATCTATAATGGACACAAGGTTGATAGTGGTCATTGTCAGAATATAACTATAACTAGGCCTCCATCTATTAGTTTTAGCTTTTAGTTGAGTTGATCCTCTAATATAGTATCAGAGCTTGGTATCTCACGAACCCGGATTTAAACTTCACTCTCTATAAAAAAAATCTAATTTATTCTCAATCTATCAAATTTACCATAATCAACTTGAGCTTTTGGTTGAGTTGATCCCTCTAATAGTGACCCTTTTGTTGTCCAATTAGTTTTTCAATGAAAAAAAACTTGAGTTGATCCTCAAATAGTGACCCTTCTATTGTCCAATTAGTTTTTTAATGATAAAAAAATTGTAAGTCATAACATTTTATCATTAAATATGATAGAGTAATTTCTACTATTTCATTTATCAAGGGCATGTATATATCGTATACATGAGGGACAAATTCCTCCCTAGTTATTCATATTCTTCCTATATAACTATTGTTGTTGTCACCCGATTAAAAATAATACTATGTTGTGCTAAAGCATAAAACAAACATATATGATCTTCATGTTGAAGGGTTTAAAATAATAGAGTAAATTGAAAAGGTATGCCACAGATAAGGGTAGGCAGTATTTGGTTATAACAGAAATAATAATCGAATTCGAATCAGAAAAAAAATGTGGTTTGATTAGTTTGGTTATTCAGTTTATTAGATTAGGTTAGTTTGATTAATTTTAAAAATTAGGTTTGACTTCGATTACTATAACTAGATAATCGAATTAATCAAATTAACTGAAATATCATTATTTAAATTTGAATTTATTTATACATATTATATATGTAAGTATAAAAAAATTGTTGAAATATTTTATCTCATTGACTTGGGATGGAGAATAGACTAACATTTTGAAACAACTTGAATATGTTAAAAATTAGTCTAATAAGTTTTAATTGAATTTATTTTTCATTTGTGAAGAACCAAACTAACGAAAGCTTTTTTTATAAGAAAAATTAATGATTTTGTATAAAAATTATAATATTATGTAAAGTGACTCAGCGTAAATATTATATTGTGTTTAGTCATGAAACTAAAACCATTATTTTTATTAATAACTGAATCGAATCTCTTTTGACCCTTAGATGCTTTACTTTCGGGAAGTCCATCTTTTTTATAATAAAAACCTGAGTTGATCAAAGAAGAAAGTAACCGAGTGGATTTGAATTTGTTGATTAATTCGATTAGGTTCGTGAAATGAAAAATATTCAATTAGGTTAGTATAATTCGATAATCAAAATTTTAATTAGGATACAAAAATCACTAATACTCGATCGAGTAATCAAATGTCCACCCTAGCCTCAGAGTCACTGAAATGTGATATTTATCTCACTTTGTGCCTAATTTAAAAAAAAAACTATGTCAATGTTTGTCAAACTACCAAATATACCCGTACCTTTTTCACTTATTATTCTGCCATGTTCCGATAAATTCGAATATGTTTGGATACTGTTCCAACATAACTGATAAGTTATGATAATATTCCGACATATTCCATGATATTCGGAAAGTAAAAGTTATATTTTGGGTAGTTCGGTAAAGATATGCATAATTTTCATTGGGAAGTTTTATCTTCTATATTCCAAAACATGAGATATTTATTTATATATTATTATAATTAAAAATTAAAAAGTATTTCTTTTATATTTTTAAGACACAATTACTCTTATTTGAACCCATTTTATTCGTCTACGATAAATTACAATTCAAAAAGCTATCCATAAATAATCTCACTTATTAATTTTTTTATTATTGTTTAAAAATATTAACCTCATAAGAATAGTTTTTTTAAATTATATATCAACATCGAGATATACATATAATTTATTAAACGTACAAAGCAAACAATAGCATTACAAATTCATACTTACAAATAATATAATTGTTGACCCATATTTGAATTGAAGACCTCCCATATAAAAGGTAAGACTTGAACCACTATGGTTTACTTTTGGGGACCATAAAAAATACTTGTGTTCGATCTTGTTTAATAATAAGCATCAAATTACATTGACTCCATTAAAATTGTCGCTCGAACAAGTTAACGTTAACATATGCATGTAGGAATTCTAGAGTGCAAAAATGCAACGTAAAATAAAAAATCCCTAGAAAAACCCATGGATTAATGTAATTCTGAATGAACTGACAAACAAAATTTAAGAAGATTACCTTTCATTTTGAGTTTGGTTCGAGACAGGGACTAAGAACGTTTCTACTGCTTCACGATGTCGAGACGTCTCTAAAAGAATTCGTCCTCTTTAGGTATCCACACTAACAAATATTCCCAAAATCGTTTGGGTGCTAATACAAAAGGAAGAACTCTTCTTCTTTCTCTCTTGTTTTCTTCTTTTCAATCTTGAGAACAATTTTCACTTGTTTTGTGTGCTTACTATTCCCAAACATGACCACACTATTTTATATTTTGAAAAGCCTATACATGAGCTTCCAAATTTGACAAGTGGAGACATTTTAAGAGTAGTGGACATGCAAAAATAACCTCTTTGAATTTCCGAAATTCAAAAGTCATTTTTGCATATAAATTTCCTAACATAATCTCATTATATTAGCAATTCAAAGATGAGTAATGAATAAATAAATATTATATCAAATATAATATAACTTTATTCACTTAATTGGCTTCCATAGTCCAATTCGATTTTGGGCTTGTTGTTGTGTGTAACCCTGTAGGCTCGTACAACGTTTGGCAATGGGCTCGAAATTCCCGTTTTGTCCACATGTCATAGTTGGCCTCTAGCAAGACATTATGACTTCCCAAAGTTGTATGGTAATCTTCAACCTGATTTAACCTTTTACCGTCAATATCTTAATCCTTTTTTCATCGATATCTCGATTAAATATAAGGCATAAGGCCGTCATCCTTATTTTATTTGATCGTTGTTTCTTGATCTTAAGTAGATTGACATTGTGATAACTCATTATCTATTCGCATGGTCATGCATTTCCGAAGTCTCACTTATCAACGGGCCTAAATGATATTTGTCTCATATTTACATGAGGGACAAATCTCTATCAGTCAATCACATTTCTTACATAGACAATTATGTATCCATTGTTGCTCGGTTAAAGATAACGTTGAATTGTGTCAAGACACATAACCACCTATGTATAAACCATGATGATTATAAGGTCAAAGGACTTAAGCCATATTACGGAACTGAGAAATATTCATGACAATTTCTATGTAGTATTCTCACAGTGAGTCATCCAATACCATTTCATCAAATGACATCTATGATTTGACTTTATAGTCTTAGTATATCGGTAAGACCAAGGATCATTAGAATAATACTCATTTTCTTCTAAGAGTTTTACTATCAAGTTCACATACTTGATGATCGTAGAAAGATTCGATTATTCACGCCATTAACATTTCACAAATGATAATAGTAGTGTCAATGTATTAATAAATGATAACGCCATCCAAGATCAAGATTGGTATAAGGCACAAAACCAACAATGCAAATGTAGTAATTTATTGTGACCTTCTCCGAATTGAATTTTTATTTTGTATCCCGTGTAAGAGCATGTACAGTGGGGCAAAAATGACCCAACACAGTAGAAGAGGAGACGACGCAACAACTTGTCTACTCCCGCTGTGTCAAGTTGCTGAGGGGAGGGTGGCTCAGCGAAACCTCCCAACCACGTGGCGCCATTGGTAACGCCGCTCCACCGATGCACTCTTTCCTCGTGGCACCAACAACTACTTCTTCTCCCAATCCTCAAACTTTCACCCTTATAAATACAACCACTCTCCCAATATTTTTTTTTCACACATCTTTTACACTTCTCCATACTCTTCTACTTCCACATTTCTACTAAAATTTTCCCCGATGGATTATTCTACATTACTCGATGATGACTACGAAAAAAGTCAAGCCAATAAAACAGAACTTTAATCATATATACACCGACGCCGTCTCTAACAACGTCTTTCTGACATGACCGATCGGGAAATATTATATGCAACCTTGACTAAGTACCACATGATGTATCATATTCCATTCATTAAATTCCATTGGTGAGATCTCATCAAAGATCAAGCGAAGTGACGTCTCTACGTCGGGTTAATTTAGTTTTACTAAAATTGTAATTGTCCAACTAAAATTGTAATGTTTTTCGTTTCAATAAAATTGCATTTTCGTTTTATCAAAAATATGAAATGAAATTATTTTAAATTAATAAATATTGTTTGAGTCAAACAAATTTTTATTTACACTATAAACATTTTGTGTAGCTTAAAATGTTAGTAGCTTGGTGTAATTATTGAATCGACCTATAAACCAAGTGTAACTTATGGACGTTGAAAATACAACTTGATCCTTTTTTTGTTATTCAAAGGGTACACAACCAAACATTATTTTGTCAAAAAATTAATCGACTTGGGCTTCTTGATATTATTTTTTAAATTTAGGGTATTTTTTTTACTAAAAATTGCGAAGCATTATTAGATCTCAAAGTTAACAATACACTGTAAATAATCTTTAAATTTTTATAATTAAATAAAAAAATGTATAATTAAATTAATTAAGTTCCATTTTTGTTAAACTTAAATCATTTCCATGAAAATCGAACAATTCTCTCTCGTAACTTTGAGACCTACTCCTAGCCTTAGCAGGCTCTCTGTGCAACTATGGTGCTTTCCTCCTCTGATCTCACCGCTGTCTTACCGACTGTCGTGACTACACCTGTCGTTGACGGTGCTGCTACGCTTGAGGTCTGTGCCGCCCATGTGGTAACAAGCTCCATGCAGTCAAATCCCTCGCAGACCGTACCCGTTGCTGGTGATAAGACCCACCGAAGGAGAAGACCGAAACCACTCTTTTCGAGCTCTTCCTCCTTACTTCCCTCCCCCCGTACCGGTGATGCTCCCGGCCCTCTCGTCCGAGTTGGTGCCCTTCTCCATGGGGGTAATCTCTCCTCCACCTGCTTCGAAGCCGAGGCGGGGACGACCAGCGAGGTGTGCCAACATTGCTTTGTCTCCAAGCAATCCGCGGACGGCTCCTTTTGCGTCGCGCCTTGTCCTGCCCTTGCCTCCACTCAACCCTAGCCTAATGGGCCCTCAGTAACACCAGACCCTCGTTCTGACTCCAGACGTTCCTGGCGACGCGACTCCTAGGGTTGTAGTCCCTGTTCTCCAATAGGACTCACCTTCTCCGTCTCCTCTCTACGCCTCTGTGGCTGCCCCCTATAACAGGATCCAGCGAAAGGAAAAGCGCCAATGGAGGACCTTCATCGGACGACGATGAAAGCACTGAGGTTGGCCCGTTGTCTCCCTAATTGGGATCAGATTCCCCTCATCTCCGCTGGCCTTACGATTCCGGTAGGGATGCGTCGAGGCTGGTCGCCGACCCTAGGTCTGGATGAGCCTTCCTTGGCCCTTGCTGAGTTGGGTCCGGACCTCCATATTTCTTTGGCGGTTCTCCAGGATTGGTTGTCTTCTTGTCCGATCGAGGAGGAGGAGGAGGAGGTCGAGGTCATCGTGCTGTTCTCTCCGACCATCTCCACGACCATTTCCAGGCAATAATGGGGCATGGTGAGCAAGCTCTAGTCGTCGACATCCCCTAGAAAGAAGGCTCTTCTCCAGATCATCACCACTACGTGGGGGCGAGCTGCAGAGGGTCTCGTCGTCAAGGAGTTGGGACTAGACCTCTTTGGGTTCTACTTTCGGTCGTCGGAAGCACGTGCATGAGTTCAGGATAATGAATCATGGTGCTTTGACGGGCGAGCACTGCTTCTTAGGGACCTGGATCGTTGCGACCGAGACCTGCCGGCCTTAGATCGCATGCAGTTGTGGGCTCACGTGCGGGGCCTGCCACCTCTAGTCCGGACAAAGGCGACATGGATGTCCATTGGGGACGCGTTGGGCACCTGTGTGGACGTCCCGAGCGACCAGTGGGGGATGTGCTGGGGGGCACTGTTAGGATCCTCTTCTGGCACCTCATCGAGCGTCCACTCTGTGAGGTATGGTCCTTCGTTTTAAGGAGTTCTCGGACCCGATTAAGGTCGAGCTTACTTACACCAAGCTTCCGAGTTTCTGTTACAGTTGTGGGAGGCTTGGACATATCATCAAGGACTGCACATGGGAAGTCCGAGGCACCCCAGGGTATGACTCCTCTCTTTTGGAATATTAGATAGACAAGCAGGTGAAGCCGTATGCAACGGACTAGAGTGAGTCTTCCCAACCGTCTGCCCTATCAGGCTTCGGGAACGTCTCTTCGAGCATTGTACCTAAGGGCTCCTTATCTCTAGATAGGAGTCGTCGAGTTTCCCCGTGCACTGTACCTAATTGTATTGAGGCTCGGGTTAGCACCCGGTTGGTGATTGGCCAACTCTTTAGGGGTTCGACCTCTGAAGTTCCAGCGCCCATTTCTAGGGAGTCTGAAGATGTGGGAGCTGCCGCGAATGGAACGCTCAAGAGGTCTGCAGTTGGAGTGCCTCGGGATGATCAGGCGAGAGCTTGTAAACATCCCCGCCAGGAGGGATGTTAGACCATTTGAGCATTAGGGACTGGCCCTGGGAGAGGTTCTTGGTCGATGCTTTGCCTCCCACCACTACTATCGAAGTCCTTGACCACTTTTCGGAGCAGAGGAATTGTAGTACCACATTCTCATCCCCCGTATTCTATCATTGTCTATATGACATCTTAATACCATCTGCGACGATTCTAGTAATACAAGGACCAGTGAACTATTTGTTCTTTTTGTGTCCTTTTTAGTAGTTAGAGAGCATATTTTCTGATACACCTTGATGTACTGATATCTCATTTATAATATTGTACCCCTCGTTCATAAAAAAAATATGTATGTTAAAAGACATCATCTAACTTCAACCTTGTTGGATAGAATAATTTTTTTTTTTTAATCATAACCTTAAAATACTTAGTGGGAAGCTTCTCTTAGAATGGAGCTTAACATCAAAACTAAAGCTGCATCACGGATCTATAGTCACGAAAATTTCAACCATTAGATCAAAAATCATAAATGTGATCCATGAGTCCTACCAGATGAGTATGTACCACCTCAGGACGGAACAAGCTATCCGAGATCTCATTATCTCATATCGCGAAATACATGTTCTGAAACCGATAAACCCTCCTCTCCGTTAAGGCAATTATTAGGAGGACAAATCAAAGTTCCTAAATGCTAATCACAAAATAGATTTTATTTTATTTATTTCAGTGAAAAAGAAAACTAAATCACCAAAAGAAAATAATAAATTCACAAAAAACCGCTATTTTTATCAGCAAACAAAACAGAAGAGAACAAAAGCATCACATCCTCAGAGATATATAATTTTGTGGGTTTTATTAGCAAAAGAGGGGATTTTTAAATTGCCATTTTAACCTCTTGATTTTGCTGGTGAAACCTGTCTTTGAATCCAAGTCTTCTCCACCGTATCGCATCTGGGGTCTCTTTTAACTTCATTAATCTTGGTTTTTGAGCTCAGTAGAGTCCCGTGTTTGTAAAAAAATTGCACCTTGTTTCTTCACTATCTGTTCATGAACAGGCCCAGTTCTGTAGATTGCATTGCAATTACAGTATCGTAAAGCATCCTCTTGATACACCCAAATCTCCAACTCAGTGGGTTCTTTTTTCCTTTCCTTCTTTTCCTTTCTTTAATTTTTCTCTTTTGGGGTTTCTTTTTCTTTCTGGGGCTTGCTGGGTTGATGAGTTCTTTGGCTTCTGGATCCCCGAGAAGGCTTCAGTGAGTGTAGAGAAGTTTTCGCGGAGAAAATGAAACCAACTACTGAGTTTCAGCTTCTGGGTCTTATACTTGGAGTACTTTTTGTGACTGCTGATTCGTTTCCTGCTAATGAAGGTGCGTTTTGCTCTGCAAAGTTTGCGTCTTTTTTCAGATCTTGGGCGTTTTTGGTTATGTTGTGCTTCGTTTTGGTCCAGAGATAATGCAGGAAGATATTAGAAACTGGGGTTTTTCAAATTTTGGTTTAGGGTTGTTTCTGAATTCTATCTGAACAAAACCCACCTGTTTTGGGCCAAAAAAATGCTCTCTAGCTACCTAAGTTGTGTTTTTAGAGAGATTCAAGATTTGGGTTGTTTAATTCAGTACAAGTTTTCATGGTTACCAAACTGAGCAATACTGTTCATCAAGTTTCCTGATAAGGTTTCTGGACATCAATGTAGGAATTTAATTTCAACTGTTTAGAGGAACAGTTAAGGTTTTGCTGTTGACATGTTGAGTATCGGTTAAATGGATTGCCAATGGTATATATAGCCTTCTGTAAGAATTTTCCTGGTTGGATGTTTTGTCTATTTTGTGCAGCATGGGTTCTGACAACCGTCAAGGAAGCCATATATGAAGACCCACTGCTAGTTTTGTCCAATTGGAATACCCTTGATGCTCATCCTTGTGACTGGTCGGGGATTTTTTGTTCTGAAGCTCAAGAACATGTTATAAGGATGTAAGACATGACTGTCTAAGTTTACACACTCACTTTCTCAAATTTCATTGCTAGACCCCACATTGAAATTGATAGTGTTCTTAATATTGTGATGCAATTTTGTTTTACAGAAACATATCTGGATCAGCTCTCAGGGGGTTTCTCGCACCTGAATTGGGTCAACTCACTTACATACAAGAACTGTAAGTACACTTCTAGATTTTATTTAGTTTGTTGGAAATGTTGGTTGAAGCTCAATCTCATGTATCGATGGCTTGTAGAGTATTGCACGGGAACAAGCTGATTGGGATAATACCTAAAGAGCTGGGCATGTTGAAAAATCTCAAGGTCTTGGATTTGGGGATGAATCAACTGACAGGTTCAATTCCTCCAGAAATTGGGACTTTGACGAGTGTCACGAAAATGTATGACCGGGAATTTATAGCCTTGTTTTCACCGATTAGACTGTAATGTTACACTGTCTATTTCTTCACTGACATTCTGTACTTATTCGTTTTGCTGCAGAAACCTTCAGTCCAATGGGTTGACCGGGAAGTTACCTCCTGAGCTTAGTAACTTGAAGAACCTTGTTGAACTTAAGGTTGATAGAAATAGGCTTCAAGGAACTATCCCTGCTGGTAGCAACTCAAATCATGCATCTAATGTATCTGGAGTGTAAGTAGAGGGTTCTTGCTCTATATATACCAATTAGTTTATGTAATTATACACTTCCTTTTCTTAGCTCATTCTCGTATAATTCATTTTTGCTTCAGGTTTGCTGCAGTGACAAACTCAACTGGGTTCTGTCGATCATCTCAATTGCATGTGGCTGATTTCTCATACAACTTCTTTGTTGGGAGTATACCCAGATGTTTGGAGCATCTTCCACGGTACTGTTTCAATTTCACAATGGCCTCTGTTTGTACAGAAAGTTACCTTATACGACTCAACTTGTGTTATGCAGATCGAGCTTTCAAGGGAACTGTCTTGATAATAAAGAGCCCAAACAGCGCTCTACAGCACAATGTGGTATGTAAATTGACTTGTTATCAAGATTCAGTCCTGTATCTTGTTATTTACGGTGCAATATTAAATTTGCAGGTGGTGCTCCACCTGTACATACAAGTGCCAGCTCAAAGCACCAACCTGCCAAAGAGGAAGCCAAGCATGAGAGGTCATCAAAACCTCTGTGGCTTTTGGTTTTGGAGATAGTAACAGGAACCATGGTGGGCTCTCTATTTCTTGTTGCTGTATTCACTACAGTTCAGAGATGCAAAAGCAAATCTTCTATCATAATACCTTGGAAGAAATCAGCCAGCGAGAAGGAAAATATGGCAGTTTATATAGGTTAGTTTTCTTTATTAAGCATTTTTTAATCAGCTATGTGTGTATCAAGATTTGGGATTCACTTGCTTATGTAGAAGCAAGAGAGCACCAAGCTAGTGATTCTGGTTGGACATAATTTGATGAATGGCCCCACTTTAAGAGAGAGGAGAGAGAGAGGTACCGCTGCTGGGACTTGGACCATGGTTCCAAGGACACAAGTTCAAGTGCTTGACCAGTTGGAAAAGCAAGCTTTGGTTCTTTACTTGGCATTTAGTATTATCCCTCATTGCTTGTTTGAAGCTAATGTGCATTGACTCAACATGTAAACAGATGCTGAAATGTTGAAAGATGTAACGAGATTTAGCAGACAAGAACTTGAAGTAGCCTGTGAAGACTTCAGCAACATCATTGGCTCGTCACCTGACAGTTTGGTGTACAAAGGCACCATGAAAGGTGGGCCTGAGATTGCTGTTATATCCCTATGCATCAAGGAAGAGCATTGGACTGGCTATCTTGAACTCTATTTTCAGAGAGAGGTAATATATTTTGCCTATACAAGTATAACATTTGCCAAGTTTGGATTAGTTATAATATTTTGAGCCACTCAGGTTGCAGATTTGGCTAGGCTGAACCATGAGAATACAGCAAAGTTACTTGGCTACTGTAAAGAGAGCAGTCCATTTACAAGGATGCTTGTTTTTGAATATGCTTCAAATGGAACATTGTATGAGCATCTGCATTGTAAGTCAAGCTTCTTTGCTTCTTCACTGCCTTTGACTGAGAGAATCTTTCATTAGTTCTTATCCAAGCTTGTGACTTGAGTGCAGATGGTGAAGGATGCCAAATATCTTGGACACGGCGCATGAAGATTGGTATTGGCATTGCTCGTGGGCTCAAGTATCTTCATGCAGAACTAGACCCACCATTCACTATTTCAGAGCTCAATTCTGGTGCTGTATATTTGACAGAAGATTTTTCTCCCAAGGTATACCAAAACCTCCATAACTCTAACTTATATGACATTCTCACTAACTCCAACTTCAATTGCTGCAGCTGGTTGATTTTGAAAGTTGGAAATCAATTCTTTCTAGATCTGAAAAGAACTCAGGGTCTATCGGAAGCCAGGGCGCTATCTGTGTCCTTCCAAATTCTTTAGAGGGACGGCACTTGGATGTCAAAGGCAATGTGTATGCATTTGGCGTGCTTTTACTAGAAATAATCAGTGGGAGACCCCCATACTGCAAGGACAAAGGATGCCTAGTAGAATGGGTAAGATTAAGAAAGCTTCAACCTTTGAAAGGAAGTTTAAATAGTATTTGGTCTAAAAGTGAAGCTTGCTGTACAGGCCAAGGACTATCTGGAGCTCCCAGAAGCAATGTCCTACATAGTAGATCCTCAACTGAAACATTTCAAATACGAAGACCTGAATGTGATATGTGAGGTGGTGAGCCTTTGCATCAATCCAGACCCGGCAAAGCGGCCTCCCATGCAGGAGCTATGCAGCATGATGGAGAGCAGGATAGACACCTCTGTGTCCATTGAGCTGAGGGCTTCTTCTTTGGCCTGGGCAGAGCTTGCGCTTTCTTCCTAATAGAGTTGAAGCTAACACACTGTACATCATCGTCATCAATATATACAATTCTAATACTCGTCTGTGTTTCCTCTTTGGGTTTTTTTCATCAGCATTTTCTCCTTGTAAATGCTAGCCTGCTAGAGGAGATATATATAAGCCTTCACTTGAGTCCTCTCCTTGTATACCAACCACAATCACATTGGCTGATGAGTAAAGTTCTGAAATTACTTAGTTATCAGATATGTGAAATCACTTTTTTTTTGCTTTCTTTTATTATAGTGCAATTGACAAGTAAATATTTCTATATTACTCCATTCACTTTGTAGATACATTTTCCAGGAAACAACTTCCTTTGAGCTTACCTGTTCTTATATTCTGGTGTTTGTATTTGGAGACAAAACCCATTCATATCTTCTGGCTTTATTATTAAATGTTCTTCCTTTTTCTGTTAAGAACACTAGAATACAAATGATTGTGTTTGTTTGCTCATACAGTTAAGCGATGACAAGGAAGTCCTCAGTGGGTATCTTATCTACATCTGCAACTTTTGACTTGCCAGATAAACCATGATCATGCTAGCATTCATTCTTTTTATTGATTAGGGTTTAGTTTAGGATGATACCGGTAATTAATTTTTGGGATGATACCATGCACCATAAACTTTTTGCGGCCTTATCTTCAAATCGTTGCGGGTTGTGGCCTTCAACTTATGTATATTTTGTTGCATTTTTTGCCAATCCCTAAGACACTAATGCCAGGCTTCCTGCCAGCGTGGCACAGCTGTAATCTCACAATTCCTTCAGAGCGCTTCTACGCCCATTCTCTTCACTCACTCGCTTCGCCTTCTCTGCATTTACACGGGCCCCGGCCGTTTTGCTGTGCATTGAAGGCGGCGATCCGTTACTCTTCCCATAGGGTTTGATGATGGCCGGCCTTAAAGTGCTGAGATCCCTCCATATATGGCTTCTCCTGTCCCTGACCTTTCACCCAACTCCTTTGATCCAGACGTCGCCTTAGGACGATTTGTGCTCCGGTTTAGCGGGGAGTCCTTTCCCTTCCTGTCGTCCTTCGTATTTGTTTGATTCGTGTTTCTGTTGTGAGTCGTATTTCCATGGTTTTAGATACATGAGTTTCGTTTCTAGGGTATCCTGTAAATTTATTTTGGTTCGGATGGAATTTGAGTTGCGGGTTTATGGCCAGATTTAACGTGTTTCGGCCTTCTGTGCTTCAGTTCTTGGATGATTTGATTCCAATTTAGGTTTGAGTTTGGAATTTTGTCAATTTGATTGTTAGGGTTTCCTGTAAATTTATTTTGGTTCGGATGGAATTTGAGTTGCGGGTTTATGGCCAGATTTAACGTGTTTCGGCCTTCTGTGCTTCAGTTCTTGGATGATTTGATTCCAATTTAGGTTTGAGTTTGGAATTTTGTCAATTTGATTGTACACTGATTAATTGGGGATCTGAGTTATTTCTCCATAATTCATTATATTAGGACAATTTACATGGTGGTTTTATATGTGGGTTCTCAAATGATTTGAATAATTTGGATGGATTTGATAATACTGTGTAGTTAGAAATGAGAAATGATCTTCGCCAATTTTAAATCGTTAATCTTGCATGTTACAAGCGGTGTTAGGTGAGTTGGTTTATTTTGGTTACTGAAATGTTTGTGGGTATTTGACATCTTGATGATAAACATAAAACTGAAGTTATTTGGATTATGGGTTTAAACAGCCTTGGTGGGGTTTCTGTTTTGGATGAATAAGTTTGATGAACTTGGGTTGTGTTTTGATAGATTTTAAGGTTATTGAGCATATGATACTGTCAGGGAAGATGTTTAGCAAAGTTAAGGTTAAAGTGCAATTCTGTTGTATTTAATGGGGACTGAGTTGTCTTGAGCTATTAGGGGAAAATGATTTGCAATTGATTTCTGAAAGTAGGAAGTTGAATGCTTTGAATTTTTTTTTGTGAAAAAAATATACTTCAGTGTAATATTGTTCCATTTAAAGGCCCTTATGTAATCCAAGTTTTGCTCTGAAGCTTTGATTGAATTCGGTTGAGCTATTCAGATCAAATGATTTGCCATTGGTTTTTGAAACTAGGAAGCTGAATGTTTTGTGCATAGTTTTATAATGTTGTTTGATCTGAACACATAAACCTTGAACATATTAAAGTGTCTTTTGTTTTCGTTTTTTCCTTTTAAATCGTTATTTATACTGGTAAATTGCAGAGCTTACAAGCTTGAAAGCATTACAAGTGAGTCATAGAATCTGGTTTTTTGTTGTAGGGAACATGATTTATGAGCATGGAGAAAAGTCACCAAATGTGGTTTATAAAGGGAAGCTCGATAATCAGCATCGAATTGCAGTCACATGCTTTAATAGATCGGCTTGGCCTGATGCTCAACAATTTCTGGTGCGTACCCTTAACTCTCTGTCGTTCTTATATTCTATTTACTTGAAATGGTACTCTGAAATGTCAATGATATAGTTCCATGTTTTTATATGGTTATTTAGGCTACTATTCTTGATTTAATAGACAAATTTGGTTTTGTATTCCTCTATATTCGCCATATTCATTTCACATGCTTCTATACTTCCAAAATTGATTTATATGCTTTTCAAAAATATGAAGACGCAAACACCCCTATACAATTTAACAGATCATTCTCTCGGTTTCATTCGCTATTTTCTCAATTTTTTCTTGGTTATGGAAATTTTTCCGATTCTTTCTCCGTTGGTATATTCTGACAAGTTTTGGTCTCACTTCGAAAGTGAATCGTAAATCTGGTGTATAGCTTATGGTTGGCCACAGTAATCTGCAAAAACCAGCTTCAAAACCTGATGCAATGGAAAATCTAACAACAAGTTTTTTTTAAAACACTCTGTTCATTATTTGATGAGGTGAGGCACTCATGTTTTGCAACTTATGACACTTTAATGTTTGTTAAAATTCATAAACTAAATGAATTTTGCACATGCCTTTAGAAAACCTAGCTGTTACAAATTTTGCACATTTTAAACTCACAATAATTGTTCTTCCACCCTTTCATTCCAGCATCTACTCTTACCATCTCTTCCTATTCTATGATCCTTTACCTTCTTCCTTCCTATTTATTTACCAAAGACTCACTCATTTGTCCTCACTTCCCCAACCCTTGTCTGCAGGTAAAGTGCTTTTCACTTCATTAGTCAGTGTATGTTATTATCGACAAAAATGGCATTGATAATTTATTGTTGGTTTGACTCTTTTTATTTCTGGCAGGTCGCCCAATTTTACACCCACGACACCATCTCCCATTGCTGTCCGCCAAGCAGGTTTGTTTTCCACTCTTCATTCTTCCCTGTTTTTGCCTTTTGTATTTACCTCTGTAGTACTTTTGTATTGCTGAACATGCTTGTGCTATGTGTTTGTGCTTTTGCGTTGTTAGTTTTATCTTCATCGATTGTTTATTATACTCTGTTGTCCTCCTTAACACTTTGGACCTTATACCTTTATTAAGAAAATTAGAACCTGGATGTGACCCCAAAAAAACATACTCCTACCCAATCTGTTGCAGGCATGCCACCTCATTTCCCACAAGATGTTCTTCCACTGATATTCGACAAGTGCCTCAAAGACGGTGATGCACCGTTCGCCACGCTTTCTGCCTGTTACGCTTTTGCTAACAATTTGTTCCATCCTTTCCCCCAAACGGATTATCTACCACCAGTCTACCATTGTCGTTCTTCCTACCAATTACTAACGTTTGTGTATACATTACACTTTTGCAGCTGCAAGCAGTTTCACGAGATGTTGCATACACCGGCTGTGATTCGAAGACTCCGCTTTGATTGCACCCCCGAGGCTGTTGCTGCTGTTAATCCATCCAGTGTCAGGTTCCTTAGGAATGCAACGACACTTGGGAATGATTTAGCTGGCTGCCTCCTTGGTGTGTACCTCCTCTTCAACGGGGATAACCCACGCTTAGGGCTGGCATACTTGGAAGACTGTGACAAGCAGCCTATGTGGATGTCTCGCTATATTCGGGCAATTGGCATGCTGAAGGTTGGGCACACTGAACCGGCTATCCATACTATGCAAGGTTTGCTGCAGGACATGGGGTTTGACCGGGTGGCCCTACTGGATTGTCGGGTTCAGTTCCGCCAAATGCTTCTCCCGGGCAAACACCTCGAATTAGGTATCACTAGGCTATGCACTTTTGCTGGCCCAACCCACTGGCAATCCAAAACAGAAGCTGACATCGAAGATGAAAACGAATTTAATGTGTAGTGCCCATTTTGCTTGATTGATGTTGAGACATACAAGCTTAGGCACAACATGAATTAGGTTACTTTTTTGTTTTTTTTTATCCGTACTGTTTTCCTTTTTTAGATTGGTCAACCTATGACTTGCACTTTCAATTTGTATGACCTCCACAACATTATGGTTTCATTCGTCTTTTGTGTTTGGGTTTGGTTGGTTTAATAAAGTGTTGTTGTGCTTCTCTGTTTGCTCTTATTACCTTCCCCTATTTTTTTTTGTTCCCTACATTGGTGCATATCATGCCTCCTTAGAAAATTGCACCTTTTTTTCACAACCCCTACTCTATGCATATGTTGTACAGGTGGATGTATATTTGTTATGGACCCCGACAACAACCATGCTGATCTTACCCGTTTGCTTTACACCATAGCACGCTGGAATCGCCGACGACTTATGCACTTTGCTCGCCGAGTTACCGATCAACATAACCCACTATCACTTCCAGAACTTCAATACGCCCGAACTGTTGCCGCGTCATATGCTCGACTTCGTCGACGCCTTCATCTTCTCCAAGCTGGTTTGCCCTCTGCTTCACATATAAATTACCATCAGAGGTTGGATCATGCCCAACGTTTCATCAGAAGATTTATCGAGCCGATTGCCATATTACCTCTTGCTGCTTTACCCTCAGGCATCCGCTTTGTTGGACCCGTACATCCGTACCTGCTCCCGACTTCTGCACTTGCAGATGGACCCCACCATTTACAATTAGGCCCACCGTCCATAGTTAATCATGCATACATACACAAGAATGATGTCGTAGCAATGCAACCTCAGTCCGCCACACATACCCGTCCGATCTTCCGTGGTGGTGGGTCAAGTGTTCCCATGCATGCCGAATATGGTCCTTTACCGCCTATCACTATAAGTACCGAGCCACCTTTGCGCACAAACATTTTCCAAGGTACACGTCATTCCCAACCAACGTTCGTCCTGTCACCTACATTTTTGCACGTTTCCCTACTAACCTATCCTTCACAATACACAGGAGTTGATTCACGTCAGTCGCAACAGGTCCACCGACAACCTTTACAACGTCCTGCTTCCCCTCGCCGTGCTCGCGCTCGCAGACAAGGTACACTATTTCTTCCTCACATTTTCCGCTTTGCAGTTCATTCCCACTTATGCTTACTATGCTTTTCCTTATACCCATAGGCCTTAGGGTTGATACTGCATGGTCCTTTGGCGCTCCAACATGTGTATGTCCGGGATGTAATGCCATGATGTGGGCCGAAGAACGCACACGTAAACAAGGTTCTGACAACGAACCAATATTCATGTTATGCTGTTCAGCCGGCCGTGTTAAGCTACCTTTGATCCCGGAGCCTCCTGCTTTACTAAGATCCCTTTTGCAACCAGGTTCTGATCCACGCGGCCCTAACTTTCGCAATGAAATTCACACTATTAATGCAATATTCGCAATGACTTCGTCCGGGGCACAAGTGGATAACTCCGTTAACAACGGGTCTGCCCCATATGTGTACAGAGTTTGCGGTCAGAACTATCACAAACTTGGGTCCCTCATCCCGCCCGGTGATAATCCCCCCCGCTTCGCCCAGCTCTATATATATGACACACAGCATGAAATAGCTAACCGACGATCTGCATTCGGTCGAGGGACCGTTGGTAATGGAATTGATGATACAATAATTCGAGATATATCATCCATGTTAGATACCCATAATGCCCTGGTTGCATCCTTCCGAACTGCGAGGGACCGGTACGAAACAAACCCTACTGAACCTTTTTCTCTACGCCTAATCAACACCGACATAGAGATGGGGTACAATATGACCAGCCTTCACACAATGAGGTTGCTGGCCTCATTGTTGGTGACGTCGACCATGGTTCCTTCGAGCGAGATATTGTCGTGCACCACAACTCGGCCGGCCTCCAGCGTATTAACGACCTAGATCTCCATTTCATGGCTTTTTCGTACCCCCTTATTCATCCGTATGGAGAAGCCGGGTTTCACAACAAGATTCCACTTGTGCTACCACCAAACAGTACAGCTGCCCATAAAACTGTAACAATGAGGCAGTACTATGCTTATAGGTTCCAACAACGCGCTAAAGAGGGTTGAACGTTGATTAATGTTGGGCGCCTGCTTCAACAATGCGTACATGGCACTTGAGGAAATACGATTCCGATATTATAGGCTTAATCAACACGACCTCCGAGCAGCTATGTATTATGGGTTGATGGATGCCTCGGGTCAGGGCGACACAGACGCAACTCAACTGGGGAAAACTATTATCCTTCCGTCGAGCCATACAGGCGGTCCGTGTGATCGAGTTGAAAACTACCAGGATGCCATGGCAATTTGTCGATGGGCTGGGTACCCAGACATTTTTATTACATTTACCTGTAATCCTAAATGGCCTGAAATCGATGCCATGCTTCATCTGATTGGTCAGGAAGGAGATACTAATCGACATGATATTACTGCCAGTGTATTTTCGATCAGGTTGAAGCAATTCATGGAGGACTTAAGGAAAAAAAACATTTGGCCCTATTCTTGCATGTAAGGTCCTCTCTCCTTTGAACACTTGGTTCATATCCATGTCATTAACTATAACTGATGGTGTTTTCCAACTTTCAGGGCTTTACACAATTGAATTCCAAAAGAGAGGTCTCCCTCATGCTCACATTCTTCTCTTTCTTCAACCAAGATACAAGAACCCTTCTGGATCACAAATCGATAAATTTGTGAGCGTAGAACTTCCTGATCCAAATGCTGATTTACATGGGTACAATATTGTTCGCGACACAATGTTACATGGCCCGTGCGGAGCTGTAAATCCCAAATCACCGTGTATGGTGAATGGGAAATGTTCCAAACATTTCCCAGAACAATGGAATCCGTCTACAACAACTGATAAAAACGGGTTCCCCATATACATGCGGCGAGATACATCTATTACAGCAACTAAAAAAGGGCACACCCTTGATAACAGGTTCATTTTCCATTCAAATGTACCTTTTTAAAATATAATGGCGCGTACCCCTGTACCTAATTATATGTTTTCCCATTCAGGTTTATTATCCCTTACAATCGAGACCTATCCGTCAAATACAATGCCCATATCAACGTTGAGATTTGCAATCATTCTCGCGCAATCAAGTATTTGTTCAAGTATTTGCATAAGGGGTCAGATCGTGCCATTGCAACATTCGATCCAACTGACTCAACACGTTCTAGAGATGAGATCAAACTCTACCTAGATTGTCGTTACATATCAGCAGCTGAAGCGTGTTGGCGCATTTTCAAGTTTGACATCCATCACAGATATCCTCCTGTAGAACGACTACAATGCCACCTACCAGGAGAACACACAGTTGTGTTTGCTCCAGATACATCTATTGAAGCACTGAAGAACCGGCCAGGTATCGAACGTACTAAATTGACAAAATGGATGGAAACCAACAAAACTACAACGGAGACAAGGCACTTGACATATGCAGCTTTTCCATCCCATTATAAGTGGGATTCATAAAATAGAATATGGGTTCGTAGAAAGCAAGGAATTTCAGTTGGACGTATCTGTTTTGCCCACCCTGCTTCAGGCGAGCGCTTTTATCTACGTATGCTCCTAAACCACGTAACTGGTTGCACGTCCTTTGAAGATATTCGAACAGTTAACGGGTTTGTTCATTCGACGTTCAAAGCTGCCTGCCTTGCTTCTGGGTTGTTGGGTGATAATAGCGAATGGATCCAATGTCTTGAAGAAGCTTCGAGATGGGCATCAGGTTATGAACTTCGCCACCTATTTGTGACATTACTTGTGCACTGCCATGTTATCGATGCTGCTAAGCTTTGGGATGCTCATTTTGAGAGTCTTTCAGAAGATATTGCATACACCCAAGAGAAGAAATATCGTTCAGCCAATATGAAGATCACCCGCGAGCAAGTTCAAAGTTTAGCCCTTCTCGAGGTTGAACAACTTTTACGCAAGCAAGGAAAGTCATTACAAGATTTTTGTGGCATGCCGGTTCCAAATGTTGACGAGGTATGTGACTTGGGCAACCGGTTAATTATAGAGGAACTTGAGTACAACACAGATGAACAGCTTGCTCAACATATGTGCTCTTTGTCCGTACTAAATGCCTGCCAATTGCATGCTTATAAAGCCATTATGGATTCAGTTGAATGTGACAAAGGCGGGTTGTTTTTCATCCAAGGTCGGGGAGGTACGGGAAAGAACTTCTTATGGAACACGATAGTAACAAAGCTTCGCGCTGAGAAGAAGATTGTCCTACCTATGGCAACATCTGGCATTGCTGCCCTCCTTTTGCCAAACGGACGCACAACACATTCACGATTCCGCATACCTCTTAATCCAACGTCTGAATCAACGTGTGATGTTAAGCAAGAAACAAATTTAGTTGCTCTTCTGCAAAAAACATCGTTGATTATATGGGATGAAGCGCCTATGGCTAACCATTTGTGTTTTGAAGCCTTGGACAAGACCTTGCGTGATATCTTGCGTAACCAATACGAGGATAGTTTGGAAAGGCCTTTTGGCGGGTTGACCGTTGTGTGCGGTGGTGATTTCCGGCAAATATTACCAGTCATTACAAAAGTTTCGCGAACCGATATTATCGATGCCGCTTTAAATTCTTCGTACCTATGGCCATCCTTCCAAGTATATGAACTTACTGAAAACATGCGCCTCCAACACCCAGGGCTCGATGAAGCTGGTGTGGCCGAAATAGCAGCATTTGATCGATGGATGTTAGAGATTGGAAATGGAACTAAATACGAATGTGCCAGGGATGAACTTATTCGTATACCACCAACGATGGTCCCGCCTACATCCCCAACCGAAGTAACTAGCCTTATCTCAACGGTTTACCCCGATTTCGCATCTCGCTACACTGATCATGATTATCTCTCTGAAAGAGCAATTTTGACGCCCAAGAATGACATGGTCCAAGTTGTTAATGACATGATGCTCGACATGATGCCTGGGGAAGGGAAATCATACTTTAGTTGCGACACTGTGTGCAAGGGAAGTCAGCGGGTTGAAGATGTTGATTCTCTATATCCTATTGAGTTTTTGAATAGCTTGACGTTTAATAGAGTCCCCTCACATCACATCCGTTTGAAGATAGGTTGTCCTGTTACGTTGATGCGCAATTTGAATCAAACCGAAGGACTTTGCAATGGTACACGTCTGGTTGTTACAGAGCTTGGGGATTGGTCTATTCGAGGCACGATTCTATCTGGGAACCATAAGGGTAAGGTTATCACCATCCCTCGAATTATTATGTGCCCAACTGATTCAAAATGGCCATTCGTATTAAATCGGAGACAGTTGTCCGTTACCCCGTGTTTCACAATGACAATCAACAAAAGTCAAGGACAATCACTTAACAATGTTGGTATCTACTTGCCCCAACAAGTTTTTTGTTCATGATCCTTCTACACTTACTGCCTATATCATCTTACCCAATTCTTTGATCTAATTTTTTCCCTTCCATACAAGGTCTTCGCCCATGGACAATTATACGTTGCACTCTCTCGCGTTACATCCATCGATGGTTTGGTCATAGTGAATGCAGATCCTGAAGCCGAAGACCCGTTGTTAATAAAAAAACGTTGTCTACCATGAAGCCTACCGTAACTTAGCTATACTTAACCACCCATCTCCGTGATCATCTATCTTTATTTCACACTTATGGATTTAGTTTCGTATTGAATTATAAGATACCATTTTCATTCTTATCTCCCACGCCTCACCTTTCTCTACCATTCAATTGTATTTTAAGTGTCATTTACATCATTTTGGGGGTCAAACGAATTACTCATAAAAAATCCCTGTTTGAGCGGGATTGTTACCGATTCCACAACCAAACTTGCAACACAAACAACCATGAATCTGTAGCTGTGACCATTGTAGATGCTCTGAGTATCCAAACTTAATGTTAGAGATAGACTATACATAGAGTTTGAAATAAATCAAACTCTGTAGATAATATTGTATAGGTTTTGAATGCTTACCTGATCTGTAACCTATTACATATAGTTGTGTTTGAGATTAATAAACAAACGGTTGAAATCTCAACTCTATCATGGTATCAGAGCTCATCTGATTTTTTTCTTTTTCGCTTCCGCATCTGCGATTTTTTTCTTTGCTGCACCCAATCGCACCTCCTGACTGCGATCACAGTTGTAAAGATTGAGAAATTTATCACCTTAAATTCTTCGTTGGAACGTCGCGGGTTGGTGAACGGTTATTTTTGGAATAGAGTTAAAAAAAAAGAGAGGAAAAAAAAGTGTGGTATTTGTTTTTGGGTCAGCTCAACCGGACTTGGGCCGAGTCAGGGCAAGGCCCACTCGTGCGCGCGGCCCACTACGACTGGCCCAACCCTGAAACCCTAACTACAAAACCACGCCAGCGCCTCTCCTCCTCCATTTTCGCGCACGTTTCCCCAGAAAAAGACCAGAACCCTTCTCTCGTCTTCTTTCGCGAACCTCGCCGTCAATCGCCCGAACCTGACCTCTCCGACCTCTCCCCGACCCCTCCGTCCTCATCTTCCCTCATCTGCTTCCATCCCCTCGTCTGATTCGTCCTCCGAAACCCAAAAAAGACCAGAACCACATCTCTGCTTCGCCGTGTTCTTCTTCGATTCAACGAAACCCACGCCGCCGTTGCCGGAACCTCAACCGGAACCCTAGCCGCCCCTTCTGACCAGAGCAAGTTGAGATCGGGCCAGGAACGGACTTGGGCCTTGAGTTGGGCCCTGGACAAGGTTCGGGCTAGAACCTGGACCTGGATCGGATTTGGGCCTCAGGCCCAGATCTAGTTTGGGTCTTGGGCCTGGACCGGATCTGAGTCCGGGTCCTGAGCCGGGTTTGGGTTCAGGTCTGGGTCGGGCTCGGGTCAGGTCCGGGTTTAAGGTCTGGACCGGATTCGGACCTGGACTCGGGTCGGGCTCAGGCCGGGCCGGGTCAAGGCAGTTTGATTGAATTAATTAAATAAAGATTTGACTTAAAATCAGATTAAATACGTGGACTTTTGGACAAAACGGACTTTTGGATTTAATTATCAAATTTGAGGACCGTTACAGGTTGGACCGGGATTGATACGTCTCTTTTGTTGTAAACCAGGCCGTTACCCCGAGCACGGAGAAGACCGGTGTTGGCCAGGACGTCAGCAGCTAGGAGACGCAACGGTCGGCTCTTCAAGAGGTAGGGATTACCTCGAATCCGCTTTATTACGGTTTTACTAGTATGCATATAGGGAAACCTAATAAACCGGCTAAAGAACTAGTATGCATATAGGAAACGAACAACTAGCGTCGACGTATCAAACTGCGAACATTTACGATTTCTGTCTTTGGAACTATTGTGCTGGTAGGATCGGGCCATGTCGCGCCCGTAGGACTTGTGTGCTGAATGTATCTGTGTATACCTTTGATGCTAGAACGGTTAATAAATAACGAACACGAAAATGAGTAGAATTGATTAGAGAACGCATGATCAGTGATTTGAGTGCTTTTCCCTATTTTACTTGATATGTTGGATTGGGAATGTCGGGGATACCGGTTAAGCCGGTGGGGTAACCACGTGGAGAGTGGTGTCGGTAAGTGATAGTATGTGCCTGTTGGCAGTGTTATTATTGAAATATGACTGTGGTTGTGAAAGTGTTTGTGACTGTTATGTGATAGTTGTATTAAGTGTGTGTCCGAGAGGGTGTTAGTAAGTGATGGAGGAACAGTTGTGAGTGTAAATTAAGGGATGATGCCGATTATACTCGATGTTGCATGTTGTGATTGTGCGTGGGCAAGTGTGCCGTGTTTGTGTAAATGCGAATCCTTGATTGTGAAATGGTCGGGTGAGTGATAGACCGACGTGATTGTGATGGTGAGTGTGGTTGTGATTGTTCTAGTGATAACGGTTATGAGTTGTGCCCGAAAGGTGTGTCGTACCTTCCGTTGCGCCGCCGGTAAAGTGTGAGAGACGTACTTCCGTAAGGTGAGTCGTACCTTCCGGGTGAGTGAGCGGTAAAGTCTGAGGCTTGGTGTACGATGGTACACGAGAAAGGTGGTTTCCCTACCTTCCGACCGTGAGTCGGTAAAACTCTGTGTCCTACGAAGAGGTGATTTCCCTACCTTCCGACTAGCACTCGGTAAAACGCTGTGTTGAGCACCGCGAGAGATGAGGCCGCGAAGAGGCGATTTCCCTGCCTTCCGTCGATCGGTAAAACGCTGCGTCCGCGATGAGGTCGACCGCCTATCCTGACTTTGTGTTAGGGAAGTTGTGTGCGGTTACGCCGGGCCGAGAGGGTTGCTCCCTAGACCGTGCGATGGCTACGGGGCGTTTCATTTTGAATTGCTTGAATTGACTGAGTATTGTTGTGTTGTGACTTTGGTGTTCTTCTTTGTTATGAGATGCGTGTGACCGTGAATGACTCGATTTGTTTGTCTTTTGGTGAATTCATGTGTGTGGCTTCCGTGTAATTTAAAGTGTCGTATTTGTGGTTGCCCTTAAGTCGTTTGTGTAGGGGCTTGGGATGTGGAATCTCGGAACAGTTATGGTCGGGTAAAGTGAAGATTGGTTAAGTTGATTATATGTCTCGTTGTCATTTTCTCTTTTTAATCGTTAAAAAGTTAGTTTAGAAACGTAATTGGATGTCTGAATTGGTTTGTTCCTTTCGTTGTGTGCCTTAGGCGATTGGATGGTGTTGAGCTGAAGCTAGTATGGGTGGTCGGGTAAACGTCGGGATTAAAAAGGGGTTTATCTTTAAATTGGGTTATGAATCGGTGTTGGTATAGTTGGACATTGAGTATCCGAGTTTAAAGAGGGTTATTGGCTTTTATTTGGTTCAAGGTCGTTTTGTGTTAAAACCTTTATTATATTTTAAAGTATGGAACTACATTTTGGTGATTTCGAGATAAGGTGGTTTGACGGTTTTCCCTACTGAGCGTCAAGCTCACCCCCCTATTTTACCTTGTTTTTCTACAGGTAGTGGTCATGACTTGGAGTTGAGGACATCGCAGAGCATGGGGCTAGCGAGGGTCCGGGTCTATGCTTATTTATTATTTTCGTAGTGACGAACGGTTATTTCGGACTTCTGTATTTTACTGAGCGTAGGACTAAGAAATTCTAATACCTTTGAACTATTTTGTTTACCGTTATCGAACTTCAAGTTTCTAAATTGTTATTATTTAAAATTCACTAAGTCGCGTCTCGGGTCCGGTCAATACCGGATTTGGGGCGTGACAACATTTATAGACACGCTCTGAAACTCCAATCGCACCGGCTGTACCTTGCGATTCTGCGATCACAGCTACTGTGTTTTGCGATCTGCTGCGTCTCCCTTAGCTGCATCTGCTGCGATTCCGATCAGCACCATCTGCTCATTTGCTGTTCGCGTCTCGTTTTTCAGCAGTTCACGACAATTGCGATTTAATCCTCTACTGATTGCAATCCCTTGCTGCATGAAACCCGTGCAGCCCGTTTCTCCAGGCCCGTGATTCTTCTTTCACGCCAGATCCAATCGCAAATTTGGAACTCTCCAATCGCGATTCAAATCGCAGCCCTCTGCAGACTTCGTGTATCCTCTGCACGCAGCTACTCCATAGTTCGTTATACCAGTTCTGCTCCTCCCTCTCGTGGTCGGCCTTCTGGTCGTGATCGGCAGCGCACATCACGCACTGATCGTGTTCAGCATCAGCGTCCAGCTTCCTCATCTGGTCCAGTTCCCCTGTACTCGTGGCCCACACAGTGGAGTGGCCAGCAACTGTGGCCCAACCGGCCTGTTGCGACATGGGCATGGACCTTGGGCTGGCCCAATGTCAGCACTTCCTCCCTGCACAGCACCTGGACGCACCTCACCAAACCAGCATCACACAGGAATTTTTGGCCCCCGCTCATCTGGTTCTCATCCATCCCACATAGCGGTTCCTACGGGCATTCATTTCGCCATGGTCCATACATCGATGCAGCAGCCTCCCAACTCCACATGGTACATGGACAGTGGTGCCTCCTCTCACATGACAGCGAACTCAGGTATCCTCGATTGTTTTGTTAATTCGAACTTAAATCGGTCTATTATAGTTGGCGATGGCAATGTTATTCCCATTTCTGGTTACGGCAGAGCATCCATTTTTCCCTCTCACCCTCACTACACCTTAAATGATGTCCTGCATGCACCCAAAATAATTAAGAACTTAGTTTCAGTACGACGTTTTGTTAAGGATAAGAATTTGACCCCTATGGTTTTTGTGTGAAAGATTTTCGGACGGGACACCCGGTTTTGAGATGCAATAGCACAGGCGATTTGTACCCTGTCACTTCTACTGTTTCACCTAGTTCGTTTTTTCATTCGTCAGCGTTAGTTGCTTTGTCTCCAGATATTTGGCACTCTCGTCTTGGTCATCCGGGATCTCCGGTTTTTGATTTACTTCATTGTTCTAAAGTCATTTCTTGTACGTCGAATAAATTGAATAATGTTTGTCATTCTTGTGTTTTTGGTAAGCATATTCGGTTACCCTTTTATTCTTCTTCGTCTGTTACACATGCTCCTTTTGACATTATTCATGCTGATTTGTGGACGTCACCCATATTGAGTTCTTCTGGACATAAATATTATTTGGTATTAATTGATGATTATACGAACTTTGTATGGACATTTCCCATTGCCCATAAATCTCAAGTTTTCAATATATTCACATCATTTAATATTTTTATCTCTACTCAGTTCAATTGCAAAATCAAGAGTTTTCAGTGTGACAATGGCAATAAGTTTGACAACACTCCATTTCACAAATTCGGTGCATCCTCTGGCATGGTGTTCCGCTTCTCATGTCCACACACCTCGTCTCAAAATGGTCGTGTCGAGCGCAAGATACGGAGTTTGAACAACATGGTTCGTACATTACTAATCCATGCTTCAATTCCGCCTTCGTTTTGGCATCATGCTTTATCTATGTCTACCTATCTGTCCAATATTCTTCCCTCCAAAACACTTAATTTTTCCTCTCCCACGTTGTCCTTATATACACGCGTTCCTGACTATTCTCATCTTCGTGTTTTTGGGTGTTTATGTTTCCCTCTCTTTCCGTCTACTTCTATTAATAAGTTGCAAGCTCGGTCTACGCCGTGTGTGTTTTTCGGATTTCCTCTGAACCATAGGGGGTACAAATGCTATGATTTAAAAACGAACAAGTTCATTATTTCGAGGCATGTTATCTTTGATGAAACCGTCTTCCCTTTTTCTTCCACATTTTCATCATCCCCACCCTTATATGATTTTTTGACTGATCCCATATCTCCTATTTTAAAAAATCATATTTTCTTTCCCCCAGCCACTCCTCCCCCACGGCCTGGGCCTGTCCCACCTACTCTCCCTTCACAGCCCGTTTCTCCTGGCCCAGCGAGTCCTGCAGCCCAAAGCCCAGCCAGACCCACAGCCCAGAGCCCAGCTAGACCCACAGCCCGACCGGGAGCGCGCCTACCCGGCCCTAGCTTCACTCTCCACCTGACCCGGTTCGCCTCCACCCTACACCTGGTACATACGCCCAGCCCACTGACAGCCGTGAGCCCAGATCTGTCTGGCCCATGCGACACCTCAGAGCAGGATCAGCAAATCACTCGCCAGCACCATATGGTCACCCGTGGACGCCTAGGCATAGTTAAACCAAAAATCCCTTTTAATCTTACTGCCACTACCACCATTTCCCCCATACCTCGCAACCCTAAGGATGCTCTCCTTGACCAGAACTGGAAATCGGCTATGATAGATGAATTTAATGCTCTTATTAACAATAAGACGTGGGTCCTGGTTCCTCGTCATGTAGGAGTCAATATTATTCGGTCCATGTGGATTTTTCGCCACAAGACTAGATCTGACGATTCTTTTGAGTGATATAAGGCTCGTCTTGTTGGTGATGGCAGGTCTCAGCAGGTTGGAGTTGACTGCGAGGAGACATTCAGTCATGTGGTCAAACCGTCAACCATTCGCACTGTGCTTAGTATTGCTGTATCCCACTCTTGGTCGATTCATCAGCTCGATGTCAAGAACGCCTTCTTACATGGAAACCTCAGTGAGACGGTCTACATGCATCAGCCGCTTGGATTTCGGAGTCCTGATTATCCTGATCATGTCTGCATGTTGCATCGCTCTCTTTATGGGCTTAAGCAGGCTCCTCGAGCGTGGTACCAGCGGTTTACTGATTTTGTCCTCTCACTTGGTTTTTCTCATAGCAGGTCTGATCACTCGCTGTTTATATATCGCAATGGGAAAGACACGTCATACATTCTCCTTTATGTGGACGATATCATTCTTGCTTCCTCGAGTGATGATCTCCGGCGCTTCATTATGACCCGTCTTAGCTCGGAGTTTGCTATGAAGGACTTGGGTCCTCTTTCCTATTTCTTGGGGATTGCTGTCACTCGACATCCTGGTGGCATGTTTCTATCTCAGAGGAAGTATGCTGATGACATCATTGATCGTGCTGGCATGTCTTCGTGTTCCTCCTCTGCTACACCGGTCGACACTCAGGGGAAGCTCAGCGCTTCCGATAGTTCTCCGTTTGAGAATCCCACTCTCTACGTAGTCTTGCGGGGGCGCTTCAGTATCTCACGTTTACTCGTCCGGACATTTCATATGCTGTTCAGCAGATCTGTCTCCACATGCATGATCCCCGTGTCAGTCATATGGGCGCGTTGAAGCGCATTATTCGGTATCTTCAGGGTACACGACATCTTGGTCTTCAGCTATACTCCTCGTCCTCCTCTAGTCTGGTTGCATACACTGATGCTGATTGGGCAGGTTTCCCGGATACACGTCGCTCCACTTCTGGTTATTGCGTGTTCCTGGGAGACAACCTGATATCTTGGTCTTCCAAGCACCAGCCGACGCTGTCTCGCTCGAGCATAGAGGCTGAGTATCGTGGGGTTGCCAATGTGGTTTCGGAGGCCTGTTGGCTTCGTAATCTCCTTCTTGAGCTTCATTGTCCGGTTTCTCGAGCCACCTTGGTATAGAGTTTGAAATAAATCAAACTCTGTAGATAATATTGTATAGGTTTTGAATGCTTACCTGATCTGTAACCTATTACATATAGTTGTGTTTGAGATTAATAAACACACGGTTGAAATCTCAACTCTATCACTTAATATGAACCTTGGAAGTATGCCATTTGACCTAAAAAGTGAAATATTCTTATTGCATAAACATCACCACATGAACTAAGGATCAAGTTCTGCTATCAAACTTTGATCCCACACCAATTCAAGTTCTACGTAATTACAGTCTGGCTTAGTCATTGGAACATCAACATTTTTATTCAATTAAGAAACATATGTATCTCAATATATAACAATTACCCATTCACTATACATATATTTTCAACATCAATATGGTTTTTAAAAAGCAGCCTCACCAACAGTGTTAAGTATGTCATCAAACATGGCTACAAGTTTGTCTCTTAAACTAATAACTACATTCATCACATGAAGACTAACCGTAAAAGTATCCATACATTTTCGAGATACTACTAACCACAGATAAAGTAATTATAGAACATTGTTCCCAAATGCACAAGAAAAATCCATATCGGCCAACATAAGCGTTTAGATTTAGCAAACCAACAACTATGTTCAGACAAAATATAAAACAAGATATTAGAACCGAGAGCTACAAAAGGTTCCTATCCATCAATATCCCGTTCCCATAATTCAAAAACATAACTACCGAAATAATGCTTATCGCATTCCTAAACAGCGGGCCCTTCGCCTCTAATGAAAGCCATAAATTTTTCATCCAACCAAGGCTTAAATCCCCCTTCCCTGGACTGACCCTGCAACATACAGACGAAACCATACAATCATATATCAAGAAAGGGAAACTGATATTTAAAAACACAAGCGTACATTCCCAACAATATTACAGATATATTGAAATTGCCACTTGATAGGTTTTCCCACGTCATACATATTGAAATCATACTGAAATTGACACTTTAATCACAAATTATAACTACTCATATACGTAAGAAATAGATGAAAGGAGTTCATAGAGCACATAAACAGATTATTCATGTCATATGAACCACAACGAAATATGACAGAAACAGATTATTCATGACAGAAACAAATTATTCAGACATCTCTCTAACTTCACCAATACAATGCTTGATCCTCCTTAACTTCGATACTCCAAATATCATATGAACCACAACGAAATATTCAAAAAAACATGTCAAGAGCATATGTAAACCAAGCCCCCCTAAAAATCATATGCATCAGTTTTTGTGTCGGATCAGCCTGTGTACCCATAACATTCCTCCGATCAAATTCCAAGTATTAAAACTAACCGAGTCCAGAACACTAATTGTTTTAACACTATATTTTTAGGACAAGGTTGATGATACTTACGATAAGCCAGCATAGGTAGCCTCTAAGTAGGTTGAGGGCTTTCTGTTTGTCGTCCAGCGATTGAGTTCATGACAATTGTATGATTGTAAAACCCTAATACAATCACACAAAAAAAAATTGATTACCAGGGTGGGAATCCAGGCACGCCTTGATCCGCAACTGTGGTCTCTCTATTACATGAGACCTCTTCAGCCGTTCGAATTCTTCTTTGATGAAAGGAACTCTAACGTGCCTCATCAGATCCCTCCTGAACTTGGCTTCGTGATCCACCTAAACTCAACAACCAAAAAGTCACAACCGGTGCTCATAATACTCAGTATATATAACAAACACCAACCGGTAACTGAGTTCGGTCTTACAGGGAAATTTTTCCCGCCGGCGGAGTTGCATGCGGATGGCAAAGCCACGAAACACGGATTCTGCTCGACCGTATCACCCTCACTTGCATGGATCGCCTCGGGTTCCTGATGTTGAAGAGGGTTCGGATTCTGATCGACCGTATTAGGCTCACTTGCATGGATCACTTCCCCCTTCCATTGGGCCTTTCAGCATCAAAAACTGGGCTACCGAGTGATATGGACAACAAATAAACGAAATATGTCATGTTAATATTTGATGCAATATTTATTCACTCGATTTAAAAATAAGATAATAATTACGAATAATAGATTCCTAAAAGGCCCTGCTTCAATCAAATTAGCTTAAATTAATAGAGTTCATGATTTAATTCTATCTTACGATGGTGACAAAGCCACTGCCTTTTGGCCAATGAGGGGACCCTCCCCTATTTTAAGGCACCATTCCGTCCAATCCGAAATAAACCGACCCGTTCTAACCACTGTCCTCCCAACATGGACTCTCCACCTTTGGCCTACGCTCTTCTACCAATCTTAGTAATGCTAATACCCAACACACAAAACAAATGATCGAACCATTCTACGTTATACTAGTAATGGCACCTTTTTTCCTATCCACAAATTTACATATTCATTCCGATTGCACTCTACATTTATCTACTTTAATCTATTATTCCAATAATAATCTAATTTACACATCTGTCGTACCCACTACATCAATCTCGGCCACAACAACAACAACATTGTCTGTTCACTACACAACTAAAACACAGTATATTTCACGCCAAGCACCGCGCATCGCGCGGTGCCCCTACACTAGTTTGTTCTAAAATGACGTTTTTCCGTTGCAATTAATAACAAAAAAATCTAGAACTTCCATCACTTTAATTTCCCTCCTATTTGTACTGTTAAGGGTGTGCGTTATCATGATACTAAAATTTGAAAATTGATTTTTTTTATTGTAATTTAAATGTCCAGTAATCAATTTAAAGTTGATTAATAACTGAAACAAATCAAAATAAGTTGGTTAATTCGATTAGGCTAGTAGAATGAAATTTTTGATTTATGATAGTAAATTTTAAAGTTTTGCTTTTTATTTTAATTTAAAACTTTAAGGGAAAAATCATCCTTTTGGAATAAATTAACACAAGTGTTACAATATATAAGTTTGAGGCCACACCATGTATTGGTTTAAAGGTAAGGGTAATGAAAAATGTTGGGATAATTATCCAAAACTACTTTAAAGTTTCGTTCACAAATGTTTTGATATACAAAGTTTCGTCCACGTTCTGTGACTACCCTGAAGTTTCGTCCACACACTTCTGTCAGAAAAACTTAACATGAGAATCTGAAATGACTATTTTACCCTTCTATGTTTGAATTGAATTTTTAAGTAGATGAATTGAAAGACGATTATACCCCTTACTTCATTAAATACTTAATAACTGATTAATGTTTTAATTAGCTTTAATTAATTTAAAATTTTTTATTTCTCTATATTAATTTTTTTTTAAATAAATGAATTTATTTATTTAATTATTTCAAAATAAATTTTTAATTAATTTTTTATTTACTTATTTATTTAAAAATAATTTAAAATTTTAATATAAATTATCTAATTAATTATTTCAAAATAAATTATTTAATTATTAATTTTTAATTGATTAATTTATATTATTATTTCTGTATTTTAAGGTTAAAAGTAAAATCTGAATTATAATATATTTTATAAATTTATAAATTTATTTTTTAAATTTATATATTTTTAAAATTAACATTTGATTTAAAACAGATTTTATAAATTAATTTGAAATATTTTATTTTATTTTTTTATTTATTATTTAAAAGGGTAAAATGATATTTTTCCTTGCAAAAGTCAAAAACACGGAATCTTCTGTCAAAAAACACAGAATATTCCGTGTTTTTGGACAGAAAATTATGGTTTGTGATAATTATTTTGTTGGACCGTGTATTTTGGACGATAAGAAAGTCAATAGGTATATCTTGTACTATAAAGTCAAATGATAGTTATATCTTGGAGTTTTTTCCAATATACTATCTCTTTTCGTATTTTTTTTTATCAATTTGGTATTGGTTCTCTTTCTTCGGACAAAGTATTTTGCTTTTCATAATTTTTTTTAAATATTTTGGTGTTGGTTCTCTTTCGTATATTTTTTTGGTTATTTACGATAAAGTACCCTTACGTTTCGTCCACGAACGATAAGGTACCCTAATGAATTTTGTGTCCGATAAGGTACCCTAATGATTCGTCCACGAACGATTTGGTTTTCTGCTGTTAAAAAACTAACAGACCAAAGTGAAAAGACCATTTTGCCCTTTATCATTTTAGTTGACTTTTGACTTAAGTGTTAAAAGACTGTTTTACCCTTTTATTAATTATTAATAAAATCATAAATGTCTTTATTAATTCTTATTTGTTTTAATTTTTAATATTTTAATAAATTTAATTATTTTTCCTTAATTTATATTTTCTAATTATTTTTAATTTTCAAAATAAAATAAATAAATTATATATATATATTTTTAAATGAAATTAGTTTTTATTTTTTTAAATCAAACTTTTATATTTAAAAATCAGTTTTTATTTTTTAATAATTAGTTTTTTTATATATTAAAAAATCAGATTTTATATTCAAAAATCAATTTTTATTTTTTTTATTATTAAAAATAGTTTTTATTTTAAACAAACTAATTTTATTTATATTTAAAAAATATATGATTTTATATTCAAAAATCATTTTTTATTTTAAAAAAGAATTAATTTTATATATATATAAAAAAAAACCAGACACTGTTCAGCGTCTTCCCCGGCCATCTCCAACGTCGACAGACCCATCCTCCGCCGTCGTTCATCCCCGGCCACCCCCTCTCACCGCCGCCGCCACCTCCCTCTTCCACCTCACCTCCTTCGCCGCGATTTGAGGCTTCATCGTCTTCATTGAAGCTCTGAATCGCGATTCAAATATGACGATGAAGCCTCAAATCGTCAGATCTGAAACGCGATTCAGAGCTTCAGTGAAGCCTCAAATCGTGGCGAAGGAGGTGAGGGGGAAGAGGGAGGTGGCGGAGGTGGGAGTGGCCGGGGACGACGACGGCGAGAGGGTGGCCGGAGACGACGCCGGAGAAGACGAACCTGTTCTGCCTTTTTTTTAAATTAATTTTTTTTAATAAAATTAATTTTTTAAAAAAATAAAACTGATTTTTTAATATTTATTATTATTTTAAATAATTTAATTTTGAAATTTAAAAAATTTTAAATTTATTTATTTATTATATAAGTAAGGGTATAATGGTAATTTTGTCTATTAAATTTATAAGCTTAAAATATGAAAGGGTAAAATCGTCATTTCACACCCCACTTAACTGCAAATGTCTAAGTTAGGGGAATATTCCGTTAGTTTTTAACGGAATATGCCAATTTTAAACCAAATCGTTCATGGACGAATCATTAGGGTACCTTATCGGACACAAAATTCATTAGGGTACCTTATCTTTCGTGGACGAAACATAAGGGTACCTTATCGTAAATAACCCTCTTTTTTTTTTTATCATTTTGGTATTGGTTTTCTTTCTTCGGACAAAGTATTTTGCTTTTCGTATTTTTTTTGTTTTAGTTTCTTTTCTTGTTTGATATTGATTTAGCTTTTAAACAAAAAGTATTAAAACCCGATTGTTTTGTATGAAATGGTTCTGGTTCGAAATATCATTTCGAAATATCATTTTTTTAAAACAGGACCGGTTTGGGTAATTATCCGTATCCTAACATTCTCGTTCGTATTGGGAGGGCTTGCTACCCACATTTCCTGATGACTTCAAATTAAAGCAAAAACAAGCTACTGATTATTGATAATTTCCAGCAACATAACGTTCTACAAAGTAGATCAGTTATTTATCACAAAAGTAGCATCATTAACAAAGTAATTACTAATTTCCCATCACTCAAATTTCCCTTCAGCATTGGCTACGCCTTGGGATACCTCAGGAGATACATATTCCACCCACATACCTTTAGGGTCTTTGAATAAAATTGCTACATACGTTCTCAAAGGATGGTCCTCGCCCACGAACCTTACTCTGTAAGTATTGTATTCGGAATCTTTTTGACTAACTGCTTTAACCACTCGTAGGAGCTTATCCTTTTTGTTGTATGAGGTAAGAGCAAGCCGAGCAGCTTCAACGATACAAGGATCATCGATACTGCATTCATCAAATCCATCCTCTTCCACATTAAATTCCTCGTCCACATCACCAAGATAATCGTCGGGATCGTCATGATCGTAGTCATCACCATTACGCCCAACATATAACAACCTCATGTTTTCAGGGTCACTCACAGGGACTAATACAATTGCTTGATAAAACCTCGATCCATCCAACTCTCCGTCAAATTTCATGCTCAAGATCTCATTTCCCAAATACGTTCGTCTGGTTGCTTGAACCACTCGCCGGACCTGATCCTCTTTGTTGTGTTGGGCAAGAGCAAAACGAGCAGCTATGGTTACGCGAGGATCATCAATAATACGTCCATCATCCTCAAACTGATACCCATCCTCATCCTCGTCCTCATCCCCATCCTCATCCTCATCTTCATCCTCATCCTCATCTTCATCCTCATCTTCATAGCTATACTGACTTATCTTATGATTCTGCGGAACGATGACCCTCGAACCATGAAGTAACATCAATTGGCCGTACATCCCCCAACCATCACTGATCTTGAACATGACCAACTCCATTTTTTCAGGGTTGTTATGGGGGACTAACACAATTGCATCATAATTTCTTGATCCGCCTGATAACTCGGCCTTGAAGGTCATTCTGAAGATCTCAAGTTCTCCAACCATCTGACTATTTGCTCTAATGAGGTCTGCGAGCTTCTCCTCTTTGTTGTGTTGAGCAAGAGCAAAACGGGCAGCAGCCGTAATGAGGGGATCATTTCGAGGAGACACGGGCCATCTGCAATCTCCAACGACCTTGTGGAAGGGTAAGGAAACATTGTTGTCGACCTTCCTAAAGAACACAAGCTTCAATGCTCCATCATCCAGCTTAATTGAATCATAAACTATGGGTGCTACATATATGCATACATGCTTTTGCCCTCCTGTCGTCCCTAAAAGAACATGGAACATCTCCACACCACTAAGGCATTCATTTGCTCCCCTCACTGGATACACCATTATGCTTCGGCCATCCTTTTCCTCCGTCTCCAAAAATTACCATGTATTACAACAAACTGATTAATGAAATATAATATTATTATTGATTAATTACTAACAATTGTGAAAAGTTCTACCCACATGCTAAAAACTACATAATAATATTATAGATTATTAAAAGTTGTAAAAAAAATTGTCCACATGCTAAAAACTACATTTAGAATAAAAATGAACAAAAATATACATCAAGTATAATACACATTGTTACAAATAATGAAACAGAAAGTTGTAGCCAATATTTATCGTATGTTTTTGTCTACTTTTAAAATGAACATAGTTTTTGGCATGTGGACAATTTTTGTTATTGTTGTAATTTTTGGCAATTAACTCCCATTAGTACTGACCATCCAATATTAACCAAAAACTATAGTCCAATATAATTGTATTAGGACTATTAGAACCATGGTGGTAAAAGTCGGCCTATTATATTATTTTTATCTAATACATATTTATTAATAATTAAAATTAATAAAAAAAATAAAATTCGTCTAAGCCCCGATTAATCCCGCCTAACTCCTAGGAGTTTTCAACGCCTGACTAACGTCTAACGTCAAGATGAACTCCACGACAGATCCTAACCCAAACTTTAAATTAAGAATCTTAACCGAAACTTTAAAACAAGGTATGGGATTACCTTAATATGTTTGTGGTAGTGTTGGATGGCTTTATCGACGGCCAGATCAAAATAATATTCACCCGTAGAACGACTCAACTTTTTTATGTCCCTTGCAGAAAAAAGAGGCGTCTGCAGTGTTGACAATTAATTGTTATTTCATGAAGTCAACTTGAAGGTCTATCAAGGGCCTTTCATGGCCACTATTCCCTTGATTCATGGACAACTTCCACAAGTAAATTGCATGCATAAGGTGGTCCCATTCCATCAGATATTTAGACCCATATCCATGTCATGTGTTCTATGATGGCTAGACTCATGCACTATAAGTACATGGCCTTGGTCCCTAAGCTCACACAACAATTTATATACCCAAAAACACTCTCATATCAGATTCTAGAGAGGTACACCATCATTAAGTAAGTTGTGGGAGAGCTTAGAAGTACCAAGAACCCAAACAAGTTCTAATTCATGGCTATGGCGGGAGGTTAGTGATCCTTAACGAATTCCGCAATTATCGATTTAGTTATGCTATTAATGTAATATGGAGCATGCTAGGTCGATTACAACATCTTACATGCAGGACTCACGGTTACAAAATAGAATATAAAATACAGAAACATAATCGGAGTATAGTGATGATATATGTACCCCGTAACGACGGCGATGAGGAGTGAAATACCCCGCCGCCGCCCAACGCCGGACGTGTTGACCGCTGATGCAATGGTTCATGAACCGTTTATAGGTCGAGACAAAAACGGTTGTTGTTGGATGCATGATGGTAGAAGGAAGTGTCGGAACTATTTCCGGTCCGACCATGAACGCGGCCGCCATCGCCATACCCAATCAGATCCCTAATCTTTGTCTTAGGGTGAAGAAGGGACGACGACAGTAAATATAGGTGAAAAACATAGTATAAAATTGTATATTGATCTGATGAAATTAGATTACAAGTGATGGGTATTTATACACATTACATGATCCAACAAGTCAAGGAAGTCGGATGGTTTTGGGGATTAGATTACAAGTGATGGGTATTTATACACATTACATGATCCAACAAATCAAGGAAGTCGGATGGTTTTGGGGGCTATGTGTGAGCTACCTGTCAGCTATATGTGTGCTACTGAATCATAATGTCAAAGAAGAATGCATAGCTACATACTTTCTAACACACCCCCCCCCCCCCCCCCCCCCTCAAACTCAAATTGGTGGTATATAACCCAAATTGAGTTTGCTGACTAAGTGATGGAATCTTCCGGGAATCAATGGCTTCGTAAAGATATCAGCAGTCTGATCACCAGAGGAGACAAATCGAAGGGCAATGGTGCCTTGAGTGAGATGATGTCGTGTGAAATGACAATCATTCTCTATATGTTTGGTGCGTTCATGAAACACATCATTGTGAGCAATTTGGATAGCACTTTGACTGTCACAATGAATAACAGTAGCAGACTTGTGAACGACACCCATGTCGTGCAACAACCATCTAAGCCATAATAACTCGGAAGTAGTGTCAGCAAGCGCTCGATATTCTGCCTCTGTGCTGGAACGAGCAATAGTTGTTTGTTTCTTACTTCTCCACGAGATAAGTGAGGTTCCAAGAAAGAAACAGTAGCCTGTAGTGGACCGTCGATCAGTGGGATCCCGCCCAATCAGCATCTGAATAAGCTTGCAGAATTAATGGTGAGTTGAACGCAAAATGCAATCCTTGAGACAAGGTGCCTCGAACGTATCGTAGAATCCGAAGGACGGCCTCATAATGTGTAGTGCGAGGAGCGCACATGAACTGGCTAACAATGTGCACTGCATAAGCAATGTCCGACCGAGTGACAGTGAGATAGATAAGACTGCCAACCAATTGCCGGTAAAGCGTAGCATCTTGGAGTACTTTTCCATCTGAGGGAGTGAGCTTAACATTTGCCTCAATTAGGCTGGAAGCAATTTTACTGTCAGTCAACCCAGCCCGGGAGATAAGATCGGCGGCATACTTGGCTTGAGATAAGTGATATCCGGATGATTTTGATAAGATCTCCAACCCGAGAAAGTATGTGAGAATACCAAGATCCTTCATCTCGAATTGTTGATTGAGACGACGCTTGAGATCCGAGATACCTGAAATATCATCACCAGTAATAATCATGTCATCCACATAAAGTAGAAGCAAAATATGCCCTTTTGACGGTTTTCTTGATAAAGAGGGCAGCATCATGAGGACTGGAGGTGAACCCAAGTTCAGTCATAATGCTACTGAATTTGGAGAACCACGCTCGTGGAGCTTGCTTGAGTCCATATAGGGCCTTCTTGAGACGGAAGACTGTGTTTGGAGGGTGCTCATAGCCAGGGGGCGGTTGCATGTAGACTTCCTCTACAAGGTCTCCATTGAGAAAAGCATTCTTCACATCCATTTGAAAAAGATCCCATTTTCTCCCTGCTGCGACAGCCAGTAGACTCCGAACAGAAGTGAGTCTGGAAACTGGAGCAAATGTTTCCTCATAGTCAATTCCATATTCCTGTGTGAAACCTCGTGCAACTAGTCTGGCTTTGTAGCGCTCTATGCTACCATCTGCTCGAGTTTTAACCTTATAGACCCATTTGCAGCTAACCACTGATTTTCCCTTAGGCGAGGGAACAATAGTCCATGTATGAGTTTTTCCAGTGCTTGTAATTCCTCAGACATTGCTTGCTGCCATAGAGGATTAGTGCATGCCTCGCGATATGTACGAGGCTCATAAGTAGAAGAAATGGCTGATGCAACTCGAGAGGTATTGGGTAGAGTTACCTCATAATCTTGTAGATGGGATGGAAGTTTGGTATGACGTTGAGGACGAGATGACTGCACAGGATCTTCTGGCGGGATAGGATCCATAGGTAGGTCTGAAGGAGTGGAGTCACCTGCAAGAGCCAGCTTAGAGGAGGATCCCTCAGTCTCATCCGGAAATAAATCAATGTCAGGATTTGAAAAGAATGGAACAGAGGAAGATACATGGAAAGGAGACATTGATGAGAACATCTTGTGTTCCCAAAAGGTAACATGCCGAGAGATGCGAAGACGTTTGGATATAGGATCCCAACATCTATACCCTTTATGCTCAATCCCATACCCAATGAAGCAACAGAGACGAGATCGTGGCTCAAGTTTGGTACGTTCGTGTGGTTGTAAGTGAACAAAACAGACACATCCAAATACTCGAAGAAGACTATAGGGAGGTGAGCGACCATAAAGACGATCGTAAGGAGTTTTGTTACCTATGACCAAAGATGGGACTCTGTTGATAGTATAGACAGCCGTGAGGGCAGCTTCACCCCAAAAACGCTCAGGACAATTGGAAGAGATCATCAATGTCCGAACGGTGTCAAGGATGTGACGATGTTTACGCTCAGCTCGACCATTTTGTTGAGATGTACCTGGACAAGATCTTTGCATAACAGTGTCATTCGCGGCGAGGAGATCAAGAAAAGAAGTTTCTTTGTACTCCGTGCCATTATCAGTACGAAAGGTTTTAATAACTTTCGAGAACTGAGTTTGAACCATACTAGAAAATTTGGAATAGACACTGGTTAGATCAGATTTATGATTCATTAAATAAATCCAGGTAAACCGAGTATGATCATCAACGAAAATGACAAAATAACGTGCACCACCCATTGTAGGAGTAGGAGATGGTCCCCATAAATCAGAATGAATGAGATCAAATGGTGCAGCTGAAATAGAGTCATTATTAGAAAATGGAAGTGCATGATGTTTGCCAAGCTTACAAGACACACAATCACCAAATTTACTAGAAACGGAACCTAGCAAGCCACTAGAAATTAGATAATTTAAACGCTGGGAAGAGACATGACCAAGACGTGAATGCCAAAGATCAACGGATACCACAACACCACATTTATTTGAGGATGACGATGAGGGAAGCTGTAAAGAAGTGAGCTCAAACATGCGACCTGACTTACGGCCCGTCCCATAGATCCTTCCCGTCATTAGATCCTGCACGGAAACAGAAGCAGAACGACCAGAAAATTTAACATCAAGGCCTAAATCACACAGTTGTCCTATTGAGATGAGATTAAGAGACAACTTGGGAACAAGGAGGGTCTGTGGCAACAATAACTGTGGAGTAGATACAGTACCCGAGTGTGTGGCAGATAGTGTAGAGTTATCGGCGGTATGAATGATAGGTGAGTTTGTGATTGGTGTAGTGTGAGAAAATAATGACGACTGTGGACTCATGTGATTGAAACAAGCAGAGTCGAAGTACCATGGGGATGACATACCTGACGCTGTAGGGGAAATAGAGGTAGTACCAGAGTGGGTCTTAGTCAATGCTTGTTTGATGGTCTGGTCAATTTTGTTGAGGAAAGATGTCATGTTTGGGGAATCAGCACATGCATTAGAGGAGTTTGAGGAGACAGCAGCCGTGACATTGGATCTAGGCGGAGGTCTGAAGTTTCGAGGGTCACGCTGGTAAGAACCATGAGACCTGGGCTTATAAAACCCTTGTGAATAAGCGGGCATCTTAGGCCGAGTAGGGCATTCCTTGAAGTAATGGCCCTCCTCAAGACAATGTCTACAGATTGGTCTTTCCTGTGGAGAAATTTTACCAGCCGCGGCCAGAACAGCAACAGGAGGGTGATGAGATGTCATGCCAGCAAAGCGAGTTTCCTCGGAAAGTAGATCAGCGATCACAGTTTCAAAAGTAGGAAACGGATCCCGGTGTAGTAACGAACTCCGAACTGGTTCGAACTTAGACCGAAGAGCCATCAGGAACTGCATAACCCTTAGGCGATCCTGATATTGGGCAAAAAGAACATAATCCTTGAGATTCTCCCATTTCGGCTCTGAGGCAGTAAGTTGATCCCAAATAGCCTGCATGTTAGAGAGAAAGTCAGAAATAGACTGCCCTGCCTCCTGCTTCAGTTGGTGAAGGCGGCCCAATAACTGATATTGATGAGCAACATCAGTGGTGGAGTAGAGCTTTGCAAGAAAGTCCCAAACTTCCTTTGCAGTGTTGAAGCGGCCAAAATGAGCTTTCACAGAGACAGTACAAGTGTTTCGGAACCAAGTAAGAATCTGGTGATTCTTGCTGTCCCATAGTTCAAATCGGTCATTGAACTTATCTTCTTCTTCATCGTCTGCTCGGACTGGTTGGGTAAACTCCCCAGTCACAAAACGCCAAAGAAGTCTGCCACGAAGGAAACTAGACATCTCCTGAGCCCATAACATATAATTAAACCCGTCAAACACAGTAGAAATGGGCTTAGAAATCTCGGACTTTTCCATTGCGAGAGAAACAAACGTAATACTGTTTTTTATTTTGGAAAATGGGGAGTGGAGCTTGCTGGCGCGTGTGTTACACGCGCTTCTAATGAGAATATGGCTTCCACAATGTTGAAAGCAATGCACAGAGACAGCTGGCTCCCTTTATCTTCTGAGTACGCAACCTTATCAACACATATGTTGACTTCCTTTAGTTCTCTCTCTGCAAAAGTTGAAAATAACTTTCTCAACAAAAATTGAAAATAGTTTGCAAGACCAACAATGGCTTTGGTCTAGGAGCTGCAATAAAGGAGGCCGACGAAGAGGGCTTCCAGTGGTCGGCGATCACGATGTCCGGCCTTGAGGATCGGGTGACTCTGGTTGGAACAGAGCAGTAGAACAAAGGGATGGGGTCGGATGGAACGAACAATCTTGCAACGTGGAGTTCTCCGGTCGGAACCGAGCAACACTTCCAAGTTGACCGGACGGAGCAGCGGAACAGCTTTGCTCTGCGGTTGGAAAGGAGCAGCAAGAGACGGAGTGAATGGACACACCTGGAACGGAAAGTTTTCCGACCGAAACGGAACAACTTTGAACACTCAAATGAGAGCTACCGGGTAAGGCTCTGATACCATGAAAAACGTAGTATAAAATTGTATATTGATCTGATGAAATTAGATTACAAGTGATGGGTATTTATACACATTACATGATCCAACAAGTCAAGGAAGTCGGATGGTTTTGGGGGCGATGTGTGAGCTACCTGTCGGCTATATGTGTGCTACTGAATCATAATGTCAAAGAAGACTGCATAGCTACATACTTTCTAACAATAGGGCTCGGATTGATCTTCCCAGCCCAGCCCAGAACTCTTTCATTCGAAATTGGCCCTCTCAAAATGAGAATTAGGGGAGCCCTGTCTTTGACGCTAGCTCCACATCCTTGAGTGACTTTTAGCCAATGAGCTGGACCAAACAAGAGCAGTGTTCGATTATAAATCTCCCAATTCAGATATTCCAATTTTGAATACATTATCCACAAACCTTACTCACTCCAATTTCAGATTAGAACAATTATTACAACACTAGACAAGACAAATCAGCAATTTGATAGTTGAATAGAGAGAGAGGTAATTACGGAATTTGATATTGGTTGCATGTACTTGGTTGGGCATATCGGCGAAAAGAGCCTCCGCACATTGACCGATGATAATGATGATGATCTCTTCTTCAACAGTGACGCTGCCAATGATGAATTGTTTGTAGATACTGTGAGAGGGAATGATATGGAGTCCGGGAAGAGGATGGTGGTGGTGGCTTAAATAAATGGGATGGGAGGTAAAGGTTGATAAAAGCATTTTCGGGTTCGGGTCGGTTATGAGTTGGTTTTCGGGTTTGGTCAGATAAGGTTTCGGGTTCGGGTATCCATAATAACCCATCACCGGTTTCTTCTTCTTAACCCCCAAATCGATGTCTTCTTCGATCTGTTGGGTTTCTTCCTCATCGAGTGCTTCTTCTTCACCGGCGAGCACCCCTCCCGGCACCGCTACTCCATCTCCTCCAGCGACTCCCTCACCACCGCCACCGGAAAATACAGCACTGCCGCCTCTCCCCTGACCGAAATTTAAAATTTAAATCTTCAATTACGCCCCACATTTTCTCTCACGTTCCTGACACTCTCGCCTTCACTGCACGTAACAATGACGACCCACCTTCTCTCCTTTTCTCTCTTCCTTCTCCTCTTCCGATTCGCCGACGCCGGGCAGAAGAGAATCCACATTTCCGACGATCTCGACGACATCGTCGACAACGAAGAGGACGAGGCCTGGAAGGAATGGGGTAAGCCTCCCCCTCCCCCCGATCTCGGTCCTCATCCTTCCGATCTCGCCAACATGGAGCTCCCGGCTATCCAAGCCGAGTTCATGAAGCATCACGTCGGACCTACCATCGGCTTCGTCAAGCTCCGTTTAGGTGTTTCTCGGACTAAGGTAATTTTGGAATGAGTTGGATTGAATTGAATCAGATGAGGCTTGGATGTGACTTTTATGGGTTTGGTGTTTGTAGAGTCAGTTTTTAAAATTTATTTGGCTGTTAATTTGTAGCTTTGACGGTGAGTCTGCATCTATCTTCGTTTATTAACATTCAAGGATCGGTTGGTTGCGGATAGGAATCAGAGTTTGAACTTTTGATACTGCTTTGGTAATTCTAAGCTATTTTCTATTAAATTGTGTTTGAGATTTGGTCCATTTAGAATGTGATAGCAATGTGGTAATTCACAAATGGTGGTCTTGGTTGATTTAAAATATTCTTTTGCAATCAGGGCTCCTCAGTGCAATACTTTACTGTGTTGTTTCGGCATTGTTTTCAGGAGTCTGTTACAGAGATCACTAAGAAATGGTCCAAACTTCTAAGAACTGGAACCGTTAAGGTGGAGTTCATGGGTATTGATCTCAGCACAATCATGTTCACAACCCTAAAAGGCCGAGATACTCAAGAGGTGAGTTTATGTTTCCATTAATTCAACTGATTTGATCTTCCATACAAGGCAAAGAGTTCATTAACTTATTGCTATCTCTAGTCATGGGCGTTAGTTATATTTGTTAGACTAATGTTAGGTAGAAAGTTGAGTGACACATGCTCTCTTCAGTTGCCAAAGGCAAAGTTCTGTTTGAATAAAATAGAATTCAATCAAAATTGATTATATATATGTACACAAGATTGTTTTCTAGTTTGTACTCAATTGTTTCCAAATCAAATGTTCAGGCCTTCCTGCTTTGAATTTGTGAGGAAATGAGGAAGGTATATATCATATTTATGTCCTATTTACGTGGTGTAGTGTGGATCAGAAGCAACAATGTCACTGGATTTTCTTTCCATAATTTGATTGGAAATAGCACTGGACTTCCCATTTCATAATTAGGGCATACAAGTTGCAAAAACACATTGTTACTCATGGTAGAGTCGGATTATTAGAGACCAAAACCTGGTGTACTTATTGTATTTTAGATCAAATGTCTTGCAAACCATTAGGACATGTGCTGAGTGATAGCTTGTATGCCGAAAGTACCAAGCAATACTTATTCTGGCTTTGCTGAAACATGCATGGTACAAATTTGGGTATTGGTGTTGCTGCATATTTATACTTGAAGGTCTGATCCAGTTTTTGTTTCCCCCAGTTGATTGATTATATATTGGAACAAGAAGACGCCTATGAGGTCAGGATAGGGGATCGCACTTTCCGCAGATCTGGAGATCCTCCACTAGAAACAGTGATTGATTCACTCCTTAAACAGAGAGAAAAAGAGGAGAAAGATAAGGCCGAGAAGGATGGACATTCAAAGGATGAACTCTAGTTGATGACTAGAACCATGCCTCAGAAAACAGTACATCTAATTTCAGATATGTAGTGTTAGCACATCCTTGCTCAGCCACTTCCTCTCCTTTTCTTCTACTACAGCCTGTTAACCTATAGAGGTTTTCAAATTAACCAGTACAAATTGTTAATAATTCACTTATTGATTCCTCTAAAGCAAAACACTTGAGATGTAGGTTCCTTTATGTGTAAAAAAATTGTTGCAATAAATGGTGAATAAAAAAGTTTACTTTCTTTCCAGACTCAAATTTATGTCATTGTCCTTATCTGTTGGTTGAAATGTGATTGAATTGTTAAGTTCACTCCCAAGAATCTGAAAACCAAAGATGATAAATATGTGCAGTATTCATGTCTTTATTCAAAAATAATCAAATTCATTTCTGCAGTTCAAATGCAAGGAGAGAGGAGAATGATTTTCTCCATCATGTATTTTTACCCAACGAAACATATCCTTTTTCTGACACGGTTAAACAATAACATGCTTAACAGTAATTGCCAATAGCAATCAACAGACACAAATTAACAAGATTGGCTATTTCAGCTTTCTACTGAAATCAGAAAGCTGAAGAAGGTGAATCCTTGGAATGGCTGCTGCTTTTTGAGTGTTGTATCCCCAATCTCCTGCTCCAACTTCACCCGAATTAGCGTCCAAATAACGAACATGCTCACACACAATGAAGACCGGGGAAGGGGCAGAGAGAGATTGTGTAAGAAGCCATGGGAGGGGAAATTACCTAGATACAAATTCCATCCATCTAGTTCTCGTTCTTTGATGACATTCTTTAGAGCAAGAACAACGGAACGGCCCCGTTCCCCGCGCCGCTCCGTTCGCTGGCCGGGCGCGCTGGCCGTTCCGCTGTAATCGTCGAAAAGCACGGCCCCGCTCCCCCTCCACGCACTCCCGCTCCCGCTGCACACGCCCCCGCTCCCCACTCGCTGGCCGGGCGCGTTGGACGCGCCTGCGCGCCGTCTGCTGCGCTGGCAGCGTGTGGGGCTGCCACGTGTCCCGACCGTTGCACACTAACGGCTATATATATATATTTTTTAATTCAAAAATCAACAAATAAAACCCTATAAATACCCCTCTCCTCTCATATTTTTCACACCACTTCCTACTTCAACTATCCAACTTCACTATCTCCTTCCCAAATTCTCCTCTCTCGTTTCAATTATTCTCGCGAAAAATGTCGGGCGACGCTGGGTCTCGTGCACACTCATTTGGTGACGAATGAGAATTCACCGAGGACGAACAGGCACGAGGTTTCGGAGACATTCTGACGGGCCCTCGCTCCAACTCCCCAAGCTCGAACCCGGGGTCGAGTTCAGGTTAGTGCAAACTTATTTTATTGTATTAATGCATTGTATTCATTTTTTTGATTAATTATTTGCACTTATTTTATTATTTTATTTTTGAGCACTTAATTTATTGTATTAAAAAAATTTGTATTAAATTTTTGAGCACTTAATTTAATGTATAAATATTTTTGTTAGGGCAAAACCGTCCCCCACAATACCAAATGGCGCCAGGGTTCCAAGTGTCATCACAATGGAGCATGCCCCCACAAGGTTTCCAGATGCCACTGTTCCCACCAGAATCACAATCACAATGGGGCATGGGACCCCAATTCTACAACTACGAGGGTCATCCACTACTCGACGTAGAAACCCCCCAACCATCCTCTTCCCAACGACGAGGCCGAGCCCGAGCCCCTGCCCGAGCCCAACCCCGAGCCCAACCCGAAGAACCAGAGGCGGATGGCCGGACATTCAGCAAGGAGGAGGACAACCACCTCATAACTTGCTGGTTGAGCACAACAAGAGACGCCGTCAAGGGCAACTCGCAAACCGGCAACACATTCTGGTGCGCAGTGCAGAGGAAATACAACTCCCAGAACCGTTACCCACCTCGCCGCTGGGAAGCCATCAAGAAACGTTGGCTCAGAGGTTCCATCCAGACAAGGAGGATGCTCGGCTATTTGAAGAAGTCCAGGACCGAGAAGCCGAGCGGCGCAAACGACCAAGAGCACTTGAGACGTGCGAAGCAAATGTGGGAGGATGATGGGAAAGTGGTTAAAGACCACCCGCTAAAGTTCGACCTGGATCATTGGGTCTGGAGGCTCGATGGCAATGAGAAGTTCAGTGCCGAGGAGGGCACAATGGGAATTGTCCGCCGTCAAGTACGCCAACAACGACAGCGGTTGGATGAGGTTGAGGCTTACAGCTCAACCCCACCTACAAGCACAGGGGAGGAGGGCACACCTCTCAGTGGTGAGTCCCAACCACCAGAATGGGGAGGAAGCGAGAACTACGAGGGGACTCAAGTCCCTCTCAGCGACACACCCCCATCCCCCGAGGCCGACCCAAGTCCCCCTCGCCGACCGCAAGGGAAGAAGGCAGCGAAGGCCGCAAAGAAGGGGGTCGTCCTCACGGCCCAAATGTCTGTCTTCGCCGAACTGGAACGTGCACGAATCGACGCTGAACGTGCACGGTTTGAGGCTCAACGGTCACGTGGCGAACAAGTGGAAAATAAGTATCGCATGTTACAAGCATTAACCCAACAGTGGGAAGCAAACATCGCCAACTACAAGGCCCTGGTAGAGAAGAATACATCTTCCTACGACGAAGAGGCGTTGGCAGACCATAAGTTTTGCAAGACCCAAGTGCGAAGACTCATCACTAGCCTTGAAGCCCAAATTGATGATCTTCGAAGCCAACCCCCACCACCAGATGTCGACCCAACAGAGGATAATTCTTGAACTTGTATTTCGTTTTGGGTTGTATTAAAATGGATTGAATAAAATTAGAAATTCATTTCTATTCGTGTTGAATTTATTAATTATTGGTTGTCTTTAATTATTTATTTCCAATATTGTTTAAATTATGACTAAATTAAACGGTTTCTGATAACGAATTAAATAAAACAGGAAAATAACAAATAATAATCCAGTCAGCACTGTTCTGCACTCCCAGGACCTCAAGGTCCTTTCTGTTGCAAAACACCCACTTTTCTGCACTCCCACTCTCTGACTTTTGTCCAGTCAGCACAAGGTCTGCACTCCCACTCCCTGACCAAGGTCCTTTCTGTTGTACATGCTCTTAGGGTTGCAAGTCGATCTTCCACAAAGCTGATCCAATGAGGGAGGATTAATTTCACATTTAACTTGTAATTATTTCAAAGAACAAAAAAAGATATGAATTAGGAAGTGAATAAATAAAAGATGGATTAGCATGTGTATCAATAGAATTTGGCAATTTGAAATGGGGTATCTCAGCAAAAATCTTCTTGTAGTGTCAGACCCTGATGTTCAGGTTTACTCTAATATTGTTTTGAATTATTTGTTGTGCACTATGTCTCCCCGGTAGCCTGGATATGATAGCAAGGTCTTTCTTAACGTTCACCCATAAACAATGTCATGTCGGGTCCACCCCGTGTTCAGCCTTGCACTTACAAAGGCTTCCTTCTCCGAACATGTCTACTTGCGGTAGATACATGATCATTGGGTTGGTTCAGCCTGCGACGGAATCAGGGGACCCGCACTCATAACCGATGGAGGGCGACGATCATTCCCGAGACGAGCATCGAATTATGGCCAGTTCCAGAGCTCGACGCTGAGAACGTGGGGGACTCCATGAATGTCGGATGCACTTGGGACGAGATGTACTCATCCTCCCAAAAAGATACATCAAACAAGTGCATGACTATTGATGCGAATCGGGGACGTAATCCTACTCGTCGGAGAATCCATGTGGCATGTTCGGGTTGTTGGGGTACGTCATGGTTGAAGCTGGATTCAGATAAGATTCTTATCGCCGGAGAATTGGTTTGGCCTCTCGGAGATTACGCAACGATGAAAGGCAACGAGTCTGCAATCGTTGTCTTCCCAAAGAATATACCACAATATTGATAGGAGAATTTGGCTTGGATTGCCAGAAAACAACTCATAAACACACATGAGAATCTGCGTGTTTTGTGTTTCTACTACAACTGTTGCTGCCAGATATTCGGCTAGAACGAAAGAACTCGTTGGGGAAGAATTAATTTTCGGCTTTAATTGTTTTTACATGTCTCACTACTTGTTATTCTATGATTCAGTAGTAAACAATTTAGTGATCCCTTCTGCGTCGAATATGTAGAGTGTCAACGTCTATAGACTTATTGATGATACATTCAAGACTCGCATAATTGGCTTGACAAACAATCACTTTACGAGCATTCGACCTTCTTTTTCGAGAGTTCCAGCTAAATCAATGGCACAATGAGGCCCCACTGTAGGTGCTTGAAGAGTCACCTTAAGAGACAGGTGAGTTGTGAGAACTTATTAAGAATGTGAAGTTTTCAAAGTCAGAAAAGAGAATTGAAGTTTAAAATTAAAATAGAAATTTGATGATCTATTTGTTATATTTAATGAAATATCTAAAGTTATGTTTGTTGTAATTTAAGAATTCTTTTGCCTCAACTAATGGATAAATTTGCCGAAAAAGTTTGAAAGTTTAAAAATCAAATCTTATCCAACTCAGTAGAACTCATAGACTTGGTGACAAGCATTTTGAAAACCTTAAAATTATCTGAGGGCATTTTCTACCTTTGACACTAAAATGATGACAAAGTTTGAAGTATGGTATAATTATTTCATCAAAGAAAAAGCTTAATTATATTTAACCGAAAAATATTTTTTTATCATAAAGAAATAAATATATATAAGAGATAGCATGAATCTTGAAATAGGAGTTGCAAACTATCGAAACAGTACAAATAGCAAAAGAATCGACCCCGAGACCAAGAGGATAGGCCTAACACCGGCCCCAAAACCTACGAAACTCCAAGTTCTCCAGAACCAACAAACAAACGACGACCAAAGCAGGGAGCACAATATACCGACGACCAACACCTTGAACCGGTAGGAACTCAAAGAGGCAATGAAACCGAACGAAGAGTAGAAAAACCCTCGAACCCGCGATCTTGGACCGCCTGTTGTCGTTAGATTGCTGGTGGCCAGCACCAAAGGAGCCAGCGAAATCCCGAAACTACCACTAAGTGGTAGCGGGAACGGAGAGGGAGATCAACTATCGACGAAGTAGCTGACGGCTGAAGCTAGAGAGTTAGGTCAATTGGTGAACAAGGCACCCGCCACATGCCGAAAAAAACATAGCAAAGCCAACGGCAGAAGTTTGGGGCAGGAGGGCACGTGGCAGGGACTGCGAGGCAGATCTGAAGGGCAAAAAACATGGTAGGGGTCGCGAGGCAAAGATGGAGAAACCCGTGCCTTCGGAACACTCAACACAATCAAGAGGTCGTGTGAGCGAAGAGGAACCTCACTGCCAGAGGAAGACCAACCAAAGAGGTCGAGGCACAAACGCCTAGAGCAAAGGGGACAGACGACAAGAACGTCGCCGCGGTCGCCGAAGAGAGCGGCGGATAAGAACTCAGAGCCGAGGCCCGGCGAGACGGCCCGGCCAAGCTCGCCCGTTGTCAAATCTATACGAGACACATGTCGAAGCCACCGAAGCATAAGGCCGGAGAAAAAGCACGCTGGACCAATATAGAAATACCGGAGAAGAGGTAGATCTGTAGGAGAGAGAGGCCGTCGCTGACACAGAATTTCTGCCGAAGTCGGGATAAGAGGCGACAACGCACGGAAGAGGGAGAAGTAACCGGAGGAAGGGATGAGAAGGGTGAGGAGAGGTGGTTGCCAAAGAAGGCCGCTGGCGATGAGGTGATTAACCGAAAAACTTGAAAAATATGTAGGTCTAGGTGATAGAAACTGAATTTAACATTACTCCATACGCAGTTACGTATACAAATGTCCAATTCCGTGTGGATGCTATAAAATAAAATCAATGGAAAAAAATACCACATCGTATCTTGATGTTCCTTAGAGTAATGAATCTAGTATTGGAATAATTGATGTTCCTTAAGCTCCAACTTGAGCACGATACTGCTCTGCTGCCACATTCCTCTGTATCTTCCCGCTCGCGGTTTTGGGCAGCTTATCAGTCACCAACACTTTCTTCGGCACCTTGTAGCTCGCCAGGTTCTTCTTGCAGTAACCAATCACCTCTGCTTCCTCTATCTCCGCCCCTTTCCTCGCTATCACAGAGCACACGATCTGCAAAATCGCATCCCAATTCAGATCCCCAATTACAAATAACAAATTGGGCTCATGGGTTTCTTACCTCTTCGCCGTATTTCTCGTCTGGAACTCCAAAGGCGACGGCTTGAGCGATGTCCGGGTGAGCCAGGAGCACGGCGTCGACCTCGATCGGAGAAATCTTCTCTCCTCCGCGGTTGATCATCTCCTTCATCCGCCCCACCAGGTGCACGTACCCGTCGGAGTCGACGTACCCGACGTCGCCGGTGTGGAACCACCCGAATTGGAAGGCGGTCTTGTTGGCTTCCGGGTTGTTCTTGTACCCCTTGGTCACATTGGGCCCGTTGATACAGACCTCGCCGCTCACTTCCGCCGGCTGTACGACGCCGGTTTCGTTCAGAATCGCCAGTTCCACCCCCACCGGCTTCCCGACGGAGCCGGGCTTGTGGACGCCGTCTTCAGGCAGGGGGTTGGAGCACATCTGGTGAGCCGCCTCCGTCATCGCGTAGGCTTCCAGGACCGGCGCGCCGAAGGCCTCTTCGAGGCGGGCCATGATGGACGGTGCGAGCGACGCGCTGCAGCTCCGGATGAAGCGGAGTTTCGGGTAAGCCGGTTCCGGGTTGGCCAGGTGGCGGTCCAGGAGGATCTGGTGGATGGTGGGGACCGCGGTGTACCACGTGGCATTGCATCCGTTCATGTCTTTCCAGAAAGCGGAGGCGGAGAATCTGCCGGCGGCGGGTAGTGTGATCAACGCGCCGGCACTGAGTGGACTGAGTAACCCGGCCATCAAGCCGTGGACGTGAAACATCGGGAGGACGAGTACGGACGCGTCTGACTCGGTGAATTTGTAGAACGATCTGATGTTGGTGACGGATGAGGCGAGGTTGAGCTGAGTCAGCGGCACGCCTTTGGGCCGACTGGTGGTCCCGGAAGTGTGGAGGAACAGAGCCACGTCGGACGGGTCGTTGACGACTTGGGCGAGGGAGTCCGCGGTTGGCTCGGCGACGGGCGGAGAAAGGATGACGGTGGAATCGGCGGCGGGGACCACGGCGGTGAAGTGGCGGATATTGAGCTTGGAAGCGGCGGATTCAGCAGCGGCGTTACCGTTTACCGTTGTTATGAGAAGCTTGGCCTCCGAGTCTGTGAGATAGAACTCGTACTCCTCGGCTGTGTAAGCGGAGTTGAGCGGCGCGGCGATGGCTCGGCACCGTATCACAGCGAGAAACATTACCACACACTGAATAAATAAAGAGAAATAAATAGTTGAATACATATTGAAAAAAGAGAATTGACAAATGAAACATACCTCGAGTGTGTTGGGGAAGATGAGGGAGACGTGATCGCCGGGAGAGACGCCGGAGGCGAGGAGGAGAGAGGCGGCGTGGTGAACGAGGTGTTGCAAGCGAGCGTGAGTGACGTCGAACTTGCCGGGAAGAGAGAGGGCGGGGCGGTCGGGGAATTGGTTGGCAGTTTTGTTCAACAAATCGGAAAGAGTCATTGTGTTGTCCATTAATTGTTAATCTCTAAATTCTGCTTCTTAATTAAGAACAAATTGGAGTTGTAGTGAAGAGAATGAAATGTGTGGTGACTTGTTGGTGAAGAAGAGGTCGCGTCGTCCGATTAAATAGGCGGAGAAGCGTTATGTTAAGAGAGCAATGAGAGGAGGTAGGTTCGGTGAACTTGTGGTTCCATTTAACTAATTAGAGGCCCAAAGCAATTCACTCAAGGGATTCTAAAACACATTATCGTATCATTCCAAAAAAAAAGAACACATTATCGTAAGCATGCGAGTGTACATTCATTAACACACCATAACTATTGATTATTATTATAAAATAGAAAAGTTTAAATAGAGTCTAAAAGACAAACAATTAGATCAAAGAATTGTTTAAATCGAATTTTAATCGTTGTACACCAACTTCCGAACGAAGTAGTCGGCCATCATACGCTCATGCCCTTCATCCTATTTTTTTTCTTCCGAAAATTTGCGTTGATTTCTATTTGTTGTTTAATGCCTTCTTAATTTGTCCTAATATTAGCTCTTCAGTCCTTCCGAATTGACCAATAGATCCATAAAAGAAGAGGTGTGTTCGGGGAAATATGAGAGAAGAGATGGGGATAGTTATTTGGAGAGGGGTTGTATTTGTAGGGATCAAAAATCAATATTTTAGGGGTTGGGGAAGATGTGACTATTGGGGACACGCGACAGCAGTCCACTGGTGCACTGAATAGTTGTTGCAGCCACGTGACAGCAGCGCACTAACGCCACGTGTCACCGCATGTCCGCTACGCCACCCCCGGCTCAACAGCTTGACGCAGATGGAGTAGACAGTTATTGTGCCGCCTCTTCTTCTACTGTGTCAGTGTTGCTGCTACGTCACTCCTATTACGTCGGGTCAAATTTGTCTTACTGTACATGCTCCCTACACCAAACACTCTGGCAAATAAAAAATACATGAGGAGTTATAAGGAGAGATAACAAAGACAAAAACAAAAAAATTGATTGGTTAAGAGATAAAATGAGGCCCATCTTAAAACTATAGTTAAAACTAGTACATTATAAATACTTAGCTAAAGTGTAGGAATTATGACTACACCAAACACTATAAACTGATGAACTATACATGCTCGAAGAAAATCATAAGTAACAACGACATGATGATTTTAAAAATTGAGCTAATTACATAGAAATTGTGGATAATTAGAAAGGGTGACAAGTAAATTCCAAATCAAAATCCGACACATAGAGTGGAAATGTAAAAAAGGGGGCAGGTAGTTGGGATTGGGACCAAGTCTAGAAGCTTTCCATTAGTGGCAATTATTGCCTTTCCCTTTTAATCTTGTTTTCTAGGAGGATTGATGGATAAATATGCATAGACATTGGATATGGTGGAGTAGGGTTAATGGGTCGTGAATAAGACAGGTCCAATAACAAGGGACACACACGTAAAATCCGGTTATAGTTGTTTCTAGATCATTCCGCCGGAGAAGATTGCACAAGTGGCCGGTCTATATTTCTCTACTTTACTTTTTATATATGTAATTTACAGGCCATACAAATTTGTGATGCTTATCTTGCCGCCGACCACTCTTCTCTTTCCTACAAATAATCAACCATCCTCAGGCACTTGAGTTGTGGCTATTGAGCTACTCTTAGATGTGGGTTTATTTTAGTCTAGGCCTCTCTGAACCTAGAAGGCCCATAAAATACTTATCCAAAGGTCAGATGAATCTTTAGGCCCGTGACATTTTTTTGTATAAGTTTTGAACTCGAAATACCACTTGGGCCCATGCAATTCTTGGAATATATTTATTTGGGAAAACTATCAATACCTATCCAAAACCATGGTCATTTAACTGATGTTTACTCTGAAGTTTAAAATTAACTGATGCATACCCTTAAGTTACGATTTGTAACTATAAACCCCTTCTGCGAGCTAAAATGACGGAAATACCCTCAGTGATTTTTTTAAATATATTTTTTTAAAATATAAATGAAGTGATTTTTTAAATAAAAATGAAGTCATTTAATAAGTAAATAAATATATATATATATATATAACAAAAGTAATTTTTAAATAATTTTTTCTAACATAATTATTGAAGTGTAGTTGAGGGTATTTTCGTCATTTTAGCTGACGGAGGGGTTTTGAGTTACATTTTTGAAACTTAAGGGTATGCACCAATTAACTTTAAACTTCAGAGTAACATCAGTTAAATGGGCATGGTTTTGGGTAGGTATCAGTAGTTTTCCCTATTTATTTAATACAAATATCCAGCGGTCATTGCAAAAATAAAGTAGTCTTATAGGTGGGGGTTCCGATTAGGAGTGGGTATTGGGTGGTTAACCACCCAATGAAACCGTTTACGAACTCAACCCAATATTACCGGTTTGATATATCTTGGAACCAGCCCCAATCCAAAAACCAATTTTTCACAGTGAAACCAACCAGTTCACTGACCGGTTGGTTAGTGGTTTTAACCAACCAACCACTCTACTACATGTAAGTACAAATTTAGATACCAATAACCATATACATATTTCTATTTCAAGACAAAACGTATTACTACATTCTCCAAAACAAAAGAAAAATTACATATAAGTCATCGTGCTCTATGTTAGCAATCTGCGTGACACAGAAGAGTGCTCATGGCAGTGGCGGAGCCACATGGTGCCCATGGGGGGCACGTGCACCCCCCCCCCCCCCCTCAATTTTTTTTGTATGTTTTTCGATTTTTTTTTCTTTCAAAAATGCCCATTAATTCCTACTAATTTCGTAGTTGTGCCCCCCCTCAATTTTTTTACAGTTACGTATTGACACTGAAAAATTTCGGTGCCCCCTCTAAGTGAAAAAGCTAGCTCCTCCACTGCATGGGTCATTCATCTATATCAGATCAGTGGCTATTATATGTAGCCACATGTATATGATGAACAGTACCGGTTTGGTTGGTTAACCGATGGTTTTGCGTTTCAAGAACCGACAACCAACCGTTAACTTTCTGGTTCGATCGTCAAGAACCTGCAACCAACCGTTAACTTTCCAGTTTCGGGTTTTCCGGTGCGGTCTCCGGTTGGTGGGGTTGATTTTAGCGGTTTCGGTTTTTTTTGCCCACCCCTAGTTCCCATAAAATAAAGGACTCACGTCATTTTATTTTAAATCAACAAAAAGGTCTTTTACTTTTCAAAAACAAAAAGCTGAGCCTTCTTCTTTAACAAATTATATAAAATTTCTGAATCATCTTCTTCTTTTTTGGCGTAATTTTGTTATAAACTGATTATCATTTATTCTTAACATAAAAGTAAGCTTTAAAAACCCTAGTTTTTTTTATTTTTGTCGTCTTAATGGCCTCTACACCGATCTCCTTTACTAATGATTCATTATTGCAAACCACACCACTTCAATGTGTCTGTCATGCTCGTCCAATTCATCCCCCCACCCCCGCGCACGCGCAAAGAAGACGATAAAAAAGGCCTTTGATTTCATCCCTTCCTCCATTAATGGATTCCATCACCCCCATCGATAGCCTCTACCTTGTTCCTCCCACCAAGACTATTCCACGATGTCGTGATCGCCCATCCCAAGCGAGCTTCGCAAGAAAAAGACAACGGCAGTCAAACTTGCTGCTGGGACAATGAAAGGGTTACCTACATGACTACCATTTTCCCTTATGATCCCCCCTCCCGTCGATGACAGAACTCCCTAAGGACTCTTTCGGGTCAAGCCTCATCTCGCAATACTTTTTTTCGGAGTGTCGGGGACGTCGATCGCGGAATCTTACCCTTGTGCATTATCATGGATGGATCACTCCTCCGGGGTCGGTATTGCTACAACGTTTGGTCACCTCGATGGATAGGACACCCCTTCCTCATATTGCCAACGCCTTCTGGACCTTGATGGTAGGGTTCCTTTGAAAGTGATGGGGACAGTTTCTTCAAACAACCATGGAGGAATACCGATGCGGGTGGGTGCATGTAGCATACCTCCCTAAGAGCTTTGAAGCATGGTCTGTCTTTGGCAGCACTTAAACTCACCTTGATCGGAACACCCATCCCGAGATAGTGAATTACCCTAAAGTAGAAGGTGTCCCTTAAGGAGCCCATAATTTCAACCCCAAGTCAGTTACCACAGACCAACCCATCCTACCTAAGTCACCAGTTCCAATTAGGACTTCCTACCCAGTCTAGTCTATATGTCTCTTATGAAAAAGATGGGATGGTTCAATGGCGTCCATCGTTATGCCTAAAAAGGGATTAGACAAGTTTATAACAAGTTCCCCAAGAGGGTTTCTAAGAGATTTCCCAATAAGAGAGGTGCTGAAGAAGACCCCCAAGAGAGCCATGGAGAATCACTTGGAAGTACTGCAAGCGATGGCTGGGAAACGGGCTCGCTGGGAACCTTGAGAGCATCCTGGCATAGGCTGCGTTGCAGGACTGACAGCCCGCCCTTTTATGGGGCTCCTCCACCATGTCATGTGCTCCTTCCCCGAATCAAGCCCATCACTCAACAAGTTAGAAGCCCCCTTGGAGGACCCAAAAGCTTTCAGGCTATTATAGTTGGCCTTGAGTTGAGTACTTGAGTCATATATGGTTTTACTTTCTATTTTAGTTGTAATTCTCAGTCGCCCGAGTCTTCAAAAACCTGTCTATACCCCGAGTTATTTTAGAAAATTAGTTGTAGTCTATCCCAGGATGAGCTGCTACCCCATTATTATTCTCATTGTTTTCTTATATTTCAAGTATTAAAAGTTGTCTCTTTCGCTAAAAAAATGGTTATCATTTAAAAGTTATATGTAAAACATTATGTAGAAACACATAGTGGTTAAGAAACCTCGCTTGATATATACCAGTAACTCAAGCCCTTGTAGAGACGGACTACAGTAATAAAACTTCGTAATCCATATAGCATATCATCATAATCCTAGCCATTACGTAATGCATAGATACTTTAGCTGTCGTGAAACTCTCAGAGCAAAGCATCAAAACCCTAACTGTTGCAATACAGAGAAGAGCATAATAACCTGATCGAACCGAATTTCATGCAACATGATTATAACCAGAATCTACTGACTATTACATTTAGGCATCAATAACACTTATGTTATCGTTGATGGTAATATCAAGGAACAAGAGCAAGACCTAAAAAGTATATCTAGCCAAGGCATCCTTTTTCCTCATTGGTGACGACCACGGTTGTGGCTGTTGCCAGCGAGCGAGGGCCTTCTTCAAGCTCTCCCCCCTTTCTCTCCCCCCATTTCGACCTTCTTCCCCTTCTTCCTCTTGTTGCTGCTTGTTTTCTGGTAACGTTATGCTCGCCGTCCGCAGCTTCTGGCGACGTTTCTTGAAGGCCGACGGCTCTCTCCTTGCTCGTGCCAGTCTTGTGGTTCTCCTAGTTGTTCTTCAGCTGGTAGTGAAGGTTTGGCCCGGTTTGTGTTGGTGGTTTTCAGATCTGACAAGATGGTCTCTTTCGTCGGAGCTTCCCTCGGACCCGAGCTCTAGCCCTGGCTAAGTGGACTCTCGTTCTTTTTGGGTGTTCAGTTCCGGTGTTCTTGAGGGTCTTCGTGGTTGCTATGCTCTAGATGTGGTGTGGCTTGTGTTAGTCTTAGTGCCCGTAGTTCAATCCTAAATGTCCAAATGTACATATCATCGTTAGCAATAAAATTAAAGCGGCTTTATATTACTTATGTGTTGGAGTAATATATCGACGTGTGCTCTGATCTATGCCCACCATGCGAAAAGAACCATAGATCGAGATAGATCACACTCGATGGGTCCCTAGTCAACAAAGCTTCACTAGAAGCGACTAGTATGAAAGATGGTTCTTTATGGCTTACATTCTGTCAGTCATTGGAATGGGATTCCGGAGTCTGATCATAGATATCATGTGGGACATGATATTGGACGACCCGCCCTGAATATGTGCCATAGATTAAGTCATGAACATATTCAGTGTTGTAGCTTGTCATGTATCCTTAGACCAAGGAGTCTTTGTGATCGATATGTAGTCAACAACTGAGTTTGACCTGAGCCTAACGTTGTCCGTAACAGGGCTTCCATAACAGCCAGGATTGACTTGGGGACGGGCTACATGAGTGACACGAAAGGCGGCTAAGGGATTTATCCCTCATACTGAGGTATGGGAAAGATATCGGTTCTCGACCGCTTGATCGAGAGTGACTGAAAGAATAGCATGGCCATGCACATGATACTGGGTATCATATCTTCAGTCATCTCACATATCAAGGAACGGTGATTGAGAATAATAAGGATGACGGCTCTATGCCTTATCTCAATCAGGATATCGGAGGTAAAAGGATAATGACAGGGACGACGGAAAGGTTAGAATCGACAGGGTCGATTCATTATGTAGTGTCAGACAATACTAAAGTCTCGTTAGTTGCCACTTAAATAGGATCAAGTAAAATGGGATTTTACGTTGATCTATTGACATGCATAAACCTAAGGGTCACACCGGAGGATGAAACTCATTGGCACATTTATGGAGAATGGCCAAAAGGGAGTTGTCTCGGGACATGACCAAAACTGGGTTTTGGGTCATGTGCTCGTAAGTGAATAGGACTTTACGGATCGAGACAAGGCTTGGAGTCTTGGGATTGATCGTGTCGGATAATGTTGGACATTTCCGGTATGGAAGGCTTGGAGGCGATGAGCGAATCACGGGACCTCGTTGGAAATGGCCACGGGCCATGTTCCAAGAGGCCCATGAAAGGCCCATGCAACCAAGGCCCATGGAACTAATTAATCAAGTCTTGATTAATTAGTACTTAGTAAGCAAGACAAGGATTAAGGTGTTGGTGATTCACCACCTAACCCAATCTTGTCTTGCCATACTTTGTCCTATTTACACCTTACTTGACACCATACTTGTCCCATGCCTTTAGTTGGACAAGTATGGGTTTTGTTATGTTTAAGTCATCTTTTTTCAACATAACAAACACAAGACAAGAATAGGAAACACATTTTCTCTCCCTCTTCCATGACCATTTCGGGTTTGGCTAGTTTCCACCTCCATTTTTGTGTTCTTGAGTCCTCAAAGAGAATAAATACGTGGCTTTTATTCCCATGTGGATACGTAGGCGTCTTGGAGACTCAAGCCAATCATTCGTTAACCGGTGTTCTTGTTTTGGTAAGAGATAGTGCTGAATTTTTCTCTTGTGAATCCATTCTTTGTTAGTTGTTTCATGGTTTTAATCGTCTATTGGTTTTTATTGATTTTCCGCTGCGAGTTGGTTCATCTTCAACCCTACCTCGAGACCCAACAGCTTGAGCGTCTTCCCGGCCGACGTTGAGTTCGGGTGGTGCTCAGGGCTAGTGTGGGCCGTCTTGGGTCGCGGGTCGGTAGGGTTGCTTTGGGCTTGGGCCTGGGTCTTGGTCTGGGCCTGGGTTCGGGCCTAGGTCTGGGTTTGGACCTGGGTCAGGGCTAGGGTTTGGACCTGGGTCTAGGCTTGACTGTTGCTCTTATGCTGGTTTCAGAGTCTTCTCTGTTTGAGTCTGGATTGGATCGTGCACGGTATCATTATAAGCCTTCCCCTTCGGGTCCTTTCTGTTGTCGGTGAAGGGTTACTTGTCTCGGTTTCGGAACGCTCAGCTCGCATTCCAGTTTAGGTTTCTCAAAAGTTTTGACTTGTTGCTGCCAGTTTGAAGTTCATAGTTCATACTCGGTAGATGTAAAGACCGGGAATTTAATATTTAATTTATTTAATATTAACGTCGTGGGCTGAAGAACGAGTTGAATCGTGGTTCGAATTCAAAAAATAAAATAAAAGAGAAAACAAAAAAAAAGGAGAAGAGAAAGAGCTTAGGCAAGACCAGGCCAAGCCCAGCTAATTGCCAAGCCCAGTTCGCAGGCCCACGCCGAGCAACCTCCTCCTTCGCACGTACGGAGTCGCACACGATACCTTAGAGATGCTAGGGTTTGGGCTCTCATCCTCATTCCACGCACGCCACCCAAGACCCTTCTCCTTCCTCTCGCTCCTCTCTCCCTCGAACCAGATCGTCGGAGCTCTCCTTCTTCCTCGCCTGAGCCCGCCTTCTCCAACCACACCCGTCTCCCATCGCCTCGCTACCGCACCGGAAAACCCATTCCTCCCCTTCTCCTTCCTCCTCGACTCGTTTCGAAACCTCGCCGTCGTACCACCGAGCTTCACCGCGCCGTTAACGAACCAAATCGAGGACGATGAGCCCTTTCCCGTCTTGTTTCTACTTCCCCGTCATCCCTTGCCTGGAAATCCTGAACGCTCAAGCTCGATTTGACCGAGTTTGAGCGAAGAAGCTCGACCGTTGTTCTCAAACTCCAAATTTGAGCCATGCTCGCCGGCGAGCTTCTCACGGCGTCAGATCTGGACGGAAGGGTCTGGATCTCGCACCTTCAACCTCCCCACGTCCTCCCGAGCATCCTGACGTCTCCACCGCCGTCGAAAAAACCGTCGAACTCCCTTGGCGTCGCCGGAGTAAAGCCGGACGGAGACCCAAACCCTAGCCTCGTCTCTGACGGGCCTTGGGTCAAGCTGAGACAAGGCTTGGGCCTGAGACAAAACTTGGGCCAGAGTCTTGGATCTGGGCCTGGACTTGATCTGGGCCTCGGGCCTGGACGCGGATCGGGTTCGGGTCTGGATGCTAACTTGGGTCTGGACTCGGGTCTGGGTCCGGGTCCGGCTCGAGCTCGGGTCAGGTCCGGGTCTGAGATCTGGACCGGGTCGGATTCGGGTCCGGGTTTCGGACACGGGTCGGATCCGGGTCAGGGCATTTAATTAATTAAAATATTGGACTAAAATTAGATAATTTCAAGGACTTATCGGACTTTCTAAAGAGGACTTATCTGATAAAATTCGAGGACCGTTACGGACTGGACCGGGACTGATGTCCGTCCCTTTTTGTGTTCAAACCAGGCTTTTACCCTAAGCGAGGAGAATACCGGAGTAGGCACGGAGGTCAGCAGCTAGGCGATCCAGATAGAGACTAAGAGGTAGGGATTACCTTGAAACTCGCTTTATTACGGATGTACTAGAATGCATATAGGGAAACTTAATAATCGGTTAAAGAACTAGTATGCATGTAGGATGTGAATAAATAGCGTAGACGTATAAACTGTGAACAATTACGATTACTGTCTTGGGAAATTGTCGTGCTGGTAGAATCAGGCCATGTCACGCCTGTAGGATTGTTTGTTGAGTGTATCTGATTGTGTGATCTGTGCTGGTTGAACGGTTAATAAATAACGAACATGAAAACGAGTAGAGTTGAACTCGGTGATGCTTGTTAGTGATTGAGTGGCTTTCCTGTTTATCTGGTATATTGAACTGAGGATGTTGGGGATTGAATACCGGTTAAGCCGGTGGGGGTGACCACGTTGAGAGTGGTGTCGGTAAGTGTTGGTAAGTGCCTGATGGTCGTGTAAGTTGTTGAAAACGTGATTATGACTGTGAGTGTGATTGTGATTTTCCTGGTGATACTTGTTTGAGTTGTGCCCGAGAGGGTGTCGTACCTTCCGATGCGCGACCGGTACAATGTGAGAGATGTACTTCCGTCAGGTGTATCGTACCTTCCGACGCCCAATCAGTGAAGTGTGATGTTGTGTTGTACTTTGGTTACTTGAGAAAGGTGGTTTCCCTACCTTCCGACCGTGAGTCGGTAAAACGTTGTGTCCCGCGAAGAGGTGGTTTTCCTACCTTCCGACTAGCACTCAGTAAAATGCTGTGTTGAGAACCGCGAGAAACCAGGCCGCGAAGAGGCGATTTCCCTGCCTTCCGTCGATCGGTAAAACGATGTGTTCCGTGATGAGGTCGACCGCCTATCCCGACTTTGTGTTAGGGAAGTTGCGTGCGGCTGCGCCGGGCCGAGCGGGTTGCTCCCGAGACCGTGCGATGGTTACGAGTTGTGTGTTTTTCAGATTGCTTGAATTTGAATGAGTATTGCTGTGTATTGGGCTGCAGACCTAACATCGCCACGTGTGGGGCCCGGGTCTGGCACGGCGGGATGTTACACGAGTAAAGTGAAGGTTGTTTAATTTGGGTAACATGTTCTCGTTGTCGCCTTCTCCTTTTAATTGTTAAAAGTTAGTTTGGAAACGTACTTGGGTGTTTTACTTGGATTGTTCCCTTCGTTATGTGCCTGGTATAGTGGTTGGTGATGAGTAAAGGTGTTACGGACTGATGAGTGTCAAGTCAAAAGGGGGTTCTGTCTTTTATTTGGCTTAAGTTTCGCGTCGTCGTATTAAACCTATTAATCAACTTTTAACTGTGGAAAGGCTTTCGTGTAAATCTGTTTTGATGTAGTTTTCGTGGATTTTCCCTACTGAGCGTCAAGCTCACCCCTTACGGTGTTTTCTACAGGTATTACTTATGTTTTGGAGTAGAGGGTTACGCAGAGCTGGGGAGCTAGCGGAGACTCGGGTTTATTCTTGTTTCGTAGAGACGTACCGTTATTTTTTGGACTATTGTATTTTGATTGAGCTGTGACTCAGGGTTTTGAACTTCCTGTGGTTTTATATTACTTCATCTTATGCAGATATTACTTATCTCCTTTCTACTGTTTTGTTTAACTTCTCTAAGTCACGTCTCGGGTCCGGTCAATACCGGATTTGGGGCGTGACAGTAGAAATACTGGTCCCCGCCTTTTGGGGCCTCTTTTCGGTGTTCACCGAATTTAGGTTTCAAAGGGCCGAAATCTATGGCTCAATGTATTTTGTCTTGGAAGAGTTTCGGCCGGGCCGGTTGGTGGAGGCATTGGGTTAGGGTTGGATATGTCGTTTTTTGGCATGTGTGGTTACTACGTAACGCAATGTTTTTTAATGGTGTTATAAAATGTGCTGCTATTGTGTTTGGGAAGATTCAGAATACTTCGTTCGAAGTGTTATGGGCTTCCAATTCTATTCGGAAGGATCGTTCTTATAGTGATTGGCAGGTGGATCCTTCGGGTTGTTTGAGGAAGAAGTCTAGGCGGTTGTTATTGACTGGATGAAGTCTGGTCGTTTTTTCTGTTAAGGGAGTTTGTTTCCTGTTTCTCTTTTCGGAGATTTTTGTAATCGTGGTTTGTGTGCTTTGTGGCTTTCTCCACCTTGGAGAATGACCATTCAATAAATTCATAAGCGCTTATCTAAAAAAAAGTTATATGTAAAACACTACATGAAAACGCATAGTAGTTAAGAAATCTCGCTTGATATATACCAATAACTCAGAGGAGAAATCTAATAGAAATCCCTTTTATCCTAAAAACTGTGTGAACCAATCCTAGCCACACACTCTTTAGATCCAACATTCACCATAATGCCACATCATCATCCCAATTCAACCAAAACTCACGCCACTTTCTTACTTTCTCACACAAGCAAGGGCATAATTGTAATAGCATGGTGCCATGTGGACAAGTGTCCATTTTTTTTCTCAACAATTCATTAATTTAATCATTCCCGCTTTGTTTCAACTCCGATTAGCTTCAAACTTGCGCCAATATTTTTCTTTTTCCAAGGGCTTTAAATCAAGATCAGTCATGAATATATTTTGAAGCACGAAAATAAAAATTTATATTGGGGTGATAAAAACAATGTTTAGTGTTAATAAATCTTCATTAATAATTTTTTTATATCGGGGTATCAAACTAGTGCTAAATAGTGTTTATTGTTGATAAAACTAGTGCTTAGTGTTCATAAAAAAACATGTGATGATGTGATCTAAATCATGTTCGATTTTGGAAAATGAGGTGATAAAACTAGTGTTCAGTGTTGATAAACTCATTGTATAGTGTTGATAAACCCAGTGTATAGTGTTGATAAAAATTTCCCAGACTTAACTTTGTTTTAAAAATCAGCCCCGAAATAAGGGTGATAACCTACAATTTAGTGTTGATAAAAAAAACATGTGATGGTATGATAAAAACATATGTAATTTAATGATAAACATAGTGTTTAGTGTTGATAAAACTAGTTCTTAGTGTTCATAAAAAACATGTGATGATGCGATAAAAATCATGTTCGATTTTGGAAAATGAGGTGATAAAACTAGTGTATAGTGTTGATAAACTCAGTGTATAGTGTTGATAAACCCAGTGTATAGTGTTGATAAAAATTACCCAGACTGAACTTTTTTTAAAAATCAGCCCCGAAATAAGGGTGATAAACTAGAGTTTAGTGTTGATAAAAAAACTTGTGATGGGATGATAAAAACACATGCAATTTAATGATAAACATAGTGTTTAGTGTTGATAAAACCAGTGCTTAGTGTTCATAAAAAACATGTGATGATGTGATAAAAATCATGTTCGATTTTGGAAAATGAGGTGATAAAACTAGTGTTCAGTGTTGATAAACCCAACGTATATTGTTGATAAACCTAGTGTATAGTGTTGATAAAAATTACCCAGACTTAACTTTTTTTAAAATCAGCCCCGAAATAAGGGTGATAACCTAGAGTTTAGTGTTGATAAAAAAACATGTGATGAGATGATAAAAACACATGTAAATGAATGATAAACATAGTGTTTAGTGTTGATAAAACTAGTGCTTAGTGTTCATAAAAAAACATGTGATGATGTGATAAAAATCATGTTCGATTTTGGAAAATGAGGTGATAAATCCAGTGTATAGTGTTGATAAACCCGGTGTATAGTGTTGATAAAAATTATCCAGACTGAACTTTTTTTAAAAATCAGCCCCGAAATAAGGGTGATAAACTAGAGTTTAGTGTTGATAAAAAAACTTGTGATGGGATGATAAAAACACATGCAATTTAATGATAAACATAGTGTTTAGTGTTGATAAAACCAGTGCTTAGTGTTCATAAAAAAACATGTGATGATGTGATTAAAATCATGTTCGATTTTGGAAAATGAGGTGATAAAACTAGTGTTCAGTGTTGACAAACCCAACGTATATTGTTGATAAACCTAGTGTATAGTGTTGATAAAAATTACCCAGACTTAACTTTTTTTAAAATTAGCCCCGAAATAAGGGTGATAACCTAGAGTTTAGTGTTGATAAAAAAAACATGTGATGAGATGATAAAAACACATGTAAATTAATGATAAACATAGTGTTTAGTGTTGATAAAACTAGTGCTTAGTGTTCATAAAAAAACATGTGATGATGTGATAAAAATCATGTTCGATTTTGGAAAATGAGGTGATAAATCCAGTGTATAGTGTTGATAAACCCGGTGTATAGTGTTGATAAAAATTACCCAGACTTAACTTTTTAAAAAAAAATCAACCCCGAAAATAATTTTTTTTTCGTGCTTCAAAATATATTCATGACTGATCTTGATAGAAAGCCCCTTGAATAAACAAAACTAATGGCGCAAGTTTGAAGCCAATCGGAGTTCAAACGAAGAGGGAAAAATTAAATTAGTGAATTGGTAAAAAAGAAAAAATATGATGGTTTTACTAAAAAGCACATGCCCCTTACTAAAAAGTGTTGTTTTTTTTGCAGTCAACAAGTCAACACATCAATTGCATCTCATCCATCCATTCTTAAAATGAATGGCTTGGATTGGTTCACACAGTTTTTACGTTAAGGAGTGGTTTCTATTTGATTTTTCCTCCCAATAACTCAAGCCTTTGTAGAGACGGACTACACTAATAACACTTTGTAATCCACATAGTATATCATCATAATCCTAGCAACTACCTAATGCATGTGAAACTCTCAGAACAGAGCACCAAAACCCTAATCGTTACAAAAAAACGGAGAAGAGCAAAATAACATGATCGAATCGAATTTCATGCAACATGATTATAACCAGAATGTGCTTACTGTTACATTTAAGCATCAATGACATTTCTGTTATCACTACCGATTTTGAAGAGGAAAGGTAATTTGACCTTCTTTTTAGTTGATTTAGATATAGAACTATAATTTTTTATATGAATATGGAGTGTTGGAGTGGGTAATTCATTTGACTGTAGTATACAAATGGATGGCACATGACAACGCTGGTAGGTATACCAATCTGCAAGTTTGATGTCCTTGAGTTTAGCATTTCTTTCAAGTAAAACATCTTCTTGCTCTCTATTTACTTAAGTAATCGATATTATTAGTGTATTTGTTAATTTAAAAGTAAAACTGATTTTTTTTTTTGAGAGAAATGAAATTGTATTAATTTTCGGCAACAATGATATGTTGAAGAGGTTCGGGGACATAACCCCGTTGCCAATTCCAGACAGGGTTAGAACAAGCCGCCGCGGCAAGCCAGTGAGCTGCTTTGTTCGCTGTCCGCTTTACAAATTCGAGCTGCACGCACTCGAGTTTAGATAAAAGGGAAAAACAATCTGTAACGATCGTCCCCAGAGGTGAAGGCAGCCCCCCACCTCTTTTGATCATATCCACTATTACCTTACAATCACTTCGAACCACCGCCCTTTGGAGCAGATATTGTTGGAGCCACATCAGCGCCTCCCGAATCGCAAACGCTTCCACTAGCCCCGGGTTCTGGGCCCCGTGGAACGAAGTAGACCGAGCTCCCCTGATATGCCCCCTGTCATCTCTACATATCCAACCTGTTCCCACTTTGTCTGCTGCTGCGACTAGAGCCCCGTCGGTGTTGATTGCCCAAGAGCCCTGACTAGGGCGTTCCATACCTCCGCTCCCCGAGCCTGAGGATGTCTCGGGCTAGCATGGGCCTGTAGCTTCCTTCTCCGTGCTTCCAGCCATCCTAATTGAAGGTGGAAAGCTGTCTGGAAGATTCCAGGCGTTGGTTGTGCTATACTCTCCCAGACTACCTTGTTCTGTGCCTTCCACACTTCCCATAATAGACATCTAATCAGACCTCCCTTCGCCGAAGGATTGGGGTTAAGCGTTTGTAGCAACCACCCCGTTATCGTCTGGGCCCCCTGAGGTAGAAGCAGGCCCGACTTCGTCCAACATTCAGCTGCCACAGGGCAGTTGACCAGCAGATGAAAAGTCGACTCCTCTCCTCCCAGACATACCGGACATGTCGCCGCCATGTCCACATGTCTACGTCTTAGGTTCTCCGCCACTGGTAGACAGCCCGAGCATGTACGCCATAAAAACGATTTGATTTTTGGCAGCACTTCTAGCTTCCAGATTGCCGGCCAGATTTCTGGATGTGCTTGGGCAGAGACCTGGTCCTGTTGGCTCCTGTCGTACGCCGATTTCACCGTGTATTGGCCCAAGTAGTCCCCCGCCCAGTACCAGGAGTCCCTGGCAGCCGTCCGACTAATCGGGACCGCCAATATCGCATGTTGATCCTCCCCCCCCCAACTAGGGACCAGATCTTCCCCTCATCCCAGGTCCTCTCTTGTGGCGTCAATCAATTCCGACACTAACATTCCATCAAGCCCTGGTCCTACCGACTGCACCCTCGCTTCCACTCTTGTCAGCCAGGGATGTCCCAGTACTGAAGTTTCCGTACCTGGCCCGACAGACCTTCGCGCCCCGCTACGAATCAACTCTTGGACCGATAATAAACTCTGTCAAATATAGCTTTGGTTTGGTTTACGAACTGCCTCCAGAACCGAAGTCCCCGAGTAATACTTCGCCTTGAGGACTTTAGCCACTAAACTCGATTCCTCCGTGACTAATTTCCACAACTGCTTTCCTAATAGGGCCGAGTTGAAATCGTATAGATTCTTAAAACCCATACCCCCTTCCTCCTTCGGTCGTGACATATTTGCCCATGACTGCCAGATCACTCCTTTTCCGTCCGGGCCCGCCGATTTCCACCAGAACCTAGCGAGAGCCACATTCATCTTCTCCAGCATCCCCTTAGGGATCCGCATTACACTCATCGTATAAGTGGGGATTGCTTGTAGCACTGATTTGGCGAGCACTTCTTTACCTGCCCCATTGAGCAGTTTACCATCCCACCTCCTTATCCTCCGAAGGACCTTATCCATAACATGCTGCAGACTCTGTTTCCGGCTCCAACCCATCATGTTCGGTATACCCAAGTAGGTGGATGGGGCATCGACCTCAGTTATCCCCAATATCTGCACACCGCTCAGGCGTCGATGCGCCGAAGTATTATGGTTGAAGAAGAGAGACGACTTAGCCTGATTCACCACCTGCCCTGAAGCCTCCTCAAACATTCCCAAGTAGTTTCGCAGTTTTGTCATCTCTTCTGGGACCGCTTTACAGTACACATAGCAGTCATCCGCAAAGAATAGGTGGGTCAGCGCCGGGGCTCCATTAGCAATCCTAAAACCATGGATATCCTCCGTACCCTCTGCTCCCTGTAGTAACCGAGAGAATCCCTCCATATAAAAGAGGAACAAATATGGGGAAAGCGGGTCCCCCTTCCTTATCCCCCTTTCAGGCTGAACAAATCCCGCCTGCTGACCCCCCGCCACAATGTTGTACGTAACCGAGTACGTGCACCGACGGACCAGAGATATCCACTCCTCGCTCAAACCAAAACCTCTCATAATGTCCCATAAGAAGCCCCACTCCACCCTGTCATAGGCTTTGCTCATATCCAGCTTCAGCGCCACCCATCCTTCTTTACCTTGTCTCTTATTCCTTAGATGGTGCAATGTCTCATACGACAGGATAATATTGTCCTGTATAGATCTGTCCGGGACGAACGCACCCTGGGTATCAAAAATAAGGTCCCCCAACAAGCCCTTAAGTCTATTTGCAGCCACTTTGGACACCACCTTGAACACCACATTACACAATGCTATAGGTCGGAGATCTTTGAGGGACATTGGGCATTCCACTTTCGGAATTAAAACCAACGTAGTCTTATTCAGCTCCCGTGGGATATCCTCCCCTGCGAAAATCCGTCTCACCCACCTGGAGACATCCTCCCCGACTGTCCCCCAGTACTTTTGGTAGAAGAAAGGGTTGAGACCGTCCGGCCCTGGCGATTTATTCGTCCCCATGGAGAAAGTCGTGTCTCGTACTTCTTCCGACGTTACCTCCCCCATTAGTGCCCTGTTCTGCTCCTCCGTCACCTGCTGACGGAATCTCGGGAAGTTTACTCTGTCCCCCCTCGTCCTCCGAGATAAGATCTTATAGAAATCCAGAATATGGTCCCCCAATCCGGAGTCCCAGGTCAAAACGTTACCCTCCTCATCCCGTAATTCAGATACCTTGTTTATGTTTTTCCGCTGCGACGCCGAGGCTTGGAAAAACTTGGTGTTCTGATCACTATCCGTGAGCCTATGCTGCTTGGCTCGCTGCCTCCAAAACTCCCCCTTTTGCTCCAGGGCTTTGACGTATAATTTCTGCAAAGCCCTCCGACGCCGAATACTTGCTCGGTCCTCCTTGCCGTTCAGCCACAACATGTCCTTCTCATAACGTGCAATCTTCCGGGCAAGTGCATTATACACCTCCTTACCCCAGGTATCTAATGCCGAGCTTGTCTCCTGGATCTTGCACCCGACCTCACGATCCCCCGGTACTCCCCAGCTAGACTGAATCAACAAACCGCACTCCGGATCCTCCGCCCAGATATTCTCAAAACGGAATTGACGCGAGCCCACAGGATCCACCCGTTTCTCTGAGTCCATCAGGATGGGTAAGTGATCCGATGTCGAAATACCCAAATTGGCGAGATGAGCCTCCGACCACATCGACCGCAGCTCCCGAGACATCAGCGCCCTATCCAGCTGGACTGCCATTCGTGTCTCTGGTTCGCTTCCACTATGCCACGTGAAGTCGTACCCTTGAATCAGGACGTCGTAGACCCCTACGTCCCTAATTGCAGTTCGGAAGCACGAAATCAGCCGTTCCGGATACCGCCGGCCGCCTCGTTTCTCCTTATTACGTAGGATGCCGTTGAAGTCGCCCATCAAGAGCCATTTCCTCGCAGCTCCTATCCTCGCGCCTAGGGATCTAATCATATCCCACGTCTGCCACCGAAGTTCTCTGTTTGCCTCCCCGTACACACTTGTAAAGAGGAAGCTATCTCCGTTCGGCCCTTCAATTTCCACATTGATAAACCGCTCCTCGCTGGGGTACGGCGTAACCTTCATCTCTGAGGTCCATAGCTGTATCAGACCCCCCTTTTGCTCCACCGCCGACACTTCACAACCACCCGGGAAGCCCGTCTTCAGCTTCAGGATATCTACTTCCCCCTTCCGAGCCACTGTCTCGCTAAGGAAGATCACTTGCGGCTTCCTGCGACGTATCACTCCCTTCAGATACTCCACCGTCGCTAGCTTTCCCAAACCCCTACAGTTCCAGGATAGGAATTTCATCCCCAATTTCCGCGTTGCACGAAACAGGCCCGATGAGCACCTCCTCTCCCAGTCCCGTCCTAGTCCCCGTACCAACAGTACAACACTCGCGATACTACTCCCCTGCAAGCACCGCCACTGCCCTGCCGACACCCACAATATCCCGCGGCCAACCTGACCCTCCTACCGGTCCAGTAGCCCCGGCGTCGTCCAGATCTGAGTTCTGTCACCCCGTCCAGGTCCGAGTTCCAGCACACCGTACAGAGCCAAGTTTCGTCCCACCAGCTATGGTTCCCGAAACCCCCCGTCACCACTACCACCAACCACGCCGGCGTCGGAACACCAACCGTGGGGCAACTCGCGCAAGTAGCACTCACTTCCGGCAGGGATCAAACCGAATCCCTCACTCCAGTAATCACAGAAAACCAGAAAAAACGTGAAAGGAGACTAGATCCGTACCTTCCTCGTACCGTCCCCGCTGCCGTACACCAGCCGGGGGCTCCCACCGCCGCCGTTCCTCAGCACGCGCCGCTGCTCAAACCGTTCCCCTCTAGGGATGGCAATGGGTCGGGTCTGGGCCGAGTTTTGTGATACCCATACCCGGCCCAATTTTTCTATATGTGGCCCGAGCCCGCCCGAGACCCAGTAGTGGCCCACTTGTGGCCCGACCCGCTTGTGGCCCGACCGGGTCGGGTATTACCCTACCCGCCCAATAAAAGAGTTATATTTTTTTTCTTCCAGGACACAATAATTTAATTTCACTACTCAATTTATATTTTGCAAATCATGTATATATGATGTGTAAAAGTTTAATATATTTATATGAAACATACAATCTTATCATCTCGGACAAGTAAAACAAGTAACATCAAACAAAAACTAATCACTTCCAATTTTTTTATTTTGATGACTAATAAACCAAAATTAAATCTAATTATCCATATATAATTAATCAAGTCTCATCTCTTTTATCATTTCCAATCATCATAATTCAAGTATTCACATCGACATCGACCATGGTATATTCCTGAATCAAAACAAGAAATATCAAGATTTAAAAATAATTTTAACAATAAATTAGCTTGTATGTCATTAAAATATTTATAATATACCTTATCATCTTTATCATAATCAAATAGTAGAAACATATATATAGGGTGGAAACGTAAAAATTAACAAATAAATTTTGTTTTTTTATTAATTAGTAACCTATCGGGCCGGGTCTGGGCCGGGTAGTACCAAACCCGATCCCAGCCCGGGCCCGGTTAAAAGCCCGATCAAACTAACCCGGCCCGATTTTTTCGGGTCGGGCAGGTCGGGTCCCCATTGAGCCTAAGTATCATTGCCATCCCTAATCCCCTCGATCGCCTCTCTAGGGCCGGCAGTAATAAAATCAATACGTATGTTATGCGTATAAAAAACTGATAATGAAACCTTAAAACACAACAGTTTAGTGGAGCCAAGTGGAAGCATGATCCGACCCATTCGGGAAACAGTTTACTCTGTTTACAGCTAATCGCATGATTACTCCATAGCTTTACATATTTTATTGTTCCCCGTGATATCTCGCCTTTTTCATAAGTCAAAGCAATCAGACACCGTTGGATTGTAAATCATGATGACCAAATATATTAGATCAGCCACACGTTAAGTTAGAGTAGTATCCTCGTCTTGGACGCAAAGCAATGAAATTGTAATTAATAAGAGAAATCAACATTTGCAGGGACAAACAAGGAAGTGGTGGATCATGGCCGCCAAGTTTCTGGCACTTGCGTGTGTCCGAAATGACCTGTCGCCGCGGCCTCACTACCCGTCGATGCCCAAGTATCCCAAGGGGGTGTCCGTACAGGAATCGGACGTGGAGGTGGAGGCCAAGGCCGTGTTCTCCGTCGTGGGGATGACTTGCTCTGCCTGCGCCGGCTCCGTCGAGAAGGCCGTCAAGCGCCTCCCGGGGATCCGTGAAGCCGTCGTCGACGTCCTCAACGATCGGGCTCAGATCACCTTCTATCCCACCTTCGTTAACGTACGTTTACCCCTTTCCTTTTCTCGCTTGTTTCCAAAACTAGGTCATTTAATAATGGCTGGTTGGTGTCCTCCTTATTTTTATTTTGTTTTTGGTATTACGTGCTTTTTTTTCACTACTGGGAAAAAAAGCATCTTTGATGGACCTAATTTCTCACATTAAACACGGGTTTGTGCTCTTATGGTCAAATCATTCAAGTTATCAAACCAACATCCTTGGGGTTCGAGTTTCTGGTGATTACAACAATGGTGTGAGTACTTAAAAGAGTAGTTTTGTTACTGATGTCATAATTAAGGATCCCTAATTTGAAGAAAAAAAATACTAAATTATTTGACTCTAGCAAAGCGTTTAAGGTCATCAAAAGGCACTTCTCCTCTCCTTCATAGTCCTAGCTTCTGTCGCCGCACACCATGACCGACACACCTCCCACCACCGTGACCTCCCTCACCCTCTCGTTGTTGGCTCCTCCTCACACCAGTGCAAGCATGGCAACAGGAGGGGATACCTCCATGAAGCCTTGGCAGACATCGCGGCCACCGTCCACCACCGTGACCGTCTCCTCCATGGAGCCTCGGCAAGCATCGCAGCTACCACCCACCACCGTGGCCGTCTCCTCCATCCCGCTTGTGACGCAATCCTCACAGGGAGCGGTCTCAATTCCCCACCGACCTCCGACCCCCCGACACACCACTGGTCCATCATGGCCGAACCTTCAGTTCCCACATGCAGGGCCGGACAAACCCATCTTTCTCTCACGGAGATCATCCACGGCGGCGGGATGTGTTGGACTCGACCACCTCCACCGCGCTCATGCCAGGATCTAACCGGGTGCTCCGTCCCACCGTTGGATCCTTTTCGGGGTCCTAGACGCCAGTACCCGATTGGTTGGATGAGGATGATATATTGGAGGTACCACTCGAGGCTATCCCTACAACGGTCGATGGCCGTTATCGATTCTCACTTGCTGGAAATGTGACCGGGAAAGGCACATGCAACATCAAAGCCCTCTGCGGGATTATGATTAGTAACTAACGAGTGCTGGGTTTGGAGGTAGAACGTCTCAGTAAGGAGGTTGTGGATTTCCACTTTCCCTCCACTATTGATGTGGAATCGATTCGGTATAGGGGACCATGAGGCTTTGGAGGGTACCCTCTGCTCTTCGTCCAACTCCACCCATGCATGCAGTTGAGCTCTATCCCTTTCCGGTTCATGGAAGTCGGGGTGTGGGCCACAAATGTCCCAGGTGATGCACGAAATGCACCAGTCAGAGCTCTGGTTGCTAATGCTATCGGAACCAAGGTAACTTATGCGCCTATACTCGTCCAACGACGCTTGGATGATTATTTGTGAATACGGGTTACTATTGATGTGGATATGTCAATTGAGAAGACGTATCCGCCTCCGGTTCCCAGGACACTTGAATCCCTCCTTAGTGGGCTTACAATATGAGAGGCTCCTGGTTTCTTGCACTCGGTGTGGTAGACTTACCCACCTGATTGAGGAGTGCACGAGCCATATGCCGGGAATTGGACAGGAGCAAGTTAGATATGATGACTCCATCCGGTTCCCCATGGGTTTTAATGTAGACAGTCTTTTAAAGACGGAATGGCAGGCACCAATGGTGAGACGGGGGCCTTCGGTGAGTGACCTCCTCACCTCCCTCTCCCTGGACCCGATCGGTGATTATGTGGGAGGCTCCGGAAGTTCAATATCTGGAAACTCGGGGTTGGGGTCGGCCAGGGCAACCTTAACACCCCCCCGGGATTCCCGAGTTTTGAACAAGGAAGGGGGATCAACTCGTAGTCCGACAATTTGACTAAAGACAGCCTGGAGTGGGTAGCTCCAACCAGGAAGGAAGGTCACCCCAGATTGTTAGCTGAGACCTAAGGTAGCACAAAGGCTGACAATTTGGCTAACATGCTTTTGAGTGAGGACCCTGTATTCTCAGGTGTCCTTGTAGGTAGGATAGCATCTAGTCATGGGAAGCAGAAGGACCCGCAAGACCACTTGGGAGGGATAGGTCCCATCAAGACAAATGCGCTGAAGGCGAAAGGCAAGGGGAAGGCGGGACAATGCTATGCCCGAACCAACCAGATGAAGAAGGCACTGAGAATGTCGGGCACGGTCCCACTGACCCGCCAGTTGAGGGATGAGGAAGAGGATGACGACCAAAAGGCGAGGGATCAGCAACAGCAACACCAGGATCCATGAGAGCCCTATGTAAGGGAAGGGGGTCCCTACGGGGGCCTAGCCTCCGATACCCGGGATGCCCGATGCTGGGACGTCTCGGGAAGAAAGGAAGTGGAACACAATATTTACTGCTTTATTATATTTATGTATGTCTTTTGGAGTACTATGGTTTGGATTTCTTTTGGTTATCTAGTGTTAGGTTGAATAATTTTGAAAATATGGTAAGAGGTCGTCCTTAGTTAGTGTGTACGATGAAAAATATGCTTGTTCTACGGGTACACGAGAGTCAGATCGCTTACGGGATGCTCGGACAATATTCTGGTGTCCAGGACTTTTGGGCCTACTTTGTAACTTTTGATTTGGATTAATACACGCCTCTGTTTGCTGTGTCTAAAAACAAGATCCCTGATTTGCAACCAGATGTCCTAAAGATTGAAATGTTAAAAGACTAACTTAATTTAAAGTTTTAATTGATAGTTGAATACCTAATTATAGTTATATTTTAACATAGAATCCAAAATAGATAATAATAACGATCCGGAAGAGTCTAAAAATATCCAAAACATTGTTCAACTAAAATACAGAGAGCAATTTGATAGATAAGAACTTAGTTTGAGAATCATTTGATACATAAAACAAGACTATAATTGAGTTCTTGACTATCAGTTTATAATTTTATCTAGGTTGATCTTAAATGTATTGGCATGATCAATGTTTTGTAGGAGGAAACAATCCGAGAGACCATAGAGGATGTGGGTTTCGAAGCCACGGTGGTGCAAGACGAGGCAGACAAGGAACAAAAATGCCGGATACGCATAAAGGGAATGACATGCACCTCTTGCTCCTCAACACTTGAGTCAGCTCTCCAATCCCTCCACGGAGTCCAAAAGGCCCAAGTCGCCTTAGCCACCGAAGAGGCAGAGGTTCATTACAACCCAAGGATCCTAACCCACCTCCAAATACTCCAAGCCGTCGAGGACACCGGATTCCAAGCCATACTCATCGGCACCGGAGACCACACCAGCAAGATCCTCCTCAAGGTCCACGGCATCACAACCGACCACCACATGACACTCATCCAAAACTCCCTCCAAGCCCTCCCAGGTCTACAAGGTTTGGAAATCGACCCAATCCTCAGCAAGTTCTCCATTTCCTACAAACCGGACGTCACCGGTCCTCGGAGCTTCATCCAAGTGATCGAGTCCACCGGTTCAGGCCGGTTCAAGGCAGTGATATTTCCACAGGGAGAAGGTGGAAGAGAGGGCCATAGAAGGGAAGAAATCAAACAGTACTACAGATCCTTTCTGTGGAGCTTGGTCTTCACCATCCCTGTGTTCTTGACCTCTATGGTGTTCATGTACATTCCTGGCATCAAACACGGTCTCGATACGAAGATAGTAAACATGCTGAGCTTGGGGGAGCTTTTGAGGTGGGTTTTGTCATCTCCGGTGCAATTCATCATCGGCAGGCGATTCTACACCGGCGCTTACAAGGCTTTGCGCCACGGATCCGCGAACATGGACGTTTTGATCGCGTTGGGAACCAACGCTGCTTACTTCTATTCAGTGTACTCTGTTCTCCGAGCTGCCACTTCAGAGGATTTCAAGGGTACGGACTTCTTCGAGACGAGCTCAATGCTCATCTCGTTTATTCTCCTCGGGAAGTACCTTGAGATTCTGGCCAAGGGGAAGACATCCGCGGCCATTGCCAAGCTCATGGATCTGGCACCGGAGACGGCCACGTTGTTGAATCTTGACGGCAATGGTAATGTGATCGGTGAAGAAGAGATCGATAGCAGGCTGATACAGAAAAACGATGTGATTAAGATCATCCCGGGCGCCAAAGTGGCTTCCGATGGGTTGGTTATGTGGGGGCAGAGCCATGTCAATGAGAGTATGATAACGGGAGAGGCTAGGCCGGCGGCGAAGAGGAAGGGTGATGCTGTGATCGGAGGGACGGTGAACGAGAACGGTGTCTTGCATATCAAGGCAACGAGGGTGGGATCGGAGAGTGCTCTTTCGCAGATCGTGAGGCTCGTTGAATCGGCTCAGATGGCTAAGGCTCCTGTGCAGAAGTTTGCGGATCGCATTTCCAAGTACTTTGTGCCTTTGGTAAGTATTTATTTAACAATGTGAGATTGTGAATCTTCTTTGTTTGGCGCTGTGAGTCGTGTTTTGCAGGTTATAATGTTTTCGTTCTCGACTTGGCTGGCTTGGTTTTTGGCCGGGAAGTTCCATGGTTATCCGGAGTCTTGGATACCAAGCTCCATGGACAGCTTTCAGCTGGCGCTTCAGTTCGGGATCTCGGTGATGGTCATAGCGTGCCCTTGTGCTCTCGGCCTTGCTACGCCCACCGCTGTTATGGTGGGTACTGGTGTGGGTGCGTCCCAAGGTGTGCTCATCAAAGGAGGCCAAGCACTAGAGAGCGCACATAAGGTATACACATATAACTTAATAAAATCAACCCTTACCTTTCAGTTGATCTTATATATGCAACTCGATTGATCTTGTAGGTGAACTGCATTGTGTTCGACAAGACGGGTACTCTTACTATTGGAAAGCCAGTGGTGATCAGTACACGACTGTTGAAGAATATGGTGCTTGCAGAGTTTTACGAACTGGTTGCCGCAGCTGAGGTATGAACCTTGGTCTACTGGTTAAGTGTCAGGTGTGTCCACAAGTGAGTCTGGAGTCTCACCTACCTCAGATAGTTAGGAAATAAAAGAAGACGAGACCGATATGTATATCATGAACTTCTTGTTGTGCTTGCCTTCTTAAATAGACGTCATAAGTTCAAATTTGAGATTACCTATTAGACCCGAAACGGGAACTGAAAACAACTCTTTATATATGTGGCAGGCTAACAGTGAGCACCCACTAGGCAAGGCTGTGGTTGAGTATGCCAAGAAGTTCAGGGAGGAGGAAGAGAGCCCCGTCTGGCCAGAAGCGCAGGACTTTGAATCCATAACCGGGCATGGAGTGAAGGCTATTGTTCGTAACAGGGAAGTGATAGTAGGAAACAAGAGCTTGATGATGGAGCAGAACATCGATATTCCCCTCGATGCAGAGGAGATGTTGACAGAAACTGAAGGCATGGCACAAACTGGGATATTGGTGTCCATAGACGGAGAAGTCACCGGAGTCATAGCCATATCCGATCCCCTGAAACCAGGTGCTCGAGAAGTCATATCCATCCTCAAGTCTATGAATGTGAAGAGCATCATGGTCACCGGTGATAATTGGGGTACTGCTAATTCCATTGCCAATGAAGTGGGCATCGAAACCGTCATTGCCGAAGCCAAACCCGAGCACAAGGCCGAGAAAGTGAAGGATTTACAGGTACTAGGATCTTTTTATCTTAATCTTTCTTCTACTTAGCACCCAAGTATTATGTTTAGATTGATTTTGTGTGATTAATAGGCTTCAGGGCATATTGTGGCAATGGTGGGAGATGGGATCAACGACTCGCCGGCCCTTGTGGCAGCAGATGTAGGAATGGCGATCGGAGCAGGGACCGACATTGCCATCGAAGCGGCTGATATCGTTCTGATGAAGAGCAACTTGGAAGACGTGATCACTGCCATAGACCTCTCGAGGAGAACTTTCGCCAGGATCCGACTCAACTACATTTGGGCGTTGGGTTATAATCTTCTCGGCATTCCTATAGCGGCCGGAGCCCTCTTCCCATCCACCGGGTTCCGGTTGCCACCGTGGGTTGCCGGAGCGGCAATGGCGGCCTCATCGGTGAGTGTTGTTTGCTGCTCTCTGTTGTTGAAGTATTACAAGAGGCCGAAGAAGCTGGACAACCTTGAGATGCGTGGAATAAGTGTTCAGTGATGGCTATGATGAGTGATGGGTTTTGTTCATATGTGGATAGGAATGATGCTTGGTCGTGGATTTGGGGAATAAGTCAGTGAATAGGATGAATGTATCAAGGATAGTATTGTGAGTAGAGTGATGTTGATTGATATATGGAAGTAGATTGGCTTGATCTTTATTGTTCTTTCACTTCGTGAAATTATGATGATTTTGGTTTGCACCTCAATTTAGGGGAGATAATTGACCGGTCCAAAGATCTTGTATCATTATTGGCTGATGATTTCGGTTCCAAAAATGACATACCAACACCATAAATGCTAAAATCGCTTGGTTTTTTTACGGTCAAGTTTGCGACTGTCGGTGGTTGTGGCGAAAAGTGGTGGCCGTAGCAAGGTGCAGGTCTTAGAAGATCACTTACATGAACAGATATGAGAAAACCTTTGATGCCAAGTCTAAAGTATCACCAACATATTGTTGTTGCCGAAGAACCACCCCGACTCCTTTCTGCATAGTTTCTCGATATCTTCTAGCTCAGAAAAATCGAGAAGTTTTGGGTTTGAGATAGGCAAGGTTCTAAAAATCGTCAGACGTTAGTCGGGCGGTTAGGACTTTTTGTAGATTAATCGGAGACTAAACGGAGATTAATCGAATTAATCTGGAGTTAATCGGGTCGGCCAATAAGGAAATGGCACCTAGGCGGGTCCTAGCCGGGACTTTTAGAACACCGGAGATAGGTGTAATCCTCAGTTTCTCGAAGTGTCTCTTTTCGCCAAGGAGTATTCGATCTCAGTCCCAAAAAGCTCCTCATAAGAAGTTCTTCTCTTTTGGATCTCAAATATGTGGTAGTTCTCGTCAAGAACTTCTTCTATCATAGTTAAGAATTTATTTTCTCAAAACACTATTGATTCTCGGTAGATCATAGAGATGCATTGTGACCAAGAACAAGGGGCACTGTGTTCACCTACTTAGAGCAACTCCAATAGAGCGTTGCATCAACAACATGGTAGAAATCATTTTTAGTCTCCTACCACCCCTCCTACCATTAGCTCAGTGATAACTACTAGCTTGTGGTAGCTTCAAGAGAAAATTAGCATTTCCTCTCTTCAATTCTCAGACAACTTCTCCTTACCATCCCTCCTACATCGTTGTAGGATTTAACGACTACCTACATTCTCTCTCCACAACATCTGCATGTTTCATTGGATTAGTGTAAGGAGTAGGATCGAGGGGCTTCTTAAAGGAGGAGATACTATAGGACGTGTAAGAACCGCCCCCGGTCGAACCGGTAGTTTTTGGCAAAGTTTGACTTTCGGCCGGAAAAGTCAACCGATGACTCCGGGAGTCATTCGGGACCTTTCCGGGGCCCAAAAAGCTTAGCCGTCATCACGGTTAGCTTAGTTGGGCCATTTCCTTTCATTTGACTTTAATATTGGAAAAGTCAACGTTTGGTCAAACCGGGACTTTATATTGACTAAAACAAAGTAAATTGGAAATTCTTGATTTTCCTAAGAGCTAAGTGGTCCCCATTAGGACACATGTCCTTATTGGCTTGGAGGAGAAGAAATGGGCCTCAAAGGATCCATTTACCCTCACAAAAGCCAAATGGGATGAGTTGGACCTAAGGGGCATTTTTGGAACTTCAACACTTTAGGTCTTTAAGGCATTTGAAGCAACAATTTCAGCAAATATCCTTGTGCTAGCCGATTCTAGAGAGAGAAAAGGAGAAGAGGAAGAACAAAGGAGACTTGAAGAAGAAGAAAGGGAGAAAGGAGCAATTTTGATCTTAGTTCTTCATCATTTCTTCACCAAAACCTTGTTTTCTTCATCATCTCATCATCCTAAAGGTATGTGCACTAACACAATCTCATTTCAAGTCATTTCAATCTTTGGCTTTTCTTATAAATGCATGAACTAGCTAGGTTTTTGAGTTCTAGAGCAATAGATGCTTGATTGTGTTGAAATCTATGAGTTTTTGGTGTTTTTGATTTGGAACCTTTGGGTAATTGTTGTTTTGATGAATCATACCTTGGGTAGTGATATATTGAAGTTATTTGACTGTTTTGGAGGTTTTGGGTGACTGGAAATGGAGTTTTGGACTGTTTTTCGTGAAAATGAGGCTGAAGGAAGAAGAAAGACGAAATTGGTCTGGGCCGTCACGGATCCGTGACGGGCACCGTGACGGGAGACGTCATGGCTCCGTGAGGGAGACCGTGACGGCACTCGTCACGGGTCCGTGACGGGGAGTCTCACGGCCCCGTGACCCGATCCGTGGCAGACCAGTTTTGGTCCTTTTGAATCCTCTTTGGGTGTTTTTCGTCTTTTTCGAGAGGTTACTTTGAACCAAACGGTTGAGGTTTTTTATCTTAGTTGTGTGTCTCGTGCTTAGTTATTAATTATAGTTTTAATTGTGATCCAAGACCTTGGACCCGAGCTCGGAGGAGGAGGACTTTGGGACACCGTGAGAGGACGAGGAGGAAGCTAGCCAGGACGTCAGCATCTAGGAGTATTTGAGCGTGGGAGAATTCGAGGTAGGGAAGAGTAGCAAACTACACTCTTAATTTAAAGAATGATAATAGTATGCCTATAGGATAATAATAACCCGAAATGTCCTAGTTTGCATATAGGATGTGATTCACTAGAATCACCGCTTTTCAAGTACAATAATAATCGGACGAGTCTTAGTATGCATATAGGATGTGATTCACTAGTTAACCGCTTTCAATACTTTGGGAAATTGTCGTGCTGGTAGAATGGTCATGTCGAGCCCTAGGATTGCTTGTTGAATGTACTCATTGATGATTGTTCGTCCTTAGCATTGATGCATGCTCCGTCTTTAGGTTAATATAAGAGTCACACTAAACTAGATAAATTATGATGATCGTATGTGAATGGTTAATCCGTGTCGTGATTGATTGAGTGAATATTAATTGTGAATTGATTGTGCCTAATAGTATGATCGGGTGAGTGATAGACTGATGGGACATGGTTGGTAAGTCATGCCGGTAAGCGTGATTGATAATATGAGTTCCTTGTGGCGTGTTGTGGTAAGATTGTTGGGTTTGCTAAGCTATGGTTGCACTATGACTCTATGTTGTGTGTTATTTTCTTGACGTGTGTTCTAAGAGGAGTTGTATTCCGGTATGGTACCTACACTGAAGGGAATGCCGGTGTAGGGTAGTACCTAGACTGACGGATAGTATTTTTGTCACGCCCCAAATCCGGTTTTGACCGGACTTGAGACGTGAACTAAAATATTAAATAAATAAAGATGAAATAATAAAACGAAATTTCATAAATTCGAATAAAAAGAGTCAACGGCTCTTAAATAAACCGTAAAAAAACAGTTACTCAGTTCAAAACACGGTACATCACTAGACAACTAGCCTAGGACCCTCGTTAGCTCCCAAGCATCGAGCATCCAGCTAGTACACCTCCCGTTCAAAACCTGAAATGCAACAAGATAAGGGGTGAGCTTTCGCTCAGTAGGAAAAGTAGTTAAAGTAATGAACTTCGGCTTACCACCACGAGTAACCGTCCAATTAGGGCATACTAGTACAGCATATCTAACTGCCGACACGGGGTTCATAGCCAAACTTATAACACGCTTGACGACCACTTTCACAAGTAAAACCTTAACCGAAAAACAATTTTAGTAATGACAAACCTTTCCAACGGAACTCGTACCTGAAATCCTCAACTCAAGACAGAACCACACTTAAGACAGAGCACACAGCCAATCTACAAGCATAGAACACACAGCAGAACAAACCCATAACCCGAATGGCAGTTCCCAACACCACCGAATGCACCCAGCCATTTATGTCGTACCGTAACACGAAGCCTCGGTCCCGACACCTTCCCGTCACGTAGACTCGGGGTAACATCCTAGACCGGAAATCCCTCAGTCGAATGTCTTCCTGTCACGTAGACTCAGGGCCATAATCTTCCTGTCACAGAGACTCGGGTATCAAACACGCCATCCTTGGCCTCGATACACTACACCGGAACTATCCCACGGTGCAAGTATCACTCCGGTTACGTCTTTTCTCGGAACACACGACAAGATAAATATTACAATTGTCATAATTAAACACGGCTTACCGAGCCCAACAATCTTACCACAACCAGTCACGTCGGTCTATCACTCACCCGACCATCACACAACCAAGGGTTCAGATCAACACAACCATGACACACTCGCCCATACATAACAACAACATGCTCAACGGATATACTAATCTTGTCTATTAACCCTAACGACACTGACTCACACGGCAGACATCTCAAACAATAACAGGTAATTCCAAAACAACACACAACCTACGGCTCGACAAGGCCGATCTACCAGCACGAAAATTTCCCAAGACAGAAACGTAAAGGTTCACAGTTCAATCGACTACTCTAGTTGTTCGCATCCTACATGTTACTACGAATCGTCCGGTTATTATCTGATATAAGTACTCGTTCCAGTTTTATTAATCCTAGCATGCATACTAGTAACTTTCCGTAATTAAACCGATATCCGCTACTTCCCTACCTCAAGACGATACCACAGCAGCGTCTCCTAGCTGCTGACGACCAGGCCAACACCGTCTTCTAGGGCGAAGTCCGCGTCTGGGTTTCACTCCGTCTTCTCTTCGCTCGAAGCCGGACACTAATTTAAAACGAAAGCCACAATTAAAACTGGTTTCACAATTTAGTTTAAAAGGTTACGACGGTTTCGATTTAAGTTTAAAAGTTGTCTTTCAGACTCGAGCGGGCTAAAAGCGGGATTACGACGAATCGGGTTTGGGCACCAGCACACCGAACTCAGCACCCGGTGCACGTTTTCCGAGGCACGGATCGCGATGCACAGATCCCGAGGCATGATTTTCGATGCACGATTCCCGAGGTCCGGTTCTGCGTTCCGTTTTGTCCCGTTCCAAGTCTTTTTTACAGTCCCAAAACCGTCTTTAGTCGAAACTGGTTTTTAGTCCTTAAATAATTAAATCCGATTAAATAGTGATTTTCCTTTCTGATCTTTTCTAAAGTCAAGAACAGATTCAGATCTAAAACGATTTGCTCAAAAACAAAGATTCTTGCTTTTATTTTTGCAACTCCTGATCCAGACGCGTCAAACCAGATCCAGAGTGAAAATTGATCAGGTCCAAAGAGCAACGGAAAAGAAAGGGAACAAGAGATCTCGGAAAAGCCTCCTGCCACTGGCGAAGTTATCACCGGCGACCGAACCTCAAGGTGATAACCTCACCGTAGGACGAACAGAAGACGACGGCGAGAAGGGTTGAGGTTGCGGTCGAGGGGCACGGCGAACCTCGCCTCGGTTCTAGGGCGACGGCGGCGGTTTGGGGATCGACTACGCGCGGCTGAAGGCGATGGACTCGGGTTGAACGGATGAGATGAAGGACGGGAGAGGGTCGGGGATGAGAACGCCGGCGGCGGCTCGGCGTTGCACAGAGGAGAGGGAGAGAGGGTCGGCCGAGGGCGGTGGTGATCGGGAGAGAGGATCGGCCGGTGATATTCGAGCTGGAGAGGTGATGGAGGCGAGAAGAATGTGAGGTTCGGGAGAGAGATGCGGTTTGAGGGAGAAGAAACGATTAGGGTTTCAGACTCTGCTTCGATCCTTAAGTAAGCAGGGCGGTTGCCCCTTTTTGGGCCGCTGGCGAGAGAGCGGGCCTCAGGCCCAAGCGAGGGGGGGGGGGGGGGGTCAGGTCTGGCCTGGCCTGCGGGTCTGGTCAGGTCTGACCGGTCCAACCTTTTTTTAAAGCTCTTTTCTCTTCTGCAGTTATTAAAAAAAACATCCGTTTCCAGCCTCGACATTCCGATCGATCGAAAATAAAAAACGATTAACTCTTTTTACTGAAGCGGTCTTCACAACTCAATTGGTGATAGCATCACTCAAGGAAATGCTATAAAGGGTGAGGTCTTGGGTTCAAGTCTCACCAACAACCTAGGTTGGTATTTGTCTGTGGACAGTACACCAGAGGGGTTGGGGTGTATTGGGCTGCAGACCTAACATCGCCGCACGTGGGGCCCTGTGTGGAACGGCGGGATGTTACAATTTTGGCACGAGGTGCGTTGTACCCCGAGGTGAATGCCGGGAAGACCGAGGGGAATTCCGGTATGACGTGAGGTCGTTTACCCTGAGGGGGTTGTTTACATGTTGCTTCACCCCGAGGGTATGTGTTCCTATGAGAGCATTTCTGGGAGGACATCTTGCTTCACCCCGATGATCTATGCTCCTTTGGGGACATTTGCGGGAGCTCCGAGGATATGTGTTCCCTTAGGGACATTTCTGGCAGCCCCGACGATATGTGCTCCTCTGGACCGAGGGGCATTCCGATATGATACATTGGATATTTGTGGATCGGAGCATTGTGGTTTAAATTATCTATGTGGCGTTACCCGTGCTTTCTTTAGTTGTTTTTATTAAAGATTAAACTGTCTCCCCTTTGATCTCCCTAGAGTTACTGTTTTATTAAGTATTGTGATTCTTGTTTATCGCTAACTATGGTATCTTTGGATAAGTGTACAAATCTTGTTTTATTGCCAAGGCGGGGATTCCTTTTTTACTTTACTACTTTTTCCTACTGAGCATAAGCTCACCCCCTTCTTGTTTACTGTTTGTACAGGTTTTCTTGATGAGTAGACCTAAAGGTGGTCTCAGGGCTCGGGAGCTTCTTGAGGTTTCAGGAGATTTTATGTTCTAGAGACGTATTGTACTTTGTATCAAACTACATTTTCTGTTATTCTGTTGGTTTGAGCATTTGACTCTTAACCTTGGATTGAATTTAAGTTTTTGCAGAGATTGTGTTATTAAATTTCTTTTTATTTATTGTTTAAATTAGTATTCCTAGTTCACGTCTCGAGTCCGGTCAAAACCGGATTTGAGACGTGACAGGACGACAGACAAAGGAGAGGGAAAAGAGATGGTAACTGAGGAGAAAGTATGATTATGAAGCTTAGGATGAAAGTGTGAAGGGGGTATTGAGAGGAGGTCGAATTAGAGGAAGGTGAGGGTGGTGGTAGGGGCGGTGGTGATGGAAGCTCAATCGAAAGTCGGCGAAGAGACGGAGAAGAAAAGGGAGAAGAGAGTGTCATCTTCACTAACCTCAATAAGAAAGAAAGGAGGCTTGTGAGAGGAACGGACGCTTGAGCCCCTCTATTTTTATTAAAAAAAAATTTAAAAATCACTTATTCCATATATTATATATCAATAATAAATATATACATATCAAGTTAATCAATTTAATATGTATAAATAAATAGGTAATCAACGGTACAACCCCAAATATTTACTACACGACATTCAATTTGAGAGCTTGAGAAGAAGATGCTTCTGTTGTCCTTCTCCCTCTCCACTGTGGTTTTATGCCTCTTCCTTTCTACTATGGCTCTATGTGCCCTTCTCTTTTGTGGTTTGGTTACAGATTAGCGGGAGACTAATTGGTATCGCTGATTTTTTTTCACCCTTTTGGGAGACTTCAACGTGTCACCGCTTGCTGCCTCCTCTCTGAACCTTTTCTCTGTTTGTCGTCGACACCAATACAACAAACTCCTTTGCCCTCTATGTTTCCCCCACCGACTCGCACGACTCCTTGATGTATCGATTATCGTCCAACCCTCGTCTATCTGGTGCAACGAAGTCTGTGGTTTTGCCAATCGAATGTCGCCCTTCTACCATGTCAGATTCGTCGCCACAGCCACCCTCCTCCTTATCCTCCTCACCGACCTTACTTGTTCTAGTGTATTAGTCACGGTCATGTTACCAAGGACCGTGGAATCCATGCAAACTAGTGTCACCCACTATGAATTGGTCTCCTCCATGGCCATCGTCGTTGCCACTGCCTCTGAATCATCCACCATTAGGGTCCCCATCCATATCGTCCTGATCTATCCCTTCGTCCGATCACCACCTATGTCTATGTCGGAGCCTCCTTCCTTGCCTCCGATTTCGCAAGAAACGGTGACATGGTCCTCGCTTCCACCTCTATCTCCAGTAGGATCCCTGCATCGATTCTCGGCCCAATCGATGCCCCCACTGGTGTTGATTTCAACACGTCTGGCTCCACCGTATGTGTCCTTGTCCCGCCTGATGTCCCTGATGAAAGTATCTTTTCCAGGGATTTTGGCCCCGTTAAGGTGAACGCGAGGCTTGTCAAGCAGTCTTGCGGGTCTCCATGAGGACCAAGTATCTCATCTGTAAGAACCGCCCCCGGTCGATCCCTGTCGAACCGGAGAATTCAGGCGAAAGTTGACTATTTGCCGGAAAAGTCAATCGATGACTCCGGGAGTCATTCAGGACCTTTCCGGGGCCTAAAAAGCTTATCCGTCGTTACGGTTAGCTTAATTGGACCGTTTCCTTTCAAATGGATGAAATTTTGAAAAAGTCAAACTCGGGCCAAACTAAGGCTATTTAACGACTGAACCTAATTAATTAGAAGTGCTGGATTTTATTTGGGTTAGAGGTGGTCCCCACATGGACACTTGTCCATGTTGGCTTGAAGGGGAAGAAATAGGTGAGTTTTGACCAAACTATCCTCATGAGAGCCAAAGGAGGGAGAGGAAGCAAGAAGGGCATTTTAGGGAGTTCACTATTAAGTTAAAGCCCCCAAAAGGAGAGCAATTCAGCACAATCGCATAGTGTTGGCCGAAAATCACCAAGGGAGAGAGAGTCTTGGAAAGCCTTGAAGCTTGAAGAAGAAGCAAGGAGAAAAGGAAGCTCATTTAGTCGATTTTCACCTCCAAACATCTCCATTTCTACTTCATCTCATCATTCCTTAGAGGTTAGTATCCATTAAAACATTCATTGATGAAATTGATGTTGTGGGTTTGAGTAGAGATTACATGAACTAGTGGGTTTTGGGTGTTTAATGGTTTAGATGTTGATTTATGGAGAAAAGGGGGGTTGGATGATAGATTTTACTTGGATTGTGGTGGTTTTGATGAAACTCTTGGTGAGTATTGAAGTGTTGAAGGATTTGGGGTCTGTTTTGGAGTTTGGGGAGGTCATCAATGGAGGTTTTGAGGTTGTTTTTCGTGGAAACGAAGTTGAAGGAGGAAGAAGAAGGCCTCTGTCCAGACCGACACGGAACGCTGCACGGACCGGGCCAGGTTCCGGCACGGAGTGCCGCACGGACCGGGCCAGGGTCTGGCACAGTGTGCAGCACGGACCGTGCCTGGTCCCGAGCCGGTTTACAGCATGGACCGTGCCTGGTCCCGGGCCGGTGTGCCGCACGGGCCGTGCCTGGTCCCGGGTCGGTGTGTCACACGGGCCGTGCCTGGTCCCGGGCTGGTCTGTAGCACGGTTCGTGCCTTGTTCCGGGCCGGTGTGCTGCACGGGCCAGGTCGGGTACCGGGCCTGTGGGCCACCCGGATTGGGCCTCATTTCGGCCCAATTTCCCTTCAACCCATGTTTTGACTTTCATGCTTAATTTAGTATTTGCTCGTTAAAGTCGGATTTGAATTAGCATTGATTCGCGAATTAATTGTGATCTTAGACTTTGGACCCGAGCTCAGCGGAGGAGACTTTTGGACCTCGTGAAGTGACGGGGAGGAAGCTAGCCAGGTCGTCCGCTGCTGGATTGGATTGCTTTTGAGGTAGGGAGGAGTAATAATTACCGCTTTTAATTAAAGAAGATTAATAGTATGCATATAGGAAATTAATAACCAGATGAGTCTTAGCTTGCATATAGGATGTGATTCACTAGTATAATCGTATTTCAATTATGGGAATTGTCGTGCTGTAGAATCACATATGGCCATGTCGTGCCTTAGGATTGTATGTTGATTGCTTTTGATTGTGATGAATCGTCTTTAAATGTTGAAGTTTAGTCTACTAGTTGGTTAATTTAAGAATCATATTATGTTATATGGATTTAGATGAATGTGGTATGAATGTTTGTTTAGTGACTTGATTGATTGAATGAATGTGATGAATGTGATATGAATGTTGTCTTGCGATATGATCGGGTGAATGATAGACCGATGATGTATACTTGGTAAGTTGTGCCGGTAAGTTGTTGGTATGATAAGCTCGGTGAACTCGTTTGACATGGTATTGTGCGGTGTGACTTGTACCCCGTGCTACGGGACGATACCCGACCAAGATGTGTGTCGGTCTGGTATGTGTGTGATGTATTGTCGTTTGGTATGGCATTGTGTGGTGTGACTTGTACCCCATGCTATGGGAAAATACCCGACCGAGGTGTGTGCCGTCTGGTATGTTTGTTGTGAGATTTACCCCGATGTGCGTTTCCGGGAAGACCGATGTGCGTTTCTGGTATATAATATTGTTTACCCCGATGTGCATTTCCGGGAAGACCGATGTGTATTCCGGTGTGATATGGTTGAGTCGTGTCGTGTGATCCGGCGTATTATTGGACACTTGCCGTGTGTATTGTTATCAATGATTGACTATGTGTGTTGACTAGTTTGGTGCGCTGTAGTTGCTTATGCCTGTTAAGTGATTCATGTGTGACTCGAGTGTAACTTAGTATGCTTGAGATGGAGTGCTTCCTGTAGCCCTGCCTTGATAAAAATAAGTGTATCATCAACAAACTGGAGATGAGATATCTGAGGGCCCTGATCATTGCATTTGACCCTAGAAAACATTTTAGATTGGATGCCTTTGATCATGAGTTGGTGTAAGCATTCAACAAAAAATGCAAACAGTAATGGTGATAAAGAGCAACCCTGTCTTAAGCCTTTGGTGAGAGGGAAATCTTTTGAAGGAGAACCATTAATTAATACAGATGAATGTGCATTGATACAAACTGATATGTAATTGTTGAGTTGTGTGTGGTGATAGGATTGTCTTGGGTACTTGTCTTATGATGTGAGATGTCGGGTCTGAGTAACGTTCGTAATGATCTTAGCAGTATGGTGTCCCAGGGTTGGGTGTTGAGAACCGTCTGGTGTCCTTTCTTATGTCTGCATGATGTCGGGTTTGGGTGATGTTTGTAGTCGAAGTCGTAGAAGATTGTCCTACTGTTTATAGGGTTCTATATATCGGATCTATTATCGATATTGTTGTGTTCCTGTTGGTTTCTGTTTTGTTGTCGTTTATTAATAAGTGTTATGAATCGAGTAATTTTGGCGTTGGAGCGGAAGACCTTTTCCGTTACTACTTTTCCTACTGAGCGAAAGCTCACCCCCTTCTGTTTTTACTGTTTTACAGGTTTTGATCGTGAGTCGGTGTAGAGGACGTCTCAGAGCTCGGGGGTTCACTGAGAGTCTGGGGTGTTTCTGTAGTAGTGACGTACTTTCTGTTTTTGTACTAAACACTATTTTTCTTATTTGAATTCGAGCGTTTGACTCGCGGAATTTGTTGAGATTTGGAACTAAAATTCGAAGTTATATATTTTTAATTTCCGTTTATTATTATTATTATTATTATTATTATTATTATTATTATTATTTTATTGTTACTTAGTTCACGTCTCGAGCCCGGTCAAAACCGGATTTGGGGCGTGACATCATCTTTTCTTTTATTTCCAATATTGTATGATCCACGTGATCATTTTTTTTCGTTATCAATAAAAATCATATCGTATGCTAAAAAATCAGTTTGATATGTATTATTGTGCATTAGTTTTTGAATCTTGCTTAAGGTAATAGGAATGAAGTTAGCCACCTGGCAAGCCACGCTGGCATCCTCTCCTTATTCTATTTTTCTATACTTTCTCTTCTCAGTGCGTCATACCGGCTTCACACCCTCTTCTCTTTCCTTGCCTGTAACCCTGCCTCTTCGATCCTCTCTCTTTGACCGTTACAATTGTAGCATTTATAGCTGAAGCATCACCTCATCAATGGGCCAGATCGATCGTTTCCTGATGGCTATAAATCTATCCGTTCTTATCAATCCCATCTCAATCTCTACCCTTTCCTCGAGATTATCACACCCTTTTACTTTGATTTTCGAATCGCTGATTCGATTTGAGCCCATTCTTCCTCCTCGGTGTGGGTTGTGGTGGTTGCTCTGTTCTTTATTTCATTGTGTAGAAGTTGCAGACCAGAGAGGAGGAGACGAAGAAGGGAATGCGACTTGGGAAGTACGAGCTCGGGAAGATGCTCGGCGAAGGCAATTTCGGTAAGGTCAAGTTTGCCAGGAACTGTGACACTGGTCAAGGTTTTGCGGTTAAGATCCTCGAGAAAAATCGGATCGTCGACCTGAAGACCTCCGATCAGGTTCGTAGCTCCGATTCATGATTGTCTGTTTCCGATTCAATTGACTGTTTAATTGGAATGATGAGTACCAGAAATAGAAATGAATTGAGTTTGGTTTCTATGTTATGTTTCTGGGTTTTGCATAACTGATCTGTGAATGACGAGTGTTGCAGATTAAGAGAGAGATTGGGACCTTGAAGCTCATCAAACATCCCAACGTCGTCAGGTTGCATGAGGTGTGTCCTCGGAGATCAATCGATTTCTAGATTTATGGTTCTATTGACCTCTTTCAAATTTTTTTTTTGTGGTTGCAGAGTCTCAAGGAAGTCGAAGGATCTTTGTTTATTGTTAACAGGTAGTAGTGTGTTGCTGAACTTGATTTTTAGTTCCTTGATCTTATATTTGTATATCATGTTGTATCATGAATTTGTGACTTCATGATAAAAATTGACTAATCTAAGTGACATTGCGTAATCTGATTTTAATCCGATGGGTTCTTAACTAATTAGTGCGAAATTGTCTATTATGTGTTTTTTAATGGTCGGTAACAAAACATGCACTAGAGGCAAGGCAACATTGATGTAGACGCATAATAGAAATTTTTTCACTTTCTGAAGGAGACTTAGTCATACATGTTAAAGGATCCACTTGGGTTGCCATGAAAATTAAAATGATTAAACACAAATTGTGATTGTCATTACTTTGTAGCAGTCAATGTGATGCCAATCATTAGTAAATTTGCTCATATCAATTTTGAGGTCTGTTATGTTCTTTTTACAAAGGATTTTTTAGATATGTTGATTTTGGAAGTTCATTTTTCTAAATTGGTCACACCATGTAAAAATAGCCTTTTCTACTCTTGGCAATTCCAATAGAAATTGTAGCTTGACTTACAAACTGCCGAAAGAATTATCTAGAATAAAGAATTAGTACACTTATGTAGTAACTTTCGCTTATGTCCTAGGTTCTTATATCCTTTTTCTTCTTTTTAGATTCCGACAAATTTTATCCCACAACGCATTTTATTAGACATTTAGAATACTCATTTTGTTTGGTTTGTGAAATGATGGATTTGTTGAATAGTGCACTTGAAGCAGTCAAGAGGATAAGAGAGTGTATCTATAATTTTTGTAATTTTAAGTTTGGGAAGGAAGTGAAGGTGGATTTATATTTTTGCACGAAATGTTTCTTTATGTGTATAACGTATTTATGATTCTCGATGGATTTTTGAACGGCTACCTTCGTAGGTTTGGATGAGGTTTTGTTTTTCATTTTGGCATACACTTAGTGAAACGGAGGGGACTTATTTGGTGCTACTAAAAAGTTTTGGCCTTGGAAAATGGAACCAATTCAGTAGCTATGGCCAAAAGAAGTGCAATTACTTTTCTCTAACTTATTTTTGTCCATGTCTGGTATTTAGTGATGCAAAAAAAGATTTACATATATTTCTTAATTGGTAATTACTTTTCTCTACCTTATTTTTGTCCATGTCTGGTATTTAGTGATGCAAATAAAAAGATTTACATATATTTCTTAATTGGTATTTAGTGTTGCATAAAAGGGATTTACATATTTTCTTAATTCCTTCTAATTGCATATTGCAGAGAGAGACAACTTTGAGTTCATGGACAATCTTGGAGTTGAGCATTGGTGCTTCTTGTTTCTTTCACGACAGGGAAATATAGCACCTAATGGCAAGAACCTAGAGGTGAGTGAAAGTATGTATGCTAATGACATAAATTTTATACAACTTAATAAACACGGCAACAACACCAATATATTTAAAAAGTTGAGGGTAGTAAAGTACAAATCGTGTATAGCACAGGAAAGTGAAACAGAATTTTTCCTATAATTTTTAGTCAACCCAAATAAATGAAGTTTTACTGCATGAAGCACATGTCAGAATATTTGGCAACATGTTTACCTATCATCTTCTCCTTTCCGAGATCTTGATGATTCTTGCATACTATGTGATGGTCCAATCTGCCAAGAGCACTAAATTCCCAGTGTGAGTTTCTAAGTAACTTGGTAGCCAAGTATTGATCTATGTTAGATGAACTATACAATTTAGAATGACTAAGGGGAGTGAATTATATTGTGTTGTTTTGTTTCTGAACAATGGGGAGTAAATATAGTTGCTGATAATTATTAAAAAAATAAGTTGTTGGGATTGTGTATACTTTGATGGTATAAAATAAATTTCAAGTATGTACTTATAATTGGAGATGATTTAAACAATCTTTTCCATTGTTTAGGCTATAGGATATGCTTAATCATGTTAAAGTATTGTTTAGAGGACATACTGAATTCAAGGGAAATCATACGGTTTAATATTTTGTGATGCCTTGTCATCTCAGTAGTAAACATATGTGTTTGGGTTTAACTTGGCAATCTCATATACTTATATTTTATGAAAGCATAATTACTACACACCTAGCAAAAAAATGCAATCCTAAACATCTTACCATTGAAACTTACAAATGCATTTAAGTTTTGATTTTAGGAAGATATTGTCTATGAATCTATGATTAATATTTAACATTGGTCTCTTGAAATATGTATCGGTCTTTCTTGAAGACCTGTTATCAAACATTGAACTCTCTTCTCCTCCCAAGTCCCAACCAAGTTGACAGCCAACATGTGTTAAGAAAAGAAGGTGAAAATATAGAAGAACTATTTATCAGTCTAAAATAGTTGAAGAATCAGCTTAAACCCATATAATTTTACTAGACCAATAACACAAATCTAGCTAATCTATCATATTTGGTACTACTTAGCTCAGTTAAATTGTCGAGTCTGATTCAGAGCTTCTTCGGTCAAGCATAACACAAAGCTAGCTTGTACTCATAATTTGTGTGTTCCAGTTCTCATACCTGCCATTATTATTATTTTTTTGATCGGCAAGACATATTATAAAACCTGTTCTTCGAAAGAAAGAACAGGGGATGAAGCTTACAGCATAATGACCACAACCAGCATCTCAACACACTGAGAGCTAAACTACAAACTGATGAAACCCACGCAGGGGTATGAAATGAAACCATAAAACACCACAAACCAACAACCGGGATACACCCGAAGAAACAGGAATACCACAAATGAAAGTAGGATGCAGCCTACAGATAATGAAAAACTGATAAACTGATGAACAAGTAAAAACAAACCTCACTGGCTAAAATCCAAACCCTGACCTTGATTTGTTGAACCGACTCCCATGCCTATAGAGCTGCCCAACTAAGGGCAACAACTATAAAGGTGGTGGCCAACACCACTAACAGCTGAGACAAATCTGATTTACCATACAAACCTTAGCAGGTGGCTTCTGAGGGGCGCAAAGCACCCATGAAACTCGCCGGCGGTCAACGCCTTTAACCGACGAGCTCGACCCACCACCGAGTCGAGATGAAGCGAAACTAAATACTAAGGGAAGTAAGTACGAATAGGAGAGGCTTAGCTAATCAAAGAAAAAGGGAGAGGAGAACTTCAGAACTGACCATCAAGACATGCACTCATGTCGGCCCTCGTCACGAAACCGGCCAACACCGAGAATCGCCTGTAGGGGACCCGGCATTTCTACCGAACACCAGGCATGCCGAACAGCCAGGCATCGTCTTTAGCCGAGAGGTGGCCTCCGAAGTGGCCAAAAACCCCAACCACCACCAAAAAACCCGGAACCAAGATTCCTCCAAGACACAAGTCAACTCAACAAGCCAAACAGGAGAGGGAAGATCAGACCTGCGCCAATCTTTCGATGAAGAAAGGCCTCCCACTGAAGTCTCAAAAACCCCCAACTTCCGAGGCTGAGAGAAGCTGAACCAGCAAACAACCACACGAAGCACCGGCACGAGAGCACGAAAACAGCTGGTCAGATCAGACACCAGCTCAAACTAACCAGGCAGGCTGGGCCCAGGCAGGGCAGGCCCAAAACCCGAACCGGGCCGGATTGACCCGGCCCAGATCCGAACCCAAAACCCTACCCGGACCACAAGCATCACGAGCCTCTGCCGACACCACTCTTGAGCCGCCACCCGCAACTGAGGAAGAACAGCAACGACGCCGGCGAGCACCGGATCCGACAGGCAGACCCCACCACATCTCCGGCGAACACCACACAACCCCGGTGAGCACCACACAACCCCGGCGAACACGAGTCGGGACTCCGTCACTCGAGCTTGGACCGGCTCCGGCAAACAAAGGTTGACAAGTCCGGCGAGCTTATCCCAAAGTTGCACGAGCAGATCTTGAAGCAAGTCCAGATCTGCAACTCTCGAGACGAAGGGGCTTGACAGGTAGTTCCGGCGAGCATCCACACCATCACACGAGAGGAGCTCACGGCGAGTGAAGCTCCGGCGATGAAACAAGACGAGATAAACAAACTAAGCCAGCGAGAAAGTGAAAGGGGAAGAGAGAGGAGAAGATAGGGGAAGAGGAGGAGGTCACCACCGGCAACCACCATGGCCGGAGCCGGTGGTGACGATTGGAAAAGCGTTGAGCCAGCATCTCAAGTATTGTCACCACCCGGAGCCGGTGGTGACAATACTTGCCATTATTATTGATAAAAAAAATTCGTTAACAACATATAATTTGTTCTGAATCCACCTTAATTTTATAATTACACCTTTTCGTAGCTGAACTTTAGGGAAAACTTGCTTAGCCCTTTTGGAGTCCCTTTGTAGAAATACATTTTAAATTTCAGTGTGAGTTTTTAAGTAACTGGGTAGCCAAGTATTGTCTTATGTTACATGAACCATATAAAGATGTGGGGTAGCTAAATATGGTTCGTGTTAATATTATCTCTACGTGTGTATATTTGATTAATTTCATTACCAACTATTGTTTAGAATTAAATATATATGGACTTCAGGTCATGTCCTTGACAGAGAAGCTACAGGGTAAGGAGGCAGTATGAGCACCAATACCAGCAAACATGGCTGTTGTTTCTACCCTCCAAATCAGCAACGTTAAGGTTAAGGACCGCCTGGCCGATATTGTCGATTTATTCATGCTCAATCTGGAATCGTTAGGTTGGAGGTGTGTAAGTGTTTAAGTTCCTTTTGAAGTTTGATTTTCTATGTAAGAAAAGCTAAGAAACTCCCCAACCAACCTGGTCAAGCATGGTTACCTTTGACGCTACTACGACCAACATAAACCCCAATAAATCCTTTGAGGTATACGTTTGGTTTTGGTTAATTGGTGATTCTGTTCATTAATTGAATGTGTTATTTGTTTCCATATTCATAGAGTTTCTGAATCTATTATGGGGACGTTCAGATGTTTAAGTTTTATGATTTGTGACTCTATGATGCTATGCAATTGTGATTTTAGATGTCCGAGTAAGATTATTGTTTCGTTTGATCTTCATTTTGTTATGCAAACTTATCATAACACTAATGTATGAAGAAAATTGATGTAAAATAAAAAATAATATAAGAAATAGAGAATATAGTAACTAGAGTAAATGTTAATAAAAAAAAGCTTATAAGAAGAGCGTTGTTCGATTTTTGAATCTATCCATGAAGGGAGAATTTATGAGAAGTGTAACCGATTCTTTCACCAAATTCTAAGCTATAAGTGGGAGAGTTAGTGTGAGAATTTAGTGTTTTAATTTATTGATTAATTACATGTCAAGATGGTAGTAACATGTGAAGTGATTAAAGAGTTGATAATAATTACAGTCTAAAATTCTTGATTGCTTTTGATTAAACCCATAAAAGAATAAAAAATGTTTGTTAAAATGTGTGGACTTTACTTATAACGACTTTATTTTCTAACATAACAAGAAGGCAAGATTGATGTTGTTGTCGGGAATGTGACTGATGATATAAGGGTTTATGAGGTCCCTGCTATTAAAGTGACTGGCTTTAGGTTCACATAGACTGCAAGAACTATGATTAAACTAGACTGGAGCTGGTGAATGAACAAACAAAATAGTTTTGATTCAATAGTGTGGTGGTCATCTGTGTAGTATGATCGCATAAGAGACTCAATGGTGTGAGGGAAGAAACATTGATAGAGACAGAAAGATAGGATAAACGCTTTCTTTCCAATAAGCAATTTACAAACAATTGAATATGATACTGAATTGGGATCCATTTTCCAAGAACATAAATTTTTCCAATCAAATGTGTCCAACTTACTGTGTAGGGAAATTGCTGGTCATCTTGTGTTCTTTAGTGATGACTACTACATTGACATGTAATTTATAACTTTTGTATTATTGAATCTTTATTTCATTATTTATAGCCTAATTTATTTGCCCTCCACATTTTTCTAATTCTGCAATGTGGGCTTATCTATTTGTTTTTAGCTTTTTTACAACCCATTTCTCCTATTTGTTATATTGGTTTTTATTCAGATATTTACTAACTATCACTGCCAGTAGGAATGCATTAAGAAGTTGCTTTGTGAGGTGTTTCTCGAAAATGTTTATGTGTGTTGAAACAAATCCTAAGTTTTCCAAATTTTATTTGCTTTTTTGTTATGTTTTTTTTGTTCTCCTATATTGATTTTTTTTTGTAGCAGCATTCAGAATCGTTGCAGAAAACTATATACATGGTGATTGGGGTACTAGAATGGTCCATTGTGCTCCTGCATATGTTGAATATGATTATCTTGTCTGCATTGAGAATGACATAGTTCCTAAGGTTGGCTCTGAGGAACTATGATCTTAACATATTTAATTACGTGCGTTGAATTAAATGTTGAATGTTTACTGTTTAAATTTTACAGTGACTTACATTATGTTTGGACTCAATTACTTTCATTGCCAGATTGTTGGTGAAGATGGCAGCAGAAGTTGATCTGCAATTTCGTCGCGTGCGACGCGATGGTTTTGCCAGAGTTCTCCAGAAAAAGGGTAGACTAGGAATTTTCGTTTTATTGTACTCTTTCTTGGATTTTAGATGGAGTGGTTTGACTTTTTAAATTGAACAAAAAAAGTGAACTTGGTGAGATTTTGCGGTTTCTATGCGAATGTGACTTGTTGGGTTTTATGTATTGATTAATGATTTCCCTCCGCATTTGATATTGAGATGTCGTAATATCTACTTTGTTTGTTATTGCAAGTTACACCAAGCGTTAGTCTTCAGAGTGATCTTGTTGTGGAGCTTGTGATGGCCCTTGAAGAAGAGTCTGGGTTTGATATCTTTCGTCACGAAGCAGACAAAATCAACTCCATCAATTTTGTTGTTGGCTTTATTTCTTCTCATCACCGAGAAAAGTAGGGGAAGCATTTGGATTTTCCCAGTTCATTTTCAGTGAGAACTTAACTACATCAGCAGAATTCTCAAACCTTGACAAGTTTGCTTCGGTTTATATTACTTGAAATCCTAATTTTTTCCCTTATGTATACTATGTGTAGTTAAAGAGTTGTATAAAGCCATATATTATTTGGCATGCCTCACATTTTTATTACACCCTTCAAGTTTTCCCTTACTCAGTTATGGTTGTGTGGTTTATTACACCTGATTGCCAATTGTAAATTGAACAGTACAACAACTGTAAAACCAGTAAGATTGGATTTACACCTATTACCTGACCGCCTATAGAACAAAACATTAAATATCCAATTTCAACAGTTAGATCTCAGATATCGATCCTTACACCATCCACCGCGCATCGCGCGGTGTCCATACCTAGTGAGTATAATTCGCATACCGCATGATAATCAAATCTAAACAACAACAACATAATATGTTCAAACGAAATAATACATTAAAATTCCATACAATGACCCCTGATATCAAACCCAAATGAACATTCGTGGGTGATGCGGAAGTAGTATGAACGCCAAGGTTTGAAAAGGAACCTATTCCACCTAAATCAACCATTTGGATTGAAATCTATTTATTTACCCACCTCCCTTAGTGCCTTGTCCTTGAAGATACCAATTCTGTATTCATATAGTGACCCATCTTCATCTTATCTCCCTGTAAAATGTTCTAGAAACTACAAAGAGTGACCAAATTTGCCACAAGACCAATCAATATGTGAAGACCCAAAGGCCAACCATGCAAAACTACAAAACCTACACCTCCCATCATCACCATTTAAAAAGTCAACGCAGGATCAGGCCGTCTATTTTGGTCATTATACTCGATCAATATCATGCCACGTGTACACAGCATCTGTGCGTCCACACCAGCTCCGGCCCCAAACGCAGACTATAAATCGTGGATTGCTCTGCCTTTTCTGTATCCTCGGTGCTCTGCTCGAAACCTCGCCGTCGCCGCCATATCCACTCGTCGTTTACAGGAGAAGCAATTCGAAGCAAACCCTTTTCGCTTCCTCGTTTTCCGGTCAATCGGAAAAGGGGTTTTACTCGGGCTCTTCTACAAAGTTGTTTGCTTTGAAATCGGATCGTACGATGGCAAGCCAGTCCAGTCCTCAATCAATCTACGACTTCACCGTCAAGGTTTGAACTTTTATATGAATCAGTTCGATTGATTGTTACTTTCTTAGTTAAACAATTGTTTGTTCTGTGGGTTTTATTATAGGGGTTTAACGCTATGTCTGATTTTATCTGTATAGAAAAAAGAATTAATGGGTAAAGAGTGTCTATTTGGTTCTTGGGAAAATGAGAGAGAAAAAAATGAATTTTATGGAAGTTGTGTTGATAGATGGCCCATTTTTGTACTGAAATTACTGATATGAATGGAATGTTAAAATTTTCAGGATGCTAGAGGAAATGATGTAAACCTTGGGCAGTATAAAGGAAAGGTCCTCTTGATTGTCAATGTTGCATCACAGTGGTAAGCTACCATGTCCTCACCTTTTATCAAACAAACTGGATTGTTTCAGTACACTTCTCATTATTGAAGTGTGCATTTTACTTACTAGCAATTACTTTCAGAAATCACTATTCTAGACTAAAAGCGGGTATTTGAACAATATGGCTGGGAGCTGTTTTGTAATATAGATGTGTTTTTTTATATCATTTATCTTTGCTTTACAATACATTAAGGGATAGAATCTAGTTTCTTTTGTTGGAGTCGAACCTTAACCAAAGACAAGATATGAAGCTGAGTCTAGATGATCCGGGATGGGGATACAATCCGATAAGTAATGGCTATTTGTTTGGACTTCAATAGTAGGATTGTAGTTTAATGCTGAGTTTCTGATGCAGTGGCTTGACAAATTCCAACTACACAGAGCTTAGTCAGGTGTACGAAAAATACAAAAATCAAGGTTGGTTTTATTTTCCTTGCTTTCCTTTCAATGAACAGAAATTTGGTTTAAATGTTTGTTTTGCAAGCAATATTAGTTTGTGTGTAACTAGCAAGTCAGCTGTCCTATATTACTTTCCCATGGATATGTGTTGTGAAATTCACTTAGATACAGTTGATTAGCTTCAAGAATTCAGTTTAAAGTTTGTTGAACCATGGTACAGGGTTGGAGATTTTGGCTTTCCCGTGCAATCAGTTTGGATCTCAGGAGCCAGGGACTAATGAGGAGATTGTGGAATTTGCATGCACTCGCTTTAAAGCCGAGTATCCCATCTTTGATAAGGTAGGATCTCCCATCCATCCGAGTGGAAAGTTGTATGTAGAAGCACCTCTAAACAAAGTATTTCGTGGTCATTCAATTTCAGGTTGATGTGAATGGCAACAATGCTGCTCCACTGTACAAGTTCTTAAAGTCAAGCAAGGGAGGGATCTTTGGGGATGGCATCAAGTGGAACTTTTCCAAGTTTCTCGTCAACAAAGATGGCCAAGTTGTTGACCGTTATGCTCCCACAACTTCCCCTCTCAGCATCGAGGTAAACACAACAATTTCTTCCTTTCAATTTGTAATTTCTATTGTTTATTTCATATATATACATAGGATCTTACTCTGGTAAAAACCATCTTTACGGTATAAACTAAGAACTTATATGGGCTTTTAAATCAGTGGATCCAACGCCACATGGCTTTTAGAGAGGTTTTATTATAAAATAAATTCAAAGTTCTGCGTATTTATAATTCATGCTATTAATTATTTTATTTAAATATGAGTCTTCTATCTTGATGATCTAGCAATTGAGATGAGTTCCTAGTTTGTACCACAAAGAGTGGGTTTTACCTGAAATCTGTTATATATAAAAACAAATTTAAATATGATTCTTTTATATTGTTCATCCAACTATTGAACATAGTTTTCTAGTTTGTACCACGTGTGGTTTTTTTTTGGTTTTTACCTGAAATATGTTCTAACAAAGAACAGGTTACTCTAATTGCTGATTAAGTAATGGCTTGTCTTGCACTTTGCAGAAGGACATAAAGAAGCTTCTGGGGATTGCATAAATACAGAAGGTGGCACCATCAAACTATCAGTGAATAAGAGGATATTACATGAAATAAGCAGTCTCCATGAACATGCTTTGTAAAATTGCTTTCATACGTATGAGACTTGTACCTTGAGTTGCTACAGTAGTGATGTATTAATGACATGCATTATAGTTTAATGCATTATAGATCGGTTGCAATATTTCTTCTTGTCTCATGCTTTTTTTACTGATAGTTATACATCATTATGAGAGCTGAGCCTGTATGTAAATCAGACAATTCAATCTACGCAATGTCCTGTAATTTGCAATTACTAAACACAGACAATATTTTAGAGAACAATACAGATACAAGAACTAGGCTACTTGAAAATTAAAACATTAGTTTCTGTTACAAACAAGGGATCTTGTACCTCAAACCTAAGAGGAGAAGATTTAGTTTGTTGATTCAGGGCTTGAAATGAGATGTTAGCACATAAGATAAGATGGAGAGAAACATTTAGGACATCCACAACAACACATATATACAAAAGCATGTGTCTGTGAATCATCATATCAGCGGGACAAGTCGATATCAGTGTGGGGAGACCAAGCATTAACGGGAGAGGGAGTGATACTCTGGATTGGCATAACTGATTTCCCCTGCTCAGGCTGAGATTGAGGCTGAGGCTGAGGCTCTGTGTTGCCTTTAGGACTAGTAAGTTGCTTGACTTTGCTCCTACCACCATCATATACAAAAGTGCACACCACCACCTGCACCATTCATCAAGTTTACACCACATTACAGAACAAGACACTATTCTTAACAGGCAATCTTTCTCAAATGGACACAAGAAAACAAGTACCTGAACCGGACCTGCTGCAATGAGCATCCCAACTGGGCCTCCAATAACACGGCCTTCCGGGCCCGAAAGAGATACGCTAACACCACCAGTTCGACTCTGAGGCCCACCATCTTCAGCAACCAGGTAGGAACCCGACAAGCATAATATCTCAAAACGTCCCTACAAAGGGTAAATTAGCCAAATTCAATTCAGTTCTCCACAACCAGCACTTAAGGTTGTTTTATACATTCTATTTAGAACTAATATACTTCTCGGCACTCTAAATCTTAGTTCCAAATTGACCTACAAAAGTTCGTTCACAATCATTATCAAAACTCTTAACACGTTAACTTACTTAACTCCATCATCCCCATCTTCATATTCAAAACTTTCAGAACTATCATACTTTGTGACGTAAATAAAAACAGAACAGTGCCCATAAGGCATTAAAATATATTCATTTTTCTGGAAAATGGAATTGAATTTCTGTATGTAACTGAGTGGCTGAACCTCATATGTGATACTGCCACCAGAAGGAGTGGGCTGCTTTAATGTTACTGAAGAAATTGCACCACTGCCTGACAAAATGCATACAGCCCTCGGCCTTTGCTGTGCAAATGACAAAATCTTAGCTGCAATATCCTGAAATGAAGCAATCAAATATTACACAATATCAAGGCTAATATGCCTCTCATCAATATACAGCGACACGTTGTGAAATTTTAGGTTAGTATGCCTCTTCTGCACTAACAGTGACACATATTGCTATTCAAGACTTAGACCTTCGACATTGAGAGATGTCAAACCAACACAGAACAGTGGAGTGATAACTTTTATTTAGAGGCTATACCATGATGTTTGTGCACCCAAAACATAAGCAATCTCTCCTACTTTTGGTGAGTTTTGATTTATATGCTCTCATGTATACCAAGATGCATATATGTTCTTACAATTTCTATTATCTAAACAAAAGTTCATCTGTATCCATGAGCATGCTCATCCACATACAATCTCAACCTAAATCATCAGTAAATAGATGTTGATTTTCATAATCATAAGCACATGCATCTCAATTCAACAGGGTAAGAAATTATAGTGATGGCATACTTCACCAGGCGCTGCGTGAACAACATAGGGTGCAAAAGCATTTCCAGCTGAACTGATCATCCATTCCCCTATAAGAAAGTTAAATACAATTTAAAACTAAACCAGAAACCCTATGAAGGGAAAATCAACAGCTCATAAAATCATTACTCCCAACAGAGGAACTTTGACCATAAAAATAGCATATTGTGTCACAGAACAGTATATAGACAGTTAATTCAACATTAATATGCCCAAAACCGTAGCAATAGTGAAAAAGAATCTAACTTTAACATTGTTTAGTGTGATTCTCGGGCAACCTGTTGGGAATGTTGAACATTCAAAACAAACAAACCACTCAACACCTAATACATGAGAGCAAAACCATTTTCTTACAGAACAGACATCAATTCAACAATTTTTGCAAGAAATTAAAGACACAATTTTAAAATCTCAGATAGAACTCACCAAGAGCAGCTAATTGCTGCTTTCTCCCAGTCCCAGGTGGCCTTCCTCTGTTCCTTTTTGGGGTTGGTGAGGTCAAGCTTGTAGAAGAATTAGGAGCTGACATGGGTGACAATCTCAATGACACTGAGCCTGATCCATCAGGGACGTATTTCCTGGGCCTCCCTCTTTTCTTCTTCACTGGCTCACTATGTGGCACTCCATGGGGCATGCTCACATTCATATCCTGGGAAAAATTGGTGTGGGGAGCTTCCATTGAGAAGGGCGATCCATCAGAGCCACCCCTAAAATTGGACTGAGCCTGACCGGCGTTAGGGTTGGACAAGACTCTGAACCCAGGTGGGGAATGGAAGCCACCAGTCTGTGCTGCTGAGACAGACCCACCAACCCCTCCTCTATGCATGTAGAATTGAGCTGACCCACCAGACAATGCCATTGCTTCTCTTCCATCCATGCATTTACAGTGAAAAGTTTTCTCGAAGCCTAGATTTTTAGTCTTAAAACACTGAGTTCTACAGTATCTTCAACCTGGGAAGATTACAAAATTGAAACCTGAACTTAGTTACAGAAAAAAGGAATCTAACAAGGGTTTCTCCTGCCTGAACTTCAATTAAGCCTCTGCTCTTTACCCGAAAAGAAAACTTGCCCCAGATCAGCAAAATACAAGTAGCAGAGGGAGAATCCAAAACAAGGGCTTAAGTTAGCCACAAAGGTGGCTCCTTGAACCATGGAGAACAAAGAGAGCCCAACAAAACCTTCACTCTCTTGCTCACTGAACTTGGAGGGAAATGACGCTAAAGTCTGGACATTTATCACTGTAAGAAACGCATAAAGAGAGTCTTTGTTTCCTCAGAAGAAATGTGGGGAATCAAAACAACCACACACTGACACAGTAGTGAAACAGGGCTGAGCAATTGAGGAGAGTAGGAAGCAAAACCAAAAACCCTAGATTTAAATCTAGAATTTAGAGAGGAAAACAAATAGAGAGAAGAAAAAAGGGGGTAGGAAGAAGACAAATAGAGTTAGAGAGGAAAATGAATGAAAAAAAGAAAGAACTTTTGAATTAGAGGAGAGGGATAGAGAAATTAAAGAGCTTTTTCTTGAATGGTATAAGAGTCAAGGAGAGAAGGGAGTGAGAGAGAAGGTAAATGGCATTGATATTGGATGGGCAGTGATTGGCCCCCACCAAAGTACCAAACCCTACAAGTCCTTATCAGGAGGAGCTTGCACACTTGGGTTCATGACCCAGGGACCCCTTTCTATTCCCTCTGTGTGGCTCTTTTGACAACACTTTTGGTGGTTTCATCTTTTACTATTTTGATGTAAGCTCAGTAGAGAGATGCAGAGTGGCCTGCTTGCTCCTGCAAGGTCTTGGGATGGGGGGAGCTACTTGTACCAAACTCTATCAGGGCCTTGCCTCTTTCTTCTGTCACTCTTTTGACAACACTTTTGCTAGCATCTTCTTTTTACTACTCTCATGAAAACTGCAACTTCATAGGTGGAGAGAGAGGTGTGTGTGGTCATGGTTGGTGGTAGTGAAGTCTTGGGATAGACAAAAAATGTATGTGCTCAAGTCTCTCTTTTTTTTTTTGAACAGCTATGTGCTCAACTCAAGTCTTGTGTTGTGTTTGCTAGAAAAACAACATAAACTTCAGATCAGTCATTCATTTGGATGTTTTGAACTCAATTATTACAGCATAGTTAATAAACTTGATGAACTCTGATATTGTCAGTTGGTTGTAATTTAATGGTCCATCAGTCTTCACTGTTCTCTCTGTGAGATCTGAAGACTTCCATTACCGGTCGTATGTGACAGTAGAGTCAACATTCTGCTATAGTCCATGCCCATCATTCATCAGTGAGAACTCATTTCAGATCATTAAAGTTTGGGTGAAATTTGTAATTTTAACCATCTATTTATTGATACTACAGTAATTTCAATCTTTGGGATTTTCTGAGATGCTTGCATTATTGACATGCAGCAACTAAAGCAAAGACGGATTGAAAGCTAGTAGGAAGAGCTTTTTTTCTTCTTCTCATTATTGCTGGTTCAGCTGCAAGTGGAGGGATCTGATAATTGACCTAAAATCAATTGAATAAATTTAAGTGAAAAACACTAAACGTTTTGTTCTGTTCATTGTTGCTGTATATGAACAAATGGGTAAAGGCTGTCCATCGCAGCCCTTTTTTTGGCCTCTCTTCTAAAAGGCTTGCGGTTTCGCCACCATAGTTGACTAATCCCACCTCGATGCTCATACATTCTACTTTCATCTGAATTCACCCTCATCTTAATAGAAGCTAGTGCTTTCAATTCTTTTGTTTTGGTGTTCATGGACCTGTACAGGATTATCATCAATCAATTACTATATGTTATGATAACATGATCTGTATTCTAGTGTTGAATGAGAACTTACTCATCCACAAGTGATGGTGTAGATGCCTCCACCTCTGTCGAAGGCTTGCAAGCAGGGCATACATAGTACTTGGGTGTGGAGACTATCTTAATGCAATCGAAGTGATACCATTCTTGGCATTGGTCACATGCAATCATGGCTCTCCGGTCATAAGGCTTTCTACATATACAGTAGAGCATACTTCGAGCTCTCAGCAACTGCACAACCAGTTGGCAACATGTTTGGTTAACAGAACAAGGGTGGACATTATATAATTTAACAGACATGTAGTAAACGGTGACCTTCAGCTCCTTCTCTAAAGAAATGGGTAATTTTTCACCCTCCATAATAAGGTCAAAAACTTCACTCAAGCTTAGTGCTCCAGAATCTGTAGCAACCTGAACATAACATGCAAAACTGCTAAATCAGTACACTGTAGCAGCCTCAACTAAAACAATACTCGGTTTTTAATATCAGTTCAGACCTTCTTGGCAAAGTCTGCCCACTGCATGCCAATACGCTTCAATTCAGTGAGTCTTTGCCTAAAATAATCTTCCATGGGTATGTTCATAGTCAGTCCCTGCCATGTCATACAAACTTGAATTAATGTTTCCATACAATTTCCTAATTTCTATTGGGTTACATTTCTCTTAATACATATAACTTTGCAGAAGGTTACAAGCATCTCTGGTTTAGAACAATCAGTGGAAACTTCTATAATGTTTTAAGAACTAAGCTTTATGATCAAAACTCTCATTTAATAGTGTCAATGAAATATGCTATTCTGGACTGATAAAATGCTCCCGAGGTGTAAAATACCGACCGAGCATACCTCTTTTAAGTGCCGCTGAATCTGATGGATTGTGGGTTTTTCTTTGCTTTCTAACAATTTATTAGCTCTGAACCTCCACGAGTTTCTTGTTAATGCTAACTCAAGATCAGACCTAGCTTGATGATAATATACACCAGCAACTTCTACAGCCTGAATTATTTATTTTGAATAAAGTGACAAATGTAAGTTTGATATTTTAAAAAAAACTTCAATCAAACCAGATGCTTCTGCACCAAGCCGAAAATAACGACGAGAGAAAATGCGTAGTCCATAGGTACCTTAATAGCAGTAAGTAATTTATCAGAGACAATACTAAGGTCTTTGTCAATGTAAGCTATAGTAAAATCCAATACTTCTGTCAAGCGCGCTTTGCACGCAATAGCTTGGTCCACAAGCTGCTGTAATATGTCCTTTTCTTCAATCCTGTGAAAACCATGAATCAAATACCTACCTCATCATATGTGTTAATTACCCACCAGAAAAAAAAAAGCATCAAAAGCCAACAATCATTTGTGCAAGAAAAAATACACCATTTATATTTGTAATCAGTAACTATACCAATTATGGGGAAGATTGGGCTATTGTTCAAAGTAATTCCATTTGATCACGATGCTGAAAACCCAAGTTTCGAATCTACTATAACTAAAAACAATTAATAGATAAAATAACAGAACATGTAGTGAACCTGGTACCATCAACCTTCTTTTCAAAAGCTTTAGAATCTAAATGCAACCTAAACTCATTTCAATTGAATATCTCAAATTCTTCCGGTGACTTCTGCTTTTCTTCAACACAAACTCAAATATGTGAAAGACACATTATAATGCAATTACTATGCATGTAGAGCACTTGCACATTAAGAAAGTGCAAGTGTGTAGGTGGGAAGTACATAAAAGTAAGGCAGTCTACCATAAAGGAAGGGCTTCTGCCTCAGATAGAAGTTCGATCAGCATGTTTAGTTCAGGACGCTTCCTTCCAAATGTCTGTTTTGAGGGGAAAAAATTATATAAGCGATATTCAGGAATATTTTCTACAAAACATTGAAGAAAAATGCATACCAGAGGGCCGGCTCCATTTTGAGGAATTGATCCCTTCTCCAACCATTGGCAATATGAACAAGAATAAGTTTCCACATGTTCTGTCTGAGATGGTGTCACTCCAAGGCATCGCAGATGATAGCTACTCATACGAAAAACAGCCAGAGCAAACAACAGTTATATTTTTACTGAAAAAAAATAGCAGAGGACATCTCTATGAGTGAGCAGTGGACCAAATTAAGATATAAATGTTAAACTGACAACCTTCTATATGGACTATTCCCAATGACAGCTCAAACTTCAAAGTAGGAGCAGAAAATTTGAACATAGCATGAGTACCTTACCATTCATTGCATGTTGAACAAGTTAGAAATTTGGGATCCTCTGTGTCAGTGGAACAACAAATTGAAGATTTTCCGACTTTGCTGGAACTTGATTTGTTATAGATGTGCAAGGATCGTGTCAGACTCTGATTGATCTGCACAAAATTATTCATAGATTGAATACAATAAAAATGTAACAAAGGCATTAAAGTTTTAGAATACAATGAAATAAAAGTATTATAATTCGTTAAACCTTCAACAGGGCACTAAGCAATGGGTTAACATCTCCACTTGAAATCTCAACAATATCCTCACAACGTTCCTTCCATTTCTCAACCTTTCTGACTTTCGATATAATCATGTCCAACTCAGAGCAACCAAAGACAGCAGCTTGTTCAATCTCCTGAATGTGATTGAATGATATTAACTTCACATTAAATTCAGAGGAAATGTTGAGATATTGACAAAGCATAAAAGATGAAGCTTTGTGATGGTTTATACTATAAGCATCAGATTAACAGGACATTTTCGCTCAAAGTACTATAGCCTACCAAAGCCAGTCCTACATTCATTCAGTAGATTTGAAAGAAAAAAAAATCAAGATTTCACTCGTATCAACGATATAGTCTAAAAAAGAGGAAGCATAGTCAGGTGAAATTTGTTTGAAGGTTTATTAAAGACACCCCATGTTTGTTGGTGCACAAAAGCAAATATTTCTATTGTTCTAAATATGTAACGCTAAGTTGGCAAATTCGGTTCAAGATAACCATTTACACCCATAACATCAATAAGCAAATGGAACAAGCCATACACGGCAGTACAGATAACCAAAATCACACATGAAAACACACCTTCAACTTCAGTAGAGGGCAGCCAGATTGATCCCGAGAATTTAGACTGAAAAATTGATGTACTTGTTCTTCCCATAACCTACATTTTACAGTACAAGCTATTATAAAATCCAATAGTTTGGATGCATAAAAAGAGCAGGACATTCAGGTGATTAAAATAATTGAAATGTGTGTAAGCAAGCAAGCATGCGTGATCATACCACTGTATGGACCTACATGCTATTTGAAATCCTTCAAAACGCATCAGAATAATAGTTTTAACTACCCATGCATATTCAAATGTCTAGAGACCATTTTGTATGATAGTGTCAGCTATCCTACCCCTTAAATGTAATGGGGAGGTTCCATTTGTCAAAAGCCGTTGGTCTGACATTTTAGATTGTTCACTAACCCAAGAGCATCAGAACATAGTCAAGTGAGTAACTCAATTCAGCAACTTAGTTATAAACTGAAGATAAGGCAACATTAAGCTAAGCAACAACACAAATTGCTATGGACAGCCAACAAAAGAAAGCAACTTCTACTAGATGGGCAACATTAAACTAAGTAATAACACAAATTGCTATGGACAGCCAACAAAAGAAAGCAACTTCTACTAGATGACGATATGTATTTGGAGCTACGGATTGAGCCTAGCATGCCTAAACAACACAAACATAAAAACGCCAAAACTATGAGTTTACCAAATAAATAACATTTGAAACATGTGGCTACGAAGCTATAATACAAATGCAATAAATGAATTTTACTTGTGAAGGACAAATGATAGAAAGCAAGACAAGTGCAGTGGACAATTAGAAAACTCACTTTTGCTTCTGAATAGCCTGTGTAAGTCTAACATGCATAGCCGGAAAAGACACTTCAATACACTGCAGGTAGAAAACATGGAAATTGTATTTTACATGAGCCTAAACAGGTTCTGCAGATGAAAATGTACTGGATGTAAATTGTGAAGCTGTGCATAGAGAGTAAACCTGATAGGCAGCAAGAATTTCTTCAGCATCACTCAACTTGCATCCCCTAGAATAGGATGGGACAAGAATCTGGGCAGCCTTTTTAAGCCATTCCACCCCTTCAATCAATGACGCGTATAGAGCACCAGCAGAAACAGGAGGGCTTTCTGCAATATCCGACAAGCTCTGAATCTCCTAAAATAATTAGAAATAATAAAGCTTTATATCAGGAGGATCAAAATAAATTTGTACTTATTATGTCTAAATGCAAAAAAAAAAGGAATGTGCATACACAATCCCACCAATTAAATGAATTGCTTATGAATAAGTATTAACATGAGAAAATTAGAAACATCACCTCAAAAGATGGAGCTACAGAAGAGAAGGAAAGGACCTTATTGCACCATTGCAACATAGAACTAGCAGTACGGAGCTTTGGAATCTCATCAAAGTCAAAACCAAGAGACAACCCAGCTTCTATAATAGATTTTATGTTGGTTGATAAAAATCCAATTTTTGAAATAAATTCATTGCTCATTCCATCTCTAATATTATGCATATTGAATAGGCAGTCTACATCTTGCAGCACAGAATGGGCATCATGCCGCCATGCATCGCACTTCATCAGAACGGACTCAAGCATTGGTCGTTCTTTCAAAGATATCTTAAGAAGTTTTGACTGAGCCACAAGTTCCTGAAAAATAATTGTAGAGGACATTATCATGCTTATCCTCCAACAATTCTTAAACAACAAACTAGATGCAGATGACAACCAGAACCTTCAGGTCATTGACTTTTAGCGAAGAACCTGGAACCTCTCTATTGGAAATAGCAGGCAACAAAAATGGCTCAGAATTTTTTAACCAAGAGTTGGCCACTGATATCGCATCCACAACATCATGGTGGGAAGGAAGAATCACAAAAATGTTCTCTGAAGCCCTGAAGTACCATAATTAAATTAGTCAACCCAGTGGAGATAGAAAAAAACGCAAACATAAATCAACAAACAAATAACCACATAGAGACAAGAAAAAATGACTAGAAGATAAAATTAATAAGACATAAAACCTTAGAACATCTTCAAAGTCGGACATCTGAGCCTCATTTGTAAGAATATATGTTGCTCTTTCCTCCCAGCTTATTGCAATTTCAACCACTCCAGACATATGGCTAAATATTTCCTCTCCACCAATTTGTAGTCTGAAAAATATCATGTAAAACTTCAGCAATAAATCAAACCATAAATCACTATATCTTGAGAACTATCAGAGGGAGGGAAGGCAAAGGCATACACTTCAGCCTCCATCAATAATTGTTTAATGAAATCCAGAGACATTCTAGAAGAGCGTGCCTGCAACCAATTTGAGTTTAAAAGGTTTATAATCTGAGATGTAAAAGTCTAAAATATAGTTTAAGGACCAAAATAACTTCAAGATAACAACTGGGAGAATAAAGTTTGACTTACCTTGTGAGCTTTTTCCCTGCATCTAGCCTTTCCCAATTCAACGTCAACAAGGGGAAACTCATCAACTACTCAATACCACAAGAGCAAGTAACATTGTACCAGAACATCACCAACAAGTACACAAGTTATTATATAAATACACAGAAATCCCCTAACTTTACAAGACAAAATCACTTTGGATGTGGCAAGAAACAAACCATGGATTCTCAAAGATGCTCCATCTTTCATAATACAATTTAACTCCTTCACTACATTTTCTTGATCCTCCCGTTGATGAATGTTGACCAGCACATTATTGAAACGGGAAATCCATGAAATAGCAGCAATATGATGTTGCCTCAAAAGCTGCAACTCTGTAAAGTTCACAGTGAAATCTTGCAGTTCCTTAAGAAGCCCTTCAACAGCCTGCATACAACTTTTTTTCCTTAAAAAACCATGCACTAAAATGAGGAGGATGCAAATTGAAAGGAAATACAAGAGAACTCCCACAAAGCCGACCTTTAGATTAAGAGGGCCTTTTAACATGTCAATACACCGAGCCTGACATGATTCAACTTGACCTAATAAAACCATAAGCCTTTCTGTTTCTGGCAGCTCCACCTGAAGCTCCAATGCCTGTTACATATAAACATTAATTTTTAAGATTAAATAACAAACAAAAAGTACAAACTACTAATATTCAACTGGGGAAACAGAATGACAACAAGAAAGAAAGGGATGACAGAGCATAGCCATAAGTCAGAAATCGTGTTCTAAGCGAACATAGTACATAGTACATATTACCTCTGACTTCAACCTGTAAAGAATATCAACCTCAATAGCTGCAGGATGTTTTTCATAGATGCATTTGTTCACGCCTTCTATCCAGGCCTGAAAAACAAAAACAACACAGCAACAACAACAACAATATGAAATTATATAATATACAATGGAATTCAGGACCTGAATTAAATATAAGCAATAATCCCATGTTTGGCATGTAGAGTAATTATCACTTAAGGCCAACTATAACAGAAACAATTACATGCCATTTTTGACGTGTCCATCAAAAATTATTGTTACTGTCATAATAAAAAATTACAAGAAAAATACTGCTAATGCATCACATTTACAGATGTTAGATTCTTTTTAATCCAAAATGAGTGAAAGGTCGTCGTAAATTACAACGGTGTGACATTTCTATAACTCGTGAAAAATGATTGAATAAGTTATACCTTTATTGAATTGATCTTCTGGGCTAGCCTTTCACTTTGTTTTACATGGATCGGTATGCAACAAGTTTTGGAGTATAAGGATTCCAACTCAGAGATCTATAATGAAATACCAACCAAAGATACATAAGGATTCCAACTCAGAGATCTATAATGAAATACCAACCAAAGATACAAATGAACAATGTGAAAAAGATGGTGTACAGTTGAATTATTGTAGCTAATAACTAAAAGATAACTACTTCTAAGGTCTCGGAACATAGTAAATACCAACTTAATAAACAAATAAATAATGTACAATTGAAGTTGTAAGAGACCTTTGGGCTAGTTGACAGTTTATAATTAATTTCTTGAGCCAATGCCCGTGCCTCCTCTGCATAATCCTGAATTAAATAATCCAAAAATAAAAATAAAAATTGACATACTGAGGATAAATGCATAATCGAAACTACAATCAGTTGTGAAGCTATGTTGACCTTCAACTTGGGAAGCCCAGGCACATTACAGGGTTCAGGACTAAGACTCAACAACTTGTCAACATATTCGAAATCCAATTTCTCTGCATCTTGGCTACAGTGGCCCAACCAGTTCTCAACTTTACAAAGACACTGTTTTATCCCTTCTGCCCATTTCTTAGCTTTGACCAGGTTCTTTGTTGTCTCACGCACCTATATCAAGTATATTTTAAGTTCAATTATACAATAATCAAGTGTGTGTTACGAAAAACACAAGAGACTCACAGCATCCATTTCAGGGCCAGCCCAGAGAAATTGTTCAGCTTTCTTCAGAGCACTGCTATAATCTTCACTACAGAATGGACTTTGAAAAAGTTTACATGAATGCAGAAGCCATCTCTCTGCAAGTTGAGCCAAACTAGCATGGCCACCTTTCACCTAAACACAATACAGATACAGTCTTCAGCAAACAATAAATAGCGTGCTCGTTATGACCCGTGCAATGCACAGGCTTGCCATTCTTTTTTCAACAGTTACCATTAGCATAAAATGATACAATTTGTTGGTTAGAACCAGATAAAATCAGCCTTTCAAGTTCTCATTATGTTCAAGAATCAAGACTAGTTATCAGTACAATGTCCTAAAATCTACATGTGGTACTAATTATCACAATGGTTGACATGCTAAAACAGATTAAGAGAGAAGATTAAGCAGGAGTTCATGAAACTGAGTACTAGTTAACAGTACAATGTGGATTGGCAAAAAAGAAATCCATATTATCTTAAAGTTGGTGAAAATCAGTTAAAACCTTTTTTGTCAAAGCAAATGTTTCTTTGGAGCATGGAATTTGCCTCTGTATCTTTCCAATTTGAGGCACTTCTTCAATGGTATATTTATCGATAGAGAGCACCAAGTCATTTAGCTCTGATAGTGTATGACGGTACAGAAGGCGTCGCTTGTGAGGTTTACATTCACAAAGGTGTCCCCAATGCTGTATGACAAGCAAATATAACAGTAATGAGAGGGAAATATTTCACTGACTGGTAGAAAAGGTTCAGTGTAAGTATGGAAAAGACCCTTAAAATGTTAACAAGGCAATCAGAAGAAAAATAATAATATTGAAGTGCATTTATAATTACATCATTAAAATATGGCAAAGAGAATACAGTGGGCCATAATCAAATCAGCTTAAGTGAATGAAAGCATCCTAAAAAGCACTAAAAAGATATATAATTGATATATATAGGATAACTTTCAGGTACAAACCATCATCTTTCGTACAAACTACAAACCAATCTGGGCCCTTGAATCGTAGAAATAGAAGGCCCAGATTGAAACAAAAATCATTAATGACAGCAACATTAATGCATATCTTTGTAATTAATTTTATAATCAACCCCCACCCCCTGAATTTCGTGGGCTGTCGGATCTACTAAATCAATGGCCTAGATTTAGTTCGTAGTTTGTACATAGGTTTGTACCTGAAAGTCCACCTATATATATATATATATATATATATATATATATATATATATATATTAGTAACTCCTTTCTTGAGAAATTACTCTTGATGGTAACGGACCAGACTTCACAAAGCCACCAGCATTCAAGAAAACACCAAGTGCATTTACTTCTTCTCTATTTTATAAATTAAAAAACATGACAAGCCAACCCGCAAACATACTTGAGAAATAGATTACCATTTAAGAGTGAAGTTATTGCATAACTCTTCAAATTATAAACCGCCCCATTCACATACCTCTAAACAAACAAAAGTAGATGGCCTACAGTGACAAACAACTGCAGAGAGATAAAGATATTGTTGGCATATAATGCATGATGGATCCTACAAACACAACCAGCAGATGTTCATAAGAATAATTATCATAAGTTTCAATTTAAGATTATTGTCGTAGTGAGAGATAGGCACAAATACCTCTTCGGTTCCCACATATTCAGGACATTTTCGAGGGGGCATAAGGGATGATTTGACAAGACCATTTTTCCAGAGTCTTTCTCTCCAAGTTTTCTCTTTAGTATAAACTCTGAGCAATTCTTTCTTCAAATAAGGTGACACTTTATTTCCGCAATCTTTCTGCTGGTAAGAGAAATTAACAGATGAAATTCGGTAAATCATTCAGATAAGTATAGAACTCCCAACAGGTGTACACGATAGATAAACATAAGATTTCATTATAGCTACAGAGAAAGTGATTTGCGTTTTCATCAAACCAGTTACTAGACCACCCAAACTGTTATCATAATCACGGTATAATTCCAGTTTCTTCTAAATTAGCTGGCATGGACACATTAGCTTTCTGAAGGAATAAACTCTCCTCTGAGAGTATTACTATTAATGAGTTGGTGTCTGTGTACTTGTTGTCTGAGAGAGAGTATTCTCATATTGAATTATCAATAACTATTAATGTTGATAATAAGTAATAAGAGAGACAATCATCTGGACAGAAACAAGCATGCACAAGCATTAATGCTTGTGCATACATATTTCAACTCATATATACATACACCAATTAGAGAGCTGTTACACACGCGCACGCATAGATATATGTATATATATCTTAGCTTTTCTTTCTTTTGCATGTCAAGTAAAGGTCTTCCCCTTTTCTTGAAGACTCCATCCAATATGAAAGCATCATTTGAAAAATCTCTGATTGGATAGTTAGCATTGTTTCAAATTATACCATCATACATTTGGTGCTCGATAATAGGAGTTGGGGAACAAAGCTTTTAATTATTAACAATAAATGGTCAAACATTAACAACACCAACAAAAACAACAAAAAGGAAGCATGATGTCTTGCAACAGATCAAGAGAATAAAATAAAACCATATATGAAATTTCAAAAGCTGATAACCTTTGCCACCACACAAAGAAGCTCTTCATGTGACAATACAGGCGCTTTATGATACAGCTGATAAAGCTCTGCACCAAACCCACCATGAGGAAGCCAATCAGCCGGAGCAAAATTCACAGCCTCAGCACAATTCAGACCTGAAAAGACCACAAAAGCTTAACTACCACATACAATTCATTCTTGTATGCCAAAATCCTATCAATTATCAATATCACATACCAAAATTGAATCCTCCATGGTAAGATCGGGGGAAAGTGACCACAAAATTTCCAGGCTCCTAAAATGAATAGGAAAATGAATATCATATTATGCAACAAATAGAAAAATAGTGGCACAAACACATACATTTATCAGGAAGGAACACGGTGTTAAGCCATACTCGGTTTACAGTACATTTTTTTTTTTGATAAGCGAAAATTTATTAAGGATATGGTCTATAAAGAGTAGACACATACCAAGAGTAGATCCGAAAGGACCTTTTCTCAAACCAGAACAGCTACAAAGAGCAACAAACAAACCGGGAAACAAAAACCGAAACAGAACAGAAAAACACCATGCCTAATACCTAGTCGGAATCAAAACAAGAAAACCGATTAGCAACCGGAACGGGTGTTAAAGCTTGTTCTAAACTCGAGTCCAAGTGCTCCTCGTTCCCATCCTCGGAGCCCTTCTTGTACTGAGCCAGCCTCAAGGAATCAAGGTCGACTGCCTTTCTACAAACCTTCGAGCTATGGCTCCAATTACCCGAGTTATCTTTTTTAGAAACGTTCACAATGAAGCGTCCCAATTTATCGGCAGCCCTGTCTCTTGTCTGATACACAACCACTGGTTGGGCAATCACCTTCGGCTGACCTTTCTTTGGACGTCCTCGTTTCTTTGGCTCAGCCTTAGAGATCGGTTTTTCTAAGGCTTCCTTCCACGGGCTACCATGATATCCGAATTCCTTAATTGATTCTCCATCCTGAGGTTGCACGGCCTTAGCAACCGGGCCCAGATCGGTACCAATACGGGAAAAAACCTCAGACAAACAGGGATTAACCTGCTTCAGTTCCACTAGGCCAGAACCGCCGGATGGCCCAGTACCTACATCTGATCCGTAGTCCGGCCCTGTAGCCATTTGGGCCAGGCTAAGCGAACCAATTTCACGTGCCTTGTCTACGCGCGGCTGCTTCTCCGGCTGAGATCGCGAACTGCTCGGAAAGAGATCAGCAACACACACTGAAATCACGGGATGAGGAAGCAATCCCGAGATTTTCTCCGCCCGAATCGATCTTCCCAAATCTGCACTCTGCTCAGAACCAACAACATCCGGCGAAGCTTGCCGGAGAAGAAAGTCCTCCAGTCGCTCCGGCGGTAAAACAGCCGTATTGCCAGTCCCAGCATCCCCAAACCGAGTAACAGGCTCGGTTTCTGACAGACCAACGTGATCCGGCTCCTCCAAACCTGGGTCCTTGGGCTCGAAGATGCTCTGTTTTGTGGGTACCAAAACAGGGGTGGTGCACTCTGCACGTACCAAACCATTTTGATCCGATTCCGGCCGAGCAAGAGCTACCAACAGAGTGTACCCATTCAACGTAAAACCATTGAGCGTCTCTATAGCCTGCAAAGCCGACTCTTTGAGTCGAAAAACAGCGAACCCGAAATACCTTCCTTTCCGGTTTGATTTCTTCAAAACCTTGACGGAGAGGACTTCGCCAAAAGCTCCCAACGAGTTCCTCATCCATTCCGATGAAGTGTCCAAAGGGAGGTTGTAGAAAAACACCTTACACCCTTGTTCCTCACCAACAGTCGGTACAACCTGTTGTTCGCTTCCCTGACGATCTCTTACCTGGGTACCCTGTTCGACGTTCACCACCGGAATTGACGCCGACACACCAGGAACATCCGTCGATGGCTTCACCACAGACGCGCCCGCCGGCTCCGTACTCTGTTGTGGCGAGACTGGAAGAGAGGCTTCAGCTCCTCCAACGTTTGCAACCTTGACCGGACCGGCGTCCCTTTTCTGTTTGCTAACCTTCGATTTTTTGTTGCTCTGATCCTTAGAAGGAACCTGTTTGCTAGCCTTTGGTTTTTTACTGCTCCGATCCTTAGGAGGAACCTTGCTAAAACCAGACTCGATGGCCACAAACGCTTGATACAGGGCAAGCAACTCCGACCCAGAAACAAAGAAGGAAGGGCGGTTGCTTCTCCGGCGAGAACCAGCGACTTTCCGGCCAGCATTTTTGTAAGAGAGACGGTTTACAGTACATGCAGAACCAAATAACAAAATATTTGCTGAAAAGCACACGCCCTACTATCCTAATAAACTAACAAATATGCAACAATAGATGAGTGTAAACCTAGCAAACAACCTGGTTCAATTGTCCATGCCAATCCAAGAAAAAATTTAGAAAAATTAAGAACCCCACCCACAGTTATTGTAAATTGCAACCCAAATTACAATCTTGACAACTCCTGCCTCCTTTTCCCTTCTGATTTTGATTGTAGGGCAAACAAAACAACAAATTTCGATTTTGCAGTCAGAGCACTTACGGAATAATTCCCAATTTCGATCAAATCGTTCGATCTCAGTATAAGTTAATGAAAATAAGGAAAATAGATATTAAGATCAAAGAGCACAGTAACTTCTCCTAGCACAACAAACCTGAAGGACATTGTACACTGGGACTTTGTTTTCTTGCAAAACAGATGGGTTCAGCATTGTGACCAGCTGAAAGAGCAGATCTGGTTGGGCATCAAACAGATCAGGGAGACTGTTCTTCATAACCTAGAGAGAGTAAAACAATTTAACCATTAGCATACTTTGATCAGCACAAAAATAACAGTCTTTTGTTACCACAAGAAGGTAGACAAAATATATTACTCCACTGATATTAAATATACGAAGTTCTGTGAAAATGATAAAAATAAGGAACTAAATAACACAAACGTAAAAAAATAAAAAGAGATATGAAACTACCTTCTCAAAAGCACCAGCCTTACTGCCAGGGATGCTATACCAACATTTGGGATCTCCCCTAAGAACACAATAAATGCAGTGAGCAATTTATTGTACATAACAACAACAAAATGATAGATGGACTTGACCTAAAAAATGGCAACCACCATATAAAATCATGAGAACTAATGCAAAAGAAGAGCAAAGTATGTAGTATTAACTAATGGGAATGCTAGAACAAGAGATCCTCCATGTTTATAGGTTCTACTTCTAGAAGACAACAGTAATGTCTATTTCTTTAAGCATGCTTGAAGTACAAGGAAAAGTCATTTGTCATGACAGATCTCCGGTTCAAGCCAGCTTATCTACAGTTGACACTATCCAATATTTATGACGTATGACAACACAAAAACGGGTTAGATGAGTTCAACAGGTGGGATATAGTAATTTCTTATGAAATCCTCCTTCGTCGAAATGTTAGACATGCCAAATTTTATCAGGAAGATAGATGTTCCATTGGAAGTAGAGAAATAGTTTTCCACATACAAGCTTCAGAACTGGATAAAAATGTAGTGATACACAATTTAATTTCCCCTGGATAGATAACTCTTTATGGGCATCGTCTGCTCTCTCAACCCAAAATTACAAGTAGTAGGTAAAATATATAGCCATTCCCAACTTGGATCATGCAAATTTGTTGTATGAAAAGGGCAGTTGGTTCGAGTCAAAAACCTTGTTAACTGAAAAGCTAAGCGATCTCTTACATATATATCGTTTCAAGGAAAAGGTTGGGATGTTGGTCAAATCTACTCATCCAGTTTTCATCACTTAAAACGAATGGCAAACTTGCCATTTCACCAAAGCAACTCAAGATCTTGACTTTCCAAGAGCAATAATCTTTAGTTTTGCAATCTTACAAGTGAAGAAGTTCCTCCTCATGGACACTCTACCTTTATGCCTTATTCGAGATTAATCAATCAAACTAAACCACATAACACACATTGAGGAATTTCCAGACTACTATAACTAAAAAATATAGATCCCTTGTGTTACAAGGATGTCCACTTGAACTATAGGACTAAATCAAATCTTCTCTGCATAGTAATCCATCTTTACTGAACTGCAAGGTTTTATCTGCTTAATTCTTTGAATTGGTCAAACATATGTAGTCTTCCAATTAACCATGTGCATACACCTAGTCAATTAGATATATATTCTCAAAAAGACAATTAAAATCAAATTCCCCTATCATGTGTCAACCTTTAGTTTAAATGCGCATAAACTTGTTCAACGAGTTAGCAGTAAAGTGCAAAACAGAAGCTAAGCCCTTCCCCTTTCAACATTGCTCTATTTCCGAGCAATTGAACTAATGACCCTCAGCCTACTATATATAGATTTCTATTTCCATCAATAAGCTGTTTTGCTTTAGATATGAGTATACTAGTCTATTAGTAAGTGAATATGCCATAAAGACATCATGCAATTAACAACGAGAAAAACAAAAAAAAACATCAACCAAGCCTTTCACTAAACTAAATTAAGGCCAGCTATTTTCTCTTTTTTCAATTTATATTGCCTAGCACCTGCACAACCTTTGTTAACTTAGATCTCCCCCCAGTCTTTTTTAGTGGCCTCTTATAGAATTCCCTCACCCTTAGGTACTCAGTCATTAACCCCATATGTGTACAAGCCAAACCATCAAAATGATTTTCCATCATCTTCATTTGATCCACTATCGTAATACCCTCATTCCAATTCCTATCCTTCCTCGAACTAACACACATGACACATCCATAAATGCAGTCATGTTTGTTCCTCCCATATTACCTTGGACTATGAACGATGAGACTATATCTTAATATCCATCTAGATTTTAGAAGAATTTCCAAACTTCCTCCAAGATTTTAATTTCCTATCGCCAACTCCAGAGGGCTCTGAATAAACTTTGATTAAACTGAGCTCTTGCAAAAATAGGTCAAACATAAAGGGCAAGTCATTTTAACTAAGGTTTTGATTGACAATTTCCATTTGTCACCTAGTTTTCAAATTTATCAAATAAATGGTCCTTTATTTTAAGATGCAAACACCACTTCAACTAATTCAGCAGCTCAAAGCTCCACTCGAAAGGTTAATGCCTACTTTCTTCTAGTTTCTGACTTGAGTGCATGAAACCAGCATTGTTCTTCATAGTAAAGATGAAAAATATTAATTAAGAAAAGACCAATCTCATGCAGTTCATTGTGATTCTTGGTTTGTGAAGGCAAGCCACATACAAGTTATTAAGACCTTTTAGTGTTTGTATCATAGTTCTCTTAATTTCCTAGGATTGCAAACAGCCGAAAAGAGAAGGGGAGAAGAGGTAAACCAAATAAATTCATAAATTCTAGTAGGTTAGTAAGGTGCCGGAATATACATACCAGTGAAGATAATTCATTGAATAAAAACAATGATCTTCAAAATGCCAGCAAAAAGATGAGAACAGCATCCCAACATACAACCAAGGCACCATAACACCAGCAATGCTCTGATGAACGGTTCGTAGAACTGACCCCTCCAATTTGGGCAAATTATTGAGATTCCATGGACTGGAGCAGTATTCTTCCCATACCTTAGCCTCAACCGATTCGGGTTTCTGGCCATTCGCATGAGGAAAACCACTTCCATATATAGAAGTATCCAAGTCACTGCCATACAAAACTTCAACTTCACCCACTGATCCCTCCACAATCTCCCAGAACTTCTTTTCTAGTTGCATTTGTGAAGTAGGTCCTGGCCCAAACCATTTCTTTTTAGCTCGATCAGCCATGCGCCTAAAAGCTTCTAGTGAGAAATGTTTTCCAGGAACAAAACCAAAGCTATCCTCGTTAGAATTCAAGCAGTCAAAACAATACCAATTCCCTGGAGGAATCTGCTTCAGAGGTGGAGAGAGACAGTAAATGTGCCACCCCCTATTACACCTGTCACATAACAGCATAACATCCCCATGCAATCCACTTCTGCACTGTTCACATATCTGATCAAGCTCTTCATTATTCTCTACCTTACAAACCCTAACTTTCTCAGCACTATTATTCCTTCGCCTCCTCTTTGCGCTCGAAGTTCCATCCCCTTGTTCACATCTCTGATCAAGCTCTTCATTATTCTCTACTTTACAAACCTCAACTTTCTCAGCATTATTGTTCCTTCGCCTCCTCTTTGCGCTCGAAGTTCCATCCCCTTGTTCAGTCTTCATCTCCCCATGCATTCCCCTCTTAAAATTCCTACTAACCTCTTTATTCAATGTACTATAGTATGTCTCGTAATCATACAAATGCTCCCTATATAATTGACAGAGCACATGTTTTGCACAGTCAGAAATCTTTGAAGACGGGCGCACAAACCGAAAAACCTCCCCCCACTTCTTTTCCTTCACGATCTTATCATAACCCCCAAACCGCTTCGCCGAATTAAATAACTTACACAAATCCAACTCATCCCCTTCGAAAACCACCTTCTTCTTCAGCGTCTTTCCATTATGATCCTCCAGAAACCTATTGTACTCCAATTCAAAAGTCTCGGAATCACACGAAGCAGGCCGAGCCTGCAACTGGTGAATGGCTTGAGTCTTGGTGGGAAATGTGAAAGAATCTACATCCAATGCAAAGGGCGGTTTCCAGGAACTGGGAGGAACAATCCTACATATCCCAAATGGCTCAGCCTGTGGCCTGATCTTGGAAACATACTCTAAAGGGTCCTTAAATTCCTCCTCGGTTGGGTAGAAAACTGGAGCAGGAGGTATATTCGATGATCCAGGAGCTACTCCGCTCGAACTCTGCCCTCCTCCTAAAACACCCTTCTCCACAGCCCTAGGTCTTCCCTTCCCCATTACCTCCACTAACACTAAGCAATATCAACGGCATACATACAAATTGAACAGGGCCTATGCTTACACCCACATGTATCTACACGATTTGGATGTAAATTTCTGTAACGATAAAGTACCAGAGAACATTCGCTTCTAGGGTTTCAAGCGTACCTTTTGTTGCAGAAGATGAGTTGTGACGATAGTGGAAAGAGTGAAGTCTCGTGAGAGGTTAGGTTGAAGAAAATGAATGAGAAAGTTAATTTATAGGGTCTAGTATTCCAGAAAATTACCAAAATGGCAACCCTTTTTGTCTTTTTCTTTAATGTTGTTGTGGCCCCTCTAGCCGTGTGTTTGGGTGAAAGTCACGCGCTCCTGATCAGACGGAGGAGCTCTCTGACGGCTGAAAGTAACGGCAGAGATTGCGTAGTAAGGTTCACGTTGGAGGAAAGGAGCTTGATACGTGCACGTGAGTTGTTGATTGAATTGGTAAGGAAATACAAACAGAAACGGTACTTGACAGGGATGGCGATGGAGCTCATTGCCATTGGCTAGCCCAAGTTCCAAATCTCATTCGTTTTTACCGTATGCAAGTTTAATTTTAAGCTTCAGAAATCAGAATCTAATATTAAATCTTTAATTTAAAACTATTTATTTATTCCGGTTTACTTTTTTCGTACGGTTGCAGCTGCAAGTCAACATGAATGCATAATCTATTTCCATAAAATTTATCTAGTAATGAAATTTCCAAATAAAACAAAATTTTATTTTATCTATAAAGGAGAATAAGACGGGGTTACATGTGCGACCTCCATAGTACATGGTTGTAGATCACTCGTTGCACTTCCTCATACTTGTCGACTTCAATATCGTGTTTTTTGCTCCGTATTTCGTACATATATATTTCTTCTCTTTTCCCCAATTCGTTTTTTCGGTCATTCTTCTGTGTATTATATGCTCTTCCTCACTGAACAATTTCTTCATCCGCTTGTGTTGGCTTCTCTTTCGTTGATGGTTTTCAACGGTTATTTTTGTGTGTTTGTTTCTCTATTTTCATCCTCTCTCTTACAGTTTCGCGACAGTTATTTTATCTCTCTTTCCATGGAAGAGTTCTTTTATCTCTCTATTTTTGTGTTTTTGTGGGTACTTTAGGCCTTGTTTTATTAATTTCGTTGGGGTGGCAGCTCTTTTATTAAATTGTACTGTTAGTATTGCTTACAAGGTTGGTAGACCTTTGTTTTTGGTTTGAGTTGCACTTGTATGCAAGCTCTCGCTCTATTGTTGTGCTTCAAAGTTGTTAAATTCGGGTATAAGTTTCTTAGACCCTTAATTGGTACTTTTTAAGTTACTTACAGTGCAAGAGCACTAGGGATCTTATTAAAGGTTGCCTTTATTTATAAGTTTCTCTCGTCGAGAGATTTCCTTTTCTCTTGTCTTTTACTTTAAACTTGGTATATAAAACAAAAATTGTTGATAAGAAAAAATCATCTCTCGGTACTACTAATACATAATTAGACTGCAGCCTCTTTTGCTCTGCTAGGGTTTAGGAGGTTTTGTGAAAATTGTCGCGCTTCATGGAGTTCACGCACGAGATGGAGGGCGGGGAGAGTGGCGATGACGGCGGGGTGCACTGGGGGCCTCGATTGTCGGAGCTGGAGGACCGGGACGTATCTCAGGACCGAGAAGGGTCTCACGGTCAGGGCTTGACGGAACCGGACGAGGTGCCGGAGGACACGAGGTCCTCGTGGCCGGAGGAGGAACCGGAGCGGGAGTCCATTCCGGTGCTTTCGAATGGGTTGCTGACGGAGCGGGGCACGGGATCGCCGGTGATGTGTTTCTCGGCTCGTCCCGTGGAGGAGGAAGGATGGGTGGTGGGCGGTCGGGTCCGTTCAGGACCGGCTACTCTCCGCCGTACGCCGGCGAGAGGCCCGAGACCTCGGCGTCTGGGTAGTGGAGCAGTTGGACGAGAGGAGGCTCGGGTTGTCGACACTGGTGGACGGGAACCTGTGCAGCCGGCGAGTGAGGGCGAGGGGTTTGTCCCGATCCCGATCTCGTCGGGCTCGGAGATCACACCGAAGGAGACGCCGGAGGCGGTTACTTGGCGACGAAGAAAGGGGAAAGCACCGGCGGTGATGGATGCTAGGGTTTCTGTTGTTCGGGCCGGGGATGAAGCGGGCCTGGGCCGGGGCTTCATGGGAGACGCTAGGTGGGCTGGGGGAAGGGCTCGGGCTGGGCCGGGCCACCATCCGGGCTGGACCCGAGGAGGGGAAGGGGACATAGCCGAGTGGGCTGCCCGGTTCGGTTCGGGTCGAGCTCAGGAGGCTGGGTCGGGTGGTCAACGGGTCGAAGCAGGGCTGCGGGTCGGTGCAGGAGCCGGGTCGGGTCAGGGATATGGATGTGATCCAAACCCGCTGGTTCGTGGAGCCCAATCGGGTCAGAGGGATCCGAATTTCAAGGGAGGTCCATCATCGGGAGATTGGGTTTCTTGGGGGGAACAGGTCGTATTGGATCTCCAAATGGGCGCGATGAGGATCAAGGAGGTAGTTGTGCCGGTCCAAGAGGTCACTGGTTGTGGGAATTCGTATAAATTCGCACTGGCAGCCAAGGTCCTGACTACCAGGAAGATCTTCTGGAAGTCGTTGGTGGCACGAATGGAGGATGTCTGGGGCATGAAGGTCGAGGCTAAACCATTGGAAGGAGGTCTGGTCGCTTTCTTCTTCAGGTCAGCTAAGGAGAGGGAAAGGGTTCTGCTGGGTGAACCCTGGTCTTTTTGGGATTCTTTGGTCCTATTTACGGATCTGCGGGCCCACATGCAGGTTAAGGACCTGCAATTCCATCACTTATCGGTCTGGGCGCAAGTGTCAAATTTGCCAATAGGGGCTTGGACGAGGGATGTGGGATTCAGGGTAGGCAACACGTTGGGAGTCTGCCAAGGCGTGGATGTGGACAAGGATGGCCTTTGCTGGGGAGGTTTTATGAAGGTCAGAATCAGGGCGGATATCAGAGTCTCGTTGCAGAGTCAACTCTGGTTCCGCCTATCCGTCTCTCAGGTACGAACACGTCTACATATTTTGTACGAACATTTACCTGAGCACTGTTTTGGATGTTGTTGTGCTGGCCATCTATTCCCAGTCTGCCCGGTTGTGGGGGAAGTTCGGGGGTCCTCACTGAAGGTACCAGGGGACCCGAGTTCAACAATAGAGAAAGCGAAACATGGGAAGGCCACCCCAGGGACGAACTGGACTTACCTAGGGGGGTCGGACAAAGGTGGCCATTCTAAGGAGGTACCAAGGACACCATCAAGGAAGGAAGGGACAGGGTGGTGGGGACATAGGGAAGTAGAGGAGGATGAGGGGCCGAGGGGTTGCTACCAAGGGATCCGACACCGTCACTATCTGGAAACAAGAGGGTTCTGAGGGAGGAGGATCCTGAGGAGGAAGACTCGGCGGCATCAAATGAGGTGTCATCTGCAGCGGCGAGGGGCTTCAAGCACCCTCGCCTTCAGGAATGAGTAGTAAAGGGGCCAGGGAGGGTTTGGTCGGTTGTACCTTCTCCCTAGTGTATAGGTGGCATTGGTATCACCAACAGCTGATGACTTACTTCTCTACCACTTCGAGGTCAGCAATCCCGCGTTCAAGAGCCCTACCATTATCAGTCAAGGGAGGACGACGCCCGATGACATACCGGGGGAGTAATTGGTCCACCACTGCTTGTTTATCCTCTGATATGTTCGATCAGTTTCTTCTAGTTGGAGTATACTATATCGGTGTCCTCGGATGCTACCGCAGTCCCGCCCCCCGACCGCCATTATATCTAAGAGCAACATTTACTTTTCTGCACTTGTCTTTCCAATTTTGTTAGCTTGGTTTATGTATGGTGATTCCTACGTTTGTGGGCACCAGTATATTTTAAATTAATAATATCATCATTTCCTCTATAAAAAAAATACATAATTAGCGGTCCCTCATGGTACCTTATATAGGATAAGCAAGAGCAATCACATCATTCAAGTAGATATATAAAGCAGGGAGCAATTCAACCTAATGGCTAAATAATCAATACACCTTGATACAACGATATTGAACAACAAACATACTTCTCGAAATGGCAACAATCAAGTGAATATGACAATTTATTGTAAATGGCGACAGGAGCAGCCAAGATTACACTTACACCCAACAATTTAGGAGTGGTAAGGGGCCTTTCTCAAGTACTACAGAAGAGTCAGTTCCATGTTAGTAGAGTAACTCCTCGAAGACAGGATCCACACTCTGTTCCCATTTCCCATGATACATCTCTAAAAGCTTTTCAGCTGGTGTTACACCTGCCATTAAAATACAAATTAGTTTACACCATGACTGAGAAGTAAAATCGGTCATGTGAATAAATCATAGGAATAATGGCAAAAAAGTACAATGCACTGTCAATTTTTTTGCAGATCGGTACCCGTATCTTCAAATCGTTTGTTCTGAACTGACAAATTTTCTCTTGAAAACTTTGAAATAAAAGTAAAAAACAAATAAAACCACAATTTAATTATTTCGATTAGGTTAGTAAAATTAATTTTTGGATTATGATAGAAAATTTTGATTTTCTGTTTTTTTTTTACCATTTATTCTCAAGGGGAAATCATCATTTTGGAATCAACTGACAGAAAGTGCAACAAAATATAAGTTTAGGGCCATAACCTGCAATCTTTTGAAGATACGAGTACCAACCTGCAAAAAATCGAAATACAGTGGTTCTTTTTGCCATTATCCCTAAATTATATGCATCAATTAACTGATTTATGAATTATATTATACAACCATGTCTTCGTGTAACTTGCAGCATTACTATGAGGGGATGTACCTGTTCTAACCACTTCCGCCACTTCATTTAAGAAGCCTGACTCCTTGTAGCCTCTCCTTTCCAAGCCATCCTGCAGAAAGATTAGATGTGTACAATGATACACAATGAAATCTGCAGCAACAACAATAGCAAAAATCACATTCGCAGCATCAATAGCAACAAGGTTCCAAGTTACCTTCGCCAACTTTATAACATCTTCAGCAACATGTTTCATCAACCCATCACGAAACGGAGTCTTTAAGCCTGTCTTTGGAACCTACCAAGCAAATATTTGATTAGGGGTTGTCTTGATTGCAGGGAAATAAATAACCAGGTTATATCTCAGGTTCTGTAGGATACAAATTGCCATCTAACCGGAATTGCCTATTACCATTTTGTTGGACCCAGTATGGCTGTCAATTTGTATGCCATAAAATAATAATTTTAAACTAAAATGAATGAAAACCAACACATTAAATATTATAATACTTTTCCACGAAAAAAACAATAGGTTTTATCTGATTGTGTTGAAGGTTCCTATTTTACCTTATTCCTCAACATCAGTCTTTCTTCTGGGGTCCAATCAGCAACCATGTCCAGGATATTTTGAAGTGACACCTCATCATATAACAAACCTACCTGAGATACAAAAGAAACACCAGGATAAGCTGGAGTTGACAGAGCAAGACAATTAAGAGTGTTATCTGCATACAAGAGGCTAAAATGTTGAGATGAGATTGCTAAGTACGGCACAAAGCCCCAAAAGAAACCCCATTTATGTGATGTTTCAACTAGAAGTCATTCCTCTGAAAATATACAATTATCATATCATGTTCCCTGTATACTTAGATAATAAGATATGCATGTTACTAGTGCACGTCACACTCGTGAGTATTAGTATGAATAAGAGTACTAGAAAAGAGGTAATTTCCATTGCAAATAGTTTTAAAAGAAAATTGCCAACCTACCCAAAATGCTGGCAAAGCACATAACCTCCTCCAAGGACCTCCATCAGCACCCCTCATCTCCAAGTATCTCTTCAGCCTGACCTGCAAGAAAAGAGTAGAACATACCTTAAGTTGGACACTATTATCACCACAAGAACTAATATCAAATATACATTTAACGAACCTCAGGAAATATTGTTGTCAGATGATTTTCCCAATCATTTAAGGTTGGCAATTCACCTGGAATAGAAGGAAGTTTTCCTACCAAGAAGTCCTACAGAATTGTGTAAATATCAGCATCGTAACAGGGCTTGAGACTAAAAACTAAGTAAGGAAAGTTGTTTCAGTCTTTAACATCATTGCTAAAAGAAGAAAGCTTTAAATTACAAACCCGGAAGGACATTCCAGTGCAGTCAATATACTTCTTTTTCCGATAGACGAAGTACATTGGAACATCAAGAGCATAATCAACATACTGCTCAAACCTGCATCAAAAGTTTGAACAGATAAGGAACAAATTCAATGATAATGTACCCTCACAAAAAATAAAAGCCGGGCACAAGTGTAGCACAATTGGTATCCTGCATACAATCTGTATGTGAAAAGTACATATATTTCGTAATGACAATCCTAAGACAAGTTACAAAAGTAAAGTAAAATGTACAATCAAAGAGCAGACCGGAGCAGTGAAGTAAAATCATATTTCAAAAAGACTTACCCAAAAGTGTCATCAAAGACAAAGGGAAGCATGCCGGCACGGTTGTTATCAGTATCTGTCCAAATTTGGCTGTTAGAAAAGAGAAGCATTAGGCCAGGTACCTGAGTGAATCAACTAGTACAATATATCAATAGCAACAACCACACTACAGCTTCAGGATACCTTCTCATGCTGAGATAACCATTTGGCTTCCCCTCAGTGAAAGGCGAATTACCAAATAGAGCTGTTGCAATCTGTAAAATCAACCAAATAAGTCAGATACCCTCAATATAACAAGATTTCTAGATAAAACATATAAAAAAGAAAAAAAATACGTACAGGCTGCATGGCAAGACCAGCACGGAATTTTCTAATCATGTCTGCTTCAGAACTGAAGTCAAGATTAACCTGAAAAATGGTCTTACATCACCTTTGGAAGAAATGTTTTAGAGAAGAGTACTATGCAAAGAGAATATGTTTTTGTTTGGAGACCTGACTATAATATCAGGAAAGTTAAGCTAACCTGTACAGTACATGTCCTAAACATCATGTCAAGTCCGAGAGAACCGACTTTGGGCATGTAATTCCTCATAATCTCATATCTTCCCTGAACCAAAATACATCGGTAAATAGCACAAAGACAAACAAAATCATAGAACGATGAACACGGGCATATAAAACACCCAAGTGCATGAGAGATCAGCATGACATGCTTGATACCAAACTAAGTCTGTCCTGTTCATTTTTACTAGATCAACAAGGAATCATAAAGTTTCTGTCTGACATGAAGGTATCTCCTAAATGTTGAATCCTGACCACCAACAAATACGCAAATGATTTATGCACCAAACCACTGGGAAAAAGACTTAAGCAGAAATTCAGCTCAGGATCATTTTAAATATCCACTGCAAATTCAAAGTGTAACAAACTTTTGTGGCTAAGCAAGTTTAAAGCAACCAACTACTCTAAAGGCTTAGCATGAAAGCACATGATATTATAAATTAACTGCTATTATTTTGAACACCTCATACCATGTGTGAGCCTCACCTCCCACACACATTGTGAGCCAAGCACATTGACAATCAATTTTTTTGGGGTGGTATGGTGTTTTGATAAGAAATTTCTTACTTTTGATACAATGTTAAGGGACCAATTACTCTATGATTACTTTGTAACATTTTATCTAGGGTTAATTGTCAAAAAGTGCACTGAAGTTTTGTCCACAAGCGAAAACATGCACAATCTTTTGTCCATGCTTTGTGGGTGCACTGAAGTTTTGTCCACGGATTTTTTTTAGAACAACGTAACAGGGATGTTCAGAATGAATGGTCTGGGCAGTTTTTCGCGGATTCAATAGATTTGTGGGAAATACACAATGCATTCTAAAGTTGTGTGGGCAATTCATAATGCATTCTATAGTTGTGTTAGCAAAACTTTAGGGTAGTTTTCGACAATTAGCCGATTACGTTATTCTAAAAAAGTCGGTGGACAAAATTTCAGTGCACCCACAAAGCATGGAAAAAAGTTTATGCATGTTTTCGTTTGTGGACAAAACTTCAGTGCACTTTTTGACAATTAACCCTTTTATCCATTAACATTCCATCACTAGCAACAGGCTGCAAAAATGAACACAAGGGCCTTCGCTATTTGAGTAGATAACCAACCTCTGTCCAAGAGGAACATTTTCAGGTGTGTGCTATTAGTTTCTTTTGAAACATAAGTATTTGCCCACATCATTGGATGGGTGAGGCTTGATAGAAGAAAAGCATACTTTGGGCATTATTGGTATGTCTTTCAGTCCCCATTTAGGCTGAAAACCAATTCCTAAAAATCCAATTCCCATTTCCTCTGCAACAGCTTTAACCTAGTAAGAAGAAAGATATGTGTGAAGACAACATAAAAGTTTGATAGCAATAGTATACAACTCAAGAAATTTCAAAAACTAGAGCAATCAACTAATTCAGAAACATACTGAATCATCCATTTTACCAGGATATAAGAATAGATACAGTCAAATTAACACGCAGATGATATTACAATCTAATACAACTGAATCTCCTCTAGTATAATAACATCAATAAAAACTAACAAGTTAAACCAAGTGAAATCAAACTGAAATAGGTTTGCATGTAACAAAATATATAACAAAACATTTATAACATTCCTTTCTATTGCAAAAGAAAGAGAAGATGACAAGAAAAGCTAGAAATTTACCAAGCATCTTAGAATTGAAATATCATTGTAACAGTCACGTCTAATAATGGCGACAAGGATTATGGCAGCAAAACAATGCTACTCTAGAAGCACAAACTGACAACAAGGAGCTATACTTGAAAGAGAACATTGAAAACTTTCATAATGAGCTTACTGCCATGGATGAGGCATATTATTAACTTAACTAACCTGGTAAAGGTGTGAATTAACCTCAGCACAGGTTTGATGCAATGTTTCAAGAGGTGCACCACTAAGCTCAAATTGACCGCCAGGCTCTAGTGATATACTTTGCTTCCCCTGGCCCATGATATGAAATTTTCCATTAAAAGCTTACCAAAAAAGGCACGAAAGGTTATTGCGGCAAGCTTTACTATAGCTGCATTGTAAAGTAAGGCCATTAGCCAACAGACAAGAAAGCTTCACAAAAGTTGTGTTGGAGAAAGCAATTCTGTGAAGTGTTGTTTCACGGACAAAACCATCAAGCATAACAACTCAAATTATATGACTAAGAGCGATAGAAATCTACAAGATATTGTCCATACATAAAAGATGTCAATTTACCTGTTTGAGACCTATGATATTGTCCCCTTCCATAACTTTCTCCCAATCAAACCTCTCAGCAATTCCATTGAGCAAGTTTGCTATTTGTTCATATTTCATAGGCTGTAAGGTTTTTATCTCAAAACCAAACTTCTCATGTTCTGTACCTATTCTGCAGAGATAGCACAGTTGAGTTGATAAGACAAAATGCAGTTATGAGAAGTTGGTACTTAAATAAGAAAGATGCAAAATATTATCAATCAAAGAACAACGGTTCTTTATATTGACTGACACCAAACGATCACTAGAAAACCATTCCTTTTCAACTGGAGGTTCACTATTGGTCAACCAGTATAAAATTGTACGATAGCCTTGTTAGACAAACCAATCATTGTCTTGATTCTTCCATCAATATATTGAACATGACTGAATACTTAACTAGTAGTAATCACATCACCTTTTGTACTCACCTAAATATAGTTAGACTGCTATATTTCATTCATTCTTGTAGTTCTCTTAAAAATTATCTTATAATGCTTTTGAGGGAATGAGTAAGATCTGTCACAAAACAATTACGATGAATAAAATACACCTCCCCAACTTTAGCTATTAAGTAAAACCAAGAGAATATATAACTAACAGAGAATTACAAATAATTTATCCAATTAATGGAAAACAACATTAGCTTACTAAGCTGCTTTTTGGGCTCACAAAACAAAGCAACAAAACTCGGCATGCTACACAATAATGAACGAATTTCATAACAGAATAAAGTTCATATTTTTTGACAGTGGAGAGAGAGAACTTTTTTATAATCAAATGTCAAAGTATAACTATCAAAATAGTAGGCTTAGCCTTCACTTATGAACTAGTTACTTAATTTCAGCATTTGAGTACATAGCAATGATGAAAGGAAAAATTTGTGACAAGTATCAATGTGAATCCATTTAATACAACTTCCTTATTTGAGCTCTTTCACAGAGAGGCTTTTTATGGAGAGGGGGAGAACTAAAATGTACACTATGAATAAATAATCAGTTTGTCTAAGATTTCATCAAAGAAAAAGAAAAGAAAATATTATGGGTAAAAACATAAACTAAGTAACTTGCTGGATGGCAACTCATTCAGTTATGAGGAAACTTATAACTAGAAAGGTGGTATATGTTAATTTAACACAACAAGAAGGAAATGTAGGAAACGGTACCTCCAGTTTTCCTTGGGCTTGCACCCTGAGACAAGGTATGCTACAAGATCTTCTTTTGTCAGTGGTTCCGTAGCAACCGCGGCATCTTCTGTTGGGGGGCTTGCGGCAACAATGATTTTGTGTCCTCGTTTGGATCCCACTTCCATACTATCTATATGCAGGATCGGTTTTAAATGGCAACTGTTACATGACAAAGAAGAAAAACTAGCACGGGAGTCCTTCAATTTGGACACATCCATATTGTTTTCTGCGCCAAAACCCACATGGTGGCCCACCCTGCATCTTGTCAACTCTGCACGAATGCAGTATGATGAGGCAGTCTGGGAAGCAAGTGCCATGGTGTGTCCCTGAAAAAAAATAGCATGCAGTTTTTCAACTAGAGGATATAGAAACACATTCTAAGTCGTATGCATCACTATGGAAACATACTATCTGAACTCAATACATTGAGTTTTACACACTGAAATAATACAAAAGGCATCTACTAAACGTTTCTAAAGCAGTCAAGCTTACATGTTTCCTAATCCAGAACATTTGTCCAGCTTCAACTTTAGTTGCACTGTTCTTTTAATCTATATAATGGTGTAATTGCCTTGAAAAATCAGCCAAACAAACCCAATTCCCCAAACTATCCAACAATTCAATCTCACCTTCTAAAATAAAATATATAATTCAAGCTATCTGTTCCACAATCCAACTCACCAATCCTCCAAAAATGACGGTTTAAACCATCATACTAAACTTAAAATTCACAGAAAACTCAACCGTAAATAAATAGATAAGAACACATTAGAGAAGGGAACAAATATAATAAAACAAACAAACCGATCAGGATATCTGGTAAGATGATGCAAAATCAAGTAGCAAGAGTGTGGGAATGAAACAGATTGATCCTCTCGCAAGCAGTTTCATAGCAATTAAAGAGTGGCGGTTACTGACCAGAAACGATTCTAGGCAGCGAGGACCGGAGACGAAAGGAAACGGAAAGTCGGAGAGGGAAGCAGGAGCGCCGAGACCGAGAGAAAGCAAAGTCTCAACTTCAGTGAAAAGGTGTGTAGAGGACAAATATGGTGCGGCTCTCTACCATCTTTTTACGTGGTCCACTCTGCTTTTCCCCTTGACACGTCAGCCTGCTTCTAAGAATCTCGTCATGTTAGAGCACCCACATCGGCGCGGGGCGTGCGCGCAAGACCGGGGCAGGAGCAAGCGGAGGGTTCGGGGTTCGGTCGGTGTGGGGTGCGAGGCGTGCGGGGCGGGGGCGAGGGGGGAAGGAGAAGAGTTCGGGGGGCGGGGGCGCGAGGACAATTCCATCCTCGTTGCCTCGCTGCCCCTCTGCCTCTCTGTCCACCAGTGGCAGCGTGCCACCTGTCCAAAACGGAAAGAAAAAAAAGACCGTTGTTGAGCAACTATCTTTAACGGCTATATCTGATTTTTTTTATTAAATACAAAATACAACAAATTAATCAATTCTCCAACCAATATAAATACCCCTCACCCCATTTCACCAAATCCACACAACAAACTTCATACTCTCTCAACCCTCACTCTCTCAAATTCATACCGTCTTTGCAAAATCCGATCGATAATGTCAGACGACGATTTCACTCAACCGCCGGAACACCAAGTTTTCAATACGGACGAGGAGGACAACATCGATCAAGAAGGGGCGAACATCAATCCACAAGGTGCGCCCACCAATCAACCCGGGGCGAACTACGTACAGATGTTGCAAACCGGTTTCACCCCAACCGGTGGTTGGAACCCTGATATGTTCAATCAATACATGACCTCTCTTTTGGGCCAAGGTAATTATAATTTTATCCATTTCGTTAATTAAAATATTAATCATTTCATTATCAAAGTTTGAATTATCCAATTGTACTTTGAATTAAAATATAATTGTCAACGTAGGTGGACTAGGACAACCGGTCTACCCACCGGGACAACCGGCCTACCCACCGGGCCAACCGTCCAATCCAATTGGTCATCTTCCACCGGTGACTGGCGTATTCACCCGCCCACTGTTCGACCAATTCAACATGGGGGTCAACTATTTCGGCCACCAACAATTCTCGATGCCGGTCGCCACCGGAACCCGACTGTCGTCTACTTCATCATCAGTGGGACCGAGCACCCGGGCGACAGCAGAAAGGCGAAGCAAATGGCCCCCTGAAGTGGATTTTCTCCTGATCAACGCCTGGTGACGCACAACACACGACCCCATAATCGGAACCTCTCAAGATGGGAACACGTTCTGGACCACGGTGAGGAGGCGCTTGTTCAAAGCTGGGAATTTCCCAATCGATCAGTGGACGGTGCAAGCCGTCAAGAGCCATTTCAACAAAAGTGCTGGAAGAGTCAGGAGGTATATCACACTCATGAGGAAGGAGAAGAAAGAGCTAGGTCATAGCGGGTGGAACGAATAAAAGTTTAGGGAGCGGGTGATGGAAATCTATCGAATCCACGTCAAGGATATCAAAAACGAGCCGAATATTTTCAAGCTCCACCATTGGATAGAGTCGTTGGAAAACGACTACAAGTTTTGGGTAGCGGAACTCGGCGAAGTCGGGGTAGTTCGACGACGATTGGACGAGGCCGGCAGTTGTAGCAGCACAACCCCGCCCACTTCACTCCCCACCGACGATGATAAGGTCACACATTTAAGTGGTGACGAGCAACCAGCAGGAGCCTCAAGTTCCCCGAAAATGGGAGGTCCAAGTTCCCCAACCCGACGTCCACGATCCCCACTCGTGGTTCCAAGTTCCCCAATTGGCATATCGCCTCCACGAGAACGCCCAATTGTCAATAAGGCCGCGAAGAGGATGGGAGAGAGTTTGTCGGACAGGGCATCGTATATCCTCCAAATGGATAAGGGGAGGTGTGAGAAGGTGAAGCTTGCCGTGAAGATTGACGAGAAAATTGATAAATATATGCAGAACTGAAATAAATGAAGGCTGCGGACACGTCCGATTTCGACCCGGAACAGAAGGAGCAACATTTGGAAATGATGCGTGTATGGATGGATCAAATAAAAAAGCTTCAGAAACAACTCGACAACGTTAACGGGGATACCTGATAATGCAATTTTTTTTATGTATTTTTTAAGTTATGTACTTTTTTATTTTTGCATTTTATTAATGAACTTTTATTTCTATTAATAAAATTTTATTCTTATTTTATTTAGTTTTTGTCGATTTAAAAATAACGTTAACAATTCAGTTAAAAGCTTAATTAATTACACAGTCAGCATTTCTGAAAATCATGCCCCCCATACTTGCCCCTCTGATGTGCATCACACTTTTTTTAGGGGGGGCAAGAGCCTGAACCCTGCCCAGTCAGCAGAGGGTTCTGCCTCAAGGTTTAGGGTTCTATCCCCCACTGATGTGGATGCTCTTAGCTCCTCTACTATCTTCTCATTTTATTCTCATCATTTGTTTTTTTTTTAGTCAAATTTTTTTTGGTATTTTTTGTTAGATCTATCATATGTTTGAAAATGATTATTTTTATATTTTTATATTCGGTCGATAGAGTCATTTCGATTTATGATTAAAAACTAACGGAATATTTTGTTCTATTATCAGGTGATACCATATATCAGTTAGTAATGAGTGAAAATATCATTTTACCTTTCTTTATTTTAACTCTATAAATTATATATAGACAATTACCACTTCAGTCTTATTTAATAAAAAATCAAATTCATACATAATTATAAATTATTTAAAATCAAATGTCATACATCATAACAAATACATCAATTCCTAAAATAGATCTTTACATTCGTCTACAAAATCGTCGATCTTCTTCTTAGAAAATATCACACATTATAACCTCTCTCTTTCATCTTCTTCGTCCTTCCAGAACTCGCCATCCAGACCCTTCACGGTTAAGAGCCCGTTGTCCAGATCTTTCTTCGTGTGAGTTGTCGTCGTCGTTCACTCCCGTTGCCACACAAACTAAACGTGTTGGACCTCGGTTCCATATATGGGAAGAAAACCGTTTGATTCTGGTTTTCAAGCGTCAATGCCAATGAGAGCTCTGGTCGGCGAGTTTGGGGTGGTAGAGAGAAGACCACAATGGTGGGTAAGGCAGCGGAGCAACGATCTTAGGGTTATGAAGCCGCGAGACGGGGCAGGATCGAGCTATAACCCTTCACGTCCTTGTCTCTAGTGTCCTTGCTTGAGTTTTGGATCTACATGTTGACGCCGACGATTTTTGCTCACGGAGGTGACAGTTTGAAATCTTCGGAGAAGAAGAGCAGTGACGATTATAAATCGTCCAAATCTTAAGAACACGCTCAGCGTAGGCGTTTCAAATCTTGTGTTGGCTTTAAGAGATCGGGAATGAGTTTGTCGGTGATGGGAAGCTGGACTTTAGAGAATGGTCGCTGGATAATTTTGGTGAGCTGGTTGATCTCGTTGGATTTGGAGGTAACGTTCGAACTGGTTAGGGATTTCATTTGATTTGTGAGACTACTAGTTTTGTTAGATTAATGGTTTGAAATTACAGAAGCGAGTTCATCGAAGACTTCGATTTGTGTTGCGTTTGGGAATTGTTTTGGCATCCAATTTGTTTTGTTTCAATTGATTTTCTGTTATCTATTTTGGGATTTCATCTGTTTTCTTTTGACATCATATTTTCTAGTTGTCCAGATTCATGGTTGACCGAATTCAAAAAGATTAGCACCAAAATTGTTGTTCAGGCACAAAATCTGATCGAATTCAAAAAAGGGTTAGCTCGTTGCTGGAAAATACCAGGTCTTTCCTCAGAAAATATCGAAAAATTGACTTTTTAGAAAATTTAAAAACAATTATTAATTATATTAGAAAATAAATAATTATAAATTTGGAAAAATATTAAAATAAAAATAAATGAAAACTTATTTATTTTTATTAAAAAATTTAAAAAGTCTTAAAAAGAAATAAAGAAAAATAAGGATAAAATAATATTAAATTTATAAATAAAAAATTAAATAAGAATCCGATCACGACGACCTTATCCACAACCAGCCCCACTCTGGTCCCGTCACGCCCCTGGATGAACTCACGACTGTTGTTGGATTTCAGGTGGGCAAGTCTCTTGGAGGCTTTGTGGAGGTCCAAATGGATGATGTCGGAATGGCCTGGGGAGGTACCCTCCGGGTGCGGTTCTAGAAGGAGTTGGTCACCCAACTTCGTCGAACCATATGTCTAAGCACCTTGGGCCATCATGAGCCGGTTAGAGCTATACTACAATATGAGTGTCTTCCCTAGTTATGTTTCCTATGCGGATGTATCAGCCATCTCGATGGTGCAATCCCTTAGAGGTAACAAACGGATGTCCTTTTCGTTCCCGCTTCCACCTGTCCTTAATGTTGGAGGAGCCCCATAGTCTACGTCAGGTGCCCGTTGGGGCTGGTCGGACCTCATCTGCTCCCAGGCTTCCCCTCGTAGGTCGGCCCATCTCGACATCTCGTCGGTCTTTGGACCACTACGGTTTGACCCCCACTCTAACAGAATATTTCCTACTTAATGCACCAGTGTACCCTCGGATTTGGAAGCACGTGCCCCTTATGTCTGATACACCACCTCTAGAGGGAACAAGAACTTGGACACTAGAGGACGGGGTAACACATGATCTCCTGCCTAATAAGGAACTCTTCATGTTTGCCTCCAGGGACTTGCAGGCCTCTCTGAAGGAAGCCTTAACACGCCTAAAATGACGGAATAAGATCAAGGCTCGACTCGCCGGCACGACTCCGCCTCTATTTGCGCTCCCCCCTCCCCCTCGGGCCAAAGGAAAAAAGGGTTTGGATGCCCACCCCTTGGTAGTGACAACAAGCCCGGAGGACACAAAAGAGAGATCTGCAAAGATGCATCACCAAGTCTAATGAGCAAACGGACGTGTTGTGGGGTAAGTTAGAGGAGGCACACCCCGTCAACTCAAGATCGGGGACAACTCGATCCCAAGTCTCTTTCTTTTCTTGGGGACCTCCTTAAATGCTTGGCATCATTCTCACTTCCCCCCTAAGGATCTCCACCAAGAGACCAACATGTCCTCTAGACAAAACAAGTATTTTTGAATCAAGCCAAGAAAAGTGAAAGTTGAGACAATAGCGCATAACCATCTCCAAAAGGGTCTACCCCTTCCGAAGTCACCTGAAATAGTTGAGCATCGTAGTCACAAAGTTAACGTCCTAGCTTCATGTTCAAGACTACGTCTCGCTCTTTTTTTCTCAGTTTCCCTTATTTTCATAAAGTTCCACAATCTTTTATTCAATGAAGTTACGAAACTATGCTAAAAAAATAATACATTTTCGCATTATTTACCTGTTATTTATTTAAAGATTGTCTTATACGAATCATAACTTATGACATGCCAAAATACTGACTAGGATAAGGATTCTTTTATAGCAACGATTAGGGTTTGTAGAATGACGATGACAATAGTAACAACGAACTATCGGGAGACTCACTCATCGGGTCTGAGCATACATAACACGCATCCTTGGGGTAGGCCGAGAGGACATTCGGTTTTATGATTCCCTCTGGACTCCTTTTGGCTTGGACATGGACCAATTATTACGAACAGACTAGGAAGATCCAAGGGAACGGGAAATACAGCCTCACAATACGCAACAATTATAGGACTCGGGAGATAGAAGAACTAGGACTTCGCACCCCCCCCCCCCAACCACCCCCCGTGAGGATTTCTAGACACGGAGGAGCTCAGTGCGAAGACATGTGATCTGGATAAGGAGCACCCCGCGGGGGTGACTCTAGTTTTGCAGTGGTCGCATCCAGGATCAGATTCCGTGATAACTGTGATCATAAAGACTTGTGATCTAACTAACATACTCCGAGTAGTTTGGACGTCCGTGGAGGAGGGACATCACACCCCCTTCCTCAAGACCCGTCCCACTCCTAATCATCAACTTCGGAGCCCCCACTGAAGGATATTTAGACCCACCGTATGATGGGAAGTATAAAGATTAAAGAGCCTCGGGAACACTTAGATCTTGGACCACGATGGGTCAATAGCTGGAAACCAAAGGGACGAGGAAAGACGGGGTAGTTCTGCGGGGGCATTTACTTGTTTTCTGGTAATTACAAAAAAATACATGAACTTTGTTTTATTTTTCTTACTAATTTCAAACTATTATTTTTTGTAGGTTAAAATTAAAATATCCCAAATTTCATATTAGAAATGGAAACTAGTGATGTTTTGTCATTCACATACCATCTTTTAAAGAGCAAAAATCACGATTTTGAAACAAAATTATACCAACAACAATTAAAAGACAAGCTCACAACGCCTTATTATCGAAGAAGAAGATTACAACTTATTAAGAAAAATAAAAACCTCAAGGTAATTCTTTGCAATTGTCCCTCGATTATACTGATTATAGGCAGGTCATGCTATAATTTTCTTCCATAAAATATTAAATGGAAGCACAAGGAAAGATCAAGCAAACGTATTGAGAGTACCCAACAAATATAATTCACAGGTAGAACTTACATATGTCAAGTTAGGTACACTCAAATGCTATACCTGCCTATTTTCTTAAACCTTTTTTTTTTCTTTATACACATTATGGAAATATAAGGCACTATACTGGAGAATCAAGGACAAGGAACTATACATTTTTAGACGGGTTACCAGAAGATGTCATCATCTGCCACTGCGATTCCAGAGCGTGTGTGATCTTCCTCTTCCATCTCCATCTCCATCTCTGGCTCAGGAGACCCATAATCAGATTCAATATCAGCAAGGTTCTTCAGGTCTACCACTGAAAGCTCATTTAATTGCCTCACAACCAGGTCTGCAGCTGAAAGCTCATACACAGGATGCTTGCTGGCAACAGCCACACACTTCATCCTTGCATCATGAGCAGCCTCCACAGTTTGGTTTGAGTTCCCAAACACAATACACCGCTCTGGTATAAATTTGAGAAGCTGTGCAGCATATATGAACATATCTGGATCCGGCTTTCCCCTGTGCACATCTTCTGCAGCTACAATTGCACTGAAACAACCATCCATTCCTATTGTACCCATTGCAGCTTCGAGTGCTTGTCTTGGGCGTGTGGACACCAATGCCATCGGTATCTTGTAATGCATCAATACATTCACAAACTCCTGAGAGCCATTCCTTAGCCTATAGATCCCACCTTGCAAAGCATGGTATATCTCCTCCTTTCGAGCAGCCATTCTTCTCACCTGTGCGGGATCTCTTGACCAACAAAGAACTTCAGAGATTGCTTGCTCGTTCTTCATGCCCTCAATTCTTTTGAGTATGAAAGCAGGGGGAGGAGACTTTCCTTCCTCATCAGAAATAGCCATCCAGGCTTGTCTCTCAAGATCAGGATTGTCTTCAACCATCACGCCTTCCCATTCAAATATAGCACCTAACCAACCACAACCCATCATTTCCTGTCTAAGCAATGGATTGTGTATTGAAGGATTATCAGCTTTATTCTCTGGTGGCCACAACCCGGGTTTTCTATCATAATCGGTATCAATCTGGTAGTCCAAATCCTGGGGTATCTTCGCTTCCTCTTTATGTGGATGCTCTCTTGTCAGCTCCATTGCAAGGGCCTTAAACCTTGAGGCCACTGGTTTATCAGCTCCAAGTCTTGGCCTTGTTATACACATAGGAGCAATGATCCTCCTGCCAAGAAACTCCTTACATGTGAACCTACATATGTACACTGGTCTCCGCCTATCGGACAAGCCCTTGATAGAAGACCTTCCACACACTGGGAGATGCCCAAAAAGAGAAGTTGCAGCAATTGATTCCACCATTTTCACCGGGCAAAATGAAAAATCCTCCTGAACCCGCTGAGACCCTTTGGAGCACTTCCCTAATTGGACTCAGGATCGCCAAATATACCTACCCAACAGAGGGTTCAGCAGTCAGGTTGGAATTCTTGGATCAATCACTCTACCACAAACCTTCTTGATTCCAATTAAGAATCAAAGATACTTCACAAAGGTAAAGAATACACGAATATAATCCAGCTTTACAGTCAAAGAAACACCGAAAAACATCCTTTCAACCCAGCAATCCAATAAACCCCAAATTAACAAAATAAACAACTATTAAACCTAGCAATAACCAAACCAACGATCAACGAACAGAACTCAAGAAACCAATTTGGGCAATAGCGTAAGCAGAAATTCCAAAGACCCACCAAATTACAGACCAGTTACAGTTCTGAGGACCCCTAAACCGATCGAATTAACCCAACTCTACACGCAAAACTAAGATGAACGAAATGGACAAAAAAAACACGGTACACAGATATATCATACACGGGAGCGATAAAAAAGCGAGGGGTAATGAAGAAACCTGGGAAATGATGAGGAATCGACGGGTAAGGTGCTTGCGACGGAGAACCAAATACTAGGGAGAGAAAAATTTACAAACGAGAACGAAGAAGAAAGGATGATGAATCAATTTTCCTCTCGTTGATTGATTGCTGGTTTTTCTTTTTTGTGGTTTATATTCAGAGGCAATAGCCGACCTACTACGTGTACACGTGTCGGTCCCTTCCCATTTTTTTTCAATATTATCGAGTAATATTCAATTCGCGTGGATATTTTAAATACTATTCATATTACTCTTATCTTATAACAAAAATAGCAATTATCCCCAACTATACATAATTGTCCACCATCTAGAAATGGGCGTTGTACTTTTTTTTATTTGAACACAGTAAAACTTTATTAATCATGTAAATTAAACATTATGAGGTTGTCACGCTCTCGGCTACCTCACTGAGGTTTCTCTCTACCCTAGTTAGGGTTCATGATCGCCGCCGCCCCATTTCAAACCTCTGTCGCCACCCAGGACTGCTGCCAACGTTGGTTGTCCACTAATCTAGTCCACACGCCTCAACGCCTTTGTTTCCTCTCGTTCATCGCTCTCCCTCACCTGCACGGAGTTGAAGCGAATCCGGCCACGCACCGAGCTCGCGCCGGCGTCGTTATTTGCTTCGCCGGACCCGTCCCGTATTCCAGCAGTTCACGGTTGCCTTGTCCCGTCCACATCGCCTGGAAATGGACGCCGCCGAACAGATCTGCCCTGCCGCCGACCCACATCAGATCCAGCCTTTCATCGTCCCACGGTCCCCGACGGGCTTCCTGCTCGAGGTCACGTTCTCGGCGCCATCGGTCGGCACCCACCTTTCCCTTCCACCGGAGCAACGTCGGCCCGTCGGCAGCCTATCCCCACTTAAGGACAAACCGGGAGCGGGGACGGACGGAGCCCTCGTCCTACTTGACCCGCAGCCACTGGCGTCCTCATGTCGGATCCCATCCGAGGCGTTTGGAACGCAAGTGGAGCAGTCGCCCCTTCCTCGACCACCTTCGTCGACGGCCGTGTCCAGGTACCGTCCCCTGATTGGTCATGCATCTGTCCCGGGCAGTCGCCCGTCTAATGGCTCTGGCTCTAATGCTCGTCAAGGGGAGTCGCTCTCGGCCCGATCTCCCCGGTTCCGGACTGGGATGACGAAGACGAAGCGGTGGTGGTTCCGGTGGAGGTGGTTCCGGCGGTCAAAAAGGGTACCTATCAGTTCTCCCTGGCAGCTCGGGTTGCAGGGGATCGGACTCACAATCAGAATGCTGTCTGCGCAATGATGCTGCAGAAATGAAAGGTGGATGGCATTCAAGTTGAGTACCTGTCTCCGAAGGTTACGGGATATCAATTCTCATCCGCTGCGACAATGGAGAATATCCGTCATCGGGGGCCATGGATTTTCAAGGGCTTCCTAGTGCTCCTGGAACCCCTCAGGCCTTATGCCCAAGCAAATGATATTGAGTTCAGTCATATCGAGCTTGGAGTCAGAGCCCTGAATGTCCCGGGAGGGGCCCAGACTCCGCAAGTCCGTGGTCTTATTGCGGCCATCATTGGTACCCAAGTGGTTTCGGCCCCTATACATTTTGTCCGACGGGACGACCATTTTCGGTGGATGCGGGTTCGGATGGAGCTGAACCTGCCTCTTCGCAGACGTCGCCGCCTCCGTTTCCCAGGCACCGTGACCTCCTCGCTGATTGACTTGCAATATGAGAGACTCACAGATCTTTGTCGCATGTGTGGGATGATGACACATCGGATTATGGGTTGTACGGCTCACCTGCCTGGAATAGGTCGGGAGGAGGTCCGCTACGACACATCAATCTTGGTATCGCGTCAACTGGACGTGGATCGGTTGCTGAAGATGGTGTGGCATATACCCCCCATTGGAACCTTCGGCTGTTAGCGATCTCCTGAATGGGCTCTCTCTGAATCCTATGATCCGGTCCACGGAGGTCGTAACGGGGGATGGATTCTCCGCTGTAGACTGCTCGTCAAAGTCTGACAATCTGGCTAGGACTACTTGTCACGCCCCAAATCCGGTTTTGACCGGACTCGAGACGTGAACTAGGTTTAATAATAAAAACAATAATAAAAGTAAATTTAAATGAAATCAAACTTCAAATTTAGTTCCAAAATAACAACTCCGATAAATATGAGTCAAACGCTCAATCTCAACCAAGTGAAGAAAAACATAGTTTGGTACGAAACTAGAAAGTACGTCTCTACTACATAAACCACCCGGACCCTCAATGAGCTCCCGAGCCCTAAGACGATCTCTAAGCCTACTCACCAACGAAACCTGTAAAATAGTAAAAACAGAGGGGGTGAGCTTACGCTCAGTAGGAAAAAGTAGTAAAGGGAAAAAGAACTCCCGCTTCGTCACCAAGGTTCTCGATTAGTACACTTACAAAAGGACAACACAATTAGAGATCAACAGGAAAATGACTATTTGCCAATAGAAACAAACTAAAAAAACACGAGTACCGTAATATAGATAATTAAACCACAAGACTCTGATCCACACACAAACTCAACATATCGTACCAGAACACACATGGGCCTAGATATCTTCCCGGAACTCACATCATTGGGGTGAAACAAGTCTTCCCGGAACACGTAACATCAGGGTGAGACAACAATACACCATACTGGAATACCCATCGGCCTAGGTATCTTCCTGGAACACATAGCATCGGGGTGAAAGAAGTCTTCCCGGAACACGTAGCATCGGGGTGAGACAACAATACACCATACCGGAATATCCATCGGCCTAGGTGTCTTCCCGGAACACGTAGCATCGGGGTAAAACAACATAATAAACATATAGGACCGGCACACCCCTCGGTCGGACATCTTCCTGGAAACACACCTCGGGGCAAGTAAACAACAATAACATACAATATCAAACACAACACATTACACCGAACTCATCTTACCAATCAAGCTTACCGACACGACTTACCAAACGCGTCCCATCGGTCTATCATTCACCCGATCATATCACAAGGTACAATCATATCATAATCAACACATTCACTCAACAAATCATGTCACGGGGCAACCATTCATATCACAATCATCACAATTCATATAGTTTAATAAGATTCTTAGAGTAACCAAAGGACACACTATACACCGACAATTAAGGACTATTAACCACAATCAACACAAACAACAATCTACAGCACGACGATTCCCATAATTGAAAGCAGTTATTCTAGTGAATCACAGCCTATATGCAAACTAAGACTCTTCCGGTTATTATCATCCTATATGCATACTATTAGCATTCCTTAATTAAAAGCGGAAATTTACTACTCTTCCCTACCTCAAGTGCTTTCCAAAGCTTAATCACATAACCGGCGAGTAGTCTCCTCCTTTGAGCTCAAGAATAAAGTCTAGGAACACAAATTAACACTAGAATTAAAGACTAATCAAGGGTGGTTTAAGAGGCAAACACCCAAATTAAAACCCCAAACATTCGGTTCAAGATAGCCTTTCGAATTAAACGAAAAACACCCAAAAAGGAATCAAAAGGGCCAAAACTGGTCTGCCACGGTTCGGGTCACGGAGCCGTGAGGCTCCCCGTCACGGATGACGTCACGGACCCGTGATGTGTGCCGTCACGGTCTCCCTCACGGAGCCGTGACGTCTCTCGTCACGGTGCCCGTCACGGATCTGTGACGGCCCAGACCTGTTTCATCCTTCTTCTTCCTCCAGCCTCCTTTCCAAGAAATCCACACCAAAAACTCCATTTTTAATCACCCAAAACCTCCAAATCAGTCCCATAACTTCACTACTTCACTACCCATAGTGGGATTCAACAAAACAACAATTACCCAAGAGATTTCCAACCCAAAAACAACCAAAATCAATTTATTTCTACATAAATCAATCTCCTTCTTCTCTTAAACAAACATCTAACAACAAATACTCAAAAACCTAACTAGTTCATGCAATTTCTAAGAAGACCCATAACTTGAAATGAATTGAAGTGAGATTGTGAGAGCTTACTTACCTTTGGAATGATGAAATGATGAAGATGGTAAAGTTTTTGAGAAGCTTTAGGTGAAGAAATGGCCTTAAAGGAGCTCATTTTCTCTTGCTTCTTCTTCAAGCTTTAATGGAAGCTCCAACCTCTCCCTTCTCTCTATAGATTTCGACCACAAGGAGAAAAATGAGCTGAAATTGCTCTTTGGTGGCTCTTAAACCTAGAAGATAAATGACCAAAAGGCCCTCCCTTGTCCTTTATTCTATTTTGGCACATTTTGGGGCAAATGGGTCATTGTGGACCCATTCTTTCTCTTCCAAGCCACCATGGAAAAGTGTCCATGTGGGGCCACCTTGCCCTCAACAATTTCCAGCACAATTAATTAAATAGGGTTATCCTCTTAATTAGGCCCAGTTTGACCGAAAGTTGACTTTTTCGTAAAATTAGTCAAATGAAAGGGAACGACCTAACTAAGCTAACCGTAACGACGACTAAGCTTTTGGGTCCCGAAAAGGTCCCGAATGACTCCCGCAGTCATCGGTTGACTTTTCCGGCCGAAAGTCAAACTTCGTCAAAAATCACTGGTTCGACCAGGATCGACCGGGGGTGGTTCTTACACTACCTTAGGAAGGGTAGTCAATATTTTGCAGGGTGGACTAGTAAGAACCTTTGGAGGGCCACCTAGGTTTACAAAGCCTGACAATCTGGCTAACGTCCACCCTGCTAGAAGTCCTCCTGACCCTGACGGATTCGCAGACAATCTAGGGGTTCGGGTAAGGAAGGAGAAAGATCCCAAGGAAGCTCCGGAGAAAGCTGACCCTATTCGGGGGAGGGTAAAGAAGTCAACCTTGAAGACAAGGAGCAAGTCGTTGTATGCTCGACCTCCGGGGACAAAGAAGTCGCTGGATCATCTGAGTCTCCCACCAGACCTCAACAAGCCGGACAACACTGAGGAGGACCAAGAGAAGCAGGCGAAGGCAGGGCAACCTCCTATGCAGGGATGATTCGACCCGGCAGGGGTGGGTGGAGCTGATGCCGGACCATACCTACAGACCCGGGACAGCCAGTGCTAGGAGGTCTCGGGCAGCCTACAACAACAACTCAGTTTTACTACTTGGTTTATTTTTATCTGCTTTACTTTTGGAACAATTTATTCTCTTCTTTGGTTAGGATTTTTCATTTCATGTCTTGCTGTTTTGAGACGTTGGTAAGGATATGTCTTAAGTTTTGCCTACGATATCAAGTAGGCTATTATTATGGGTCTATGAGCGCTGGGCTTGCTATGGTCGGCCCGGACATATATCTGGAACTCTGGGCGGTTACACACTACCTTGTTTGGTTATCTTTTGGCATTAATGCACTTTTCCGGTTACCCGTTTAAAAAAACATTATATAACATGAAAATGATTAAAAAAAATGAGACAAAATTCTAAATTCATAGGTATCATACGTTGATCTTATTGTAAAATATCCGACGATACTAGAGATACATATTGAAAGACGATCTCCAGAATGATGGTTGTGTAAAAATAGTGAACAATGAACATTTTCTGACTCGACTTGAAAATGTATGTGGTAAAAAATCAGGGGCGTTTGATGGGATAATGGGTATTTAAGGAGAACACTAGGAAATGGTAGAACATGTCGTCGGATTTTCACATACCTTGACAGAGCGAGATGTGCGTCCCCACATACACTCGTTGCTTAAAAGGTCGCTCATTGACCCTGATGAGGCTGTTTGGCAGTCCTCACCTCTAATTGTTACGAAGCGGTTTTTTCCTTAGCTGGGGTGGGGACATCGTAACTCCTCGTCTTTTGAGTTGAAAAGGAGGCTATCATCCTGTTAGAGCCCTAATCCAGCAGATGGTGCTGGGCGGCCTTGTACGGAAGCCCCGTGTGATCAGGTATGCCATACTCACGATATCGGACACAAGATCAAGCCTCCGATTAGTTCGGATGATCAAAGGCGGCGACGTTGGCTGCGGCGAAAGAGGCAGAGGCAGTGGTGGCGAGGGAGGCGGATGCGACGACTCTGGCGGCTTCCCCTTGGGACCTAAACAAATCTACATATTCATGGCGAAGGCGGCGAGGGAAGCAAAGGCGACGATGATGTCAGAACATGAGCTATCATCGGAGGTGGTGGTGATGACTTTAGGTCGGAGAGCGATATGAGGGTCATTGGCGACAGCGACGATGCGGGCGATAGAGTTGGTGGTGGGGGTAACCTTAAGAACTATATTAGGTTCTCTCCCCGCACAAGTTTGATGAACTCGGTGGTAGGACAGGGAGGCGGTGGGACGTGGACATGACCCATCATAAGATTGGTGGCTGACAACAGCAACAAGGGATCGGGAAGGAGAAAGATGAGGGTCATGGTACACGCATGAGTGGAGGACAAAAAGGACGACTCAAGGAGAGCGAGAATAGTTACCCAAAACCTTTGGGGGGAAACGAAATCGAAAGATATTGGTTGAGAATGGCTTGTGCGAATTAAAGGAAAGAAACTATAAATTCTACAATAGAGAAGAGGAGGAGGCCTACTAATGGGGAGCGACAAGATACAATTGTTAAAAAAGCCTTATACAGTGATTTTTAAAGACGACATAACTTGATTGAAATGGACTTTATACTTAAATTAACTTTTATACATTTTTATATAGCAATATATTTAAACGATTAAATGAAATTCTGTATATATAAATTATGGTTGTTCGGTTTACTTACTAAACCATAAAGTATCACTACATGTATCATATTCAGGGCGTTCTTCTTCGATCGAAAGAAGACGTTGTGATCAAGGTCCTACATGATCCGACAGATCAAACATCTTTGATTTGTTGTCTTTTTGGCATGACGGGCTGCCTCCTTATTCCCGCCCCTTCAACCAAACGATAATTTAATTTAATTAATAGTCAAATCGAATCAATTTTTTTATTAATCTGATTCTATTAGTGAAAAAAATCGGTTAGGTTAGTATAATTTGATAATCAATATTTTAATTAGGTTACAAAAATTACTAATATTCAATCGACTAACCAAATGTCCACCCTTAGCTCAGAGTCATCACCAAAGCCTAAGAGATATCGTTCGAAGGGCTCGTGGTCAAGGAATTAGGACACGACGCCTCCTTGTTCTTCTTCACCTCACACGAGGTCAAAGGCAAGGTCTGTTGAGGTTAGCCATGATGTTTTGACCGACACCATTTATCCTTACTGACAAGTCGGTGCAAGTGGTTGAAAAAACGTTCCGTTTTGACCACATCCAGCTCTAGGCTCAGGCTCGAGATATCCCGATGAAGGTCATGAAGGATGTGATCGGGACCCTCGTGGGTAACACCCTCGGCGGTTTCTTGGCGATTGTCAGTGATTGTTGGGGCCTCTATTGGGGGGACACAATCTAGGTCTGGTTCTTAATACACTTGGATCGTCCAGTCCGATGAACGATGGTCCTCAATTTTATGGAGTTCCCTCACTGATCCACATCCGCATACAATATCTACACATCCTCCTGTTCTGCTTCACTTATGACCGCTTGGGGCATGATGATCAAAAATATCCGGTTGCCTTCTTAGGGACGCTCCCAGCTCCCGTTCGATCTCGTAGCCAAACAAGATATGGCCTTGGGCCATCATTTCATCATCAACTGGGCCGCCCCGGGGACTCCTTGCCACAAAACCTGCCCTGGCCTCATCCTACCTATCCTTCAAGCTTCAGCCCGTCAAGGCCACATATGCATCTGCCTAAGCCCCAAGTCCCAAGCCCCAAGCCCCAAGCATATCCTTAGATACATAGGCCCACATGGATTTCACCTAACGGTGAGAAGATAGAGGAAGGTGTGGCTTGGGGAAGTCCAACAAGTGTAACGCCCGCCACCCTATCTAACCCACAGTTAGGAGAGACAAACATTTCCCGAGGTTCCTCTAAAACCATGTACCATGTACCACCATAAACCCCCTCTACCGAGGGATATTTGGTTGGGAAGCCACTCCCCGAGAAGGCTAAGGAAGAGAGGCATAAGCTGGGGGCTCCAACCATTGAGTATAGGAAGACCATTGTCAAGAAAAAGAATGTTGGTTTGCCCGATGCAGTTGCTACGAACGAGTTTCATGTTAATAATGTAAGGTATGGAAAACAACATCGCTAAAGTCAATGAGAGGCTCTTAGAGACACTGGACGCCTAGACGTCCCCCCCGCCCCCCCCCCCCCCCCCCACACCCAGCGAGGGATGTACGCGGGCCCCACGCGGAGCACATGTCGCCCCTCAACTTTCTAGAAAGAAAAAAATGAAATTGTACCTATTTTGTTTTTTAAAATTCATCGTGCCCCCTCAGCTTCTTCCCTAATTCAAACTAATTTAATCTCTTAGGTTATTCTCTAATTCGAACTAATTTAATCAAGTAAATGTTTGAAATGTTTTAAGATTATGCCTATATGTTATATTGTTATCTTTAGTTCTCTATATATTTTTTGGTCATATTTCTTATGTGTAGTATAGTTAATTTCTTAATTCTAATTAATTTAGAAAAAATTATTTTTATTTAAGTTACCGTATAGAGTTTGATATTTTACAAATATTTGTTTTGAGTTTAGTTCTCTATAAAATTATTATAGTTATATATAGATATTCTAAAAAATCCGACTCCATCATTTCGTCGAGAAAAAAAAAGATCTACCAAATTAGATATCAGTCTTGATCGAAAAAGTGTTAAAGCGATGCGAACAAGTTGGAAAATCAATTATTAAAATTTAAAACATATATGAGGCAATGTCATATATTCTAAATTATCCTCATAATATTCGAAATCAATGTTAATATGATTACTATGATTATTAAAAAAATTGTGCCCTCTATCATCGGAAAAGATAAATCCGCCACTGCCCCCACCCACACATACACATAGTTTAAACTAGTTAACTGCCCTCCCCGACTAGTTACAGAGCTTGCTGGCCCGCTAAGAGCAGTTGCATCGGTCGTCATTTAGTCGTCACAGGCCCTACAACGGCTAGCCGTCATTGCAGCCGTGGTTTGGGGTACCGTCGTAGGATGTCGCCTCAGTTTCCTCTAGCGACGCGATGTGTAGTCTTTGGCCCAACGACTAGTTGGCGGGTCTATCCTACGCCGGCACGTGGCGACCCCATAATTAAAAAAAAACCCTAAACTTTTCCTATAAATACGCAACCACCCCTACTCTAAATTCACACCTCTCTTCTACACAAACCCTATTCTCTTCATCTTTTCTTTTGCTTTGATTTTTTCTACATCACTTCCAATGGTCGACCCCTTCAATATCGATTTTATCTTGGACTCCTTCAATATTGAGGTCTCAGCGCACACGGAATAAGAGCTCACACGTCACATCGAATCCTACACCTCCCTCCTTAAACCTACCCAATCCATGCCGTCGTAATTTAACCCGCTCCAACATTCCGAATGGCCACCGTTGTAAAACCCCAACGAGCAACCTTCCCAATCTGCTCCGGCCAAGAAACCAAGAAGGAAGAGGAAGAACCCTGAACCTGCACCGACTACAGGTTCATGGATGAAATAACGCATCGATGAGGAGGAACGGTTGGCGAGGTCGTGGCTCAACCATTCTCTAGATATCATCACAAAGAAGAATCAGAAGAACGACATGTACTAGAAAAAGGTCGGAGTTGAGTTCGACGCGACGAGGAAGCCAACCGACTTAGTACGAACCTCGAAGAATTATAAGGACCACTGGCATCTGGTCAACAGAAGAGTGACAAAATTTCAAGATAAATATGCAGGTATGGATGACGCATTCGTTAGTGGGAGATGCAACACTAGCATCGTGGAAGCCGTTGAAAGGGCGTACAAGGAAGATGAGAAGCACGAATTTTCTTGGGAGCATGTTTGGAAGATCGTGAGGGGGCAACAAAATTGGAAGAACCTCAAGACACCATAATGTGACGTTGACAATGACCTAGACGCTACAATTGAAGCAAGCAAGCATACAAGGTTGGACGACAACTGCAACTACACATCAGGCGACGGAAAGAAGCACGAGTTGACATCACTTCCATGGGAGGAGCGTCCAACCGACCAGAAAAAGCCAAGACTAAAGCTAGAGGTAAAGGGAGACAAATGGAGGCGGACCCGGCCGTTTCACCCGAAGTAGTTCAGTTCCTTCAAGTCTTTGGAGACCGTTAGGCTGAAATGTCTACGAGCCAAGCCCAGATCACTACGACCAAAGAAAAGATGTAGGGAGAAATCATGCAAATGTTGATGACAGTGCAGAGCCAAGACACCTCACAAATGACCGCGGAGGAACGGTCCGCTCGTGTCTCACTTATAGATAGCCTCGGGAAACGTTTGACGTCTATCTGATGTAGCCTACAAATTTAAATATGAACAATAAAATTAGTGGAAGTTTTTTTGTTTTTAATTTTTTTTATCGAATTCACGATGTCTCGAATTTTGTGCACGCACAGTATTCGAAAAATAGTGTACATGGGCGTCGTCGCAGCCATAGAGAAAGGCCTTCCATCCCTCCCTATAAATACCATCCCTACCTAAAAAATCACACATCTCGAATTCTCTAAACTTTCTCTCGTGTTTGTAATGGCGTCGTCTTCTTGGGCAACATGTCCATTTTGGTCCGAAGATGAAGAGATGCATTTGGTGTTGACCTAGGTCACCGTCGCCGAGGTCGCGGGGAAATACTGGTCGAAGTTTTACACCTCTTACACCATCGACGTAAATCCAAAGTGGCCGGCTCGGAAGAAAAATTAGATGAAGGACCATTTCTTTCGTGTTAGAAAAAAGTGCAAGTTGTTCGATGAGGAATACCAAAACAAAGTCAACGCTCCTAAAGAAGAATCAATCGCTGACGAAATCTATGTTGCGATAGTGACGAATTTCAAGAATAAAAATTCAACCTAGACTAAACATGGTTTGTTGGACATACTCAAGGATCACCCAAGTGGTGTGCGTATATTGCGTTGAAGAAAACATAGTAGAATTGTCGTCGGATTTGTGGTCTCTTCGTATGTTTAATTCTTGATCGTAGTATGTTTAATTATCATATTTTTAATTTATCGTATGTTTAATTAGTTCATGTATTTCATATATGTCATGAATAAAATAGTTAGTTTTATTTGGAATGGTTTTTACAATATTGAAAGTACAAACTATGGCTCCAAACAATTACTAGTGGTTTGCCATATAAAATGTAGTGGTAGGAGATAGTGACTTATAGGAGAGAGAAAATAAAAATATACCCAAACCACTACACAATGATTTACCATTGGAGGTGATCTAACATAACCTTCTCAAATTTCAACATGTCTCATTCATAAGATCAAACAACAGTTGGGGAAATCTAATATATATCAAGTCGAATCACGATGCTTACCCACGAGTTTAAAGTTGTAGAAATTGACAATAGTCACAATAATCAAGACTGTTAAATTTTTCCGTTATAATAAGATTAGAGAACTTGACATTGTCGTACTCTCCTCCGAATCTATTTTTTGTATGATTTTGTTAGAAAAACATGAATGAGTCATCTTGACTTTGCACCGCAACTCTCCGACTTCCCTGACTTTGTTCACCTCAACACCATCAACCCTTTGAGTAGCTCACAACATAGCCCACAAATCCTTCCGTCTTCTGTGACATTGTAGTTATCTCTTAGTGTATAAATACCCATGTATTGTAAGTTAATATCAAGCACAACAACGATCAATACAAGCTTCTCTCGTTTCCATTTCCCAAATTAACATGATATCAAAGCCTGGTTAGCTTTTCAAAAATTCTGTAGCTTTGCCCATTCGTTAGTTTACGAATGTAACAGGTGGGAAAGGCATCTCAAAAGATAAAATTCTTTGATCGAATTTTAGTTTCCGACTTAATCGATTCCGCTTCCTATTGTCAATTCCAACAACGTCATTTGCATCCAACATCTCCGGCTAGCCACACCACCGGAGACCCAAAATCTGCTGCTGCAACCGTTGAGTTTTTTTTTTATTAGCAAAGCAAATTTAAATAAAATGGTCTCCAAAATAGAGAGCAAGTGGTGGAACAAAGAAAGAGCATTCCCGTGGGAACCTCACACCAGAACCCTCAACAGTCTGAGGGGCTTACAAGAACACAAAACAACAAATACAACCAGGAACCACTGAAAACAACCCCCACACATCGGGGAATAAGGAATAAACAAGCGACCGAAACAACACAGAAGGAAGGGCAAACAAGTAAACCAAGTAAAAACTGAAGGATAGGTCTAAAAACCTAATTTTCCAACCATGAAGCTCGAAGACAAAAGAAAAGGTCTTGATACCTAAATTTTCCAACCATGAAGCTCAGAGACACAAAAGAACAGGTCTTGATACCTAGATTTTCCAATCATGAAGAGCTGAGAACACGAAAACCCAAACAACGGCAGGTTCAAAGAGAACCAGGTGACCGACAGCTTCCAAAGATCAGCTCGATTGCAGACAAAGGAACTCGAACTCAGTCCTCCGAAACCAATTCCGGCATGCACCGAACAAAGGCCCAAGAGGGGGACCAGTATTTCTACCGAGAACGAGCACAAACTTCTAAGAAGGCAGCAGCAGGACAATACTCCCTGGGATCCGAAGATGGAATCGAGCTGAGTGTTCCGAAACCGAGATCAATAACCCCTCAATGGCCAACACCAAGCGAGGACCCAAAGGGGAAGGCATGTAGTTATACCGAGCACGAACCCACCCGAACCCGGAGAGATCAGCCACCAAAGCCAACGAAGAAGAACAACGCCACAACCAAGCATCCGACCTATACACTCCAACAAGCAGATAACAAGAACCAGCACTATTTGGGAACTAAGGCTTGACTCGAGCTGAGCGTTTCGAAACCGATACCGGTAACCCCTCATCGGCCAACACCAAACGAGGACCCGAAGGGGAAGGCATGTAGTTATACCGAGCACTCGTCAGCCAATATCCAAACAGAAGAGACCCTATTACCTACGTAGGAGAGGAACACCACCACCGAGCTTCTGACCATCCGTGACGACGAGGGGTGAGACGATAACCAACCCTCCTAAGAACATCGCGAGATGAACCGAAAAGCACAGCAACCTTGCTTCCAGCACCACACCAACGGCAAAAGACTAACCCCCCTAGAACTGAGGTTCCGAGGCTGAAACTCGAGCTGAGCGTTCTGAAATCGATACTGATAACCCCTCATCGGCCAAAACCGAACAAGGACCCGAAGGAGAAGGCATGTAGTAATACCGAGCATGAGAGAAGCCAATCCTGGAAAAAGTCCAAAGCCCGAACTGATAGAACTAGTGAATCAAGCGGAAATGACTCCCTCAAACCAAGGCCCCGAGAAACAGAAGAGGTAGCCCCACAATCCAAGCGTATGACGAGGAAAAAGAGGAAACCACACAACCTGCTTGAACCCAACTGAGCACAAGCCGACTACAGCCTTGAAAAAACTGTCACCAAAGCCATTACCCGAATCAAGCTTGACGGAGGCCCCGGGTCAGCCCAAGCAAACCTTCCTAATCACGAACAAATATTTGCCACGCGCACCCACGCTCCCCTACTTTCGCCGGAGATTCCCAATCAATAGGACTCTTACACCCAGAAAAGCTTCCCCCCCCCAAAGCGAACAAGGTCGTCGAACAGCACCGAACGAAGCACCAACATCACACAAACACAAAGACAAAGGGGGGGAATACCTGAGCAAAGACAAGACCGAGTCTCTGTCCAACCCGACATGAAGCAGGTAAAGGAAGACAAAGAACACACAAGGAGATCGGCAAAACCGAACCGAAAGGCGTCTTGAAGGAGGAAGGAGAAGTTGACTAGGTTCCAACAAAAAGCCCCGGCCCAAACCTGTAGAGCAGGCCCAAGAAACTACCCAACCCATATGTCAAACCCGACCCGGATAATCACCAGACCCGGCCGGCCTAAACTGAGTCCGACCCGGCTCAACCGAACCTTACCCGTTGCAACTCAACCGAACCGACTGGTTCGACCCGGACCGAATCCGAAGCTGCCGCCCGACTCAGCTACACTTTCCCGACCGAGCCTGCCGCCCCCGAAGCTATAACCAGCGTCAGCTCCGACGAGCAATAAAACTCCGGCAGACCAGTACCCACGCCAGAGCCGTGCATGGACGGAGAACTCCGGCACGAACGAACACAAGGCCAAACCTCCATCTGCGGCGAGCAGCACCACAAATTCCGGCGACCCAAGAACGAGACAAGGACACTGATTGGGCTCCCATAAGTCCGACGAACAGGGAGAATGACCAGACCGCACAGTCAGGAGATAAAGCTTCTCTATGAGAGAAGAAATATCCCTAGTGGGGGAAATTAAATTCCGGCGCGAAGATTTGGACTCGTACCAGAAAGGTGAGAAGAAACATTGAGGCCACAAGAAAGAAGAAGAGGGCTTCTTTGAGGTTAAGGCGTGAAGGAAGTCGCCGAATCTGTAGAAACTCAAGCCCAACTCACCGCGAAGAGGGGAGGATGAAGAGGCCTGGCACACCGAGCAGAAGAGGAACTAGGAAAAGAAGAGGGCAGGAGAAACGAAGGGAGAGAGAAGGTCACCACCGGCAACCACCATGGACGGAGTCGTGGCCGTTGCCGGTGGAGAAACGCAGGTAGAGGGTGGCGGCTACAAGTTTTCTTAGGGTTTTGTGTGATCCGAATCCCTAGGGAGACATCCGAGATGATTAGTCTAGCTCCCATTTATGGTGATGTTGTGTAACCGTTGGGTGGGTTGCTGGAGATTCGTTCTGACCAGAGACCCACGGGAGGTCCTCATAGTCTTGCTCCTGTCGCTCGGTGCCGACATCCGATGCTCTTGTCGACACGAGGCTGCTCCCATTGCTCAGCTCCATTTTCTTTTGGTTCCCACTACTGTCCGTGTGTGGGAGATGCTGCAACTCTTCAAGATGGTTCTCTTGGAGAAGATATGTAGAATCTGTGTTTGCAGAAATTTGTTTTGGAGGAGCTAGTTTTGAGGAGATGAGTTACGTAGAGAGTAGGTACACGGAGACATGCATTCTTCAATATTGTTCAACACGCGCACAAGAGCACAAGCAAACAACAACACTCTACGCCAGGGACGCGTATTCAGCAAAATAAAAACTAATTTTAAAATGTTGCCGCCTTCCTCTTCGAATTCCCGTTCCATTACAATCAGTCGGTACAATTGGCTATTTTTATGTATGTTTCGACTAGGGAGTTGTTTGACCCGTTTCAATCGGTTGTTCTTGTGTTACTGTTTTGTTTCGACCAGAGAGCTATTTAAGCCGTTTCGATCGGTTGTCTTATATTGCTATTAAATTCCGATCGGAGAGCTACTTGAGTCGTTCCAACCGACCATTTTCAAGTTGCTGCTCTGTTCCGACCAGAGAGCTATTTGAGCCATTCCAAATGGTTGTCTTATATTGTTGCTCTGTTCCGGACATAGAGTAATTTGAGTCGTTCCGACCGGCTGTCTTATATTGCTGTTCTGTTTCGACCGGAGAGCTATTTGAGTCGTTCCAACCGGCCATTTTTGTGTTGCTGCTCTGTTCCGACCAGAGAGCTATTTGATTCATTTTGACCGGCTATTCTTGAGTTGCTACTCCGTTCCGACCAGGGATCTATTTGAACCGTTCTGATCGAAGAGCTATTTTCTGTCGTTTCGACCGACGTTTTATTTTCGTGTTGTTGCTCCGTTCCAACCGGAGAGCTATTTGAGTCGTTCCGACTTGCTATTCTTGGGTTGCTGCTCCGTTCCGACTGGGGATCTATTTGAGGCGTTTTGATCGGAGAGCTATTGGTCGTCGTCCCGACCGGCGTTCTATTTTCGTGTTGCTGCTATGTTCTAACCAGAGACCTATTTGAGCCATTTCCACCAACTATTTTCGTCTTGTTGCTCTGTTCCAACCGGAGAGCTATTTGAGCCGTTTCGATCGACAATTTTCAAGTTCATGTTACTGCTTCGTTTCGACCGGAGAGCCATTTCCATAATCCACCATTTCCATTGCAATCCTTCAGTCTTCAGATGCCGCTCAATCTACATAGCGTCGTCGCCTCTTCTAAATAATTGTTTGGTCTTTGTGTCTTGGCTAACCGTTGTGATCTTTGCAGTACCATTTGTTCTTGTTGTGTTCGTGTGTCGATCAACAAGATATTTCCGTTCCGTTTTGACTGGAGAGCTTTTTGAGTCGTTCCAACTGGCCATTTTCGTGTTGTTTCTCTGTTCCGACCAGAGAGCTATTTGAGCCGTTCCTACCGGTTGTCTTATATTGCTGCTCTGTTTCGACCGGAGAGCTATTTGAGTCGTTCCAACCGGCCATTTTTGTGTTGTTGCTTTGTTCCGACCAGAGAGCTATTTGATTCATTTTGACTGACTATTCTTGAGTTGCTACTCCGTTCCGACCAGGGATATATTTGAACCGTTCTGATCGAAGAGCTATTTTCTGTCGTTTCGACCGACGTTCTATTTTCGTGTTGTTGCTCCGTTCCGACCGGAGAGCTATTTGAGCCGTTCCGACTGGCTATTCTTGGGTTGCTGCTCCGTTCCGACAGGGGATCTATTTGAGCCGTTTTGATCGGAGAGCTATTTGTCGTCGTCCTGACCGGCGTTCTATTTTCGTGTTGTTGCTTTGTTCTAACCAGAGACCTATTTGTGCCGTTTCCACCGGCTATTTTCGTCTTGTTGCCCCGTTCCGACCGGAGAGATATTTGAGCCGTTCCGATAGACAATTTTCAAGTTCATGTTACTGCTTCGTTCTGAACGGAGAGTCATTGCCATAATCCACCATTACTGTTGCAATCCTTCAGTCTTCAGATGTCGCTCAATCAACATAGCGTCGTCGTCTCTTCTAAACAATTGTTTGGTCTTTGTGTCTTGGTTAACCATTATGATCTTTGCAGTACCATTTATTCTTGTTGTGTTCGTGTGTCGATCAACAAGATATTCCCGTTCCGTTCCGATTGGAGAGCTTTCTGAGTCGTTCCAACTGACCATTTTCGTGTTGCTGCTCTGTTTCGACCAGAGAGCTATTTGAGCCGTTCCGACCGGCTGTCTTATATTGCTGCTCTGTTTCGACCAAAGAGCTATTTGAGTCGTTCTAACCGGCCATTTTTGTGCTGCTGCTCTGTTCCGACCAGAGAGCTATTTGATTCATTTTGACTGGCTATTCTTGAGTTGCTACTCCGTTCCGAAAAGGGATCTATTTGAACCGTTCTGATCGAAGAGCTATTTTCTATCGTTTCGACCGACGTTCTTTTTTCGTGTTGTTGCTCTATTCCAACATGAGAGCTATTTGAGCCGTTCCGACCGACTATTCTTTTGTTCCTACTCCGTTTCAACCGAAATCTATTTGAGCCGTTATGATCAGAGAGCTATTTGTCACCGTCCCGACCAGCGTTATATTTTCGTGTTGTTGATCCGTTCTAAACGGAGAGCTATTTGAGCCATTCCGACCGGTTATTCTTGTGTTGCTTCTCCGTTCCGACCGGGGATCTATTTGAGTCGTTCCGATCGGAGAGCTATTTGTCGTTATTCCGACCGGCGTTCTATTTTTGTGTTACTGCTCTGTTCTAACCAGAGACTTATTTGAGCCCTTTTGACCGGCTATTTTTGTGTTGTTGCTCCGTTCCAACCGGAGAGCTATTTGAGCCGGTCTGACCGTCCATTTTCAAGTTCATGTTACTGCTCCGTTCCAACCGGAGATCCATTTTCGTAGTCCACCCTTTCTATCGCAATCCTTCAGCCTTCAAATGCCGCTCATTCTACATAGCATCGTCGTCTCTTCTAAACAATTGTTTGGTCTTCGTGTCTTGGCTAACCGTTGTGATCTTTGCAGTACCATTTGTTCTTGTTGTGTTCTTGTGTCGATCAACAAGATATTCTCGTTCCGTTCCGACTGGAGAGCTATTTCAGTCGTTCCAACCAACCATTTTCGTGTTGATACTCTTTTCCGACCAAAGAGCTATTTGAGCCGTTCCGACCGGTTGTCTTATAATACCAGCTCTGTTCCGACCAGAGAGCTAATTGAGTCGTTCCAATCGGTCATTTTTTTGTTGATGCTCTGTTCCGACCAGAGAGCTATTTGATCCGTTTTGACTTCTATTCTTGAGTTGCTACTCTGTTCCGACCAGGGATCTATTTGAACCGTTTTGATCGGAGAGCTATTTGCCCCGTTTTGACCGACGTTCTATTTTCGTGTTGTTGCTATGTTCCAACTGGAGAGCTATTTGAGCCGTTTCGATCGGCTATTCTTATGTTGCTGCTCCGTTCAGACCGGGGATCTATTTGAGTCGTTCTGATCGGAGAGCTATTTGTCGCTGTTATGACCGGCATTCTATTTCCGTGTTGGTGCTCTATTCTAACCGAAGAGCTACTTGAGTCGTTCTGACCGGTTATTCTTGTATTGTTGCTCCGTTCTGACCGGGGATCTATTTGAGTCATTCCGATCGGAGAACTATTTGTTGATGTTCCGACCGACGTTCTATTTTTGTGTTGCTGCTCTGTTCTAACTAGAGACATATTTGAGCCGTTTCGACTGGTTATTTTCGTGTTGTTGCTCCGTTCCAATCGGAGAGCTATTTGAGTCGTTCCGACTAACCATTTTCAAGTTCATGTTACTGCTCCATTCCAACCGGAGAGTCATTGCCGTAGTCCACCCTTTCCGTTGCAATCCTTCAGTCTTCAGATGCTGCTCAATCTACATAGCGTCGTCGCCTCTTCTAAACAATTGTTCGATCTTCGTGTCTTGGCTAACCGTTGTGATCTCTGCAGTACCATTTGTTCTTGTTATGTTCTTGTGTCGACCAACAAAATATTCTCGTTCTATTCCCATCAGAAGGGCTTCCATTGTCAACATACCGTTTCACTAGTCTATGTGTGATCATTTTAGAAGGTTTCGTCTTTCGAACAGTTCCATATGCTCTGTACGTGCAAAGTTTCTAACCGTCGCTAAGGCCATCAAGACATTTTCAGTGTTTAGCAAGAAGACCTCAACTCCCATAAAGCATCAGAGTACTCATCCATTTTTCACTTCTGTCAATCGTAATACTCGGGCGAGCTCTATATCCGTTTATTAAGATTTAAGTGAAGTTCAAAGTCAAGCATGCTTTCAGAAATCAGATCCAGGTCATATCGATTCAAACTCGGTTTTGGTTTATCACCATATTGAATTTGAGGGGGTGTGTTAGAAAACATGAATCGGTCATCTTGATTTTGCATCGCAACTCTCCGACTTCCCCGACTTTACTCACCTCAACACCACCAACCCTTAGAATAGCTCACAACATAACCCACAAACTTTTCTGTTTTCCTTAACATTATAATTCTCTTAATGTATAAATACCCATGTGTTGTAAGCTAATATCACACACAATAATCATCGATATAAGTTTATTTTTGTGTTTCCACTTTCCAAATTAACAGATTTGATGATAATGACTCAGTTTCATAATGTTAAAAAATAAACCACTTACTTAGCCACAAAATATTACTAGCATGTATCGTATTAATGTGTCGTGGGGGTCGCAAAATGACGGTCAACGAAGTAATACGGATACAAGAAGCAATGTGACAATTTATTATGGACCACAATAAATGAAAGTGACACAGTCCAAACCAAGAGAAGAGCAATGTTGATCTCACATTTGTTCATGGCCTAGAACCGATCTACGTTAAGGATCATTCCAGAGTCAGTGTCCTCGCCACGTGGCCTCTTGTCTGGGGATCATTTTCGTGCCACCTCATCAACTACTTCAACTAACCGTTCGTAACCTCGTGCATTTCATTCCGCTAAACTTAACACCATCATCCTAAATGCTTTCAACGTGATATATATGTATACGATACCGTAGATAGCAAGCTTTAACACCATCATCCTAATTTGATTTTATACATTATTATAACAAAATTTGATTTATATATTTACAATAAAAGTCGACAATTAAAATCTACAAATGCTTTTTTATGATAGATTTTAAATCTAGGACGAGAAACCGACATCCTAGAGGCTAGAACCCTAGTATTTTGTGATGATGGATTTACAATATTGCCACCCAAGTTATGTAAATTAAAGGATATTTAATTATTGATTGGGTAAAGAGAAATGGTCGGTTGTTTTGTGAGGTTTGTTAGGAACTAAGAGCATATACAACGGGTCGCACCCGTGTCCCACTCTGCGCGCGTCTGGACCGCGGCACGCGGGCCGACCCACTGTGGAGGCCGAAAAACGTGCGCCCGCTCCCCATTTTTGCGCTCCCGCCCCCCTCTGTGCGTGCCGCGTGCCGCGTCTGCTGCCCGCTGGCCGGTCCCGCTCCCTGCGCGCCCTCGCTGCCGTGGCAGCTTGTGGCTGCGCCACGTGGCCCGACCGTTGGCAACGGTCGGGTTCTAACAACTATATATATATTTTTTTAAATCAAAAATCAACAAAAACTAACCTTATAAATACCCATCTTCACTCTCATTTTTTCCACACCACTCTCCAATTTCACTCTCATCTTCCCAAATTCTCCTATCTCGTTTCAATTATTCGCGTGAAAAATGTCGGGCGAAGCTGGGTCTCGCGTACATTCAGCTGGTGACGAAGTAGGATTCACCGAGGACGAACTGACACGAGGTTTCGGAGACATTCTAACGGGCAATCGCTCTGTCTCCCCAAACTCGAACCCGGGGTCGAGTTCAGGTTAGTGCAAACTTATTATTTATGTAACGTAATTTTTGTACTTATTTTATTGTATTAATGCATTGCATTCATTTTTTTTGATTAATTATTTGCACTTATTTTATTATTTTATTTTTTAGCACTTAATTTATTGTTTTAAAATTTTTTATCAGGGCAATACCGTCCCCAACAATATCAAATGGCACCAGGGTTCCAAGTGCCATCACATTGGACCATGCCCCCACAAGGTTTCTAGATGCCACTGTTCCAACCACAATCACAATGGGGGATGGGAACCCAATTCTACAACTACGAGGGTCATCCACTACCCGACGTACAAACCCCCCAACCATCCTCTGCTGGACCTTCCCAACGACGAGCCCGAGCCCCTGCTGCCCGAGCCCAACCCCGAGGGCAACCCCAAGAACCAGACCCGGAGGGCCGGACATTCAACAAGCAGGAGGACCATTGGCTCATAACTTGCTGGTTGAGTACTACGAAGGACGCCATCAAGGGAAACTCTCAAACCGGCACCACATTCTGGTGCGCAGTAACGAAGAAATACAACTCCAAGGAAGGTATTCCACAGCGACGCTGGGAAGCTATCAAGAAACGTTGGGGCAGAGGTTCCTCTCAGACAAAGAGGTTCCTCGGCTATTTGAAGAGGTCCAAGGAGGAGAAACCGAGCGGCGCCAACTAGGCAGAGCACATGAAACGTGCGAAGGAACTGTGGGAGGGGGCAGGGAAAGTGATTAGGGACCACCCACTAAAGTTCGACCTGGATCATTGGGTGGAGAGGCTCGAGGGCGTCTTGAAGTTCACTACCCACGAGGGCACAATGGGAAATGTCCGCCGTCAAGTACGCCAACAACGACAGCGGTTGGATGAGGCTGGGGCTTACAGCTCAACCCCACCCACAAGCACAGGGGAGGAGGACACACATATCAGTGGTGAGTCCCAACAACCAGAATGGGGAGGAAGCGAGAACTACGAGGGGACTCATGTCCCTCTCAGCGACACACCGCCATCCCATGAGGCCGACCCAAGTCCCCCTCGCCGATCGCAAGGGAAGAAGGCAGCGAAGGCCGCAAAGAAGGGGACCGTCCTCACGGCCCAAATGTCTACCTTCGTCGAGCTGGAACGTTCACGGGTGGATGCTGAACGTTCACGTGGCGAACAACATGTAGAAATGCATCGCCTGATACAGACATTAACCCAACAGTGGGAATCAAACCTCGCCACCTACAAGGAGGTTCTGGGGGCGGATACATCTTCCTACGACGAAGAGGCTATGGCAGACCATAAGTTTTTCAAGTCCGAACTACGACAACTCATAGCCACCCTTAAAGCCCAAATCGATGAACTTCGACCACAACCCCCACCATTAGATGTCGGCCCAACAGACGATGATTCTTGAACTTGTATTTTGTTTTGGGTTGTATTAAAAAGGGTTGAATAAAATTAGAAGTTCATTTATATTCGTGTTAAATTTATTTATTAATTATTGATTGTCCTTAATTATTTATTTCCAAAATTGTTTAAATTAGAAACAATTTAAACGGTTTCTGATAACGAATTAAATAAAACAGGAAAATATCAAATAATAATCCAGTCAGCACTAGACTGCACTCCCAGGGCCTCAGAGGTCCTTTCTGTTGTAGAACACCCACTTTTCTGCACTCCCACTCCCTGACTTTTGTCCAGTCAGCACAAGGGCCTCAGGGCCAGAGCCTCACGCAGGGCCGTTCTGTTGTACATGCTCTAATGAAGCTGAGGCCAACTTATGTTTTATTATCTGCATTTAGTTGTAACAACACGATCCGTTGAGCATTTGATGGCTTTCAGGTGACAATAAAACTTCCCTTCATTTCGGTTGGTTGTGCATTATCAAGGTTAGGGACACGATGGTAATTTCACTTAATCTCGCTATTTAAATATGACAAAATGATTAATTATTAGGAACAGTAAAGTTAATTGTTATATTCTCTTCTTTGATTTATGCAATTTATAATAACGCCTTAAGATAATAGTATGTGGCCAGCGATTTCGAGGACCCCATTTTCCAATACTACCCTCCTCGTCTCACCATTCTCCAAGGGTAGTATTGTCTTTTCGTCAAGTGCACTACGAGCTGAGTTGAACAGAACGACCACTTTTGAGCAGTCGAGCTGAACAAAATCTCAGCAGTTCTCTGACCCTCTTTTTTGTATTCCATCCTCACGTCAGCAACAACCAAAGATTTATCCCCCTCTAAACCCTTTCCGTGAGAGGGTATGATCACTCATTATTGTGCTTCACTGCTCCACTACTCTGCAACTCTTTGTCTCTACTAATGATTGATTTCTTTTGCTTTGCCCTATTCTGCCATTGTCGAGAGCTTTGTGGGTCACTGTTGACAGTTTCTGAGATTATGACCTTTTTGAGTTTTCTTTCTAGGTTTTAGCTCACAATGCAAGCCAAGGTAATGTTGTTCACATCGGGTTTGAGCTTTTAGTTGGGTTCTGTGGAGCATTTTCTGTTCCTTCCAAATCGAGGGGTTTGATTTCAAAGTTATGAAATCATTGATGATTTGAAATGGTGTAAGCTTTTTGAGGGAATGATTAGTTTGTAAGTACACTATCATTGCACTAATTTTTTTCTTTCTAAATTTTTAGATGCATTTTGTGGTTTTGCTTTCTGAAATTAACCATATTCCTTCTTCTTACTAGCGATAAGGTTACCTAGAGTTTGAATGAAATCAAACTCTAGATAGTATATTGTATATTGTTTGAATTCCCTTTGCATATCTGTAATTGTTAATATATACCATAGATGAATCAATAAACAGGCAAGGAATTAAACTCCAACATGGTATCAGAGCCACAATACGATTAAACCTCTGAAAATCTCTCTCTGCTTCCGCCTCATTTTTTTTTTCTTTTGCGTCTGCTCCATACCTGCGACAACATCTTCTTCAAACGCAGATTTGTTGATTTTTTTTCTCCTTTCCTCTGCAAAATCGCAACTGGCATGTTGGAATCGAAAAGGGAACACTGCGCCTCTAGTTCTCTATGCCGCCGCGCCTCTGGTTCTCAACGCAGTCGAACTCCAAGTTTCTGCATATCGCATCTTCTCCATCTGCGATCATTGTCGTTGTTGAACTCAGTCACAATACGTCGCCTCCCCTCTGCGTCTGGCTCCATTCTACAGCTTTTCTCCAACGCAGCTCCTCATCACAACGCCGAGATCACGTCTGTTTCTCATATTGTTGCTGCCCGGAGCTCACTCCATCAACAACTCTAATCTCTACTTCTCATGGACGATCCTCGCGCAGCCCGTGGTGGTCGACATGAGCCTCGGCCAAATCCATCAGCTCAACCGCACGCGCAATGGACGCAACAATGGGGAATATCATCTCCATGGAGCGTGCCTTCTCTTCCATGGGCTGGGAATTACCCCTAGTCTGTGCCTCCTTCCTGGGCCGGACAATCATATCATACATCAACAGGCCAACAGTGGGCTCGTCCTCACCAGGCCAGTCAGCCAGGTTTATTAGGCTCACGTCCCCATGGAAATTCTCAAGCCTACTCTGCTGTTCACACTTATATTCCCGCTGCTATGGCTAATTTATACATGCAACAACCACCAGACTCGACGTGGTACATGGACACTGGTGCTACCTCTCACTTGACTGCGAACTCAGGTACCTTAAGTTCTTATGTTAATTCGAATATGTCGCCTTCTGTTATAGTTGGTGATGGAAATCAAATTCATGTTCGTGGTTATGGTAATGCATCGATTTTTCCTTCCCATCCTAATTATGTATTACATGATGTTACCCATGCTCCTAAGATTGTTAATAACCTAGTATTTGTGCGTAGATTTGTTAATGATAATAATGCCTCGATTTAATTTGACCCTCTTGGCTTCTCTGTAAAAGACTTTCCAACGGCTCGTCCGGTTTTGAGACGCAATAGCAAAGGCGGCTTGTATCCAGTCACTTCGACTATTTCTTCGTCTTCATTTCAGACTTTGTCTGCTTTTGCTGCTGTGTCTCCAGGAATTTGGCATTCCCGACTTGGTCATCCAGGAGCGCCAGTTTTTAATTCTCTTTGTCGTTCAAATTTATATCATGTAATATGAACAATTTTAATTTAGTTTATCAGTCCCGTGGTTTTGGAAAACAAGTTAAATTGTCATTTCAAACATCTTTATCTGTTACTTGTGCTTCGTTTGATATTGTACATGCTGACATATGGACGTCTCCCATTCTAAGCTCTCCATGTCACAAATATTACTTGGTGCTGCTTGATGATTTCACAAATTTTGTTTGGACTTGCCCTATGGGCAAGAAATCTCAGGCATTTTCTATATCCTCTTCTTTCAGTAAATATGTGTCTACTCAATTTGGTTATACTATTAAAATTTTCCAGTGCGACAATGGAAGAGAGTTTGATAACTCCTCCTATCATCAGTTTTGTGCTTCTTCCGGAATGGTGTTCAGATTCTCGTGTCCTCATACTTCCCCTCAAAATGTACGAGCTGAACGCAAAATACGGAGTCTCAATAATATGGTTCGTACGATACTTTTACATGCTTCTGTTCCTCCCTCTTTTTGGCACTACGCACTATCCATGACTATATATTTATTCAACATTCTTCCCTCTAAAGTGCTCAATTTTTCCTCTCCCAATATGTTTTTGTATAAACGTGGCCCGTCTTTCTCTCATATTCGTATATTTGGATGTCTCTGTTTCCCACTTCTTCCTATAGCTCATAAACTTCAGACTCGGTCTACTCCATGCGTCTTTCTTGGGTTTCCACCTAACCATCGATGGTACAATTGTTATAATTTAAAAACAAACAAATTAATGATTTCGAGGCATGTTATTTTTGATGAATCGCTTTTTCCTTTCTCCTCCACTTGTCCCACCTCATCACCGCCTATGATTTTTTGACTGGCCGTATTTCACCAGCTTTGGAAGCACAAATATTTTTTCCCCAACCTCTTATGATAGGCCAGCACATCACCCTACCCTAACTACCACAGATGGGCCTCTACTGTCCAGCCCAGCACCAACCCATCCTATTCGTGTGGTGTCAGCGCCCAACCCACCAGCGCCTAGCCCTACTCCTGCTGACCCGCTACTATCCTCTACAATCAGCCCACCTCCATCCAGCTCATCTCTCTCCAGCCCATCTACCTCAGACCCATCCCCACCCGGCCTATCTCAACATGTTGCTCGTCCTCACCCGATGGTAACGCGGAGCAGGTTGGGAATTATCAAACCCAAAATGCCATTTAACCTTACTGCCACTACTAGTATTTCCCCAATTCCTCGAAACCCAAAGGATGCACTTACTCGGAAACTGGCGATGACAGATGAGTATAATGCTTTGATTAATAATAGGGAAAATTTCATTTTACCACCCTGTCAAACATTTAACTTCAGTTTGATACCTTGACATAAATTTTTATCAGTTTCATACCCTAACCAAACTTTTAATTTCACTTTCATACCCAGCCGGGTAAAATGTCCAAAATACCCCTAACTATTACTCAAATTTTCATCTCATGCCACTGACTCAGAATTTGAAAATAAGTGAAATGACAATAATACCCTTCATTGTTTAGGGTGTTAAACTGAAAATTTCAATAATTTTAAAACAAAATCAGTTTTTTTTATAAATTCAATTTTTAATTTCAAAAAATCAGATTTTAATTTTAAAAATACATAAAAAAAAAGTTTTTTTATATAAAAATATTTTTTATTATTAAAAACAGTTTTTATATAAAAAATTATTTTTATTAAAAAAAAAGTTAGACGCGACTGACTTTTTTGACTTGATTTTGTCTTTGTGGACAGGGATCAAAGGAGGGTACAACAACGTTGACCTTAACATTGGTGGAAGAGGGGAGTATGCAGTTGACTTTCATGCGCAGTTGTCAACTGTGCATGCATTTTCCATTTGTGTTTCCATGTTGCATAGCACTGGAGCTCGAACTTGCGCGGGACCGAAGATGAGTATGCAGTTGCCACAATACAGTTCCTTGAAGATGCTTCTGGAGGATGAGGTGAAGTTCTTGATTGATGCGGTCACAGAGGAGGACAAGAGGAAAGTAACAAAGACCAGGAAGGAAATTCCAGCGTCGTTTATGCTTAACCCACCATTTTGTCATAATATAGCTAGAGTCTAAACCTATTGAGCTAGCTCAAATACCATGTAAATTTCTTGGGTTCTATAACTAAGATGTCACATTCTTTTATTTAGTGTGATCATGTTATACAACTCGTTTATGTTTTATTAAACGTGAAATATTGTTCAGGTTCAATAACACATTAGCCAATAATACGTGATACATGTTGGACAAAAGTGAGTTTGGACAAAGTGAAAAGGGTCAATTTGACGCTTAATTATCTACAGATCGGTTCATCTTAGAACTATGGAAAGATTAGTTCGTGTTTTAGGAAGTGAGGCTTTTCCAACGAGACATCATGAGGTCTAAAAGGACAAAAGCTAAATGAAAAACTAAAACTCAAAGATCACCCATGAACTTGATTGTTGAGAAAATGAAAATAGAAATTGTACCCTTTTTATGAAGTCTCTCATGGAAAAATTACTAAGTTTTCTTGAGTTTATATAGCATGACCTTCTTACCAAGTTTGAATAGTTTGGGTGTAAGGCTCTCTCTCGAGCGTAGGCGCATGAGAGGTGCAAATTCAGAATATGTTTAACCTGAACAAAGACTTGACCACGTGACACACAAATGATACAAACCAAAGGGACCCTAAAACTAAAAAATAAGCTGGACCTAAAAGCACAAACAGTAAAAGCAGGATCACAATCAAATTGATCTCGATGAGGCTAAGAACCCCCTACTATAATGAGGGCTCAACATCCTAGATACGGAGTCGTGGACCTTCCCAAAAGCACTATTGCTCCTTTCGAATCTCCAACCTTCCATGCAATCGACTGACATAAACTTCAAGCACATGCAAATATAGGCTTGTGTTTGTAACATACCCTTCGGTTACATGACACACGAAATGGCAGAAACCATTTTTAACTTACCCTTTGGTTACACGACAATCGAAATAGGAGAAACCATTGGCAACTCGTTGGGGCTCTGTATCCAGGTGGACTATGACGACCCACAAACCGAGTTTGTGTTAGGGTTGTAGAGACTTCATAGTTTTTTTAGGAAATGTTTAGTCTTCCTAATAAATTTAGGTAGGAGACTTGAGTAGGCAATTAGAAGAAATTTCCTATTGGGATTAGGAATCCTAAATCTTATATTTTTACCTATTGTCTTCTCTTATTAATACCTTGTATTTGTAAACCCAAAATCATTCATAAGTTGCGAGAGCAACAAGAAAAGAATAGTGAGGATGTGGACGTAGGAAAATTATCGAACCACGTAAATTCATGTGTTCTTGTATGATTGCTTAATTTATATTGATTTCTTCTTGCATAAATATTGTTTCACGTTGTTATACCCCAATAACTAGTATCAGAGACCGATTCGTGGCAAGTGGTAGCAATGACAGAACATGGGAAAGTTTGAATCAACAAGTTCGATGAGAAAGATTTTGAATTATAGAAGATGCAGATTGAGGATTATCTGTACCAGAAAAAGCTACACGAACTCTTGTTAGAGACCAAACCAAAGAAGCTAAGTCCGACCGATGGGCAATTTCTAGATTGACAAACATTTGGTGCAGTGAGGCTGACACTAACGAGGAATGTTGCCTACAACATCATGAAGGAGACTACTGAATCATAAAGGCGCTATGCCTCTATCTAATATGTACGAAAAGCCATCTGCATCTAATAAGGTCTATTTGATTCATCTATTAGTTAATACAAATATGAGCGAAGGTGTTATTTTTATTGATCATGTGAACGAATATAACACTATAATATACAGATTAGTGTCGGTGGACATTAAATTCGATGATGAGGTACAAGCCCTTTTATTGATGTCTTCGTTACCTGATAGTTGGCCAGGAACTGCCACAACACTCAGTAATTCGTCTAGATCTACTAAGTTGTCGTTCGAGGGGATAAGGGACTTGATTCTCGGGGAAGATATTCATAGAAGGAATTTCGGAGAATTGTTACGCTTAGGGCATCCTCTCTATTTCGATCCTGGACGACCTTCTAGTGGTTTACACCCCGGGATGGGGTGACAAAAGTACAATTCTAGCCACTACCCCGCATCCTATCAGCATGGGGGATATCGATGAACAACGAAGAATTATTAAGCACAACTGTATCATTGTTCGACCCGATAATTAGAAGAAGACGTGCTAAATACACATATCATGTGATGCCACTACTTCAACTATGATAGTTGGTCGGGCATGATTACTTCATGTGAATCCTCTCCATGCCACCGTAAAATTTATCTATTCCTAGTGCATAAGGCTCTCGATCATGCATGAGAAACTGTGCCTCTCGTGTTGAACCAATAACCTCGTTATGTCAACAACATTCAATCGCTTTATATACTCTAGAGATAATTGGTTATTGACAATATGATCAAATCGCTTCACACATTCCAAGATAGTTGATACACCCATCTGCATCGATTCATCTAAAGAATCCCCGAAACATCCGTATGCTAACATCTACAATACGACAATGCATTTTCGAAGCGAATTGAAACCCAACATCCCTCGACAGTCTAACCTATACTGAAAGTACACATCATGGTACACAATTACCTGCATGACGTGCCCGAAAATATCTCCCCTCATCCGAAACCAACGCTGGAACTTAGCGTTGTTGTGGATGGGACGTTCAACAAAATAGTCTCGCATAAGTCGTTCATTTTCTTTGTCACATCTTTTCCAAATCGCCATGCGTTGCCACAAGAGGTTTGGAGGGTCGTGACATGACAAGTTAACTAACGAAGTCTACGACTCGTTTCGCTGTATCATCGTTAATTCTAACAAAAAGCTGATCTCGACAACGTCTTGTACAATGATAAAACCAATAAACATTGATGGCACGACGTCAAGCTCATCCAACGAGCTAATCAGGGTTGCATCGTTGTTGTACACGCTTTAAAAGACCAAATGAAACTTAAGACCTTCCACAGGGGGATTAGACCGAATCAGTCTAATCTCAGTTTGATTAGGCACAATCGGTGGGAAATTAGTCAAGACTAGACCCGATTCGTGGGTCTATGTCATAGTGGGAATATATCGAATCGGTCTATTCAGAGTCTAATGTTAAGGAAAAAATAGATTGACAAAAGTAATTATTACTTTCGAGAACGATACAAGGATACTATAATGCAAACCCAGTACGAGAAACCCGAGTGGATGAAAACTAAAAGTTGGTTAACCTGTGCATTTCGGACATTCCTGAACAGTTGCCCACCACTCATGCTTGTTGAAGGGGAGAACGAAATTACGGGCATATGTTCGATTGGCCTCGAGGGGAACCTCCGCATCGGTAACGCTTGGACCGTGCTCATGTCGGATTTGTAGGAACGCCAACTCGAAATGCTGCACCCAAAGGTAGGTCTTCTGTCAATGGTCCTTGAGTTGCTTCTCGGTCCGGGGATATGGTTCCGTTTCCATTGAATTCCAGTCCTCGTATAGCTCGTGCCAATACTCTATAATGGCACTGTCATGAAACATCTAGGTGACAACAAGTCTCCTCTCATCCACATCAGTTCACAAAGGCGTCATGATTCGTTGTTGGAGGAAATAGGGACTGTTGTCGATTCTGTTTTGGAGAGAGGGTTGAAGAGGAAAAGTGGGTGCCGATTCGGTTTTGGAGTTGCTTTAAATATGTGAGGCCGAATCTAGGGTTTGATTTCCAGAGTGATAGAATCGGTCCAACACATACCTTGGCAGAATTGATCAAATAAATAATGGTGGCGGATTTGGTGCATGTTCATAAAAGACAAACATAGAGGGTTCCATTTATTTAGAACTTTGAAACATAGGTTTTTTTGGTACAAAATGAAACCAAACTTGTTCGAAACATAGTACAAGAAAACGAGAACAAAACATTGAACATGCTAAGTGTGGTTCATAGCTCGAAGCTTCTCGAACATAAGAGCTTCGTGGTTGGCCTTCTCCAGCGGGGTCCATTCAGATGTGTCGAGCACAACTACTTCAGCGTACTCCCCGATCAATGACAGCTAGTACTTTATCAGCTTTGCATTCGTTCGCTCGAACTGACCACGACGACGTTGTTCTCGTTGGATCTTGTACATTGTTGGTGGCGGACACATATCAACCTGGAAAACACTGCTCTCGTTTTTTCAGTCCTTAAATTTGGTTGGCTATTTGTTTTGGAAGGTGTTTGTTTGTGTGTTTAATGGACGAGGAAGAGATGCATTTTATAGGATTACGAATCGGCCAAACGGGCATTGAAGATACACACGGTTCAGATTACGATACAATAAAGTTGCCGAACTACAATTAAATGGAAATACATTGAATTGATCTATGAAATTAAAATAAACAAGTAACTAGTTTTTGTCATCCATAACGGCCTCTTCCCTGAACAAAGTCCAAATGTGATCAATCAGATCACCCTTTAGTTGATGGTGCACTGCTCGATCCTCTAGCCGGTTTAACTGGTTTCGGATGTGGTCGAGCCCGGTAATGGCCCTCGATGGACGGGTATGATTGGCTCTTCAGATGGGATTCGTTCTATTTCTCCCTGGTAGGTGTCACGTTCATCGTTTACAATCATGTTGTGTATGATAATGCACACTTGTATGATCATAGAAAATTTCCTATAACCCCAACTTGAGCAGACATACTGTTGATATAGAAACGAGCTTGTAGGGTCCTGAATGCCCTCTCCATATCTTTCCTTGTGGCCTCCTGTTTCCTTGTGTATAAATTGTGCCTCGGTGGTTGTGGTACATGGATAGACTTTACGAAGTATGCCAAAGTGGGTAAATTCCATCGTTGAGTAATAAGGAGTATTGTATTACGTAACGTTCACCTCAAATGCGACATGAGATGGTCACATCGATATATATGTACAAATATGGAAGATTGGTTCAAAACATTAATATTGTTGTTCGACCCCGACATACTAAAGTATGCATGGCAAATCCAGGTGTCGGGCCCTGCAATTGCTTCAAGCATGATCGTAGGTCTAGAATGATCGCCCCGCTCGTAAACCCCTGATGAGTTTTTGGAAAATTCTTCCACGCCCAATACATACAATCGAGGATACCGATACAACTTGGAAAACCATGAGTTTCATTGATACGCGTAATGTAAGAAATATCATTACTGTTCAGCTTTCTAAGGTAGGTTTTACGGAAGACGTTGATTATGGAAAAGAAAAACGAGTGCATACACTCAAGAGTCATTGTCTTAGCCATCTTCAAATACTCGTCCAAGCTATCAGCCGAAACACCGTAGCACAACATCCGTATAACCGCCGTACTCTTTTGAATGGTTGAGAAACCGGTCCGCCCACGACAGTCTACTTTTGTTTGAAGTAGTTATCGTACACGGACACACCATCTACAATTTTCAAGAAAACAGATTGGACCATTCTAAAAGGCTGACGAAACATTTTTTCATCGTACATTGGTGTCGCTACAAAATAGTCGAACATTAGCCGATCGTGAGCAGCACTTCGATCTCTGAAAATATAATTTCTTTTCTGCTTCCCCCGGACGGGGGCTGACATACGTGCCTGTGCCTCCCTAAACTTTTCCCGTATAGACTCCAACATCTCTTCCTCTGCTTGTCGGGTCCTTACACGTAACGTTGCGTAGTCCATTTCAATGCCACCATACTCCTCACTACTCGATGAATCTATAACGACAAGACCGTAACATAAAGTATACAGACAAAAGTTGTGTTGGAATACCATCTTCAAAAATGTAGTAAAGTATTTATATATATTTTTCTTCTGACATTGTTAAAAATAATAATTTTGTCAACCGAATCTACTGACCCGGACACGTGGCAGAATCGTCGAGCAATGTCAGATGCTGCTCTCCGATACGTTTCCACGTGGCGTTCGTTTATTCGTTTGGTCAACACCGAATACGCGGAATAGACTCTACATCGAGTCGACAGTTCGTATACCGTCTAAACCGACTTCCCCGATTCGACGTTACAATAGATACCGATTCAACTATTCGGCGGGAAAAACCAATTTTCTACCTGTTTAGACGATCGATTCTACGACGACGAGACGCCATTATGGCCGGTCTAAGGGATGGCTAATTCCAAAAGCAATCCTCTACAACGGATAACAAAATAGAAATCTGCTTCCCCCATATATAATTCAATCTCAACCGTTCAGACAAATCAACCGATAATAAATCAGCCAATCACAACCGATCACGAGAATTTTCCCCTAGCCCAAATCGGCTTCCTATTATTTGCCTCCAACCAATTGACGTTCGGTACAGTAGTTCACACTGGATTTTACTCGGCAATTGCGGCGGCGGCTCATGTTAGCAAGCAATCCGCCTAATTTTGCTGAGCACAGTTTTAATTAACGTTCACTCCTGCTACTATAAACCCCATTCTTAATCCCAATCTTTCCCGCTAATCTCACTCCGTTTCTCAATTTTTTTCTCGGGGAAATGAACCACAGAAGCCTGCAGAATCCGCCTTCGGTTCGTCGGCAATCGAATTCGCCGAGGTTCGCTCTCTCTGGAACTTGTGATTTCGTTTGGTTACTTCTTTGTGATGCTATAGGTGCTTTTTTTTTCTCTGTCTGGCGTAATTTTCTGTTTGGCTCCGAGAAAATGAGAATCAGAGTTCACCAGACCCATCCGTGAGATCTGTATATGTTATTTTGACCTGTAACTACTAAATTCTTAGTTGGATCAATGCCAAGTACTGTCTAATTGTTGAGTTTGCTTTTCAATTTTAGAAGTCTTTCATTCCCAATGAATTTCACGTGCTCTTATGTATCGAAGAGCATCAATCTGCAAGCTTCTCAGTCGACATGTATGAAATAGAGGTGGGAAATAGTTGACTGGTAAAGAAATTTAGTCCCCGTCTTTATATTCTTAACTTGATTGTTCTTGTCAGATTATTCGATCCGATTTTGTAGCTTAGTTTGAAATGCACTTTTCTCTTTCGTTTCCTCCAAAATTGTAATTGCTCGTTGCTAGAATTTGTTATGTTTTCAAGGATGGAAGGTTTCAGAATCTGAATCATATGGCAGGCACTTGTATTGCAACCAGATCTAATTTTTATAAAATCTGGAACCTATTTCTCTGACTTCATTTGCAATTTTCGGCATCATTTTGGTAAGTGCTTTTGTAGTGATAACTCTTGGCCCGTAACAAATCTCTAAAACTTCTAACAATTATTTCCTTAGCTCCAAAAAACTAAAATTTTAAGTTGACTGCTAGGTGCTCAACTTCTCCATTATGTAAGCCAGGTAAACTGCTTATGAAGTGTAGTCAGTGCTGTTCATCTTCTAATGTCAAACTTATCCATCACTTTTAGTTTGGTGGGCGGAATTAATTTCTATAGACTTATTGCCTTCTTGACGGTTGTTGTTATTTGCATACAAGATAACTTAACTTGTTCTTCCTTGTTGCAGTTAGTGACATATCGAGATATTGTTCTCCGGCCTGCATTTTCAAGGCAATAGTCGATTTGAGGAGATGGCAGACAGTAAAAAGCAGTCTAGAACTAAAGGTCGTCATGCTTCCATCAAATACAGATTTAGTGCGGTTGGAGGTGCTTCCCCTGAGCTTGCTGATTTCGGTTGTAAAGAATATGCCCCTCCTATCTCTAATAAACATAAGCAAAACAGTGAGATAGCAGAACCCAAATCAGTTGAGATACTGAGCACTGCTGAGCTCATATCCGCAGTTGGTCAGATATGGGATCATATGGACCCACTTTCTTTACTTAAAACTAATAGAGTCTCAAGTAGCTATAACAAGGGCCTCCCGAGAGAGGACATCTTGGGAAATCTTGGTCTGGAAGTAAATGGCAGAGCTCCTACTTCAGCTGATAGTAACAGCTTTCATGTTGATTCAAAAGCTGGTGACCATTTTTCACATAAGGTGCAGCCAAGCTTACAGTCCCATAAGGTTAGTCAGAAAATGTCTGTCTTCGAATTGTGTAGAGAAAGCTACATACATTCAACCTTGCAGAGTTTTACCTACTTGCCTGATAACTATTGGAAGGGAAGGGGGGTTACAAGTCTGGGACTATCATATGAGTTGGATAACATATATGGATGGATGAGTAATGTCATTCCAACAAGAATAAAATTCTTGGACAAAACCAGAAAAGTTGAGAACAAGAGAAATGGTGAAGAGTTAATTCCAGGAGATACAACCAGCCCTGTGGAAGGATGCCTTTCAGTAGATAAAACTCACTCTGTGAAGAACTTGGGCATTAGGAGTGACGAATTCCTGATTCCAGGAGATAGAAAACATTCTGCAAAGAACTTGGCTGCTGAGAAAGCTTACTGCCATCCTGATTTATTCAAAGCCAAAGATTCATCAACATTTGATAGTTCAAAGTTGTCAATGAATACAGAATCAACCACCAGTCTATGTTCAGATTATTTTCTCGGTGCCACCGAAAATCATAAGGGATTTGCTAGTGTTTTAAGCACTCCAAAGTCTGGCCTATATGCAGACTACCAAGTTAACCTTCTAGTTTCCGACAAGAGTGCCTTCGAAGATTGTCAACATGATAAGAATGATGTCGAGCTGCTTGAGAATGGAAGAAAACAATACGGGAAGTTTGTCATTGAGGAGGAACCAAGCACTAAAATCTGCTCAGTTGCACATGAAAAACCTCAGTATACCCTTGCTAAGCAAGAGCATGCCTTTGCAGGGGCATTGGCTGGTATATGTGTTAGCCTTTGTCTACATCCAGTTGATACAGTTAAGACAGTCATTCAATCCTGCCGGGCGGAACAGAAGTCCATCTGTTACATTGGAAGATCTATTGTGTCTGAAAGAGGTATGTTTTATAAGAACTGAAAATCTCAGTTTGGCAACAGGCTTGTCTTGGAAAATCAAACACTATGATGTTTTACCATGTGAACAGTGCCCTTCTGGGGATTAATTGACATGCTTTTTGCAGGTTTAACTGGCTTGTATCGTGGGCTTTCTAGTAATATTGCATCCTCAGCTCCAATTTCTGCAATTTACACTTTCACTTATGAATCAGTTAAAGGGGCTCTGCTTCCTCTTTTCCCTAAGGTAATTTTATTCTCTTATTCTTTCCCTTGTTTAACCTCTCTCTCTCTCTCTCTCTCACACACACACACACACACACACACACACACACACACTACTATTTTGTGGAGAGGGATAAAGGAAATAACCTGTTCTTAATTTCTTATCAGCTAGTCTGTAATTTATGATCATCTTCTTTTTTGCAGGAGTATTACTCTTTAGCTCATTGCATGGCAGGTGGTTGTGCAAGCATTGCTACTTCCTTTATTTTTACTCCCAGTGAGCGGATAAAGCAGCAGATGCAAGTTGGTTCTCACTATCAGAACTGTTGGTAAGCCTTTACTGCACTTGAGAGGGTCTTTCTAAATTGGAGTAACTTAATAAGTTCAATGTGGCTCACTTCACAATATGCATTATGTTTGGTGATGATTACATTTACTATTCAGTATTATCTGTGTTTAGTTTTGGTTTTGAGAGGTATTGTAATTTTTGTTTTAATTAAATAGTTGGGATAATTGTCCAAAACTACCCTAAAGTTTCGTCCACAAACGAGTTGATGCACAAAGTTTCGTCCACGCTGTGTGGCTACCCTGAAGTTTTGTCCACGACTTTTTTAGTTTTGACGTAATAGGGATGTTCAGAATGATGGTCTAGGGCCTCTGGGCAGTGCTTCCCGGATTGAATAGAAGCGTGGACAAAACTTCAATGCACCCACAAAAGCGTGGGCAAAACTTCAATGCACCCACAAAAGTGTGGACAAAACTTCAGGGTAGCCACACAACGTGGACAAAACTTTGTGCATTAACTCATTTGTGGACGAAACTTTAGGGTAGTTTTGGACAATTATCCCTAAATAGTTTATGTAGCATGTTTGCCAATCTAGGCATCTATGCAAGATAAGAAAATTGATTCCATGTATGAGACATTGTTTATTCCTGTGCTTCTTCCATGTTAATTTCTGAATTGCCTTTGTAGGAGCGCGTTGGTTGGGATTATTGGAAAAGGTGGTTTGCCTTCATTATATGCTGGCTGGGGAGCTGTACTTTGCAGGAATGTGCCACAGTCAATAATCAAGGTTAGTCCTTCTACATTGTGATGGGGTAAAATCTGAGTAGTTAAAAGTTCACTTGAGGTTTGACCCATACCAAACTTCTCAAAGAAGATATCCCAGACCAAAAGGTGTTTGGCCCTAAAATGATGATAGAAGTGTAAGTGTTCATGTTATAATGCCGGCAAGTTTGGATCTAAGTTCATAGTGTTCAACCAAAATTACCCCTTGCTTTATTGGAATTCTCCTGACTACTTAAGCATATGGTTTTGAAGCTATCTTTTCCATGTGTGCAGTTTTACATGTATGAAAGCCTAAAACAAGTAATGTTGGCTTCACAGCATTCCGCTGTTCAACCAAGTGCATTACAAACGGTTTGTTTGCATCTCAACTCTATCCTCATTTATTCATTTCTAAGTATTGTTCCAATGATAATATAGTTTTCTGGAAACTGAGTGGAAACACTATAATTCTACTTTATTCTAGTCTCTCCTATACAATATGTGACCAGGTAATTTTCATGCATGCAGCTCTTGTGCGGAGGACTAGCTGGATCTAGTGCTGCTTTATGCACAACTCCTTTTGATGTGGTGAAAACGAGATTGCAGACACAGGTTTGTAGATTTTTTTGTCTTTTAAACCTCAGAGTACGATCTATTGAGCTAAATGACCTTGTGAGTGGAAAGAGAAGGATTTACTTAATCAGCTTTGAATGAATATACCTCCAACCTTTGCTATATGATTTGCTTGTATCTTTTATCAAATTATCGTGCAGTCTGTCTAAATTAGCTGGCCAAGGAGGTTTCATAGAGAAGCATAAATCTGAGATAAGAATTCCTTAGTTAATGTGATAGCCAAGTACAGTGCTGAGGCTATAAAACATCTCAAGAGACAGATCATTATGTGCATAGATTTCCATCCAATAAAAGTTGTACTTACATGGATGTCATAATACTAAATCCTTCTTCTCTCTACCTGTTGACTGTTGTGACCTGCCTAGACCTCAAGCAATTGTTGCCAAGAATTGGTGGATTTTAGCTTAATTCTGCAGCTAAGCTATTATTAGTTTCTCTTATCTTCATAATTGTGAATAAGTGATGATCACAGACTAGGTTAAGTTTGCCTGTCTTATGAGGTGCATATGATGCAGATTCCTGGATCCAGAAGCCAATATAATAACGTGTTTCATGCCCTACAAGAAATAAGCAAGCAGGAAGGTCTGAAAGGTCTCTACAGGTATGTTTGTTTTATATCTTGTGCGTACAGTTGGGAAGATAATTTCTCATATGGAACACTCGGGTTTATAAGACATCATTAGACATGGTGAACTTGTAAGGGGCTAGAATAGTCTTTCAGTAAGTCCATGTGATCGCTAGCATTATATAATGGTGCCATTCCTATATGCTGTTTTCAACTGGGAAATATTTGTTTAGTTCAGCTGGTGTCCACAACTTGGTTTTGTGTAGAAATATGATCAGTGCTCTTTTGTGTGAACAGGGGGTTAGTCCCGAGACTGGTTATGTATATGTCCCAAGGAGCACTCTTCTTTTCATCCTATGAATTCTTCAAGAGTTTGTTTTCTGTGGGTGTGCAAGTGCAACAAAGTAATGACCAAACAATCCAAGGCCAACAAACCATGGTGAGTACTGCGGCCTCATCACAGTCATCATCCGATCCATCGCCATCATCATCAAGGAAGCTGCACAGCTGACATTCTTCAACGTGTGATGGCATGAGAAAAGATTTGGAATCTCAAGGCAATCGAGCTAGTGTAAGCCTGCCCGAAACGAGGAAACTTGAGCTGAGCTCACCAATCTGCAGTTTCCAGTTGATGGTGCTTTGAGGGAGAGTGGCCGCGAGCAAAGAGTCTGCACTATATTATACTTGTTCTGGTCGTTGGCTGTGTCCGTACATAGTGACGTGAAGCCATTCCTTTTGATGGAACTATTTCTGTGCCATATGTATTCGATGTGATACGGAAATGACTAGGCGATTTTCATGATACGGGAAGCTGCACAGCAATAGATGCAATGTGAGGGTAGCATATTTTTATGGGGTCATGAAAGGCCCATGAGTATTATTGATGTAAAATAATATTATAAAAAAAACCTTTTACTCAATTTTATTAATTAGTGAAATATATTTTATTTTATTTTTTCAAAACAAATCAGATTATTTTGATAAACATTTAAAAAGAAAAATAAATCAAAATCTGAATTTAATAATTAATAAAATTGACTTAAATATATATTTTTTTTAAAATCCAAATTATTTTTTAAACATTACATTATAGGTTTAATTGTTCAAAACTACATTAAAGTTTTGTCCACAAACAGATGCATGTATAAAGTTTTGCCCACACTTTGGGGGTATGATGAAATTTTGCCCACAGACTTTTTTTTAGAAAAATCGGTGCCATAACCGAACCTTTACCGCCCCTCCCGAACACAGACCCTATTGATTGCACGGGACCTCCACACAGGTACCCAAAGTTGCGCCAATTGTTTCTCCTGTCGACTTCGTCCGGACCAATGGAAGGAGATCATGGGCATGGACCCATAGCTGTAGAAGATCCAGGGCAGGAAGTTCCCTAGCCAACAAGTCAATATCCCTAAGGAGGAGAAGAAGATCATCAAAGCACCAAAGTTCATTGCTCCGAACCCATGTCCGAGCTTCAATCGATTCAAAGTGGAACCCAAAAACCCCTGGGCCTATGTCCTTAATTTTATCATATTCTTTTAATATTTGTTACTTTTCTTGCAAGAATATCTATAATATACACTTGTTATAATGATCCTCCCCATGCATTGGTGGTGATGCGCAGCAGGACTTCCTTTCGAGGAAGCCTAGGGGCCCAGAACTTGCCTACCATGCCAAATTGTTGGCGTGCCAACACATATGGATTAACCGATGAGTAGGGAACCAACGCATCTGTTTCATTTTCCTCTTCGAGAGAGCATGAGAAGAGACAGTCCTAGAGACTTGCCATGGTGGACGCAAGCAAGCCCGGTGGCACTGTGACTTCTGGTGCTAGAATTACGTATGGAGATAGCGTCGTTCCTCCTCATCGAACCATACTTGCACGAACAGTGAGTAAGGACGGGATCATCGGGATTCGATCATCATTGGGGAGGGAGAGATCAACATGTAGAGACACTTCCATCTCCTTTCTCCAACCCTCGTCGACGAGCGCCTTCCCTTGACTAGGGTCCCTCCGTAATGGAGGTAGAGACTCAAGGCCGTCTTTAGTGATAGGAGGAGCAGTTGGTGGAGGTAGGGGTGTAACCGGACCAGATACCCGGTCCGTAGCCCATTAAAATGTCCGGTCCGGATCATCCAGATCTCAAATATTGATGTCCATAACCAGTCCGGATTAAGTCTAAAATTCCGGATTTTTAAGCTTTCGGATTCGGATCGGTCTGGACTGGGTCCGGATTTTATCCGGACCTCAATGGGCTCACTGTTTTGAGCCCATTTTTAGTGCAGTTAAAGGTTTTACAAGATTCTATCATCCAATTGCTACTTAATTTTTATACCAGTATATTTTAGTTATCATGTCAACACTTAAAACTTACATACATCTAGACAATGTTATTTTCTTACATTTAAAATTAAAATACAATTATAAACATATCAATGGACATCCATTTCTTCTTATCTGACGTTCGGAATACCTTCATCTACATGTCAAAAAATCAAAGTTGTAGAGAGGAGAACTTACTCTGATCTCTCCTTAATACGAAGTCCTTTGTGTGGCTCATGTTCGTGACCTCTCTATGGTTTGGACATGGATCCTATTTGTGAGAGAGTAGAGAGGAAACAAGGGGAAATCTAAATAATAATGAGATGGAGCGAGAGAAAAAGGAAAAGTATCCCTAGAAAATCGGCGAAGAAGATTGGGGAAACGAAGAGGCGCGTTAGGTTTAAGGGTTGGCCATTCCACGATTTTAGTTTCTACGAATGGACTTGATGCAGTTGTTGGGCTTCACCAGTATAGATGAGACTGCTCTTGAATTGGACCGGTCCGGATTTTATCCGGAATCCGGCGGATTTCAAGTAATGGATCCATATCCGGATATCCGTATTCCGACCGGATTTTGTCCGATTATTTTCGGATCGGTTAATTTCCGGACCGGATTTGTCCGGATTCGGTTATTTTTCAGGATTTTGGATTTTTCGACACACCCCTAGGTGGAGGGTTGCATGAAACCAAAGGCACGGTTAGGTTTTTCACCGGATGACCCCTCCAAGGCTTCAATAGTGGCGACGTCGGCGGTGTGGAGAGCCCTGGAGAGAAAGCCACAATCATCATGGGCTATAGTGACGATAGAGGTATTCCAGTAGAGGTTGGCTTCGACTTCCTCCTACGCCGTGCCTTTAAGGGGCTCGAGACTTCAGATGAAAGACATGTGGGTGGGGCGATCAGCGATGCATATAATTTCATGGTAGGGGACGGCGATAGGACATGGCCAGACGCTTGCTCGACATTGTCGGCGACGGTGGAAATGTAGGGAGCACCATAGATAGGACTAGGATTTACTCGGGAGAGACACACGACATAACGTGAGAGAGAAGATATAGATAATTTTCAATCAAGCGTTATTTTTGCCTTGAAAAATATGAAAAACATATTTTTCTAATTTTGGATTATACTAACATAGAAAATAAATTAATGTTATTATGAAACGTATTTTATTAAATTTCTCAAACATAATTAATAAAAGTTAATTGAAAATTAGAACTTATTTAGTTAAGTGATGTTATTTTTATTTGAAAGGAGTTAAGTGTTGTTTGAATCCTTGAACGGTAAATACTTCGCGTCGTGTAAATAAATAATTATTAACTAACTGTTAAACTCAATCAACATGGTCGTTGTAGTATAGTGGTAAGTATTCCCGCCTGTCACGCGGGTGACCCGGGTTCGATCCCCGGCAACGGCGCATTTTTAAAAAATGATAAATCCATTTTGAATCTCGTACGGATGAAAATGGGCCGTTTGGGTTTAATTGAATATGGGCCTTCCAAAAGGTACCTCCAACAAAGCACGTGGTTAGGTTTGGAATTCAGCAGTGGCCGGGCCCCATACGATTCATAATCACACGTGATTTACTCTATCATTTTGGTCTATGGTTTAGTTCATGAGTCAATAAATACCATAAATAACAATCTTAACTCCAAATTTAAATGACACAATGAATGAATAAAAATCAGTTTATTGTATTTATAAAATTTCATATTTTTTTAATGAAAATAAAATTAAAGTATATTGGTAATTTTAATTCATCAACTTCACTTGCTGGAGCAAGTAAAATATTATTCCGTTAATAAAGCAATACGGACAAATACATCACACCATTAATTTAATGAGTTGAAGACAAAAGAAGGTTCATCGAAACCTCACAAACTCGTACAAATTGCACCTTTCTCAAAATTAGGCATTGCACAAAAATCATGTATTCATGGAGGACACATATGCTAATAAAATCTTTTCTCCTGCTTTTTCTTTTACCATCCCATATCAGCCAATCAGATGTTGACAGTTAAGCAACCGAGTCCTCCACGCGCTTCAAGTACGTGACATGCAAATCCCAACAAGGCGGGAAGGCCACTCCAATACTACCGGAGGTCAAATCCGTAATTAATGAATACAATATACGTTTTTTCATATTAAATGAAAAATTAAAATTTTACTGACCCAATACTCTCCGTTGATACATTTTCTCTGCATTTTAATTCTCCGAAGATTTCACGACACTGCACTTTCCCGGACGGAGGAGACGGCGGCGACGACGCCGTTTTGGGGGCAGATCGGCATTGCTTTCACATAGCTCTCATTGCTGCACTCTCAGTAACCCAGCTGATTCAGACTCAGAGGGGTCTTCAGCTAGGAGGTCTTCACGACTCTCTCTCCAGTTTCTTCAGGTCTGAGCATTTTCTGTCGTTTCGCCCCACATTTCTTCTTTAGTTTAAATCTAGGGTTTCGTTGTTGATCTGCTGCTTCAATTTGGGGTTGCTTTGAACTTTTTAGCTCCGAATTTTGTTATTTTTCCCACAAAGAGGATTCTATTGTGTTGAAATGGCGAGATATTGGGGTTTTCGGCGCCTTTTGAATTTTGTTATGCTACCGCTTTGGCATCTGTTTGGCAGCTGGGAAAATGCGAACTTGAGTTAATTCAGAAAACCTGGTCTGCTAATCTTTGAGGCATGAGTGAGCAAGTTTGGAGTTCTGGCCTCTTCTTTATTTTAGCTACCAAATTCTGTTTCTCGCCTATTGTGAATCTTCTGAAGCACTGTAAATGAGTTGATTGAGCTCAAAATTTATAATTCTTGCATCTTTTGGAGATTCAAAGGGGATTAATTTCTAGCACTATCTGTGTAACAAAGCTCTGAGGTGGGACTGAAGTGGTATTGATGGCTCCCTGAATGTCTATAGATTCGTTTAACTTTATGAATTATGCATCCACCAGTTTTTTGTGTTTTGATGCGATTTAACACGAATGATATTGTGCTTTGATTTTTGTAGAGTTCATAAAAGATCAGGGGGATTAAGTTATTGCTTAGCATACCCTGATGAATATCCACTCGGGATTGCACAGAAGTGAAAATGGAAGAGTTGACAGTGCAAATGGTGCTAGTAGCAGAGATGATAAACAAAAAGAAAATTTTAAAGAATTTGTAGAAGGTAAATTATTATCTCCCTGTCTGCTTCTTAGGCAGTTGCACTCTTGCGCAGATATGCTTATGTCGTTTTGTTTAGATTGTCTCATTATCATTTTTGCATCTTGAAACTGTGGTTTATATCATCAGGTAACCAGCTAGCTTATTTGGCTGAATGGTTTAACAGTATGCATCCTCGTTTTACTTTGCCTTTGGATGCGGAGGAGGAATTGAGGGCACACTTGCTTGATGGTAGTGTTTTATGTGCCATTTTGGACAGGCTAAGTCCTGGTTCAATTGCAATGGTTGGATTCTTTTCCATCTCTTTCTGTATGCCACTTCATTATTTTAAAATTCCAAGGCTTCTCTGTTTTTATCCTATTATTATTTTTTGTTATTCAAACATGGAAATTTGAACTTTCTTGTAGATCAAAAATCATTTTTCTTTCCTATATATCCTACTCAGGTAGGCAGTTCTGAGCCCGGTATGGGAAATGTTGAAAGCTTTCTGGCAGTTATGGATGAAATGGCATTGCCGAAGTTTGAGACTTCAGATCTGGAAAAGGTAACAAAAGAGTTATTGTGTTGTCTATACTGCAGTCTATTCTTAATGGTATCGGCTATACAATTTGCATAGGCTAAAACTTAAACCATTTTTCTGATCTAGTATAATCTTAGGGATCTAAGATGAAACCTGACCTGGGGATAATTTTGGTCAGGGTCCATACATTAGGTAAATTTGATGAAATTAAGATACAGGCCCCAATGTTTCTGGTTTGTCATGCACCAAACTTAAAGGGAAACTCTAATTAATGGTTGGCAAGCCTCCCTTCAAGAATAAATTTTGACCTCCACTTGGCCCCAATAGTGTCATACATGATACTTTCAGTGCCAGGATAATTTCCTTTATTAGGTAATCCATCCACAATTTAGATTTGTGCCGAACTGTCTGACTGAGCTGACTTGCTCCTATACTCGGTAAGTTGGCATGCACAAGTTGCAGCTATGGGCCATATAAATGTATAATAGTCAATTCCTATAATTTTCATCTCTATTTCTTTTGTCCTCATTTGACTGGTGGTTTGTTATACCTGCAGGGGTCGATGGTGCCAGTTTTGAAGTGTCTCATGGCATTAAGAGCATGTTTCAATTTGAATGCTGAGGGTCAGAACATTCAAGATCACACAAGAAGGAGATGGAGCCTCACAAATGTAGAACATCTGGAGGGAACTGATAGGTACTTTGGGGATGTATCAACATGTGGAGGAGATAATCAAGGGAATTCAACGAACTTCAACTCACACAATAAGGAACAAGAGATGCTCCAGTCTAAGCAAGAATCTTATGATGATCTTTCTCATGCTAAGATATTGGAATCAATGAAAATAGAAAATTTAGATGTAAGTTTATTTAAAGGTTCTTAATTTCTCAAAACTTACATTAATTAGCCAAATTCAGCACTATTTTCCTCATGATCAGAAACAGGCAAATGGAAGAATTTCTGATGATTATTGCACTGAATTACAACCCTTTCAGTGATAAATCTCTAATGCCTCTACATGCTTGACATATTTATCAAATATTAATCCTAACACATCACCTGTGGTTATTTTGATATTATTTTGTGCAGTCTGTCTCAACTCAATTACTTCTCAACATAGTCCATGAAATCTTCGAGGAATACCTTGAGAAAAAGAATGAGGCTGTTCCTAATGTATGGCAATGAGCTTAATCAAATAAATATTTATCATTACATTTCACTACTCTTTTGCTTAAAATTTCTAATTTGAGCATCTGTTACTTTATATTCAGCGCGTTGCACGTCTGTTGAGAAAAGTTGTGCAAATTATTGAGCGACGGTTAGCAACTCAAGCGGAAAACCTAAAAACTGTAAATTATTTGACGCGTATTTTTCTTAATACTATTGTCTTAAAGTCCCTCATGAACATTTGATGTTTAAATTGTTGTATTTCTGCAGCAAGGCAATCTCTATAAGGCTCGGGAGGAGAAGTATCAGTCAAAAATAAGACTACTAGAAACCATTGCTGCTGGGACTAGTGATGAAAATGAGGTACTTTCAGTGACAGTTTTGGGTGTATGCTCCTTTTGGTTTATCATTGTTGTTCTATAAAAATTTACCTGAACTGGTCTTGAATTGTTTTGAATAGGTTGTTCTGAACCAGCTTCAACTTGCTAAGGTATTATTGCAATCATTTATATCCATGTTTCTTATCATGGATCCTTTAGATTGTGTGCCTCTTACACTGCTCTGCTATTGTATGAATCTTTTGGTTTGCAGATTCAGAATACCAGACTAGAAGAAATTAACAAGACTGAAGAACAGGATGTGGTTAGATTAAAGAAAGAGAAGGTCCAGAACGAAATAGAAATTTCAGCCCTAAAACAAGAACTAGAAATAACTAAAAAGAATCATGAAAGATTTCACTATGGACTAGAAGCACAATCTAAGGAAACCAAGATGGAGTTAGAGAAGAAGATCAATGAACTTGAGCTCCTTCTCACAGATTCAATTAACAAGGTGAAAGAACTAGAAGCACATTCTGAATCCAAATATCAGAGATGGCAAAAGAAGGAATGCACCTACCAAAGATTCTTAGGTCTTCAGTGTGGAGAGTTACAGGTTTGCCTTATTCTTTTGTTTATCATCACGTACTATTTTGATACTTAACTATGTAACACAAACTTCATGCTCTATAGGAATTGAGGGTGGTTTCTGAGTCCATCAAACATGAAGTTTTTAAGACAAAAAGGAGTTACGCGAAGGAATTTTATAACTTGGGTAGGACATATTTCTTGTTATTTGTTCTCATTAGTCTTTACGTATGCTTTGGTCTCCCATTGTTAAGAACTCTCTTGTGATGCAATACTCTACTAAACAGGAGTGAACCTTAAAGGTCTAGCAGATGCTGCAGAAAATTATCATCTGGTTCTTGCAGAAAATAGGAAACTCTACAATGAAGTTCAGGATTTGAAAGGTGTGTTTTCTTTTTTGCTTAGTGACACCAGGTTTGAACCCTGGGTTGCCTTTGGGCCAAGGACCAGATACTTAACCACTTGGCCAAGTAGACATTGGTAATGGCGTGCTGTTTGTGGTGGTTTGTAGGTTATTTTGATTATATTGTCAAATTCCTTTTTCGGAACAGGAAATATTAGAGTTTACTGTCGGATAAGACCATTTCTTCCCGGGAAAAAAGGAAAACAGACCACCATTGAATACATTGGTGAGGATGGTGAACTCGTTGTTGTGAATCCCTCAAAACAGGGGAAAGACAACCGCAGGCTATTCAAGTTCAACAAGGTTTTTGGTTCTACAACTACTCAAGGTTTGCTTTTCGTTTCCAGTCAAATAGAACGTTGTTTAAAGTTATTGATCTTCGTTAAATTACTTAAGTTTGCATGGTATTATAAGGAAACTTAATTCTGATATTGTACTTATGCTCCACAATATAATATTTTTGCAGAGGAGGTATTCCTAGATACCCAACCATTAATCCGGTCTGTTCTTGATGGATACAATGTCTGTATCTTTGCTTATGGTCAAACTGGTTCAGGAAAGACATATACTATGGTACATAACTTATCTTCTATTCGTTTGATGTTTTGTTAGATTTTGCAAACACGTCTTATGCTTTTCTTTACTTTGTATTAGAGTGGACCTAATATATCGTCGAAAGAGGATTGGGGTGTCAACTATCGAGCATTAAATGACCTTTTCCAAATTTCTCAAAGTAGGAGAAGCTCCATCTTATACGAAATCGGAGTTCAAATGGTGGAGATATATAATGAACAAGTCCGAGACCTCCTGTCGAATGATATTTCTCAAAAAAGATATCCTTTATATTTTTTTGTGGTAACAATTTCTTCTGCTTATAATCTGGGTTAAATCCCCAGTTTGATATTACATTTTTCATTCCATATGCACATTACTTCTTTACATGTTGTCTTTGTATAAGAATGCTGCTATTTATATAAACTATAAGGAGTCTTCTGTTTCCTTTGACTTACACACACTTGGGATTTGGAATACCACCCAACCAAATGGGTTAGCTGTCCCTAATGCAAGCATGCACCCAGTTAATTCTACCTCCGATGTTCTAGAATTGATGCATGTTGGCCTGATGAATAGAGCCGTTGGTGCCACTGCCCTGAATGATAGAAGCAGCCGATCACACAGGTTGTCCTTTTGGGTTATTTTTATTCATTATCCTTTCCTTTAATTAGTTCCATTAATTACACATTCTTATTGAATTTCATGTTGCAGTATTCTCACTGTTCATGTTCGTGGCGTGGACTTAAAGACTGATGCAGTGTTACGTGGCAGTCTACATTTGGTAGATCTTGCTGGGAGTGAAAGAGTAGATCGATCTGAAGCAACTGGAGACAGACTTAAGGAGGCACAACACATAAACAAATCACTCTCAGCCCTAGGAGATGTCATCTTTGCTCTAGCACAGAAGAATCTGCATGTGCCATATAGGAATAGTAAATTGACTCAAGTCCTTCAGAGTTCTTTGGGTAATGTTCTATTTGTTTGCTGCAAGAATGTAACTGACTTAATCCCATGAGAGTTCTGATTTTGTCTGCTATAAAAGTGTGTCTGAATATGTATCTTTAGGATTGACTCCACATGGTTTCTTTTCTTATGATCAGGTGGTCAAGCGAAGACCCTTATGTTTGTGCAGCTAAATCCTGATGTAGAGTCCTACTCTGAAACTATAAGCACTCTGAAATTTGCTGAGAGGGTCTCTGGTGTTGAGTTAGGTGCAGCAAGGAGCAATAAAGAGGGAAGAGATGTTAAAGAACTAATGGAACAGGTCTATTTTATTTTTGCATGCCAATGAGTTCCTTTTGGTCTAGATCCAATCAAGTAAATATTGTAGCTTTGACTGAAATAGGCTCTCTTTTAGTGGTTTATACAATACTTGTGGACTTGACAGACCTCTAGTCTAGTACAGTAACTAGTAAGTAGTAATGTCACGAAGACAGAACATCCATTCCTTATTTCACACCCCGTGTTATGCTATAATTTATCCTAAATTAAGTGATTGTAGAAGCAATAGATTGTCAAAAAGAACAAGCTTGGCCAAATTAATTGAATCTGGTTTTAAAACGTGTTTTTGGGGATCTCGCAGGTGGCAGTGCTGAAAGAAGCAGTTGCAAAGAAAGATGAGAAGATAGAGCGGTTGCAGCAACCCAAGGGTAATGGTAATGGTGAGAAGCGTGGTATTGGTTCAGTGAGGTATGGGCCTTGTTCTCCCAGAAGACAATCTGTGGGGCTTCTTAGAGCAAGCCGAACACTGCCTGCAGGGAAAGTGTCAGGATTTGTGGAGAGAGCAGCTTCTGACATGGACAACTGTTCAGAACAGAGTGATAAGCGGTCTGAAGCTGGGTCTCAACAGTCAGTGGATGATTATAGGAACCGACAGTCAAAGGTTGACGGTGGTCAATATATAAGTGAAGACAATGATCTGTTGGGGTTTGGAAATGGAGATTCTGAGGACAGATTGAGTGACATATCTGATGGTGTTCTTTCTATGGCAACAGAAACTGACTCCATAGGCAATGGTGCTGTGGAGTTCACTCTGTTCCCTGAAGTCAACAAACCAGCTTACAACACCAACAGCAACACGGATAAGTGAGTGTTTCCCTTTCCTTGAGGTTTTCAGCAGTAAATCCTATTAAGCCTGATATGTCATTGTATGGTGTATGCAGATCCAACGGGACATCATCACCTTCTCTCAGACCATCAAACAGTATTGCACTGTCCATTGATCCATCAAAGATACCATCTAAACTTCCAAAGTTCCAACCAAAGCTAGAGCAAACCAAGCCTCGGTCATCAAATGTAGCATCAAGTAAGCGCATCTAATTCACAAACTCATTCACCCGTATGTCTCGTCATGTTCATTGTGTCATATTTTTTGCTCAGGTGGTAGAAAGCCGGCCTTGGGAAGCAGCTCGGTGACCAGGACCTTGTCAAGTTCAACCAAGTCAGCAAGTCAGAGACGACTGTAGATTAAGGGCAATTTGGATGAGGGGAGGATTCATGTGCCCACTCTATTTTGCAAGTCTGATCCATTAGGTAACTGGAGACTTGCTCTGTAACATAGCTAACAATTATAGTGTAAGGTGTTTCACCATTTTATTATTACACAGAACGAGCAGCAATGTTTTCGAGTAACTTCAAAATCTTAGTATTGGGTTAATGTGACAACCAATTCTGCATGTGCATATAAGTATTTTGTTTTTGTTTTTGTTTTTAGGGGTAAGATTTGGGTGTAATGTAATTTTTTCATGAGCATCCTTGTAAGCATTAATAGATCAAAAGCACGTAAATATGCATAAGTTGGTTCTTAATCTTTTTGTTGCATGAACGATGGCTTTTACCTTCGGTGTATGAATTTTTTTTCTCCTATTTTCTGGAGAATATCAGATGCGAAAATCTTCATATGGCCAACTCATGTGTTCTAATTAACAATTGTCTGTCTTGATGTTTTGGTTAATCATTTAACTCATGACAAGGTAGCTGCTTAAAGCACTTGTCATGAATTCATGCTATCTTTTAGCTATCTCTCTGTACAGCATTCTCTAATGTTGTGTGCTTATGTTCATATCATGGGCCATCCAAGTTAAAATAAAATGTAAACACGTTCATGATAATGATAGGAGTATGAAACAAACAAGATTAAAAAGGTTAGGTGGGTTTCTACAATCTTTGTATTTGGTAGGTGCTTGTTTGGTTGTGCTGTGTGAAAGCAACTTCAAATTGCTCAAGACCAGGAAAATTGAATGGTGAAAAACAAAGGAATTAATTCAGCTATACTTTGAACCAACTAACTAGCCTTGATATTGAGAATGAGATCCATCTGGTATGTATCATTGCATTTTGAAGGGTAGTATTTTTATATCGTAATTTGAATTTGACGCTCAGATCAAGGATTAAAACACTTAATCATTTGGCTGAGTAAGTTTTTAACCGGTATAATTAGTATTATTAATCAAGAATAACTACAGCTATCATGTTTATTACATGAAGTCTCTGTCACATGAGTCATAAGAAGAAAAGGAAGAAAAGAAAAAAGGGTAGTGGAGTTGAAAGTTAGGTAGAGAATTGGATTTAGTGATGTCTGATTTGCAAGAGAAGTTGTAGACAATGATGAATGTAGACAATGATGTATATATAAGTGGTTGGTTGGGTATGGAATTGAATTGAGATATTGACATTGAATTCTGGCAGCTTCTCTGTATGCATACATATTAGTGGGTTTTTGACCAGTAGGTGCAGCATTAAAACCAGTTGGTAAGCTCTTGCCTTGACTCTACTCTCTATCAAACCTTTATATTTCACATATTTTTAAAAGGGTGATTTTTAAATCTTCTAGAAATTCTACAATCATATAAATAAAAAAGAAAAGAAATGTTTTATTATTATGCATGGGATTGGGAACGTGGTACACTACACGCTTGCTAGCTTGGGTATCATTGGGACACAATCATTTACTAATTTTCAGCAAAAGGCTGAAAGTCCCAGGCAAAGAACATGTTCATGGATTTGCTCAACACATGACTTGTGGATCGTTTTTGTTTTCAACAACCCATTCAGGGCTACAGTGAAATAAGATCTCTGATGATACCAACAAGACGAATCATTCTTAATTTTTTTTTTGAAAGTAGAATCATTCTTAATTTGCAAAAACTAGCTTTCTTTTTATTTCTGCTCAAATATATTAACAAAAATTACCTGAGATCAAATTAGGCAAAGAAAGATGAGATAAAATACTAGTTGGCTAAAAGTAGCTCTGTTTTGCTCTCTTGTTTCTTTATCATAAGATATGGGACAAACCCCTCCAAGTGCTTCTTCATGGTTGGTGTGAATCCTTCTCTGTGGTACATTTTGTCCTCTTCTCTCTCTCAGCTGAGCTCTATGGTTCTATACATTAGGTCTGGTACCACCAGACATCATGAAACGACTGAATTAGTGATGCATTAATTTATGATTCTGGGGTTTTTTTTGTTACCACTATTTTGGAGCTCCTTTTACCTTTTATATGATATATCTTAAGTTGAGGCTAAAAAGCTGTGAAAGATTGGGTTTTGAGTTCAGAGCTGGTTTAGGGTGACTGAGCTGAGATTACCCAATTCAGCATTATTTCAGAGAAAGTGGTCTCTGCTGCTGCAGTTTATGGTGTAGTCCCACAAGTGTTTCATTTTTCTGGGCCACATCTCTAATTGGTTCTTCATTTGGAGTTTATGTTTTAACAACTCCAAAAACAAGGGAAAATATTCTATATCAAGTGATTGTCCCATACCTCCATTAAAGGCTCTGTCTCTCTCATAGTCATAGGGTAATTTTTTCTTCAGATTTCTGTTTCACCTTAGCCTCAAGGACTTTTTCACTTTTATAGGAACTTCAACAGCAGAGCATACTCTTTCTTTTCTTAGACAGAAGCTGAGGTAGTATTTGTTTCCTCCATTTTGTTTTTTCTTCATATTCATGACAGTGAGGGTTCTGATTCTGTTCACTACACAGGGATTCTAAACCAGTGCTCATATATATTTTGCACTCAGATATTGATGATTCGAAGCTGCTTCTCTTCCATTTAGCACCTCTTCTCTAGGTAGAGCTCCAAATTAACCCACAAGGGGAAAAACTCATCTTGAGGTCTTTTTGGTATTGACATTAGGGAGGGACCATGGTTGGTTCTCAGCTATGATTTTGTGGGAGCATATTCCTGAGACAGACCCATCTCATTCATTATTTTTCTGGAATTACCCAAGAACCAGGGGTTGGTCCTTCTAACTAGCTTCTCTTGGAACTCTAGAAGGAAATCTGAATACCCAGAACCAAAAGTTGGGAACTTTTATTCTGGGTTGCTGTTTGGGCAATGCAAAATCAAGGATTGAAGGAAGAACCAGTTGTAGCTTTGAATTGAATCTCATCTACTTCTGAGCTTGCTGAGTTATGGCTACTGGGCTGAGGAACCAGGAAAGGGTGCCAGAAAATCTGAAGAAACAGCTTGCTCTTGCTGTGAGAACCATTCAGTGGAGTTATGGAATCTTTTGGTCCATTTCAGAAAGGCAACCAGGGTAACACAATCTTTCCATCTCTGTTCTATTAGTCAATCTCATTTTCTTCAGATTTATAACTATTTAGTTAAAAAAATATACTCTTGGTTCAGTTTTCTTGATTTTACTACAATTGGGTCTCCTGAATATTCTGGCCTTCTTAACAGAATGGTATCATCTAGTTTGAGTTCTACAAAGGCATTTCATTCCTTTTCATATTAGTTTGGGAGCTCAAAATGTTTCACCCACTTCTGTAATATCTGGTGTTATCTGTAAACTGATTGATTATCTTAGTTAGAGTCATGGAGTGCAGCTAAGATAGATAAATAGTTCTTCTGGGCACTGATCTATACCTCTTCATTCACATTTCAAATAGATTATTAGGATAAATATCTGATGATGCCTTTTTGCAAGCATGGCATTCCCTTTTGTCCGAGGAAGTTGTCTTTTCATTCTTAAACTCGAGTGATCTTATAGTCCTAACACAATCTTTCCTCTGTGATGGGCTGCAAATGTTAATTATATAGGGTGTTGGAATGGGGCGATGGGTACTATAATGGAGATATTAAGACAAGGAAGACAGTTCAATCTGTAGAATTCAATGCTGACCAAATGGATTTTCAGAGGAGTGAGCAACTGAAAGAACTTTACGAGTCTCTCTCTGCTGGTGAAGCCAATCCACAAGCTAGAAGGCCGTCAGCAGCATTATCCCCCGAAGATCTTACGGATTTGGAATGGTATTACTTGGTTTGCATGTCGTTTGTGTTCAACATTGGACAAGGGTAAATTTTCACCCTTACACTCATCTTTTACGTAAAGTCATGAGTCTGCGATATCATTTATACCCTAAAAACTTGTATTTCAGGTTGCCAGGACAGACTTTAGCAAGTGGTCAACCCATCTGGCTTCGCAATGCCCATTATGCTGATAGTAAAGTATTTAGTCGCTCTCTGTTGGCAAAGGTAAGTTAATGATTGTCAGTAGAGATCAAATGTATCCTTATCACAACTACCATGATCAAAACGAACTGAAACATTTCCTTCTTCAGAGTGTCTCCATTCAGACTGTGGTGTGCTTTCCATTCTTGGGAGGTGTGATTGAGCTTGGAGTCACTGAGATGGTACTTTTTTTTTCTTGTTCTCTATCAGTATATTTCACTTGAAAATTTAAATACTTTTAAATTCAGCTCCTCAGTCTTGCTGCTCTATTGTGATCTACTTCTGCAGGTTATGGAGGATCCCAGTCTCATTCAACTTGTGAAAAAGTATTGCTTGGACACTCCATACCTCACTGGTTCCATATCATCCAATACCCTAGATCTTGCTTGTGCTGCACTTGATCATGATTCTTTTGGTGGACATATAGTTACAGTTGTAGGATGCGAAGAACTAGACATGGTTTCTCCCAATAACAGTTCAAGTCAATTTGATGCCAATCAACTCACCGAGGATTCATTTCTTGTTGAAGGGATCAACGTAGGAGCTTCTCAAGTACAAAGCTTGCTATTCATGGATGAAGAGTTGTGTGATTGTGTGCATAACTCCATGAATTCAAGTGACTGCATATCACAAACTGTGGTGGATCCTGATAAGGTTGTTCCTCTTCCAAATGGTGGGAAGGTGAGTGACCCTTGCCCACCAGATCTTCAAGAGGACTCACACTTCCAAAGTGTTCTCTCAACCCTCTTAAAAAGCTCTCACCAGTTGGTTTTAGGACCACATTTTGAGAACTCTAACACAGAATCAAGTTTCATCAGATGGAAGAAAGTAGGATTGGTGAGTGGTCATAATCATAAATCAAGAAGTGGAGCCTCGCAGAAACTGTTGAAGAAGGTTTTGTTGGAAATTCCCAGAATGCACAATGGTAGCTTGGTTGAATCTCGAGAAGAAAATGGCCATAAAGATGGGTTATGCAGACCCAAGACAGATGAAATTGGAGTAAAATATCTTATATCAGAGAAGAAAAAGGAAAACCTTGATGAAAGGTTTTATATTCTCAAGTCATTGGTTCCTTCTATCAACAAGGTAAAAAAAGAAACTCTAGATACTGTTATGTGAACTCAAATGAAACATACATTAGTTATAGTTTGTTAAATGTTTTTAAGGTTTTGGATATGCAGGTTGATAAGGTATCTATACTAGATAACACAATAGAGTACCTAAGAGAGCTAGAGAAAAGGGTTGAAGAGTTGGAACCGATCAGGGAGTTTGCAGATTCAGAGGGAAGAAGAAAAAGAAAGGTGCAAGATACAGTAGAGAGAATCTCAGACAACTATGATGATAACAAACGAGGAAGCAGCAGAAGAGCATTGGCCAACAAGAGAAAAGCTGGTGCTGTTGAGAGTGTGGAGCCAGAGATTAGTTATGTTTCACCAACTGATGATCTATGTATCAGCATAAATGACAAAGATGTTCTGATAGAGTTGAGGTGTGCTTGGAAGGAAGGGATCTTGCTTGAGGTTATGGATGCAGTGAGCAGTCTCCGCTTGGATTCTCACTCAGTTGAGTCAACGACCAATGATGGGATTCTTTCTATGACGATAAAGTCCAAGGTTTAAACTCATATTTTGCCAAGGTTTTGTTTTAACTCTTGCTATCATCATTAACTAACTTGTGTTGAAACTGCAGGTGAAGGGATCAACAAGCACATCAGCTGGGATGATCAGACAAGCTCTTCTTAGATTCGCTGTGAGATAATGGAACGAACACGTTGCTGCATCAATTCATTTATATGATTGAGCATTGGTGTGGATCTTTGAGTGTAAAAGCTCTCTCTCCTGCCTCCTGGTGTAAGTAGTCTAATAAAACAGAGAGAAGCTTCTCTGAGATCTCTACTTCTGCTCTCTGCGTGATCTTAATAGAAACCAGTGATATGGTTTTCATGAGAGCTTTACATTCAGACAGGTTCGTTGGGGAAGAGCTTATGTGATGTGTAGAGCCAAATCAAGTTTTGAGCATGGATTTGATTAGAGGGTGAATATCTGGTGTAATCATTATGCTGATCATACCATATATATGGTTGTAGATCAAAAGGAATTGTACTGTAACATGTAAACCCCATCTCAGCTTCTACACTTCATGCAGCCAATTTGGACAAAAGAGCTAATGAATCTCCTAACATTCATAGCTGACAATTTTTGTGACAATTTTTTTCAGGAACGAAAATTACTTTTTCTTGAGCATTAAAATTTACACTTCAAAGATCAAAATGTATGCCATTTTGACAACCGAATAGAGATTTCGTCTCAAAAACAGATTCATTACTCCCATATTGCGTTGGAAAATTCGATATATCAAACTAACTAAAAACCCGCGCATCCTGGGGAGAAACAGAAAGTTGCAATGCGGATAGAAAAGTAGCAACAAAAATAGAAATGCCAATTCATTCTAAAGTGATATTCCAGCGTCTATTTGTTATAGTGAATATGATCATCGGGGCAGTTGCAAGAAAACGAGAATTAAGGCTTGACCAGCCTTGTAAAACCAACCTTAATACGTTCAGCTGGGTTGTACAGACTCTACGAAACCAACTTCCATCCCTCCTCTGATGTTTGTAAGGACAACTGAAGATATGTTAACTTCTGACCTAGAACACATAAAACATATCCCAAATGTGAATAGGCAAAACAGCAGAACAAAGATAATGATACATTTTGCAACAATAGAACCGCAAGAGTGATCATAGAGCAGCAAAATCATAGACTGTGGGTAATATTCTCATGGCTCTGTCTGAAGTTGAGATAGTCCGAGCAAAGAAACGGCTTGTAAATCCTGGAATTACCTTCCCCCACGACCTCCTCCGGTGCCACTACCACCTTGTCCTTCTCAAAGCACCAAAAGAAGGCAACAGAGTGGCGGTTCACAGGTGTCCTCAAAGCAACTCGGTGGTGGGATGACCTTAGCCGACCATTGCTCCAAGCCTGCAACAAATCTCCAACGTTAACAACCAGAGAACCCTCACGTGGTGGTATGTCCGTCCATACACCATCCTTGGACCTCACTTGAAGCCCACCGACCTCGTCTTGATACAGTATTGTTATACAGCTCAAATCAGTGTGCATCCCCAGTCCCTCAACCTCCTCATCTTCATCTTCAGAACCTCGTCTTGAATACTTCACCGTCCTCAGATACCCATTACATTTATCGAATTCGGATTCATACACCTTCCCATCTCCCAAACTCATCAATACAGCGTCTACGATTCTCTTAGCCAACTCCATCATTTTGCTTCCACATTCTTGCATTATTTCCCTACACAAACACACATGTTGAAATCGAATAACATCTAATCTAACTGATAAGATATAAGTACAAATACAACATCAACATATGAAAAACAACTTGGATATCGTACTCGAATTCAGTATTCTGGTGGCCAAACAATTCAGCAGCGGAAATCTTTGCGGATGCAAGAAAATCTGGTCCTGAAAATCGGAGGCTTTCGAAGTAAGGAGATACTCTGAAGCGAGGTATGAAAAACTCAGGGCCGAGCTTGGAATGTAGAGGAAGGCTGAAGACATGATCCGACAGTGAGCACACTTGGGTGAACAAAGCCGTGGAGATGCCATGGTTGGTGACACAAAAGAATCCCCAATCTTGGCAGGCCCGAGAAAGGGTGTCGAAATCAATTGGAGTGGACAGATCCAATACAGGAAGTTGCACGGAGACTCTGGCTTCAGACATTACTTTTCAGTTGGACTATGGGTCTAGGAATACTGGGTTTGCTGGATTACATATATGGAGGAGAAGGGGAGCTGATTGAATTCATTTAACCTCCAATTAGAGCATGACACAGCAACGGCATCATAGACGGTGGGACCCCACCTCCACTTAGAAAACAATATATATTTTTTATAAAGGAGACTTTTACTGGCCAAACAAAACAGGCCACGTGTCCTCAAAGAAGCTAATGAATCTCCTAACATTCATAGCTGACAATTTTTGAGACTTTTTTCAGGAACGAAAATTATCCTTTCTCGAGGATTAAAATTTATACTTCAAAGATCTAAATGTATGTCATTTTGACAACTGAATGAAGATTTCGACTTAAAAACAGATTCATTAAGCCTATATTGCGTTGGAAAATTCGATATATCAAACTAACCAAAAATCCACACATCCTGGGGAGAAATAGAAAGTTGCAATGCAAATAAAAAAGTAACAACAAAAATAGAAATGCCAATTCATTCTAAAGTGATATTCCAACGTTGACATGTTATAGCGAATACGATCATCGGGGCAGTTGCAAGAAAACGAGAATTAAGGCTTGACCAGCCTTGCAGAACCAACCTTAATAACCAACTCCCATCCCTCCTCTAGTACTCATGCCCCAAACTTGGTGGAACCGGTCCAACCCAAAATCGATGGTATGGTAGTTTCTGCAGACCACCCCCCCTCGCCCCCCCCCCCCCCCCCCCCCCCCAAAGTGTCGTCAGTGTTGTGGGCCAGAAAATCCATAACCGGTCGTTTACCAAGGTACGACCTTCAGTGGTGGCTAGGTTTCCACCCGCCTTGCTTAGCCCTTCAATTGCTTCACCCGTCTTGTGAGCCTTGTATGAGTGTGATCCCGCAAAGATGCACATAACCGTGTGGGATCTTGTGTAGCATGTACCTCTGTCGCTCTATGTGTGTCATCTCTTGAGAATGTTGAGAGGAGTGGGCACTCTTGTGCCTGCAATGTGAATTTTCTCCTGATAAATCTGAACGTAGGTTTTAGTACCCAGTTTGTCCTTTCCCCTTTTATGGCGTGGCCCATATGGCATCCGACTCTTGATGGGATTTTCTATGTCTACCACAACTCCGATGGTGTTGTCCACAATTCTTTCATTCATACTTTTCTTCCTTCCGATGGCGTCTCGGGATATCCCCTAGGCTTCATCCGAAGTCATGGTCGGTCTTTCGCTTAATGTTTGAAATATTTGTTGTCCCGCGGCTTCACAATCGCCCTCATAGACACGTTTGGAAGCCGTCCCCGTCCTAAAGAAGCAAACAATCTTTGGCCAAATGGCCCAACACAATTGAAGCAATGTTCAGGGATATGTTCATAAAACAAGAAAAGTAACGACCGTATCTCATATTCTGAGACTCGAAATAGCGATCAACTCGTCCACCTTCAAACACCCACCTAACATTTTCGCAATCTAATAAAGCCGCTCCCTGGTTCCAAGCATTCACCCGGAGGTTCATCACTCTCATCCATGCCAAGATGCGAGTGAAAGGGAGGTCATGATGTCTCATCAAATGACCAAGATCTGCCAAACCACCAGGGAGCGTCGGAAGGCCCACGATTGCTCCCTTAGTACCTTGTTTCGCAGTCCCGTCGACCGGAAAAAGAAATCCTCCAGTTTGTTGCTCAATGGTCTCGCCTCCATGATGTCAGATTTCATAAGACAAGAGAACCTAAACGATGTCGTAGAGAAGTCGTCATTTAATAAAGGAGCAAAGTTGGAGGCGACATGGTGGACAACTGGCGCCAGCTGTTAGTTTTTTAGCATTCTTTTAGAAGTTTGTCAGGGTCATTGATTTATGTGATATGTCAAAAAATGATAGGGAGGGTTTATAAATAGACCATATTCGTCGTCTTCTCATTTTCCATCTGAACATTTATGTAATTGAGAGAGAAGCATAATAGATCCTCTTGAGTACTAGTGTTGTAAGTGAGAAAATCAATAACAATTCATGTTGGTTAACAGAGATTGAAAAATTGGTATCAAAGCCTCTCCTTCACGGACATGACAAGAGCTTCCGACCTTAACGACGTAGCACACTGAGTAGTGGAGGCGGGCTTTCAGCAACTGAATATACTGGTACAAGACCTCACAGAACAGACGTATAACATCAAACTAATCATTAAAGCCATGGTAGGAAGAACTAAGGGCCAATTCAACGAGATCCTAACGATTCTGAAGAAACTCACCGAAAGAGTAGAGAACATCAAACGTCGAGAAGGATCGACCGTAAGAGAGTCGCGAATGACACCAAAATATCCACAACGACAAGATCCAACACGAGGACCTGAATCTCTTGACGGATCTCGCTTCAACGAAGACTCTCCCTGTGGACGCTAGAGGGAGAGAAAAAGAGAACATAAAGTGAGACGGGAAGCGGATTGTTAGAGAATTGCGAGTTAGAGATCAGGAGAGGCAGTCGCGAGTTCGAAACTGGTGATGACCGGTTCCGAGCTGACTAACCGATGAAGGAGGCCAGGCGAGAACACAACGCCTTGACCTTCTGAACGCAGGAGATCCAGTTCCCAGCCTTCAATGGTGAGGAGGTTCAGGCATAAATCCGGAAATGTATGAGCTACTTTTACCTCTACGCCGTATCGAAAGAACTGCGAGTTAGACTAGCAGCGATGCACTTCACCGGACGAGCCGAGGTGTGGTTTTAGGATTATCAGAGGGGACGAAGCACGATCAATTGGGACCAACTTGTACAAGACCTTGCCTGAAAATTTGATGAAGGAAGAAACAGTAATGTGATCTCCAAACAACTGATACATGAAGGAACTATACAAGAGTATGAAGACAAGTTTGAGGTAATAAGAGGAATGATGATGGCCAAGAATCTGTCATTCACGTAAGAATCTTTCGCGGCCAATTTTATAAGCAGTCTCAAACCTCAATTGAGGACCGAAGTGCTCATGATGGAGCCGGAATCCTTGGGAAGAGCCATGTTCTTGGCTCGCATAGAGGAGAAAGGAACTCGTCCAAGGCGGGGTGTCCAGAACACGCGACCCTCGGAGGAAAGTACCTCTAATACTCGTCCACATCCCAGATTATTCGAGCTCCCTTTCCACAAGTTCGAGAGTTCCAACCCACAACTCAAACAAACAATAATGTCAGAGTTTCTCTAGTGACAAACATCAACTCAGACTACTATAATGAAAGAAGACGACTCGGATTGTGTTACACATGTCTGGTAAGAAATTTTAGACCACATAACTACCCAAACAAGCAACAAATGTTCCGACTAGTGAGAAAAGAAGGGGAACCAAGTGAGTCGATGGAAGAAGCAGTCGAAGTCGCCTGGAACAGAGAGGAAGAAGGTCCATTTGGATAGGAAGAAATGGATTGGGTGGGGGTTCGAGAAGAGACCATCAAGGTCGCAACCACCGACTCATCTATGTCGTTAAGGGTTGAAGACAAGGTGAAAAACAAGGCGTGACAGGAGGGAATACTTACCACTATACTACAACGATCTTGTTGATTGATTATAGGGTTATTTACGATTGATGGTACCCAAATGTTTCATCCACGAATGATATGGTACCCATATGTTTCAAATGACCAATTGAGTACCCCAAATGATTTGTCCGCGGACGAAATTGGCATATTCCGTTAGAAGGTTAACAGAATATTCCATTAACGAAGTCATGTGACACCATGTGTAGTTAAGTGGAGTGTGAAATGACGATTTTGCACTTATCTAATTCATCCTTATGAATTTTTAAGGGGGAATTACCATTCTGCCCTTATTTAAAAATAAATATAATTAAGAAATAATATATTATTAATATATAAAATTCATAAATAATATTAAAAAATAAAATGATTAATATAATAATTAAAAAAACAAATTAATCTAACTCAATCTAATTAGAACCTAATCTAACTTAATTAACATAATCTAATTAACCTAATTAATCTAACATAACTACCCTACATATTCCGCTTCATCCTTCATCATTTACACATGGCCGAAATTTCTCTCGACCTCATCTTCTTCTCAAGCGAGCGGCGGCGACCAGTTCCTCCTCTTCTTCGATTTCTCCAGCGGCAAAGGCTCTTAACTCTGTAGATCTGGTCGGGCTGGAGGTGTCTTAGAAGCTCCGGTCTTCCTATGCCTCAGATCTGTGAGATTCTGGATGACGGCGGCGGAGGTCTATCTCCGTCGATGCCCTCCTCGTCCACGGAAGCCACTCCTCCCGACGGCGGCGACGTTATAGATCTAGGAACTCGGAAGGTCGCTCCATCGCGATTTGGATTCGCTCCACCGTTCCCATGCGAGGAACACTGCCCGCGACATTCGTCTCCACCAACGGTGAGTCATGACAATGATTCATTTCCCCTTTCAAATTTGCTGGTTGGAGGAAGAGTTTGACCAAGACAACCATTTGGGTTTTTTTTCTTCAGATCTGAAATCTGCTTAACGAGTGTTGTGAGTTTTGTTTAATGAATGTATTGAACTCAGAATGTATTGAACTCAGAATCAGAACTGATTTATGAGAAATGTTGATCTGTATAGGTTTGTGTTTGAGTTGTGGTTGAATCCCGTGTCGATGTGTATAGATTTGTTCAAAGGGAGATGTGTGTTGATTGGTTGAATCTGGATTCATGGAAGAACATTCACGAAAAAAGACGAACAGTCAGGAAAAAATCGAATATGTGAAAACAGTAAAAATAATTTTCAATTTATTTTGTTACAATTGTAAGATAAATGAAATTTTTAACTACTGAAAAATAAAAACTAAATACATATTAATAAAAATATAAAAATGATATATATAAATTTTAAAAGTAATTATGAATAAAATTATTGAAATAATATGATAATTTGGTTAACTAAATAATTTTTTTAAAATATATGATTTAATTTTTTAAAATTTAAAATAATTAGAAAATATAAATTAAAGAAAAATAATAATAGTCAAAAATATAAAAGTAATTAAAATTGAAGAAATTAAGGAATATAAAAAATTAATAATATAAAATAATTAAATTTTATGAAATTAAGGAAAATAAAAATAAATAAGAATTATTAAAAAATTAATGATATTATTAATAATTAATTAAAATGATAATGAAATTAAATATAGTAAAAGGGTAAAACAGTCTTTTTACACTTAAGTCAAAAGTCAACTAAAATGATAAAGGGTAAAATGGACATTTCACTTTGGTCTGTTAGTTTTTTTAACCCCATCAGCTCAAAAGGTTCGTGGATAGAACATTTGGGTACCAAATTGGAATAAAAATTCATAAGGGTACTTTATCGTTCGTGGACGAAATATTTGGGTACCAAATCGTAAATAACCCTTGATTATAACAGTTTACACTATTTAATAATTATTTATTTCCACAACCCGAAGTTGAAACCTTGCAAGGATTCAAACAATACTAAATTTGATAAAAATATGTTTCATAATAACTTAAATTTATTTTCTATGTTAGTATAATCCAAAATTAGAAAAATATGTTTTTCATACTTTTCAAGGTAAAAATAATCTCCTAATTGAAAATTATCTATATCTTTTCTCTCACATGCTATGTCGTGTGCCTCTCCCGAGGAAACCCTAGTCCTATCTAGGATGCTCCTTATCCTTGTCACCGTCGCCGACAACACCGAGCTAGTGTCTGACCTATCCCACCACCGTCCCCTACCATACAATTCTCTGCATCGTTGATTTCCCCACCCTTATGTCCTTCATCTAAAGTCTCAAGCCCGTTAAAGGCACAATGTAGGAGGAAGCCGAGGAAGAAGAGGAAACGGAGGTGTTGGTTCCCTACTTACCGATTAATCCATCTGTGTTGGAACACCAATAATTTGGCATAGTGGGTTAGCTCTGAGCCCCGAGGCTTCCCCAGAAGGAAGTTCTACTGTTCATCATCACCAATGCATGGGGATGATCAGCGGTGGGTTTAGTTATCAAGGACATAGGCCTGGGGGTCTTTGGGTTCTACTTTGAATCGGCGGAAGCTTAGGCATGAGTCTGGGGTAATGAACCTTTGTGCTTTGATCGTTGTCCTCTCCTCCTTAGGGACATTGACCCGTTGGCCAGGGAACTTCCTACCCTGAATCGTCTACAGCTATGGGTCACATGGAAGTTACTAGTAATGCCACTCGTAATCTCTCCCCTAGAGTGCCAAGAGAGACTCCATCGGGGGACGGTCCGTCATTTGGGTTCCTACAACAGATCGAGAGAGCTACTTGGTGGGATTGGTCCCGGGGTTGATCCAGGATCCTTGGCCAGCGCTGTTGTCATCCTCTTAGACCGGGAGTGCCTCAAAGGCTTACCACTGTTTGTGGCCACCGTCGTTGTTCCTGGTAGAAGGTTCACCGGGAATGGGAAGCATGGAGGCGTTCGGAGGTGTCATCGGTCCCTGTGGAGGGTAGGAGATTTTATGGAGCAACGATAATGCCACAGCTCCCAAACGAATGATCGTCGTGATCCCCATGGGTGGCACCACTAACGTTAGGGACGCATTCGAATAACGAGGGGATTTGGCTTGCCTAGGACACTGGTCACGGGCTAGATTCAGGGATGGGATAGAGAGCATTTCAGAGGGGGATCGGGGTCAAGCATTTGACCTTCTTCTTGTAGCGCAAAGGCTTTATATGCTTACGTCTCGACGCCGATGACATGTATCGAGGAATATCCTCTGGTAGAGGCACGTGAGGAGTAGTCTCAGGGTCTACCCAAGGTTGCACGTGGTTGATTGTCACCTAGGCAGGTTCCTCGAGGTGCGTTGGTGGTGTGGGGGGCATGAGAGCGGATGGAACAATAAGGTTGATGAGGTCAACGAGACATATCTTGGGCGGCGAGCAGCTGAGTGCATAGAGAGAAGAAGAAGCAGAAGCCTAGAAGCCAAAAATACATATTTTATACCTAAATTAGTGTATTTATTAAAAAAATATAACATGTTGTGAATAATGACCTCTTTTAAGTTTTAAAGAAAAAAGAATAATAAAAAGTCTTCATCATCATTTTTTTTATAAAAAAAGAAATACAAGGAAATCCTATTTCAGCCTAATCTAACCCACCACCTACACTTGCTCCCAAGAAAATGTGCCCACCAGGATTAGAAACTGTGACCTCAAGGAGAGATAATAAGTGAAGAGATATTCACCACCAGACTAATCCAAGTGGGAAAAGTATTGATCATCCTAATGTGTTTCCTTTATCATTTTAGGATGTGTTTGACTAGTTTTTTTAGCGTATAGACGAAATTTTATTGATATACAAATAGAAAGGTCACAGAGACCGTACAAGAATGGAAATTAGCTAACATGATGAGGTACAGTTTCGTGACAGCCGAAACACTAATCTTATTCTAAAACTCCAGTAAATACTAGGGAGATATTAGGGGTAGTCCTCTATTCCAACAGTGTGGCATAATTTATCCATGATGATTTCCATGTCTCGACTTGATCGGACTGTTATGTTGTAACAATCGATCAATGAGTATGCCAGGTAAAGGAGGAGGTTGGGAATCAATAGATTACTGATTCACGAGGGCCGAGATGTAGCTCCTGAGGGGCATCCTGTGAGCCCCTGGCTAATTCATGGCAACCCACGAGTCAAGTCATCTTGCCTCGTTGCATTGCCATCAGGGTGAATCTCCTTCGTGTTGTCCGTGGAGTTCATGTGCTATGGGTGGAAGTATTGGATTCATCCGTCCCTAGGGAGGAGAAATACCACCGGGGCTCCTTACTGTTGTGGTCTAAGGGGTGGCGGGGTACCGGATTGGGCCTTTAGTCTGCATCCTATTGACCATCCGGCGAGAGGAAACGATCCTCTCCCAGGGGGTTCGTCATCTTGTAGATGTCTACCGCTGCACGGATTTGCAGTAGTGTTGCAGCCCTTTATGGTGATTGAGTGGACCTCTTCTTTCCTGTTGGGCCATTCGAAATGGATCATGAAGAATATGTTCGTGATGGTGGATCGGAGTCCATAGGTAGGCTTCGCTGGATCAGGACCATTAATCTGATGGGGGTCACGCTTGTGGGTTAGGGTTAAGGTTGCCCTCCCTATTCCCTATTGGACTCTTGGTTTCCTGGTCTCCTCGGGAGTCAGATGCGGTGGCTAGTCCTCGGTGGTAGGGGTGGGGCGGGATAAATACCAACGGTCATACCCTAATAGGTCCCCGGATACCTTCCTCCATAAGCAGATCAAACGAGAGCCATTAAAGGGCAGGTTCAAGGTCATCACCTTCAGCCAGTTGCTTGCGTGAAGGTAGGAGGCGGGAGTCTGCCACGGTTGGTCGATCCCTAATCATGTTTGTGCATCATTTCATGTGGGAGCTTGTGGTGGTACTTGGTGGTGGGTTTGGGATCTTCCCTCGGAAGCATCTATGGTCTCTAGCGTATTGGGCTGATCGAGGACGGGCGGCGAATCAGTAGGCGGGAGGTAATAGGGGTCAGCGGGCCTTGTGGACGGGGTTCCATTGTGAGTTGCGGTGGATGGTGGAAGGATACGAGAAAGGTGACAAGGTCGATGGCAACAACACTCTGATTGACAGAATGGAGAAGAGAGTGGAGAGAAACCCTGGGTCTCAAAATGCTTTTTAAAGTTTTTTTATATATAAGATATATGTGTTCGACCAGTTGATCGACTATAATTATGTTTGTACATAACCAAGATTATAAACTATCAAATCTTTTTTATCAAAATAGTTTTTTTTCGTCTAATTTTTGTATCTTATGAAAAAAAATGATTGTACATACTAATCCATTTAAAACCGATTAATAATCAAATAAAATAAAATAATTTTACTAATTCGAATAGGTTAAAAAAGAATGAATTTGGTTATAAAACTTTTCGTTGTACTTTTTTTTTTAATTTATTTTTTCTTGAGTATTTTTTTTATCAACAATATTTTTTATTATAAATACCTCACCTTTGAAATATAGGTAGAGGCAAGGGGAAACCCCCAAACAGAATATTTAAAAACAAAAACAACCTTTAAGAAGGTTCCTAGAGTACAACAAGGTAAGTGACATTATCACGAACGGGTCTAAAACTCAGATATTACAACAATTAAGCAAATCAAACCATGGGTCTAATAAACTTATACCCGGATTGAATAACATTGAAGTACAACAAGTGAACAACCCAACAAGGGGCAAAACAAGCACAACAAATTAACAACCCAACAAGAGGTGAGACAAAAAAACAAAGAACACAAAGAAACAGAAAAGAGAGAAAAGTACTGAGCCAAGCAAGGTACCAAAACTCAGAGCAAACCTCTTGTTCAGTCCTCATTACCAGTAGGTAAATCAGTCACGACCAACACCAGGAAAAGGCCCCAAAGATGAGGACCAACATAAACAGGAATGTTGAGCAAGAAATCAGAGCCCCAACACAGAGGAGAACAAAGACCCGATCCATGGGATAAATCTAAACCCACTCCCCAAAAGCTCCCAAAATCGGACCACATAGCCGTCGGCAAACACCGAGATAAACGGCCAATCTGAAAACTCTAACACACAAACTCAACCAGGAGGAAGAGGAGAGGTAGACGAACTGGAAATAGAGAGGAATACCTCAAACCAGAAGCAACACCAAGCGAACTGAGACGACCAGATCCGAAAATCTGACACCGATCAACACGATACTGATCCGCCAGTAGTCAACCAGTATAAACCTCCACAGGGATCAAGAAAGACGAGGAAACCGCCACCCACCACGAACTCTACCTTCAAACGAAGCCTACATGCTTAACCCACTAGCCGGAGGAAAGATGCCCTAACGAGCCTCGGACCACCATGATCACGAGAACGAAAGAAGAGTCGTGGATCTGATAGAAGCATCAACGCACCACCAAAGGAACCAAAAGTAGATCTGGAGGGGACCAAAAACCGTAAATCGAAGCCAGAAAGGAAAGGGAGAAGGAAGGAGAAAAAAAGGAGAACAATGAAAAGGCATCATCGTCTTCTCTGGCATACGAAGTGGCATGAGACGACGTCGACGACTGAAAGGTGCACAATTAGGGTTTGTAAAAAAAAGGAAGTATAGAGAGAGTTTTCTAAAAAGTTTGTTAATTACATCATTATTTCGGAATACATAACCAAAACAAGTTTAAAGTCACAACCTATAGATTAAAAACAAGGACATCACAAAATATGGAGAGTACATATACATTTTCTTTTCTTTTGCAACTACTCATAAAATATATCCCAAATGTGAATAGGCGAAACAGTAGAACAAAGATAATAAAACTAAAAATACAGACATGGCTGGCAAGAATTGAACCGCAAGAGTGATAATTAGTTCCCTAGCCCAAGACCAGCAAAATCATAGACAGTGTGGCCAAGATTATTCTCAAGGCTCTGTCTGAAGTTGAGATAGTCCGAGCAAAGAAACGGCTTGTAAATCCTGGAATTCCCTTCCCCCACGACCTCCTCCGGTGCCACTACCACCTTGTCCTTCTCAAAGCACCAATGGAACGCAACAGACTGGCGGTTCACAGAAGTCCTCAAAACAACTCGGTGGTGGGATGACCTTAGCCGACCATTGCTCCAAGCCTGCAACAAATCTCCAACGTTAACAACCAGAGAACCCTCACATGGTGGTATGTCCGTCCATACACCATCCTTGGACCTCACCTGAAGCCCACCGACCTCGTCTTGATACAATATTGTTATACAACTCAAATCAGTGTGCATCCCCAGTCCCTCAACCTCCTCATCTTCATCTTCAGAACCTCGTCTTGAATACTTCACCGTCCTCAGATACCCATCACATTTATCGAATTCGGATTCATACACCTTCCCATCTGATCCCAAACTCATCAATACTGCGTCTAAGATTCTCTTAGCCAACTCCATCATTTTGCTTCCACATTCTTGCATTATTTCCCTACACAAACATACATGTTGAAGTTGAACCCGCATCGAATATACACTTACTTATAAAAGTTAGGGTCATAAGATATAAGTACAGGCACAACATCAACATATGAAAAACAACCAGTTTTTTGTGCTGGAATTCGGATAGGGCGCAAGTAAGAAGGGCGGCAACTTGAGCTTCTTTTGTCACTTTCTTGATTGTGTGTTTTTGCTATCTGTTTTGTTCTGTTGTATTGGTTTGAGGAAAAAGGTATTTTTTGAGAATCGTTTTCTTGTTGTATTTCTACTTTCTTGTAAAACGCTTGCTTAATAAACTTTCGCTTATTAAAAAACACATGAAAAACAACTTGCATGTATAGTTGAAAAGTTAAGATATCGTACTCGAATTCAGAATTCTGGTGGCCAAACAATTCAGCAGCAGAAGTCTTTGCGGATGCAAGAAAATCTGGTCCTGAAACTCGAAGGCTTTCGACGTAAGGAGATACTTTGAAAGGAGGTATGTAGATAGGGCCGAGCTTGAGCTTGGAATGTAGAGGAAGGCTAAAGGCGTGTTCCGACAGTGAGCACACTTGGGTGAACAAAGCCGTGGAGATGCCATGGTTGGTGACACGAAAGAATCCCCATTCTTGGCAGGCCCGAGAAAGGGAGTCTAAATCAATTGGAGTGGACAGATCCAATACAGGAAGTTGCACGGAAACTCTCGCTTCAGACATTAGATATGCAACCCTTTTCACTTGGACTATGGTTCTGGGAATATATGGAGGAGAAGGGGAGCTGATTAAATTCATTTAACAGTCCAATTAGAACATGACACAGCAACGGCATCATACACGGGGACCCCACCTCAACTTGAAAACAATATATATCTTTCATAGAGAAACTTTGACCGGCCAAACAAAATAGGCCACCAGTCTTCGAATATGCTTCGGATATTTTAAAATATAACATTATTTATTTTCTTGATTGATTTTATTGATCACTGAGATACGTATTCATACAAAAAAAGCATAGGTCCAAAATAAGAAATATAAGATATGACTAATTATTATGATATCTACTATTGAGGAAATTGATCAATTTGGAATTCAGAATCTTGTGATTGAAATCACGAGATTACCGTCAATGCTCCCTTCAAGTTGGAGCATGGAGATTCGTAATGTCCAATTTGTGAAGAAGCTCATAAAAACGATCATGCTCCAAAGATTTGATGAAGATATCTTACAGAAACTAGACATTATATAGTTGATACATTTTGCTTCTCAGTGAATAATAGAAAAGCAGAGATCATAAGCCTAGAATGAAGCCATGTTATGAAACAAATCTAATCATGCAGACTTTGCTGAAAAGGAACACTTGATACCTTACAGAAACTAGACATTATAGTTGATACATTTTGCAAAGGGCATGACAAGCAACAATTGAACTGCAATACAGATCATTCATTCCCAGGTTTAAGACCAGCAAAATCATTCCCAGTGTGCCTAATTTTCTCAAACTTACCTTCTTCATTGCTCTCTCTGAACTTGAGATAGTCCAAACAAACAAATGGCTTGTAAGCCCTTAAGTTCCCTTTCCCCACTATTTCTTCTGGTGCCAGTATCACCTTCTCGTTCTCAAAGCACCAAAAGAATGCCAGAGACAAGCGGTTCACAGATCTCCTCAAAACAACTCGGTGTTCAGATGACCTTAACCGACCATTGCTCCAAGCCTGCAACAAATCACCAATGTTAACAACCAGAGAGTCCTTACATGGTGGTATGTCCATCCATTCATCATCTTTAGACCTCACTTGAAGTCCACCTGCCTGGTCCTGATACACTATTGTTATACAACTCATGTCAGTGTGCATTCCCAGTCCCTCAACCTCTTTTCCTTCCACATCCTCAGGTGGTGAATAGTTAACCATCCTCAGATACCGATTACATTTACTGAACTCAGATTCATAAAGCTTCCTCTCTGGGTCATCTCCCAAACTCATCAATACAATGTCTATGATTCTCTTTGACAACTCCATCATTTTGCTTCCATATTCTTGCATTATCTCCCTACAGTAACATGGAAAACGAAACAGTACAAGCGTTAAAGTCTTTGCGCTAAATGGTAATCTTGAAAATGAAACAAAAGAAAAGTACACTTACCCGAATTCAGAATTTTTCTCCCCAAATAATTCAGCAGCAGAAGTCTTTGCTGAGTCAAGAAAATCTGGTCCTGAAACTCGCAGGCTTTCGAAGTAAGGAGATGCTATAAAGCGAGGTGTGTATGTTTTAAGAGATGACAAAGGGCCAAGCTTGAGCTTGGAGCCTGGAGGAAGACTAAAGACGAGCTCTGAAAGTGAACACACTTTACTGAACAAACTCCTAGAGATCCCATGGTTGGTGACATAAAAGAATCCCCATTCTTGGCAGGCTTGAGAAAGGGAATATAAAAATGAAGACTGAACTGGATTCGATAAATTCAATACAGGAAGTTGCACTGAAATTCTTGCTTCAGACATTATATAAGAAATCAAATGAGCCTTTTCAGTTGGAATACTGGGTTTGCTAGATATAGGTAAGTGTAGAGGGGTTGTTTAAAGTAAATTGAACTAGATTAACTATATAATTACAGCATGCCAGACACTACTTCAATCAAAAACAATAAACAACATTCAGCTATTTCATCATTGCATGCCCATTAAGAAGGCAATATTATGCATTTTGTGAAAAGACAGATTAAAATGCCACTATAATGAAGATGCTTGGACAGCCATAAAGAGCAAGAAAGAAAAAGCTGTGGATAAATAAATTAACCCCTTTCAATGATACCTTTGCTTTTAATTTACTCAAACCTCACTAATACATGAGACCACATTACTTGAATCAGAATTTTACATGTACTGTTTCCCGGAACTAAACAATAATGATAACAATGACTACAGCAATAGCAACTACTGTAATGGTTTCACTCATTGAATTGGTGAAACCCTGGGGATAATGACAGACTCGCTCAAAAGCACCATGGCACAATTAACAAGGAAATAAAGATTGCAAGGGGTAAGGGAAATTTAACATCGCCAGCAGGCACATACTCACAAAAAGATAACATATATAAACCAAAATAAAGATTTTAGAGGTGCAATTTATAGCAGTTGACGGCTTGAAAAATCAAAACTGGTAGAAATTAGAATAATTACTTATCATAAAGTATTCATGAGAGGTTTGATAGTTTCTTTTCAAAAAATTATTACCTTGTTAGGACCAGGTAATATAACTATCAGCAGAGACCTAAAAGATCTTATAAATCACATTATCAAATCCCTTTTCAAGCTACACTTCCTTTCCCTCTGGGTCAACATCTCACCCATTTTGATGCAGCAGACTGGGCAAGACAGTCATTGCAACATGCACAGCTTAGTAGTTCTTTATTTAACCCATACGCGGCTACAATGGCATCACTCCCATTCAATTGTTGATGGAGGCTTAGATGTAATGTCTTGAACCACTCGGTTCACACCCCTAACACTATTGCAAATCTTTCGAGATACATCATCAAGAAACTTGTGTTCAAAATTGTACCTGGAATTTGAAATTACAATGAAGGAAGAAAAGAACAAATAGTGAGAAGAAACACATTTAAGCTGATTACACAGTAATGAAAAACAAAACTCAGAAGTAAGGGAAATTGCACCAAATAGAAAACAGAACATTGACTGCTTCCTTGGAAAGGAGTACTTTTGTGTTAGGTTTCTCAGTCAGTGCATACTACAACATCTAATTAGATGTTTGTTTTGCTTGGATAAAATCTGAACCGAAGTGATGAACCATATTGTCATACCAACTAAGACATTTCCTTAAATGATTTGTCTCTACATCTTTCTTAGTATTTTCCTTCATCTCACACATGCTTTTAGGCTTTGCTCATGTGACCGCTCATTAAGGTCGCATACTTACATGCATATGCATACTTTGACATATAATTTTTGTGGTAGATTAAACGATGCGTCGTATAATGGGATGTAATGTTGAAGTACTCTGGCAGGTTAATTGACTATACAAAATATCTGACAATTATAGCTACATAAAGAACATAATGAGATGTTGCAAATAACGACTACGAAGTCATTATATTTTCAACATCCACTATTAATGCTATTATGAATAATGACTAAGGTACATTTTGAAAATATAATGCTATTATGCTAAATAAAGATATCTTACTGAAGGTGTAAACGGCAACAAGAAATAGCCTAAAGTGCTTACTAAAAGTCTTTAGTTTGTATGCTGATGCCAGTGATTTTCCAATTAGTAAGGCCAGTGATCCCAAAGATATATCCATCCCCAAGGAATGGCATTTGCAGACTTTGAAATATTATAGCACAGAAAAAGAATAAGTAAAGGCATACCAATCTGCTGTCATTCCATCTTGACTAGTGACAGCTCTCAAAGCAACAACATGAGAATGTGTTCTTTGATCACCTTGAACTCCAACAGATCTTACTGGCAAAAAGACTGCAAAAGCTTGCCAAATGGAATCATAGAGACCAGCATCCCTGATAGATTGGATAAAAATCTCATCAACCTGACGGAAAATTCAAATGAAAAAAATATAGTAAGGATTAGTCAATACATTTCAACAAATAAATAGGTTGAACTGCCAAACACAGTCATATACCTGACGGAGGACTTCCAAGGCATTGCCTTGAGTTACATCACCCAAAACTCGAACAGCAAGACCAGGTCCCGGAAAAGGGTGACGCTTTAGAAATCCTTCCGGAACATTTAAGATCTTCCCTATTGCACGAACCTTTATAAGGGGAAAGAAAATAAGTAAAAGAATATCAACACATAATAAATAAATAAATAAATAAGTGGACATGAGCAAATAGGAAGGTTGAGTTTAAAACCTCATCTTTGAATAAAAGTCTCAGGGGTTCAATGAGCTTTAATTTCATTTTCTCGGGAAGTCCCCCAACATTATGATGGCTCTTGATTGTGTGGGAATGAGTACTTCCGGTTCCAGGCGGTGGGCAAGATTCAATGACATCCGGGTACAGAGTTCCTTGGACCAAGAAAGTAGGTCTAGTCCCTAATTTATGCTCCAATTCTTGAGCAAAAGCATCAAATATACAGATGAATTCCTTTCCAATTATTTTCCTTTTCACCTCCGGATCTATTACACCTTTCAACTTACTGAGAAATTGTTCGGTTGCATCAACACAAGTCACGGGTAAATGAAGATCCTTCTCAAAGGTTTCCATCACTCGTTCCCTCTCCTTGAACCTACATGAAATGAAACAATCATGCTAAATAACTTAACACAAACAAACAAGGAGTTTATTCAGCAGCAAATGACCTCACATATATGCCTCACAATCTTACCTCAGTAAGCCATTGTCAACAAAAACACAGTGAAGCCTATCTCCAATTGCCTTGTGAACAAGAGTGGCAGCAACTGTAGAATCCACACCCCCTGATAATGCACATATTACATGCTCTTCCGGCCCCACTTTGCGTTTGACCTCTTCAATTTGTTCATCTGCCACATCTTCCATCTTCCAGCCTGCAGTGACTCCGCAAACATCAAACAGAAAATACCTCAACGTATCCATCCCTTCAGGTGAATGAGTCACCTGCACAAAATTTCATCTGTCAGGCTGCAGAAGATAGTGCAACAGATATCAATACAAATGTAAGCAATTACCTAAACAATAGTCATTACAAAGACCTAAATTAGCAAAATATAAGTTACTGCAGACAACCCAATTAGTCCAAAATGAAAGTTACAGCAATCACAAACTTCAACCTCAGCTTCTAACCAATGCAACAGGGCAAAAAAAAAATCAAAACTTTCATGAATGAACTTGGTTACCTCAGGATGATACTGAAGCCCATAAAACCTCCTACTACTGCTCCCTACGGCGGCCACCAGACCCTGCTGGCTCCGCGCCACCACCTCAAACCCATCAGGTAATTTTGCCACCTCGTCGCCATGGCTCATCCACACAACCTGCTTATCACCGGCCTTCTTATTCCCAAACAAACCACAAACCTTCCCAACCTCAATCTCCATCCTCCCGTACTCTTGCTTCTCTCCAACCTTGACTTCGCCCCCTAATTTCTGCACTATCAGTTGCAGACCGTAGCAAATGCCGAGCACGAAGACATTGTTGGACTCAGCCCACTCAACGAACCCTTCGGGAAAGCTTGGCGAGAAAGAAGAGTGGACCGAGTGGGGGCCGCCGGAGAGGATGACGACGCGCGGGTTGTGGGCGGTGATCGATTCGAGCGGCGAGGTGCCGGACATGCATTCGGATAAGATTGAGAGGCTCCGGATTCGACGAGTGATGAGGTGAGTGTACTGAGAACCGTAGTCAAGGATCAAGACCTTGTTCGATTTCGCGTCCATGGCCATGGTTTCTCTGGAAATGGGTATGTGGTCTATGTTTGGCTCACGAGAAAGATGCGATGCGGGGTTTAAGCAGAGGAAATTAGGGTTTTCGGAGGGCATGGCGGGAATTGGGCCTCATAAAGATCTTATCTTTATTTTATTCTCCTCCCTATTTCTGTCCGTACAACTGTCTATTTCCGTGATTAACGGAAATTTGCTATAAACTTGTTTTTTGTTAATGTTTTTTAAGGTCAAGTTTACGTCTTGGATATGACTCGGCTACAATATCATACTTGTAACTTGGATCTGATCATCAGATTAAATGGTAATGCTGAAGAGGATATGCACATGCTACATAACCATGTGAGAGTCCGTTCATTTCAAGCTCATACAAGTACTTGAAACAACACAGTCCACAGACTCAGCCATTACAAGATCATAGTATCTGATACCAGTTGGTGTAAGCTATACATTAACATTTTTGTTTCTCTATTGCTGCATGGCCACTCAGTCTTTGACAATTGGTGGAGACTCTTCTACTCCATCTTGTGCTCATACTTCTACATATGATTTTGCATTTTCAAACCCTTTTCAGTTTGGCATGAGTCTCTTCTCAGACCAGAATAGCAACCTTCATCCGAGGCTCTAGCTCCTTAACCACTTCCAAGACTGCATTAGTTCAGAAAAGGTCACAAATCTGCTGGTTTCATAGCTCACTGGCTCCAAGCTTCCACAGCCTAACCTTCTTGTGAAAACCAGAGCCTGGGCAAGTTTTTTCTCCTGTCCAATTGGGCTAAAAGAAAGAACATGGATGTCTGATGCTTTGTGAGCCTCTCAGCCAGAATCACTGCAATGTGTAATGGTTCAAACTTGCAGCTGGGACATAGTTTCCATTATTAGTTCTTCTAGAACACCTTCTGCCACATCAATGACAGTATCTTCAGCATCAATGCGAATATCCATCCACGAAATAGATTTAGCCAAGTCCGTCTCAGCTAGGTGCTCCAATGTCCGTGGCATTGGCTGTGGGAGGAGGTAGCAGTCAAAACATTTCACAACCTCATGGACCACATGTTCTTCCACTGAAAAAAGCCGGATCTTCGGTTTCATGGATGATACCCAAGGAGAGCATCTGAAATAATACTGATATACATGTACGAGGTTTTCATTAATACAATCAAAGAGGAGTCCGTGATCTGAGCAGGACACCCCAAATTCATCGTATATGGATGGTTCGAGTAGTTGGTCTGACAAATTGCACTTCGACGAGAGTTCATCCCAATCCAAGCTCGCAGCTTGCACTACAGACCTCACATACTCACTTAAGGATCCTTGCTCATTCATGGAAGTACTTAAAGTTCTTTGGCAATGGCTCAAAGGAGTAGAGCAGTGTTCTTCAAAAGTTATTTGTTCTGGTTGCACTGGCAGCTCATCAGCTATGGAGATTTAAATTGCATGTTAGTTTCAGATATATAAAGAACAATTGAGAAACAAGTTTATATGTTCCTCATATTAGTAATGTGATGCCCTACCTGAATGGGATGTAATGTCTGCAGGGCTAGCGATATCTTCAATGCAGAATTGCTCAAGAACAGATACTGGACTTGGCTGCTCTGCTCCATCCTTAATATTTACATCTTCCATCTTCTCCATGCTTGATGAAGAAACCTCTAATGAAGATGTGGATGATTCACTCTCTGGTGGAGGAGAATCCTGAAAATGTTAAAGTTGGTGTAAGGACAGTGTCACACGGCATCACCTCAATTAAACAGGTGGTAGAGCAGGCTTACCAGTCTAGACAACCCCAAAGATTCATTTTCCATGCATGAGTTGGATGTAATGATGTTTTCATTAGCATAGGTGATGCCTCTGTCATTTACTTCAGAATGCAGTTCCAGAAGATTAATTTCTTCTGGGCGTTTAGAATTATTAGTTGCTACAATCCTCGGAGAACCTGTAGAAGTTTGATTATCAGCTACAATGATAACAAGAGTGAGTATAACAAATATCATCAGGTAATAAACATTTACCTGTCGAACAAATGTTATCTGTATAGGAACATATGCTTTTGTGTGCTTTGGTCTTAGACAAAGGATTCTCTGAGCTATTTGGCTTCAATTCAGAACTTTGCATTTGATCAATGGGTTTCTTGCAATCAACCAACGATGGAACCTCCAGTTTTTCATCCGGGGAACTTAAGTTATTATCTTTCTTTTCATTCTGAAGCCTCTTGATTTCTCTTACAGAGTTTCTAAGATCACTGTCACTGACTGAAGCAGTTTCATATCTAATGCTTGATTCGAAACTCTTGGTCTTGCCTATCCTGTCTTTCCACTTCATAACACTCTCAGAACCAATCTCATACGGTGAACTTGTTCCAACCATCTCCATACCTATCCCTTTGCCACACTCATCCATACTTTGGCAATCACTGGATGTTTTATATAACCTATTCCTGCTCACCCCAACAGCATGTCTCAACTTCTTTCTAATGCCCCCCAAAGTGAAAGATGTAGGTCTAGAGCTTTTCTCCTCAGTTTCTTCATAATGAGGTTTCAGAGAGGACCAGTGACTATCTTCATAGCTTTGTGTTATACGTGCGTTTGCTGGGCCGGGCTTCAAAACTACTATCTCATTTGATGATTGGGGATCTTCAACTCCTTTGGGAGGATAGCTCTCCTGAAACTTGATCTTTTTCAAGATACCAGCCCGCATGTTTTGCTTCCAAAACTTTTTAGCACATATAGGTTCTCCAGACTGCCTTGCATCAATGGCCTGATGTTCAGGCAACATGGCATCACATGTAACTTGTTTTGCCTGGGCATCCCGCAACTCTTCTATGTGTTTCACCAACAAAGAATTTGGGTCTTGTAACAGTTTCATAAACAATTCCTTGTTTGAGTTTAGAATCTGCAATGCATCTAAGAACTGTTTAGACTGGGAATTTGGCCTGTCTCCACAGAGATATTTCCCATTGATAAGCTTCTGATTCACATATGCCTCGGACAAATCATTCATTTGAATCACCTGCTTCAAGTCCAAACAATCCATATCTTTCTTGTCAAGACCCTTATCTCTACCTTGCTTATGGTGATTATGTAATGAGTCTGTCATTGCTGCAGAATCAAGTTTATGTAATAACTCATCCACTGATATTTGACGTGAAGGTTGCTTATGACCCAGAACTGAAGCATCCTTGCAGCCATTAACAGATACACAACCAGGTTTTCTCTCTGCTTTATGCTTCTTGGACTTGTCTTTGTCTGTGACGCTCTTAACATTTTCCTTTGCATATTCAAGTAACAAAGTTTTGTTGTTCAGTCCATCCTGAAATGGTGAAGAGCTAACAAGTGAGCTTACTATTTAAACATATACTTCACATTGTATCCAGAAATCAGGATCTTCGGACTTACATTACCAAACTGGCACTTCTCATCAACAACGGGAAGAACATTTTGCCTGTTCCTTGCATGTCTATGTCTATTGCCTGCAGAGGAAAATCAGAATTCCCATACTCAGTCAAACACAATTAAGCCTACAAATATGGGAATGGGTCCATTACCATCCATACAAAAGAAAGTGGTAAAAGTTCTAAATTAAGATATTCACACAGAACATGGCCCAGAGATCCTTACCAGTGTTATGTCTGTCCAAACCTCTTCTATCTGAAATCAGCTTCTTACTAGAAGGATCTTGGCGAAAGTTGAAGATACTAATCAAACCCCAAGCACAGCCTGACTTATACTTTTCACAGAGCATAGGGCTCTTGGGAGATTTAGCTGCCATTATGTAAGGGCTCTTAGGTGATATTCTTGTCATTATGTAAGGGCTTTTAGGCGATGGTGATCCTTTAGACATGGTGTCCTCTAACTTCAGTAGCTAAATTTCAACCAACAGAACCTGAGATGGAAAAGGAAATAAGAACACACACACACACATGGCAATGCATAGATACTAGTTTCTTACACATCCTAGATAAGCAAAAACAGAAGAAGACAGTCATGAAAAAGCATAGTAACAGCACTCAAGCTACCCTATAAACATATGATCTTCAAAGTTAAAACCCAGAACAAGGTACCCATTTCAAGGAAAGGAACAAAGCTCATGTCCTCATTCAAATTTCAACAGCCATCAAAAGAAAACCCAGAACTCAACAGCATATCAAGTTCAGGCAGACAGGGAAGAGAAAGTTACCCAAAACAGTCAACAACAGAGCAAAGCTACAGCCACAGCAACATCAACTTCACACCTTCAAGAGCATAACACGATACAATCACACAGACCTAAAGTGAAACAAACCCATGAAAATCAAACCCTTGCACATCCACATTCCTCTCCAAAGCTCTCACCTTTCAACAACCCACATGGCCAAAACGGAGAAAGACTATTTTTTTCCCAGAGAACTGTGGCTTTGAAAGAGAAAGAAGCAGATGGGTAGCTAAGAATGAGGTGAAGAGTGAAAGAGAGAGAAAGAGGTGGAAAACGGAATTGAAAAGAAAGGGCATGAAAATGGGAAACGGGTTTTATGGTGAAAGCGACGGCAGCTTAAATCACAAGAGTACAGTTGGCGAGGGCAAGAAGATGAGCAAGGATTGGGGATGAAACAGCCATAGCTTTCAGCTGAAGCAATGCTAATTTGTTTACCAATTTTCCCCTCTGACTCTGCAACGTTTCCACATCCCGCCATCATCATCCTCTTTTCAACTCTCTCTTCCACGGAGGCTATACCTTTGATAGCTTCCAAGCCAATCGGACGATGTTTCATATAAAATTTGAAAAGCAATGTCGTGTACCGATTTGGGTGTTTGTGGGGAGAAAGCGGTGTGGCTTTTTGGCTCTGCCCTCTTTTGGGGATTTTCGCACTCGATTCAACGCTGTCGTCTGAGGTTCCGAACATTGTTATCGCTGTTATCATCAGCTCTGTCGTTTTGTCTGTTCAATGTTTTGAATTTGGCTATCGTTTGTGTTAGTGTTTAATGTTCAATTTCAGAGCTTCAATTTTTGAACTTGCAGAGACATTCAATCGATCTTCATTTTCTGGCCTCTTGCATGTTGCGTTTCATTACCATGAAACTTGTAAATCACTCGTTTGAGCCAATACTCTATAGGACTATATGTATGAAGTACGATTAGCATCAAGGAAAACCTAGGCTGTATAATTGTAAATATTAAATTTAACTATGTATCACAAAAAAATAAAACTACATTGAAAGTTGCCTTCAATGTATTTTTATCAGAAATTTATCGAGGTATCCAAATTCGACTTCTTAACCTTAAAAAATTGATTTTTATATCATGACTTTTTATATTATAAAATTATTTAAATGAACATATTTTCATTACATTAAAAAAAACTAAAAATAAGAATTGAGTTCCCTCAATTTTATAATTATTTTATTTTTTGATATTATTATTTGTTTTATTTTTGAAAGGGGAAACATTGTATAATAACTGCTCGTGGACTATGTAAACTAAATATGTAACACGTGTGTTATAGGCTAAGTAAACCAAATAATGTAATCGGGAAACAAATTGAAATGTTTTGCCAATAAAATTAAGAGATCAACCTTGGTATGAGCGTTGTCGGGGGAGTGACAACCACTTTTGGGATACTCCCTGGTGATCATAACAAAAACTTACTTGTCGATCCTACGATACTTTAGTGATGTGTAGATGGACACTAATCCTGCCTTAGATTGCAATGTCTATTATCCTCCATCAGATGAGTGGTGAGATCCCTAAAAAGTAGTGTGTTGCAATCCGACCAGTCTGACGAGAGTCAAAGAGATACTTGGTGGGGATGGTTTCACCTTAGATGGGATGTTTGAGCAATATCCACCCCAACATCTATTACTCTAGTGATTACTCTATTACTCTAGTGATTACTTTAATAGGTGAGGGTGCTTTCTGCCCCTCGGTTGATGCTCCTCTTCATGGTTATGTCCTTGTTCTCTCCGGATGAGGTATCGATGTCTGCCTATAAAGGCTCCCAACCAGGGGCTTCCCAGTGGAGCGAGGTTTTCTTCCAAGGCTCATTTCCATTGCTTTCTCCCACCAAACCTAGTATACCCGATCGTGGGCTTCCAATGGAGGGGGTTTCGGCCCCGGGTTGCACGGTTCCAACTCGCCTACCTTTCCGCTCTAGGGTTTGGTCTGCACTTTCCGCAGTGACGTTGTTGATTGTCTCTTTGGAAGGTGATGTGAATTGACGTTTGGGAGCCGATTGATGTGATAGTGGGGTAGCATTTGGATGCCTTGCCCCCTGATGTTGCAGATTGTTTCCTGGGGAGATTGTTTATGGATCGATTGTCGTCCTCGAATGGTCGCAACCTAGGGGATTTCCCCCTTATCTCGAGTCATCTACTGACACTCACTCGCCACTACAAGAAAAATTAGCTTATGTGACTCCAGTAAGGATTCGTAGATGCTTCTTATGTAGTTGTAGAGGTTCCTTAGTAACCTCTACGACGCCATAACATTGAGTCGCATCGTTTGGTCGTCGTCAATCACCTCTACGACGACATTCATTGCAATCGTAGTAGTTAAAGCCTCTACGACGCCATATAAATTGTCGGAGAGGGGAATGACTCCTACGACGACATAAATAACGTCAGAAAAGTATTATGTCATAACCTTTGCGACTGCATAAATGGAGTCGCAAAGGATATGACATACAATCCTCTACGACCCCATTTACGTAGTCGCAAAAAGTTGTATGGGATATCCTTTACGACTACATAGATGGGGTCGTAGCATTTTTTTATGGAATCGCTGAAGTTTAATACTACATTAAAAAATATATATATATATATTTTTAAAACGTGCACTCAAACATGCAAAACCTGTACAAAATGACAATTCAAATAATAATGAGAGAATAGTAATAGTATATCAGGCAGCGAGGAGAAATCTGGTGAGAACCATGTTTTAACGTAGGAACCGCGAGAACCAATGTAAGCCATCCATTTTAGGAATGGATGGATGAGATTCAATTGAGTAGTTGACTTGTTGACTGCAAAAAACAGCATTTTTTAGTAAGTGGTAAGCGTTTTTTAGTAAAACTATCATATTACTTTTTTTAACCAATTCACTAATTTAATTTTTCCCGCTTCGATTGAACTCCGATTGGCTTCAAACTTGCGCCATTAGTTTTGTTTTTTTAAGGGCTTTCAATCAAGATCAGTCGTGAATATATTTTGAATCACGAAAAAAAATTATTTCGGGGTTGATTTTTTTAAAAAAAATCTGGGTAATTTTTATCAACACTTTGCTATGGATTTATCAACACTTTTACACAGGTTTTATCAACACTTTACACTGGTTTTATCACCTCATTTTCCAAAAATGATCATGATTTTATCACCTCATCGCGTGCTTTTTATGAACACTAGTTTTATCAACACTACACACTAGGTTTATCATTCAAATTACGTGTGTTTTATCACCCCCATCACATGTTTTTTTGAAGCACAAAAAAATATATTTTAGGGCTGGTTTTTAAAGAAATTATATATGGGGAATTTTTATCAACACTTTGCTCTGGGTTTATCAACACTTTACCCTGGTTTTATCAACATTTTACACTGGTTTTATCACCGCATTCTCCAAAACTGATCATGATTTTTATCATCTCATCACATGTTTTTTTATGAACACCAGTTTTATCAACACTAAACACTAGATTTATCATTGAATTACGTGTTTTTATCACCTCATCACAAGTTTTTTTATCAACGTTAAACTCTAGTGTATCACACTTATTATCAAAATTGAAAATGGTTTTTATCACCTCATTATTTGTTTCTTATCACCTCATTACATGTTTTTTATCAACATTTAGCACTAGTTTGGTTTGGTACTCCGGTATAAAACATTTATTAGTGAAAATTTATCAACGCTCAACATTATTTTTATCACCTTGATATAAATTTTTATTTCTGTGCTTCAAAATATATTCATGACTGATCTTGATTTAAAGCCCTTGAAAAAAGAAAAATATTGGCGCAAGTTTGAAGTTAATCGGAGTTCAAACGAATCGGGAAATATTAAATTAGTGAATTGGTGAAGAAGAAAATTGACACTTGTCCACATGGCACCATGCTATTACAATTATGCCCTTGCTTGTGTGAGAATGGATGAAAGTGGCGTGTATGTGGTTTGAATTGGGGTGATGATGTGGCATTTTGATGAGTGTTAGATCATATGTGAGAGTGGCTAGGATTGGTTCTCACAGTTCCTATGTTAAGAGTGGTTCTCAATAGATTTCTCCTCATCAGGCAGTAGTAGTCTCAAACAAGCAAATATTAATATCCACAACGAAACAAAATTCAAATCAATAAAACAAAATTAATTGTCATCACTACATAAGATCAGACAATGTTCATGAAGTTGCTCATACGAGAAATGGACCATCACCTGTTTGATCCTTCCCGTGTCCTCCACCGCTAGTTGGAGCCTGCAATAGAAATAGTTAACTAGTTGGATTCTGAGTCGACCGCCCCTTTCCTGTCTCATAGTGTTTATATCTACTTTCAAGAACCTCCTTATCTTGTTGCCCAACCGTCAATCCACTGACTCGTTTCTAGCCCCCGGCTGGAGGTCATAGACACAGACCCATAGTAAGGTATGGGTGAATGGGATCTATTTTGGAGACAGTCGTAGGTCTACTCGAGTTAGTGCCAACATCGAGTAATGAAAGTCCTAGGATTCCTTGTCAAGGAATCTTTACAGTTCCATTTCCGAACAGCGGAAGAATATGAGGATGCGAGCCCACATGTTTCGAACCTCCTCCGTCGGTAGATCCCATTAGGCTCGCATGACTCCACCCACTGCTTAGATATTTCCTTCTTTTTACCTAAGAACACGAATCCAATAAAAATGGATATCACCCCCTTTCTATCTCATCTTATGGGATGATAAGTTCTGTAAGAGACATGTTGCCTAGGCCCTAGTAGATCCCTGAGACCCTCTACTATGGGAGTTGTAGTTGTCGTCGATCTATATCTCCGAGGAACAACCTTGGGTCTAAAAGGAGCACCACCCCATACTGCCCTTCCATGGTTTGCCCAATCAAGAAATAATGTCTCTGAGGGAAGAAGTTTAGTACATGTGGGTGATTATTATTTTTCTTGTCGCCGCCGTCGCTCGAAGCGTGAAGTTTATTTGGTTGGGAGACCCTCTTGCATAATGGTCGTTTCGCAACCCAAATTGATTCTCTAAGATCACAGACATGATGAGCATAAAGGAGTGACATAATTAAAGAGTGACGTCGTTAAAAAAAGAGACAAACATAACGACGCGGATTATTTGGAAAGTGAAAACATTTAATGGAGGGTTTATACACCGCTATACATTATCATTTGTTTTGAATCCCTTACAAATATTTTTATTTCACAATTACTTACATGTGACCAAAAACTACGTAACCTCAGAATTGACATGGTCAAACATGTTCGATTATTATTGTACATATATCATATATATGATATGGCATGTGTGGTTTGGAATAAAAGCAATGTAGCACAATACTTGAGCAACCGATGCTTAACTATATCTTCTGGTCACGTTAATTTTGTTGGAGGGTAATAAAAAACTCTCTCTGAAAATTTGACTGTGCGTTCATGTTCTTCAAACCACAACTGTCACCATCGATAATCGATCGGGTTTCGGTGTGGGGGTTGCCAATAGAGGTTGGCTTTACTCGTCCGCCACCGACCAACAGTCATCTCCTCCCCTTCCTTTCAACCTCAACCATGATTTACGCCAAGCTCCTTCCCAAAACCTGCGACGAGCTTCAAAGATTCCCCCCTCTCGTTGGTCATCGGCCTCTTTGATCCTTTGGAGGCCACTATGTCACCGGGTCAGGCTTCCTCTCTCGGGGTCCGACAATTGCAGATTTACTGATCTAGATCTGAGCTTGACTCCCCCGAGACGAGCCTCGCTAAAGAGGGTTCAGTTCTAGCAGAAACGGTGTGCAACGGAGCCACTCTTCAAGGATGTGCTTGCCGCGTTCTTCTCTGACCGCGACTCGCTGGAGTTTTTTAGGCAGACTGGGCCCGCCACCCGTAAATCTCCTCGCAGCTTTACCAGAATCTACCGTCAGTAAGCTTCCCCCTCCTCCTTGTTTCAAACACCGAGTCTAAGAGACTACATCGAGCCTCCAAGATTACTCCAATATCGATCTCCACAACTTATGGCCTCGATTTATCGAGGTTTGATTCTGGTAAAGTATTGCCAACCGAACACCCACACAAGCAGGTTGGAGAAGATGTTGGAGCAGTACAGTCGATGGATTTAGGATCCGCGGGGAGGGACGATAGGATGATGTCTGTTTCCATTGCACCCAATGTCGGGTTATTCCGGCAATTCAAGACGTATCGACATTACGAGGATGCTCCACTACGAAAACTATGAGCTTCAGGAGACTCGGCATCATAGACTTCTTAGTCTCGGTGTTTCGGTGTATTGTCTGCTTCATAATTATTGCACTTCTTGTTTATGCTTTTAGGATTCAGATTCATTGTTTAGTTAAGTTTAGGGCATGTTGGATTCATAGTAATATTTTTCGTTTATTTGAAATGTTCGTAATGAGATGTCCTCGAGTCCATGAGCGTCAAACTAACTACAATCATTCCGAACATTATTCCGGAATCAAGAGTTTTTCAGTCATATAATGTATTGATTTCATTGTAAAATAATGCACTTCACTCGTTTTAAAAAAAAAAACTATATCTTCTCGTCCCTGTTTCGCTGCATTTCCTAAAATAACATGTCCGAAGGCAAAACATAAAAGTGGTGCCGAAAACACGGGGTTTTGTTTTTCAGAGTAATTTTGTATCCCATTCCCATGTGGCACTGCACTGCCATATACATAAATATTAAACGTTTCCCCAGTTTCTAGGTAACGTCTTGTCTTAAAATGCAATATTGGTCCATTATAACGGTCCAGTGCATGTATTTATGAGGCCCATCCATTAGTGAAGGTGATGGTAATGGTATATTATACTTATACATATAAACTAAATTTAATTTAATTGCTGGGTCATGTCGGCCAGTTCAACGACTCCACATGGAGTTGTTGAATAGGTAGGTCCGAAAAGAATCTAAAACAATCGATGAGTTTTGTTAGACTGAATTTATTTTATCGTTATATTACATTCTTAGATAATCTTGTTTTAGATAATATATACTACTTTATGTGAATGGAAAAAAAATATTATTTGTATATCTAATGTTGTGTAGGATAGCCCCCTTTGTAATTGAATATAATTATTACTAGAGTTTTGACTTTGACGTTAGGCAATTTGTGTGGGTAAGCAATTAGGTGACCAAACCGGCAAAACCGCCTCCATGGCTGGATGTGCAGGAGCAGTTGGGTCCCGGGCCCACACGCGTGATCAAATCATGGACCCACCTGTCGGCTGACCCGACTTCGAAACGAATCCCTGCTATATAAATGGGCTACGATGAGTCACAGGGCTTAACCCCCAAAGAAGCCCATTACTGCTTTGTTTCCAGCCCATCAATGACCACGACGTGGTTTACATAATTGTCACTGGATGTACTCAGCGGCTGTGAGGTTATCTGGTGAGTAGTGTATGTAGAGTGACGAAGTGTTTGTAAAGGTACCGTTCTAAGAGCAAGCACAACAGAACGGCCCCGCTCCCGCGCCGTGGCGTTCGCTGGCCGGGCGCGCGGGCCGTTCCGCTGTGGAGGCGCTCCCCATTCTCGCGCTCCCGCTCCCCTCTCGTTGGTCGGGCGCGCTGGACGCGCCGGCGCGACTTCTGCTACGCTGGCAACGTGTGGCGCTGCCACGTGCCCCGACCGTTGGCACTAACGGCTAGTTTTTTTTTTTAAATTCAAAAATCAGCAAAAAAAACCCATATAAATACCCCTCTCCTCTCATTTTTTTCACACCACTTTCTACTTCAACTATCCAACTTCACTCTCTCCTTCCCAAATTCTCCTCTCTCGTTTCAATTATTCTCGTGAAAAATGTCGGGCGACGCTGGGTCTCGTGCACAGTCAGCTGCTGACGAAGTAGGATTCACCGAGGACGAACTGACACGAGGTTTCGGAGACATTCTAACGGGCAATCGCTCCAACTCCCCAAACTCGAACCCGGGGTCGAGTTCAGGTAAGTGCAAACTTATTATTTATGTAACGTAATTTTTTTACTTAATTTATTGTATTAATGCATTGTATTTATTTTTTAATTATTTTATTATATTAATACATTGTGTTACAATTTGCGCTTAATTTATTGTATTAAATTTTTTTATTAGGGCAATACCGTCCCCAACATTTCCAAATGGCGCCAGGGTTCCAAGTGCCATCACAATGGGGCATGCCCCCACAAGGTTTCCAGACGCCACTGTTCCAAGTGCCATCACAATGGGGCATGCCACCCCAATTATACAACTACGAGGGTCATCCACTACCCGACGTACAAACCCCCCAACCATCCATCCTCTGTCGAACCTTCCCAACGACGAGCCCGAGCCCCTGCCCGAGCCCGAGCCCAACCCGAAGAACCAGATCCGGAGGGTCGGACATTCAGCAAGGAGGAGGACCACCACCTCATAACTTGCTGGTTGAGCACTACAAAAGACGCCGTCAAGGGCAACTCTCAAACCGACAACACATTCTGGTGCGAAGTGCAGAGGAAATACAACTCCAAGGGAGGTTACCCACATCGCCGCTAGGAAGCTATCAAGAAACGTTGGCTCAGAGGTTCCAGCCAGGCAAGGAGGATGCTCGGCTATTTGAAGAGGTCCAAGGCCGAGAATCCGAGCGGCGCAAACCCGGAAGAGCACTTGAGACGTGCGAAGAAAATATGGGAGGATGATGGGAAAGTGGTGAAAGACCATCCAATAAAGTTCGACCTGGATCATTGGGTCATGAGGCTCGAGGGAAATACGAAGTTCAGTGCCTAGGAGGGCACAATGGGAACTGTCCGCAGTTAGGTACACCAACAACGACAACGGTTGGATGAGGCTGGGGCTTACAACTCAACCCCACCCACAAGCACATGGGAGAAGGGCACATATCTCAGTGGTGAGTCCCAACCACCAGAATGGGGAGGAAGCGAGAACTACGAGGGGACTCAGGTCCCTCTCAGCGACACACCCCCATCCCCTGAGGCCGCCCCAAGTCCCCCTCGCCGACCGCAAGGGAAGAAGGCAGCGAAGGCCGCAAAGAAGGGGACCGTCCTCACGACCCAAATGCTTGCCTTCGCCGAACTGGAACGTGCACGAATGGAGGCTGAACGTGCACGGTTGGAGGCTCAACGTTCACGTGGCGAACAACATGCAGAAAAGTATCGCATGATACAGACATTAACCCAACAGTGGGAAGCAAACCTCGCCACCGACAAGTCCCTGGTGGGGACGGATACATCTTCATACGACGAAGAGGCTATGGCAGACTATAAGTTTTGCAAGTCCCAACTGCGACAACTCATATCTACCCTTCAAGCCCAAATTGATGATCTTCGAAGACAACCCCCACCACCGGATGTCGACCCAACAGAGGATGATTCTTAAACTTGTATTTTGTTTTGGGTTGTATTAAAAGGGGTTGAATAAAATTAGAAGTTCATTTATATTCGTGTTGAATTTATTAATTATTGATTGTCATTAATTATTTATTTCCATTTTTAAAAAAATTATGACTAAATTAAAAGGTTTCTGATAACGAATTAAATAAAACAGGAAAATATCAAATAATAATCCAGTCAGCACTGTTCTGCACTCCCAGGACCTCAAGGTCCTTTCTGTTGCAAAACACCCACTTTTCTGCACTCCCACTCCCTCACTTTTGTCCAGTCAGCACAAGTTCTGCACTCTCACTCCCTGACCAAGGTCCTTTCTGTTGTTCATGCTCTAAGAGCATGTACAACGGGTCGCACCCGCGCCCCACTCCGCGCGCGCCCGGACCGCGGCACGCAGGCCGACCCGCTGTGGAGGCCCAAAAATGCGCGCCCGTGCCCCAATTTCGCGCCCCCGCCCCCCGATACGCGTGCCCCGTCTCCTTCCCGCTGGCCGGTCCCGCTCCCTGCGCGCCGTCGCTGGCGTGGCAGCCTGTGGCTGCGCCACGTGGCCAGACCATTGGCAACGGTCATGTTGCTAACGGCTTTTTTTTTAATTCAAAAATCAACTAAAAAACCCTATAAATACCCATCTTCACTCTCATTTTTTCCACACCACTCTATACTTTCACTCTTTCATAATCAATTCCTACTTGCTATTTTTGAAAATGTCCGACGACGAGGTTATGTCCGACGCTGAGGAGATGACGTACGAGGAGCTGGCTCCCCGGATGCCGACGCATGCGGAGATGGCAGCTCAACTGCCGACATATGAGGAGATGGCAGCCCAAATGCGGCAAGTTGCGCGACGATTCCGGCGGATGATGGAGAGGCAGATGCAGAGAGTAATGCCAAGGGTCCAGAGGGCCATGCGTGGGGAACCAATGCGCCGAGAGATTAACAAAAATCGTGCGGAAGCCCACATGCAGTTGATGGCGAACTATTTTGTCGAACAACCCCTATATGGCCCTGAAATGTTCAGGCGTCGGTTCCGTATGTGCAGACCACTTTTCCAACGGCTTATGAACGCGGTGAATGCTCACGACCCTTACTTCGTTTCATGGAGGCTCGACGCTGCCTCACGGTCGGGCTTATCAACGGAGCAGAAGTGCACCACCGCTATACGGATGCTTGCGTATGGGTCCTCGGCCGATTCATTGGACGAAACTCTGCGCATTGGGGTAAGCACCATACTTGAATGTTTACGTAAGTTTTGCAAGGCCGTCATTCAGGTATTCGAAGCCGAGTACGAGCGTACTCCGACACCGGCGGACATGGACCACTTACTCCGAGAAGGGTACAGACGAGGGTTTCCCGGAATGGCGGGGAGTCTTGACTGTATGCATTGGAAGTGGAAGAACTGCCCAACCGAAGAGCAGGGAGCCCATGGACGGGGAGATCACCACGGGGACAAGACGATTCTGCTTGAAGCTGTAGCGTCCCGTGATTTATGGATTTGGCATGCATTTTTCGGGATGGCTGGATCGAACAACGACATCAACGTCCTCAACCACAACCACCTATTCCTAGACGCTTACTACGGCCATGATCTAGCTGTGGAGTACGAGATCAACGGGCACCGGTACAACCGACCTTATTACTTGGTGGACAACATTTACCCATCATACGCACGGTTCGTGAAGACTATTCGGCATCCCTTCGAGCCCAAAGAGAAGTTGTTTGCTAAATGTCAAGAAGGTGCTCGAAAAGATGTTGAAAGGGCTTTTGGAGTACTTCAAGCAAGGTGGCACATCATTTCCCGTCACGCTCGGTCTTGGAGCGCAGACTTTTTGGCTGATATCATGCACACTTGCATAATTCTACACAACATGATTGTAGAGGATGAGCGCGACCGGTACGAGTATGGGGAGGAGGGGTTGTTGTGGGCGCAACCTCAAGAAATGCCGAATTTGACACCACCGGAACGATGACACCACAGAGGGCCATTGGAATACCAGGGACTTGTGGATGCTCAACAAAGTGTCATAGATTCTGAGATCCACCATCAACTACAACAAGATCTTATGGAGCACTTATGGGATCGATTTGGAGCTGGTTTCCATGACGACGAGTAGTCGTTTGTGCTCTTGGAGCTGGGTTTTTTGGTGTTGTATTAAAACAGGGTTGAATAAAATTAGAAGTTCATTTATATTCGTGTTGAATTTATTTATTCAGTATTGATTGTCAATGCTTATTTTTGTTCCAAAATTGTTTAAATTATGACTAAATTAAACGGTTTCTGATAACGAATGAAATAAAACAGGAAAATATCAAATAATAATCCAGTCAGCACTGTTCTGCACTCCCAGGGCCTCAGGGGTCCTTTCTGTTGTAGAACACCCCCTTTTCTGCACTCCCACTCCCTGACTTTTGTCCAGTCAGCACAAGGGCCTCAGGGCCAGAGCCTCACGCAGGGCCGACCCGTTGTACATGCTCTAAGAGCATGAACAACAGAAAGGACCTTGGTGAGGGAGTGGGAGTGCAGAACTTGTGCTGACTGGACAAAAGTGAGGTCCTGGGAGTGCAGAAAAGTGGGTGTTTTGCAACAGAAATGCCCTCTGAGGTCTTGGGAGTGCAGAACAGTGCTGACTGGATTATTAATTGATATTTTGCTGTTTTATTTAATTCTTTATCAGAAACCGTTTAAATTATTTATAATTTAAACAATTTTGGAAAAAAATAATTAATGATGATAAATAATTCATAAATAAATTTAACACGAATATAATTGAACTTCTAATTTTATTCAACCCTTTTTAATACAACCCACAAAAAACCAGCTCCAAGAGCACAAACGACTACTCGTCATCATGGAAACCAGCTCCATATAGACCCCATAAGTGCTCCATAAGATCATATTGTAGTTGATGGCGGGTCTCAGGATTTAGGACACTTTGTTGACAATCAACTCGTTGCTGGTATTCCAATGGCCCTCCGTGGTGCCATCGTTCCGGTGGTGTCCAATTCGTCATTTCTGGAGGTTGCGCGTACAACAACTCCTCATCCCTATACTCGTACCGGTCACGCTCATCCTCTACAATCATGTTGTGTAGAATTATGCAAGTGTGCATGATATCAGCCAAATTGTGGTTGCTCCAACTACGAGCGAGACGGGAAATGATGTGCCACCTTGCTTGAAGTACTCCAAAAGCTCTTTCAATATCTTTCCGAACACCTTCTTGGCATTTATCAAAAAACTTCTCTTTTGGCTCGAAGGGATGCCGAATAGTCTTCACGAACCGTGCCCATATTGGGTAAATGTCGTCCACCAAGTAATAAGGTCGGTCGTACCGATGACCGTTGATCTCGTACTCCACAGCTAGCTCACGGCCGTAGTAAGCGTCTTGGAATATGTGGATGTTGTTGAGGACGTTGATGTCGTTGTTCGAGCCAGCCATCCCGAAAAATGCATGCCAAATCCAAAAATCATGGGACGCTACATCTTCAAGCATAATCGTCTTGTCCCCGTGGTGACCTCCCCGTCCATGGGTTCCCTAGTCTTCGGTTGGGCAGGTCTTCCACTTTCAATGCATACAGTCAAGACTCCCCGCCATTCTGGGAAACCCTCGGCTGTACCCTTCTCGGAGTAAGCGCTCCATGTCAGTCGGTGTGGGTGTACGCTCATACTCGGCTCCGAAGACCTCAATGAAGGCCTTGCAAAACTTACATAAACATTCAAGTATGGTGCTTATACCAATGCGCAGAGTTTCGTCCAATGAATCGGCCGAGGACCCATACGCAAGCATCCATATAGCGGCGGTGCACTTCTACTCCGTTGATAAGCCCGGCCGTGAGGCAGCGTCTCTCCTCTGTTTGAAGTAACTGTCGTGAGCCTTCACCGCATCCATAATCCGTTGGAAAAGTGGTCTGCACATACAGAACCGACGCCTAAACATATCAGGGCCATATAGAGGTTGTTCGTCAAAATAGTTCCTCATCAATTGGATGTGGGCTTCCGAACGACCTCTGTTAATCTCTCGTCGCATTGGTTCCCCACGGATGGCCCTCTGGACCCTTAACATTACTCTCTGCATGTGCCTCTCCATCATCCGCCGGAATCGTCGCTCAACTGGCCGCATTTGGGCTGCCATCTCTTCATATGTCGGCAGTTGGGCTGCCATCTCCTCATACGTCGGCATCCGGGGAGCCAGCTCCTCGTACGTCTGAATCTCAACGTCGGACATAACCTCGTCGTCGGACATTTTCGAAAATAGCGAGTAGAAAGTGAGAATGAAAGAGTGAAAGTAGATAATGGTGTGGGAAAAATGAGGAATGGGGTTGGGTATTTATAGGGTTTCATTTATCTGATTTTTGAATTAAAAAAAATAGAGCCGTTAACCTGACCGTTGTCAAACGGTCGGATTTGACGACGACACGTGGCGGCACGGGAGAGGACCACGCCATCAGAGGGAGCGAGGAGCGCGGAGCGAGGCGCGGCCAGCAACCCGGGCGCGAGGAGCGAGGAGGGGACCCGCTGTTTCGGACGCGCGGACCGCGATTTTTCGTCTCCACAGCGGAACGGTCCGCGGTCCTCGGACCGGACGCGCGTGGATCGAGGAACGGGTACGTTCCGTTGTTCATGGTCTAAGCTACCTGTCCCCTATTTACACTTTATAATCGTGCACGTATAAACTAGCCTTATCAATAAGACGGTCACCTTTTCATGCTTCAAAAACAGAAGTTATTGAGAATAATAATTGGGTTTCAATGAGTCAAAGCCCAATACGGCTTGTCATCCTGGTTTCCAGCCCATCAGTGAATACGACGTCGTCTACGGGATAGCAATTTAGTTAGTGTCATCTTCCTCAAAACGCAGTGTGAAGATTTCAGACCCCTATCTCTTCTCTTACCAGGCATGGCTAAAACCTCGTAAACCCCTTTTGCTTCGAGCTCTTCCCCGCGACAATGGAGCTCACTTTCTTCTCCCTCCCGCCATTTTTATCTCCTAAGCCTCGCTTCTTCTCTCTCAAGCCTCAGCATTACCTTCTTCCCTCGAAGCCCTTCTCTCCTTACATTTCTGACCCAATCCGCTCTCTCCGGCCACCGGCAGCAATTGGCCCGGACGGAAAGTTTTATCCGAACTCGTCAGACAACGACCCTCCGGAGGCCTCGGAGGATTCCGAGCACGGGGTGTCCAGATTCCAGCAAGTAGAGCGTCAGGCCGCTCGTGCACGGAAGCGGCAGGAGGAGGATTTCGAGAAACACAAGTCCACGTATCTCACCGCCCTAGCTGATGTCGAGGACGCCCCCGACAATCCTGACGATATGGATGGTTCAGGGGACGATTTATACGGGGAAATCGACAAGGCCATAGCTATGAAGAGGAAGGAGTTCGTCAAGCAGGGGCTTCTGAAGCCGAATCCTAAGAAAAAAGACGCGGGCACTGAGAAAGAAGATAAGTTGCTGCCGGAGGAGGAGTCTGATCTGGAGGAAATCAAGAGGCTCGAGGAGCTAAAAGCCTTGTCCGAGGATTCGGAGGATGACGAGTCCAAGAGTTCAGACGACGAGGTAAAGAATCACGAGCCTTCTCCAAGCTCTGCATTTGATGTTGATTTTGATATTTATGGGACAACTAAGATTAGAGTTGTGGAGCCTAAGTTTAAAATCACTTTGGCTGAGCTGTTAGATGAGAGTAAGGTAGTGCCTGTGTCTGTTTATGGTAATTTAGAGGTGGAGATCACTGGAATTCAACATGACTCTAGGCTTGTTACTGCTGGAGACTTGTTTGTGTGCCGAATTGGGAAGAACACCGATGGCCACTTGTATTTGACTGAGGCTGATAAGAGAGGGGCTGTTGCAGTGGTGGCTTGTAGAGAGATCGATATAGAAGAGACTTTGGGGTGCAAGGCATTGGTTGTTGTGGAAGACACTGATGCTGTTCTTGGAGCATTGGCTGCATCTTTTTATAGGCACCCATCAAGAAATATGGCTGTGATTGGGATAACCGGGACATATGGGAAGACAACCACTGCTTATTTGGTAAGAGGCATGTATGAAGCTATGGGTCAGAGAACTGGAATGTTGAGCTCCGTTGCTCACTATCTACATGGGGGTAACAAAATTGAGTCACCTGACTCAGACTCGACCCCTGATGCTGTTTCAGTCCAGAACTTGATGGCCAAGATGCTCACTAATGGGACTGAAGCACTTGTCTTGGAGGCTTCTTCTCACACACTAGCTCTCGGGCGATGTGATGAAGTTGATTTTGATATTGCCATTTTCACAAACTTAAGAAAGGACCATCCTGATGTTCGTGGGACAGAGGAGGAATATAGAGATGCCATGGCAAAGCTATTTTCAAGGATGGTGGACCCTGAGCGCCATAGGAAGATTGTTAACATTGATGACCCACTAGCACCTTTCTTTGTTGAACAAGGAAACCCTGATGTGCCGGTTGTGACCTTTGCTATGGAGGACAAAAATGCTGATGTTCATCCATTGAAGTTTGAACTATCTCTCTTTGAGACACTGGTTTTGGTTAATACACCTAATGGTATATTGGAGATCTCATCTGGCTTGCTCTTGAAGCATAATATATACAACATCCTTGCTGCTGTAGCAGTTGGGATTGCAGTAGGGGCACCATTGGAGGACATTGTTAGAGGGATAGAAGAGGTTGATTCAGTTCCAGGTAGGTCTGAGCTCATTGATGAGGAGCAAGCATATGGAGTGATAGTTGACCGTTGCCAAACTCCTGAAGCTTTATCTAAATTACTCGACTCAGTAAAAGAGCTGGGACCTAAGAGGATAATTACTGGTATGGTTCTTGCATTTCTTTATTAATATGTTTTCCAAATAAATAAATGACTCCTTTTTTCAATTAAATTTCTTGGTCATTTGTCATTGCATGAGGCATTTTATCATTTGCATAGCTTTAGTGTGAGAAGTAGTGCTAAAATCACTTAAGGCCCAAAGGTGCTCAGTCTTATTTTACTTCTTAAAGCTTTCTCACCTGTTTCTTTTGTTTCTCATTGATTGTATATGGATATTAAGTTCAGGTTTAGACATTGAATATAATACTCATTCAAGTTGTTGTAGCAATAGAGATTCATCTAGAATGGAAGCAACTTTCCTTGCTGACCCCAACTTTTTCATACTTTTATTGTGAAGTTGTTGGCTGCCCCGGGGAGTGTGATAGAGGAAAAAGACCCTTGATGACGAAAATCGCAACCGAGAAAAGTGATGTGACAATGCTTACTTGTGATGATCCAAGGAAAGAAGATCCATGTATGTATATATAGCCAATACCTGTTTGAAGGATTTTATCTTTACTAACACTGATAAAATCTAAATATTCTTGGGAAAGCATTAATAGTGAGAAAGAAAAAATCTACATAACATAGATAGGTTCATTTTGCAATGTCATGTACTAAGAAGGTGGCTGGAGCCTAATGGTTATGCTAAATCTTTTATCTTTCATCCAGTGGACATCTTGGATGATATGCTGGCAGGTGTGGGAATGACGATGCAGGATTACTTGAAACAAGGAGAGAATGATTACTACCCGCCTCTACCAAATGGCCATAGGCTTTTTCTTCATGATGTTAGGCGGTTAGCTGTTCGTTGTGCCGTTGCCATGGGTGAGGAAGGTGATGTGGTTGTAAGTTCCTCAAACCTGCTTCTTTACTATTATCTTATCCTGCAAATTTGTAAACAATCATTTGAGAGTTGGATGAAAGGTTTCTCATTTGTGCTAACTCATTATATTGTAGACTATCAACTATTAACTGTTCTAGCTTCTATTTCACATTAAAAACAAAGTCATTTCAAGAAACAACATTATTTGCTATTTCTCCACTAAGTTCCATACTATGTAGAAATAGTGTGTCTTTTGTTAATATTTGAGTTAAAATGTAATGACAAGAGTGAATAAACTGTCCTTCAAATGCAGCTATAGGTGAAAGAATTGTTGGTAAATGTAATAAGGAAATTAGATGAAGGTTCAGCTTCTCTATTTTTCTTTTGATCTGATCTGTTAATTTGTATTCCAGGTGGTTGCTGGCAAAGGACATGAATCTTATCAGATTGAAGGTGACAAAAGGGAGTTCTTTGATGACCGGGATGAATGCCGTGAAGCATTGCAGTATGTTGACGAGCTCCATCTGTCTGGAATAGACACAAGTGAATTACCATGGCGGTAAGTTAAATCCTTGGATCATGCGCTTAATATTAATGATTATACATATTTTACCATTAATTATTACCACACAACAGATGGTGCTGGGTATTTGTTGACAGTGTTGGAATAATTGTTCATTTGCCTCTGTTAATGCAGGTTACCGGAAAGTCATTAAAGAGGAGTATTGTTGAGTCTGGCATAGAAATGGAAGGATGCATTCAATTCTGATCATACCTGTAACTTTGCTTAGATTCTTTCATAGGACTAGAAGAACCATTGCCAGTGTGGATCTGGCAAAGGAATACTACTTAGGATTTCAGAAACAGCGCAATATCTGACACCTGGAAAATCCTGGGTGCAGGTAGTTTGATGGAGAGGCTTCATAATTAGATGCCGTCACTGTGATTTGAACCCGAAGAAAAATACCCAACTACTTGACCGAGTGGTCAAGTTAGTTTTGGTTTTTCCAGGAACTTACATTTGTAAAGGAAGTGAATTTTGTGTATTGAATTGATTAGCTTTACAAGTTTGGGATCTTGAGAGTCCTTCCGTAGAGTTGTACTTTTTCACCTGTCATTTTGTGCATCTCCCGTCTTGTTTTGATAGGCAAAACAAATATTATAAATCTCATCCATTCAGGAAATGAACTAGGTGTATCAAATACAAATTTCTAGCTATAGAAATCAAAGATACCAACAAATTAAATTCGTACAAAGATCAAACCAAAGTGACAAATACAACAAACAGCTTTGAATACTAGATTGTACAAATATGAAGAGTAAGAAAGCCAACCATGACTGTAAAAGGTCTAAAAATCGGATTTTTCAACCATGATGTTCGAAACTGAGAACCAACCTCTAATCAAAACTTCCATAACCTTAATCAATCTTGAAGAGAACATTTCTAAAGGTTGTAAATGGCGCTAAGCACTAGTCGGACGGTGAGGACCCTTAGGCGTTAGGCGGGGACTAGTCGGGGCTTAGCGGATTTAACTTTTTAATATTTTTTATTATTAATAAATATATATTACACAAATATAATAAAAAATTCAAAATATAAACTATATTTGTATGATATAAAAAACATAAAGTATCAAATTATAAAATATTAAACTAAATAATGCTCTCATTTTGATTTTACTCTTTATTTTGATAAAAATATAAATTATAACGATGAACCACCAAAGAGGGACATGTGTCATATTATTTTTATCAAGAAATTCAAGATCATTACAAACATATTGTCCCTCTCACCTTTTCAAATGTCTAATTTCACAAACTAGAGTCTCAAGTTTTTGACTAATCAGATGGGACGACGAGTCGAGTGGTTTTCAGATTTTGGGGCCTAGGCGAGTCAGGCGTTCTTATAGATTTTGAGGCCTAGGCGGGGGCCTAGACGGACTAGGCGGGGACTTTTTCAACAATGTCTCATCAGCGTCTCCAACTTTGACAATTACGAAGACACTGACACGCTGACAGTCACCACCGTAAAAGGTAGAAATAGACTGGTGACCATAACCACTGGAACTCAGAAAAACAAGGAATAAAAAAACCTTTCGACTCCCAATTAAGTCCTAAGAACTAAACAACCTGTCGGAGGCCAGCACCTAAAAAGACTGACAGGCCCTACCAACAAAATGGCAGGAATACAGTGGAAAACGAAAGGAGTTTGAAACTTTGGAAGGAGCAACGACTCCACAAGTAATGAATTAAGCATAGGGAAAGAAGTGATTTCCTTACCAACCGAGTCAATGAGGAAGCTACGAGCGGGACACCCATCAACACGACAAACGATTAGATCCACGACGATCAACACCCGGAAGAATGAAGAAACGCATCCCACGACCAGATCTAAAGCAAGCGACCACCGACCAGGAGTGAAGAGAAGTGACGAATCAAACGCCAAACCGAGCCACCAAAAACGATTGGACCAGATCCACATCAATCAACACCCATGAGGATGGAGAAATGCGCCCCACGACCAGAAAAGGTACAAGCCCCCACTAGTGACACACAGGAGCTGCTCCCCAATGGCCAACACCATAAACGGAACAAACTCAGCAACAAAAGGCACCCACTCCTTCCACTTCAGATATGTCCAACATCATCCGATCAGACCGATCCCAAGACTCAAAACCTTGTCTCGATCTCTAATATCCTAATCACACACGACTTATGACCCAAAACCCTGTTTTGGCCATGTCTTGTGTAAAATCCGGTTTGGCCATTTCTCCATTGTTGTGTAAATGAGTTTCATCTTCCGGTGTGACCCTTAGGTTTATGCATGTCGGTAGATCAATGTAAATCACCAATTTACTTAATCCTACCCTAGTGGCAACTAATGAGACTTAGTATAGTCTGACACTGCATAGATAGAGAATCGACCTTATGGCGATTCTAACATTTCCATCGTCCCTATCATTATCCTTTTATCTCTGATATCCTGATTGAGATAAGACATAGAGCTGTCATCCTTATTATTCTCAATTTGTTCCTTGATATGTGAGATGAGTGAATATATGATACCATATATCATGTGCATGACCATGCTTTTCCTTTAGTCACTCTCGATCAAGCGGCCGAGAACCAATATATTTCCCATACCCTAATATGAGGGATAAATCCCTTAGTTGTCTCTTGTGTTACTCATGCAGTCTGTCCACAAGCCAATCTTGGTCGTTGATGTGGACATAAAATACATCTATTTTAGATGTCATTAGCCCACATTTGTGCTCTTTTTAGTCCCGAGTTAGTATGAAATGATGCATTTTACTCTCGTATTGTGTATTTGGTCTTGTTTCAGGGTTCATCAAGTTTTCGGGGCAAAAAGGGGCAATTCGGGAGTGAAACGGAGCAAATTTGGAAGTTGGACATAAGTGTCAGCAACATGCACCAGTTTGTTGCACGGCGTGCAAGAAACTGGTGCAACTTAAGTGCACCAGAAACTTGCACGACGTGCAAGCGACCGTGCAAGCGTCAAAAACGCGATTTCCAGCTGCGTTTCCTATTTTTTATCAGAGTTAACCCGTCATATGAAAGGGAATTTAGGTCAGATTGGAGGGGATCACGAAATTGGCAAGGAGAAACACACTTGGAGAGAGCTTAAGGAGGAAGATTGAAGATCAAACAAGAGACCACGAACTCATTTACGAAGGTTTTTCATAGTTTGGATTCAACTTTGATACTTGTATTACTTTTATAGTTCAATATGATTATCATTGTGTTCTTCGTCTCTTTGAGTTTATATTTCATTGCCATGAACTAAATTCTCATGATCTAGGGCTAGGGGAACGATGTGATGAATTGATTTAACTTAATTTGGTTATGTATTTGTTGAACTAGTATTAGGATATCGTTTATCTAATTCCGTTCTTAATGCTTTGTTGCCTTGATCACGTGATAATTGATTCAATCGTATTAACCAACAATTGAGAAATGAGGTTAATAGGAGGAAAAAGGAATTAGATAGCTCGGGTTTTAATCTAAGCCAGAATATGGTTAGACTGACACGAGTGCAATAGCCATAGGAGTAAAACCCGAAAGTTAGAGGAATTCATAGAACATAATGCTATATACCGCTTTACACCTAGATTAGAGATAATTAGGTGGACCGAGTATGTTAGGGTCCTAATACGATCGAGAGATGGTTAGGACTATATTTAGAGAATTCCCGTTGCCCTTAGAATAATATTAGTTGCAAATGTATACCGAATCCCGTTAAATCGTTCATCACATTCGAACCCCGTTAAAGTCCTAGATCGCTTTTTATCTCTGATTTACAATCTTGTTGTGACTTTGTGCTTATTTTCGGATCATTCATATAATCTCGTTACTCGCATGAATTTACATTTTACAAAACCAAACCAATCACCGTTATAAGAATAGCTTGATTATCGGATTAACTAACTAAAGAGCTTGTCTAATTGCTCCCTTGGGTACGATATCTCGGACTTAAAACCCGAATACTACTTGACGACCGGTACGCTTGCCGTACCATTCTGAGGGTTAAATCTCGGAGTGTCAAGTTAATGGCGCCGTTGCCGGGGAGCAACTAAGGCAACGCTGATACGTTTATAATTCGTATTAAGACTATTTCATTTTATATTTATTATATTTAATTTAATTTTTTTTTGTATGCAATTGCTGTCTCACCCCTCTCCGAGTTTGTTAACTACAGATATTTCAGAGGTCGAGAGGAACGCTAGGATTGCAAAGCGTCAAGGGAAGAAAGCTATGAGTCATCACTCTGAAACGAGTCATCACTCGGATAACCAGGATGACATTCAAAGGGAAGCAATCCAGCCGGGGAATGAAAACCCAATCAGGGAGCAGAATCGGGTTCCTCCGGGCTTTAATCCACTGTTGCTCCGGAAGAACCACCAAGGCAAAGGGCATTGATGGAGTATGGAACTCCATCACTCCGAGGAATTGAAGGCAGCATTGTCGCACCACCAGTCACGAACCCGACATTTGAGATCAAGACATCAGTTATCAACCTGGTGAGAGGTGACCCATTCCATGGGAATGCACACGAGGATCCGTTGGAACACTTAACAATGTTTCTCTTGCTGTGTGACACATTCAGGTATAATGGAGTGTCAAGTGATGCAGTGCGTCTTCGGCTTTTCCCTTTCTCATTGAAGGATAAAGCAAGTAAGTGGTTGCGTGAGATGCCCACTGGAAGCATCAGAACATGGGACCAGTTAGTGGATGCTTTTATGAACCAATTCTTCCCACCTAAGAAGACAATAAAGCTGAGGGCAGACATTAACACCTTTGCCCAACAAGGTGATGAGACATTGGTGGATGAATGGGAAAGGTTCTCTGATTTGCTGAGGCAGTGTCCACATCATGGGCAACCACTATGGGTGCAGCTACAGACTTTCTATTCGAGTTTGAATGAAGTCAGTCAAGGTCAGTTGGATTCAGCAGCGGGAGGCTCTTTTGTGCAGTTGACTCCAGAGAACAATGTAGCTCTCTTGAACCTGATGGCTTCTAATAGAGTCTGGCAGTCCAGCAGAAGAGGTGCAGGAACTAAGGGGACGGTCAATGCAGTGGAGTCATCCTCAATGGACAAAGTGGTGGACCAGATTGTGCAGAGTGTGACAAGAAAGTTGGATGCCATGCAGGTACCTTCATTTATAGATCTCATTGATTACATTGAAGGTATTGGAGAACCTTAGGGAGAAACTGCAAATTTTGTGGGCAACCAGAGGAAGCCAAATTATGACCCGTTCTCCTCTACCTACAATGAAGGATGGAAAGACCACCCGAACATGGCCTGGAAACCCCAAGGGCAGAATCAGGGTTCTTCTGGGTATCAACAGAGACCTCAAGGACAGGGCTATCAACAAAGACCCCAAAACCAGCAGTATCAGCAAAAGTCTCAGAATCAGCAGCCCTAGAATGCACCACCACAAGAGTCCTCCTCCAAACTAGAGCAGATGATGCTAACTATGATGGCACAGATGAAGGAGGATAGTGAGCTGCACAAGGCAGCTATGCAAGAGCAGAAGACAGCTATGCAAGAGCAGAAGACAGTGAACCGGAACAATGATTCCCGGTTCCAAAAGTTGGAAACCCAGATGAGTCAACTGGCCAATGCAATGAATTCGAGGGCTCCTGGAAGCCTCCCGAGCAACACAGAAAGGAACCCTAGGGAGAGTGTCAATGCCATATTGTTGAGTAGTGGCCAAACGCATGAGGAACCACAAGTTGTAGTAGAAGTGGAAAAACAGGAAGTAGAGATCGAGGGGCACACTTCAGGTAAGAAGGCAAGGGAGTCCGATGTTGAATCAGAAACTTGGACTCCACCTCCTCCTTTTCCTTCAGTTATTAAGAAAAACAAGCTTGATGATCAATATGCAAAGTTTTTGAATGTTTTTAAGAAACTTGAGATTAATATGCCTTTCCTTGAAGCTTTAACTAGTATGCCCAAAATTGCTAAATGCTTGAAAGATTTGTTGGGTAGCAAGAGAAAATTATTAGAGGGGGAGATTGTGAACTTGAATGAGGAATGCTCTGCTGTGTTGTTGAATAAACTCCCACCTAAACTCAAAGATCCATGCACCTTCTCGATTCCCTGTAAAATAGGTAACATACAATTTGACAAGTCCTTATGCGATTTAGGAGCAAGTATTAATTTAATGTCACTATCCATGTTTAGGAAGTTAGGACTTGGGAATGAACCTACACCAACCTCTGTGACCCTACAACTAGCGGATAGATCTATTAAGTACCCTAGGGGAATCATAGAAGATGTACTTGTGAAGGTTGGGGACTTCATCTACCCTGCAGATTTCATAGTCTTGGATATGGAGGAAGATCATAGAATTCCTCTTATTATGGGGAGACCTTTCTTGGCTACTTCTAGAGCCCTTATTGATGTAGAAAAGGGAGAAATAATAGTGAGATATGGTGAGCAGCAGAAAGTGTTTCATGTACTGAAGGATAGGACTGACTCTAGGAAAGAAGATAAGATCTCGAAAGTTGAGTCTATAGGTATTAGAGATGAGCAACAATCCAGAATTCACCAAATGGCTAGTGTAGATCACTCACAAGTTGAATTAGAAAAACCTGTTAGAACAGATCAGAAAGTCAAACTCAAATCTCTTCCTGATAATCTGAAATATGTATATCTGAATGAGAATGACTTGTACCCTATTGTAATACCAGGTGACTTATCTAATGGTAGGGAAGGAGAATTGTTGAATGTACTCAGGGAAAAGAGTAAAGTTTTAGGTGAAACTTTAACTCATATTCGAGGTTGTAATCCTTCTTGTTGCATGTGCAGGATCCTGGTGGAGAATGACCTGAGCTTGGTGGTTAATGTGTGGAAGAAGCCGAAAGAGATTAGTGAAGGTGTTTGGGCGAGAGAAAGCCTCGCATCACTTTCCAATGAACCTTTAAGAGGATAAAACGGGGGGCTTAGGCCGCCCCTTTCGTCGAGCTAACGACGTTAAACAAATGCGCTTGTTGGGAGGCACCCCAACTATGGATTGGAGAGCGTATGGATATTGACTACACGCGAGGCGCCAGGCTCCTACAGGCTTGATCGGGCGAGGAGTTCTCCATTCATCTATGCACCACAGGATCCCCACGTCAGTGGCGTACCACACATCGGTTCTTCGAGGGGCAGTTTTCTTACCCTCTTGCTTATTATTGTTTTTTCGCTATTTTACTCCTATATGTCATCTGGTGGGTGCCGAGCACCTGAATTGTTGTGCTGATAATATAAACATATAGGACTGTATGGTGGTTGAATCTATGCTAACTGACAAGTGTTGGGTGACATGTTCTGAATATTTGTTGTGGGATGCATCTGGTCAATTATGTTAGAGTCGCACTGGGGACAGTGCTGTGTTTTAAAGTGTGGGGTGGGGTGCTTGCATTTCATTTCACACTTTTGGTCTGCATATTGTGCTGCATTGAAAAAAAAATCAAAAATCAAAAAAATATTTTCTGGTGATATGATTGAGTAAGAGAGTGCAGGATCTTAGGATTTCGATGATTGAACTATTACACATGCCAATTTCTTACAGTATTCAAATAATACATAGATTAGCATGAATCGATTAAGTAGAGTAAGCACATGCATTAAGATCGCTCTTTTGTTTGCACTCTGAGTGTTTACTTGATTAGTCGTTGTTTCCTGTGATTCATATGCATTGTAAGTTGAGTCTAGAACTACTTGTGTATCCCATTCGAGACGAAATAGAGTGAGGAACATGGTTAAATTGAGAAAATGATTTTAGGCCATCTTTGGAACGTTTGAGCCAAATCTCTAAACTTACTTTATTTTCTTAGTCACCCATTTTGAGCCTATGGCATTTCGTTTCTAACCATTACATTACAAACCTATGTGCCCATCATTTCTTGTATATCCTCATGTTTGAACCCATATTTCGTGTCTTATGTGCTTCATGAGAGGGGGTATTGGGAATTTATTTGTGAGTTGAGTGAGTACAAAGAAAATGAAGTTCTTCATGATAATGTGCCATTTGGTTTGTAGAGAAAAAAGAAAGAGCAAATAAGATAGAAATCTCTCTTGTACCTAATAAATTTTAATGGGTAAGAAAAAGTATACAAAATCAAGAGAAGAGAAACGAAAAGGTGAAATAAAAGGGGCATAAAGAAAAAAAAAATTAGCCCAACAAGTAGACTCAAAAAGAGTGTCTAAGGAATCGTTTGGTGAAGACTTGTGGTGAAAGCAAGCGGGATGTGTGAAAAGTGGTTAGGGGTGTGAGATGAAGCATGTTTGACACGTTTTATTTTATGAGCTTCGTGTTTTAAATTCGTTTCATGCCCTTTGCCTAGCCATACATTACAAGCCGAATATAAGTCCTTTTTGATTCTTGATTGCCATGATTCCTCACGATTAGTGGAGATGGGATTAACTAGTAGCATATGAATCTCAAAGATCCGTGTAGTAGGGAAAAGAGGAAGCACGCTAGTAAAGTGAACAAGGGGGTGCATGTTAGAAGAGTCGGTCTTTAATGTGAGTAGCAACTTTCTTATTTGCGTTCATCGGTTTATGTGTTTTCTTGAACTTTGCTCGATTTTGTGGTGTGTAATTCTGAGAAAGCTCTTATGATCAGCAAGCACACTTTAACTCAGCCATCACCAAATTTTCGTAACCTTTTTGCATGCTGCATCTTTATTTTACCATGCTTGAATAAAGGAGGCCCGAACTCCTCCTATCGAGGTGAACCTCGGGGTTTAACCGGGACATATCTTACTGCTTTGTTAGTTTAATTTTCTCGGGGCGAGAAAAGCTTAAGTGTGGGGTGTTGATGTGGACATAAAATACATCTATTTTAGATGTCATTAGCCCACATTTGTGCTCTTTTTAGTCCCGAGTTAGTATGAAATGATGCATTTTACTCTCGTATTGTGTATTTGGTCTTGTTTCAGGGTTCATCAAGTTTTCGGGGCAAAAAGGGGCAATTCGGGAGTGAAACGGAGCAAATTTGGAAGTTGGACATAAGTGTCAGCAACATGCACCAGTTTGTTGCACGACGTGCAAGAAACTGGTGCAACTTAAGTGCACCAGAAACTTGCACGGCGTGCAAGCGACCGTGCAAGCGTCAAAAACGCAATTTCCAGCTGCGTTTCCTATTTTTTATCAGAGTTAACCCGTCATATAAAAGGGAATTTAGGTCAGATTGGAGGGGATCACGAAATTGGCAAGGAGAAACACACTTGGAGAGAGCTTAAGGAGGGAGATTGAAGATCAAACAAGAGACCACGAACTCATTTACGAAGGTTTTTCATAGTTTGGATTCAACTTTGATACTTGTATTACTTTTATAGTTCAATATGATTATCATTGTGTTCTTCGTCTCTTTGAGTTTATATTTCATTGCCATGAACTAAATTCTCATGATCTAGGGCTAGGGGAACGATGTGATGAATTGATTTAACTTAATTTGGTTATGTATTTGTTGAACTAGTATTAGGATATCGTTTATCTAATTCCGTTCTTAATGCTTTGTTGCCTTGATCACGTGATAATTGATTCAATCGTATTAACCAACAATTGAGAAATGAGGTTAATAGGAGGAAAAAGGAATTAGATAGCTCGGGTTTTAATCTAAGCCAGAATATGGTTAGACTGACACGAGTGCAATAGCCATAGGAGTAAAACCCGAAAGTTAGAGGAATTCATAGAACATAATGCTATATACCGCTCTACACCTAGATTAGAGATAATTAGGTGGACCGAGTATGTTAGGGTCCTAATACGATCGAGAGATGGTTAGGACTATATTTAGAGAATTCCCGTTGCCCTTAGAATAATATTAGTTGCAAATGTATACCGAATCCCGTTAAATCGTTCATCACATTCGAACCCCGTTAAAGTCCTAGATCGCTTTTTATCTCTGATTTACAATCTTGTTGTGACTTTGTGCTTATTTTCGGATCATTCATATCATCTCGTTACTCACATGAATTTACATTTTACAAAACCAAACCAATCACCGTTATAGGAATAGCTTGATTATCGGATTAACTAACTAAAGAGCTTGTCTAATTGCTCCCTTGGGTACGATATCTCGGACTTAAAACCCGAATACTACTTGACGACCGGTACGCTTGCCGTACCATTCTGAGGGTTGTTGCAAAATAGGTTCACCAGGATGGGCGGGTTTTTAATTACGCCCAACCCTGCCATGAACTTCCTAATCGTGGAAACGGAGACGGTGTCTTGCTTCACGCTCTTCCAACTGAAAGTTCCACCATTCAGCCTGAACACAAATTCTGACTGACTCCTAAAGTCATCTAGATCTATTTGGAAACCAGCGTCTACATACCCATTGACGACTAGCTCAACATCATCTTTCCTACCGTACACAAGGAAAACGTCTTTAGTTCTTTTCAAATACTTGAGAATTTCTTTGACCACTATCTAGTGTTCCTCACCGGGGTTAGACTGATGTCTACTGGTATAGCTTAAGGCACACGATACATCCGGTCTTGTACATATCATGGCGTACATGATCGATCCTATCACTGAGGCGTACGACATTCACATAATCTTTTTCAGCTCATCTGGTGTCTTAGGACACTAGGTCTGATGTCTTAGGACACTAGGTCTTAGGAAACTAGGTCGGGCAATAGTCCTTTCTTTGAATCGAGCATTGAGAACCTACTCAATATCTTGTTCACATAGGTGCTCTAACTTAATCCCAAGACCCTCTTGGTGCGATCTCCATATATCTTAATCCCTAAGATATAAGCAACATCACTAAGTCCTTCATCGCGAAACACTTCCCTAACCAAGCCTTGGTCTCGTGCAAGCTTGGGATGTCGTTTTCGATGAGTAGTATGTCATCGACATACAACACCAGAAAGGTAATCTTACTCCCACTGGCCTTCTTGTAAACGTAAGGCTCATCTTCCTTCTTGATGAAGGCAAAACCAATTGCAACTTCATCAAAATGAATGTTCCAACTCCGAGAAGCTTGTTTTAATCCATATATTGATTTCAACAACTTGCATATCTTTCCGCTATTCTTCGGATGGACAAAACCCTCTAGTTGAGACATGTAAACATTCTTAGTCAGGCTTCCATTCAAGAAAGCGGTTTTGACATCCATTTTCTATATCTCGTAATCATAGTACGCAACTATGGCAAGAAGAATTCGGATCGGTTTGACCATAGCCACTGCTGAGAAGGTTTCCTCATATTCAATCACTTTGATCCGCCTAAAACCTTTCGCAATAAGTCGGGCTTTGTAGGTATGACGTCTACCGTCCATGTCCGTCTTCACCTTGAAGATCCATTTTCATCCGATGGTTCTCACACCATCGATGGGATCAACCAATTCCTAGACTTGATTGTCCGACATAGACTACATTTCCTCCCTCTTGGCTCCCAACCATAACTCGGAGTCGGGCCCATCCATAGATTCCTGATAGGTGGCTGGATCCTCGTGATCCACCATTAGCTCACTGTCACCCCCAGACACAAAAATAACCATATCTCGGAAGTGGACGACTGATCCTTTAAGATCTCCTTGGACCTTCCGGAATTGCTATAGGAACTGGTTCCTGCTCTACGACCACTTCAGGCTCCTATACTAGGTTATCAAGTGGTTCAGAGGGATATGTACCATCTTGAACTTATTCTAGATGTACAGTCCTCCCACTGACGTATTTGGAAACAAATTCCCTTTCCATGAAGACCCCACCCCGAGCGACGAACATCGTGTTCTCATTGGGTTTGTAGAAGTAGTATCCCTTTGTTTCTTTGGGATACCCCAAAAAGGTACATTTTTCAGATCTTGGTTTGAGCTTAGTCGAAACCAAACGTTTCACATAAGTCTCGCAACCCTAGACCCTCCAGAAGGACAAAACAGGCTTCTTCCCGTGCCATTTCTCGAATGATGTCCCTTCCAGAGCCTTCGTAAGAGCCCGATTCAAAATGAATGTGGTAGTATCCAGAGAATAACCCCAGAAAGAGATAAGGAGATCATTCCCACTGATGATATATTGGAACATATCCAATAAGGTCTGATTCTTCCGTTCGGACACACCGTTCAACTGTGGTGTTCTAGGAGGAGTCCATTCTGAAAGGATCCCATTCTCTGTTAGATGATCTAAGAACTTTTTGTTAAATTTTCTCCACCTCGATCTGATTGAAGTGCCTTAATACTTTTTCCGAGCTAATTTTCTACTTCAGTCATAAACTCCTTGAATTTATCAAAAGGCTTCGGACTTATGTCTCATCAAATAGACATAACCAAATCTATTATAATCGTTAGTAAAAGTGATGAAGTAGCTAAAACCCCTCTTGGAAAGTGCATTAATTGGTCCACACACATCCGAGTGTATCAGCGCCAATAATCACCCGCCTTTTCACCGCGACCGATGAATGGCGCTCTGGTCATTTTTCCAATCAAACAAGATTCGCACCTATCAATCGAATGAAATTCAAATGGACTTAGATGTCTGCACGTGTGAAATGTTGATACACGTTTCTTATTTATGTGGCCTAAACAACAATGCCATAATAAAGTCTGGTCTAAATCATCGGATTTAGACATTTTGGTATTTATATTATATATAGAGCTTGAGGCGTTGTCATCCATATCTAATAGATACAACCCTTCGACCATCTTAGCACTATCATAAAATATACCATTGCATAAAATGTTGAAAATTCCATTCCTAACATCAAAGTTGTATCCTTCCTTGTCCAACACAGAAATAGATACAATATTCCTACTAAAAGTATGTATGCAATATACATTGTTTAATACAAGTACTAGGCCGCTAGGTAAAGAGAGACTAATGGATCCTACGATAGTCGCTGCAACCTTGATGTTATTGCCCACTCTAAGGTCCACCTCGTCCTCTCTCAAGCATCTACTACTTTCCATCCACTACACATTAGTACATATGTGGGATTCAGCATCGGTATCCAATACCCATGAATCTCTGGAAATAGCGAGATGCAGCTCTATAAAATAAGTACATATCGAAGGCGCAGTCCCACCGCCCTTCTTCAGATCATCCTAGAACTTTCTGCAATCCTTCTTCTAGTGACCAGGCTGTTGATAGTAGTAGCAGACCTTCTCGACCTCCTTATCCCTCCTAGAGGACTCCCAGGTCTTGGGAGGGTTATGACCCTTTGGAAGTCCAAACTTTCTTTCCAGGTGCGTCGGGACCTTGCCCTTGCCACCTCCAGTTCCTTTCTTGAAACTGGTTCCTCTTTTGACCATCAGAACTTCCTTGGATCCCTGATCCTTAATGTTCTTTTCAACAGTTTCCAACATGCTATGTAACTCTGAGATGGTCTTTTCCATGTCGTGCATATGGTAATTCATCACGAACCCAACATATGCACAAGGAAGGGAACGTAGAACTACGTCGGTTGTCATCTCCTTTTCAATCTTAAGACCAAGTCGATTAAGATGTTTGAGATGCCCCTTCATCCTTAGGACATGAGGACCCATGTAGCTCCTTGTTGACATCTTGCAGGAGAGAAGTTCATTGAGGATATTGTACCTTACGATATGTGCCCTCTCCTTGAACATACCCTTTATGACCCCCATCATCTTATAGGGGTCTTGAGAGTACTCCATGAACTGTTCTTAGAGATTCGACTCCATGCAGCTTAGCATAATACACGCCACATTGATAATGTTGCTAAGGTGCTTTCGGTATGCATCCTTAATGCCCCTAGCGGCGTTATTAGTTGGCTCCTTAGGGAAAGCCTGGTCTGGGACATATTCCTTTCGTTCATACTTGAGAACCATTCTCAAGTTCCTGTCTCAGTCTAGATAGTTTGTCCCGTTCAACTTGACCCAAGCATGGTTTTGAGTGACAAACTATTGTTCGCTTAAGAACTTGCCATTCTGATCTACATGACAAAGTAAATTTAATTATTAAACTGAATAAATTCTTTCTGAAGATCAAGTTTAAACACCAACTATTTGATTTAAAATCAAAGAACCAAGAACCTTAATTCACTCGACTGACCTAAACGAAGGCTCACCACTCAATCGAGCTATGTAGGCCGGACCACGTCCGATCACATCACATGTGAATCTTGGCTAGGGTATGTACATATGTACACGTCTTACCCTATCTGATACCCTAGCTCAACCCCGGCTGATAATCGTAGCCGCGTATACCATTTCTCGACTATGACCTGAAACTATGCAGGTGCTCCGCTAAGGCGCACGACACCCGCATATGTTGTCCAAACTTATTACCATGCCTTCCCATGGATGCTCCACGAAGACGCACGACACCCATAGGACGAGGAGGTATTAAGGTGCCGAGAACCTGGGATGTATCTGACATGACCCGATTTTACTTGTCTGGTTGTGTTTCGAACTTTAGTACATCCTCAATGCGATGAGCACATCAACTACATTGCAAATGTATTGATGTCTCCAATTATATTAAATGTAATTCTTCCTTAGAACTCGTCTACTACATCCAATGCAAAGACGGTTCTTAAGGCCTCATAGACAAACAATTAAAATTCCAATTTTATCTTTGGATGTGAGGTTATTTGCTTGATAATTAAAACTAAGCATGCATTCTAACCATACAATCATGTATAACTTTAAAAAAAAATCATTTATAAATCGTGCACGTAATAAGCCCCTAAGCTAACTCTCACTCGCTTCTTGAGCTCCATCGACTCCAAGTCGATGCAAACGATCTTCCACTCGCTTCTTGAGCTCCATCGAGTCCAAGCCAAGAGAAACGGTTAAAAATAAATACACGACTAACAGGTCAGGAAATAATAATTATTACAACCAAGTGGTACGACGACCACACTTAAAAGAATAATTACACGCCAACTTCTAACGGTACGCAGACCATGAAAAAGAAATAAATTAAATCCTGGGGCTATTACGTGCACCATGCCAACATCACATCACACACCATGTTATCAAACAAGAATGTTATAAAAAATCATGTGATTTTCATGTTTTATTTAATTTCCAAGTTTCGAAAAAGTTCGATTTGTTGAAACCGTTCAAATTTGAAACTTTTGAACGTTTGATTTTAGGGTTCGTCATTACAGTTCCAAACTCGTCATGAATTCACCAAACGGTTTAGCCCCGACGTTCCGACCATGAACATGCAAGGTCACGACTTGGCCTATCTCCGTCCAACGGAGCCCCTTCTGGTCACAAGTTCTGCTCCCCGAGAGTCCCGCTCCCGTGACCCGAAAAATCAAACCTTTGTCCAAAATTTTTGATTTGAAATAATTTTGAAAATTACTTATTTCATGCATTAAAACATCAAGAAATTAAATAAAGCGTGTTATCAATCAAATAGGCAAAACAAACAAAAACTGAAATATGCATGTACAAAACCAATAAATCAACATCCTCTTGTGATTCTCGAAGGTAGCATAGCTCTGATACCACAGTTGGGTCTCTTGGTAGGGTAGGAGAGTTACCAACTCGCAACAGAATAATCAAATCAAAACCAAAAGACCAAGCCTTAGAATTCTACCAAAGAATGGAAGCATAAGAGTAAAATTTCAACGCAAGGCTTCCTTACCAATTTTGTTTAAGAACACAAGTGATGAAATGAAGAACACCCAAAGAAAGATGATTGGCTCGAGTCACTTGGATGCCTACGCATCCTCAACAAAATAGACCCACATAGTTCTTGATTTAGAACTCAAGAACACAACCAAAATATGGAGCTCTAAGGGGGTTCGGCCAAGAAGGAGAAGAAGAGAAAAAGTTGCTGAATTTTTTCGCTCTCTCTCACTTCATATGCATGAGATGAGTGTCTAATGGCCTTGCATGTGGAGATAAGTGGTGTCCATTACCTCACTAATCTCCCATCACAAGCCAAGTGTCATTGGTGATTAGGATAATGCAATACTATTTAATTAGTTAGTTAGTGGAAATATGGTCCCACTTGGTTACTAACTAACTAACCTAATTAAACTAGTTTGATTCATTTAGTGAAGACCTAACTGGATAATACTTGTCCCTTGGACACTTGGGCCGTCAAAGGCCTCGTAGGTGGGGCCCAAAGCCCAATCCCATCGAGGTCCCATGACTCTCAAAATGTCTCCAACTCCTTCCACTTCGGATATGTCCAACATCATTCGATGAGATCGATCCCAAGACTCCAAGCATTGTCTCTATCTCTAATATCATAATCACACACGGCTTATGACCCAAAACCCTATTTTGGTCATGTCCCATGTAAAATCCCGTTTGGCCATTTCTCCATTGTTGTGTAAATGAGTTTCATCTTCCGGTGTGACCTTTAGGTTTATGCATGTCGGTAGATCAACGTAAATCCCCAATTTACTTGATTCTACCCTGGTGGAAACTAACGAGACTTAGTATAGCCAAACATTTCATAACGAATCGACCCTATGTCGATTCTAACCTTTCCTTCCTCCTTGTCATGGTCCTTTTATCTCCGATATCCTGATTGAGATAAGGAATAGAGCCGTCATCCTTATTATTCTAAATATGTTCCTTGATATGTGAGATGATTGAATATATGTTACCTTGTATCATGTGCATGACCATGCTTTTCCTTCAGTCACTCTCGATCAAGTGGCCGAGAACCGATATCTTTTCAATACCATAGTATGAAGAATAAATCTATTAGCCGTCTTTCGTGTTATTCATGCAGTCTGTCCCTAAGCCAATCCTAGCCGTTATGGAAGCCCAGTCACGGTGCAACGTTAGGCTCAGGTCAAACTCATGACAAGCTACGACTCTGATATGTTCATGACTGAACCTATGGAACATACTCAGGTCAGGTCGTCCAATATCATTTCTCACATGATATATATGATTAGACTCCGGAACCCTTTCCAATGGCCAATAGAATGTAAGCCATCAAGAGTCATCTTTCATACTAGTCGTTTCTAGTGAAACTTGTTGACTAGGGACCCCATCGATTGTGATCCATCTCGATCCTCGGTTCTATTCGCATGATGTGCATAGATCAGGAACACACATCGATATATTACTCCAACACTTAAGTAATATGAAAATTGCTTTATTATATTGCCAACACTGATGTTTTACATTTGGACATTTATGATTGGACTACGAGCACTAAGACTTACAGCTAAGAACAATAAGTCCAAGAGAAAAAAGTGAACAAACAAGTCACTATCCTCAATGCAAAATAAACCAACCGAAGTCGAGTAAAGACTCCTTGACATCCGGCAGAGCTTTGTGGGACTGAAGCACCACATGATTCCACATCTCCATAGTAGATGGGGTAGCTTTAATAGCAGGTTCACGACTCAATGATGTTTTCGACCAACAACAAAAGTTCCTGACGAAGACGATTTCTTAAAATCTCGACCCACACGGGACAAAGGCTTAAGCAAGGTAGCCTTCCAAGGACTACCCTGTCCCTCGTCAGGCAAGAACGACACCTCAAAAATCTCCTGAACATCAACCACTAAATTTGGCTATCCAATAACAACATCAAATCCCGAAGTATCCTGGGATCCTAACTAAACATCAGCACAACCAGAAGTAGATTGCGGTCCTTGAGACACATGGTCCTCTATGGCCAAAACAACCTGATTGTCAATACCAACTACAACATCCAACATACCTTCACGTAGTCCAACTCTAATCGTTCCTTCAATACCTTTGGGCCCGGTAGAATCACAATCAGACCCAATAGCAGGTGCACCCTCGGAAGTCAATGAAGAAGCTTCCATTAGAACAAGCACACTTTTTGAAGCATGCGCACTCACCACCACAACAACAATTTGTGACTGAAACTGGGCTGAATGGAACCATCATTAAGAATGGGCCCAACATATGAAGAGTCCATACCTGGATCTGTGGTATCGGCCCGAGAAATAAGATGTGAATCCTAGAAGACAAAATCCAGGGTCTCTGGACATCCAATGCTGTTGACTTGGGTTGGGCATCCATTGCCACATATTTGTGACCCAGCCAAATCCTTACCAACAAAAACTCCTTTATCCCCTCCACGCACCACATTCGATAGGTGTTCCACCGATGTTTGCTCCGCCAAATCGGCCTGAATAAGAGGCGCGATTAGTTTAGAAAATGAGTGACACAAATTTAAAACAGTCGGTTCGTAATCTTCGAAAGTACGAATCCCAGAGATCAAGCTCTGAATCGGTCCACCTGATGAATCATATCATTAGTCTAATGAATGACATAAAGTTTTTTTTGATAGGCTAAAAGTTTATTAAGGAAATGTTCTACAAGAAAGTAAAACAAAGCCGGAAAACGATCCATAAAAAGAATCGTTTCCCCGTACCAAAACAGCTACAAAGAGCAACAAAAAACCCAAGCAGGAAAACAAACGAAAAACAATCATCTACTTCCTACTCGAATTCAAACAGATAAACCGGTTAGACACCAGAACCGGAATAAGAGTTTCTTCTGTAGTCGGATCAGGGTAAACCACATCCTCACTAACCTCGATGTTTTCATCCTGCGGGACACGTTCGAGGGCCAAAGAAGCAAGGCCGACCGGTTTTTCCCCAACTTTCTTGCTAAAACTCCAAGCCCCTAAGCTATCATTTTTAGCAATATCAACTAGTAAAGCTCCCCGAAATGTCTCCTTTATCAGCAGAGGACTTGGCTGTTGACTGATAAAAAACAACTGGAGGAATACTTCTCTTTGGTTGTACATTTTTCGGACGTCCACGTCCCTTCTTTTGAGGTAAAACCTCAGGATTCGGAGGTTTAGTCAAAACGTCCTTACAAGGGCTTCCTTGGTCGAAAACCGGGATGCCAACATCACTCCGAGGTCCATCACCGAACTCCGCCACCACAGGAAGGTCGTGGCCAAACTGAACCTGTTCTGAATGCTTTGTGGCCTGTAGAGTCAACCACACACTTGTGCCTCATCCACAATCCGATCAGCGCCTTCAGAAACATGTGACTCAGCCCGACTTACAACCAAAGCATCTGCAAAAGAATCAGCAACCCCGTGAATCTCTCCAAACTCACTCACCCCGTGATCTTCTCCACCATCAACTGAACCTGGATTAGATCGCGGTATTTCAGAATCAAAAGACGAGGTCAGACCGTTGTAGGAGGGAGCAGTCCTACTCGTACCAGAGCCAACACCTTGAATCCCATCCACTTGCACCACACCACGAGGGTCAGCACGATGGAACCGAGCTTCGAAAGCTATGATTTCACGGTGATGAGTTCTGGGACGAGCCAAAGAGACGAAAAGAATATGACCTTTCAATGTCATTCTGTTTAATTTTGAAACAGCCTGAGAAGCCTCACCCACCGTCGAGAAGGAGATGAACCCGAAGAACCTCCCTCCCTTGTTCGAGCGCTTCAAAACAGAGCACCTTCGGATGGACCCAAAAGCACTGAAGACGTTGCTTACCCAATCTTCCGTGGATCCATAAGGGAGATGGCATACAAAAACATCGGTGGAGCTCCCTGTTCCGACATTCTCCAAAGCATACTCCTTAACGGTCACCACGGTTTCTGGTTGATCTTCTTTGATCTGATTCCCATCCACAGCAGCTCTAGGAGGCTCTGTAACGGTCTGAGGATGCTTGACCCCCTTAGAACGCTCCCCCAGACTAAGAGATTTAGTTGTTCTGTTTTTTGCAGCAGCTAAAACCTCTTGACCAGAGATAACAGTAGGATTCATCTTCGTCACACTAGTGACAACTGAACGTTTCCTCGTGCGTGTTGGTCGTCGAACACGAGCCTTGTACTCACGCTTAACCCTGCCCAACTCATTGTTTGCAACACCGGAGATGGAACAATACTCTCGCCATGAAGCCAACAAAACAGAGCAAAAGGATTTGAACGTGAATGACATAAAGTTCAATGATCTATTTGGTTTTAATGGATTGGAATCGATAGTTGAAAATGGGGAGATAATCTCCCTTTGGGATGATGTGTGACTTGGTAATGTGGCCTTAAAATTCTAATTTCTGAGGACTATTTGGTCGGTGATGAATTTTCAACATCGGCCAAAAATATTCGGTTGGCGATGAAAAAATATATTTTTCAATTTTTCTCTTGTAGTATTAAAGTCAAGATAAAATAAGAAATTATTAATCGTGAAACTTCAATACTAAATTATAATAAATCAAGATGTTTAAGAGCTAAATTGGGAAACTTTGCACCATTATAAACCTAGTGGCACTCTCTCCATGCCGCCTCTCTCTCTCCACCATAGCTACATGCCTCCATCTCCTCCATGGCTTCATACACGGTTGGCACATGACTCAGTGGGACACCTAAGGGTGTCTCCGCTCCCTTTTCCCTTGTTTTGCGGGGTTCAACTTGAATCCATCTGTAGCCTCTTCTCTTGATCTCGTTTCGTTTACCATCTCTACCAATGCAGCAGCCTCTTCTACCCTCTCTACTACCCCCACCGACCCACACGACTCCCCGATGTGACAACTATCATCCAACCATGACGCATCCGGGACAACGGGGACCGTGGCTCCACCCTTCGGGCGACGTTATTCTCCCAGGCCGGATCCGTTGCCACCTCCTCCTTCGCTTTACGGACCACCAATTTCATTGGGAGGACAGAAAAGGCTCCAATAACAAGATTGACCCGACTCCGCTTACTAGGGATCTCCGCACGAGGTCCCCTAATCCCCGCGATCTAACTCATGAAGACTGGGAGTAGTGATTGGCTTTGCATATGTGGCAGGCGTTGGAAGATTGTGATGTCCCCTCCGGTGTGTCGGCAACAACATGTAGAAAATATATGGCGGTGCTGAGCTGTTGTGGATCACGAAGATGAGCCCTTATTGGCCCTAACAATCAGGCGAGCTTGCTACGTATCCTCGTCGGGTCCAATGAGTCGAAGGACGAGCAACGAGGTGTGTGGGAGGATGCACACCTCGCCTTGCCAAGGTCGGTGCAAGTCTGCCCTCCTGGTTCCCTTATTTCTTGGTGTTCTCCCTGTATGCCGTTATCCCCTCAAGTGCCACCGACATTTTACTACGAGCATTTTCAGGTAAAATAAGAAAATGATCATTCTCGACGAGTTCTTGTCCATAACAAACAACAAAGAGACTACCTTCCATCTATTCTCTCTGATATAACCGAGCATCCTTTTATAGCGTTAACGTTCATTACTCACATACTTTTTTTTTGAAACGGTAAACATAGATATTTTATTAATCATGAGAATGAAACAGAAACATAAGTTGGGTCGCAGACCCTGAGTGCAAGTATTTTTCTGAAACCCTCGTAGGGATTCTGGCACCCTTGGACCCGTATTGGTGATCTCTTTTGTATAAATGACCATAAATAACATAGATAAGCACACGAGTGAAATAAAAATCTAAAACAAATATGCGATGCCAGTTTTTCTAAGCCCCGTGATTTTCGTAATGGGACGTTCTAGAATCGCCAACTCATCGTCTTGAATCGCCCGGATCTTTAATTGTAGTGCGGAGGACAGGGCATGCGCTCGGTGCTCCGGATATGACTTCACCGATACTTCACGGAGAAACAGATTAATCATCATCGATTTCACCCACAACGGTTTGTTCAGCGTCGAGATGCCCGACTTCGGGTGCCGTGGAGACAGACCCCAACCTATCGCCCATCCTCCCAGATCCCAAACCAATCAAGAGGGCGGAGCCATGACGGCTAGGGTTTTCCCCTTTGAGAGAGACGCACACGTCCTTGAGTGACCGAATAATAAACCACCAGTGAAACAACCCGAAGGTTCGAAGGGAACCATAGAGTTCGTGTGAGTCCCCCAATCCATGATCTCTGGCGAGAGAGGAGATATGGGTCGGCGAAACATAAATCCGGATCTGGACCGGCGATGGAGGACCACAGGGCTGGACCGGCGAGGAAACCCGCAGACGGTGGAAAGGGGTTGGGCACGGGTAGAGAAAGGCGAGCAAACGCGAGGCTGAACGGGTGGAGGGTTCGTGACGACGGCAAGCCCCGGCCGCCGACGGAGTAGAGCAGGTGGAGGGGCGCGAACGAGGGTTCGGGCTGGTTATTTTTATCACATGCTTAAACTATGTCTCATCTTTTTATTTTTATCATTTTAATGTTCCAGTAACGACTGATTTCCACATAATCAAATTTCTCTTAGGCTAAAAATAAGAACTAAATTGGAAGAAAAAACGGTAAAATCGTAGACCTCACCTAATAAATATAATGGGAGATATTTTCAAATTTGAACAACTTTGAAACATTTTTGTTCAATTTGCTTTTACAGCTTTAAAGTCAATATAAAATAAGAACTCATTAATTGTGCAACTTTAATGCCAAACCACAATAAATGGCCTCTTTGGTCCGGCGGACCACCACTATATTTTCTCCACTTGGTCTGCTCGATTAGTGTCTTTTGGGTGCCGCATATTGTATCGATGTTTTTGGATGCTACCGCAGTTCCCCCTTCGACTGCCCTTATGCCCAAAACAACAATTATTTTTCAGCCATTGTTCTTCAATATTACTATAGTATTTGGCTGTAAGGTAAACTCAATTTTACGACCATCTGAACGTTTTAATTAATAATATTTTTATTCCTTCTTTTAAAAAATAAATAGCCTCCTTCTCCGCGTGTAAGAAATTTATTACATATAGCCTTTTTGGGGGGTATCTACTGCGCTTTAAGTATTGTGTTGGATTGGTTCTTTTTTTGTCTTGTATCTTTAATATTACTATCTAAAAATATAAAATATAATAAATACAATCTCAAATAACAAACACGATGGAAAGTACTTTTCAAATTTTAATTACTTCAAAACATACTTTTCAATTTTTTTATTGTTTAAAGCCAAGGCAAAATCAAAACTCACAAATTGTGAAACTACCCCAAAATGGAAATAAATGAAGATATTTATGAGTCAGTTTTTTTTAAACGAGTAAATATGGGGAAGTGCATTATTGTAGAATCAAACCAATACATAGCTAGTAAGGACAAAAGGTCTCGGGCTTTAGAATATTGTCCAAGATGATCTAGCTAGCCCGGCTTTCAAGGACCCGTATAAATAGTCAACTTTGTTTCGTAGACACAACCTGAAAACATCCCCTTATCATCATTTCAAATGAACGAAAAACAAAATTAGAATCCCAACAACCCGAAAAAAATAGACGTCCAAACTAAAGCGAGAACAACAATAACCATAAATCAAGAAAAAAACATGTGTTATTCCAGGTGCTTTCCCGAGACTTCCCAGCACTAGCCGTCCCGGGTCTTTGGGGATAGGCCCTCCTCGAACCTTCCCCTTAGGTCTCCTAGTTTTTCCTTGCGAGGCTATTGAGCCCTCGCCTGTTAATCGTCGTTATCTTCCTCATCCATCAGTTGGTGACCCAGTGTAACCAAACCAGAGAGCTCCAACGCCTTCCTCATAGTAGTGGTCCTAGTGTAATGCTGCCCCACCTTCCCTTTGCCCTTGGAATTCATGGCCTTAAACCTGATAGGGCCTACACCTCCAATCTGATCCTGAGGTTAATTTAGCTTCCCTTCTTTTAATGTCATCCCACCTGCAGAACCGAAAAAAGAGTGTTCTCATCCTCCGTCACGTTAGCCAAGTCGTCCGATTTGAAATACCCGAGTTCCTAGCTAACGGGCCTGGATGTGCCCCCTGTAATTTTGGACCTGCCCACTCAGGGGCGTCCTTAGCCAAGTCGTCAAAATCTGAGCGAAATTCCGCATCTCCCCCTTAGGTCAGAAATACCGGTGGGGGTAACATGGGAACTCTACTGGTACCTGCTCCACTCCCTCTTACAAAGTCCCTAATCAGGTCAAGGGATAGAGAGGTGAGAAGGTTCTCCACCGAGGGTACTCGTGTTACTCTAAGAGCCCCCAATTCTGTCTTACGAAGCCGGTCCACTTCCAATTCCTTCGAAACACGAATGGAATCATCATACCTAATTTCCTCATGACCAATTCCCAACAGATGAGTCGTACATGCATAAATACGATTGCTTAATCTGCCACATCGAGCACAAAATCCTGGTAATTGTTTGTAGTGTAAGTTAATCAGAGAGGGGCGTAGGTGTTCCGAAAACGGAGATGAATCTGTTTGCGTAATGGCTTATCCACATCAAGGCTGACCCGCATCCACAAAAATCCATCCATACATCTAGGTGTAGGAATGGGAGTAGAGGTTACCTCAATACCAATGGTCGAGGCGAGGGGAGCGCGGACTGAGGCATTACAAGTATCACCGGGAACATTCGTTGCCCGTATTCCGATCTCCATGCACACAAACGAGATGGATCTAGGTTGCATGTGTAAAGACCTGAAAAGTTAAGTTTTAAATTTTTGGTTTGGAGCGTTGAAGGTTGGAGAACGAGTTGATAATAAGATCGAATTCAAAAAAAAAGATTGAAGCAGACTCGGGCCCAGCCAACAGACCGAGCCCAAGTCGCGCGCTCAGGCCCAAGACGGCCCAACTCGTTTCAGAGTAAAACCCTAAACGCGCCCCTCTCTCCTTGATTTGGTGCGCACGAATCCCGAAGCTTTCTCTCGCCTCTCACACTCGCGAACCAGACACGACCAGTTGCCGCCGTGGCTATCTCCCCCCACCCTTACCTCCATCTTCTTCCTCTGCTCCATCTCATACCTCACCTCACTTCCTCACCGCACCAAAGAGTCTGAAACCCCCTCCCATTCCTTCCCCTTCCTCCTCGACTCAGATCGGACTTTGCCGCTGCAACCCCGAGCTCGCCGCGCCCTCAATGGACAGAACTAGAGCCGGTGAGCCTTCTCCCGACCTCGTATCACCTTCCTCGTCACCCCTTTGCCGGAGATCCGTGAGCTTGGGCTCGTTTTGAACGGACTTGGGGCAGAGAAGCTCGGCCGGAGCTCGCGAGTCCCAGGTCCTCGTTCCCTCGCCGACGAGCGTCTCTAGCCGGCAGATCTGGACGGGGGAAGCTCGATACATGCCCTGTCGACCTCCCCCTCGCCTTCCCCGAGCTCTTGACGCCTCTCCGCCGCCGTGAAGAACTTCCCCGAGCTTCCTGCCACCGCCGCCGCCGCTGGGACTGTCGGAACCCTCGCCACCGCCCGTCTTCTGCTCCAGCTCGACCAGATCCATTCAATCGGGCCGTGGGCCAAGACAGTTGGGTCAGGACGGCGTGGGCCTGGAGACTCGGGCCTTGGGCTCAGGATGGTTTCGGGCCGTACCAGGCTTCAGGGCAGACCCAGGGTCGTGGACGGGATCTGGACTCGGGTTCGAGTCTGGGTCGGACCCAGGTCTGGGTCGGACCCTGGTCTGGGTCGGGTCTGGGACCGGATTCGGGCCGGTTCCGGGTCAGGTCCGGGTTCTGGGTTCTGGATCCGGGTCGGATCCGGGTCAGGCCATTTAATTAAATAATTAATTAATGTTTTTGGTTTAAAATCAGTTGAATACCAAGACTTATCGGGCAATTCAAGAACTATCAGACTTTTTAACGAACTTTTGGACAACCGTTTGGACAAAACAAACTACTGGACTTAATTATTTATTTTGAGGACCGTTACAAGTTGGACCAGCGCTGATGACGGTCCATTTTGTGTTAAAACCAGTCCTTTACCCTGAGCACAGAGAAGACCGAAGGTAGGCCCGGACGTCAGCAGCTAGGAGACGCAGCTGTGGTTCTTCTTGAGGTAGGGATTACCTCGAAACTCGTCTTATTACGGTTGTACTAGAATGCATATAGGGAAACCTAATAACCGGTTAAATAACTAGTATGCATATAGGACGGAATCGATTAGAATAGCTTTATGAATGCTAACGACCTACGAGCCATGTCGTGCCGTAGGTGTTGGGTTGTTGTGCTGGTAGAATCAGGCCATGTCGTGCCTGTAGGTTTGGTTGTTGATTTTATTGAATTGTGTACTTGTGCTGCTTGAACGGTTAATAAATAACGAACATGAAAACGAGTAGAGTGGAACTAGTGATGCATATTATTGACTTGAGTGGTTATTTCCTGTTTCCTTGATCTGTTGACTTGGGAATGTTGGGGAACGAATACCGGTTTAGCCGGTGGGGTTGCCACGTGGAGTGTGGTGTCGGTAAGTGATGGTAAGTACAGAACAGTTGTGAGTGTAATTAAGGGTCAAAGCTTATTATATTCGGTGTAACATGTCGCTGCTATGTGTGGGCAATGTGTAAGAACCGCTCCCGGTCAACGCCAGTCAAATCTGCGAAAAACAGGAAAATTTAAAAAATTTAAGCAGACACTTAATTAAACCTAAGATTGACCCCGAGAGTCATACCGGAATTAAGTTGACCTCGATATCGACCAAAGTGAGTTCCGGGGGACTCATGGCAACTTTCTGACCAATTTGGGAAATGTTGACTTTTCGCTGGAAAAGTCAACCGAGCGATGTTTTGGTCCATTCGGGGACCGTTTTGGATCCAAAAAGATTATCCGTCGTCGCAGCGGTCTTAGTTGAGTCGTTTCCTTGTAGCCCGTGAAGTTTCGTAATTTCTTGGAAAAAGTGCCCGTCGGGGCCCGAAACGTCCGAATTTCGCGAATCTGATTGGAAAATATCTAGAAGATATTGTCCAAAAAGGTATGGGACCCACTTGCCACATGTCAACTATGTTGTGGTGTTAGGTTTATTGGACAAAACAAATGAAGAGACTTTAGTGTTAGTTTTGTAAATAAAGAGAAGTTGTTATTTTTTTAAAATAAAACAAAAGGAAGACCAAATGTAGGTCTCGGCCATAGTTGTAAAAAGGTGTAGTTTTTGGAGAGAGAAAGTAGATAGAAGGAAGAGAGAAAAGAGAGAAGGAAGGTTGGAGTTTGGTGATTTTCCCGTCGATCAAGCCGGCGGATCGTCTCAACGATCAAGGAATCGAGTTCACACCGACATTCTCTACGGTGAGAACCTAACCGATTTTCATTTTGGAACGTTTGAATTTTAGGGTTTGAGTTTAAATGGTTTGATTAAGGTTGGGTTGAGGTTTGGGGTTCGTTAGGAACGTTTTGGGGCGAAAAGAAATGTTTTCCGTTGTGGTCGTGTGGGGCCCACGTTTTCGGGCCTCGGGTTTTTCGTGTTCGGGTGGTTTAGGACGATCCCCAAGTCGTTAATTCACACCCGGAACGAACTTTGGAATTAAATTGTGAAAGTTGGAATTTCGGGTTTAGAAACTTTAAATGCGAATTAAATTGCTCGGAAGTCGAAAATTGATTCCGTCGATTGCGTTGGAACCCTTGAATTATTCTAAGACCGTAGAAACAAAAACGGGAATTTTCGGAGCCCCGGAAGGGCATTTTCAAAACCCGGGCAGATTCACCATGTCGAGCGAATCGGGCCTTTCCGGGTCCAATATCGACAATGTCGAGTAATTGGGGAGTTTGGGAGTGATCGACATTGTCGGGGTTACTTTTGGGCGTCGGGTTTATCAAAATTCAGTTTATGCCTGCAAGCTTAAAAGCGTTTAAAATTGTGTTCTTGTTAGATCGTGCCGCTGACAAAGGAAAGGGAAAGCTAGGCGAGTGACCGAGATCACGCCGGAGCTTATTTGTGCGCTTTTGGAGAAAGCATACGAGGTAGGGAAAAGTAGCCGGATCTCGACCCTGACTAGGGAAAGTTAACAGTAGAAATGCATGTGATACTGGGGTGTCGTGGGTTAAGTAAGTTTATCGAATGTTAGAAAGGCAGGTGACACTAGGTGGTGTCGTATGATTCTGGAACGTATCGAACATTAGAATTGCATGTGACACTTAGTAGTGTCGTAGGAGCAGAGAACTTATCGATATTAGAATTACTGGAGGCATATGACCATGCCCGGAGGTTGATTGTGAAACTGTTGATATTAGAACTGCTGGAGGCATTGGTTATGCCCGGAGGTTGATTGTGTAATTTGTGTCTCGGGTGGCCATGAGAGCCCGTACTTTACTGTTGTATCCTGGGTGGCCATGAGAGCCCGTGTTTTACTGTTGGTGTCTTCGGTGGCCATGAGTGCCCGTAGGGTTGTTGAGCCCGTGAGTTATTGTCGGCGTGTCGTGGGAGGCCGTGAGTGCCCGTGGGGTTGTTGAGCCCGTGAGTTACTGTTGGTGTGTCTTGGGAGGCCGTGAGTGCCCGTGGGGTTGTTGAGCCCGTGAGTTACTGTTGGTGTGTCTTGGGAGGCCGTGAGTGCCCGTGGGGTTGTTGAGCCCGTGAGTTACTGTTGGTGTGTCTTGGGAGGCCGTGAGTGCCCGTGGGGTTGTTGAGCCCGTGAGTTACTGTTGGTGTGTCTTGGGAGGCCGTGAGTTCCCGTGGGGTTGTTGAGCCCGTGAGTTACTGTTGGTGTGTCTTGGGAGGCCGTGAGTGCCCGTGGGTTGTTGAGTCCGTGTTTTACTGTTGGTGTCTTGGGTGGCCATGAGTGCCTGTGGAGTGTTGAACCTGTGTTGTTGCTGTTTGTTGAACTTTGCTTGTGATTGTGATTGTGGTTACCTGAGGTTGGAAACCCGACTCTGTGTCAGGGAAGTTGTGTGGTGTGGCTAGCCTCCCGACAGGGATCGGGGGAAGCGGAGAGGTTGTGGGCTAGCCTCCCGACAGGGATCGGGAGAAGGATTGTGAGGTTGGTGGTGTGGCTAGCCTCCCGACAGAGGTCGGGGGTAGGGGAGAGGTTGTGGGCTAGCCTCCCGGCTGTGTGTCGGGATAAGTTTCGTGGGTTGCGCGATGTGGCTAGCCTCCCGACAGAGGTCGGGGGTAGGGGAGAGGTTGTGGGCTAGCCTCCCGACTGAGATCGGGAGAAGTTGCGCGACAGGTCGACTGCCTGACCTGACTAGGATCGGTAAAGGGCGAGAGAGAGATGGGTTACTGAGCAGCTGGCGTGCGATCCTTTGCGATTTTGTTTGGTGTGCGATCCTTTGTGATCTTGGGTGTTGCGTGGTTTTCTGTCGTGTCTTTGGAGGAGGTCATCAATCGTTGTGTCGGGTCTACATTACATGTTCGAGTGTTGAGTCGGTTGAGGAAAGTTACAGTGGGTGTGTGTCAGTCGGAGTACTTGAGTTGGGGATAGTGATCCCCGGTGTTGAGTTTGTTGTTGGTGTTACCGGCATTGTCTGCTAAGTATGCCGTAGTCAGTCTGTTATCCGTGGTGGTGAGCGAACGCTCACCCCTAGCTGCTTTTCCTACAGGTACCGGTCGCAGGTTGGACTAGGTGAGCTTCCAAAGCTTGAAGAGCTAGGAGCGGGAGTCCGGGTTTACTTTTGAGTCTAGCAACGTATACCTTGCTTTTGTCCATTTGTTGGGACGTACTTTTAAGTTGTAAATGTTTATTTTGGTTAAGTAAATGGTGGTTCTAAAGTGATTTATGTAAAAGGTTTCAAAATGTTTTATTGTTTTAAACGTTCGCGTCCCGAGTTCGGTTTTACTGAAATTGGGGCGTGACAGCTATGCCGTGATTGTTATGATGTGAATCATTGTTTGTGATATGGTCGGGTGAGTGATAGACCGACGTGACCATGATTGTGGTTGTGGTATTGTGGTTACCTGTGAGTGTGATTGTGATTGTGATTGTGGTTGAGACTGGTTACATGATAAGAGGTGGTTTCCCTACCTTCCGACTAGCTTTCGGTGAAACGCTGTGTTTCGCGATGAGGTTGTTCCGCGAATAGGCTGGGCCTGTGTTCCACGATGAGGTTGTTCCGCGAAGAGGCTGGGCCTGTGTTTCACGATGAGGTTGTTCCGCGAAGAGGCTGGGCCTGTGTTCCGCGATGAGGTTGTTCTGCGAAGAGGCTGGGCCTGTGTTTTCCTTGCTATGAAATTGTGTGTGACTGTGAATGATTTGATTTGGATTATTGATGTTGAACTTGTGTGTGGGTAGTTTTCGGGTAAGTTAAAGCGTCGTCTTTGTGGTTAACCGCGAGTCAATCGTGAAGGGGTTTTGGACGAGGATTTTGGGATAGTTTGTGGCCGAGTGAGTGAAGGTTGTGTAATTTTGGGTTACAGGTTCTCGTTGTTGTTTTCTCCTTTTAATCGTTAAAAGTTAGTTCGGAAGCGTACTTAGGTGTCTTAATTGGTTTGTTCTCTTCGTTGTGTGCCTGGTTTAATGGTTGGTGATTGAGTTAAAGTTGGTATGGTTGGATCGTTGAGTATCAAGTTTAAAAGGGGTTTTGTCTTTAAATTTGGTTTAAGTGTCGCACCGTTACATCAAACCTTTTAATGTGATTTAGATTGTGGAATAGCATTTATGGTAAATCCGAAATGAGGAAGTTTTTATGGTTTTTCCCTACTGAGCGTCAAGCTCACCCCTTACCGTGTTTTCTACAGGTTTTAACTTTGATTTGGAGTAGAGGACATCGCGGAGCATGGGGCTAGAGAGGGTCCGAGTTTATCCTTATTTATGTTCGTAGAGACTTACCTTTATTCTTGGTTTATTGTATTTGACTGAGCTGTTACTCAGGGTTTCGAACTGCTAAACAATTATTTTATCTATCTTTTTCAGATATTAATTGTTTTATTTTGTTTTTATTTAAATTCGCTAAGTCACGTCTCGGGTCCGGTCAATACCGGATTTGGGGCGTGACAACATGCATGGCTGTAGTGGCACCAGAATCAACCGGTAACCATTGAAACCCCATGGGCCCGGTGGCAAATGTCCTCCATCGATGTTCTTGACGGAAAATGGACTGCCACTACTTCCTTAGCGAGGCACTCAACCTCCAACCCGATCACCTTCCAATTTTGGAGCATTACCCCATCGAGGGCATTAAGATTATGTCGCCCTGCACACTCAACCGTACTTGCAAATGAGAAACGATATCGGCCATCGACAATAGTAGGAACGACATTAACGGGAACCTCCATTGCCTCGTCTTCATCCTCCCAATCAGGCACAGAAGTTCGGGATCCCGACGCAGATCTGATAGGGAATTGGGTCGCCAGCGCTCGATTCGTCGTGACGGCCGCCGAAATGGCTTGTGGTGTGGTAGAAATGACCCAGGATGGGTCTCGGGGTCTCGATGTGGCCTTCCCCGCCTCTACTTGGGGCAGTCGGTGGTCAAGCCAGGCTAGTGCTTGAGGCTTCCGAGGGGTGCAAGGCCGAAGGGGTTCGAATATGCTCCCCGATACATCCCGCAACGAACGATGAAAGCCATATGGAGGTGTGGGTTATGGAGAAGAGATGTGATCCATGTTTTTCAGAAAGGAGGGAACCGGTAGATGACTCATCTCAGGCAAGGGGGTGGGGGGGACTCTATTACGGCCGTGGGAGGTTGTTCCGGCACAGGTGCTGGTGGAGACATGGAATGACAGCGACGACGTCGTTGTAGAAAGGGAAAAAAAGAAGAGAGATTTTTACAACCCTAATTCTCTCAGACTCGTCGATAATTACACATCATTATGCTTAAAATACATTCAAAATACATTTATGAACTAGGTTAAAGTTAATGTAAAGCGGTATAGAAACTGTAAATAATATACGTAACAGACGATACCTTTTAAATTTCAACAATTTTAAAACATACTTTGAGTTTTCTCTTATAGTTTTGAAATCAAGAAAAAATGGAACAAAAGTCGTTGTATCTATTTTAATCGATATTTGGTCTTTTGTTTTTTTCTTCTCTCTCTTCATCGTCCACAATTACTCTCTTTTTCATCTACTATTGTTTATCTTCCTCTTTATAGCGGAACCATACCATTTTTGTTTTGTCCATGGTTCTTTTCACCCGCGCAATATTTATTGATGTCGCCACCACCTTTTATTTTAACCATGATTTGGCCTGCCCACATCCACCCCTTTTGAGATGGAACGATAAGATCTGGAGGTAGATGAAGTACTTCAAATCTGACCTCATCAACATAAGGCCATCATCGTCACCACCCCCGAAACCGCTGCCGCCACTACTGAATCCCACTAGGATACCAACTATCTTGGCCACGTCTGATTTATCTTATGTTATCCAGTCGGCAGATAGGCCTCGAGTCATGCCCCCGACCCTATCAACTGGGTTTTTAAGACCCAAGCGACCTAGAAAAAAGAAACTCAGCCCTCTCCTGCGCCTCCTCCGCCTCATGTGCTACCTCTGTTTCCCTCGTCGTTGCCCCCTACGCCATAGTCCTCCAAGCCATCGTCCCGTCCGTCACCACCACCCACTCCGCAACAAGTCATCTCATCCCCTATGTTTCCCCCACCGCAACTTCTGGGCCTGTGAGATTCAATTGCAGTAGTCGTCATGGCTCTCTTCGTAGTCGCACTAGCTCCCCACGACGAAATCGCCACCCCCTCCGAAGATCCACATGCCACCACCAACGCCACCTCTTGCGACTCCTGAGCCACCGCGTCAATCGCCACCACCACCGTCCTCTCATCCTTTGCCACCGGCGCCACCACCTCCTCATTTGACACAAGATCTTCCGCCTCTTACGTCGTTTCTACCATATTTATGCTTCCTCATCCACCACCCGATCAGTCACGATCATCGGAGGCCCGACCTTAGATCAAGCCCCATGATTCTAGTGCATCCGACAAGTACGGGTCTCTATGCGATGCTCCTTTCCAATTCGTTGGATCTGGACCTTGACACCCCTGATCGGAGTCTAAGAGGGTGGAACCAATTACTAATCTTGTCGATAGAAGCGGGTGCAAACTTGGCGCCCCAACCCCATCTGCTAGATCGAGATCCCTCAAACAACGAGGTATGCGTTGGGACGCATACCTTGCCCTGCCTAGGTCGGTATCAACCGAACCTTATTGTTTCCCCATTTTCTGGTGTTCTCCTTGGATTCCCTCTTTCCCCTCGAATGTGTATTATCTCATACCACGATCATTTTCAGGTCGAGTCAGGAAATGACCACCACCAGTTGTGTCTGATCAGCCATCGTCATAAAGAATCCCTCCCATATATTTCTCCTAGATTAGTTGGGTACTATTGTATAGGTTAGCGTCTGGTACCTATGAGTCAAGACTTCTGTCTCACTCTTTGCTTTTCTGTATTACTTGAGTTTATTTACGATTATTTTTGCGTCTGTACCGTCTTTTTTTTATCAATAAACTACCTATATGCTAAAAAAAGATAAAACTAGAATAGATTAATTATGAAACTTTAACCTAAATAAAAATATTTGAGAACTAATTATAAAAAAAAAGTGAAATGATAGACACCTCAAATAACAAATGTAACGTGAGATACTTTCTAGCTCCCAATAACTTAAAAAAATCACTTTGTTCTTGTAAATTTAAAGTCAAAATATAACCAGAACACATTAACTGTGAAACTATAAACTACACCAAATAGAAGACAAAAAATGTGAAGCGGTAGAGAGTAAAGTAAACAATATAAACGAGTACTTTCAAAATAAAATTAAATGTAACGAGTGATATAGTGCAAATTTTAACAATTCTGGACCATGAATAAGATGTGTCGAGAACTATGAGTCTCCATACTAGAAATTCTCTCCTTTGAGTTTTAGGTTTTTTTTTCTACATTAGGGTCGAATTCTAACCAAACGCGCTCCACAAATCTCTCTGAGGTCCTCTCATACCCTACTAAGGTCGCCGCCGCCGCCGTCTTCCACTGTCCCTGCCGACCGTCCGCTTCCAACCCCATCACCACCTCCTTACCCACAACCGTCCTCTCTACAGCCCAACGTTACCCAACCGTGTTTCTGGCCTCTATCGCCACGAGTTCAGAGCCCGGCCGACTGCACCTGCGTACTTACCACCGTCGCAGATGCCACTCCGACATCGCCCTCGACCATTTCTGCTCATCCGATGTCGGATCTCCCTACCAGATCCACCTACATGCAGAGGTCACTCGTGACCTCGTTGTCTCCGCCCAGTAAAATGAAGGCCACGCCGTCGCCCCTCCGTTGCTGCTCGGTCCGGATCCTGTTTCTCCTCGGATGCCGCCGCACCCTGTAGATCTGAAGGACAAGCCGGGCGCATCCTGGTCTATCGGGGTGCCCCTGGCCGTCGGCGTGTCTCCAGACCCACCGGTGCCCTTTCCGCCTTACACCGGACACTCTTCCACGGCGAGGGAGGTCCATCGGGATATGATCACTCTCCCCAGGCCAACCCCTTCTCCGGTGGTAACTCGCCGCCTTCCTCCGGCGAACCGTGTGCAGGCTTCTAGCCCTAACTGTCCGAGTGCTAGCAGGTCATCGGGGTCGTCTTCTGAGGCCCAGGCAAGCCGTATATCCCCGATCCCGGATTGGGAGACTGAGGACGACGAACTGGTGGTGTCGGATGACGGGGTTCCACTTTTTACGTCCGAATCGTATCAGTTCTCCCTTGCAGCGAAGGTCGCAGGGAATCAATCACACAACCAGCACATCGTCCGTGCGATGATGTTGCGGAAATGGAAGGTTACGGGGATTCGGGTGGAGTTCATGTCTCCCGACGTCACGGGCTACCACTTCCCGTCAGCCAAGGTCATGGAAGACATCCGCCATAGGGGTCCCTGGAGCTTTAAGGGATATCCCCTCCTCCTTGAACCGCTTCGGCGATTCGATCGGGCGGAAGAGATCAGCTTCAATCATGTGGAACTCGGGGTCCGGGCGTTGAATATCCCGGGAGGAGCCAGAAATCACTACATCCGGGGTCTCGTTGCGGGCAGCATAGGCACACAAATCATGTCAGCCCCAATTCCGACGGCCCGACGGAAGGATATGCATCTTTGGCTGAGGGTTCGAATGGAGCTGTCTCGACCTTTACGGCACAGAACCCGCCTCCGCTTCCCAGGTACTGATTCCTCTGTTGTGATTGATCTACAGTACGAGAGAGTGGTGGATTTTTGTCGCAGGTGCGGCATGCTGACACACAGGTTACCGAGCTGCCAGACCCTGTTGTCGGGGATTGGCCGGGAGGAGATTCGGTATGATAGCTCTATTCTGGTCCCGAGGGACCTAGATGTGGACCGGTTGCTGCTAACGGTCTGGAATGTACCCCCCCTCCCCAGCATCACACCCGACGATCACGTACCTCCTGAGTGATCTAACCTTGAACTCTATGGTCCGGTCTAGGGAAATCACCATGGGCGCTAAATCGTCCACTGCAGGCACTTCGAAGCTTGACTACCTGGCTAAGGTTAACCGAGAAGGGTTGACCAATATATTGCAGGGGGGTGGCCATGGAGCACCCACACCGCCACCCAAGTCCACAAAGCCTGACTACCTGCCTAACATCCACCCTGCTGCTGACTCTGTGATCCGAGCGGCCCCCGGATACAATGCGATGATGAGGGAAGGGAAGGAGACAGATCCACAGGGCTATCTGACAGACCCCCAGGAGAGCCTAGGGAAAGGTGGGCCCAGTCGAGGCAAAGGCAAGATGACCACTCTGAAGACCAGAAGTGGTTCGATGTATGCACGCCCACCGGAGACAAAGAAGCAGAGGGGAGATCCGACTACCCAGCAGCAGCCCTGGTATCCGCTCTTTCAGGGGGAGGATCGAGCAGACGGAGCGGAAGTCCAGAGGCTTCCCATGGAGGAATGATCTGCCCCAGCAGGGGTGGGTGGAGTCGACCCCAGACTATACCTACAGACCCGGGACAGCCACTGCTGGGAGGTCCCGGGCAGCCTGCATTATCAGCACCATTTATTTATGTTTCTTGCTATTATTTATATTCTTGTTGGGATATTTTACTTTTTTCAGATTTCAGAACTTGGTTTGTTTTTCCTCGTTATGTTGGAACGACGGTAGGGAGTTGTCTTGAGTTGTTTCCTACGATTTCAAGTGGGCTATTATTATGGGTTCATGAGCGCCGGGCTTGCTACGGTCGACCCGGACAAATATCTGGAACCCGAGGCGGTCACGCCTCATCCTATTTGATTACCTTTTGGTATTAATGAAAGTCTCCGGCTACCTGTTTCAAAAAAAGTTTTTTTTTCTTTCATGCCGTCAGCCATCAAGGCTTCTCTGTCCAATATCGTCAATCTCACCGCACCAATTTCTTCCGACCATCCTCCATCCAAGTGAACGGCCTCCTCCCCTCTGCCATCTACGTTCCCCCTTAAAGCTCATTACCCTCGCTGCTCTAGCAGGTCTCATCGTCCTTGCAACAACCGAGTAGCGTCGCCACTTTCATCACTCCTCGAGGGCCACTAATGGTCAACACCCTGCGCGAGTCTTCGTTGCAACCCATATATGGTGCCCCTTTAGGTCAGTGATCTGCTCATGTCCCGGCAACAACATAGAACCCACCATCCCCCTTGTGAATGGAATGGTCCCCGTGCATCGGGGCACTCCGCCCCTACCTCGAATTGTCTCTCGCCCGTGACCGTGACTATTAGCCGTCCTCCCGTATGGGACTGGGGTGGAAGATATTGAGGTCCATTATGGAATGTTGGCCTTGGAGGACAATGAAGACTACGAGGATGCGGCGGTGCTCGTCTCAGTGCGTTGGAGGGGCGTTACCGCCATGTAATGTCTGATCGGATTATGGCTGATATAGCTTGAAACCAGTGGACCCTTTATTGGCTCATGATACATCGTTAGAAGGTTCGGGACTTGTAGGTCGAGTGCATTTCCAAGGAGGTCGTGACTATCTACTTTTAGAGCAACGCGCCATGGAGAGCATCCGTCATTGGGTGTCGTGGGGCTTCAGCGGCTACCCTACTGATACTGGTACCCCTCATCCCTTTCACACAACTGAGTGTCATCCCTTTTCAATTCATGGATATTGGGGTTTGTGTTGGGTCTCGATGGAGGGTATGAACGCATACTTGCAGCGGAAATAACTCGAGACCATGTCATAGAACACTACCAAATATTAGATACACAAGAGAATAAACAATATGAATGTTTCCTTACCAACTAGTTCAAGAAAAGGAAGAGAACACCAAAGAAACGATGATCGTCTTGAGTCTCCAAGACGCCTACGTATCCAATTGGAATCAAAGCCACGTAGTTCTTCTTTAGATGACTCAAGAACACAACAAAAGGGAGGAAAAGTGCCAAACTCGAAATTGTAGTGTGAGAGGGAGAGAAGTTGTGTTTCTATTCTTGTCTTGTGATTTGTTGTAGGAAAAAGATGACTTAAACCATCAACAACCATCAAGGACAAGTAAGGTGTGAAGCATGGTGTGAAGTAAGACAAGTATGGTGCTAAGTATGGCAAGACAAGATGGGTTAGGTGGTGAATCACCAACACCTTAATCCTTGTCTTGCTTACTTAGTACTAATTAATCAAGACTTGATTAATTAGTTCCATGGGCCTTGGTTGCATGGACCTTTCATGGGCCTCTTGGAACATGGCCCATGGCCATTCCCAACGAGGTCCCGTGACGTGCTCATCGCCTCCAAGCCTTCCATACCGGAAATGTCCAACATTATCCAACGCGATCAATCCCAAGACTCCAAGCCTTGTCTTGATCCGTAATGTCCTATTCACTTACGGGCACATGACCCAAAACCCAGTTTTGGTCATGTCCCGAGACAACTCTCTTTTGGCCATTCTCCATAAATGTGTCAATGAGTTTCATCATTCGGTGTGACCCTTAGGTCTATGCATGTCGATAGATCAACGTAAAATACCATTTTACTTGATCCTATATAAGTGGCAACTAACGAGACTTTAGTATTGCCTGACACTACATAGCGAATCGAACCAATCGATTCTAACCTTTCCGTCGTCCCTGTCATTATCCTTTTATCTCCGATATCCTGATTGAGATAAGGCATAGATCCGTCATCCTTATTATTCTCAATCACTGTTCCTTGATATGTGAGATGACTGAATATATGATACCTAGTATCATGTGCATGGACATGCTATTCTTTCAGTCACTCTCGATCAAGCGGCCGAGAACCGATATCTTTCCCATACCTCAGTATGAGGGATAAATCCCTTAGCCGTCTTTCGTGTCACTCATGCAACCCTTCCCCAAGCCAATCCTGGCCGTTATGGAAGCCCTGTTACGGACAACGTTAGGCTCAGGTCAAACTTAGTTCTTGACTGCATAGTGATCACAAAGACTCCTTGGTCTAAGGATACATGACAAGCTACGACACTGAATATGTTAATGACTCAATCTATGGCACATATTCAGGGCGGGTCGTCCAATATCATGTCCCACATGATATCTATGATCAGACTCCGGAATCCCATTCCAATGACTAACAGAACGTAAGCCATGAAGAGCCATCTTTCATACTAGTCGCTTCTAGTGAAGCTTTATTGACTAGGGACCCATCGAGTGTGATCCATCTCGATCTATGGTTCTATTCGCATGGTGGGCATAGATCAGAAATCACATCGATATATTACTCCAACATATAAGTAATAGAAAGCCGCTTTAATCTTATTGCTAATGATGATATATACATTTGGACATTTATGATTGAACTACGGGCACTAAGACTAACAGTTTGGGCGTACATGTCCTGGAGGATGCTCGTACGGCTCCTATTTGATCCCTCTTGGCCCAACACTCTAGGTACCGAGGTTCTATCGATACAACTCCCATCTCCTCGTCGATGGGTTGAGTTTTGGTTCATCATGAACATCAATAGGCCGTTACATCGGAGGATCCACCTCCGTTTACACGTTCATTTATATCCCATGACCATTGACCTCCAATACGAATGTTACGGGGTTCTACGTCCGATGTGGGAGGATCAACCATCGAATTAGGACATTCCAAGCTCGCCTTCCGAGATTAGGATGGGAGAAGGCCCGATTTGATGACTTCCTCTAGGTCCCGATATGCATGGATCCGGAGCAGCTTCTCTGATCAACTTGGGGGCACCACTTGAGTAGAGGGTGCTACCAATTGAAGAACTCTTGACCTCCCACAATTTGGAGGCACGAGAGGGAAGTGAGAGGGGAAGGACTCATGCTCTTACCCTAGGGTTTGGCGATTTCATCTCCCGGGGTTCGGGGACCCACCTCAAAGACATGTAATTTGGCTAAGGAGCATCCCGAGTGGATGGCTCCAATATTTCAATGGTCGCATCCCGAATCGGAGGATGGGACGGGTGAGATCGCAAAGGCTTGTGATCTGGCTAACAAGGCCTAAGAAGTAGGCATGGTCGTGTAGGAGGACACCATATCTACACAGCCAGTGTCACCTTATCCAGAGCCCCCAATGGTGGACACTGAGATTTTTCACCGGGTGGGAAAATAGAAAGAAACTCGGGAGAATCCGAGCCTAGGGCCTAAGAAGCTCAAGGGATGGAAGTAGAATGGGTGCGACAAGACAAGGCAATTCTACACCCGCACAAGCAAGTTGAAGAGGGCTTTGACCTATCGGGCATTTCTAGCACGACCCACCAACTGCTGGACGAAGGGGAAGACGACTTCGAATAGGCGAGGGCTGCCAAGAAGCACCGCAAGGAGTCATGAGTAGACCCCGGGACGGGCTAATAGGTGTTTTGTGGCTTACACCTCATGACCCAGGACCGGAACCCACCGACCTCTACCGGAGAAGCGAGGGGGCACCCCCATGTTATATTTGGTTTATTTGGTCTTTAAATTTCTATTGTTTATTTCTTCTTTGGACTTTATTTTTTTGCTAGTAGGATGTTGGATTGGTTGTTTGTTGTCTAATGTGCAAATTAGACGTTTTCTATGGGTCTAAGAGCGCTACGAAACCTATGGGGCTCCCGAACATATTCTGGAACTCATGGTCATTGACCGAGTTTATATTAGTTTGGTTTAGCACAATTTTTTTTATCAGCAATTTTTTTTGTTTTATAAAAACCAGGTTTTCAAATTGAAAACGTGGCCAAGGGAAATCCCTCATTACAACAAAGAGAATGCCAGCGGCATCTCGAACAGAACCAACTCAGTAAACTGGAACCAACAAAGGGCAAACTCCCCTGATTTTACACACATTAAGCAACAAGGATTGAGGCGCAGCTCATCCAAACCAGTACAAACCTACAAAACATAACCAAACAAACAATAAAATAGGGTTCAAGCCCAACCAAGAAACACGAGCAGCAAGGCTCAAAACAGGGGCAACCACCTAAAAGAAAAAACAAAGACCTTCCTCCACGAGCCCTGCGAGCACCAACCCAGCCACGGAGCTTCAAAGCCCAAACTTCAGACGCCATGCACCGGGATAACAACCAGCCACCACCGACCGGACAGAACCACGGACCGCACCAGTGCGAAGTGACGAAGAAAGGAAAACAAAGCCCGAAACAACACCACCAGAATAACAAAGAGTCGCTCCCCCACCCAACACTCCAATCCACAAAACAATCGGCCCTCAGAGAAAGAAAGCCCAACCAGTCTTCCCCACCACACCAACCAAAACCCAGTTCCAATGACATGGAAACTGGGATCTCACCCCCTCATCCAGCAAGACATCATCCAACCCTGCTTTCCCCTATCCACAATCTCCACAACGCCGTTAGGCAACACCTGACAAAGGCCAACACCAATTGAAGGGTCTCATCCACTATCGCGGATGAGAAACGAGAGATTGAGACAGAGGGGGTTAGGGAAGGAATTGTCCAGCAATGACAAGGGGAATGAGACAATCCCGACTTGTCACTCTCAGATCTCAAATGAGATCTCGTCGCTGGCCAACACCAAAATGACGACCCGAGGGGAGAGATCTGGTTCAAGAGGACCCAGATGGACAAATCTGAAACAGGAGGAGTGAATAGAGAAGAAAGGAAAGAAAACCCTTACCAAGTACCGATTCTCGAAGGAAAGGAGTGAAGCCGCTTCCGCTGCACCAGATCCGACCTCCCGACGAAACCGACCTCCTTCCGACCCACAGATCCGCCAAAACGAAGCCAAGGACTTCAACCCCTCGCCACTCTGGCGAGGCCCGGACAACACCGAGAACAAAGAAGGAGAGTAGAATTGGTAAAAGGCAAACCCCGCCACAAGATCGAAATCCAGAGAAGACACAAAGCCAAACCACGAAAAGGGTCAAAACCCCGCCATCAACGGAGGCGTTGAAGAACGTCCCACACGGATCAGACTCATCGGCGCCGACGACAGAGAGAAACAGGAAAAAAGGAGGAGGGAGGCTACCGACAGAGAAACGAAGGGAGAAGGTCACAAAAGAAAAGGAAAGAGTAGAACAAAGGGGGAGAAGCCACCGGCGTCATCCCTGTTCGTCGAAGAGACTAGATCCGACGCCGGCGACGTCGAGAAGAGTAGCTAGGGTTCAGACTTTTAGAGAGAAGGCAGAGCGAAATACTAGAGAGATCACGATTTCAAGTTTTTGTTTAGTACAATTAATAACAATCCTTCGTCATTTGTTTTTTTTAAATAATTCTAAATCATACATTTGAATTTTAACAATTTGAAGTTCTACTATTAAAAGTATGGGATACTTTTGTATAAGTCGCTATAATTTAAAATTTGATCTATGTTTTTCAAATACTTTAGAACAAAAATACCTGTTTTACATTTATTTTAAACCTCTAAAATAAAATGCATTTTTTTGTAGCGAAAGGGATCAGTATTATTAATGTTTAAACATAATGAAAAGGAAAATAATGAGAGAGTGAATCATATGTAGATAATTCGACAACTAATCTGCTAGTTATATCTGGTGCATAATCGGTTATATGAAAACATCGAAGAATTACTCGATAGCTACCAAAACTAAAAAGCAAAAAAAACCAATCCTAACTCAACCTGAGGCCAACCATATAAGCCAATATGCATTTGGAGCCTTCTATGAGACTCACTAACTGTCTGGGTGATGCACATGGTTCGGGGATGGAGCTATAGAATTGGTGGAGGAACCCCATACGGTCCCGGGTTGTTAATCCTCTTAAACAACCCAAGACATCCAAGAGGCCTCATGGATCCTAGCGGAGCTGTTTACCAACCCTCGCCTAATACTCAACATGTCGATTCTCCACTTCCACTCTCTTTCTAGCCATGGTCTTTCTCGGCTTAGTACATCCTAAATGACCTCTTGGAGAACCGTTTGGGGTCGCCCCTCCTATATAAGTGTTAGGCAGGACGTTAGGCGTCACCGAACCCTCCTTTGTCTTTGCCGATGAACAAATAACCAATACGATATTTTGGATCTAGATGGGTGCTAGTGACTTAGGGAAGATGTTGAACATCAACTTCTGTCATGTAGGTTGTAATGGGGATAAGGTAGGTGGAACCTTCGGGGAGGTCTGAGACGGTAGAGCCTTCTAGTCCATGTTGATTGGTTTTCCCACCTTGGCAGGCCCATCTGCAAGGAGAGAGAGGTCAAACCTTGGGGTCCCCAGCAGCGGTATGTCAAACTCATGAACCTCGTGCCCCAAGCAACCATAGTTGAAACATAAGAGCGAGAGGCGCTCATATTTCAGGATAACCCGGATAGATTGAGATAACTCCTTGAAATATAGGACCATTGAGCGACGTAAGGGGTAGCAATGTTATGTCAAAATCGAACGCTGACCTTGCCTCCCCAGCACATGCCCCAATTATCCGCGTGTACTTTCACATATCCTTCAAGAGTGTTGCCCACAATGGTACTAGTAGCTATCGTCATGAGTTTTAGAGGGAGGCCCAGACCTAGACCCATAGTTAGATCTGATCCAGACGAGGTAGGGTAAGCCCGTTGCTTGGTAGGTCAACTAGGATGATAGGTGCTTTGAGAAAGAACCATGGCTGGTCACGTCTTACCCAACCCATTGCTTCCTACATTGCAAAGAAGAAGCCATACATTCCTGGAGCCTGGTCCTTGATGACCAGCCTCTCAGTCGATAGACCTCATGCCCTCATGACAACTCAGAGCATGACGTCCCCATAATAAGGCCTTTGGGTCAGCAACCGTCCCACCATTCCATACCTCAGGCAGACTAGGGAGGTGTAATCGATTTGCGTAGGAGGCACTTCAAGATAGCATCCTCATCTGGGAGGATAGAACATGCCACAAAGGTTCCTGAATATCATCGAGGGATGGGGGTAGAGAGGCCGTAACCAGGGATAACATCCCATGATATAAACCTTGCAAGTCGGGTGGATTGGGACGTGATCTGAGGACCCATATGACTTGTTGTCATTGAGCAGGCTGCAAGTCCTGCTTGGATACCTTCCAATGAGGAATGAGGGGGTGGGTGTCCCGTCGCTGAGGCCGACAACTCATCTATTGAGATAAGAGACGGTGGTTGGGTCATTTTATGAACCAATAGCTTTCGAGGACGTCTGCGACTGCTACCAATGGGATCCATTGGTGGGGATAGGTCTTCTTGGAATTCTTGCAAGAGGAATCCCACCTAGAGGGGTGAAGAGAGTGACTTCGATCAACAGAGTGGGTGGTAAGTTGACAATAGTCAAGGCAGGAGTAATAATGAGAAAGAGAGGTGTAGAATCGTCGGATTGGTGGCTAATATCAGTAGACGATGATGGGGCCATTAGAATACAAAGAGAGAAAGTGAGAGAAGGTTTAAGATTTTTGTGTGTGTTAATAGTTACCTAATAAAATGCGTATTTACGAAGGATCAAGTCATAATTGTTTAAGATAAATTATATTAACTTAACCACATGTATTAAACTACTTATATGCATTATTTTTCTATACTATTTATTATTCTACCTCGCTGCATCCATGGATTTTTTTTATGCACATAAGCATTACATTGTAATTATTTATCTCTAATTTTAGAGGATAAAACTGCTAAAAACTTCTTTTATCCTAAAAACTGTGAAACCCCATTCTAATCACATACACATAAGATCCAACAATCTTCATAATGTCACATCAATACCCACAATTCTCCAAAACTCGCGCACATTTCTTCTATCTCTCATACAAGAAAGGGCATAATTCTAATAGCGGGGTGCCATGTGGACAAATGTCCATTTTTTTCTTGACCAATTCACTAATTTAATCATTCCCGCTTCGTTTGAACTCCGATTAGTTTTAAACTTGCGCCCATATTTTTAATTTTCCGAGGGATATCTATTAAGTAGAATATTGAATATATTTTGAAGCCCGAAAAAAATATATATATCAGGGTGATAAAACTAGTGTTGAATATTGATAAATCTTCACTAACAAATGTTTCATATCAGGGTGATAAAAGTAATGTTCGGTGTTGATAAAACTAGTGTTTAGTGTTGATGAAAAACATAAGTTGGGGTGATAAAACACGTGCACTGAGGGGATAAAAAATAAGTGATGATGTGATAAAACACATGTAATGTGGTGATAAACCTAGGGTTTAGTGTTGATAGAATTAGGGTTCAGTGTTGATAAAAGACATGATGAGGTGATAAAACACATGTGCCGAGTTCATAACAACAAGTGATGATGTGAAAAAAATCATGTTCAATTTTGGTAAAATGAGGCGATAAAACTAGTGTTCCGTGTTGATAAAACTAGTGTTCCATGTTAATAAAACCAGCGTTTAGTGTTAATAAAAATCACCCAGATATAATTTTTTAAAATCAGCATGAAACAAAAAACAAGTTGTGCTTCAAAACATACTCATCACTAATCTTGATTGAAAGCCCTTCAAAAAATAAAAATATTGGCACAACTCAATTGCACCTCATTCATCCCTTTATGAAATGGATGACTTGGATGTGTTCTCATAGTTTTTAGGGCAAAAGTCATCTCAGTACCCTAACTATTGGGTTAGCGTCAATTCAATACCCTAACTATTTTTAGTGGCACCTCAATACCCTAGAATGGCATTTTCCGTCACTTTAGTACCCGCCGTCAACTTTCCATCCATTTTGGATGGAAAATGCATGAAAAGTCTAAAATACCCCTCACAAACAGTCAAATTTTCAAAATATGCCATTGGTTTCAAATTTTCTTTTTATTTATTTATTTTATAAAAAAAACATTTATTATTTTATAAAAATTAGAATTTCTTTAAAAATATTAATTTTTTATTTTATAAAATCAGTTTATATTTCAAAAAATATATTTTTTATTTCAAAAAAACATATTTTATTTCAAAAATCAGTTTTATTTAAAAAAAACAGTTGTTTTTTGAAAAAAATCAGTTTTATTTATAAAAATCATATTTTATTTTCAAAAATCTGTTTTTATTTTTAAAAAATCAGTTTTATTTATAAAAAATCATTTTTATTTTTAAAAAATTAATTTTATTTTTAAAAAATAGTTTTATTTTAAAAAATCATATTTTATTTATAAAAATCATATTTTGTTTTAAAAATCTGTTTTTATTTTTTAAAAATTATATTTTATTTTCAAAAATCAGTTTTTATTTTTGAAAAATCAGTTTTTTTTAAAAAAATCAGTTTTATATCTGTTTAAAAAAAAATAATCAGTTTTTTTTATATTTTATAATATTTCTTTTTTAATTTTATTTTTTCATTTTTTACCTAAAATTACTCTCTCTCTCCTCACCTTCGTCTCTCTCTCCTCTCACCTTCGTCTCTCAGATCCGACCCAATCGTCGTCGTCTGTTCCTCCGGTGATTCCTCCGTCACCATCTCCGATCCCATTCCACCATCCAGACGTGAAAACCAAATAGCAAGTACAGGGGAGGATTCAGAACTTCGTTTCCCTTCTTTATTCCCTCTTACTTTCTTCAACCTCCAGACCCACTTTAGCTGCGATGTAAAAATTGGAACCTGTAACAGATATACACCAACAGCGAAGAAGCAATTTCGAGCTCCAAACAAGATGGGGAGCTTGGAGGTGGTGGTGATGGGGAGCTTGAAGGTACAGAGATTGGGGGAGAGAGAAAGGAGCAAAAAATTTCAGGAAAATTGGGGTTGTTGACCGAAAATAAAGAAACAAATATAATGAAATTTTAGTTAAATTAAAAAAAAACTGATTATTTGAAAAATAAAAATATCAGATTTTTTAAACAGATATATAAATAAAACTGATTTTATATAAATAAAAACAGATTTTTTAAAATAAAACTGATTTTTTAAAAATAAAACTGATTTTTTTAAAATAAAAACTGATTTTTGAAAATAAAAACTGATTTTATTAAATAAAAAACAGATTTTTGAAAATAAAAACTGATTTTATTAAATAAAAAACAGATTTTTGAAAATAAAATATGATTTTTATAAATAAAACTGATTTTTTAAAAATAAAACTGTTTTTTTTAAATAAAACTGATTTTGAAATAAAATATGTTTTTTTGAAATAAAAAATATATTTTTTGAAATATAAACTGATTTTATAAAATAAAAAATTAATATTTTTAAAGAAATTCTATTTTTTATAAAATAATAAATGTTTTTTTATAAAATAAATAAAAAGAAAATTTGAAACCAATGGCATATTTGAAAATTTGATTGTTTGTGAGGGGTATTTTAGACTTTTCATGCATTTTCCATCCAAAATGGATGGAAAGTTGACGGCGGGTACTAAAGTGACAGAAAATGCCACTGCAGGGTATTGAGGTGCCACTAAAAATAGTTAGGGTACTGAATTGACGCTAACCCAATAGTTAGGGTACTGAGATAACTTTTGCCCTAGTTCTTAAGTTAAGGGTGAGTTTGTATTTGATTTTTCATCTCTAATTTTAAACTAAAATTAAAGAATAGAAACAATTAATTTATTAGAATTCTATTTTAGATTTGATGTAGTAGGAAGATTTAATTGAATTGGAAAAATTCTGTATAGGAATTCTCTACCATAAATCTTATTTCGTGATGAAAAGATTTGTTTTTCAAACTGAAAATGTGTAACTTTTATTAAATAAAGAGTTTTTTTTATAAATGATGATTTTATTGATGACTTTGAAATAACATATTACAAAGCACGAGGTATAGACCCCAAAATAACCTTCAAAAGAAACAGAAAAGGAGCTCAAAAAACTCCTAAATGAAACCAATATAACACGAGGCAGGGGATGTCAACCAAAGAGGAAGGGTTGCACCGCCTGTAAGATCACCAGCCAACCTGCAAATACTGAAACTGTGGAGCTGCACTTTGCTGAAAACATCAACTACAGGCTCAAACTGCTGCCTAAAGACACTAGAGTTCCTCTGTAACCAAATATGCCACAACCACAAGTAGCCAACCTTAACCCAGAGCCTCCACCAACCCATCCTTCCTAGCCCTCTCCAAGCTGAGATCAAGGAGACACAATCTCTAGGACAGACCCAAAAGATTGACCACCAATAATAAAGTTTCGACCACAACGACCAAGAATATGAGCAATGCAAAAAAAGGTGCGAGGTATCCTCAAAGACATCACCACAAAGACAACAGAACATATCATTGAGGGAGATACGCATACCTCTCTCTTCCAAGAACGTCTTGGTCGGTACTGCGTCATGAGCTATCAACTAAACCAATGAGTTATACTTGGGAGGGAGATTCTTGACCCACAGAAACCCAGCCCAAGGGACATGAGGAGGAACTGTATCATCAAGTAGAAGATATGCAACAGACGTGGAGAAGCCATAGTCACACTTCGACCAAGAAACTGAGTCCGGCGTGTTGGGCCTAATACACGTCGTGGACAGAAGATCCATGAGCATAGAAGATTCCTCCCACTCATAGGAGAACACAAAAGAGCGACGATAGTCGAGGCTTTAAGAGCCATCTTGCCAAACCTCCCCAACACGAGTCCATTTCCCAACACAGATGCTATAAAGCCTAGGGAAACGAAAACGAAGGGTAGTAGGTCCAATCCAAACATCCTGCCAAAAACGGATCATGTCCCCTCCTCCTACTCTCCAATAAAGGCTCTGACTACCGAACATGCCTCTGAAATTCGGGGAATCAGACAAACTCATGATATGACCGAAAAAGAAAGAAGATCCCGGCTTATCAAGAGCAGTCAAATCCCAATCCGAGGAAGACCAGCCAAACTTAGCACATAGAACACGCTTCCAAAGGGAGTCCTTCTCCGAGGAAAAACGCCAGAACCATTTCGCCAGCAAGCTTTGATTCACCTTCTCAAGTCCTCGAATGCCCAATCCCCCCTCAGATTTGGGTCGACAAATAGAGGACCAACGGACTTTGCAAAAAACCCGAGTATGAGCCCTATTATGCCAAAGAAACCGACGCCTCCACGCTTCCAATTCTCTAATAACACCCTTAGGTGCCCTGAATAGAGACATAAAGAAAACAGGCAGAGCAGAAAAAGTAGATTTAATCAAAACCAATCTACCTGGCATAGAGAGATCTTTGGTTTTCCACAAGGCTAAAGAGGCTTTGAATCTCTGAATAATGGGAGCCCAGAAGGAGAGACGTCTCGGGTTCGCTCCCAAGCTGAAGCCAAGATACTTGATAGGTAGAGTACCTACCAAGCATCCCAAAGAAGAGGCAACTAAATACGGGGTACATGCTCGGGCATTCAGGAGGATGGCAGTGGACTTATCAAAGTTAATCTTGAGGCCCGAACTCCGCTCAAAGGTAAGGAGTGTGCTTTTGAGCCTCAAAAGAGCGTCAGGTGACCCTTTCACAAACAACAAGGTATCGTCTACAAACTGTAAATGGGAGATAACAGGTCCAGAGGGCCTATCTGAACACCGGCAAAGTCCCCCAAACGAATGCCCTATTCCAAAACCTGATGGAGACCTTCAACTGCTATCAATAAAATGAAGGGAGAAAGAGGACAACCCTGGAGAATCCCATTCAGAACCGGGAAGTCATGGCTAAGGGAGCCATTTACAAGGACAGCAACAAAAGCTTTGAGACATGAAGCCATCCAAGAACGCCACTTGGGACCAAAGTCCATAGCAGTCATAACCTCATCCACATAGTCCCAGTGCACCTTATCAAAGGCTTTTTTCAAAGTCCAGCTTGAGAACCACAACCTCCTCATTAGACCTACGAACCAAATCAATGACCTCAGAGGCAATCAGAACACCATCCACTAGCTGCCTGCCTGCAACGAAACCAGACTGAGCATCGCTAATAATATCATCCAAGACATGACGGAGACGAATAGATAAAAACTTGGCCAGGATTTTATAAGGTCCTGAGATAAGGCTAATGGGCCTATAATCCTGAAAGCCAGTGGCGTTCCGATGCTTGAGGATCAAGGTAAGGAATGTAGAATTGAGTCCCTTACCTAGATTCCCAAAAGCATGGAACTCCGAGAAAAACCTCAAAAGATCATCCTTGATCGTGTCCCAGCAGACCTTGTAGAACAGCAAAGAAAAGCCATCCGGGCCTGGAGCCTTATCAGAATCACAAGCAGAAATAGCAGCAAAAATCTCCTCAGAAGTGAACGGTTCCTCAAGAAAAGCAGCCTGATGAGCAGTCAAACGGGTGAAAGAAAGCAAAGGGAGGGGAACCCGAGATGATGGTCTACTGAACCTCGAGCTAAAATGGGCTGCAACAAGCCTCTTAATGTCCCCAGGATCAGAATAGGCGACTGAGTCAACTATAATTTGAGAAATCTTATTCCTCGAAGCTCGAACATTGGCTATTCTGTGATAAAACCTTGAGTAAACATCTCTGTGTTTATGCCACTTCATACGTGCCTTCTGACTCCAAATACGGGCCAAAACCTTTTGCTTACGAATAAGACGAACACGGAGCAGAGACCGTGAAACACATTCAGAACCGGATAAATCACGAGAGTCCAAAACAGAGTCGAAGTCATTAATCTCGGCCTCCAAGACTTCGACTTCGCGATCTGCCCGACCAAATACCTCCCTGTTCCAACGATTCGGATCCGAACGCAGGCATCGCGATTTGAACCAAAGGCAATACCCAGCTGATCCTTGGCAAGAGTACGGCGCCCAAAACAAACCAACGTCCGCCCTGAACAACCGGTGTTCCGTCCAGGCATTAAGAAAGCACAATGGCTTCGGTCCCCAATTAACCATGGAGGAAGTAAGGGTCAAAGGCCGATGATCGGGGAGAGAATGAGGATGACTTTGCTGCACCAAATCGCCAAAACATTCCAAGACCGAAGGGGACACAAGAAAGCGATCAATCTGAGACGCTTTAAAGCCTCCATCATACCAAGTGAATGCAGCCCCTAAAAGATTTAAGTCGATCAATTCCATGCCCTGTATGAAATCAGAGAAAATAGCACAATCTGCAGCAGATGTGATGGTGTTGCGCCTCTCAGCCGAGAATAAAACTGAGTTAAAGTCTCCTCCCATAATGAGGTTATCACCCATATTAGGTCTTTCAAGCAATAGAGCTTCCCAAGCCGAGCTGCGTGCAGATACAGAAGAAGGGCCATACACATTTAGAATTGAAATAGCTAAACCAGTAGGAGAAACAGAACTTGTCCAGCACAAAGCTGAAGTAAGAGGACGAGATGAGGCGTGATTAAAAACCGAAACTCTTCAAGCTGTAAACAAGCCTCCTGATGCTCCTATAGAAGGCGAGGACACAAAATCCCAACCATGAAACAGCCCACAGTCTTTGAGGAAGCTAGCATCAATGTCGGTAACTTTAGTTTCCTGGAGCAGAATGAAGTCCGGTCGAAGCCATGCGATGACCCTTCGAATTCCTCTTCTCTTATGAGGAGAGTTTTCTCCTCTCACGTTCCATGAGAGGAGCCTCCTGCCTCAATGGGTAGAGGAGACAGAGACACCTCCATGAACGGGATCAGGAGCAGCCTCTAGCAACAAGAGATCAGAAAGATCAGCTTCTATATTCTCAAATTGGTCCCTGGCATCACCACCAGAAGCTAAGGCCTTAAAAACGATACGCTTGACATGGTTCCAGGTGGTCGAAATTGGAGATGGGGGCTTGGAAGGGCCGGTAACGCGAAAAGGTTTCGCGAGTCGAGCTTTCCCTTTCCGTTTACCCGAAACAGAGGAGACTTGCGAGGAAGCTTGCGATGCACGCAACCGAGTAGCGTCCGAGTCCAAAGGATTATGAGATGCGATTGGGACTACCGAAAGCCCAACGGAGTCAGGACCAATCTCTGGAGAGCCCGACCCAAGAAAAGAATCCTCATAGTCGTTAAACCCTTGATTGGAAATAGGAGACCGATCCTCATCCGATTCATGTTTCGAATTTTGAATTCGATCCTCATCCGATAGTTTCGAGTTTGGCACGTCCTCTGCACGCGTGGATTGAGTATCGCGACTGGGAGAAAAGATCGGAGTACCAGGCGTGTCCGACTCGGACTCTTCAGAGGAAGAAGCCACCGAGGCTGCCGCCGGCCTAACCACCGGAAGAGGAACGATACTAGCTAGAACAGGTTCAACCCACAGATTTAAGCTTGCCTCCCCAAGTTGGAACAAATAATCCATCGAGGATAGACGATCCTTGCGATGAATTAAGATAAATAAACTCTCAAACTCGAAACGTACTACCTGCAATACTTCTCCCAAGCCAGCACCAATCTTCATGAAATTTTCGAAGCTCCAGCCTTGAATTGGGAGACCAGATACCGATACCCACTGGAAAAACCCAAAGTGGGTGAGGATTTCACCAGTGGTACGCACAATGTCAAACCAGGGACGGAGAACAGAACAATCATTCTCTAATGCAGATGAAGACATCATGAATATCCTCTGACCAAAGCTCTTGATTTGAAATTGCGACATGCCTGAAGAATTCAGAGCTTCTAACAACTTGGAGGAGGATAGATTGGTGTGGGCAATGCCTATTGCACTAGAAGTACCTGTAGAAATCAACTCATTCACCACGTTACCAGTAGAGATGGGGGAGGCAACCGGAGCATCCATTTGAACAGGAACAGAGGGTCGCCAAGTTGAGCGAGATTTGCGAGATGGATCAAGCCAAGCAGGAACAACCAGCAGCCTCCTTCCTGCAAAACGCTTTCCATTCAGTGCTGAAGCCATATACTGACAATCACGAGCGGAAGCACCATGAATGAAGTAGAAAGGACGACCAGAAGCGACTGAACGGCGACTCAGAAATATCCCTGAACCGCCTCCATGTGCGGAGAACACGCGATGAATCCAAGGCTCCTTGGCTGCCGGAGGAAGATTTGTGACAAATAGTTTGCACGGATCTTCCTGTCGAACGCGCGAAGATGCCGGAGAAGAGGACTCACAGCGGTCATAGCCACCGGTTTTGGCAGGAGCAACGATGACAGAGAAAGGAGGACTGCCTGATTCAAAACGGTGAATCAAAGAAGAAACCCTTGGATGAGCAGAAGGGGAATTACCACGCGATGGTGTAGAAACTGACCGGCCGGTGATGGTGGTCTGCGCCGACGAGTCGTCAAAATCCCTGAGAGAGAGAATCGTCATTCACCTACGCTTTTTAATATTCTTAAAATAAAGAGTTAGTACAGGTAAAGAGTCCCCGAAGGGATCAGGACACATAACTCTAAGAAAAAGTAACCGTCAGAATCAGTATTGAACTCGCCATATAGGCATGAAGGAAAGGTGGGGGGATTGGAAAAACGGAATTGGAAGTCCTTCTGAAAGTAGTGCCTAAATGTAACCTATTGGGGGAGAAACGACCGAATTTGAACTCATCAATTGTAGAAGGCAGAGCTTTCATCAGGGACCCCTCCTGAAGCCATAGGATCCTATCATTCCTCATGGCGAGGCTGTTTACCAGCCCTCTCTTGATCATTTGGAGGCTATCCAGTTGACCCCTTCTTCACGCCACTCGCACCAACCGTGGAGGAAGCTGAAATTTCGGTTTCCTTGCCACTAGAGAGCTGGCCTCATATCAAGTTTTTCCAGCTGAGATCAACTCTCTCGACTGGGGTGCATACCTGGTTTCCTATACCATTAGGTATAGTGTTCGGGGATACAATTGGGCCCCTTCCCGAGGTGAGGCTCCCATAGGTACAATGTTCGGGGATAAGGTCCCGAAGCCCGGTGGGACGGTCGGAGACACGTTCTCCTCCTAATTAGTTGCATAATGCTTGTCCTATCGATCCCTTTGAAACTCTAGCATGGAAGTGTCATACTTCAGGGTGCCACGTAGCTCCAATTCACACTCCTGAAACCCATGGCCGATCCTCCCATAATTAAAGCAAAACACAAGGAGCTTCGTGTATGTGAGATCGACCCGAACGGGTACTGGGAACTCCTTGAACCTCACTAGTAGATGATGACGAAGAGGACATTCCACAAGGTGCCAAAACCGCACCCACACCGCCCCTCCCCAACATAGTCCCCACTGATCGCAAGGGACCTCCACACAAACTCCCAATGTGGCGCCAATTGCCCCCCCCCCCCCCCCCCATTTCCCATGTCCGTACCAGTGGCGGAAGGCCATGCGCATGGACCCAAAATTGTAGACGATCCAGAGTCGGGAACTCTCTGGCGATTGGATCAATGTCCCCAAGTAGAAGAGGATGACCATCAAAGCACCAAGGCTCATTATCTCTGACCCATGGTCGAGCCATCGACTCAAAATAAAATCCAAAGATCCTCGGGCCAATGTCCTTGATGACCAGACCCTCGACGGACATTCCCAAGCATTGGTGATGATACGGATGAGGATTTCTTTTCAGGGAGGCCTTGGAGCCCAAAGCTTCTCCACCATACTGAATTGGTGGCGGGCCAAGACCGATGGGTTATCGAGGAGTATGGAACAAGGACCTCCACCACCACCTCTTCCTCCTGCTCCTCAAGAGATCGCGAAGAGAGGAAGTCCTAGAGGATCTCCATGGACGCAGTCAAACCCGATGGATCCGAAGCCTTTGACGTTAGGGTTTCCTCCGGGGGGCATCGTCTTTTGTCCGCAGACCATTCCGACAGTGACGGTGAGTAAGGACAAGATCACCAGAATTCGACCTGCATTAAGGAACGAGAGCCCCGCATATAGTGCCTCCAAATCCGATTCCCAATCGTCGTTAATCGACGATTTTCCACAAGTAGGATCTTGTTGCAGCGGAGACGGAGGATGATGGCCATCTCTGAAAGGAGGTAGAAGGATCGGTGGTGGATTGCTTGTAGCCTAAATTACAGCTTTGCTTTTCACTAGACGACATCTTCTCAGTTTACCTAGTGGTGGTGTTGGTAGCGAAAATGGGACGATTACCGTGGAGAGTGGTGGTGGTGGAGGAGGCATAAGAGGAAGGCCGGGTAGGGTTTTCTTCGGATTTCTCATACATCGAGACCTTTTAAAAGGCGGCGAGTCCTCCGAAGAGGGATGGGGTGTGGGTTGGCAGAGAACTACATCGGAGGGGCCAACGACAGGACATGACTTGTAGGATGCGCAACAGTGTCGGCGACGGTGTCAACGACGATGGAATGAGTAGGGAGCTCTATAGTTGGACTAGGGCTATGATTCCTCGAGAGAGGCTCTCAATAAAAACGAGAGAGTTTCGTGTCTTCACAAACAAGGCACATGAAAAGATTCGTTAATAAAAGGAATAGTAAGAAAAGATGAAATTATCGATGATTTACATTATTGATAATTATGAAACTTTCACACTGAATCAAAATAATTGAGAACTAATTTAGAAAAAAAAAAGTAAAGCGATACACACCTCATCAAGTAATAAATGTAACAAGAGATGCCTTATAAATCCAACAATTTACAGACCTATAGTCAAGATAAAACCTAACACATTAACGGTGAAACTTGAACAGTAAATCAATAAAAGGAAGAAAAAAAAATGTAATGTGTAATGTTTGAAAGAATAAATATAAAGGTGATATTGTCCAACTTTCAACCACTTTAAATCGTACTCTACAATTTTCTCCTACAGTTTAAAGTCAAGTTAGAACCACAACTCATAAGTTGTGATACTTAAGCATTGAATAAAAATAAATCAATATATTTAAAAACTATTTTAGAAAAAAAGAAAAGTGCAGCTTGCTTAGAGAAGAAATGAATTAGAAATTCGTCATTAACTTAAGAAAATGTGAGAATTCATCCAAGTCATCCATTTTATAAATCAATGGATGAGATATAATTGAGTTGTTGACTTGATAAATATAAAAATACATTACTTTTTGGTAAGTAAAACTATCATATTACGTTTTTATTATTTCACTAATTTAATCATTCCCGCTTCGTTTGAACTTCAATTGGCTTCAAACTTGTGCCAATATTTTTGTTTTTTCAAGGGCTTTCTATCAAGATCAGTGATGAATATATTTTTAAGCACAAAAAATATTATTTCTGGGCTAATTTAAACAAAAATATATCTGGGTAATTTTTATCAACACTTTACACTAGTTGTATCAATGCTTAACACTAGTTTTATCACCTCATTTTCCAAAATTGAACACGATTTTTATCACATCATCACATGTCTTTTATGAACACTAGTTTTGTCAACACTAAACACTGGGTTTATCGCTAAATTACATGTTTTTTTCACCCTATCACATGTTTTTTATCAACATTGAACACTAGTTTTATCAACACTAAACTCTAGTTTGTCACCCTTATTTTCAAAATTGAACATGATTTTTATCACATCATCATTTGTTTTTTTTATCAACATTTAGCACTAGTTTGATCTCCCCTATATAAAACACTTCTCAGTGAAGATTTATCAATATTCAACATTATTTTTATCACCCCGATATAAATTTTTATATTTTCGTGCTTCAAAATATATTCGATATGCTACTTGATAGACAACCCTTGGAAAAATATATTTTTTTTGGCACAAGTTTGAAGTTAATCGGAATTCAGACGAATCGGGAATGATTAAATTAATGAATTGGTCGAGATAAAACTTGACACTTGTCCACATGGCATCATGCTATTACAGTTATGTACTTTTTGTGTGAGAAATGTTGAAAGTGACGTGTATTTTGGGTGGAATTGAGGCGATGATGTGACATAATGGTGAATGTTGCATCTTAGGTGTGTGTGGCTAAAATAAGTTCTCACAATTTTTAGGATAATAGAGGTTCTAGCCGGTTTGTCCTCGATTGCTCATTCTAATTCACATACTTGTTATTATTATCTATAAAGAGAAATTTGATGTCCTATCATTCAAAGTATATAAGATTTTTATTGAGTATACGATAAGATTTTATTGATATTGAAAGGAAAGGACCACGAAGATCGTATAAACGTGGAAATAAGAAATAGGATGAAATGCAGTTTCGGTGACGGCCAAAATACTGATCCTACGACAAGGTTATCGGTATTACCAAGGAATAAACTAGGGGTGGTTCCCTATTCGTACAATGGGTCACGCAAGGAATCCAATAAACTATCCCCGTCTCGGCTTGAACTGGCATGTTGTGTCATAACAATCGTCCAAGGAGTATACTATGGAACGGAGGTGGATGAGAAGTAAAGGATATATGTTCTTTGGGATTGGGTATGGCTCCTCTGCGACACCCTGTGATGCCACAGGGGCCTCATGGTGACCAGCGAGGCTGGTGTTCGAACCCTTGATGTCGTCCTACTAGGGTCGTCTTCCCTGTCAAGAGGGTTGTTCTCTTGTTCATCTTGCATACCAATGAACGATCTTGCGGTCCTAGTAGGCGAGGAGGATTCAGATCGATCCAGCTCTTGTATAGTCCGAGATCTATCACCAGCTTTATCCTTATGGTGATTTGTGGGACGGTAGGGATCTCCGCCTAATGAAGGCTACCTCTTGGTCTCCTCAAGCTAGGGCGTGTATCCACTATTAAGCGGATCCTAGTAGTATCGTCCCAAGTAGGGAAATCTTGGTCTCTTTAGGCTAGGGCATGTCTCATGCTGGAAAATTGTTCTCCACGGGGGTGATTCTCTTTGGCGTGGAACCTTGTCATTTACAGGGGGGGTGGTGGTCGTGTGGGCCAGATTTCTCTACCTAATTTTACTGCCTCGTAGGATCCATCTTTCGGACGTTGGAGGCGATGCCTGAGTCCCTTCCGTGAATAGGGCGTTAGTGGAGAGGTCGTGATCCGAATTCGATCGATATTCCGAGCACTACCATGGGTGATGGGGATCGTTGTCATCCTCCCAAGTAGATCTCCGGGCCAACGACACCGCGCGGGGAGCTATCATGGGAAGGATGTCCCATATCGTGATATAGGTTCTTCTAGCAGTTAAGGGGCGGCGTTGCACAACGAGGGAAAAGATGGTTGTTAGAGTTTGGGTTCTTTTTCCATATGGCGTCGTGCGGTTCATACGAAGACGACGAAGGTGAGCGAGGAGTGCCGAGGGACAGTGATTGGGGGTGGCGGCTGGAATGGTGAGAAGGCGACGGTGGGTATCGATAGTGGAGGTGGTTATTCGTGGCGTGGAGGAGTGACGTATGGTGAGGCGAGTGGCCAAAGACCTGATCGCTGCTAATGGTGGGAAAGCCATGGTGGCAGGTAGACAAAGACAAAAATTAAAGAGAAAGAAGAATACGAAAACCCTAAAAAGTGATGTTTGAAGTATATAAGATATTTGTTATATATGTCACTGTATACTTCACTTTTAAATTATTTTAGAACAAAAATATATATTTATTATATTTAATTTAAACCTCAAAAACTAATTACATTCAGGAAGATTCAAATCACAGTTATCTAAAATAAAACAAATTAACTTAACCACTTGTATGATATTAATTGTATATATAAGTTTTATTTTAAATAAGTTGTTGCTTTTATTAATATAAACCAAAACTCATTATAATGGCTATGACCCTCAAGTGGGACAGATTCCAATAAGTCTCAAAAACAAACTGCTCCAAACAAACTCAGTTATGGCAAACATTACAACGTATGGAAAGTAACTAAAATAGGAAATAAAACAAATATTAAATTATAAAAGCAAATTCAAAGGTGCCCATTGCCCGGAACAGCTCAAGGTGGGGCATATACGCTACTTGATCCTTGATTTCCAATGACTCGTCTCGTCGACCCAACGACCGATAGAACCATCGAACTTGATCCAGACAATAAGGCGGGGAGGAACAGCTCTCCCCAGGGACCCCTCCCGGAGTCGGTCCATGAATCCTTCTCATTTCTCCTAGCGAGGTTGTTTTCCAGCCCTCGCCTCATCTTCTAACGGCTCCCCCGCTATGTCCCTCTTCTGGCCACTCAACCCCTACTGCAAACACCTAAGATGACATGTCGTAGACGATTGACTGACTCCCCAAGTGGACGGCTCCTTTCCCAATCGAAATTGAGCTCGTAAACCCGGATTAGGTATAAGGTCCACGATCGTATGGGCTGTCTTCTCCCGGGGCAACCTGGTTCTTGGTATTGGATGCAGGGTCAGCGAGGCAAATCCCGGTGGTGGTGGTTGTACTGGATGCAACTATTTTCCCAATCGGTCTCGTAGGGCCGATCCGCTTTGGCGATCTTGAATTCCATAAGGGAGTCCCCATAACAAGGAACTACCGGGACCTCCCACTCGCAATCCCTAACCATGTGGCTAATTCTGCCACAATTGCAACATAAAGTATGGAGCTTAGCATACGTGATGGTGACATGGACCAACTCCGGGTAGTCTAGGAAGTTCCTAATTATTATATGCCGGAGAGGTTTCTTCACGTCCATCCAAAACCGGACCTTCACAGTTCCGCCCAACACATACCCCGCTGATCACATGAGATATCTACATGTTCTCTTAGGGCTGTTCCAATTGCCTCCCTAGTGGCCTTTGTACGGACAAAATGTGGGATGCCCTGAGCAAAGACCCAGAGCTGGTACATGTCCAACCGAGGGAGGTCCTTAGACATGGGATCTAAGATCTCCCAGAGAAGTAGTAGATGGCCATGGAAGCACCATGGTTCAATCTGGCGGACCCAAGTCCTATCCTCCGATGACCGGAAGTAAAAAACCAAAGTGCCCAGTTTGAGATCCTTGATGACCACCCCCGTCGCAGCGCGACCCCAAGCCTGAGTGATGACCTCCAACAGGAGTTCCTTCCGTGGCAGAGTCGGAGCGGCTAGACGCCCCACCAAGCCAAATTGAAGGCAAGCTAAGGCTTGTGGATCCGGCGGGTTGTAGGGCACCACCACCACGACCGCCTCCTCCTCTGTAATGCAGCAGGCTGAGAAACCCTCCTGAAGATCCCCTATAATGAAGGGGTGAGTAAGAGGGATTAAGAACCCTTCATGCATGACAGATGGGTTGGAAAGTAGGACATGTCTCAGATCAGTCCCTGTGGCGCCTGGAGCCGGAGGAGATGAGGCCCGCGCAGGAAAGGATTGTGCAGCTCCAGTCAGAAGTTCGGATATTGAGGGCTCAACCCTACCCGCCGCCACTCCCAGGAGGAGACTTTGGGAAGGGTAGCTTCGGGATTGCCAAGGACAAACCCGAGGGAGGCTGCGCCTTGGGTGGCCTTCCCCGCTTCAGCCTAGGGTTTCCCAAAGGCGACGTCGTGGCTCCAAGCTCAAACACCACCAGTGATTTATCCTCGAGGTGGGGGGGGGGAAGCGGCGATACAACTTTCTGAACAGATTAGGACGGTGGTGAAGGAGGGTTTTGATGATGTTTCCTCTTCTTCTTTTTCCGGATAGGCTTGACAAAACCCTTAAGGAGAGGCAAGGGCATAACAAGAGGGAGGGAGGAGGATCACCTGGGGATGGTGACCCCTCAATAGTAAGCGAGAGTGACAGCGAAGCCTTTATGGTCGCAGGAGGTACAGGCGCAGGCGACACAAAAAGTCTAGGTTGTTACTCGTATATATGTATTATAAACATTTATGATTCATCTTTATCAATTAATTTTTTTCATACGTATATGCATTATAGTGACTACAATTTTTCTTTAACTAAAAGTACAAAATAAAAACAATTGATTTATCAAACTTTTATTTTTTTATTATTATTTTAGTTTTAGTGTAGTACGAAAATTTAGTTTTTTTAGGGACTAAAATTTAGTTGAATTTGTTTGAGTTTCAAATTGTACATAGGTTTCATTTTTTTTCCATGAAACCCATTTCATGATGAAAATGTTTTTTTTTGAAACGAGTAATCGGGGAATTTCATTATTGTAAAACGTAAATCATACAGGGTAGGGCGTAACAGCCCAGGGTTTCAGATATATGTCCAGGTCGACCGTAGTCCACCCAGTGTGTAAGAACCGCCCCCGGTCGATCCCGGTCGAACCGGTGAATTTTGGCGAAAGTTGACTTTTTGCCGGAAAAGTCAATCGATGACTCTAGGAGTCATTCGAAACCTTTCCGGGGCCCAAAAATCTTAGTCGTCGTTACGGTTAGCTAAATTGGGCCGTTTCCTTTCAAATGGTTGTTTTTACGAAAAAGTCAAACTCGGGTCAAACTTCGCTTAATTAAGGACTAAAACTAATCAATTTATTTGAGCTGGATTTAATTGGGTTTGGGAAGGTCAAAAATGGAGGTTTTGAGGTATACTTTCGTGAAATCGGAGCTGGAGGAAGAAGAAGGACGAACTTGTCCAAACCCATCACGGATCCGTGACGGAGGACGTCACGGCTCCATGACGGAGATCGTGACGGCGCCAGTCACGGCTCCGTGAGGAGAACCGTGACGGTGCAGACCACGGGTCTGTGACCCGAACCGCGACAGACCAGAGTTGGGCCTTTTGGGCCCATTTTGTTGGATTTCGAGTAATTGGGGCGGTTATCTATAACCAAGCTCTTTTGGGATTAATTGGGAATGTTTTCCTCTTTAAACCAATTGTGAATTACTCTTGATTCTAGTATTTAAACTGTGATCCTAGACTTTGGACCCGAGCTTGGCCGCGGAGGAGACTTTTGGACCTCGTGAAGTGACTAAGCGTTCGGAAAGCGATCGAGGTAGGGAAAGTAGCGAATACCGGTTTAATTACGGAAAGTTACTAGTATGCATATAGGTTGCGATTACTTGAACTAATTGTTAGAATTGCATGTTAGGATGTGAGGAACTAGTGAAATGAGGGATAGCTTACGAGCCATGTCGAGCCGTAAGTTTGGGAATTGTCGTGCTGTAGAAATGCATGCGGGCCATGTCGAGCCCTTAGGTTGTGTGTTGAATGTGATGCCATGATCTATGATTGTGATGCTTGATGCGTGGCTCATCCGTTGGTAGATTAAGAATCATGTTATGATATGCTCGGTGTAGCGTGTTGTTATGTTTTGGGCAAGTGTGTCATGCTTGGTATGACGTGAACCAATGGTTGTGATATGATCGGGTGATTGATAGACCGATGTGATATGTTGTGGTAAGTTGACCCGGTTGGTATACCGTGGTTGAACTATGGAATTGTGATGCGTGAGACTTTCTTGATGCATGTTCCAAGAGGAGTTGTATTCCGGTATGGTACCTACATCGAGGGGGTAAGCCGGTGTAGGGTAGTACCTAGGCCGACGGTGTGGTCCCACGTATGCGCGGTCCCCCAGAGTGTGGTTCCGGTACGATACCTACATTGAGGGGGTATGCCGTTGTAGAGTATCTAGGCCGACGATTTGTGTTTCAGTATGATGTGTCGTGATTGTGCCCCGACGGATTCCCGGGAAGACATCTAGGCCGATGTTGTGTGGTCTGGTATGATGTATTGTGATTGTGCCCCGATGCGGTTCCGGGAAGATATCTAGGCCGATGCTGAGTGTTCCGGTACGATATGATAGAGTCGGGTTGTGTACAGCCGGCGGAGTTCGGGGACTGCGGTACGGGACGTGTGTTTGTTTACTGTGTATCGTATGCTTGTTGATCGGTTAAGTAATGTGAGTACATGGTGATAGTGGTCATGTAAGTATGTTTGTGGTTATGTGCTCTCCGTGGGTGTCATTAGTGTTGGGCTTTGCTAGTATGCCCTAATTGGACGGTTACTCGTGGTGACGAGCGGACACTCATCACCTTAACTACTTTTCCTACTGAGCGAAAGCTCACCCCTTTACTTTATTGTTCTATAGGTTTTGAGCGGGATGTGGTCTAGCGGGATTCTCGGATCTAGGGAGCTAGCGAGGGTCTTAGACTAGTCTGGTCTAGAGACGTACCCTTTATTTTGGACTGAACGTTTATTGCTGAATTTATGAGCTGTTGACTCATTTTATCGGATTTATCACTTTCAGATTATTATTTCAGAATTTATTTCCTTTTAAATTGTCTTTATTTATTTACTATTTTAGTTCACGTCTCGAGTCCGGTCAAAACCGGATTTGGGGCGTGACACAACGCTCATGGACCCGTAGAAATAGTCTACGTGTGGTCGCAGACATTAACTCAGGAGATCCCCTAACCGACCTTTGAAAGGTACGAAACTGAAAATAACTAGTCCAACAAACGAAAGGAACTAACCAATCCAAACTAACATAATAAAAGACATAAATCAAGCTTGAAACGAGTGCTCTGATTGCGGCTTTCCCGAGACTTCCCAACACCGGTAGTCCTGGGTCTGTGTGTATAGTCCATAGTCGGACCCTCCCTTCCCCGCCGAGTCTTCTCATTCTTCCGAAGGAGGCTGTGACGCCTTCGTATGTGAATCCTGGACCTCCTCCTCGTCCAACAACTTATGGACATGCGGGATCAAATATGACAACATGTTTCCTTACATAAATCGGCATCCCAAACCCCTTTCGGTCGCCGGTCGATCTCCCTTCTCCCTACAAATAGAGACGACTAGACGAGCTGCGTCCCGCGCCGGCGCTTTGGGAGTGGCTTCCGGAAACCTTCGCGGCCGCGATAAAGCCCAACCGGCTTCAGCATGGGATCGGCCAGGACAGTGATTGTGCGATCTCAATTGCTCGAGATCGGGAAGGTTCGTGCGCCCGAACCTGCGTTGGTGCGGTTGCTTGAGATCCCGAGGTGTCGTGCTTGTCCCCCGGGATAGCTTTAAATACAGGCATGTCCTCCGGATTCGTCCCGGCCATCGTGACGTGGTTGTGCTGTAAGAACCGCCCCCGGTCTATCCCGGTCGAACCGGTGATTTCTAGACAAGTTTGACTTTCGGCCGGAGAAGTCAATCGATGACTCAGGAAGTCATTCGAGAACTTTCTGGAACCCAAAAAGCTTAGCCGTCATCACGTTTAGCTTAGTTGGGCTGTTTCCTTTAGTTTGACTGTAATTTTGGTTAGGTCAATTTTCGGTCAAACTTAGACTTTTTATCGACTTTTTCCGACTTAAAATTAGACAGCCGAATTTAATTTAAGAGAAGGTAGCTCCTGCAATGCCACATTGCATTAGAGCCTTGGATGAGAAGAATTGAAGTTAAAATGGCCCTTACACCCCTCCCAGCTTACCTTTAAAGGGATAAGACCTTAAGGGCCTTTTGGTAAATGGACATAATAGGTCATTTAAAGCAAGGGAGCACACAATTCAGCTCATATTGTGTTGTTGCAGCATAAAATCGCCTTAGGAAGAGAATGGAGGAGAGCTCATTTCTTGAGGAAGAAGAAAGAGAGGAAAGCAAGCATCTTGGACCTTATTCTCTACCATTTCTTCTCCATTTTCCTTCCATCTTCATCATCTCCTCATCCTCAAGGTATGTATGCCCTTAACTTTCCATTTCATCCACTTTCCAATTTGGTTTTTGTGGGTATTTGGCTTGAAGTTGAAGAACTAGCTCTTTTGGTTGTTGTTGGAGAAGTTTTAGTGAAGCTAGGTTGTTTGGATTGTGTTTTGGTTGAAGTTTTGATGAAACCATTGAGGGTGTTGATGATTGGAGACTTTTTATGAACATTTTGGAGTTAGAAGAGTTGGAAATGGGGTTTTAGGTCTGATTTTGGTGAAATCCGAGTTGGGGAAGAAAGGGGAAGGAGCTGGACTGGTTCGATGCGGAACGGGACTCGGACCAGGCCATGTGCCAGCACGGCAGGCCGCATGGAACGGACCAGGTACCGGCACGGTACGCGGCGCAGAACGGGCGCGAGTCCGGCACGGCACCTCACACGGTCCGTGTCTGACTCCGGGCCGGTGCGTCGCGCGGTCCGTGCTGGTTACCGGGCCGGTCTGTGATACGGTCCGTGCCAGGTTCCGGCACGGCCTATGACACGTTCCGGACCGCATTCCGGATCAGTTTTCCAGAACCAAAATCCTTCCTTTTGAGTCCATTTCAATTCCTAGATCATTCCTTTGGCTTTGTTTCTATTCTTTGAGGACTGTTCTGTATTTTAAGTTGAGGAGCACTCCGTTGGGTTACTAATTTTGGTATTGTTGTGGTCCAAGACCGAGTACCCGAGCTCGAAGAGAGAAGGAGACTTGGACCCACGAGAAGACGGAGAGAAGGATAGCCGGACCGCTGTTGATAGGAGTATTTGTTCGTAGGAAGACCGCAAGGTAGGGAAAGTACTAACTTCTCGTGGATTTCAATACTAGTATGCCTATTAGGTTAATAAAATCGGAAAGGTCCTAGAATTGCATATAGGATGTGAATATCTAGAATAATCGTCTTTCAATTACTAATAACCGGACGTGTCTAGTATGCATGTGTAGGATGTGAACAACTAGAGTAACTCGCTTTCAGTACTTGGGAATTGCTTTACTGGTAGAGAGGCCTTGATGAGCCCTCGGATTAGTTGTGTTTGTCTCACATGCTTGGTTGCCTAATTTGGATAAGCTAAGAGTCTAATACAACTAGATGATTTGAATGTTGAACCTTGAATGCTTGAATGGTTACTTGATCGAATGTTTGGATGAATAATTGTATGACTGTTGAGTGTAATTGATTGTGCTAAATGGTATATGACCGGGTGAATGATAGACCGATGGAGTGTTATCGGTAAGTATATTGGTAAGTGTTAAGTTACAATGATTCATGTGGTGTGTTGTGATAGAATTGTGATGTGCTAAGCTTTGGTTGTGCTATGAATGTTTAGTATGTTACTCTCTTGTGGATCTTGAGTTGGGTTCTATATCGGTATGGCACCCATGCTGCGGGTGGGGTAGTGCCTATAAGGTACCTACACCAAGGGGAATGCTGGTGTGGGGTAGTACCTAAGCCGAGGATTTGGTATTCGGTATGGTACCCACACCAAAGGGAATGCTGGTGTGGAGTAGTATCATAGCCGGTGGATTGGACCCTCCGGGGCATTGATTATTAGACCCTCCGGGGCATTGATTATTGGACCCTCCGGGGCATTGGTTATTGGACCATGCGGGGCTTTGGATGGTTTACCCTGCGGGGGTTGATTACTTGTTGTTTCACCCGAGTGTATGCGTCTTGCGGGAGCATTATCTCGGTTCCCGATGATTCATGGTCCTTTGGAGACGTTTCCGAGAATCCCGATGAATGCGTCCTCATAAGGATGTTTCCGGTATTCTCGACGTTATACGTCTTTGTGATGTCATGCTTCTCCTCCGGACCGAGGGGAAATCCGATATGACACAAAGAGTATTGTGGATCGGAGGGTGGTGACTTCATGTCCCCCGGCATAACTTAAACGCCCTATCTCCTATTGGTTGCTAAGGAATTACATTGCTTCTTTTATCTCCTATGATTAGTGTTGATTCTTGCAAGAGTTAAATACTCGTTTTACTCCCGTTTTTCAAGGTCTTCTTATTTCTTCGTATTTTGATGACTCGAACTAAAATTGTGGAATCCAATTTGTTAAACTAAAGGACTTTCCTTGTTATGTATTTTTCCCTACTGAGTGTAAGCTCACCCCTATCTGTTTACCACTGTTTTACAGGCTTGCGTGATGATTAGTGGACTCGGAGCTCGGGAGCTTCTGTGGGTCCGGGTGCCTATTCTCTAGAGACGTTTTTGTCATTTTATTTTTGGTCATGAACCTTTTGTTAAAGGATTTACTTTGAGTTTTATAAGATGTTTTGGATTGAACTTAACTTGGCGAGTTTATTGAAATTATAACACTTTTATTGTTAAACTTTATTTTATCTTCGAGTCACGTCTCAAGTCCGGTCAATACCGGATTTGGGGCGTGACATGTGCTGAGTAGCATGCACCAAAACGGGATCCGAGTGCATCGAATCCGAAGGACGGTCGATTGAAAGGAGGTTCATATCGAGTAGAGAGAGGTTGGGCATTTGGGCTTCGACTGGTTTCGGTTGATCGGAGTCCATGGGCATGAGATCAATGGTGGGGATCTGGTTTCTAAGAGGGATACGCGAGGAAGAAGGTGGGTGAAGGGAGCGTCTGTAAAAACCCTAAGGTTCAGGTACTCAATAAACATTAAATTCTTCCACGACCAAAACGTTAGTTGTTAAAAAAATGGCGCAGAGAGAAATCTAATTCTCTCTGCGCGCAGCCCCTTCCCCCACCCCCTCCTCCATGGAAGCCACCATTCTCCACCATTGAAGCCCCTGCTCCAAAGCTCTCCACTACCCTTTGGGGTCCAATCGAAGCCCCTGCTTCCAAAGCTCTCCACTACCATTCGGGGTCCAATCTACCGTCACCGTTCTTCTGGTCGGAGTCGGTTTTATTTTTTCTTGTCTTTTTTGCAGACGGACTACCTCCGAAGGTCACCGCCTATCGTTCAATCCGTGCCACGACCTCTCCCTCGCTTCGCGTTACCGATCATGCGTCGCCGGACCGGTCCCGCCCTCGAGCCAGTAGCCACCGTGGCCCCCCTGACGTATCTGGAATACGGGCTCCACGCGCCGTCTTCCATCTGCACGGCCTACCGCCCCAAGGTCACCCCTCGCCGGCATGGGCCTGCTTCCTAGATGGATCTGGGATCCGAGAGGAGGAACGGGAGTTCGGGACCTACTTCACAGGCACCCAACTTCGGGACTCTCAACCCCAAACAAGTTTTTGCAGCAGGGAGATCTCGAGAATTCTGCACTAAAGAAAAATTCTCCAGTAGGTTTCGCTGTTTTAGTTCGAATAATCATGTGGCTCAATAAGTTTAGGAATTTGGTTTATTATTTTTTTGTAACGTTGGATCGAGGAACTCCTAAGTTCGGATCCGCTAATCAAAGCGGACTATATGTATGGAACCATGTGCGCCCGACGGGCTACGACCGGTTGGGACAAAAGCTGGTATCCGGGTTATAATCTACACACGACCCTGTTGTAAATGTTGGAGGTCATAATCTACACACGGCCCTGTTGTAAATATCTGCTGGAAATAGTTCAGTAGCATCTCAAACATGCCTGTATTCCATGTAACTTCCACTTGTCATTATTTACTAGCACAATAATTTTGTTTTTCTTCTGTCTCTTCGTGGCCAATCATTGAAAAAATTTAGTATTACGATCCCCTCTCCCAACCAATGTTTGTTCTTATTGCGCTAGGGCCCGATTATAGAGTTTCTGGATGACTAGCCTATGTTTAATACCATGTCTGTCTGTACGCCCGTTTAGATAGGCCAGCTTCCTCTGGTACTTTCGGATCTGGTTAATGTTGTCCCGAAATACTGTTTGCCCCCAACTGTCCAAAGAACTTCCAATATCGCTGAGATGATATTTGATATGCCTGTCTCCCGTCTACCCCATTCATTTTGGATCAATGTCCCACATTCCGGGTGCTCCACCCATGCATTCTCAAGCCTGAATTGTCTTGGTCCGCGAACAGAGTCTTCCATGTGAAGGCAAAGTAATAAGGGCATATGATCCGAAGTAGAAAATCCCAAATTCCTTAGGGAAGCATGAGGGAACCGAATGCCTGCTTGTGGAGGCATAAACGCCCTATCCAGTTGGATCTCCATACAGGTATCGACATCCTTGTCCATGTAAATTGGTACCCCGAGAGCGGTACCTCCTCAACCCCAATATCCTGAACAACATGCTGAAACGCTTGGAGAAGCTCCATAGAGTACGGTATATCCCCCTTTTCTCACTGGGTCGGAGAATACCGTTGAAATCACCCATTAGAATCCATGCAGACGGTGCCTGAACTGTAACCAAATGTCGGAGTAGGTTCCAAGTCTGATATTGATGCGCATATCCGGTTCGCCATAAATCCCCGTGAAGCGGATAACCGGTTCTTGTCCAAACCCCAAATTCACATCGATGTGGTCTTGTTGTTTGGATAAAACCTCAACATGACACTGTTCCGACCATAGTAACATCACCCCCCTCTTTATTGGTCGTCACCGAACCTTGTCTGTGTGTCTGTTGTGATGTAATTCCTGGTATGCCCGTCCCTTCATGGAAACCTAACGTTCGGCGAAGAATAGCAAGTCGGGATCGGGAGTTACTATTCTCCACATGACGCGTTTCCGTTAAAAACACCATATCCGTTTTGAAGGTTGTCACGAGATCTTTTAGTTGTCGGCGTTTGTGATCCGAGACGAGACGTGGAGGACGCTTGGTGATCGGAGGGAAAGAGGAAACCCTAGGGTTCGAGATTAAGGGTTTCCCTTTTTTTACTTCAATCCAGTCCTTATCTGATTTTGTACTCACTTTCACCCACCTGTGCCGAGTCTCCCCCATTCTCATATAATCCTACAAAAGAGAAATGCGATCCTCCACAGAAATAGATGCAGACGAAACAATATCACGAAGTACGAGTTCTTTGGACTTACTTCTCTTTTTCGTGTTCACCTTGGACATATCACGTCCGGTATCCTCCACCTCAATTGCAATCTTTTGATCGTCCATTGCTTGTTGTTTGAACCGGAGCTCTGATACCACTTGTCACGAGACCAAATTCCAACCCTTTGATCCGTGCGGCTCACGACCTTGCACAAGACTCCTCCTTGAGCTTTGCAAGCATTGTGATCAGCCTAGAACGTTGCGGAAGCGAATTGATAGCAATCAACGAACAAACCCAAACAAGAAATGGAGAAGAACGAGAATTGGTGCTCAAGAGGAGAGCGTTTTTAGATTTGTATTGATGAGAAAATAAGTGTGAAGTAAGTGATTACAATTTGAAAATGAACCCCCTATATATACTAATCCAAGGATGCTAAAAATAACACTTGGTTACAAGAAAGAAGGAAGATTGAAATTCAAAAGCCTAAGACTTCTTCTTGGTTAAGGGGGAGAACCGGCCCTCCTTTATCTCCTCCTTGTCCCGACGCCAACATGGCTCTCGCTTCCTCCTTTCGTGCTCCATGTCCGAGCCAACATGGCATGCACACACTTTGACTATCAAGCCTTCCTCGCGGGCCTTGACCATGATAAGCACATGCCGCATCCATCCCTTAGCCAAACTCTCCCTCTTTGCAACCAACTTGGCCCGAGTCTTCCTCGCCCATACATGCTCCGCACATGTCAAGGACCGGGTCAACTCTCGGTCCGTGACATAAGTTTACCCCAAAAGAAGACCCACTGATACCATTACGTAGTGACATATCAACGCTTATTAGCCTAATCACGATCCGACGGGCAGCTTGGGTGGTGGTAGAGAGAAAAACAACCCGAAAACCCAATATGTGGCACCTTTGAACCAAACCCATCCAAATGGCACATCTACCCTATTACGGGGGTTACTGACTGGGTCCGCTCCTGTGTGGCCTCTATCTCTCCTTGTGGAGCATTAGGAAGTCTGAGAGAGGGAGCGATCGGGAGCAACAACACTAAAGACCGTGATAGTAATAGGTGTTATCCCAAGTTAGAGATATACAAAAGTTTGAAGACTCGGACTCGGAAGAAGGCGTCATTGGAGTTGGCACTAAGAGAGATGAGGAAACGGGATTTCTCCAAGGGAAACTCGTCCCTAACTAAGGTACATGAGGATTCTCCTACACCACTGGATCAATGAGTACTCAGACTAAGATCGGGTGGGTGTCAGGACCCCTACTCGACCTAGACAAGACAAGTTCGCCCTTGTCGCATCTGCTACGACACAACCTATTCACTCTCAAGTGACCATTAGTAGGGACCCAACTGCATCTCGTTAGATATTCATACCAGTGTTGTATCCTAGATTCAACCAAAATCCGTACAGTCAACCTCATTGCAATACAACTTTATGTTGTGCGGTTTATTAACAGTTTGTAATAGATGTGGTCGTTATTCTTTTTGACATGATCTATTTGTACTCGGGGTTGTAAGCTTTTAAGGTGTCCCGCATCGGATCAATGAGCATCCGAACTAAAATCGTGTGGTGTCAAGATGCCCTTATTCGACCAAGACAGTTGCATCCGCTACAACACGACCTATTCCAACCTTTTTATATGATCAAATAAAAAGGTTTCCTTCCATTAAAAACAAATAATCTACGAAACATATAAACCTATCTTTACGATTATCTTTGACTATAAGTTAATTCTTTAGCATATTTAAAAATCCATTGAATTGCTACTCATGTGGGCAAGATTGGCTGTTGGAGCATTCATCAAAGTCAATCCGTCACAACTCACAATCAATGGCGGATCTACTTTAGAGCAAGGACAACGGGTCGCGCCCGCGCCCTGCCCCGCGCGCTCCGGGAACGATCCCCGCTGGCCGGTTCGCTGCAGACGCCCAAAATCGCGGTCCCGCTCCCGATCTCCCGCTCCGCAATCGCTGGCCGGGCACGTTGGACGCGCCTGCGCGCTCCAGCTGCGCTGGCAGCCTGTGGGCGTGCCACGTGTCCCGACCGTTGCACCTCAAACGGCTAGTTTTTTTTTTTTTAATTCAAAAATCACCAAATAAAACCCTATAAATACCCCTTTCCTCTCATATTTTTCACACCACTTCCTACTTCAACTATCCAACTTCACTCTCTCCTTCCCAAATTCTCCTCTCTCGTTTCAATTATTCTCGCGAAAAATGTCGGGCGACGCTGGGTCTCGTGCACACTCATTTGGTGACGAACGAGAATTCACCCCGGACGAACTGGCACGAGGTTTCGGAGACATTCTGACGGGCCCTCGCTCCCACTCCCCAAGCTCGAACCCGGGGTCGAGTTCAGGTTAGTGCAAACTTATTTTATTGTATTAATGCATTGTATTCATTTTTTTGATTAATTATTTGCACTTATTTTATTTTTGAGCACTTAATTTAATGTATAATTTTTGTTGTATTAAATTTTTGAGCACTTAATTTAATGTATAAATATTTTTGTCAGGGCAAACCCGTACCCCACATTACCAAATGGCGCCAGGGTTCCAACTGCCCCCACAAGGGTTCCAAGTGAAATCACAATGGAACATGCCCCCACCAGAACAAGCACAATGGAGCACGCCCAAACCAGAGTCACAATCACAATGGGGCATGAGACCCCAATTCTACAACTACGAGGGTCATCCACTACCCGACGTAGAAACCCCCCAACCATCCTCTTCCCAACGACGAGGCCGAGCCCCTGGCCGAGCCCGAGCCCGAGCCCCTGCCCGAGCCCAACCCCGAGCCCAACCGGTAGAACAAGAGGCGGATGGCCGGCCATTCAGCAAGGAGGAGGACAACTGGCTCATAACTTGCTGGTTAGCAACATCAAGAGACGGCGTCAAGGGAAACTCGCAAACCGGCAACACATTCTGGTGCTCAGTGCAGAGGAAATACAACGCCCAGAGCCGTTACCCACCTCGCCGCTGGCCAGCCATCAAGAAACGTTGGCTCAGAGGTTCCAGCCAGACAAGGAGGATGTTCGGCTATATGAAGAGGTCCAGGGAAGAGAAGCCGAGCGGCGCAAACGACGACGAGCACTTGAGACGTGCGAATGAAATGTGGGAGAAAGATGGGAAAGTGGTTAGTGACCACCCGCTAAAGTTCGACCTGGATCATTGGGTCTGGAGGATCGAAGGCAATGAGAAGTTCAGTGCCGAGGAGGGCACAATGGGAACTGTCCGCCGTCAAGTACGCCAACAACGACAGCGGTTGGATGAGGCTGGGGCTTACAGCTCAACCCCACCCACAAGCGCAGGGGAGGAGGGCACACCTCTCAGTGGTGAGTCCCAACCACCAGAATGGGGAGGCAGCGAGAACTACGAGGGGACTCAGGTCCCTCTCAGCGACACACCCCCATCCCCCGAGGCCGACCCAAGTCCCCCTCCTCGACCGCAAGGGAAGAAGGCAGCGAAGGCCGCAAAGAAGGGGGTCGTCCTCACGGCCCAAATGTCTGCCTTCGTCGAGCTGGAAAAATCACGGGTGGATGCTGAACGTTCACGTCGCGAACAACTTGTAGAAGCGCATCGCCTCATGCAGTCATTAACCCAACAGTGGGAATCAAACATCATTTATTACAAGACCCTGGTGGAGAAGGACACATCTTCCTACGACGAAGAGGCGTTGGAAGAGCATAAGTTTTGCAAGACCCAAGTGCGAAGACTCATCACTAGCCTTTAAGCCCAAATTGAAGATCTTCGAAAACAACCCCCACCACCAGATGACGCCGGAACATCTTGAACTTGTATTTTGTTTTGGGTTGTATTAAAATGGATTGAATAAAATTAGAAGTTCATTTCTATTCGTGTTGAATTTATTAATTATTGATTGTCTTTAATTATTTATTTCCAAAATTGTTTAAATTATGACTAAATTAAACGGTTTTTGATAACGAATTAAATAAAACAGGAAAATAACAAATTAATAATCCAGTCAGCATTGTTCTGCACTCCCAGGACCTCAAGGTCCTTTCTGTTGCAAAACACCCACTATTCTGCACTCCCACTCCCTGACTTTTGTCCAGTCAGCACAAGGTATGCACTCCCACTCCCTGACCAAGGTCTGTCCATGATTCACATCTCTAAATTATAACTAATCTATTAACAGTCCCTCTTCTCATGATTCTTGTTTACTAATTATAATTAATCCAAACAATGTTCCTATTGTATTTGTATTTTATTTGTCATATTTTTACTTCTTTTTTTTAATTCTTTTAATTTTAATTAGCTTAAAATTGTATTAACCTAGGTAGCCGCCCTTCTTCTCTCTGCAGATTAGGGTTTGGTTTTTTTCTGAGCAACCATGGCGGCTCAGATCTCTAGTCTTTCCGGTGATCCCTTGCTGCGGTGTGATGAACCAGAGGAGGTCGACGGGGAGGAATCCGGCGGTGAGGTCGGTGTGGGCGTCGAGGACGCGAGGGGGACGGCGGGGTTGGGTTTCGCCGGTCTGCCCGAGGACGACGCACAGGGTGTCGGGATGGGGGTCGGTCTGGGTGATGAACCTGGGTTGATCCCGGTGGCGCTAGAAGATGGGGCGGCGGGGACGGAGGTGTCTGACACGGTGGCGGAGCCGCTGACGCCGCAGGAAGGCTCGACATCTCCGCGCCCCCGAGTTGCGAGAGGAGCGGGGTCGGGACCGGCTCGGGACATCGCGAATGAGACTCGGGCGACGTCGAGATCGGTGCCAGTTGCGGCAGTAGTTGTGCTGGTGGTGGAGGTGTCCTCCGATAGTGGAGCACTGCTGCATGCGGACATGGCGGCGAGACGGGTGCTGATCCGGGTCTCGTCGGACTCGGATGACACGCAGCCGGAGCCTCCGGCAGCACAGGGGCAACGACGGCTAAAGGGGAAGGCGGTTGCCGAGGTAGGGGACAACCCTAGCGAGGTGGAGCCGGACCCGGAGCAGCGGGCTGGGCCGGGCCGGTGCAAGGGGAGGGCGGTGGCCGGGGTGCGGGACAACCCTAGCGTGGCGGGGTTGGGCCTGGGGAAGCAGTCTGGGTCGGGCCCGGAGGAAGCATCACACGCAGCAGCGGCGGGGGGCTACAAGCGCCCCCGCCTGCAGGAATGAGTCTGTGGTGGCCCGGGGAGGGGTGGGTTGACTTTGATCCTTTCCCGGCGGATGGATGGCGTTGGCACCATCATCAGTTGACAATTGTCTCCCCTGCCAGTCTGGAGTCAGCACACCCGCGTTCAGGAGCCCTACCATTATCAGTCCAGGGAGGACGACGCACGCTGACACACCAGGGGAGATGTAGGTCCACCAGTATTCCCCTAAACTTGGTTGGCTCGCCTCGTCCCATTTGGAAGAAGCATGCTGTATCGGTGTCACCAGACGCTACCGCGGATATCCCCTTCGTCCGCAACCAATTACCAGAGCCGAATTTATTGTTTTTAGTTTCATTTCTGATTATTAGCTGGATTTTCTTATGTAGGTGGAGTACGTTTGTGTACCCACCAAACTATCTTATTATGTTTTAATACTATTGCAATGGTTATTCTAAAAAAAAAAGTTTAAAATTGTATCCCTATCTAATATATTGTTTAGAGTAGTTAATTCTAAAAAAAAAATTGTTTAGAGGCTGGGACTACACCAATTTAAGTTTTACTTGAGTCATCTGCAAAATTAAGAAATAAGAATAAATTATCTTCTTTATATCTCAATTTATTTTCTTTAAATTTCTTAATTTAACTAGTCAAAGAAATTTATTCTTATTTAAGTATCATGTAAACTTTGATATTATGTAGACTTTGAGATTATCATTAAGTTGAGTTTTGAAGTAGTTCGTAACAAAATTGATATAATCGTAAGGAGATATTTCAAAAGATAAAATGATCGAATATTACCGCACGCGACTGAAGAGAGTATTTTCTGTTATGAATATCATAAAGACTTGGTTAAAAAAAAATCGAATGAGAGACCATAGATAAATGATAATAGGATCGTATGCAACGAAAAATATGTTTTTTGATTGTATTAACAACGAAATTGTTTAAAATATTTTTAAATTATACAATCTCGACGCAGCGTCTTCTAATAAGTAGTCATTTCTTAATTTATACAATGATAAAAATTTATTATTAGTCATATTATTTTGACGTTATATGTTATTATAAAAAAATAGTGCCCCTGCTCAATTAAAAAGCTAGATCCGCTACTGCCTCCTTGTAAGCACAATTTTATCGTAATACTACTTTTTTTCCGTTTCAAAAAAAGTCCTTAAAAAATGATATGAAATTACAGGCGATTTACACAACAAAAATATATATTAACAATTTGATCTCGAAAATTTGATGACATGTCAAAGATTCTCGAATTTGACGATGAGGTACATAATACGTGGACCAACAAATAATTAATTTTCATAAAGAAGTTGGCAGCTGCCCCTGCGGAGTGCGGGCGGACCATGCATAGATGAGATTCATTTCTGTATAAGTAGGATTGGTTGATTGAGCAAATAATTAGAAGGAGATCAAGTTTGAGTATGTTGAGAAACAAAGTAGGCATCCTCAAAAAGGAGATTGAGATGGTCTCGAAAGAGATCATAAAACCATCGTCGATTGATCAGAAAAGTCCGTTCAAAATCTCCCTTATGGACCAGCTCATTCCCTCAACTTATTCTCCCTTCACCTTTTTCTACCAGTCAAAAATCACCGCCTCATCCGCCACGCACCGCCTCAAGACCTCACTCTCCGACACCCTGTCACGCTTCTACCCTCTCTCCGGCAGACTCAGGGACAACTCATTCGTCGACGATTTCGACCAGGGCGTTCCCTTCGCTGAATCTCGAGTCCGATGCAACATGTCCCACTACCTCCGCCATCCCCACACGGAGTGGCTCAACGATTTCGTTCCGTACCGTCCCTTTTTCCCCGAACCCAACCCCTCCACCATGCCCCAATTGGCCGTCCAGGCCAACATATTCGACTGCGGCGGCGTAGCCCTCGGTTTGTCCCTAAGCCACAAGTTCATGGACTCACTTTCCATCAATTCTTTCCTCAAAAGCTGGGCGATGGCCGCACGCGGCGAGGGAAGCAAAGGTGGAAATGCATTGGAGGGAGTGTCGGGTCGGCTTCGGCCGGTGGAGGCCCTGCCGCCTGGTCTCGAAGAGAGGATGGCTAATCTCTGGTTCTGTCAAGGCGATTTGAAACTAAGGAGGTTCGTTTTCAGTGCGGAGGCAATCGCGGCAATAAGGGAAAAGGGGAGGAGCGAAGATGTTACAAATCCCACCAGAAACGAGGCACTGTCGAGCTTCATTTGGAAGAGGGTCATGTCTGCGACAGCGGCGGTGTCAGGTTGTTCGGATAAGCCATTGATGTTGTCCCAATCAGTGGACATCAGGAAGCGAATCAAATCACACATTCCTGATGTTGCCATCGGGAACACGGTCTTCACGGCCAGGGCCGCCACACTCTGCTCCGGCGACGAAAGTAAGACCGGGTTGCCAGCGCTGGTGAAACAAGTGAGACGATCGATCGAGGCAGTGGACAACGACTACGTGGAATATGTGGAACAAAAAATTTTCGATTTGTGGGGGCGGAAACCAGAATTTGGGCCCTCGGAAATCCTCAACTGCACGAGTTTTCTGAGATCTGGTTTGGACGAAATAGATTTCGGGTGGGGAAAGCCTATATGGGTTGGTGTTTTTGGAGAGATTAGTTCGAAATTTATGAACTGGGTCCTGTTAAAAAACATCAACGCAACTGAAAAGGGAATTGAAGCTTGGGTGACATTACGTCAGGACGTCATGGATGTACTGGAGAAAGATCCGAAGTTCCTCTCATACGCTTGCCTCAACCCTCCCATTGTTTCCTCCGTCCCGTGATGCATTTCATGTTTCAAATGTATGAATAAAGGGAAAACTCCAGGAAACAACTATGTTTTGACTTTCTAGTACAATATTTAACGACTGACTTTGCTATCGTTCAAAGTACATGGTTTGGCAACAAATTTTTCAAAAATTATAATTTTCTGTCCAAAAAGACGGAATATTCTGTTTTTGGACATAATATTCCTTGTTTTGAATAGAATATTCCGAAATATTCTGTCTTTTTGGACAGGAAATTATAGTTTTTGAAAATTTTGTTTCCAAACTATGTACTTTGAACGATAACAAAGTCAATCGTTATATCTTGTAATATAAAATCAGAACATAGTTGTTTCTTGGAGTTTTTCCATGAATAAACATAGCATAATACATGCTACTGTAGTGGATGAGAACGCATCTATTATATAAATTTACCCCCGCAGTTATAGTTTTTTAACCCTTTCTTATATATTTTTTTTTGAAAAGAAAGATTCATCAATAAATCAACAAACCTTACAAACCGAACATGAACCAAACCGTACAAGTGTTGCATCCGCCGATCGTCCTCCGGAATCCGAAGAACGACCGGCGAGATGAATAGCTCTCGAGACGGGCGACACAACGCCTAGATAAAAACAAACTACCAGATCGATCATCCTTATCGGATCTCCGGATGGCTACACTTTTTAGGGGTGGGCATCGGTCGGAGTCCGGCAATATTTTCATTATTCGTAACCGTTACCGCACCGGGTTCCAACGGGAAACCTAAAAACCGACCGTCACGGAGTCGGCCATTTAGGGTTTTTAACCGACCCATTGGGTTTCTTTTGGGCCTTCAATGAAAGCCCAAAATAGAAAGGAAAAAAACATCAATTTTTGTAACAACTAGAACAATAAAATCAATTTACAACAAAAATACAATTAGTTATTACTAATAATTTGCTATTAAGCTATTACATCAAGAAAAACATTTCTAAAAAAGTATTTAATGGTCTCTAAAAACAAAAACTTTCAAGTTAAATACATGCCACAAACAATAAATAAAATATTAAAATGTATATTTATTCAAGTATAAGATTTAAATTCAACTTTATTACAATCAAATAAACTTTGAACTTTAAAATCAAATAAATTCATTAATACTTGTGCCAATATTTAATTATTTTAACTTAACAACCAATTTACTGCAGGATTGTTTATAGACATATTTATGATTAAAAGTAAACTAATCTCCTACATTTTACTACATTGTTAATCTAATATTAGTGTCAGCATTTAATTTAAACATCTTGTAATACTATAACCATCAAATTAGTAAAACAAAACATAAACATTTTTATATACGCACTTAAAGCCGGTCGGTCGGTTTTTTACCGGTTTGGAAGATAAAAAACCGTACCCACCCATAATTCTACTGGGTTGGTATTTTTTTAACCGTGACCGTCACCGGTGACACCGTTTCGGGTCATTTCGGTGATGGGGACAACCGGTGACGGTCGGTTTTCGGTGACGGCCGGATATTTGCCCAGCCCTAACACTTTTATCTTATAATATGGTTTGTCTCTGATAAAAAAACCTATAACCCTAATGGACTCGTAAGCCTAAGTTAGTGACCAAGTAAAATCATTGGACATATTGTAAACCTAACCCTGGTACAACAATATGATTTATTAACTATTGCAGTATGAATGTTCGGACTTTGAAATTACCTAATACTTTATCTTCTTTTTTTCTCTCGCTAACCGAGAGCAATCCTAGTTCTAGCCGCCAATATTTTCTACGATCACGGTGTTTTCTAGTCCTGCTTTCATCACCGACAATTTTGGAGACGTTTTTCCTGCGTTTCATCTGTGGAACCTCTTGTCACGCCCCAAATCTGGTTTTGACCGGACTCGAGACGTGAACCAGGAATATAAATAATAAAAGATAATTTAAAAGAAATAAGTTCTATAATATTAATCCGACAACAACAAATCTGATAAAGTGAGTCAACAACTCATAAACAAGTAAACAAAATGTTTAGTTCAGAATAGAAAGTACGTCTCTAGACCATACTAGCCTAAGACCCTTGCTAGCTCCCAAGCTCCGAGAATCCCGCTAGACCATATCCCGCTCAAGACTTGTAAATCAGTAAAGTAAAGGGGTGAGCTTTCGCTCAGTAGGAAAAGTAGTTAAGGTGATGAGTATCTGCTCACCACCACGAGTAACCGTCCAATTAGGGAATACTAGCAAGGCACAACACTAATGATGTCCACGGAAAACACATAATCACAAACATACTTTCATGACCGATTTCACACTAGAATCACATCACTTACAATCATCAAGCACAACACACACAGTAAAACAACCACACGTCCCGTACAACAATCCCCGAACTCCGCCGGTTGTCCACAACCCGACTCAACCATATCGTACCGGACCACACATCATCTGCCTAGATATCTTCCCGGAACACGACATCGGGGTACCAAACACGATACATCATACTGGATCACACAACATCGGCCTAGATGTCTTCCTGAAACACACAACATCGGGGTACGTATCACACCATCATTGGCCTAGATACCTTACACCGGCATACCCCTCGATGTATGTATCGTATCGGAACCACTCCCCGGGGGACCGCGTACGTGGGACCACACCTTCGGCCTAGATACCACCCTACACCGGCATACCCCCTCGATGTAGGTGTCGTACCGGAATACACCTCGTCTTGGAACATGCCACGAGAATCTCGACATATCACAATGCCATGGAGCAATTTACGGCATACCAAGCCAAAAAATCTTCCCACAACACATTACATCGGTCTATCAATCACCCGATCATATCACAAGCATTGGTTCACGTCATACCAAACATCTCACACTTGTCATAACATACCAACATATTACACCGAGCATGCCATATCATGATTTCTCAATCTAACAACGGATAAGTCACATATCACACATCACAGTCATCAATCATGACATCACAACCAACACACAAACCTAAGGGCTCGACATGGCCCACATGCATTTCTACAACACAACAATTCCCAAACTTACGGCACGACCTGGCTCGTAAGCTATCCCTCATTTCACTCGTTCCTCACATCCTACATGCAATTATATCATTATACCAAGTATTCGCAACCTATATGCATACTAGTAACTTTCTGTAATTAAACCGGTATTCGCTACTTTCCCTACCTCAATCGCTTTCCAAACGCTTAGTCACTTCAAGATGCCCAAAAGTCTCCTCCGCCGAGCTCGGGTCCAAAGTCTAGGATCACAGATTAATACGAGAATCAAGAGTAATTCACGAATGGTTTAAGGAGGAAAACATTCCCAATTAACCCCAAACGGGCTCGGTCATAGTTAACCGTCCCAATTACTCGAAAAGCACCAAAATGGGCCCAAAAGGCCCAAATCTGATCTACCACGGTTCGGGTCACGGAGCCTTGATGGACTCCGTGACGGTTTGGGTCACGGAACCGTGAGGTTCCCCATCACGGGTGACGTCACGAAACCGTGACGTGTGCCGTCGCGGCCTCCGTCACGGAGCCGTGACGCGTTCCATCACGGTGCATGCACGGATCCGTGACGGGTCCGGACAGATTCGTCCATCTTCTTCCTCCAGCTTCTTCTCCACGAAACCAGACCTTCCAAACTCCATTTTTGACCCCCAAAACCTCCAAAAATAGCTCCAAAACCCTCAACACTTCAATACCCATGATGGGTCTTCATCAAAACATCAAAATCCAAATGATTTCTACTCAAAAACACCCTCTTAACTCCAAAAACCAATCATCTAAGCATCAAATCAAAAACCCATTGACTCCAACTATTTTCATGCCTTTTCTCCCCAAACCCATAATCTAAATTGCCACAAAAACGAAAAAGGTTAGAAGACTCACCTTGGAAATGGAGAATAGAGGAGGAAGATGATGATTTCGATGAGATTTGAGTAGAAAACTAGGTCAAGACCCCTCTTTTCCTTATTTCTTCTTCTTCAAGCTTCCATAGCTTTCTCTCTTCCTTCTCTCCCTCTAAGTTTCGGCCAAGGTGTGTAAAATGGGCTGAATTGTTGTCCCAATCCACTTAAAACCTAATTTGGTATTGACCCAATTGTCCCATTTGCCTAAAAGCCTCGCATGTTCAAGTTTAAGGGTATAAGGGTCTTTTTTCCCTTCTTTCTTCTCACCCAAGCCACTATGGACATGTGTCCACGTGGGGACTACCTCTACCCAAAATATCTCAGCAATCAATTAATTAATTCACTAAGACTCAAGGTTTTACCGAAATTTACCCCGGGTTGACTTTTTCACAAAACAACTGTTTGAAAGGAAACGACCCAATTAAGCTAACCGTAACGACGACTAATATTTTTGGGCCCCGGAAAGGTCCCGAATGACTCTCAGAGTCATCGGTTGACTTTTCCGGCAAAAAGCCAACTTTCGCCAGAATTCACCGGTTCGACTGGGGACGGTTCTTACACTTTGGTCTTACAACTCGGGCGTAGGAGGAAGCAAAAGCAAGACCTAGTCGGGTCTCCTTCAACGCTTCCTTCTACTCCGGCGAGTCCACCACCCTCTCTCTCCACTGTACTGGTGCCCTTGGCCATGAGTGACTCTACTCCAACCACTACTGGCAAACCACGTCGAGGACGTCTGATACGGCCTAAAGGCGTTGCTTCATCCGCAAGAAACATGTCGTTGGGTCTCGCTCCACCGCCTTTGCCAATCGTCTCTGCTCCATCTCCTTCCTGGGTTCCTACTACTCGGGTTGATCCGCCCACTCCTCTTCAACAGGACCCGACGCGGGGGAAGACCCCGATGGAGGATCTCCCACATACGGCGGTGGAGGAATTGAGCTTGGGTCGTTGTCTTCCCAATAAGGATAGGATCCCCCTCATCCCCTCTCTCGTTACCGTTCCTGCCGGTATGGTCCTTGGTCGGAAGGTGGCCCTCTCGTTGAATCAGCCCCCTTCGCCCACCATTGTGGCTTTACCAAAGTTGCAGGCATCCATGGAGACATTCCAAGATGGGCTCTCCTCCTGCTCCCTCGACGATGACGACGAAGTTGAGGTCGTGGTTCCTTACTCTCCGGGCAATGCCACGGTCAATTCCCGTCAGTAGTGGGGACTGATGGGCAAGCTATGAACGTCAAAGCCTCCCCAGAAGGACATTCTATTCCGTATCATCACCATCGCGTGGGGGCAGGCTGTAGAATGCTTGGTCGTCAAAGATCTTGGAACGGGAGTCTTCGACTTCTATTTCCGGACAGTAGAGTCACGATCTTGGGTCCATAGTAATGAGCCTTGGTGTTTCAATGGGTGCCTCATTTTGCTTAGAGAGTTGAACCCCTATGCCCAGGAACTTTCCGCATTGGACCGCTTGCAACTATGGGTCCACGCTCGGGGTCAGTCGCCCCTGTTTCAGATGAAGACAACGGGGGATACGATGGGGACGAATTTGGGGTGTGTGTGGAGGTACCCTGCGATCAAGGGAGTATGTGCTGGGGTGGAACGGTGAGGGTGCGTTTTGGCACCTTGTTGAACGTTCTCTAGAGCGGGGAGTGGTATTGAGGTTCAAGGACTTCCCGATTCCCGTGAAGGTCGACCTCACCTATACGAAATAGAAGATTTTTTTTTGGACAATGTCAGAATTAGAGAAAGAAAATGGAGGAAAATGAAAGCTTTGTAATATTGTCAAAATGGTAGTAAAAGAATATTGTAAGTTTCATAAAAAAAGAGAGAAGACTATTGAACAAACAACTATTAGGAGGAGGCTTGAAACAGACCAGGCCCCTTCTAAGCGTCATTTTCTCATTGACGGGCTCAATTAATCTCCGATTAATCTCTAAAAAGTTTTAACCGTCCGACTAGCGCTATTTTTAGAACTTTGCTTAAAAACAAATAAAAAATTAAAAAATAAGGCTGAGAAAATACCCGTCTATACTCATAAAGAACACAATTACCCTTCTTTAACCTATAATACCAGCGTGTAATTTTTATTTAATAATAATAAAGTGATTAAACAATTACTTACAACTGTAGTATTGTTAGATTTCTTTCATGCATTAGACTAATGTTCTCTCTGCAGCTAGGGCTTGGAGAGCCGCCGCCAGGGAGATTGGGTGATCACTATCCCCAATCTCCATGACCTGTGCATGGCTATGGCATGTGGGGTTTATGGAGAGGAATCATACAACGGTGCTTCGGTACAGATACACAGGAGATGAGGTCAGTTCTACCAAACTCTGCTTTGATTTTGGAAGAACAAACATGTTTAGACTCTACGTAGAGGCAAGGGCGTCTCAAGTGGGGAATGGATGTGTTTGATTACGACGCAAACCTTACTTCTCTCTTTGAGAGGCGGTTGGGGTTTTGCGAATCGTGGACGACGGCGGTGCAGAGACTTTCGGCGAGCTCCGGTCACACACAATACAGGAGGACAGTGAATGACAACGGTTCTTGGCCGGTGCCGTCTCTGTCCCCTGAGCGGGTCTTTCCTCGATCAAGCTCGCCGATGGCGACGCCAGAGGGAGGCCATTCGGGGGTGCTGCGGGGGTCGAGAGGACGACCACAGGGGCATCTGGTGAAGCTTCGGGTCTGCCCAGAGCTGTGGCCGACGGAGAAGAAATCTTTGTTGTCTCGTGAATTTTCGGGGAGGACGGTGGCGCGAGGTGTAGTGTTGGTCTTGTCGGGGGACGTTTCAGCGCCGGACTCATCAGACAGTGCCCCAGTTACAGAGGGGCTAATAGAGGCGGTGGCGTGGCGGCGAAACAAAGGGACGACGATGGCGCACGGACCCGCTAGGGTTTCAAACGCGGCACTGGGCCAGGATCGCGAGGACGTGGGCCTGGGTCGGGGCCTGTGCGCGGACGCTCGCCGGGCCTGGCAGGCTAACTCGACATGGGCTCCGCGTGCTAGGTTTGGTGATCATCGAAAGGTGGAACCTGAGGAAGAAACAGGATCGTCAAATTCGGAGGGAGCATCGAATGTAGTGGTGGGGGGCGGTAAGCACCCCCGCCGCCAGGAATGAGAGCCTGGAGACCCCAGAAGGGTTTGGTCGACTGTATCCCCTTCCTAGCAGTTTGGTGGCAGTGGTTCTGCCAACAGTCGATGAGATACTCCCCTACCACTTCAGGGTCAGCATTCCCGCGTTCAGGAGCCCTACATTTATCACTCAAGGGAAGACGACACACGTTGACATACCGGGGGAGCTATCGGTCCACCACTGTTCAACGTTCACCATATATGCTCGATCAGTATTTATGATTGGAGCATACTGTATCGGTATCCATGGATGCTACCGCAGTCAACCCCCCGACCGCCTCTATGCATATGAGCACAATTTATTTCGCAGCACTTCTGTTTATTTCTATTCGAGCTACTGCTTTGTAAGGTGTTCGTCGGCAGACGAACACCTAGGTACCTTTATTTCTCAATAATATTTCCGGTTCCTCACATCATTTTTTTTTACTTACAACAGTTAGATTACGAAATTGGATGGACGAGATTTATTTATGACTTGTATTTTACGATTGTGTTTGTATTGGGAATTCATCGAAACCACCGGTAATGGGTTATAATTTTTTTCGTTTTTATCGTATGTTAAGAGATTCATTTTATTTATTTTTTGCTTAAATCTAACCGGAGCATGGATTTTTTTGTCCAGTTTTGAAATCACACAGCCGAGAACAGGTACATATCTGCTCCCCTACATGTGTTTGAGTTCCTGGTTTTTATTTAGGTTGATATACGTGTATGAATTAGACCGATATGTGTGTATAAATTTGTGGAAATCTGATCGATATATGTATTCATGTTTCCTTAAATCTGTGTAAAATGAGTTTTCTGAAATTTGGATACTGTAAAATAAGTTCTCTGGATTGTAAAATCCGTGCTTTCTGAAATATGGCTTTGAGAAATCAGGTTTTTGATTAACCTAGTTTTCTAGGTTTCACTTCAATATTATTGAGTAAATCTTTGTTTTAGTAAGTTCGTGTATTTTAATTGAGTTTTGTATCTGGTTTTCTGACATCCGTAGTTTTTGATGAACTGAGTTTTCTAGGTGTTAATTTAGTATAAGGTTTCAAATTTTAAGTTCCAGTATTTGTGAAATCTTGTTACCGTGTTTTTATGAAAATGAATAAATCTGTGTTTTAATAAGTTTGTGTACTTTAATTGAGTCTGATCACTGGTTCTGAGTTTTTTGAAATCTGTAGTTTTTGATGAGTTGAATTTTCTAGGTCTTAGTTCAATATAAAGTTTCAAATTTTAATTGTTGACGCGAATTACAACTAAATTGTTTCCGTTTAGTTGTGTGATTCACTTCAACAATTAGTTACTCTACAACTTTTACAGTACTGAAAACATTTTTTAAAGGAAAAATAATGATTGTGTATTCATTAAATCACATCGTTCAATCAGAAATAGCACAACTCATGCTTCTTCATTGCACTTCTAAATATAAAAAAAGTAACAAAACAATCTTCAAACAAAAGAATGGAAATCCATCTTAATCGTTGAAATCAAAATTGATTTCGGAATCCCGATAATTTTTTTTTTACTAAGTACTATTAAAAGTAGGAAACCAAGGTCCTTAACAGAGTACTCCTCAAGTTGCTGAAATCTAGAATTATAAGAGCAACAACTCACCGGAGAGAAGGTTCCTCGAATCTAAAGAGTGATGTTGCCCCGACTCATCGATGCAATGGATGAGAAGTTAAGGGTGGTGATGTTGTATTTCCAAAATCTTGGTGTCATAATTGATGAGTAAAGAAGGTTAAGCGATATGGTAAAAAACGAGCAGAGGATTTTTTATTGGCAACATGAGCATCATGCGCAAGAACGAAAGTCTTTTAATCCTTGGTGAGTTGTTGCTATTCTAATTTAATACTAAATTTTAACAACTTGAGCATTATGTTGAGGACCTTGGTTTTCTACTGTCACGAATACTTAGGGATTTTTATTTGGATAATGGAATCAGATAGTGGTTTTGACTAATGTTGAGTATTATGTTTGAACCCTATGGATTTTAGGGGAAATTACCTTTTTACCCTTATTTAATAAAGTGGGGAGTGAAAAATTAAAATCAAAGAGTTTATGAAAATTAAAAAATAATGAAATTGAAAAAATAAATTATTTTAATGGCAAATCTTAAAATTCGAAGGTTAATGAAGGGAATTATTACCATTTATTATTTTTACGTTTTAGGAACCAATGGCAGGGTTTTGAAATTTTGATTGTTAGTGAGGTATTTTGAACTTTTACATTTTTTGGATCGAAAATTAATGGCGACGAATAAAGTGAAAATAAAACATAGTTAAGGTACCTCCCAAACGACATTTTTAGTTATGTGTAGCTAGATGAAAAATGTGTATAGTCATATGTAGTTAAGTGCATTTTCTGTAGAAAATATTAAAGGATATATAGTTGAAGCATAATTTAGTTCAATGTAGGTTTATGCTTTTGATTTATAGTACGGGGTTGTTATGTGATGTATTGTTTCCCCTTAACTAATCTTTATTTTTCAGTCTTTCATTATATGGGTTGTTTACTTTGCTTTGTGCATAGAACCTTGCGATGGGAATAAGCAAAACGGAAGTTAACTTGAGGAGGTTGCTTGCAGCTGCACCTCATCAACAAAATCAAGCAAAGCTTGTTCATGTATGCCTAAAATCTTTGTATTTGGTGTTCAATTCAACATTTTATTGATAATTCTTATTGTTCAACATGATGAAAGTATTCCTTTACATTGGGATTATCTCTATACTAAATTGGGGATACAATCATGCTAATAAGCAATATAGAAATAGAAAAAAGTTAGTAGGAAACTAGGAATAGGAAATAATTGTAACTGGAAAAAAATAAACTCTTAACAGTCCCTTTCATGTGATGCCAGATAATGAGTCTTGCCCACCGGATAATGAACGGTACCAGATCTGATAAAAAGGAATTCCAAATGATAATGTCTTGACCACCCGCTAAACCATAAATTAACCTAGGGTCGAACCTGACTCTAATGTGAAATTCAATGTGTTATTGATAGTTCTTGTTGTTCAATACAACGAGAACATCCCTTTATATTGGACTACCTCTATTCATGGTAGGAAATATAATAATATTATACTGCTAAGCAACATAGAAATAGAAAAGGCTAATATGAAACTAGGAATAAGAAATATTTGTATATGGAAATAAATTAAACTCTAACATTTGGTTATATACTTCATGCATTTTCTCTCTTTGTGTTTACCATTGTTTTTTTATTTTTCGAAAAAGTGTTTTGTGTGGCCTTATTCAGTTATTCCTTTATGCTTTATTGTTTGCAAATGATAACTTGCAGTATGTGGCTACATTACGGGAACAGTTAGAACAATTGGCTGAAGATATGACTTCAGAAGGGTTGCCTAGGTTTGTTTGCTTCATTTTTCTGGTAGAATGTGTTATTTTTGGAGTCACTGCAGCTGTATTAGCAGGTAGTCTTCGTCAGATTCATTGTATGTTTGCTCATATTCTTCTAAAGTGATGGAAACCTTTTCTTCTATATATGCCATGAAGCCATATCATGTGTGCATGTATCCTCCATGGCTCTATACAAATCAGTTTGTTGGATAAGAGGTGGGGTACTGATTGGAAATCTTTTGTTTTCAAGTTATTTTTCTACAAAGAAGTGATGTGCAGTAGGGTCATAGTATATCGTTATAAATAGATGGCTAAATGCATTGCCCTTTTGAGGTGAAATACAAGTTAATTTCTGGTCGTTTTTACTTCTAGAGGCTCCTTGAGATCTGAGTTGAGCTTCACACTTATCATTTAATATGTTTTAATGCCCCATAAAATAAAGAAAATTGTTAATGCTCCATAAATTAAAGACTATTGCACCCTGTTAATTTATGTTTTTTTATCAATGATACGCGATAAGATTTTAGTACTATAACTATTGCATTTTGAAGTTTACTTATCCAATAGGGGGCTTATTTATGCTAATCTAAGACATGTGAATAAGTATCTATTGATAGGTTATTTTTTCTTGATATGTTTTCTGATGCTGCTCAAAGAGTCATAGAACTGTAAAATTACAGAACAAAGGGTTGTGGGTAAACAGGCAGAGATCTCATATAATTAGTACCATTGGTTCTTACACTTGCAGTGATCGTTGATAAAAAAATGTAAGATTACACAGTCTACTTTATAGTGAGTACAACATACGGTTGATACAACATCTTTTGAACTTCTTTCAACAGAGTTTCAAAGGCTATCGTGAATGATTATTCAGAGAAGATAGAAGAGATCGCTTCCAAGATATTTGGTGCTTTGGTGCGTTTTTGTGAATCAAAATGCATATGGGTTAAGCATTGATGTGTCAGTTTTAAAATATCTCATTATTATAAATAAAAAATTGCTGCGTGTGGAAATTTGTTCACGTGCTTTGTATATAGCTTTAAATTTTGTGATATGCCTTATTCCATATTTTATCTTTAAATCGTAATTATTGTATAATTTATTGATGTAGTAACCTTTACATGAACTTTATATGTCAAACATGAATGTTGTCTATCATAAATACCCTAATCTTAACTGGTCTGAATCTGGGTCGAGTTTGATGGTCAAGTTGAATCAGTCTTGTATTAATATGAACAATATGCAAAATTTCCCATGTAGAAAACAGGAGTGTTCTTTTAAAAAAAGAAAAGAAAAGAGGAGTGTTATACATCACAATTAGGCTACATTGCTGTAAATGCCAGATTTTTTTTGTCTGAGTATTACTGTTTATCCAATATATATAATATTGTGAATTTCCCATATACTGAACATAATGGTTCATTGTATTGAATTAGGATGACTCATCCGACACTTGGAGTTTGGGTCACATTTATGTCCAGATGTGTATAGTATGCTACTAATGGTTGTTTCACTAACCATTTTCTCTTTAGTGAATTTCCAGCATGATGTGCAAATACTCCAAGCACCTTTTTCAAGGGTTTCATCGAAGGATATCCCTTCTATGCCTGATGGAGAGGATGTCATTCCCCAATCTCCAAGGCTAAGAAGGAGATTTGTGTAAGTAAAAGAACTGTCATTACAATCCCTTCAATCTAAGTCAGCCTTTTGTTTTCTTCTTATGTTTTTTTTTTCTCGTATTCAATTGACAGGCAACCATCAAATGTGGAGGGTGGAACCCATGACACTACCGAGTCGGATACATCAGCTCCCATCAAGTTAGACGCCACAGCACAAGTACACATTCAAAAGCACCGGTATGCTATTGCATTAATTTGTTCCTTAACTTTTATTCTTGAGTCACTACAGCAACTATCAAATGAGAGGAATAATTTTTAGTATTTCACTTTCTACCTTTAAAACCTCATCGCTTACATCTCCTTGCTACTAAATTTTTTAATCAGTGTATACTTGCTCAACTATATACAATTTTGAAGTATGATTTTTTGTTCTGAAGACTCGCATAGTACGAGCATGAAAATGATTATGGGTTGCAAGTTCTGTTCACTTTTCAAATATAATTGAATTTCACATGACATGAGCTTAAGTGTGTAACGTGTTTGGATCTATCTTATTTTACTAAACTATGTCGTTAATAATGTATTATATATTAGCATATATTTAATGCGAAATGAGTTTTGTCGATATCTCCCTGATAAGTCAAAACATCCTTAGAGCATCCACAACCATCTCGCCGGCTCAACCATCTCGCCGGAAGCCGGCGAGATGGCGCCGGTGAGATGGTTTAAACATAAATGTTGTAGTTATGGTGTTTGTTTTTTAACATAAAAACGAGTATCAAGGTTCTTCTATTGGACATTTAGATTTTATTTGGATAATATAGGTGGGTCTTATTTTTTTTTTTTAAATTAACATTGATCAAGAGTATTTTATTGGACAAAAAGGATTTTGGAGGATAAACGATCTCTTCTCGCCGGCGTGAACTGCCAGCGAGAAGGTCGTTGCCAGCGATCCTCGCCAGCGAGCTCCCCGCCAGCTCCTCGCCGCCGTTTTCTCCTCGCCAGCGGCTTACCGCCCATGGTTGTGGATGCTCTTATGGCTAATCAACTAAAAAGGAAAGGAACATTTATTTTGTCTGGCTTGTAATTCCTGGGGCTGTGCAAGAGTTTTTTAACAAGTCTCATTGGGACAAGCTGAGATGCCTTGGAAGTAGAGACTGTGTGGTCTGAACTTGTTTTGGCTGCTGGGATTGTGAGCTTATAATTGGCAAATCTCTTCCTTGATTCTTTTGGGGTTCAACTTTTGCTATGTGATTTTGGTGCTACGTTCATGAACATATCTAACGCCACTCCTAACCTACAACGTCACTCTAATATTCTTCTCCTTATTTGGTCATCAGGAAACTTCAGGAGGACTTGACAGATGAAATGGTGGGGTTGGCCCGGCAACTCAAAGAGAGTAGTCTGATGATGAGTCAGTCAGTGCAAAACACCGAGAAAGTAAGACCCATGCAAATTCACTGTATATATTTGGATCGCATGTGGATTTGATAATCTTAACAACTTCCCAGTACTACATTGGAGTATCTTACCTATTTGTTGTTAGCTTCCCGAGTCCTTGCTCCTCACGCCACATGTAACTCTTTCCTCATCTGGGCTCCTACTAACATTTGTGGGACATGATTTAGCTATATTATGTTAATGCATTTACTTAGTAGAGATGGATGGTGGATGAGAAACTTTTGATATGGGTGCAGCTGCTTGATTGCACAGAGAAGGCTGTGGAGGAAAGCTTGGCAAGAACTGGTCATGCCAATGCACGTGCCATGCAAATCTACTCCGAGAGCTCTAAAACTTCTTGCTTCACATGGCTTCTAATGTTTGCAATGACGTGTATCTTCGTCATGATTGTACTTCTGATTCGTGTTACTTGAAAACCTCTGGTAAGGGAAATGTCATTTACTTATGGTGGTTGTATAGAATCTATAGATTTATTCATTGGCAAAATACACATTTTTCTTTTGTGCAGAATTCAATTGCGCCAGTGTTTGTGTTCATAGTTCCTGTGAGATTTACTCTCCAAAAAAGTACAAAGAATTGGGATCTAATGACCGTTATGTGTTTTACTTTTGTGATTAATCTCATTGCATTATTCATTAACTGAAAATGATACCATACATCTTTTGACAAGAGACGGGCACTCAACGTTTGCATGACTCAGGTGTTGTCACCTGTAAAATGTTGTTGATAGGTGTAAAATATTCGTCAGTTTCTCTAGACAAGATAAGGTTGATTAGATATCAGAGCATGTATGATGGTAGTGAACAACTTCTTATTCTGTTAAATTGCTTAGAGCATGAACAGTGGACCGGCCCTTCGGCCCGGCTCGTACTTGGACTATTTTGTTCATGTGTTTCTAGACATATCCTAATCCCATGACTGGGCTAACACTCTGTATTTCTTTCTGCAGAAATTGAAATCAAATTTTAGGGTTTTGTTTTCATATTTGATTCAATTTCCGTGTTTGTGTTTGTGTTCGTGGGAGGGATGGTCTAATGATATCGAATGAAATTTTTGTGTTTCTCGAAGATGGATGTTCATCTTCGAGATAAATTAAAAAGAGAATTAACTAAATAGAAATTAAGTTAAATAAGAGTATTTAAACAAAAAGATGATTAAAAAAAAGAGAATTAACTAATAAAAAGACAAACAAAAAATTTTAATTTCTGAAAAAAATAACAAAAATTAAACAAATATATATATAAATAAAATTAGAAAAAATATTCATGTTTTGTAAAATTAAAATTTAAAAAATAAATGAAAAATTAAAAAAATAGTTATTAATATTTTAAGAGGTAACTGAATGAATAATTTTGAATTATTAAAGAATTAATGATCATAAGGGTAAAATAGTCTTTTAACTCATAAGAAAACTTAATTTGAAATGTCTTATTTCACGTAATTCTGTTAGTTTTTTTAACTCCAAATGCTTAAACCATTCGTTGACTGAACATAAAGGTACCAAAAGGTCTGTGGACCGAACATAATGGTACCATAATATATATAACCCATAATTTAATTTCACTTTTAATAAAGCGAAAAATGCAGTTTAATTAAAATTACCCAACATATGGATATCGTATTGAAGTTGGGTTTCATCGGCCTGGCTTTCATCGTAGCCTTCATCGAGTAATACGGAATATTTTATCAGAAAAAAAAGGGGAGAAATATGGGAGAAAAGAGTGTAGAGAAGTGAAAGAAAGGTGTGAAAAAATATAGGGAGATGAGTTGTATTTATAATAAGAGGTGATTTTTTGGGGGGTGTAAAATTGAATTTTGGGGGTTGGGGAAGTAGTCGTTGTTGTCATACGGCTGCAGCGGACTGGTGCGCTGATTAGTCGTTGTAGCCACGTGGCCGCAACACACTGGTGGAGCAAGGAGCCTTTGGAGCTACGAGTCACCGCATGTGTCACTACCTTTGGAGTCGTCTCATCTGTTATTGCGCCGACGTATCCGTTGCGTAAAACACGTTGCATCGATCACTTTTGCACCATTGTGCATGCTTTATTGCATGTTTTTTATATCATATTATTACAGGTGTTTTATCACCCACATCACATATTTTTTATCACACTATTGTACATGTGTTTTTCCTCAAAAAAAACAGTAGGTTTATCATCACCGATATAATTTTTTCCATCCTTCAAAGTATATTCAATATGTCGTTTGATAGAGACTTTGAAAAAATAAAAATATTGGCGCAAGAACGAAGTCAAGCGGAGTTCAAACGAAGCGGAGATGATTAGATTAGTGAACTGGTAAAGAAAAAAATGGACACTTGTTCAAGTGGCGTGTTGCTACCTATTACAATTGTATCCTTGTATGAATGAGGATGAATTGTTCTGAAACTTTGAGTGATTTTGGGTGATGATGTGACATTATAGTGAATGTCGTATCTTAAGTGGGTGTGACTTATATTGGTTTACACTATTTGCAACTTAGAGCATCTCCAATGGTAATGGCCTGCGTAGTTGTTTGGAGGGCTTGTATGAGCACATTTTGAGTTTCTCTCTCCTCCAAACAATTACCTCCTACAACTACCTTTCCAGTGATTAACAACTAATAGTTGTTTGGAGCCATTGTTTGCACTTTTCATATATTCAAAATCACTCCAAATTAAACTATTATTTTTATTCATGCCAAATATGAAATACCTATATTACTCTCATTGTTGTCGTCTTCTCTGAAAAAGTCGCCCTTTGAGGCTCTTTTTAGGTATCCTCCATCCATCATGGGAATTAGCAGACTGAGTCTAATGTGCAGTCAGTGGAGGAATTGATTCTGGGGAAGGACATGAAAGAGATTTTGGAGAAGAATCTCAAGCAAGCTCAACACATAATAAAGCAAAATGATGATAAAAAGAGTAGAGAAAGGAGCTTTAAAGTTGGAGAGTGGGTGTACTTAAAGTTACAACCTTATAGACAATGTTCAGTAAGTTTAAGAAAGAACATAAATGTTGCAGTCAGATACTATGGCTCATTTCAAATCTTGGAAAAGAGAAGCAAGGTCACTTATAAGCTAAGATTACTTGAAGAATCCAGGATCCATCATGTCTTCCATGTTTCCCTATTAGAGAGGCATTTGGGCCACATAAACATATACGCTCTTAGCTTGTCAGAAATGACAGATTTTGGGCAATGGAAGCTATATTTTCAACAGTTGCTGGAGACTATGATTGTGAAGAGAAACAACATGGTTGTTGTGCAATATCTGGTCCAGTAGGGGAGGTCTACCAAGGAGGATGCCTCATGAGAAGACGTCGGGGTTATTCGCAACCAGTTTCCTAAATGGTTGCATAGAGCTCAGGCTTGAGAATACACATGTCGAAGGAGGGAACTTTGTCATCAGAGCTTCCTTGGGCTGCAAGTAACTCAAAAGTGAAGAAGAAACTAAAGCAGCAAACATTGCGTTTTAATCAACGTCGCCTTAAGTTAAATGACGCTTTTTGGGTTACTTGGGATCGAAGCCAAATTCAGGTTGTTACTGTGTGTCGGAACAATGTAGGCTTTACCAGAGTTGACCTACAACTCCTGCAAATGCTCTTAAATGGTTCTTGTCCTAGCGCTTGCTAGTGCAACCTAATAGTAGGATATATGTTGGAAGAGAATTTAAGGCTTGGAGTCAAATTTGTATTATCTTATTATCATTTTCAATTTGGAGAGAAAGTTGTAAAAGGAAAAAGATAAAACCTTGTACCTCCATTTATGACTATCAATAAAATCAACATATTTCTGCTTCAATTTCTAGCCATTAGTTTCAGTTTTCGACACACAGAACCGTAAAATGATTAAATCCCAGAAAAATGATAATGTGCGACAATAATTATGAGTTTGGAGTTCAAATGTCGCCAACTATTATTGTTGATTGGCCCCATATACGGACCTCATTGTCTGTGCAACGAAGCCATAAAAGCAGAGGACCAAAACGTAATTTCCCACACATTCTGCTGTTGCTGTCCCCACCCACGTGCCCTTTCTGCGGCTGCCAGCCCCAATCGCTTTCCCAACGGTCACAAATTCTCAGCCGCACGATGCTTCTCAACGTTTCCTCCCCATCCTGTGGCTGCCATGTGCGTTCCAAAACACTTTATACAGTATATAGATTAATTAGAAAATATACGATCACTGATAAAATCTTGCATATAAATAAATGAAAAATAAATATATTGTGGATAAGAACATTCACCAAAGAAAAATGATATAGAGCCTGTCCACATCCTTCCAGAACAATCCCAGAGGAGCACAAACTCAAACAGTGTGTATTTGTTTAATGATTGAGAAAGCAAGACTAATCTAGTTTAAGGGTCACTCCTAGTCTTAAACAAAGGGGTTAATCAAGTTTTTGAGGACAACCCATTTTTTGTCTGTAAACAACTAGACCTTTGTTCCTTGTATAAAACCTAGCTTACCTCTGATTTTGCACACAAGTTGATAGTAGAGAGAAATTGGAATGGAGGGGAAGGAAGAAGATGTTAAGGTTGGAGCTAACAAGTTCTCAGAGAGGCAGCCACTGGGCACATCAGCTCAGACCGACAAGGACTACAAGGAGCCACCACCGGCTCCTCTGTTCGAGCCCGGTGAGCTCAAGTCATGGTCTTTCTACAGAGCCGGCATTGCCGAGTTCATGGCCACCTTCCTGTTCCTCTACATCACCATCTTGACTGTCATGGGTGTCAGCACTGCACCCACCAAGTGTGCCACTGTGGGTATTCAGGGGATTGCTTGGGCTTTTGGTGGCATGATCTTTGCCCTTGTCTACTGCACCGCTGGTATCTCAGGTAACAACTTCATTTTCATCATAAAGTTTGTATTTTTAACTGAGCACTGAGCAGATGTGTGTGTGTGTGTGTGTTGTTTAGATGTGAAAATATGAGAAAGTTTGTATTTTTGTGGCTTTGAGCTCTCTAGTTGATATGATTAGCAGTTGTGGTCAGCTGATATGTGTGTGTTGTTGCAACAGGAGGACACATCAACCCAGCTGTGACCTTCGGGTTGCTTCTGGCAAGGAAGCTTTCCCTGACGAGGGCTGTGTTCTACATGGTGATGCAGTGCCTTGGTGCCATCTGTGGGGCGGGTGTGGTGAAGGGCTTTGAGGGCTCCAAGTACGAGATGTTGGGTGGAGGAGCCAACATGGTTGCTCCTGGCTACACCAAGGGTGATGGCCTTGGTGCTGAGATTGTGGGCACCTTTGTCCTTGTCTACACCGTCTTCTCAGCCACCGATGCCAAGAGAAACGCCAGAGACTCTCATGTCCCTGTATGTACTCTGCTTTTCAGTATTTATAAATTGTAACTATGTGTGTGTTTGCGTGTGTGGATTCATTTCTCATGTTGATGAATTGGATGCAGATTTTGGCTCCTCTTCCTATTGGGTTTGCTGTCTTCTTGGTTCATTTGGCCACCATTCCCATCACTGGAACTGGCATCAACCCAGCAAGGAGTCTTGGAGCTGCCATCATCTTCAACAAACAACATGCATGGGATGACCAAGTAAGCTTTACTTTACATTGATGATGGTAATGGCTTTGCTTTACTTGTACTCATCTCTTGTTTCCATTGCAGTGGATCTTCTGGGTTGGACCCTTCATTGGAGCTGCTCTTGCTGCTGTCTACCACCAGATTGTCATTAGGGCCATTCCTTTCAAGACCAGGTCTTGAAACCCTCTCACGCCTCCAAGTCATGTCATTAGTTCCTCCACTCCTCTTCAACCTCTTCGACTCCTCGTTTTTGTTCCCCTATTAGTCTTCAATCATATATGCAATCGTTGTCAAGGAGTTTAGTTTGTGTGTAAATCATGAAAACAACATTCTATGTGTGTTTTGTGCCAGCTTTGAATGAACATTTTTTTTGTTCTCAATTAGATTACTCAGAATCCATACCCATCTGCTTCAAAATTAAGCTGTTTCATATATTTGTAAAGATTAAACTAATAGCATGCAGCAGGTGTACAGATAGCGAACCAAATTTGTGTTTCAACTTTAAACATATTGCCATTATTGAAAATCAAGTTTCTGATGCCCCCATTCGTTACCAACTACATGAATGTAACCGGGATCCCAACTATATTAAGCGGATCAAGCATCCATCTCGACTAATTTGTTTCCAAATACTCTGTACATTACTTTTGCAGCTACCTCCCCCTTCTGCCTCAAAACAGCAGGTGGAAACAGCAATAACTCAACATTTTGCACCTCTCTTGTGTGAAAAGAGAAAACTTTACAATAGCAGAACAGTCATTGTAGAAACGGAAAAAGGCTGGTTATCTCTCAGAGCCAGCTTACCTGCAAAAATCAAGTTTTTAGTTTCAGACTTCATTACCAATTTCCCGGGAAGAAGAAACCATAGTAACACAAATGCCTTTTGTTGTGAGGAACAAAGAGTAAGGGAGGCCGTGTCTGATTTCTAGACCATGAACAAGAATGACAGAACTAACCTTGAAGCATGAAGAAGAATACGATACCATTGCAAGCCTGTTCTGCTTAGGAATTCATCAGCTAAGTTCCAACTGTACGACCTTGTGCTGGAGTGCTGGGATTGAGGTCCAGAGATGGGTTGAACTTCATATGCTCTCTAAGAACCTGCTGAGACACTCGATCCTCCAACACTGGCTGTCTATCATGGAAATCCCTGGTATCCCCATGGACAGGCCTTCCAAATTGGTCATGGGAGGGTTGTTGCATCCTACGGAATAGGTCAGGTTTGAGCTCTTGATAGGGTATACTGCTATTGGTATAAAAACTGTTGTTAGACCTTTTCATCATGCCTATGCCATCTGGCATATAGTTTGGCTGCTTCATGTGATGAAATGGAATGGCACCATTGCCACCTGTTAAAGGAGTGGATGAGCCAGATGCAGTATGAGGGGACGGAGACATCATTCCACTCATATGCTGTGGTGATCTAGAATGTAAAAGAGGGCTGCCAGTGGGCGAAACTGGGCATGAAATGTTCCTTGGCACATGGACATCACTGGAACCGAAAACATGTAGGGACAAAAAAAAGGAATTATTAACCAGTGAGATGATTGTTAAATACATACATAACACAGTATAAAACAAGATTATGCCCGCCCACCCAATACTTATCGGATAGTTTTGCCATCATAAATCAAGTGTTTCCACTGGTTACATGTTTTACATACTAACTTTAATTTTTAGTTTTCTCACTGACTCATGTCAGTCTGTCAGGTATTTAAAACACTGTATGAATGCCCAATTCATATTTTTCAAGATGGTTAAGAGCCAGAATGGGTCAACTCATCAAAGAAGGTATAAAGTAATAAACAAATGATATGTGATTGATGTTCATCACTTAGCAACAATGAAATTGCAGCAATAACTAATGCATGTCACATGACATGGAGAGAGAAAGAGACCTGGATCCTGCAGTGGGTTTTGAAACTCTAGACTGACGGATGGTCACCCCTTCTGATTCCATGCATGAAACTTTTCTTGTATTTCCAATGCCCTAGTAGACAACAGTAACCATTGCTTGATGAAGCCCTAGCAATTATGAAAAAATAGAAATATAAAAGAGAACAAGGTAATACCATAGATCTCACTCCATTTGCGACAGCAATTGGTGGTTCTGATGGATGAACAGCCAGAATAGATCTGTCCACTTGTGCTGCATTTTTAACAAAAGGGTGCTCCAACAGCTGTGCAGCTGTAGGACGCTGCGATGGGTTTCGTTGCAAGCACAGCCTTACAAAGTCTTTTCCTTCCTCTGACAGGTGATCAGGAATTGCAGGAAGTTCCTTGCTGTTTCCAATTTTAAACATAGCAGCAACCTTCATGGAAGCATATGGAATGGCAAATTAACACATTAACAATCCACATGGCATGTAGGGGATCTTACTGAGAAAGAGTCTTAGTTCTATAAGACATAACATCCAATACACAAGATTTAAGAACTTCAGACTTTTCAAGCTTGTATCCAAAATTTACTAACCCCTTCATACTGACTCCATGGTGGCTTCGCTGTAGCCATCTCCAACACAGTGCATCCAAGGCTCCATATGTCAACAGCAAGATTAGAACCATTTGAATTTTTTATAACCTGAATGATCAAGCCAATTAAACATATTAATACAAAAAAAAAAACATATTGTGTTGTGTGTGAGAGGATAGTATGCTGCAGGGAACTACTTACCTCAGGTGCCATCCAGTATGGGCTTCCTTTTAATGACAAGGGGCAAGGCTGCCCAGAAATCTGCATATTAATCCAAGTGCATTAGATTAGAAAAAGAACAATTGGTTGATGGGTTGATAACATCATCTGTCCCAATTGGAAATTTCCTTCTTGATTTGTAACTCTTCATTCCATATTTCATTGGCTAAAATGAAATAAAGCACCAATTAATTACAGTAGTTCTCTCTAATAATCACATTTGTTGGTTTATAATTGTTATTAATGTGTATCAAAATTACAGATGAGACATCTTACATGCTTTGCCATCCCAAAATCAGCCAACTTCACACGGCCATTGGGGTCTACTAGCAGGTTCGCTCCCTTGATGTCCCTGGACGGGATTAAATGCAACTATAAGCAAATTTGATGTTTGAACATAAGAAATGAAAAAGCTAAAACTGATGGATGAAGTTAAAATAGGCAAATAAAACAGTAATAAAAAGACTGACCTATGGATAGTATTTTTAGCATGCAGGTATGCAAGACCAGACAGAATTTGTTGGGTGTAACTACGAATAGCTAATTCACCAAACTGTCCGTACTCTTGAAGAAGCTTGTGGATAGAACCACCAGATACATACTCCAAGTATATGTACAGTTTGTCCTCTACCTATTCAAGGCATACAACACGGGTAAAGCAAAAAATGAAGTTAGAAACAGTCAGAAATTTTAATTTGCTGCAGTTATTGAACTTATGATAATAGGGTGACAAATATGGGCAAAATAAGTTATGGGGGGAAACTAGTTGCTAAATTAACTTGAACAATGCCATATTCTTTACTGGGCATCAAACTACAAGATCTCATCATGGACAATGAATGTGAAGAGTGGAAAACTTACCGTCTCAGTTCCATAATACTGCACGATATTTGGATGTCTTAAGCGACTTAATAGTGCAATTTCCTGTCAGATACATAGCACTAATAAGTACAAGAATTTACCTGAACTCTATTGGGCCATCTGCTTGGGCGCAGATGTAAGGGAGGGGTTAGGTTGGGAGTTAGATTAGGAATTGCCGATAAAAACAAATGTTGGTTATTAACTATAGAATAACAACTTAAGTGGAAAGCTTACCTGTCCAAGCTGCTGTGCACTTTCCTTTGATTTCGCATCATCTGAAAGTAGGAGTACCTCCTTCATAGCGCACATCTCACCGCTTTCCCTGCACAAACAACATGTATAGCTCAAGCAGCAATTGGCGAAATAAATGAATTACCCAAGTTTAACTACTATGAATATGTGAATAAAGACATCAGACAGGTGATTTTGAATTCAAGAATCACCAGTTCAGTATTTGTCAAGTAACAAAAAATGTGTTGTTTGAACACACATGTACATAGAGCCAGGATCGTGTATTAAACAAGAATCCAATGGAAATAAGTTAGTGAAACAAAAAGAAAAATAATAACACCCTCTGACCAGACCTGTTAAAGCCTAGATAAACATGTCCAAACGTCCCTCTCCCGAGCAGCCGCCCCTTCTTCCACCGTGAACCAGGGCTAGGTGGATTTTCCTGCCTACCAGGACTCCGCATGACTGAAGAAGTTGGTGAAGTTGAATATGCAGGGGAGAAAGGACCAGTATTAGAAATTGTCAAAGGAGGAAGAGGCAACTGGTGGCTTTGTTGTTTCACATCATCGGGCCGACTTGAAGGAGAGTCAGCAGCGGCTCCTCCAGCTCGTGGATGTAGAGGGGTGACTGCACCACTGTGTATTCTGGAGCTGGGACCAGGACTTGTCATTCTAGGGCTAGGTATCGGAGAGCACTCAGGACTACACCTGTTCTGCTGCCAAAACAGCTGTCCAGACATATCGCCTCCTACAGAATTTTGACCAGAGCCTGGACTCGAGCAGTGTCCAGATTCAACTAAATTCATGTCTGAATGAGTCTTTCCTGCCCAGAAACCAGAATTTATAATTTGATCAGAGCCAAATGCCTTCATTGGACTCCTTGAAGGACTTGACATTAAGCTGTCTGGAGTACTACAGAAAGCACCACGGTGAGGAATCTGTATATTCTGCATGTGACCGTTCAAAGACCTGTTTTTAGGTGATGTGGAGAAAATCTGATTATTCAAAAATAGAGTGGCAGGCTTGACATCCTCTCTTGAGGTCTTCTGCTTGAAAATGGAGAACTGATCCTTATGCATTACACTTCAGCAAAGGAAGAGAGAAAAGTGTATCAGGGATGGTGGTGAGAGGGTGCGAAAATGAGATGTATCTGCTGTCATAATAACCCAAGAGATCATCAAATTTTGAAATGGCATTAATACAAACTCACCTGGTAGGACTGTTAGCTGCAGGTTTATTCCCATTTTCACAGTCAGATGCCAGGGGGCTAAGGAGACGTGAATCAGAAGGATCATCACTGTCAATGGAACCATCACTCGAAACTGACGCTGTGGCCAAGTCTCCTTCAGCATCTGTAAGACCTGGCCTAGGAGAGACACATCCTGGTCTTGGAAGAGGCAAATATGACAATGACTTAGGGCTTATCCCTGGCTGAGGTGATGCACTAGTTCCAGAGTCAGCACGCCCAATGCCAGCTAGGCGAACCCCAGGAAGTGGTAGCGGTTGGGCACGAGGCCTTTCAATAAAACTTTGACAACGCGCTACTCGCTTGGAGGGTGACGGTGATCTTGATGGAAGACGAGATATACACCCCCTTTCTGAAACAGTATTGTTTCTAGGTGCCCTAAACCCTCCTGATCTACTATTTGACCTTTCTTGCAATGAACTCTTAAGTTTTCTGTGTATTGAATCAAATAAACTCTCTTTATTTACTTTCTTTTTATCTTCTTTGGATGATGACTTCCCCCACCAAGGCATATCTTTCTATCAACAGTGTACAGATTATGGACAAATTCTATGATAAAATCTGCCCAAAAATAAATAACCTATCACATGTATTTCAAGTAAACAAATAATCTTGCAGCCATGTCTGTCCACAAAACCTCACTGAAAGAGAACAAACAGGCCAACTTCACTCTGTTCAGAATGTGAACCACAAGTCCACAGTACGATAACGGTTCAAGAACCAAGCTGATCAAAGAACCTGAATGAAAGTGTTTCAAGTATTAGGCATTACGAAGTCTACCCAAAAGAAGATTAAGTAATAAACGAACGAATTACTACATACAAAAAACTTGAAGATATAGGACTACCATGAATAGAAGATAGGGGAATCATCATATGTTTTTAAGCCATGCTAGAAATAGAACTATTCAAGTTGTATATGAATTCATACTTCCATGTATTATACAAGGCATCTTGACATCGGTCTAAATTGAAGAACATCACTTTAGCATCTAGCGTTTCTCCTATCTTTTTCACTTATATAAATACATCAATTATATTCAGAAAACAAAATAGAGGGGCAAATTCAAACACAGATCTATATGATCAGCTTGTCATCACAACAACAATCAAGCACAAACCAGTATCAGCACAATTTAGACGCCAAAACTCACCAAATGGACCAAAATTGTACCCCGAATAGAGAATCGCTTCCGAATTCAGCTGAAATAATAACAACGCAGAGCACACTCAAAACACCATAATTCCCAGAAAATTCAGGTAATCGGAGTACACAGCTAGTGCTCTAAAACACTTGCCAAACTCAAATACCTTAAAGGCATCATCATCATATGCGAAACCACAGTTCATAAATATCAAATTCAATCAAAACCGTAACTCAATCCAGCTCAAAACGTGAGTACAAAGAGCCCTCTCAGATACTTACAGGGAAGCTATCCAGCGTGTGTGCACATCCCTAAACACGAGACTCTCCTCCCGAAAGCCCAGAGAAAAGCGTCGGTTTCGCGCAGAGACGACGGAGAGAAACTGTAAAGGCGCGGAGGAAAGGGACGAATACAAGGAGAAGGAACCAAGTTCCAGAGAGAGAGAGACTCGAACAATCTAGAGAGAGAAACTGAAACTTGTCTGGTGCGTTTAATTGCTAAACAAAATATTTGACAAAATTATTATTATTCGATTAATTATTGAAAATGGGGTGACCCCTTTTGGACGCATGATGTATGGTAATTATTTCGTACGGTGAAATCGGATCCGTTGATTCGATCCTAATGACGTCACTAACCGTGTTTGGGTGGTGATGGAGGATGGATTATGGTGGTACGAACAGCACGTGATTATTGCTATTTATCACTTTTAACGCCGACTTATCATTTTCCTTTTATATTTATTATTCCATTATCATTTATCTCATCTTCTTTACGCAATGGGTTTTTATTTTATTTGTTTGCGGGAGATCCTTTGACTAAGGATTATTTCTGCTTGTACCCAAACTTTTCTAATTTTGTTTGATAGCCCGTTGACTTTTGCTCTTTTGTACTGGAATTCACATCTACAAAGGGGAGAAGTGAGAACCGATAACTCATCACAAAAATGTGTCAGGGAACAAATGTCAACTTACATGTGAATCTATACGTTTTTATGGAAATGCCAAACAAGCGTTAGGTACAATTCATTACATAAAAATAAAAATACACATCTAACATAATTATAGTTGTGAATAGAAGGATGAAGATGAAAATAAGATGACAACTAAAATAAATACAAAAATTGCTAGTAATAGAATTTTTTATTGCTACTAGCCTGATAGTAATTTTGCAATTTGATGTATGAGATATGGACTATTAAATTAACCAAAACATAAAGTGACAATAATGTTATTTATGAATGAGAGTAATAATAAACGTTACTTTTGACAAAAAAATAACAAATACGATCATAATTCATAAGCTTATGACATAAAAAAATTATAATAATTAAAGCGTTTTTAATGCAATGCAATAAACTTATATAAATACATAAGCGTAACTCTTGCGTATGTATCATAATTCACAATATTAGACGACGCCACTTACGCGATCATCTGTAGGACTAATTAAAGTTGTTCTCGGTGATATTTTTGGAGGCAGTGATAATTCCCAATATAGGGTTCAAGTTTCTGGGCTCCACATTGACCTTGAGACCAAACTTCATGAACAACGTTAACGACATCTTTTGCTCCACGCGGTGGCCCTCCACCACCACCAGCCGGTGGCGCAGGAGGACGGCCGCCGCGATTGACTTCATTTGCAAGTAAGCCAAGTCTTTTCCTAGGCAAATCCTGGGACCCGCATTAAACGCCACGAACCTGTAAGAACTTTGCGCCTCCATCTTCTTACCGTCTTGGGACAACCATCTCTCCGGCTTGAACTCCAGAGAATCGTTACCCCACAGCGACTTCAGTCGACCCGCCGAGTATATCGAGTATGTGATTGAAGATCCCGCCGGGACAAATGTTCCGTCCGGTAGAGTGTCGTCGGCGATCACGTGTTTCGAGTCCTCCGGCACCGATGGGTACAACCTTAGTGCCTCCGACAGTGCGGCTTTGAGGTATATCAATCGGTCAACTTCTTCGAAAGCCAACGGGTCGTCCAACCACTTTGACGTGTCTCCGCCACGTGTCTCCATCAGGACGGTGCATATCTCGGTCAAGATCTTTTCCTCGACCTTGGGGTTTTGACTGACTGACCAGAAGAACCAGCTCAGCGCGACCGATGACGTGTCTCGTCCAGCTAGGATGAAGTTGAGCGCCACGTGTTGGAGAAACGTGTCCGAGTAGGATTCCTTCTTCTTCATGAACCTGGAGAGCAGGTCGTCGTGGAGGGCCCCGCCGCCACCTTTCTGCTGAGTCAGCAGCTCGAGCTTACGTGTATCGATGATGTTGGAGAGGTAAGAGTCGATGTGCTGGAGGCTTCGGGTCAAGTTGACTTCCATCCCGAGGCCGAGCCATTTCTTGAGCTTCCACACGAACTCCGGCAATATGAAACGCTGCAGCGTGGCCTCGGTGGCTCCGTCGAAAGCCACGGCGAAGGCGTTGACCGGAAGCTCCGGGGAGAGCGTCTCGGGGTCTTTGCCGAAAGCCAAGCCGCAGATGTTATCGAAAGTGAGGCGGAGCATGAGGTCTTGGAGCTCGACGGGGGTCCCTTGAAGCTGAGCCGAGTGGAGGATGGGGCAGAGCCTGAGCTTGATGGCGCGGCTGACCCAGCGAGCCATGGCCAGGCGGAGGGTCCGGGTGGTGAATTCGAGGGCGGCGGTCTTGCGCTGGAAGAGCCACGTGTCTCCGTCGGAGTTGAAGATGCCGTCGCCGAGCAGGTCGTGGAAGACGGACTGCCAGGTGGGGCCCTTGGGGTAGTTGTCGAACCTGAGCTTGAGGATGTGCTCGAGGTTCTTGGGGTCGCACGTGACGGTCACGAGGCCTTGCTTTCGGGCGAGGAAAGGGATGGCGCAGATGCAGGTCTGGTACGTGCCGCCACACGCACGGAGGTTGTCGGCGATCCAGTCGTGCATGCGGCTCGAGTTCTGTATGAGCCCGGGGAGGCTGCCCAATAGTGGCCAGACACGTGGTCCCTTCAGCGACCGAGTGATGAATCTGAACCACAGCATGTAAGCTGCCAAGGCGGAGAAGATGAGCAAGGCCGTCGATGTCTCCATCTGCCGCTTCTTCAAAAATGCAGATGAGTTATGGTACCAAAACCAAAATGTGAGGTTTTGGTGTGTTGAGACTTGAGAGAGAGTCTAATGTAAGTTATGGATGAAAAGAAAGGGAAAATGTAAGTTATATATATAGCAAAGCAAGGAAAAGGAGAAGGCTGAGAGGAGTGAGTTAAAAGTGTACTTGGAAACTTCTCTACTTGAGTCTTGACAGAGGGTAGGATCTATTACATTACTTCCCATTTAATGATCAAATAAGGTCATGAAATATGGTGAGAGCCATTAATGCCAACATGTGTTGTTGAGGTGTTATTACATGCAAGGAAAAGAAAAATATAGTTGAGAACACACCGACACTAACCGATTGTATTTTTCAAAGCTAATTTCTCCCGGAAACAACATATAGGTTGAGTTGAGATGTTAGAGTTATGGTAATTCTATTATTTATTTGTATTTAAAGTAAAGAGAAATGTGTTAAATCAGTTGGGTTGTTCCGTGGTGTTGGTCATGGGCGAGTTTCTTTTGAACTGAGTAGTGTTCGGGGGCTAGCTTGGTTTTGGAGTGCAGGTGGGGTCGTCTCGGTGGTGACTCTATCTCGTCATGGAGGTTGCGAGCCCGGAGGTGCTGTTTCGTTTTCGGCAGCTGATTGGCTTCGAGTGTTGCGGTTGGGTTTGGTTGAGTTCGCAAGCGATTTCTTCTGTTTTTTTGCTTCAGTTATGTTCTTAGTTAGTTTGATGGGCATGAGGCCATTTGTGGTTTGATCTTCATGTTGGGGAAATCTGGGTCTTGACCTTTTGTTTCTTGGTTGTTTTTAATTTGGTTTCAGGGTATAGGTTTGTTCGACCTTCTCCTAGTTTGCTTAAAGTCTAAAAAATATGGGTATTGTTTTTTTTATCGACAAAGCAAATTTAAATTAAAACCTCTCCCGAGGTGAAAGAGGAGTACAAAGACAGGTCCAACTACAGACCACCAAAAAAAGTCAACAACCAACTTGATACAAACTCGAGCGCTAGCATGACAACTCAGCCTCATGACTTTCCCAACAGGGGGATGAAACAAGGAAGAAGGGGAATGCAAACCCAATAAACCTGAAACCATGAAACCCAATAGTGGGAGTGAACCAAAACACAGAGGTCTAATAAATTAGATTTAACAAACTTTAAGCACAAAGAAAAGGTCTAATACCCTAATTTTCCAACCATGAGCCCAAGAACTAAAAGTGGTCTAGTACCCGGATTTTCCAACCTTGAAGCTCATAGAAAACTTGAAACTACCGAGATCCATGCTTAAGATTGAAGTGCACCATGTCTCATTAGGATCATCAATGACGGTCACTAATAAGCCGGCGGCCAACACCGCAAACGAAAGAGACATTTTCAGTGGACCAAGCCACCAAAATCACTGAACCCTAAATCAAAACTGACGGTAACAATCAATAAGCAGAATTGCCCAACCACTCGCCGGCGTCCAACACCTAAAAACCGGCGAGCCCTTACCACCAAGATGGAAGGGAAGCGATGTAACCGAACAACAACGAAATAAGGACAACAAGGGCACAACTACACTTAAGCAAAGGATACAGAGATCAAGTAAACCTCTACTGAAAAAAGGGTATCACCTGAGCAAAGCACCGTCAAGTTGAGGCCAACACCACACCAGCCAAAGAAACGACACTATCGAGCATAACCACACAATCTACCACCTAAGAAGTCGAGAAACACGTCCCACATTGGAACTTAGATGAGAAGCCGGTGACACGCCTAAAACAGAGAGGTTGAAGCAAGGGAACGACTGACAGAAGCATCCAGAACGACTCATTCCAATCCACTACAATCAACAACTAGAGAGGTTGAGAAAATAGTCTCACACCGGATCTGAAACGAGAAATCAGAAACTCCGTCGGTGGCGAAACCCTAAAACCTCAACCGATCTTCGCAACTACCAGAAACTCCGGCATACTGAACTCTGACGAACAGCTGCTACTAGAGAAGGAACCTGAGCCGGACTAAATGAACCCAGACCAGATCCACAACAGATCCAGACCAAGCCCTTGACCAGGCCCAGTTCCAAACCCGAAACCAAGCCCAGAACCGAATCTAGGCCCAAACCGGAAACCAAGCCCAGAATTGGAACCAACCCGAACCTTGTACCAATCTTGAACCCAAACCTCCCGAAGCTTGCGACGCCGCCCATGACATGACTACCGGCGGCGAAGGCGGGGCTATATCACTACGAAGAATCAGGAGCGAGAAACCAAACCAACAACCGCGAAGGGCGAGCCGGCGACGAGGCCAAAGAAGAGAGGGTCGTCGGTGTCGCTCGAACAACGGAAGAGACGGTGAAGGGACACCAGAACTCCATAGAACATGACAACTACCTTCCTTCCCACAAATCCGGGATGAGCGCACCTTTAATGGGTGACAAACATCTCCCACTAGCCGAAAATGAAGGAGGTACGCAACCCCGGGCTCAGGCGAGAATCCGGCTGAAGGTTGAAGCAGGGAAATGGGAGGAAAGGTTGAAGTAGAGAGAGGAAAAGGAAAAAAAGAGGAAGAAGGACATATCACCACTGCCGACGTCCATGGTCGGAAACCATGGCGTCGCTGGCAGTTTAGACAAAAAGAAGAAGGGGCAGAGGCAAAGGTCGGCTAGTGTTTTATATAGACGGTAAAATCTGAGTATTGTTTAGATCCATCTCTGGTTTGTTATGGTTGTATTGTTATGGTTGTATGTGGTTTGTTACCATGCTCTTATTTCCTTTTCGGAAATCTGAGTCTATTCATAATATTTGTTGATCAAAAAAAATATTGACTTTATAAATATTTAAAACACCACACATTTTGGTAGAGGTGTCCAAAATTGACCCATAACCCAGAGCACCCGATCAACCGGTAATTGGCCCATAACCCAATGCACCCAATCAACCATCCCACCCGGTCCTAGAAGGTTTTCCCTTATGGATTACGGGGACAGGCCCGGGTTCAAAAAAACAAAACTCAGAGTGAGCGGTCCGGGTAGCGGATCCGTGACATGCTTTCCTACATAACCCGGACCACCAGGATATGGTACAAGTCCAAGACCTAAGGCCACACTCTTACAATTTTAATTACTTTGCATATGAAGAGGAAAATTAATGGCTTGAGATTTTGAAGATGATTACCGATTTCTAATACAACATGTCGCAGTTTTGTGTTGAGTTGAACTCATCTTTTGTAATCGTAATCTGTTTTTGGTCAACTTGAACTCCTTGTTGAACGCTTATAATCCTTGAATCTTTGATATAAGTTATCACAGGGTATGGAGTTTTTTCATCATTAAGAATTGACCAAATTGAGAGCTTTTAAGCACTAATTGAGGACTTTTTAATGATTTTTTGGATAATGAAAAAAATATTTGAAAGTATATGTAATACTACTTACGGTTAACGTGATCAATTGTTAAAAAATTCGGATGGGTTGGTCAAACCCGATGAACTGGACCATAATCTGGACGGGTGGGTTCAAAGGTCCCTTTTTGGGCCTAGGGCTGGGAATGGGTTAAATTTTTTGAATTTGTTCACTCCGAGTCGGTTCAAAATTTTGGCGACGGGGTCGGGGCCTGACCCATGGACACCCCTACATTTTGGTAAGTGGCGGGGTATTTTGGTAACACCGTCTTGGAGGCAACATAAGTGTTATCACCGGGACGCAAAACATTTATCAACTAGAATCGTATATCAACCCGGAATACTACTTTTATCAATTGCATTCAAAACATTTATAAACTAGAAACGTTCATCAGCAAACTGCAAGTGGGATAAGGAAAAGCATGATCGACCAATATCTCGATACCCTTATGTTTATGTGAGGTTCTTGGAAGCTTTGGAAAATATCAAGAGGGCCTTGTTGGATTATAAGAATTTCTCGGGTTTGAAGGTAAAATTATCAAATCCAAAAGTAGTTATTTTGAATATTTATGCTTTTTCGTATTAGGATGTAGAGTCAGTTATTGGGTGCGATGTGGACGTGTTGTCGTTAGGGATTCTAATGGCAATTGTAAGCTCTACAATCATATTATCTCTTTGGTTAGTGGCCCTCTATTTTGTAGCGTGTCTGGTAATCAGGATTAGTGTGGAACTTTGGCAAGGGAGATTTGGTGTCATTATGGGATGATGTTTGGTTAGTGGAGACCCTATTTTGATCTCGTTTCCCTAACGCCTATCTGATGACCATGAATCGAGAAGGTTGGATTGAGGAGTATTGGAATGGTTCGAGTTGGTCAACTGAGTTCAGGAGGAGTAGGTGGGATTGGAGAAGGATGAGGTGCTTGATCTTCTTCTTTCTTTGGAATTCCATGTTGTTATTCCAGCTTTGGAGGACATGTTGGTATTGAGGAAGAACCAGTCTGATTTCACGATTTCGTGTGCTTATTCCTTGCTGATAGGGGGAGATTGTGTACATTTATCCTTGGGCTTCGATTTTGTGGATCTCGGGTATTCCCCTAAAACATTGTGTGTTGGTGTGGTTGGTTGTTCAGAAGATTTTGTCAACGTCTATAATTTTATAGGAACGTGGTATGTCTTTGTTTGAATCAATTGTTTTGTTCGTTCTGTAAGTATCGTATGGAGACGTACGAACATATTCTTCTTCATTGTTCGGTTTCTTGGTGGATCTAGGGTCGTGTATCGAATTGGTGGAGTTTTCTTTAGGTCTTGCCTAGTAATGTTGTGGAGGTTTTATGTTTGTGGAAGAGCTTGGGATCTCATCATTGGCGAAAGGCTTGGGTTATGATTGGATATTTGACCTTTTTGCACATTCGAATGTTGAGGAATGCAGTAGTGTTCAATAGTGTATTTGGAGTGTGAAGAAGTGATTTTTTTGGTAAAATTCAAACCAATCTTTTTGTATTTTATGGAAAGTGGGGTCCTTGTGTGCCAATTTTCTTTTGTGGATTGGAAACATCGTTCGGGTGGTGTCTTCGCCCTAAGAGGAGACAGGGTCGGTCTCGTGGTGGTGTTTGCCCGTGTTTGGTCTTTTGGATCCGGGGAGTTTCTATTCAGGTGTCATTGTAGGTTTTGTTTGTTCTCACTTGAATCTGGTGAGTACTCATCCGGGGAGACTTTACGGGCCGATCTTCCACGGGTGGAGGGGCACGAATTATGTAGTTCCTTTGAAACTAGAGGATTCACCTAGTTCACCCTAAGCAACTATTCATTGGTTCGGGTGAGATGTCCGTTTTTGATATCTTGAGAAACTGTTCTCTGGTCTGTGTTTTCTTTCGGTCTTTGGCCCTTAGCTCTTTCGGAGAGTTTTTTGTAATTGTGGTTTCTTGGCTTGGTCCTTCTTGGACTAACTCTCTTTTTAATAAGATTCTTGAGCTGATGAAAAAATGTTCATCGTAGGTGATAAATTTAGCACAATGTGGTGATAGTTTTTTCACAAAACAGGTGATAACTTTTTCTACAATAATGTTTCCGAGTTGAAAAAAGTAACGTTATAAGTTGATATACGTATTGCATTCAGGTGATAATTTTAGTGTATTATGGTGATAAATGTTTTTCATTCAGGTGATAATTTTAGTGTATTATGGTGATAAATATCAGGTCATAAATTATGATGAACACTTGATAAAAACGTAAAATATAGAATGAAGATTCAAATTTTGAAGAACACATAGAACCATATTGATGGAATGTGATTCCTGATCTTCTCATTAACTGTAATTGCTATAAATATAGTTTTGTTACAAGATAAGTATTATCCAATATACAAAATACAAATGAGGTATATCTTATCTAACACGCCCCCTCAGTCGGAACGGGAGGAGGCAAGACGTTCGGACTGGATCTGAAATCATAAAACAAGACCTGTGGGAGTCCCTTGGTGAAGATGTCGGAAATCTGAGACCGAGAAGGGACATGAAGAACCCGAACTTGTCCTTTAGCGACATTTTCCCGAACGAAATGGATATCTAGTTTGATATGCTTTGTGCGTTGATGTTGCACAGGATTTCCGGATAAATAAATGGCACTTACATTGTCACAATAAACCAGGGTGGCTCGAGATATTGGACAATATAGTTCCAAGAGTAAGTTCCGGAGCCAGCAAGATTCTGATACAACATTCGCAAGGCCTCGGCATTCAGCTTCAGTGCTAGAACGAGAGATAGTCGGTTGCCTCTTAGAAGACCACGAAATGAGATTATCACCCAAAAACACACAATATCCTGATGTAGAGCGGCGAGTGTCAGGACAACCGGCCCAGTCTGCATCGGTGTAAGAAACCAATTCCGAAATCTTGGAGGAGTATAGGTGAAGACCTAAATGTAGTGTTCCCTGAAGATAACAGATGATGCGTTTGAGAGCACTCATATGATTGTCACGTAGATCATGCATGTGGAGACAGATTTGCTGAACAACATAGGATATGTCTGGGCGAGTGAACGTGAGGTACTGCAATGCGCCTGCGAGACTGCGGTAGAGAGTCGGATTAGCAAAAGGAGCACCGGATATGCCGCTCACTTTAGCCTTCGTATCCACTGGAGTCGCAGATGGGGAGCAAGAGCTCATTCCTGCTCGATGAATAATCTCCTCCGCATATTTCCGTTGGGAAAGGAACATGCCTGTAGAATGACGATCAACTGCAATACCAAGAAAATAAGACAAAGGCCCAAGATCCTTCATGGAAAACTCCGAGCTAAGTTTAGACATAATGGAAAGTCGTAAAGCATGACTCGAAGTAGTCAGAATGATGTCATCCACATATAAAAGCAGAAAGGCAGTGTCGGAGCCCTGACGGTAAACAAACATAGAGTGTATATCTTATCTAACACATATATTGTCGTGATTCATAGCTAAATATGAAGCAATTAGTATCAAGAACGAGTTTTTGCTACTAATGATTTAAGAAAAAAAACACATTAAATCACGATAATCAATTGATAAAACCATAAAACAGGGTATGGAGATTCAGAACTTGAAGAACATAGAGACTTAATTTTTGATCCCTGAATTGAATCAATAATGATCAAAGGAAAGAGGAAGCAATAATATGCATATTTTTCGTCTTAATTAGTTGTGGAACTCGTTGATTTTGAATAGAATAAATGTATGGTTTGAAGGTGAAAATAAAGCATGTTTAGTGTTTGGTTCTTGTGTGAGTTACAATATTGTCTGGCTTGCGTGAGTCATGAGAATGAAAAGTGTGGAGTGTTGTTGTGTTTCTAGGTGATGATGTGACATCATGTTAAGTGTTGAATCTTAGACATGTATGGTCGGGATTGGTACTCATGATTGTTAGAGTAAGAGTGGTTCTCAATATATTTCACCTTCTACTTACAAGAGTGTTTAAATTTGATCTATCAACCACTTCAACCTGTAAAACTGCCTCTATCGAAACTCATTGGATCAACACTGTTGGGCTTCAAGGTGGTGAATGAATTTGATTTTCTAAAACCAATTGTAAACTAGTAAAAGTAGCCTCGGTAAATCTTTATATATATATATGTGGGTTGTGTTTATATGACCATGTAAAAAGAGTTTACTGTAAAAATTAAATTTAACTCAGCAATTAGTTAACCTAATAATTCCAACAAAATCACCCACTTATGCATCAATAAATTAGCTTACATAGAAGCCTTTATGTAGATGCAAGAAAAAATATTATTGAAATTAAATTATATTCTAGATAAAAAAAATTACATATGAAACATTTATTAACCATTACATAATAAACGTTAATTAACAATCCATAAAATAAAGATCAACATATTTGAAAATAAAAATGAACGTAAGAAATTTTTGGAATCATTAGGAATTCTCTCCTTTCCAAAAACCTCTCCCAAAAAAACATTTCCGCCTCTCTCCCGACTGTCACGACCTCGGCTGCATCTTTCGATGATCATAGATTCCTGTTCACCATGGTCCTCGGCCTCTACTGTTGAGTCTCGGCTACCAGTCTGTCGATTTTCCACGACCCGCCTAACTAAATGGGGCCCGTGAATCATCCCACAAGAGGACTTTGCTGCTCTCACTACTAATCTCCGACTACTACCACACGAAATGACGTATCCTTACCATGGAGATCAACATGTCCGGGTGGACTCCCGACCCCTACCACCGTGACGACGGGACGACGCAGAGGAAGACGAGGACCCCACCCTCCACTAGATCTCCAATGACGCTGCCAAGGAAATGAGGACTCGGTGTCCTATTAGGGAACACCTATTGACCACGATCCCACTCTACCCCTATCGTAGACCCTCTAGTATCAGAACCTTCCCTAGGCGTAGCCGATCAACAACTCGTCGGTGAGGGCTCAACATCGAGGGATCACTCAAGTCTAGAAAGGAGACAACAGATCTATAGAGAAATGAATAGAACTGTTAGGATAGAGGACCGGGTGAGCAAGCCACTACGCACAACAATTTAGAGATGTCAAAGATAAAGATTGGTTGGTCATGCGGAGAAAAATGACATAGAGAAGGCAATTGAGTGCGAGTTGGGGTGTAAGGGAAGACGAAGATTGCAAATAAGGAAATGGTAAGGGATAGAAAGCACTAACAAACTCCTATTATGAGAAAACCAAAGGAGGTCGTCGACTGTTAGAGCAATACCGAGGTGAGACCAGCAACAAGAGGGTTTGGCAAAAGAGTTTCATATCAATCTAGTCATCTTGCTCTACTATTACCCCCATAATGCAATAGGAAAAGATCTCGGCCCATTAGGAATCGACGGCAGAACAAGTCTTCTATGTAAATTAGACGCTCGACAAAGTAATCGTTTATTAGTCGTTCATGGTCACCTACACTATCTTGGTCCACGCACCTTCAATTGTGTTAACTCTATGGCGATACTTTTTTAAAAATTGCATTTGCCTTAACACTTAGTACTTCTCGTTGAAATCCTCAATTAATTTGGTCTCCCTAAGCTCGTACTTTTCGTCCAATTCCTCCTTTAACTTGGTCTTTATTGGCTCATAATTTTCCTAATCCAGTAGCTTGGGCAAGAGAAAGAAATTTCAAAATTATGAGTGGTGAAATAAGGATTTGAAAAGAAGAATAGTTGTGTGAGAAATTAGAACGTGTTGTCTATTTGTAGGGGTACATTTCATATTATCATGTATTATTTCATAAAATCAATATCGATCATTTTTTAAATTCCAACTACCATGCGTTGAACAATCGTGTTTTCGGCATCGTTAATGTCACATGCCAACATCTACATCGTCATCGTCGACCTCAACCCCACTGTTAGTGCCCTAAATGTCTAGGTAAATTTTACGGTCCTTAAGTTTCACAAGTTTATTTTAAAAAAAACTCATCATATGAAAGATTATTTTTCATATGAATTGAATATTGTACATAAATATGATGACTAAATCGGGTATATATAGATCACGGCACTATATAATATGATGAATAAGGCTTAAACCCGATTGGTGGGCTGCCATAGACTATAACATCTTCTTCTTCAAAAATTGTGTACACGTTACAGCTTAAGCCTGGGTGGGCAAGCCACCATCTTTCAGTGGTCAATTTCTACTTTCTAGTTCTATCTACCAAAACGGTGTCGTGCGGTGCTATTTACTCATCCCCTTGCTTGTGATCTCATTTGTATACATGAAATAATGTGATTGTTCGTCAGTTAATTAAGAAGCATAGGAAACTATCGGTTTGAATTATTTGGTCATTCTTAGATTTTGAAAGTCTTTTATTTAGTTCTTGAGATTTTCTATATTACAGTTTAATTATATGAAGAAAAAGAAAATGTAATTGTTCATCAATTATTTGCATCTCTCATATTAATAAGCATAGAAATTAGAAAACTAGTGGTTTGTATTATTTAGTTATTTCATAGATTCAGAAAGTCCTTTATTTAATTCTTGAGACTTTTTGTATTACAGTTTAGTTGTACGGGACAATGGAGTTGTTCATCAATTATTTGCACCTCTCATATTAATAAGACTAGAAGACTAGTGGTTTGAATTATTTGGTAGTTTTATAGATTCTGAAAATCATCTATTTAATTCTTGAGATTTTTTATATTAGAGTTTAGTTCTTGATAAAAAAAATTTAAAAATATATATAAATGATTACTATCGCCGAAATCGGTTGTTTTCTTTTAAGAAATAAATTTAACTGACTATTACGTAGATTGTTCCAAAATTATTTGAAATCTGTCTAGAACCTTTTTGTCCCCGTGAAAACGTCAAGCATCTAGTGGGTCGAGATGACATGAGACCCAATTAAGTTATAGGTAGGAGGGTCCTAAATGAGCCACACTTATCTATAATAAAAGCTAGATGTGTCACTAATTCAATGCAAGTGGTTGAGCAATGAACACCAAGATACACTTTTGGTTGGTAAGGAGATATGTGTGTATGCAAATTGCAGGCTAATGAAGTCTCTTCTGTAATTGATTCTCGCTAGGTTAAGTCAGTACCAATCTCACATACAGAGATGTGCATTAAAGAGCCTGCAATCGTAGATGATCATCAAAAGTCAAACCTTTTCTGGTGGAAATTATTAAGCATTAACTCTGGAGCCAATGTTGATGTCAACCATGTTACTCCCACTAATCAATGAATTACAAACTTTGCAATTCGTTACTGTTCTCATGTCTTAAATCCCATTCATAACATTTGATTGAAAAGACTGATTTAACCTCGTTACTCCTTCTCAATATACTGTTTTCCTGATCATCAATAAGCTATGGTACAGAATTTGTATACCATTTATAAGTAGAATCAAGACATTGTCTGAGCAATTGACACTGGAACAGAGATCATTTCAAGTATCTAACTGTTCATGCTAGCCAATTCAGAGTTGCAGGTGAGTGTTGATATTGGATTGTTGAATTAGATCATCAAAACTAGAAAGAATTAAATCATACACAACTATGAAAGAAAGTTTGGATTTTTAACATTATCAAGGACCTATCCTCTGACAGAACTCTGCCAAACCTCTACACATTGCAGATCCTTCCTGGTCACAAACATTTTGTTCCCTCCAAAGGCCAAGTTGGTAACCCTCGAACCACCCATGTCCTTCACTCTGCCCAGTAGGTTCTTCCTAAAGACCCTTCCCTCAGCAAACCCATCTCTTCCATTGTGTTTTACAGAGCCCATCACTACCTCAGACCACAGCTCTATATTGCCTCCTTTGCTGCAAAACACTTGATTGCCATGGCTCTCGATTTTGCACCCATTACCTTCCTTCTTCCCATTCACAACTCTACCCCCACCCCCAATACATTCCCATGGCTTCTCACCACCCATGTTCCTTAAATCCATATAGAACATGTCACCTGAGTTAACACCTACCTTGAACATGGCTGACAAGTTATCCAATACCGTCACGTCGGAGAAGCAATCAGTCTTCTCCTTGAGCTCCCAGGCCACATTTCCAGACCTTATGTCCCACAATTTGATGTTGCCAGTTACTCCAGAAGGTCCGCTATGGGATCCAGAGGCCATAAGCAGATTGTAACTCGAAACCCAATTCAATTTGGTAGCTGGGATTGCAGAATCGATGTCTGCCCCGTATATTTCGTTGTGGCCGATCTCGGTGACGGGCCTCAAGCTCTGCAGATCATAAACCATGATGGAATTCGAATTCCGGCGGCCGGATTCGAAGCTGGTGAAGAGCATTTCAGGCGACGAGCCGATTGCTTGGACGGTGGAGCTAGACTTGGTCACGTTTTCCCAATTCAGCGTCTCTCTCACGAATCCCTTGTCGAGATCGATAACTTGCAGGCCGGAGAAATCGGTGGCGCCTGCAGCCGCCACGTTCTCCGACAACGCCAGTAAAGAATCGACGGCGGCGAATTGGGAAAGAACCGTCGATTTCCGCCGCAGAGACCAATCGAAGGAGGTAATCTTGCTCCCGTGCGCGACGTGGACCGACCCGTTGGGCGTGGTGGCGATGGAAGATGGCGAATCGCGGCCGTTGAGGGGGAGAAGCAGAGACTTGTCGAGGTTGAAGGCCTCGAATTGAGAAGGGTTGGAGAGAGAATTCACCAGGAGGGTCTCGACCCCGTAGAACCGGGACTCGGAGATGAGATCCTGGAGGTCCCAAGCCTTGGCCTTCGAAGGGAGGTTCCCGGTGCGGAGGAGCGAGAGGAGAATCGCGAACAACTCGGGATCTCGGTCGACGAACGGGGTGGTGAGCTGAGCCGACTCGGCGATCTGGGAGAAGACGGAATCGGGGCCGGAGAGGGCGAGGGTCTGCTTGGTGGTCTGGAAGATCTGGCCACCAACATCAACGGTGACGACGTTGGAATCAGGTCTGGGTTGGCGAGACCCAATCGATTTGGACACAGATTGCGAAAAAGGAGGCATTTTTATCCAACCCAGAAGAGAAAAATCCCGGCGATGATCAACGGAGTCTGGCGGCGGCGACGGCGAGATACAGGAATCGGAACTTGGTGAAGCAGGAGATATATATAGTTATATATACACGTGTGTGTATGAAACCGTACCAGATGACGGGTCTTTGGTCAAATGGGTGCTTTTGAATTTGTTGATGAAGCCGTCCAAAGTGGACCCGATGGATAGAGTAAACGGTAAATTTGGCGTCAAAAGATAACAGAGTTTAACGGAACATAAAAGAAGAAGAAGACAGAAACTCAGTCGTTTTGCCTGCTCTTTTGTCGATTCTACTTGTATCTGTTGACATTAATTTGATGAGTAATGAAATGTTGAAATTAAAAGATCAATAACATCATGTTTTGTTTCTTCTACACTGTCAGTGTCACTGAGATGAATAGAAGCTAAAGGTTATGTTTATTATGCAGACAAGCTTCTGGAGGCAATCTCATAAACATTCTCCGACAGTCCGTTGATTGACATGATCATCTCCAGCTGAGCCTGTAATAATATACATGAAACTTATCAGGTTTCAGTTTCGGAACAACAATGAGAAAAACAATCTTGGTTTCATTACCTTAGCAAGGCTTTGTCTGGTTGCGTCGTATCGCTTCCATCTCGAGAAGGCTGACACCATTCTGGAGGCAACCTGCAGTCAATCCAACAGCAAAATGAGACGAGTTGTGGTTCAAACAAATGACAGAGACAGGTATGTTTTGTTTGTTACCTGAGGATTTATTTTGTCTAGTTGAACCACGATATCTCCCAAGAACTTGTAGCCAGACCCATCCTTGGCGTGGAAATTCACAGGAGACCCACAGAATCCTCCAATGAGGGAGTACACCTTGTTTGGGTTGCGCAGGTCAAAGGCCGGATGATCCAAGAGCTTCTTCACATTCTCGACATTGCCAGGAATGTCAGACGTGGCTTGAAGAGCAAACCATTTATTCACCACCAAGAAGTCCTCCTTCCACTTGCCGTAAAAGTCAGCAAGAGCTTCATCACGTGCTTTACCAGGGTTCTGAGCAATTGCAGCCAGTGCGGCAAATTGTTCGGTCATGTTCTTGGCTGCATTGTACTCTTGTAACGCAAGGTTGGTGCAATCTGGGTCTTCGAGGGAGGCAAGATATGCTATAAGCAGTACCAAACATAGATATGCTTAGTTGGTTCAACTTTTAAATATAACCTTTCTAATAGAGACTCTGCTTAGATAATTGCATGAAAATGCCCTAAGGTATTAACTTTTTTGCAAATCGTAGCCCTCTTCTTTGATAATTGTAAAAAAGTGTCCTGAACTTTTTCAAAGTGCAACAAAAAGAAAGTCAGGGCACTTTTTTGCAATTATCAAAGAGGGCTATGATTTACAAAGAAAAGTTAATATCTCAGAGCACTTTTTTGCAATTATCCCAAAAATCAATACAGACCAAGAGCAGTATTCTTCAGAGCACGCCTGGCCAAATTAGGATGATCAAACACATATTCTTCTGAACTCCTATTATTTTCAACCTATATACCATCCAAATAACAAGTTAATTCTAAATACTAATTAAAGGAGAAACACAAAACACAAGCTAATTTGAGAATAGCATACCGTGCTGAGAAACTCTGCTTTGAGTTCTTGGGCAAGCTGCTTCCTGATGAAAGATCGGACAGCATGGACTGCATCAGGATCTGCTACTTCCATCATGTCCATTATCTCACCTTCACCTGGCAAAGTTACTGCCTTCGCAATGAATTCCTGAGCAATTCACAATTGATTAGTTCAATCGCCTTCCTAATCCCTATGAGAAGAAAGATCTTGAGTCTTGATTAACCTTATCTAAGCTTGAATCACTTATTATGCTTCTCAGCCCATCCACAAACTTGGGATTGAGAACCAATGGTTTGCTTTGCTGAAAATCAGCCACTAAGCTTAGCATCAGCTTCCTTGCCAGCACTTGTCCAGCCTCCCACCTAAAACACAGAACCCAGTTAAAAAAAATTACCCAGTAAGTCAACCACTGCTTGGAGAAATACAAACCTGTTGAACCCATCAGAATCATGAGCTAGGAGGAAATACAGATCACTACTAGTGAGATCAGATTCAAGACGGATTGGAGCACTATAGCCCCTCAACAGAGAGGGAACGGGCCGCTCAGCTATATCAGAGAACACAAATTCCTCTTCAGCCTACACCATATCAACACAAAGCATTAAACTTATATCACATAAGCTATGAAGCAAGCATAGATTTACTATGAGTTAAGAACCTACCTTTGTAACTCTAAGAACGGTAGTATAGACGGGCTCATCATTGGTTGCAACAGACTGCAATGTCCCATCATGATACACGGAGCTAAGGGCCATATCCTTGCCATTAGAGTCCAACAGACCTACAGCCACAGGAATAAACATTGGCTCCTTAATGGGCTGCCCTGGAGTTGGTGGCACCACCTGGCTGTAAAATTGATCCACCAAATGTAAGTTTCCACTATCAAAGGAAGGAGATAGTGCATACTGAAAATTACAACCAAATACTTGAAGCACATACCTAAACTTCAAAGAAAATGTACGGCTTTCAGCATTGTAGTGTGACGTAACTTTCACAGAAGGTGTCCCAGCCTGTGAGTACCTGTGTTTGTGTTATATGCAAGTCCTTCAGCATCAAAACTATCAAGTGGAAGCTTCGAAGAAGAAAAAAAAGATGCATACCATAGTAAGAAATTAGCAAAATCTGCACCATTAGCATCTCGCATTGCAGCAAAGAAATCTTCACAGGTTACTGCTTGCCCATCATGTCTTTTAAAGTAAAGATCCATACCCTGAAAGGTCAATTTTTTTATCTCAACCAACTTTCCATTTAAGATGGAAACTTCAAACATATGACATCTTTGCAAATCTTACCTTTCTGAAACCTTCACTTCCCAGTAAGGTTTTGTACATCCTTACAACTTCAGCTCCCTGATCATGAGAACAATAGGAAGAACTGTTAATAGACAGACAACAATTCTGCAGTGGCGAGAGAGATAGCGGCATAAGATGTATCTAACCTTTTCATAAACCTGCAAAAAAACAAAAAGAAACAGCCAAGAACAAAAATTGATTATTCAGTTTGAAGAAATAGAAACTAGAAATGGAGATAAAGAACACAAAAATCATAGCTAGATCTTACCGTCACTGCACGTTCAAGTTGGCGAATTTCCCAAATCAGAATCATTTCCCACATCAACAAACACAAAAGCCATAGAACCCATAATTAAAGGCACATGGTAAAATAATAATTATGCATATGAGCTCTTCAGTTCAAAATGATGTAAGCTTGCCTGTGTAGAAGTTGTCCATCTGTCAAAAGGGAAAAGGTAATGAAGTTAAACTTACATTCAAAACATATGGTTAAGAAACTTCAGCTGACATGTTTACAACTTGCAAGATATAATTGTATAAGCAGTAAAGGAGAGGTTAAGTCAAACCTTGATATACGAATGTGGTCGTACAGGGTGAGCCATTGGACCAGCGTCCTGAAGAATCACCAACAAATATTAGCACCAGTTTGTGGCTTGTAATAATACCATAACAATCTACGTCAAACACAAAATAAAAGACACCTGCGGGAACTGATAACTTCTCAGCCTTGACACATCAGCAATCCGCATCACAGTGCGACTTCCCATGTCGGATGAAAATTCCTACAAGTACACAAAAGATTTATCAGATACAAAAAAATCAACCGAAGGGTGTTTTGTTTAGGTGGCAATTGTTAAAGCCTGGTCCAACCCAAAAGATTTAGTTGATGGTCTGAAGCCCAAAGATATATATCAACTGATCACCAAATCCACATTCTTTAAAACAAAGGAGAACAAAGTTCATGCCTGATCACGAAAGACGGTGAGGCCTTCCTTTAGGCTGAGCTGGAACCAGTCACGACATGTCACTCTGCAAATGTTTTAACTAATACTTAATTCAAGAATTCAAAAATGGAGAGCTTAGGCATATTAGTAGTATTTACAAAAGAATTACAAGTTATCATGGGATATTAACCAACCTATTGCCAGTCCAGTTGTGGAAATACTGTACGATAGACAAGAAATGGAAACGAGTCAAATATTAATCCAATTAATCTAAACTCAATTCAGATAAGTAAAGGCCATGTCTCCTTCATGTAATTGTATTGATAACCAACCTCATGGCCAATAACCCCCAATATCGCAGCATAATCTCCATCAGAAGCAGTTTGTGGAGATGCCAATACAAGTTTGGAATTGAAAATCTGTACAGAAGAAACACACAAAATTCTAAGACAATAGAATAGGACATGTCTATAATGAAGTCAAGATAGTCAGGAACATACATTCAAACTCTTGTTCTCCATGGCTCCCCTGATATTCAATTTAGCATAATATTTATTAGACATTTAGAAGACATGCACCCAACATTTTAACTAATCAAGTATATTAACATAGGATAACTTACATGTTAAAATCTGGAACAGCCACAATATTGAAGAGATCCAAGTCATATTCAAGGCCAAAAACCTGTTTGCAATAGCACACGATTGCATTCAAAATCAAGACGAACAAAATTACTTTGGGATATCAATCATATCTAAGGATAAAAGTTAAGAGACTGACATCCTCATCCCATTTCATAGATGCCTTCAATGAGTACATGGCATGAGCAGTCTTGGGCAGGTCCTCAGCTGGGGTCCAGATCCTAAGAGCGACCTCTCGACCAGAACGAGTAATGAACTTATCATCTCTGCTCTCCAACTTTCCAGCAACCAAGGCAAACAAGTAGCAAGGTTTCACAAATGGATCTTCCCAAAGAGCATAGTGCCTTCCACCCTGCAATGGACCAACAATTAATGGAAAAGAAATAGTGTACCAATCTTTTTTCCTACTTGATAATTGATAGCTCAACTTCACCTCAAGCTCTCCTTGCTCTATGAGATTCCCATTGGACAATAACACAGGGTAGGACGACTTATCGGCTTCAATGCGGCATGTATATTTTGCCATTATATCGGGGCGGTCCTGTTTGATAATAAAACATATCATTACAGTCATAGGAAATTAACTAAAAATATTGATCACAAATATCAATAACTGTCTCAGTTAATAAGACCTGATAAAATGTAATTTTCCGGAAACCTTCTGCTTCGCATTGCGTACAGAAATTGCCAGATGATTTGTAAAGTCCCTGCAGTATAAGAAAACTGGGTTTACATGAAGAACAGGTATCGTACATGAACATAAAGTTCATGAACAACTTAGGGTGAGAGAAATGTATGTTTCACCTCCAGTGAAGTATTTTTCTGAGGCTGAATCTCAGTTTCAATTTCTAAGGTAAATTGACCACTTGGCGGAGATGAGAGAGTCAGATGGCGTGAGTCCACTAGGTAATCTTCCTTCTATATTGTGAGAAAGCACAAAACAGAGTTATAAAATGATAAGCCATAAGACTCCATCAGAGTACAATCCAGAACTTAAATGAATAAATACACATTGAAAATCCTGAACTGAACAGAACAATATAGTTTCTAGGGAAAATTACACTTTATCCTACCTAACTAAAAAACTTTCGCTTACAATACACTGATATGTTTTTTTTTTCACTTTACTCTTTTCCGTAACCTTTTTAACGGAAATTTATCATAGTTAAGTAGGGTAAAGTGAAAAAAAAATCTCAGGGTACCGTAAACGATTTTTTTGGTAGGTAGGGCAAATTAAAAAAAATATTTCAGGATATCGTAAACGAAAGTTTTTTAGTTAGGTTGGGTAAAGTAAAAAACGTGTCAAGTTGGGTACAGTAAAGTGTAATTTTCCCTAGTTTCTATAAACATAAAAGAGAACCTCCAATTATTACACCAACATCCAAAAAATCTAAACTCAAATGTTCCATACAGAGAAGAAGTTGTGCAAGGAGAAGGGTGGGAAAAACTATTGTTATTGCCTACATTTTAGATAAGCTGTGGAAAAGTATCATACCTTCAATTCCTTGCCATTGACCTTAACTGAAAGTAGGTTCATATCTCGTCCATCCATAACCAGAGGGGAGGAAGAACCTATTTTTCAAGATCAATTACAAAGAGAAATAAGTGTTGATCACATAAATAAATAAACTAGCACAAATCCCTCATACAATCAAACTGAATATTCATATTATGTGAGTCCAGATAGATTTTGCCAATGACTGGAAAATTCTAAGGTATAACATGATGACAAATCAATCCATAGTGTTATAGACTTATAGTATACCATGCGGTTAGATAGAACAATACCTTCAACTCTTGGGTACACAGTTATTTTTGAACTAACAGTTGTCTTCTCCTCTCCCAGTACAAATTTCAAATCAACCTGGAGTGATAGTACTATAAGTTAAGAAGAAAAAGAGATGGCATGTAGTAATCATAATTTAAATTCAAATAAATATACATACCGTATCGAAGTAGTAATCAGGCAACTTGTAATCCTTCAAGAAAATTTCTTTTGGTGCATCCATTTTAGATTCTTCAACTTCTTTTCCTAAGGGTTCTGTGGCAACCGAACAAATAAGCCTCTGGCTGCTTTGCAGAGCTCTCTGAGATAAGGTTCAGTAGTGATCAGTAAAATGAACCAAAAGGAACTAAATTGTGATCAGAATTCGGCACATGAAAGTACAAAAATGCAACATATATGAAGTTCGCTTCAGAAATGATCATTGACAGCTTCCAAATCACATTAGGCAACTTACACGTGACAGAGTATAAGGGAAACAATATTTTCTTCGACTTGAAATCTGCAAGCACCAAAAGACAGTGGATGTGAGATTAGAATCAACAAATACAGCATCAAAAAACAGTCATAGATTACACTAACGATAAGGAAAAGGTTTACAAACCTCTGAACTAAGATGATGCCTGTATCTGCAGATATTTTTTGCAGAATGCTCAAGATTACTGACCCGGCATGCAGCAGGACGCTGCCAAGAGAAGATATCGAAAAATTTAAACCAATACCAGCTAAAATTAATTAAATGCTACACGTATAGAAAATGCACACTACAGTCTAAACAGCTAACTTATTTCAATGCTGCTTTTTCCATAAAAATGTGGGAAATAGAACGGATTATTTTTACCAAAAATCCCTTTTGAACTTAAATGTGGACCGGGCACATTTCTTGTTCTAAGAACTCTATTACAAATTTGCAAGCATAACATCTCAATTTGAATAAAGCAACACATGAACCACTAAATAAACTATCCTCTTACAGTGAATGCAGAAAACCCACAAACCATACAACAGAGCACTTCCAAATTTCCTGAGTTAACGAGTTTTATAGCAACCAAATCGAGCTCTATGCATTTGTCATATGAACAGCTAAATAATCAAATAAGATGAAATGGGTAATCACATGAACTGAAGAGATTAAACCCAGTAGATTCGTTTTCGTCAAAGCCAGACACTTGTGGGGCAGAATCAACCGAGCCATATAGTTGAAAATACTGAGAACCCAATAACCTAAGCAACGATACAGTATTGAATAAACCCGAAAGGGATCAGTCTGTGATGATGGCAGAGAACACCCAGATAGTCAAAACCCAGAATCTCCACAGATAAAAAAAAACGATATTTAAAGCCCTAGATCAGAAAGACCCGCAAAGGAGATATAATGAAAACAGAGCCGCTACAGTCTAATAAAGATATGTGGATAATTGGAGTTCTGGACCAGAAAAATTAAATTAAAAAACGGTAAAATAAAACGAAACAGGCCTTGTTTTCAAAGATCAACGAGTTCTTATTATGAAACCTTGACAACACCTGACTTTAGTGATCTGCTTTACCTCAGAATGGTGATGATCGGAGACAACAGCGGATTCCTCGAAAGTCTATTATATAATCATACGAATGCAAACTAAAAGAGTCATTTTTTTACGGAAGAGATAATGGAAAATAGCGTCGTAGACTTCTAAAAATGATTGTTTTTTCCATGAAAATACATTAATTAGTATTCTAACATATTTACCGCTCGAAAAAGTATTCTAAGTTTCTAACTCCTTTTGAACTCCAATTAACGAGACTTTGTATTCTTTTCTTTAAAAAAAACATATTTGCACCAACAAAAAATAATATTCCATAGGGTTCTCTCGTTTCTCTATTGTCGCTCCTCGGTCCCTCAGTCGTCCTACACGTCTCTTGTCGTCACATCCACTGTCGGTCTCGCCGATCACCAGCTCTCTTGCATGGATTCCTCACAAGTCCAATCCACCGATTTTATGGTGTTGAACACTACTAAGGTACGTTCTCTCCCACCCAACCCCACCATTGGCCAGACGTCAATCGCGTTTGGCGAACCCGGCTACATGCCACCGGCCTCAAATCTCGAGCGTATAGACCTCTTCGGTATCAGAAGAAGACCAAAAGGCCGACCCCGAGACCTCTCCGACTACTACGCCCTCTGGCTTTGAACCCAATGCCCGCTTTGACAGCGAACCAAATATGGGACCTCTTATCGAACACGACCCTATTGTCGTACAAAGGATGGGCACGGTCAATTCTCCACCGATCCCCCAACCCACTCGGTCCTCATGACCACCACCTGCTTGGGAACGTTACCGCAAGCACTGTTTCCCAATACCTCTCCTACTCAGAGCCTGGGATGCGGTCCCTGGATGCGTCCCTGCTACTGCCTCCCTATGACCTCCTACAAGAAGTCTCGTTGGATCAATCCAAGGATAATTCTTAATTTCACCCAAAGGGAATAGAATCGCGGGTTGAGGGAGGACGAGACACTCAACTGTTGGCACCATAATCCACCTAGATTTGGGTAAGTCCCTTATGGAGACAATTATGGCTCTCTAACAAAGCTTTGATAGCCTCTAGATGGAGGAGGACGAGGATGAGAATATTCTACTCCCTGAAGACCCCGAGATTACTCGACTCAGGGCCCAAATCAAATTTGACTTGGTTGGTCGTCTATTCACCCTACATGAGTATGATCAGAAAATCATTGAAGGATTCACGGATAAGGTTTGGAATCATGAGGGCTTGATCTCGGGATTCCACTTCACATCCCAAGAAGAAAAGGATCGCATTCTACGCTTAGAATCATGGTTTATAAAAAAACGTACCAGTTAGACCTCATACCAGGAGTGAACTCGGCTACATTTCAGTTCTCAAGTCTCCAATTATGGGCGGTGATATCAGATCTATCATGGGATAGCTTGACTAGGACGATGGGATGGAGGATATGCGAAGCACTTGGGGTTGTGTGGATGTCCGAACGGACACCTCAGGTATAGGTAGTGGAGGGATACTTTGGGTGAGATTTTGGAAGGATCTGGCCACCCCACGTTGACGTACCATCAGGGTTACTATGTATGAGCATAAGACACCAATTAGGGTGGGTGACACTCATTTGTGTGTGGGGGTGTTATTGTGCAGGTGGACAGATGTGGGCTTTGCTGGGGAGGAAAGATCTGAGTCCGTTTTCGGCATCCATTCAATCAACCTCTTTGTCGCTTGATGATGCTGGAATTTCAGGAACTCCCTCAGCCCTTTCGGGTCACACTCAAATATTAGCGTTTCCTGCTATCTTGCTTCAACGACGGGTGTTGGGGTCATGCGACCCACGACTGTGATCTCTCTCTATCGGGTACTCTTCGTTTTGTATGTCCCTAACAACGAATGAAACACCCCGAAGCCATCCCCTATAGTTCCTCCGGGCTTTCGTCCACTTCAGATGCCACGGACCAACATAGGGTCCACCGTCTTACATAAGTCACCTGAATCAGTTAGGACTTATAATCCAAACGGATTCGCCCGTACCTCTAGGGAGATAGAGAAGGGATTGGTAACGTCCACAGTCCTGCCTAACCATGGGACAAATCGCGTACCAACAAGTTCTCTAGGAGAGTGTACGACAGGGCCTCCTAGAGGCATTGAGCCGAAAAATACCCCATCCCAGAAGAGGTGCCGGGGGGGAGGGGGCAAGGGGGGCAACTCGATTTTGAGAAGGTGGGGCTGTTAATGAGGCCACATGCCCTTGAGCTGCTTTGGAGGACAAGAGGACCCACAACCTATCAGTCTATATTGGTCAATCTTAGGTTGAGCCGGAGTTGGTTTTTGTTTTCATTCTCGTCTTCGTTGTTGTTTTACGTTTGGTTTTATTTTCTACTTTAATAGTTTTGGTCACTATTGGTTTAACTTCAAAAGTCCGTCTATGCCTCGGGCTCGTTTTGAGGATTAGTTGTAGTCTGTCTGAGGAGGGACTACTCCCCCGTTATTCTTTTTTTTGTTCTTCTTTCATTCTAATTAATAGTATTGGTCTCTTACGCTAAAAAAATCAAGATGGCAATATAAAAACTAAAACTTCACATAGAAGAATAGGGATTACATTTTTTATCGGTGGACTAGACTTTTTGCTAAAACCGATCCAATCATCAATTCGATCAGCTCTCGACTATATTTTATCGATAACTTCTTAATATATTTTTTTCATCAATGTTTTAGTTTTGGATGTGTAACATATATTTGAGTTTGGTTAAAAGAAATTACAAAAATTTCAAATCCAGAGTGATGGGTCAACTCAAACCGGAATCTACCCATTATCCATTGGATCCAAATGGTTTGAAATTCGCATTCAAACAATGGTTTTTAAATTAAGAACCGATAAATGACGAATCTATCTTAAAACTTCAATAAGAATAGACTCACTCGAGCCGCTTACATCCCTAATGAAGAAGTAAGTGTGTTTGGGCTCAAAGCCAAATATTACAACTTTGTTCTTGTTAAGGCTCCACTCAACCCAACTCCTAGTTCTTCTTGTGTTTGGCCGCCGGTGACGGCCTCTCTTGGTTGTCGCCGGTGGCTACCTCCCTCTTCTCTCCTTGCTTTCGTCTTCCCCTTCTCCCCTCCTCCGTTCTCTCTCAACCCGCTTGGTTCCTCTGACTTTTTGTAAGAACCGCCCCCGGTCGACACCAGTCGAACCGGTGAAATTTGGCAAAAGTTGAATTTCCGTCGGAAAAGTCAATCGATGACTTCGGGAGTCATTCGGGACCTTTCCGGGACCCAAAAAGCTTAGTTGTCGTTACGGTTAGCTTAGTTGGGTCGTTTCCTTTTAAATGAGTACTTTTGCGAAAAAGTCAAATTTGGGTCAAACAGGTCGAAATAAGACTTTTATCGAATTACATAAGTGGGCTGAGATATTTTTGGGTAAATGTGGACCCCACATGGAAACATGTCCATGAGTCTTGGAGGATAAGAAAAGGGTGAGAAAAAGACTCATTTAACCTTAAATTTTGGGCATGAGAGGCAAGAGGGCAAAAAGGGACTTTCCCAAATTAGGTTAAAGGCCACAAGTGAGCATTTTCAGCTCATAATTCTCACCTTAGCCGAAATTTACAAGGCAAGAGAGAGAGAGGAGCTCTCATTGAAGAAGAGAGAAGAAGAGAAGAAAGGTGCCTCTTCTTACTTGATTTCTACACCAAAATCCTCCTTTTCTTCCACTTTCTCCATCATCTACCCACTTCCTAAGGTAAGTCTTCATTTGAATCCCCTTTTGATGAAGTTTGGGTTGTGGGTTTGATAGAAAAAGCATGAACTAGGCTGGGTTTTTATGAGTTTGAGGTTTTGATGGTTAAATGGATGATTTGTGGAGAAAAAGTGGAAGATTTTGACTGAAATTAATTGGGTCTTTGTTATTTGGATAAACCCAACTTGGGTTTGAAGTTTTGGGATTGATTTTAGAGGTTTTGGTGGTCAAAAATGGAGTTTTGAGAGTTTGAATTTGTGGAGAAGAAGCTGGAGGAAGAAGAAGTAAGGGACTGTCAGACCCGTCACGGATCCGTGACGGGAACCGTGATGGCACATGTCACGGTTCCGTGACGGTAAACATGACGGTGCAGGTCACAATTCCGTGACCCAAACCGTGACGGAGCCCGTCAATACTCCGTGACCCACTCCGTGATGGATCAGAAATGGACCTTTTAGACCCATTTTGGGTGTTTTCGGGTAATTAGGAAGGTTGTCTTTAACCGAACGCTTTGGGGATTATATCGGGTGTTTACTCTTTAAACCACCCTTGAATTATTATTGATTCTCGTTTTCCTTGGTGATCTTAGACGTTGTTCCCGATCACGGCGGAGGAGGATACTAGGCGACTCATGGTTGCTCGTGTTGGATAGCGATTGAGGTAGGGAAAAGTATTGAATACCGGTTTAATTACGGAAAGTTACTAGAATGCATATATGATATGAACAACCGGAATAATTGTAGAATCACATGTAGGATGTGAATAACTAGCGTAGTCATATAGAACATGGAACCACTTGTGGGTCATGTCATGCCCGTAGGTGTGGGATTTGATGTGCTGTAGAATTGCATGAGGGCCATGTCGAGCCTGTAGGATTGTGTGATGATTGAGCTTGTCTGTGATTAGTAGCTAGTAATGTTTAATATGTGGTATGTTCTGTTGTTAACTGAGGACCATGATATGCTATGAGAACGGGGTGAATGTTTGTGTGAATTAGTGTCTTGTGACATGATCGGGTGAATGATAGACCGATGTTGTGTGTTCGGTATGATAAGTTCGGTATGATATGCTGGTATGATGTGTTTGGTATGATATGTTTGAGGATGGTGTTTTGGGCCGATATCTATACCATGGAGGATTCCGGTATAGGATATCTAGGTTGAGGATGGTGTTCCGGTACGATATCTATACCGTAGAGGATTTCGGTATAGGATATCTAGGTCGAGGACGGGTTCCGGTGCGATATTTGTGCCGTAGAGGATTCTAGTACAGGATATCTAGAGCCGAGGATGGTGTTCCAGAGTAATGTCTATACCGTAGAGGATTCTGGTATAGGATACCTAGGCCGATGTTGAGTGTTCTGGTATGGTACGTGTGACATGATTTGTACCCCGTGCTACGGGAAGATACCCGACCAACGGAGGATTCCGGTCTGTTATATTATGAGTTACACCCCGATGCTGTGTGTTCCGGGAAGATATCTAGGCCGATGTCGAGTTCGGTACGATGTGTTGAGCCGAGGCTATGGAATCCGGCGCATTGCTCTGGGACACCTAGTGTGGAAGTGGTTGCTGATGATATTACTCTGCATGTTGATCTGTTTTGGTTTACTGTGGTTACTTATGTCTGTTATGTGATCCTCTGTGATTTTGAGTACATTTATCTCTGAGTTCAGTGTATTGTTGTGCAAGTTCGCACGCGTGGTTAGTATGAGATAATTGTGGTCGTAATCTAGTGATAATTGATTGAGTGAAAGTTGTTAATTGTATAATTGAGGAGAAGAGTCCGAGAGTCGGTTCGGTATCAAGTCTGATTCGCGAATTTCTCCCGAGTAGGGTCGAGCGTTGCCTTAAGATTATTTGTTTAAATGGTCTTGTTATTGCCTTACTATTATGCCAAAATCGGACGGGTATACGTGGTGGTGAACAATTGTTCACTCCCTTTACTACTTTTTCCTACTGAGCGAAAGCTCACCCCCTTCTCTACTGTTCTACAGGTTTTGAGCGGGATTTGATTTAGAGGACGTCTCGGAGCTTGGAAGCTTAGCGAGAGTCCTAGTTTCGATGGTCTAGAGACATACTTCCTTTTTGTACTAAACTCTTTTATTTGGTTGTTGAGCATTTAACTCTCATTATCAGGATTTATCAGTTTGAACTATTGTTGGATTTTATTTCATTTAAATATTTGCCTACTGTATTATTATTTTTAGCTCACGTCTCGAGTCTGGTCAAAACTGGATTTGGGGCGTGACACTTTTCGTCCTCCGTCTCTTTTTTGTTTGTTCATATCTACTCCCCAGCGACTTTTGGAGCTTTCTCTCACCTTCGCTAGTCGTCCGGTTGGTGTTGGTTGCCGATGGGATCTCGTTTCTCTGAGATCTGAGATATGGGCGTCTGATCTACGACGAGGTAAGTTTTCTCCCCCTTCACCTGCGCCCTCTTGCTACATGGCTCCTTCTCTTCCCGTTGAAGATTTGGATGTAGTCTCTCTCCTTCATGACCGACCGGTTGGTGTTGGTCGTCGTCGGGATCTCCTTTTCGGAGATCTGAGAGATGGGTATCAGGGTTTTCAAGGCTGAGCTCTCCCAAGGTCTTCTCTCCTCCTACTTCAGGTTTTACTCTTCGAACCCTTCCCTTTCCAACCACGGTGGTGTGGTCCAGGCCCCATGATCGGCTTTGACCGCCGTGGGTTGTTTTGCCTTTGGGCTCTGTGGGGTTTCTCTCTGATTTTGGTTGGTTGTGTTGGTTCTAGGGGTCTCCTTTGTTTTTTAGGTCGACGTTTCGGTGTTTGCTGGCGTCGTGGTTCATTCTTCTAATTCTGTTTCAGGTGTGGGGGAGGTCGGAGGTGTGGGTTTGTGTGCTTTGCAGTCCTTTTGGGGGTTTGGTTCCGTTGCCTTCGCTTGCTGCTGATTGGATTTTTTGGTATCCTGCTTCTCTTCTCTGTTTTGCGGACCGGTGGTGGTTCTTGTTCTCTGGCCGGTGTTGGTCGGTTGTGCTTCATTTCCGAGAAGTTGGATCCATAAGCTGTGGCGTAGCTCATCGGTGACGCGTGGCACGAGGTTTCTTTCTATCTGATTAGATTTTAGGTTTTTACTGTACTTGTTGGCCCTGTTCTGCCCCTGGTTGGGCTTTGTTCTATTTGTGTTTGGGCTTGGCCTGAGTGGCTTTGGTGTTAGTTTTTAATTGATTTTATCCCTTGGTTTAGTTCATGTTAGATTTGGGTATAGGCTTATGTTAGACTCAACCTGTTGTCTGTTGTGGTTTTTGTTAGGCTTATTTTGCCCCCTTGTTCTGGTTTGAGGTGTCTATATGGCATGCTCAGGTTTGTAATTTGAGGGGTTTTCCCCTTGGCCTTGTTTTTCGCTTTGAAAACCTGGTCTTTTGTAAAAAGAAAATTGCTGATAAAAAATATAGTTAACAAGTCGATCATAACTTTATTCTAGGAGCATATAATATTTTAAAATACAAATAAAATAACACTTCAATATAAAGGTTTGCTTAAAAAAAATACTTGAAACTGGTCTATTTTGGTATCAAATTGAAAATGGATCACTTGAAGTATGTTTATATTAAATTGTGATTGGCTAGTTGGGAAGATTTAATGATTTGAATGTGACCCTTTGTCAACAAATTTTATATTTTTATTTTAAATTATTAATTTTGATACTTTACTTAAAAATATTCTTGTCATGTCTTTGTTCTTATTTGGGAAACAATAGTAAATGACCATCTTCAATCTTTCTATCAAGCCCTGTCTCGCTAGTTAGTGCGGAATAAGTCTCTGTGATTATTGGAGATTACTCAACTGATCACGACAACTCAAAAAATAAGACTCTCATGGCTTCAGTTTTGTCAAAAGGTCAGGGAAGCGACATTTGTAATGGGTCCCAACAAGTCGTTTGATCTAGTCGATCTCAAGTTGTTCTTCTACTAGAAGTATTGATCCACTGTTGGGAAGGACGTGACTACCTGTGTCTGACAGGTCTTTGCCCGGGGGGGGGGGGGGGGGGTCCCGCCCAGTCTCAATGCCACAACGTTAGTCCTCATACCGAAGGTGGTGACGCCATCCAGTCTTAAGGATCTCCGATCTATCATCATTTGCAATGTGTTGTTCGAGATTTTATTTAGGGTGACGATCAATCGACTCAAACCTCTTCTAAATGGAATTATAACTCGGTCCCAAGGTGTGTTTTTCCATGTCGATCTATCCAAGAAAACATCATTATATCATTTGAGACTCTCCACTTCATGAAGTGTAAGCGCCAGGAGAGGAAAGACTGAGTGGCTTTGAAACTAGATATGAGCAAAGATTATGACAAGATCGAATGACATTTCTTGTGGAGTATGATGAAAGCTTTCAGGTTCTACAACGTGTGGACTGACCTTTTGCGCACATGCATTTATTCGGTGACTTACAACCCGGTTGCAGGGGGACGTCAAACGAGGTTTGTTCGACCCAAGCGGGGGATTAGACAGGGGGACCCCTTGTCCCATATTTGTTTCTTTTCTGTATGGAAGGACTTTCTCGTCTACTTCAATCGGCGAACGACAGGGCCTGATTCATCCGGTCAAGATAACACCTATTGCCCTACCTTTGTCTCTCTTGTTCTTTGCGAATGATTGTTACGTCTACTGCAGAGCGATCCACTTGAATATGGGCAGAATTCAGAGCTATCTCTGAGTTTTTGAGGAAACTTCGTGGTAGATGGTGAACCTCCAAAAGTTGTCGTTGTATTTTTGCACTAACACGCATTCGAATGCGCGAGCATAGGGAGTCTGGCGCCCCTAATTGGGAGTACCCAATCAGATGGAACGAAGTAGAAGGTGAAGTTTGCTACACATTATGGACTGACTTGAGCACGAATTTATATATGCAAAACTGAAATCACCAACAATTTTGACTCTATATGATGCTCTCGATTCACTTCAATGATCGACCTGACCCAAGCGCACAAACGAAGGTCTTTCAGAGATGGCAAGCTGATCAAAGTTGTCAAACATCATCAAGCCCTTTTACAACGCGATTTCCATCAAATATATGGCATGAAGGATTTCGTTCAAAATGTATTCAGAAACGTAAATCGACATGTGATTTCAACGACCAAAAACGAAATGAAGGACAAGACATATCGACGTCAACACCATTGAATTTTAGTTTCTTTGTTATTGAGATCAAAATGTAGATTCCAAAACTTTTTGGTAAAAAATATTTTGATCACTCTCCCTTCACATGATTTTTAACTAAATCTTCGTCGGTACGCAAAAGGAATGTCGTAAGAAACAAATGTTGTTGGTAATTGGATAATAACCACCAAGAGCTCATTTCACGGCACATTGACACTACCAAATCAGATCTGCAAATCTCTCTCGCACAAACCATGGCTTCACCGACACTCCCGATCTTGAACCCCCAATACTCCGTCGCTGGATCTCCGGCTCAACCGCCGATCGCCACCCCCACCTTCCCCTCCCGCCTCTCCTCCTCCGTCACCACCTGCCTCTCCCAGCGCCGCCTATTTCAAGAGATCGAACTAATGGGTAGAGGCATCAAGATGTATATCAAGGGGTCAATTTATCCACACACCTTTGATGTGAGACTCACACTTCAACACTTTCCGTCGTCGCCTCTCGCATCCGCAAAAACTTCTTCTACTTCAAGGTCAACTACGCCAGCCTCCTCCTCGTCGTCCTCGCCCTCTCCCTCCTCCTCCTCTCCATCCTCGCCGCCTGGACCTTCCTCTACCTCTTCCGCGCCTCCGATCAGCCCCTTGTCATCCTCGGCCGCACGTTCTCGGATCTCAAGACCCTCGAATCTTTGGTCCTGCTCACTATCGTCGTCATGTTCCTCACTAGCGTCGGATCGATCCTAATCTCGGCCGACATGATGGGAGTGGCGCCTGTGTGCGTGCACGGCGCTTTCAGGGTCCCCGAGGACTTGTTCCTCGACGAGAAAGAGCTTGCCAGCGCCGAATTGCTCTCGTTCCTCGGCGGCTTGCCTGCTCCGCTGCGGCGGATGTCGCTCTGGTCGAGCCTGCGCGTGCTTGAGCGAATCGACGGGTTTTGAGGTTCGTTTAAGGCAATGTCGTTTTGTTTATTTGTTCAATTAGTTCTTTAGAAAACTAAATTGTGGTTCGTGGTATGAGTTATGGGATCTTATCATTTCAATTTTAGATCTGGTTTTGATAATTGCTTGATTTGTTTGCATGTTTTCTATACGTCACAAATTTTAATGTCGATTTTAATCGATTTGGGTATTATGTAATTTTGGATCTATGAATTTGCTGAATCTAATTCATTGTGGGGCTAAAAATATCAAAAATCTAAATTTGATCGCAGCTGGTCACTGGAAAATTGTGGATCTAAGGTGCCAATCTTCTGATTATAATTTTTTTATATGTTCTGAATACAATTTTGAAACTTCAATGTTTAGGTCATTGTTATCAATTTTGTTCTTTTTTAAAAAATTTAATGAATAGATCTGTGTCGTCAGTTTAATACCATTGTTTTGTGTGACCAGATATAATATAGGTCCCGATGATCATACACTTCTAAAGAAAATATGAAGAGATTGATGAATTTGAGTTACTAATAATAATAATTCTCATTTCGATTGTTAAATTATGAAGAAAATATGTCTAAAGCTCTTTCTTCTAACAATCGAAATGAGAATTATTCTTAGGGAAAACTACCGATACCTACCCAAAACCATGCCCATTTAACTGATGTCTACCTAAAATTTAAAATTAACTGATGCATACCTTGAAATTTCGAAAATGTAACTCAAAACCCCTCTGTCAGCTAAAATGACGAAAATACCCTCAACTATACTTCAATAATTATGTTAAAAAAATTATTTAAAAATTACTTTTGTTATATTTATATATTTACTTATTAAATGACTTCATTTTTATTTAAAAAATCACTTCATTTATATGTTAAAAAAAGTATTTTAAAAAATCACTGAGGGTATTTTCGTCATTTTAGCTGACAAAAGGGGTTTTTAGTTACAAGTCGTAACTTCAGGGTATACATCAGTTAACTTTAAACTTCAGAGTAAACATCGGTTAAATGACCATCGTTTTGGGTAGGTATCTGTAGTTTTCCCTTATTCTTATTAGTAACTCAAATTCATCTATCTGTTGATATGGTATCAAAATCTAATCTTTTATATTATATTAAGGAGAAACATATATATGAAGACGGATGACCAATACTCTGTAATTAGCGTCTCAACAATTAAACTAGTTTTTTTATCAACAAATATTTTATTAATGTCCAAGTCTTTGAACTAAAGACAAGGGAAAAGGGCTCTTCCCTCCAAACCTTACAACTTGAACCAGAATAGAATAAACCTAGGGTCTGAGACACACCTCAGGATCCCCTACATATAGTTTAAGTACGTGATTTTCCATACATGAAGCCCACCACAAAACGTAAGGGTCTAACAACTTCCTAAACCTAGATACAACATTTCTGCAACAAAGCCAACAAGGACAAAAAACACCAATACAACAAAAATGAGTCTTGTTACTCAAAATTTTCAACCATAAAGCGCAAGGAGAAAAAACAGTACAAAAAGTACAAGCCCAAAAAAACAAAGAAGGAACAAAGAAAGAAAACCCCACAACGAAATCTCTAACGTTTAAAGATCTATACGAGCAAGGCGTATGACAGAGTAGAGTGGGGTTTCCTATGGGACGTCATGCGGAGTTTTGGTTTCAGTGAAGAATGGATATCACTTCTCCGAAGATGTACGTACTCAGTCACATACAATATCATGGCGGGGAGTCGTCAGGCAGGGTTTGTGCAACCTGAAATAGGTATTCGTCAGGGAGATCCTCTATCACCATACATGTTCCTATTTGTATGGAAGGATTATCCCGTCTTCTTCAAATCACAGAGAGTCGAATTCAAATAGCTCATTTGGCTCCAGCGCTTACTCACCTTTTCTTTGCAGATGACTGTTATGTCTACTGCAAAGCAACTTACTCTGAAATGGAGAAAGTTCGATCTCTCCTCAAAATGTTCGAAGAAGCGTCGGGACAAGTGGTGAATCAGCAGAAGTCGTCTCTCTTCTTTAGCACAAACACTTATGTAGACATCATGGGTGATGGGGTGAGAGTACTGGAAATCCCGGAATTCCCACATCCATCTCCCTATCTGGGGATTCCAAATATGATTGGGAGAAATAGGAAGCAGGGACTACAATACATCCTGGACAAGGTGATGCGTAGGATACAAAGGTGGGATGGAAAACTTCTCAATGGAGCTGGTAAGGAGGTACTTGTCAAGTCGGTCCTACAAGCCATACCTACGTACGTCATGAGTTTTATGAGACTTCTTAATGAACTCCTGGAGAAAATGAATGTGGCTCTTGCGAAGTTCTGGTGGACATCTTCAGGACACGGAGGGAAAGGCATAATTTGGCAATCGTGGGAAACTATGTCGAAACCAAAGGAGGAGGGAGGACTGGGTTTTAAAAACCTACGGGATTTCAACACGGCTTTACTGGGGAAGCAGTTGTGGAAACTCGTGGAAAATGAGAATAGTCTGGTGGCGAGAATATTGAAGGTGGGGTATTTCCCGGATTCCTCAGCATTGGAAGCACAAAAGAAGGAAGGGCAAAATTTTGTTTGGCAAAGCATTCTATCGACTAGAGAGATGATCACCAAAGGAGCAAGAAGATCGATCGGCCCTGGCACAACAACATCTATCATGCGTCACCCATGGCTGGTGGGACTGGAATCCAAGATAACGACAAACAATACAAAGCTTGAACATCTTAACGTGTCGGGACTTATGAGGTTAGGTACGAGACAGTGGAATACAGACCTAATACGAGGTCTATTCAATGAGACAAATTGTCTGGCCATTTTGGCAATCCCGACAAGCATGACGACGACTACTGATTCATGGTATTGGACGGGGGAACATCTGGGACAATATTCCGTCAAATCAGCCTACGAACTGATTCATCAAGCACATGCAGCTTTTTCAACCAAACGGACATCTAGTCTACGATTTGGGGATTGGAGGTAATGCCAAGAATTCATACCTTCCTATGGAGAACTTGCTTGGGCTGCCTACAAGTAGCAACCAATCTTCGAAGACGTTATGTAGAGATGGAAGTGAAGTGTCTGGTATGACACGGGGAAGAAGAATCGGAGTTTCACTTGTTAGTCAATTGCCCGATGACAATGTTGGACAAAGTCTGGTTTAAGGCTTCCCCCAAATGGCTACCAACATCATCGAATGGTTGACATCCATATTACAACTCAACCCTCCGGCGTATGGGGGAAGGGTGGGCTGCATTTTATGGGAAATCTAGAAGGCCAAGAATAAGATAGTATGGGAGAACATCCCGCAAACGGTAGTGGCCATTTATCAAACGACGTTTTCCTTACACACGGGATGAGTGGAAGCAAAAATAAGAAAGGCAAGAGCAGGGTCATCCCCTCGGAGATCACACTCGGAGGCCGACGCGACATGAAAGTATCCCAGCCAAGGAGCGTGTGCTATAAATACAGATGTCGCATTATTTGTGACAACAGGTCAAGTGGGACAAAATGGTTATGTAAAGATGATAAGAGACGTGTCATACGGGCCCGATCATCCTCTTTTCATGGCCCTCAAATTCCGAGCCTGATGGAGGCTTATGCGATCAGGGATGCGCTGACTTGGCTCCTGCAAAAGCATGGACAGCGGACCAGCTTCAAAAGTGATTGTAAGATCATAGTGGATATGATCAATATGGGGGGAGGATCCACTTCCCCTATATGGATAATAGTTAAAAATTGTACTTCCCTAGTAAGTAGAGTCGAGTGCGTACAACACGAATTTGTTAGACGAACAACAAACAAAGCAGCTCATTGGCTTGTTAGGGCGGCTTGTTCTTCCCCTGTCCGGGAGTGGCAAGGCCGGAACCATTCCACACAATTAATAATATTCCTATTTTGATAAAAAAAAAAATAACAGTTTACAATAGATTATTTATGTAATTATCAAATTAGATACGGTAAAGATAGAGTGCCAAATTAGAAGTGTAAACTACTATAGAGCCTTTATGGAGTCTCTTTTGTTATAATCGAGTCCAAATTAGAAAAAAAAAGAATAATTATGAATAAACTTTTGTCACCTCCTCCTCGACGATAAGAGTTAATCCAGCTGTGTACATGATCTCCATATGTTGAGAAAAAAGAGTGAAGCGACATTCGTATTCGCGTTGGTAAATTTGAGCGAGAGTTCGAGCCTTGAGATGGTAACGAACAAGTATCTTCCCGACCACAAGATACAAACATGTCTCCTCCGCACCGAAGAAGACAACCCTGCAACACGGGACACGCCTCAAAGCTTTCAACCAAGCTCCCATTATACACAATGTCGGGACAACCTTGACATCGAAACCAAACCGGGCCCGAAAGTCCCCAACAAGGTCGCGGAGGCAGTACACATGGCACCAGCGGTCGGTCCCCTTATCCATCTCGTACATATTCAACCCTCCGACGTCAAAATCATCATCGCAGACACCCATGACGAGATGCAAACGTTCCCCAGACAGTCCGAGGTAGAGCACGTGGTCCGAGGAAGGCAACGCGACTCGTTCCATCCTCTCCTCCCCGACCACGTGAAAACGGTACACTTGAGGTTTATCCTTTAGACTATACAATGATGTGTTCTTTCGGTCAACCGAAGTCCAGTAAACCGCGCCATTCCAAAAGACACCATGTGCGTATTTTTGAAGATCCGGGAAGGCAAGGGGAGCTGAAGAGGGCCTCCAGTGGCGGGTTTCGGAAGAGTAAATCATAGGTTTACGGAAGGAGGAGAAGACGACAACCTTGTAGTGAGGCGAAACGTACGGGTCAAAGGCGAGGTAAGCAGCCTTAAGACAAAAATCTGCGTGTGGGTATTGGTGAGGAAGTGGTGCGTATAGTTTGGTTGTGGGGTTGGAGACGTACAACTGGTGAACGCGCTTGTTACAATCAACATAGTATTCTTTGCAAGACAAATATAGGCCGTTGCAAGAGTGTTGGTATAGCGCTTCTTCGGAGGGATATACTTGCAATCTTCCCGGTGGTGATGTGCCGTCTAAAGGTACAACTGCACCATCTCGACTTGGGATGCCGGAGAACAACTCTTTGAGAGGTTTGGGGAGAGAGAATTGGGGAGTGGTGCTGATCAGAGAGAGCCATTGTTTCGACACCGACTTGAATTTGGCCACGGATTTCAACGGCAGCCGGAGGAGGATTAAGGTTAAGAGGTCGTCGTTTCCGGAGATGAACTCAGCCGCCGAACAATGCAAGGTCGATGGCTTCTTCATGTCTGATTCGGAGCTCCTCTACTTTTGAATTAGGGTTTGGTATATGTGTCGATATATATGTTGACTAACACTACTGGAAATTGGTTTTTGAAAATTGATACTCAATTAATTGAGTATCTATAATTTAATGCTAATTAAAAAATATTTCCAATTAGTGATAGACGTGATTGGAGGATGACTCATTAATAATAAGATCTGTTATAACAGTAATTAATGTAATTATAATTAATGGTTAATACAATTAACGCAGGCGTGATTACAAGTAACTAGGTGCGGGCACCGTACGATGCGCGGTGGAAGTCGAAAAAAATGTGTGGGGTAAGCTCAATGTTGTCGAATATGGTAAGAATGATATATGATTGTATGTGATACAACAAACATAAGATGGACGATAAAAACGGTTTTGTTGGAGGTGGGAGGTCGTGTGACATTCACTTTCAAGAACGACACATATTTGGAAATTACCGTCAAACATGGAACCCAATTTAGAGATGTCCAATGTCACGCCCCAAATCCGGTTTTGACCGAACTCGAGACGTGAACTTAGATAAATAAATAATAAAGACAAATTAAAAAAAATAAGTCTTGAAATAATACTACGAAAACCAAATCTGATCAAATGAGTCAACAGTTCAAAAGTAAACAGTAAAAGCAGTGTTTAGTTTAAAATACACAGTACGTCTCTTGTAAAGCCCGTCCCGGTTTAAAGTAACTAAAATTTTAAAGTTATCGTTTTAGAGCGTCGTGGTTGAAATTCGGATCGAGAAATTTAATCGAGCGCGAATTAAAAAGTTTTTCAAAAAAAAAAGAGATCCGGGTCGGACGGACTTGACCCGGCCAGGCCCGCCCCGGTCCAGTTGAGATCTCGTTTGGGTTGTGCGGCCCACTTCACCTGAGGCCCACTAACCGGCCTTAGAGGGTACGAATTAGGGTTCTGAGACCCATCGTTCGCGTCCCCTCTCTCTCTCTTCCCGACTACCCCCTTCTCTCTCTCTCTGCTTCTCTCCCTTCTTTCCCGTTCATCACGTCGCGCCGTCTTCTCCTTCCCCTCCATCCTTCTCCGTTCAACACGCCAGCCGCCACCGCCCCTCACCTCCCGATCCCCTCGCCCTCACGCCATCACCTCCATCTCCCACTCAGATCGGAGCCGAGCCCCTCGAACCCAACCTCGCCGCCCCTCCTTCTCCATCGTCTTCGTCCAGACCCACCGCCGCCGACTCCCCCGCCTCTCTCTCTCATCTCGACGCGCTGGCGCCGCTTCGCCACCGGAGAGCTCTGCCGAGCCAAGACCGCCGAGATTCTCGTCGGTCCCGTTCGTTTCTGAGGCGATTCTTCGCCGTGCTCCGCCGCCCTTCCACCGTTCCCTTGTCCTACGGTGAGCTTCGGACCGTGACACCTCGGTCGGTTTTGTCACCGCCGATGGTCGGTCGTTTCTGAAACCGAGCCCTCTCCTTCTTCCTTTTTGATTTTCGATTGTTTTGTTCCCGAGCTTGGTTGGATCTAGATATTTCTGGGCAAATCTGTTTGAATCTGGACTTGAATCAAAGGGCTTTCGAAAGAACATAAAAATATAGGATTTAAAGTAAAATCTGATTTAAATAAATAAGGGTTAAAAACAGATCGGTTTAAAGATGGTTTTTTGAACGGTTGAACGTTGAGGAACTGGACGTTCAAATCAGACTTAGAACGGGATAAAAGTGGGACGCTAAATCGGGTACCTCGGGAACCGTGCCACGAAACTCGTACCTCGGGAATCGTGCCACGAAACCCGTACCTCGGGAGACGTGCATCGGGAGACGTGCACCGAGTTCTATGCTCGGGACTCGAGTACTCAAACCCGATTCGTCGTTTAATTCCGCTTTTAAACCGTTCGAGTTTAAAGGACAACTTGTCGTTCGTTTGAGTGTATTTCTGAGTGTAAGTTTTAACTATTAAAAATCAGACTTGGACTTCGCCCGAGAAGACCGGAGCTGAACCCAGGCTTGGACTTCACCTGAGTAGACTGGAGGTAGGCCCGGACGTCAACAACTAGGAGACGCAGCTGTCGTGACCGTCTTGAGGTAGGGAAAGTAGCGAATACCGGTTCGATTGTGGAAAGTTACTAGTATGCATGCTAGATAATAATAAAACTGGAACGAGCATTAATATGATAAAATAACCGGCCGAGTCTTAGTAACATGTAGGATGTGATTCAGTAGTTAACTGCTTTCAATACTTGGGAACTTGCCGTGCTGGTAGATTGGCCATGTCGAGCCGTAGGTTGTGTGTTGATTGAATTGCCTGTTACGGATTGAGATGCATGCTGTGTGACCTAGGGTCGATAAGTTTAAGAATCAAGAATTAGTATATTCGGTGTAACATGCTGTTACGAGGTGTGGGCAAGTGTGTCGTGACTGTTGCTTGTGAACCCTTGGTTGTGATATGGTCGGGTGAGTGATAGACCGACGTGCTGTGCTTTTGTGGTAAGACTGTTGGGCTTGGTGAGCCGTGTTTGATCTGTGGCATTTCGATGCGTGATTGTTATTTTGTTGTGTGTTCCTTGAGGATGGTATTCCGGTTGTGTTTGGGGCCTACGGGTCGTGTTTGGGGCCGACGTGCCATAATATGATTGGGGCCTACGGGTCGTGTTGGGCCTACGGGTCGTGTTGGGCCGACGGGCCACATCATATCATCTTGCATATGGCCGACGGGTTGGAGCCGACGGGCCACATCATATCATATTGCATAAGGCCGACGGGTCGGAGCCAACGGGACACATCATATCATAGTGGGCCTGCGGGTCGTGGTTGGGCCTGCGGGTCGTGGCTAGGCCTGCGGGTCGTGGTTGGGCCTACGGGTCGTGTTGGGCACTGGGTGCCGTGTTTCAGCCTCGATGATCTATGGTCCTTTGGAGACGTTTCCGAGGGTCCCGAAGAATGCGTCCTCATAGGGATGTTTCCGGCATTCTCGACGTTATACGTCTTTGTGACGTTATGCGTCTCCTCTGGATCGAGAGGTAGTCCGATGGATGCTTGACCTACCGGTTTTTACGATGGTATCGGGCTGTGTACAACCGGCGGAGTTTGGGTATTGTGGTACGGGACGTGTGTGCTGCTAGTTTTTGTGTTGGTTGCGTTTGCTGTTTGTTATTGATTTTTGTTGTGAAAGTCATCGTTAAGAGTATTGTAAGTTTGGCTATGAACCCCGGTTGGTATTTAGTCGTGTTGTACTAGTATGCCCTAATTAAACGGTTACTCGTGGTGGTGAGCCGAGGTTCATCACTTTAACTACTTTTTCTACTGGGCGAAAGCTCACCCCTTACTTTGTGGTGTTTCAGGTGTTGAGCGGGATTATGCTAGTAGGACACAACTGAGCTGGGGAGCTGGCGTGGGTCTTGTCTAGTAGGTCTAGAGACGTACCGTGTTTTTGGACTAAATACTTGTTTTAATGAGTATAAATTTCAGAGTTTCATTTAATGTTTATTTTTAATTAATTTCGATTAAAATTATTGTGATTTTAGTTCACGTCTCGAGTCCGGTCAAAACCGGATTTGGGGCGTGACATCTCTAGACACTAGCCAAGACCCTCGTCAGCTCCCAAACTCCGAGAATCCTGCTAGTACTGATCCCGCTCAACACCTGTAAGACAACAAGGTAAGGGGTGGGCTTTCGCTCAGTAGGAAAAGTAGTTAAGGTCATGAACGTTAGTTCACTACCACGAGTAATCGTCCAATTAGGGCATACCGGCAAAGCATGATTATCAACAACGCCCACGGGACAAGTACTCATCACCAATCACTCTCACAAGGCCACAACCACATATAATACAATGCACAAAGCTAACCAGCACGCACCGAGCACACAACAGAACAACACATAATTTAGTACCACCGTTCCCAACATCACCGACTGTCACATCCCTTCTCATTTATATCGTATCGGAACACACAACATCGGTCCCGACATCTTCCAGTCACCGAGACTCGGGGTAACATACCTGACCGGCAATACATTCAGTCGGATGCCTTCCCGTCACAGAGACTCGGGGCCTCGCGCATAACGGACCGACACATACCTCGGTCGTGCGCCCTCCCGGACCACACAACATCGGGGTAATAGTTAAACCACCCTCGTCCTTGATACTCTACACCGGCATACTCTCTCGGTGTAGGTAACATACCGGGCTCAGATCATCTTGGAACACACATCAAGAGACCAACACGCATCACAATGCCATAGTTCGACCACGGTATCCAACCGGGCCAACTCACCATAACACACAATCGGTCTATCACTCACCCAATCACATCACAACCAAGGGTTCACATTATACCAAACACGGCACACTTTCCCACACATAGTCACACATGTTACACCGAGTATAATCTTATTAAGACTCTCAAACAGCGGCTACAGCAAGCATCATGCATCTCAACCAACACGCAATCCTAAGGCTCGACCTGACCATTCTACCAGCACGTCAATTTCCCAAGATATTGAAAGCGATTAATCTAGTGAATCACATCCTACATGCACACTAAGACTCGTCCGGTTATTATGTAATTGAAATCGGTTATTCTAGTGAATCACATCCTATATACAAACTAGGACCTTTCCGGTTTTATTATTTACCTAACATGCATACTAGTAACTTTCCGTAATTAAACCGGTATTCGCTACGTTCCCTACCTCAAGAATAAACAGCTACGTCTCCTAGCTGCTGACGTCCGGGCCTACGTCCGGTCTTCTCGGACGAAGTCAAAGTCTGATTTTAACAAGTAAAGGTGATAATCAGTCATGCTTCAGTCCGAATCAGTCCTCTAATTTACCAATTAAGTCATTTAATATATCAATTTGGTCCTTTAAGTTTTCCAAATTAAATCATTTAGTTTAATTAATTAAATAATCTGACCGACCCGGCCCCGACCCGAATCCGACCCGAATCTGAATCTGACCCGAATCCAAATCCAGACCTGGGCCTGACCCGACAAGACCCGGACCCAGATCCGAACTCGGATTAGGCCTTAGCCCATCCTGGCTTGGCCCGAGGCCCAAACTGGCCTGGAGGACCAAGGCCCAGTTGGGTCAAGTCTCGGTCGGGCCCAAGTCTCGGTCCTGGCATGAGTTGTGAACGGGGACGAGGCGAGCTAGGGTTCCGGTGAGCTGAGGACGGGGAAGAGGCGAGGCCAGGGTTGGTTCTCGACGGCGGCGGCGGCGTCAGGGGAGCTCGGAGGGACGAGTGGTGGTCGTTAGTACGAGTCTAGAGACCCTCCATTCCAGATCCGATGGCGTGGGAGCTTCGCCAGCGTTGGAGCAGAGATCTTGAGCTCGGGAGCTCCGGCCGTGTCTCTCCAGCTGAGCTTAGCCAAAAAGAGCTCGCGCGCGAGCGAATCTCTGGGAAGTGGCTGACGGGGAAGGTGAATCGGGCCGGGATAAGGCTCACCTGCACTGGATTCCCCAATGTCGGTGTTGCGTGGCTCGAAACGAGGACGGGGCGACATCGGCGGCGATAGCGAAGAACTTGCGGCGTCGCGGTTCGATCTCTGACACAGGGGCGTGGCGACGGAGCTTTGGCGTCGGTCTCGTGGGTGAGGGAGGGGAGGTCAGGCGAGAGGGTTCTGGAGCTCCGGCGACCTGTCCGAGGAAGAGAGAGAGATATGAGAGAGAGAAGCGAGAGATAAGGGAGGAAGGAAGACGAAGCCTCGGGAAGCGTGCATGGAAAATGAGGAGGAAGAACACTATAGCTAGGGTTAGGGTGAAAGAGGGTTGGGCCTAGCGAACTGGGCCTGGCAGGTTGGGCCTGGTCTGGCTTTGCCCAACGTCTTTTTTTAATCTAGCCCAAAATTCAACCCGTTTTCCAACCAACTACATTCCAAATTAATAACTTAAATATTAATTCCTTTAATCGGGGCGGTCTTTACAATCTACCCCCCTTAAAGGAATTTCGTCCTCGAAATTTAAAACAGACGTTAGGGGTGAGCAAGATTCACCGAAATCACCATAACCGGCCGGCCCCGGCCGGCACCGTCACCGGAATCACCGGTGCCGGGATGAACTCGGGTCGACGACGGTGGAGAAAGTGAGGAACCGAGGACTATCCGGCCGATCGTCGGTTTTGGATGTTGATAACCGCCGGTTAACCGGTGAAACCGTCACCGACAACCATGCTCTGCGTCTAGCCATTTTTCTGGCGCCGTCTAACACCAACCTTGCCTCTGTAAATGATATTATTTACTAGGGCTACAAACACGATGAAGAAGACGAGTAAATGGTTGGCCTGTACTTTTAACTTAAATAAAAGCCCATAAGTAAAGCCCAACATAAAGAAGTCCAAAACTAAAACAATGAAACCCTAACTCACATGCCTATAAATACTTAGTACCACACCCTCTGTCTCCATTCTTCTCTGTCACCATAGTGCCTCTCCCTCCATTCTCTCTACTTGTATGTATTTTTTTGCTGCAACCATGTCTCGCTGTAGTGATTCCCACCGAGAATACACCATCCGCCTCTGTCGATGGTTGAGGAGGAGGAGGTAGAGAACCGATAGTGGGCAGCCGCTTCGGCAGCCGCCTACGGCGCAGTTTGTCATCCAGCCCTAGGGCAGGTTGTTGGGGATAGGGGAGAGAAAGGAGAGAAGTGGCTGAGGGCTCGACTGCTACTACCACAGGGGTAGCAACGGCGGCAAGGGGCTCAGCGGCGGTAGGGAGAGGAGTCAGCACCATACTTTCGGCTAGGTCAAGGAGGAAAAGCTCTCAAAGGCGAGAGAAAGTAATGATTTTGCTGATAATAGGTTGTTTTGTTAATATTAATTAGTTTACTAATAAGAAATTATTAATATTAATTGTTAGCTACCATAACGATAATATTTTACATAGTAGAGCTAAAAAAAACCCGGGCTCCAGAATATCGTCCGGGTTGACCGTAGCTAACCCGACTTTCTTGGACCCGTAGAAAAATCATACTTTGATTCGGAGACTGTCACGCCCCAAATCCGGTATTGACCGGACTCGAGACGTGACCGGAATTAATAGTGGAAAAGCAATAATTAAATACTAAGACTTTTATAATATTAAGGTAAGCTCTCTGAAATCAACAACTATACATAGTTCCAAAACTTAAAATGAATCAAATAAGTAATGTTTAAAATATACGAGACCAACATAACTCTAGTATAACCCCAAGAAGTCCAAAAGCTCCCGAGCCTCGACCTCCCTAGACATCCGGAACGCCTGTAAAACAGTTAGAAATCAAAGGGGATGAGTTTACGCTCAGTAGGAAAAACCTTAATAACTCAACCCTTAAGTCAAAGATGATCTGCTTATAAATGTAATTCAAACAACAATGCAATAAGATAAATAAGAAGTAATACGGAAACGGAAACGATTACAACTACGCAAACGTATCGAGGTAACCATAACATAAAGAAATTCATAATAAATGATTTAAAGCCTCAATAAGAGTAAACTGGGAAATAACAGTATCTGGCCGAACACTTGCTTTCTCAAGCCTCCGATCCATGGATAGATTCTGGGATCACCTCGGTTCCCATAATCCGATCCACCAGAGTATCCACATCATATCAGATTTTCCCTCGGTCCAGAGGAGGTACATACATCGGGGCACCGAACCCAATTCAGAAATGCCACCTAAGGACCATATGTCATAGGGAACCAAGTAGCGCTCTACTGGAACGCAGTTCCTTGGGGTGAAACCTTAAGTAACCAGAATCAATATCCCGCAGGATCTGCCGAGCCATAGGCTCCTCTCGTCACTCAATATCTCGTAGGATCTGCCGAGCCGTAGCTCCTCACATCACTCAATATCCCGTAGGATCTGCCGAGCCGTAGCTCCTCACATCACTCAATATCCCGTAGGATCTGCCGAGCCGTAGCTCCTCACATCACTCAATATCCACAGTATCTGTCCAACTCCAACCACCACAACGGCACCGGATTACCCCCCCCCCCCCCCCCCCCCCCCCGGTGTAGTACCGAACCGAGCAAGCGAACAGACAAACAAACGAACAAGCATACATTTCAAGAATAAGAACAAAGGAAACAAGCATTATCATTCATCCATCAAACAACACATATCGGAACACACTTTCATCACTACGAAGACATCAAACACCATTCCATACTTACCGTACACTTACCTGTCACGAACCATCGGTACATCGATCACCTGATTGTACCCCTTGGCACAACCAGTCATACTCGATCATCCGTTCAAACCACAGTTTATCAACACAATCACTCAATCAACCAAGTAAACATTCCACCAGTCAACAATCATGTGAACGAACAATTAAACACTCAATCAAGTAAGCTAACTAGTTTCATTAGACCCTTACTTGTCCTAATAACGAGCAACCAAGCATGTGAACCTAGCACACAACTAATCCGAGAGCTCTTCACAGCCTCTCTACCAGTAAATCAATCCCAAGTATTGAAAGCAAGCTTCACTAACCGTCATCATCCTAAGCATGCATACTAGACTCATCCGTTTATTAGTAATTGAAGTACGATTATTCTATTTATTCGCATCCTATAGGCAATTCTAGGACCTTTCCGATTTTATTATCCTAATCATGCATACTAAGCGTTAATTAAGAAATTAAGACTTTCCCTACTTTGTGGTCTTCCTCTAATAATACTCTGCTGTAAAGTCGAGTAGTCTCTCCTCCGTTCTTCACACGGGTTCCGGGGTGGTCTTCATCTTCTCGGGCGGAGTCCACGAAGGCCAAGGTCTCGGGTAAAGCCCAAGCTTGGGTTTCAGCAGTTAAAACTTATAATCAGTTCAGGTTCGGTCTAAGGTAAAACCAATACGTTGTCTTTTAAACTCGAACGAGATAAAAGCGAGATTACGATGAATCGGGTTCGAGAACCCGAGTCCCGAGCACGGAACCCGATGCACGTAAACCGAGGCATGGTTCCCAATGCACGGATCTTGAGGTGCAGGTTTCGAGGCACGAATCCCGATGACCCGATTCAACGTTCCACTTTTGTCTCGTTCTAACTCCGATTAAAAGTCTGATTTAGTCAATCCAGTTACCAAAAACGTTCAACAGTCCTACCTCGTTCAGAAGTTCAAAATAAAGTCTTTTTAAATAAAACTGATTTCTTTTCCCATTTTTGGTTTAAAACAGATCTGGTCCCAAATCTAGTTCTTTTAATTTCTTTAACAAGTTTGATTACTCTACTTCAGTTTCAACAACACTTGAACAGATACCAGACAGTTCGAGAAATGAAAGGGTAAAAGACGAGGTTCAGGAGAAGTTTCCGACCACCGGCGACGACTTCGCCGGTGACCAAACCCACGGTTGTAAGGCTCACCGTAGGGGAAAGGGAACGGTGGCGGCGGCGTTTACAGGTTCGGGAGCAGCGGAGCACGACGGTGATGGCTGGAGACAGACGGGAGGGCACGGTTGCTCCGGAATCTAAGTGGGAGGCTCGGTGGTCCTTCCTCGCCGACGAGTCCGAGACCAACACGTAGAGGGAGAGGGACGGGAGCTCGGTACGACGTTCGGATCTGAACGGAGATGCCACGGAGGAGGGGGTTGTATGGACGGCGGCGAGAGGGTCGATTGGATCTGGACGGAGAAGAAAGAGGGGTGGGTGCTGGCGGCTTGGACGACGGAGGGGCTGGTGCTGGACGAAGGTGAGGGAGGCGGTGGTGCGGCCGGAGATGAGGGCGTGGCCGGAACCGGTCGGAGATGGTGGACGATGGTGGGAGTGTGAGGGTGGAGTCGTGTGGGAGAGAGGAAGTGGGCGGCAGAGTGTAGAGAGAAGAGGGGATTAGGGTTTCTGACCCTAATCTCACCTTATATACGTGGCCTGAAGTGGGCCTCAGGCGGGCCTTGGGATGCCCGACCCAAAACGTAGTCAGGGCTGCCTGGCCTGTTTCTGTTTTTTTTTGAAGTCGATCCAAAAATCGACTCGTTCCCCAACTCGACGACGTTCTCAACGATAAATTAACGAAATAAAATTTCAGGTCTTTACAGAGACACAACCTCAAGACATCCTCTTACCGAAATTTCAAGTAAACGAAAAACAAACCTAAAAAACAACAAAAATAATCCGAACTAAGAATAGACTCGCAATTCAGAATTGAAACTAAATATGAGTCCAAACCTAAAAACAATATAAAAAAAACGATCTGCTTCCTTGCTCATCTCGGGACGGCCAATCAAAGTCGGTCCCGGGTCAAGATGGGTAGGTCCCAGATCCCAACTCCACTGACTGTATCGCTCCAACACCTTCTCCAAACGGCTCGTGCGGGTGTTCGGTGGGTAATAAATTACCAAAACCTAGAGGCGAGCGGCTAGAACGTTCTCTATGTGGTCAAGAGTCCTGCCTAGTGGAGCACAACCCGGAGCATGAGTCCGAGATTATGGGTGAGAATTGTACAATGGTGTTTGATCGGTAATGAATATTCATTATCGACCCGATTTTGGTGGGTCGTTAATGAATCAAAAAACTTATTCATACGCGACTTATATATCCCAACTGGCATATGAGTTGGGAATGAATATGACTGACTCAACTACATTCATCATCGACTCATTTATAATACTTGTGCAATAATGGGAGATATGAGGCGAAGAGAAATCCTAACAGAATAGAAGAGAAAAGATTCTATGAATTTCGTAACCCTATTTTATAATAACGGTTTGGGATTAACCACTTAACTATTTTAACCACCAACAAAAATGTCCAAACATATTTTTTAGCAGCTGCCGCTAGGGGTGGACAAAAAAAACCTGAAACCGGTAAACCCGACCACCACCAGCCGGAACCACCACCGTTAAACCCGGAACCAGAATCTCCGGTTGGTTTTCCGGTGGAGAAAGGGCTGAACCGGCGACCTGATGGGTGGTTTCCGGTTCAGCAACACAAGAACCGGAAAAAACCAACCCAACCCGGTACTGTAGCAATCTACACGTGGCACACGCTGAGCCAGAGGTTCACTCTCACGCGGATCACCATAGGGGTGGGCATCTGGCCGTTCATTTTGTGTTTGTTAATGCTTCAAATTTAAGGGCCCAGATTCGTTCACGTGGAGAAGCCCAAACCACACATGTATGGCCCAGATTTTTGACCTTACCTTCACCTAACTCACGCACAGTCGCACTCGCACGCCTCTCTCTCTCTCTCTGTCACTCACTTTCTTCTCGTTTTTTCTCTCTCTCTCTACCGATTCACTTTCCTCTTGCTCTCACTCTCTCTATCTCGATTCCTTCTCTCCCTCTCTATCTGACAGAAACCCTAGCAATCTCAAAGGAGATGACGACACGAACCCTAGCAAGCTAAGAAGATGGGAGATATGTCCACTCTGTCTCTCCCCCGATGCTCATCAGCCATCTCTGAAGCCTCAAATGCAAAAGAAGAAGGTATATTTTTTGTTTTTCCATCATCTCAAGAACTTTTATCCTCCCTTTTGTCACTTCTCGTTTGTACTGATAATTATTTTTTACTCTCTCTTCTCATGTATGTTCCTTTCTCTCTCGTTCTGCTCTGTCCGATGGAAATCTCGAGCATTAAATGCCAAGATTTCCGATGTCTATTGGGTGTTGTTACCCTTGATCTGAAGGCGGAGGAGAGAAGCCGAGATGGGTATAAATACGAGCATAAGGAAAGAGATCTGGAGGTTTAAATTTTGGGTCTCCATCTTTGTTGCGATCGAAACTTAAACTTCTCTTGATGTATCCTTTAGATTTCATTGGTTTAGGTTTATGTTTCCTCTATTTTTAGATTTTTATGTGTGTTAGGTTTAATTTATGTTTGATTTAATTTATGCTTCCTCTGATTTTCGATGTTCATGTTAGGTTTAATTTCTATGTCATGATTCTAAATTTCTGTTTGATGTAAGTTAAATACATGTTTGATGTTTAGTTTCATTTTTGTATGTTTAAATCGATGTTTAGTTTTATTTTGTAAGTTAAATATATGTTTGATGTAAGTTTCATTTTCTATGTTTAAATCGATGATTAGTTTTATTTTGTAAGTTAATTTGTATGGATTTTATTATTCAAAGTTTTATTTTAAAGTTGAAATTGATTATTTGTTTATTTATTTTAAAGTTCAAAGTTTGATTCAAACTTTTATTTTAAAGTTCTAACATGATTTTGATTCAAACTTTTATTTTAAAGTTCTAACATGATTTTGATTCAAACTTTTATTTTAAAGTTCTAACATGATTTTGATTCAAACTTTTATTTGAAATTTCTAACATGATTCTATTTTATTTATTTTAAAGTTCAAAGTTTGATTCAAACTTTTATTTTAAAGTTCTAAATGTTTCTATTTTATTTATTTTAAATGTTTCAATTTCTGTTTGATGTAAGTTTAATTTCTGTTTGATGTAAGTTTAATTTCTGTTTGATGTAAGTTAAATATCTTGTAAGTTTGTTCTAATTCAAAGTTTGTATGAATTTTTTGATTCAAATTTTTATTTAAAAGTTGAAATTGATTACCTGTTTATTTAGTTTGAAGTTCAAAGTTTTGATTCAAAGTTTTATGATTCAAAGTCTTAACCTAAACTTTTTATTTTCACATGGTGTTTCTGAACCATTTAAGTCACCATCTACACCAGCTGTTTGAGAGGGATCTGGTGCTGTTGTTGGAGTGGTAGGTAGTTAGGATGCAACAACTGTTGCATCCTCAGGTATCATTCCTAAGACTTCTCGCCAGAAATCTACTACATGGAATGATTTTGATAGGTTTAAAGATGCTGATGGTTTAGGTCATGCTAGATGTAAGCATTATGGTAAGGAATATTTGTGTGATTCTAATAAGCATGGAACTAGTACCTTACACGGGCATGTCAAGATATGTCCTAAGCATCCTAAGAAATCAGACTCAACCCAACAAGCCTTAGCATTTAGGCCTGTACAAAAGGGTAGAGATGGACAACAGCTTATGCCTTGGCATTTTAATCAACAAGCTTCTAAGGATGCATTACTTAGAATGATTTTGATGGATGAGCTGCCTTTTAGTTTCGTAGGGGGTGCTGGGTTCCAACAGTTCTTGACTGAAGTATTTCCTATGTTTGCATGCCCTACTAGATACACTGTTAAGAGGGGGATTTTTAAACTGTATGAAGCTGAAAAACTCAAGTTGCATGAGTTTTTCAGTAAATCTACCCATCGGGTCTCCTTGACCACGGACACTTCGACAAGTGTCCAACAAATCAGTTACATGTGTCTAACTGCTCATTTTATTGATGATGATTGGGTTATGCACAAGAAGATTATAAATTTCTGCCTAATCACTTCACATAAAGGGGAAGACATAAGGAAAGCTATTGAGTATTGTCTTAATTCTTGGGGGCTATAATGACTATTACTATTGACAATGCTAGTGCTAATGATACTGCCATACGATACTTGAATAGGCAACAATCATTGTTGTGTAATTCTGTGTTGGATGGAAAATACATGCATATGAGGTGTATTGCACATATCCTGAACTTGATTGTGAGTGATGGGTTAGGGCAACTTGGGGGTGATTCTGTTTCTAGAAGGGCTATTGAAGGGTTAGGGAAGACGGGTAAATCTGTAGAGAGGATTAGATATGATGTTCGGTTAATTAAATCCTCTCCCATGAGACTTAGGAGGTTCAAGCTAGCTTGTATGCAATCTGGATATGCAACCAAGAGGTTGCTATCCTTAGATGTCCCAACCCGGTGGAATTCGACCTACTTTATGCTCAAGTCCGCCTCTAGATTGGATAGAGCATTCCCCATATACAATGCACTAGACCATGTTCTTAATGTGAAGATGGATAGTAAGGTTCTCAAGGATGGGTCTTTTCTGGGTAGATTAGAACTTGAGGATTGGGAAGCTTGCAATTCTGTCATGAGTTTCCTAGAGCTATTTTATGAGGTCACTGTGAGGGTTTCAGGTTCATCATATGCTACATCGAATATGATTTTAGATGAAATCTCTGAAATTTATACATTCATTGGTGATGGTTTGGCTAGTGATAATGTTGAGATGAGAAAAATGGCTATGAAAATGGGGGAGACGTTCAATAAGTATTTTGGAGATATGGAGAAGTTGAACTTGTTTACATTTATAGCACCCATATTTGATCCCCGTAAGAAACTTGGTTATGTGGCCTACCTCATTGAGTCCATGTACCCACTGCCATCCACCAACATACTTGTGCCTTTGGTGACTAAGTCTTTGAATGACTTGTATGCTCAATATGTGAAGGAATCTTTCCCTTGTGCTGTTTCAGCAACAGAAACTGTTGCTGTTACAGCAGGTTCAGTTGCTGAAAAACCTTATAAATACCAAAAGTTTCCTGCCTATAAACGGCAGAAAACTATGGAACAAGGTGCACTGAAAAATGAGTTGGAGTTGTACTTATCAGAGAGGGAAGAGCCAGATTCTTCTACTTTCAAAATCTTGGCTTGGTGGCAAGCAAATGCCCATCGCTATCCTATTATATCAAAAATGGCTAGAGATGTTCTAGCCATTCCAGTGTCAACAATGCTAAGCGAGTCTGCTTTTAGTAATGGGGGTAGGATACTCGGTGATTTCACAAGTACTATGAGTACACATATTGTGCAGGCTCTAATTTGTACTCAGGATTGACTCAAAAATCCACCAACTCTCTTTTCAACAGCTGAATTGGAGTTGGAGATGGATGCTCTTCAACTTGTAGATGATGGTATGATTTTTTTCTCATATTTTAACTAATTTTGATGTATGTTAAATGTGTTTTAGCAAGTGTTAGTAATTACTAACACTTTTTATTTGCAGCTCTAAGTGAGACGTCCAGTCCACTTGGTAACCCAATGATATTCTAAGTCTCAGCTATGGTATTGGTATACATATAACTTTTGTTTGATCCAATGCTTGTGAATTAAACGATTTCCTTTTCTTGAGTTAATCTATTGTTATTGTACATGTATTGACTCATATTCATTTTTCGTAGGTACTTTTGAAGAGTGGAGTGAAGGTCATGGAAATGAAGTGAAGGTGTAATACTTTTGATGAAGTTGTAATAGTTCTACTTTTGTAATTTTGTTTAGACAGCTCCATTCTTGTAAATTTGTAATGCTTGTGAGCTGATCACAAGATGAACAACTGATGTATTAGTTTTAGGGGCAGATTTTTTTCATCATTAAAGGGGGATCAAATGAGGGCTGTTTAGCCATATTTGATCCCCTTTTAATGGTTTTTCCCTGCAAAAAAAAATAGTTATTTTATTATGTCTCTTTGTTATTACTGTTCAAATGTTGATTACTTAGTTTTGGGCCTGTTTTGGGCTCATATATGTGGGCCTAAATCGAGGCCCAATTGTGAAGTGGTTGGTTGGTTAAAACCGCTAACCAACCCGCCATCGAACTGGGTGGTTTTTACTCTTAAAGTTTGGTTTTTGGGTCGTGGCTGGTTTCAAAATCTCCCAAACCGGTAATATTGGGTCGGGTTCGGGAAGGGGTCAATTGGGTGGTTAACCACCCAATGCCCACCTCTAGTTGCCGCAGATCATGAATAGTATTATAATTGACAATTTAAAGTTACATGTTCGTTTGGCCCAGCGCCGGCCCTTGAAAAATGGAGGCCTTAGGCAACATTATAGAACTGGGCCTTTTTTCAGTAATAGAAGACATTAATCAAATAACTTGATAAATAAAAGTACGCATAAATAGAGAGGGCATAATAAGATCTCAATACACTGGTGCTAATATTTGTTGGTGATTCATCAGGATATATGTTGGGGGAAATATCAGATTGGTACCCTTAACTATACGTTTTTAACACATTGGTACCCTTAACTAATGTTTCCAATCAGTAACACTTTAGTGTTTTCCGTCCATTTTTGGACGGAAAATGGGCATGTGCAATGCACATGACCTTAAACTTTCAAAAAACGACAAAAATACCCCTCTAAGTTCAAACCCTAATTATTCTTTTACCTTATTTCTTCTGTGCAACCTTCATCTCCCCCATTTTATTTCATACATATGCCTCCTTCATTCTGTTTCTCCTTCATGCTGTTTCTTTCCCAGCCTTCATCTTCACCACCATGACCATTTTCCGTCCAAAAATGGACTGAAAACACTAAAGTGTTACTGATTGGAAACTTAAGGTACATTTTTAGTGATAAAATTAGTTAAGAGTACCAATGTGTTAAAAACGTATTGTTAAGGGTACCAATATGATATTTTCCCTATTTGTTGTGGTATTATTACAAGCCACAAACTGGTTATGGTATCAATACAAGCCACAAACTGGTGCCGAGAAACTCCAAATAACAAGTTAATTCTAACTACTACTTAAAGGAGAAACATAAACACCAGCTGATTTGAGAATAGCATACCGTGCTGAGGAACTCTGCTTTGAGTACTTGGGCAAGCTGCTTCCTGATGAAAGATCGGACGGCATCAGGATCTGCTACTTCCATCATGTCCATTATCTTCAATTGCCTTTGCAATTCACAATTGATTAGTTCGATTGCCTTCCTAATCCCTATGAGAAGAAAGATCTTGGGTCTTGATTAACCTTATCTAAGCTTGAATCACTTAGTATGCTTCTCAGCCCATCCACAAACTTAGGATTGAGAAGCAATGGTTTGCTTTGCTGAAAATCAGACACTAAGCTTAGCATCAGCTTCCTTGCCAGCACTTGTCCAGCCTCCCACCTAAAACACAGAACCCACAGTTAAAAAAAAAAAATTACCCAGTAAGTCAACTACTGCTTGGAGAAATACAAACCTGTTGAACCCATCAGAATCATGAGTCAGGAGGAAATACAGATCACTACTAGTGAGATCAGATTCAAGACGGATTGGAGTACTATAGCCCCTCAACAGAGAACACAAATTCCTCTTCAGCCTACACCATTATCACCACAAAGCATTAAACTTTTATCACATAAACTATGAAGCAAGCATAGATTTACTATGAGTTAAGAACCTACCTTTGTAACTCTAAGAACGGTAGTATAGACGGGCTCATCATTGGTTGCAACAGACTGCAATGCCCCATCATGATACATTAGAGTCCAACAGACCTACAGCCACAGGAATAAACATGGGCTCCTTAATGGAGTTGGTGGCACCACTTGGCTGTAAAAATGTAAGTTTCCACCATCAAAGGAAGGAGATAGTGCATACTGAAAATTACAACCACATACTTGAAGCACATACCTAAACTTCAAAGAAAATGTACGGCTTTCAGCATTGTAGTGTGACTTAACTTTCACACAAGGTGTCCCAGCCTGTGTTTTTGTTACATGCAAGTCCTTCACCATCAAAACTATCAAGTGGAAGCTTCGAAGAAGAAATCTAGAGATGCATACCATAGCAAGAAATTAGCAAAATCTGCACCATTAGCATCTCGCATTGCTGCAAAGAAATCTTCACAGGTTATTGCTTACCCATCATGTCTTTTAAAGTAAAGATCCATACCCTGAAAGGTCATTTTTTTTTTGTCTCAACCAACTTTCCATTTAAGATGAAAACTTCAAACATATGACATCTTTGCAAATCTTACCTTTCTGAAACCTTCACTTCCCAATAAGGTTTTGTACATCCTTACAACTTCAGCTCCCTGATCATGAGAGCAATATGAAGAACTGTTAATAGACAGACAACAATTCTGCAATGGCGAGAGAGATAGCGGCATAAGATGTATCTAACCTTTTCATAAACCTGCAAAAAAATAAAACGAAACAGCCAAGAACAAAAATTGATTATTCAGTTTGAAGAAATAGAAACTAGAAACGGAGATAAAGAACACAAAAATCATAGCTAGATCTTACCCTCACTGCACGTTCAAGTTGGTAAATCAGAATCATTTCCCACATCAACAAACACAAAAGCCACAGAACCCATAATTAAAGGCACATGGTAAATTAATAATTATGCATATGAACTCTTAAGTTCAAAATGATGTAAGCTTGCCTGTGTAGAAGTTGTCCATCTGTCAAAAGGGAAAAGGTAATGAAGTTAAACTATCATTCAAAACATAAGGTTAAGAAACTTCAGCTGACATGTTTACAACTTACAAGATATAACTGTATAAGCAGTAAAGGAGAGGTTGAGTCAAACCTTGATATACGAATGTGGTCGAACAGGGTGAGCCATTGGACCAGCATCCTGAAAAATCACCAACAAATATTAGCACCAGTTTGTGGCTTGTAATAATACCATAACAATCGGCGTCCATTTAATCAAATAACTTGTAATATTTGTTTTCACTTTTTTGGGGCATTAATTGAAACACTTACAATCTAGTTACATCTCAATATACATTGCCATTGATAAAAAAAAAATTGATCATCAAGCTTTTAATATATCCCTTTCCTCGCAGTTGATGAAAAAGGGGCTGAAAAATTTCAGCAAATTTCGGGAACAAGTAGATGAAAAAGCATCTTGCTACAAACTTTCATCAGCAAAGGGATTGGTTCGCAACAACAAAAACACCATTACCAGACACCCAAAACTTGCCCGATGCCAGCAAAATCATAGATATCCCAATGAACATCAGAAGTAGACATATTGGGAACCACCTACAAGAGACAACATAAACTAACCACCACCAATGATTGCATATTTTGATGTACCAAAAACCAGAACAAGCCCACAACTCTTCCCATTCACCCAACCAACACCAAAGACCACATAGTATACAAGAAAATATGAAAGTGCAAAAATTCAACAAGGGTGCACAAAACATTCAACTTGCATGGATGATATGATACATCAATTATAGAGGAAACTATACAAGAAGATTCATATACTTTACCAAATGCTCGCTATTCCTTCTGAAGGCATTTGATACATGACTTTTCATCCATCTCACAACTTTCAAAGAATTATACTCTGAATGTCCTCACACAGATTCAAAATCTACTAGATGGCTGACAAGCATAAAAGAGTAAAATATATGAGGATATTGATTGTATGAAAACTCTTCCATAACATATTAAAATATAAAATTGAATGATTTAAATTTATAGAATAGGGCAAATCCATGTTGAAGGTCAGACTCTAATTATTTGGCAAATTTCACTTCAGTTTCCTTAGAAAAAAGGAATTTCTACACAATAACTATCCCAGAGAGATAGCAACATTGGAATTTCTATACAACAAATTTAGTACAACTAGTCCGGATGAGAAAACAGTAACAAACATGAATTTTCAGCTGCGTTGGTATGATCCAATAAAGAGATTTTCTCTCCAAAATCCTGAGACATTGAAACCAAAGAAGAAGTTGTTTCAGTAAGAAATGGAAGCAGAGAACGAACCCAAGAGAAGGTTGCAGAGAAAATCTATACAAAGTGAACAGAAAACTCAGAGAGAGGTGACAAAAACATATAACCACGTCCACATCATAAGATTTGAAATGCAATTAGAAGTTAAACTTGGTATACCATAGAACTCATGGACACCAAAAACCATTTGAAACGCAGAAATTAAAATAACACTCCAAACAACAACAGAGACTAACACTGAAACACAGACACAATAACAATAGAAAACCAAGCCACTAAACAACACAACTTCCGCCATCTCTTGACATACTCAAACTGGATCCATTGTCTCCTCAAAGTCTGGGTAGCCTGCGTGGCCACCCTGATCAAACTCCATCTCAATCCTCTCATACTCATCATCCAGGTTCTCGAGCACGTACCGGGCCTCGTTCAGTTGACCATCTTCCACACCGTGACTGTGGTAAGCATACTTATATTGGTCGTTAGCATGTTTGGAGTTATAATCGTCTACGGCCCGTTGGAAAAATTGACGGACGGAGGTTTTGTTTGCTAGGAGGCATGCTGAGCTCTCCACAGAACTCATCCGCTCGTAGTGAAGCACCACAGCCGGTTGATGGTGCACATGACTCATGACAGCACCCCCCATGAACTTGAAGTGATATTTATCCACAGCTCTTTGGATAGTCTGCCGGAGTCCCCTTGGGTTGCTCAACTGGTAAGTAGAGCTGCTCGGCAGGAAAATAGAGCTGTCCGACTGGTAAGTAGAGACGGTGCCCTTGAAGCTGACAGCCAACGACGTGAAAACCCCTGTGGTACCTTCTATGGAAGAGGGTCCAGCTAAGTTATGGTCAGCCCAGAAGAGTCGGTTGAGGGTGGTGGCAGTAATGAGGAATTGGGGTCTTGGGCCAACAAGATGCTCATTGATGGCATGCAGATTTCGGTTAAACAGGCATGTTCCACCAAACCTCATAGTTCTTGTGTGGAACGAGATTGTGTGGGATGCCACACGATACAAATCTTTCAAAGAAGGGTTCCGCATACCAAGCCTACGAGAACAGATTCTCCACAGTCCTTCCAAGTCCATCACCACGCTCGTATCGGTGCAGTCGACAAGGTAAGAAATTGCTAGCAACGAATGCGAAAAGGGGTGTGGGGGGTCACATGGGGTGTTGAACAAATGGTAACCCATTGTTGATTTACTGGGATATTCCGTCGCTAACATCTCGCAAATACGAGACCCCAAGCCGGACCCGGTGCCCTCTGCAACCGAGTTGAAAATCAGAAACCCCTGGAGGTTAGAGCACCGTCGTGCGAGCGCTTTTACTCTGTCTTTGCACTGATCCACGATGCCTGTTAATAGATATAAAAACATAATTATAAGATACATATATAATGAACGATAAGGATAGAGTCTGAGTAGATATACTAACCATCTATACCCCTCTTGGCGAAAAGGTCCGACGAGTCTCCGGATGAAATTTTCAGGGCTGAAGATGGGGCCTAACCAGCTACCAGCGATAGCATCTATAGCGCCGTGTTCCACGTCTACAAATATGGCTCTAGCTTTGTAAGTATTCGCACGCACTTCGTCGAAGATACAACTGACTCCTGCCCCTCTCAGCCAGGTGGCTGCTTGCACGCCATTACACTACAAAATAAGTAGAGAACAAAATGAGATGGAATGAAGAACCTCTATTTGAATGCTCACAGTCACAGCTACAACTAGATGTCAAGATTCTTGGTTTTGTGCGGCAGCTTCATCAGAGGGACAGAGAAGAAATTGGGTGTTCTTGGGTGGCAAGAGAAACTAAACAAGTAAAAGGGATTGTTTTTACTCGTTTGGTGCTGCACAACTCAAAAAGGTAGGAGCTTAGTCTTCACATAACGTAGGCTCTGCATCTTTCTCTGGGTTGGTGGGTGTGAAACTAAATACAAGCAATTAATTCTGGGTCTCTTTATATTGTTCCTAAAGTGATGGAACAGTAAGGAAAAGAGTTGATTTTTTTCTGAAATTACTGTGAAGTAAAGTCAGGAGGAGGAGTAATAAATTTGGGGTGGGTAGCTGGACAAGAATCAAAAGAGAAACAAGGTTCATTTTTTTTTAATAAAATAGGGTCTTTCTTTTTGCTACTCAACGCATGACCATGTCTATCCTTCACGAACCAGTATATATGTACACTCTTCATTTCATATCTCCCTGTCACACCCATCTTATACCTACGCCTACATCAGCTATGTCTCCATTTCTCAATAAATTATTAATAGTATATATGATTACATATGTATGTACTGATGAAGAAAGGACTGCGTCTATGGCAATGCTGAAATTTTGAGGGTACGGTGAATTGGAGGGACATCAACTACAAGTCTACAGCTCCTCCTCCTAATGGCTTTTTTCTTGACGAAGAAGCGGGAGGTATCAATATCATATATCGATCAAGTGACATATATGCATCGAATGAAAGCGCCCAAGCAAACGATAAAATACAGACTCCAGACTAGCTAGCCTATAAAAAATTACAGACTCCTGACTGACAGACCTATAGAATTACCGACTGTAAGACCCCGCTCGTTCAAAAGGGGAATATTTTGAAATAAGAAACGTTGGGGAAGATTTTTGCAACGAATGAAAATTGAGAAGAGAAAAATAAAAATAAAAAGAAAAGAAGGAAAAGGAAGCTTCAGCATCAAAACTGTGCTAGAACTTGGGTTGGGCTCTGCCCAATCTGATCACGCGACCCAGGCCCGTGAACAAGATGCCCAAACCCCCTTACCAAAACCCTAAGTGTGCCTCTTCCTCTCCCACTTGGTTCGCACGCCGCCCGAGGCATCAAAAGCTCTCTTTCTCTCGCACACCTCCCTCAGATCTCACTCATCCTCAACCAAACCTCACCTCGCCGGAGACACCATCGACGGAGATCAGACCGTCTCGTCCTCCCCCGTCTATTCTCCCTTTCCCCCTTCCTCTCACAGCTTCTCTATCTCAACCCTCGCGTCCTCCCTTCTTGCTCGACGCCATCGCCAATCTCTCGGCCTGGCTTCGCTCGCCAGCGCCAGTCTCGCCGCGCCATCAACGGAGAGCTCACGTCGGTTCGTACCACCTCTCCGACCTTTCCCCGACAAAACCACCAGAAAAAAACCTCACCGTCGAGACTTCCCCCTCCCTTTCTCCCTGACGCCGTCGTGGAATCGCGAGGAGCGAGTCTCTGCCCGAGCTCGAGTAGATCTGGTGGTGGAGCAAATCTGCGCGAGGCACTAGTCGCCGGAGGGTCATCGCCAGATCTACGGCGGGGAGCAACTTCTCGACGTCGTCATCCTCCCTCCGAGCATCCCTGTCGTCGCCGCCGCCGGCGGCAGGACCAAACCTAAAACCCTAGTCGTGCTCAGGTTCCAGACCAGCTACGGAAAATGGGCCGGACAACGACGTTTGGGCCTTGGGGCCAGGCCCGGTTCGAATGGGTCTCGGGCCAGACAGCAACACGGACAGGCCTTGAGCCCAGTGTGGACTCGGGCTAGGCTCAGACCTGGGCTTGGATTCGGACCCAGACCGGATCTGGATTCGGGTCGGGTCAGGCCGGGTCGGATCCGGGTCAACCCGGTTTCAAAGAAAATATTTTAAAAATCAGATTTAATTAATGGATTTAATTAATTAAAGATGGGACTTCGCCCGAGATCAAGGGATTGGACCCAAGCTAGAAGAACGAAGATCACGTCGGAACCCGTGTGAAGAACGGAGTGGTGACCACTCGAGCTTTTCATCAGAGTTTTATTAGAGGAAGACCGCAAGGTAGGGAAAGTCTTAATTTCTTAATTAACGCTTAGTATGCATGTTTGGTAAATAAAATCGGAAATGTCCTAGAATGGCATATAGGATGCGAATAACTAGAATAATCGTCTTTCAATTATTAATAACCGGAATGTCTAGAATGCATGCTTAGGATGAGAATAAGTAGTGTAACTTGCTTTCAACACTTGGGTTTTGGTTTTCTGGTAGAGAAGCTATGTTTAGCTCTCGGATTAGTTGGGTGCTAGGTTCACATGCTTAGTTGCTAGTTATTAGGATAATCAAGAGTCTAATGAAACTAGATCGAATGTATGCTTGAATGTTGAAGGATTGACTTGAATGCTTGATTAATTGTGGTTTGAACGGATGATCGAGTATGATTGATTGTGCCAAGGGGTACAATCAGGTGATCGATGTACCGATGGGTCGTGACAGGTAAGTATACGGTAAGTGTGGAACGGTGTTGGATGTCTTCGCTGTGATGAAAGTGTGTTTCGATGAGTGTTGATTGATCCCTTTATTCTTATTCTTGAAATGTATGTATGTTTTTTTTTTGTGTGTTTGGTTCGGTACTACACCAGGGGGGGGGGGTAATCCGGTGCCGTTGTGATGGTTGGAGTTTGACAGAGGCAGTGGTTATTGAGTGATTATGGAGTGGTTAATTGAGTGATGTGAGGGGCCTAAGGGCTCGGCAGATCCTACTGGATATTGAGTGATTATTGAGTGGTTATTGAGTGGATTACTTCATGAGAGATGGTTTCTGAGGTTTCACCCAAGGGCGTGCGTCCCAGTGGAGCACTACCTTGGTTCCCTATGACACATGGTCCCTTGGAGGCATTTCCGAGAATCCCAACGATGAGCGTCCCTATGGGATGGTTTCCGGTGCCCCGATGTATGTGCCTCCTCTGGACCGAGGGAAAATATGATATGATATGGATACTCTGGTGGATCGGAATATGGGAAACGATGTGATCCCAGAATCTATCCATGGATCGGAGGCTTGAGAAAGCGAGTGGTTGGCGTGATATTAATTGCTCCCATTTTAATGAGTCTTGATTCGTTATAGTATTTTCATGGAATCTTTTAAGTTACTGTTATCGTTGAAAAAGCGATACTATTTCACTACACTGATTCCATAGCTTTTCATTGTTTAATAGTGTTTACTAGTTTCCAGTTGTGATGGTTTCTATTTTATTATAATGTTCTCTATTTTTCCTCTGGGAAGTTATCGCTATCTTTGAGAATACGCTATTATTCTCGTTGCTTTTTATTCGTTTATTATAGCTTTTGGTCTAAGGGTTTTAAGCACTTGTGACATCGAACTAAAACAATTTTATTATTATACTTGGAGGTTAAAGTTGTTTACGGTTTTCCTTACTGAGCGTAAGCTCACCCCTATTTGTTTATTTATTTTGTGTACAGGTGTACTTAATATCTGGGGAATTCGAGGCTCGGGAGCTTTTGGATGTCTTGAGGGTTGTATTAGAGACGTGTTGGGTCAAGTTGTTGAAATCTATTTATCTTATCTTACTCGTCGAATTCTGACATTATAATTGAAATTTGAATCGAATTAATTGAGGAGTATCTTGGAACTCGTTTCAGCTTTAAAGGAGTTTATTACTGTTTTACTACTTTTATCTCTTTTATTTCAAGTCGCGTCTCGAGTCCGGCCAAAACAGGATTTGGGGCGTGACACCGACTCCCTAACTGACTCAGAACGCAACAGAGTACGTCCCAAAACATGCAAACAGCTTGCACGTCAGAGGTGCAACGAAATCGTGCACCCCTAAAGTGTCACTACAGACACACTAAACCGTGCCACCACGAGCACACCAAAACGTGCAACTAGTGTACACAACTCGTACCACTAGTGCACACCCAAACTGTTATTGAAAAAACAGTAAAAAAAAAAAGAAACATCCAATCACGCCATCGACCGGAAAAGAGGAGACGATGGATCCGGCAGATCCGGGTGAGACGGGACCCACCTTCGCTAACGAGCTACCAGATCTGCAGATCGGAGCCTAGGCAAAGAGCCGGTCAGGAAGACCATTCAACCGCCGGTGAGAGGGAAGCCACGGCAAGGCCATGACCCGCGCATGCACTCCCGCCCGGAAGAGAAGCTCCGGCTGCCAGAACCACACAACTCCGGCGAGAAAAATCCCGACCGGAGCAGTCCCAGAAGCCGAACCCTAGTCCACAGAGACCGCCGACCTCGGAGAACTCCCCACCGAACTCAGCTTCGGCCACCACCACACATCTGAGGCTTGAGCTTCAGATCTACTCCTCTGTAGATCTGATTCGACGACCACACGACGTCCACGCCCAACCAGCAACACGAGGAGCAGAGTCGGCCAAGCCCAACGCCAGCAGCACCAAAACATACGGATAAAAGGCGGCCGAAGTAGATCCCAAGCAAAACTCAGCAACCCGAGCAACAAAACCAGAAATCGAAATAGTGTGGGGAAAGGGAAGAAGCAGAGGGAAAGGAGAAGCACCCCACCGGCGACGATCATGGTCGAAGGCCATGGCCGCCACCGGTGAAGTCATGACTGCGAGCTAGGTTTTGAGAGACAAAGGGGCGAGATAGAGAGTATGCTCGGTAAGTTCTTATGACTATGTTGTTAAATTAAAGACTAGCAATTCCTCCTCCTAGTGGCTAGTGCAGAGAGGGTATAGAGGTCTTTTCCGAGTCCAGACGATATCAATGAGTATGTTATAAAGAGAATAAAGACACATCTATGCATTACTGAGCTAAAGATTTGTTCCTGTTTTTAGATGAGATGGATTTAATACGAGTCCACTCTATTTTTTTTGATTAAATATATAATTTTATCGAAGCTCCGGCCACCGAGTGATGTGACCGTCCATGGTCGGAGGAAGAGCCACGGAACCGTGACCGGCCACAACGATGGCAGTCCGGTCCAGCCACCCAGGGTCCACGTGTGATCGTGGGGCCCACTCGGACCGGGATGCGAGTTGTCGTGTCCGGGTGGTCTTGGGTGAACCCCGGATCAATAATTCACACCCGGAACGAATTATGGAAGTGATTCGTGCAATTTCGAAAAATGTAATTAAAAACTTTAATTGTGGAATTAGAACGCTCGGACATCAGAATTTGATTCCACCAAGTGCGTTGGAACACGTGAAATTAATTAGGAGTGATAGAAACGAAAATGGAAATTTTCGGACTCCCGAGGGACGTTTTCCCGATTCCGGGCAAAATGGGCCTTCCGGGCCCATTTTGACAAGTTGAGCAATTGGGGGGTTAGTTTGGGATGTTTTCTCCTTAAACCGTCCTTGAATTACCTTTAATTTTCGGATTTACTTTGTGATCTTAGACGTTGGACCCGAGCACGGCGGAGGAGGCTACTAGACGACTCGCGTTGACTAAGCATTTGGATAGCGATCGAGGTAGGGAAAGTAGCGAATACCGGTTTAATTAAGGAAAATTACTAGTATGCCTATATGTAAAGACCTGAGTTTTATATTTTAAATTATTATTGTGGAACGACGTTGGGTGGAGAACGAGTTTAAATTTTGAAGCGAGTAAAAAAAAAAGAGAATTCAAAAAAAAAAAGAGGACTGATTTTGGGCCGAGCCAGACCAGGCCACTATCGCGCGCGGCCCACGAAGACGGCCCATCTGTCGCGCGTCTCTTAATCCTAATACCTCTCTCTCTCTCCTCATTCTGTGCACGCGAACCAAGGCGCTCGTATCTCTCTCTCGCTTCTTCTTCCCCGACCCTCTCGCGTCCTCTTTCCCCATCGCCGTCACCGGAGTTTCAGCTCCTCCGGCTTCTACTTCTTCTTCCTGAACCCTCCTTCGTCACGCCCTTTCTAGAGAACCCATCCCCTCTTCCCTTTTTTTCCTCTACGATTCGACGAGAACCAGCGCCCACCGACCTCATCCGAACCTCGCCCCCGCACCTTGAGCTTTACCGCGTCTCCAACGGACCAGATCCGTGACGGTGAGTCTGTTCCCGACCACATCTCATCTCCCTCGCCACTCCTTCCCTGGAAAACGAGCGAAAACGGGCTCGATTTGGGCGGGCTCTGCCAGAAGAGGCTCGCCGGAGCTTCAAGCTCCAGATCTGGTGATTCAACGCTGGCGAAGCATCCACAGCGTCAGATCTGGAGCGGAGGAGCTCGAGCTCGACCCTGACGACCTTCCTTCGAGCTTCCCGGGCTCCTGACACCTCCACCGCCGTCCAGAACCGCCTTCGAACTCCCCTGCGCCGCCGCCGTCATCGGAGTGAAACCGGACGGAAACCCTATCCCGAGCCGCGTCGCTGACGGGCTTTGGGCCTGGGCGAAAGACGAGTCAGACAGGCCTGGATCGAGCTGGGCCTCGGCCTGGACTGGTCGGGCTTGGGTCCGGATCCTGTACGGGATCTGGACCCGGGTTTGGACCGGGGGTGGGTCGGGCTCGGGTCAGGTCCGGTCCTGATGACTTGGACGGGTCGGATTCAGGTCCGGGTTTCAGACTCGGGTCGGATCTGGGTCAGACCAGTTAATTAAATTAATAAATTAAATAGTTGACTTAAAATCAGATAAATTCAAGGCGTATCGGACAATTTAAAGGGCATTGGACAAACTTTTAGACTAAAATGACAATTAGAGGATTGTTACGACTTGGACCGGGACTGATGACCGTCCCTTTTGTGTTAAACCAGGCCTTTACCCCAAGCACGGAGAAGACGGGAGTTGGTCGGGACGTTAGCAGCTTGGCGACCCAGATAGAGACTGAGGTAGGGATTACCTCGAAACCCGCTTTATTACGGATGTACTAGAATGCATATAGGGAAACTTAATAACCAGCTAAATAACTAGTATGCATGTAGGATGTGAATAACTAGCTAGATGTATAAACTGCGAACATTTACTATTATTGTCTTGGGAATTGTCGTGCTGGTAGAATCGGGCCATGTAACGCCCGTAGGATTGGTTGCTGAATATATCTGCATGTGTGCTCTGTGATGCTTGAACGGTTAATAAATAACGAACATGAAAATGAGTAGAATTGAACTTGTTGATGCATATTAGTGATTGAGTGGCTTTTCCCGTTTATCTGATATGTTGAACTGGGGATGTTGGGAACTGGATACCGGTTAAGCCGGTGGGGTTACCACGTCGAGTGTGGTGTCGGTAAGTGATGGTAAGTGCGTGATGGTTACAAGGGTAAATTGAGAAGCATGATATGTTATGTTTGGTGAAGTATGTGTTGCTATGTTTTGGGCAAGTGTGCCATGTGTGAGTGTGGTTGTGATTGTGGTTGTGGTACTGTGGTTACCTGTGAGTGTGATTGTGATTGTTCCGATGACACCTGGATGAGTTGTGCCCGAGAGGGGTGTCGTACCTTCCGGTGCGCAGTTGGTAAAGTGTGAGAGATGTACTTCAGTCAGGTGTATCTTACCTTCCGGCGCGCAATCGGTAAGGTGTGAGACTTGTGTGTACTTTGGCATTGTGGTTGTATTTGTGGTACTGTGGTTATATGAGAAAGGTGGTTTCCATACCTCACGACTATGAGTTGATAAAACGTTGTGTCCCGCGAAGAGGTGGTTTCCCTACCTTCTGACTAGCACTCGATAAAACGCTGTGTTGAGCACCGCGAGAGACCAGGCCGCGAAGAGGCGATTTCTCTTCCTTCCGCCGATCGGTAAAACGTTGTGTTCCGCGATGAGATTGACCGCCTATCCCGACTTTGTGTTGGAGAAGTTGCGTGCGGCTGCACCGGGCCGAGCGGGTTGCTCCCGAGACCGTGCAATGGTTACGAGTTATGTGTTTTGAAAATGTTTGGATTGAACGAGTGTTGCTGTGTTTGTGGCTATGGGTGTCTTCCTTGTTATGAGTTGTGTGTGACCGCGAATGACTTGATTTTGATTGTTTGATGATGAGTTCATGTGTATGATTCCGAGTAAGTTAAAGCGTCGTCTTTGTGGTTATCCGTGAGTCGGTCGTGAAGGGGCTTGGGACGAGGTTTTTTTTGGGATAGTTTGTGGTCGAGTAAGCGAAGGTTGTTTAATTTGGATTATTTGTCCTCGTTGTCGCCTTCTCCTTTTAAATCGTTAAAAGTTAGTTCAGAAACGTACTTAGGTGTCTTACTTGGTTTGTTCCCTTCGTTGTGTGCCTGGTTTAATGGTTGGTGTTGAGTTAAAGTTGGTATGGTTGGCCTGATGAGGGTCAGGTTAAAAATGGGGCTTTGTCTTTAGAGGGCCTAAGTGTCGTCTCGTTGTATCAAACCTTTTAATGTAATTTAAAACGTGGAAAGACTTTCTGGTAAATCTGCAATGGGGTAGTTTTCGTGTTTTCCCTGCTGAGCGTCAAGCTCACCCCTTACCGTGTTTTCTACATGTATTACTTATGATTTGGAGTAGAGGGTTACGCAGCGCTTGGGAGCCCGCGGAGGCCCGGGTCTGTTTTGTGTTTCGTAGAGACTACCTTGATTTATTTGGACTATTGTATTTTACCGAGCTGTGTCTCAGGGTTTGAACTTCCGTTGTTTTATATTATTACATGTTATTCAGATATTACTTATTTCGTTTATTTTTTTATTTAACTTCACTAAGTCACGTCTCGAGTCCGGTCAATACTGGATTTGGGGCGTGACAATTTGGTATCAGAGCCTGGTTTCATTTTGAAATGTTTTTTTTTCAAAACCTCGGACCGTACATCAACTAGGTGGGTAGATTTAGGTGGCTAAGGTCGTAGTGCTCGGTGACGCAAGTCGGAAGTTTCCTATGCGTAGAGTTGAAACGATGAGAGCCTCGTTTGTTAAAGTGCGTTGTTTAAGTTTTACCTTACTTGATTTGTAGTGTATCTCTCTGGTTACTGTACACCTTAGTGGATTCATGATGCCGACCGGTTGAGATTGAGATTGGTTAACGAGCGATGTTCAGGCAGTTACGACGTATTGGTTGAATAATTGTTATGTGGGTTGCCGCCTTGGTCGGCCGTTGTTTAATTGGTGAAACGTTCGGCCTAAGTGCCGGGGATGTTTGGGTGAACTTGTGTGGTTTGTGGTTATTGTTTGAGTTGAACTGTTTTCCAAGCCTGGACTTAGCCGGGCGGTAATAGTGAGATTACCGAGGCCCGAGGTATAAGTTGAGATAATTTGCTGAGTGTTAAAATTGTGATTGGGTGCTACGTGCAGTTGGTAATTGGTTGTTCCACTTAAGTGGTTGGTTAATTTAATTTACGATGGACTTCTTGAGTGGATTACCGAGGTCGCCTAGAGGGCACGACGCAGTTTGGGTGGTGGTCGACCGATTGACCAAGTCATCACACTTCTTAGCCATGAGGATGACTGATACGGTTGACACTCTAAGCCGTCTGTATGTTCGGGAGATCATCCGTCTTCACGGAGTCCCGGTGTCGGTTGTGTCCAACAGAGATCCTCGTTTCACCTCCAGGTTTTGGGAGAGCTTACAGAGAGCGTTGGGGACCGAGGTCTTGCTTAGTACAGCATATCACCCACAGATCGATGGTCAGTTAGAGCGCACTATTCAGATACTAGAGGATATGCTGCGAGCATGTGTCTTGGACTTCCGAGGGTCATGGGAGGACCACTTGCCATTAGCGGAGTTTGCCTACAGCAAAAGCTTCCAGGCCAGTATTGGGATGGCACCGTTTGAGGCGTTGTATGGTAGGCCATGCAGATCGCCCGTGTGTTGGGCAGAGGTGGGAGACAGGAGTCTACTTGGTCCGGAGCTTGTCCGGGAGACGACCGAGAAGGTCGCATTGATTCGAGATCGGTTGAGGACCGCGCAGAGCCGACAGAAGAGTTATGCAGATAGACGGTGTCGGCCTCTTGAGTTTGCAGTTGGTGATCATGTTTTTCTGAGGGTGAGGTCGAAGAAGGGCCTATTGCGGTTCAACCGCGACGGAGGCAAGTTGGCCCCGCCGTTGATCGGACCTTTTGAGATCTTGGGCAGAGTTGGAGCCGTTGCTTATCGCCTTGCATTACCACCAACTGCGGAAGTACACTACTGACCCCTCCCACGTGATTGAGTGGACAAACATCGAGGTAGCTGAGGATGTTTCGTATGAGGAGCAGTAAATCAGGATTCTGGATACGCGAGAGCAGGTTTTATGTGGCAAGACTATCCCACTGGTACGTGTGCAGTGGAAGCACCACGGAGCAGAGTCGACCTGGGAGCGTGAAGATGAGGTTCGCGCGAAGTACCCCAGCTTGTTCGACACTTGAGGTACGTCCATTTTAAATTTCGAGGATGGAATTCTTTTAAGGGGGTAGATTGTAAGAACCGCCCCCGGTCGATCTTGGTCGAACCGGCTATTTTTGGCGAAAGTTGATTTTTTGTCGGAAAAGTCAACCGATGACTCCCGGAGTCATTCGGGAGCTTTCCGGGGCCCAAAAAGCTTAGTCGTCGTTACGGTTAGCTTAGTTGGGCCGTTTCCTTTCAATTGACTGTAATTGTGGAAAAGTCAATTGTCGGTCAAACTCGGGTCAAACTCCGCTTAATTAAAGGACTAAATTAATTTAAACCTTTTGTGCTGGATTTTATAAGAAGAGAGGTGGCCCCCAATTGGACAAGTGTCCCTATTGGCTTGGGTGAGAAGAAAGAGGGTAAGAATGACCCTTTTACCCTTAAAAGGTGGGCATGAGAGACATTTGAGCTTGGGGGTATTTTGGGAACTTCTCCTTTAGGGTATATGACTCAATTTGGGAGCATTTAAGCCCAAACACTTAGTGTTGGCCGAATTTCACCAAAGAGGAAAGAAGGAGGAGCTCCTAAAACTTGGAGAAGAAGAAAGGAGGAGAAAAGAGAGGTCTTGAACCCATTTATGACCCAAATCTTCTCATTTTCACTTGTTTCTTCACCTATTCTCCACTCTCAAGGTAAATCCCCAACCCTTTTTCGTTTTTGTTGTTTTGAGTTCATGGGTTTTGAGGAAAAGATGATGAACTTGGTTGGGTGTGAGGTTTGGATGATTGGATGTTGATTTTTGGAGAAAAAGGAAGTTAGGCGATTGTTTTAATTGGATTTTGTGGAGTTTTGATGAAGACCCATGGTGGGTTTTGAAGTAGAGACGTTTTAGGGTCTGTTTTGGAGCTTTGGAAGGTCATCAATGGAGGTTTTGGGGGTTAATTTCGTGAAAACCGAAGTTGGAGGAAGAAGATGATGAACAGTGCCAGATCCGTGAAGGGCACCGTGGCGGAACGCGTCACGGCTCCGTGAGGGAGACCGTGACGGCGTCAGTCACGGCTCCGTGAGGGAGACCGTGACGGCGTCAGTCACGGCTCCGTGAGGAAAACCGTGACGGTTCAGACCACGGATCCGTGACCAAAATCGTGACCGACCTGAATTGGGCCTTTTGGGCCCATTTTGTTGGATTTTGAGTAATTGGGACGGTTAGCTGTAACCGAGTCATTTTAGGGTTAATTGGGAATGTTTCCTCTTTAAACCTTTGTGAATTATTCTTGGTTCGAGTGTTTACTTGTGATCCAAGGCTTTGGACCCGAGCTCGACGGAGGAGGAGACCCTTGGACATCGTGAAGTGACGAGGAGGAAGCTAACCAGGTCATCCGCAACTAGGTTTGGATTGCTTTTGAGGTAGAGAAAGTAGTGAATACCGGTCTGATTGTGGAAAGTCACTAGTATGCCTATTGGTTGCAATTAATTAAATTGATGATATAATTGCATGCTTGTTGTGATGAACGAGTGAAATGAGTGATAGCTTACGAGCCATGTCGAGCCGTAAGTTTGGTGAATTTTTGTGCTGTAGAAATGCATGTGGGCCATGTCGAGCCCTTACGGTTGTGTGTTGAGTGAAATTCCATGATCTATGATTGAGATGCATGCTGTGTGTTTAAACCGTTGTTATATTGAAAGGCATGTTATGGTATGTTCGGTGTAACATGTTGTTGCTATGTTTGGGCAAGTGTTCCATGCTTCATATGACGTGAACCATTGGTTGTGATATGATCGGGTGAGTGATAGACCGATGTGATTGTATTATGGTGAGTTGGCTCGGTTGGTGTACCGTGGTCGAACTATGGCATTATGATGCATGTTATTCTCTTGATGTGGTATCCAAGCGTAGGTGTATCCGGTATGATACCTACACCGAGGGAGAGTTCCGGTGTAGGGTATCGATGCCGATGGTGGTGTGATCAGTACCCCGATGCTGTGTGGTCCGGGAAGACGTACGACCGAGGTATGTGCCGGTCTGGTACGTGTTGTGAGTGATGCCCCTAGTCTGTGTGCAGGGAAGACATCTGACCGATGTACATGCCGGTCAAGGATGTGTCCGAGTCTCAGTGACGGGAAGATGTTGGTACCGATGTTGTGTGGTCTGGTACGATATAATTGGAACGGGTTGTAGTAGCCGGTGATGTTGGGGACTACGGTCCGGGACACGTGTTTGTCTGCTGTGTGTTGTATGCTTAATGATTGGCTGTGTGCGATGCTTAAGTGTGGTTATGGTCTTGTGAGAGTGTTTAGTGGTTGGTAAATTTTCCGTGGACGTTGTTAGTTGTTATGACTTGCTAGTTTTCCCTAATTGGACAGTTACTCGTGGTGGTGAGCGGATGTTTATAACCTTAACTACTTTTCCTACTGAGCGAAAGTTCACCCCCCTTTACCTAGTTGTTTTACAGGTCTTGAGCGGGATCTGTGCTAGCGGGATTCTCGGGGCTTGGGAGCCAGCGAAGGTCTTGTCTTGTTGTCTAGAGACGTACTGTTTATTTTCCGTTGAACTTATTTATTTGTGTTTTTGCTGAGCTGTTGACTCATGAGATGATTTGAAGCTTCTAAACTGTTATTTGAGACCTCATTTTGTTATTGAAATTGCTTTATCTTTTATTATTTTAGTTCACGTCTCGAGTCCGGTCAAAACCGGATTTGGGGCGTGACAAATTATTTCTTATTTTCTGAAAATAAATAAAAATAATTATTTTTCCATTTTCTTATTTTCTGAATATAAATAAAAAATAATTTGTGGAAAATAGACAAAAAATAATTTTTTTAGGTGAAAAATTATTTTTTCTTATCTACTGAAAGTAAATAATTTTTTTTATTTTTTCTTATTTCCTTATTTTTTGAAAATAAATAAAAAATAATTATTTATTCTTATTTCTGAAAATAAATAAAAATAATTACTTTTTATTATTTTATGTGTAATGGCATTTTCGTAATTATGTGAAATTCATGGTTGATATTAGGGTTTATAAGGATAGGGGTATTTTCATCATTTCTGGAAAAACTAACAGAAAAACTGACAGAAAATCAAACGGTGATAAAATATGGATAGTTTGGGGGGTCATATGAAATAAAAATAGAAGTGGGTATGTTGGTGATAAACGCGTATAGTTTTATACGGCTTTTCGAAGTTATCCCAAAAAAATCCACAACAACAGCACTTACAGTGATCGTCGTGAAAATTCAACTCTACCAACCTTAAATCAAGACATTTTAGAATATATAAGACCATAAACACATGTGGCCAAAGCATAAGAAAACTTAAAAAATAGGATGGGTCTCTGCGCGCAAAACCCTAAGGCAGCGCCGGTTTTGGCGATCTTCATGGGAGTGGCCATAGCTCTTGCCATGGCCATGGCTTTCATAGGGTTGATGCACCATACCAATCCATGGTATGGACAAGAACCTACGGAGAGTAACGCCATCATGCCTTGGCCTATCTCTTTCTCGGCAGTGGCGACAGCTTGGTCTGGTCTCCTCCATGGTTGGCCATTTCTTCTTGCCACTATCGCGCGTGCCGGCGAGGGTGGGCGGACGTTGGCTACGGTTGATGAGGGGACGAGGTACGTACGTGTAACCCGTGTTCTATTCCATCTTAATCTGGCTTTGGTTGGATCGGAGGAAGGATCCATGTTGGTGTTGGGAGTTTTATCCCTTGTTGACCCACGACCGGCGAGATTGTCTACGGCGTGGTTGGTAGTGTTTCCGGGTGCGCCTGGTATTACTCGGGGCCGGGGTGTCGGGGACAAGGCGTCGAGAATGATTGACCCTCTTGGTGAAGGGGGGTTGTGTGACTGCGGACTATGGGTGGAGGATCGGAAATACTACGGGGTGGGGGCTTGGCAGAAGAGGGTGCAGAACAAGGGTCGATCGGGGAAGCAAGCTGAGAGGACGGCGGCGGCGGCGTGGTTGTGGAGCTCGGGGAAGAAACCCTCTAGGGTTTTCCATGGTGATGGGCCGGTTGGACCTACAGGGGTGGACCTGGGTTATGTGGCGGGCCAGGTTGTTCTGACACAGGGTTCAGCGGCGTCAGATGGAGGTTCACACGGAGCAGCGGCGGGGGGGGGGGGGAGCAACCCCCGCGTCCAGGAATGAGTCCGAGGTGGCCCAGGAAGGGGTGGTCGACTGTGACCCCTTCCTGGCGAATAGATGGCAAGGGTACCATCGACAGTCGACATCTGTCTCCCCTACTAGTCCGGTGTCAGCAATCCCGCGTTCAGGAGCCCTAACATTATCAGTCAGGGGAGGACGACGCACACTGATTCACCGGGGGAGATGGCAGTCCACCAGTATTCCCCTCTCACTTGGCTGGCTCGGCCAGTGCCTTTTGGTCGAAGTATGCTGTATCGGTATCCAGGGTTCCGCTGGATGCTACCGCAGATATCCCCCTTCAACCGCCCCTAAGCATCGAGCAACTTTTATATTTTTGTTATTGCTTTCTGTTTTTAGTTGGATTCTATCCTGTAAGATGAGTACAATTATGTGCTCGTCAACCTATTTTATTTTCCAGTAATAATATTATATGTTCTTCTAAAAAAAAATAAGGAAACTTACTGCCCAATTTTGTAATAATCAACGATAGACGATGTTTTAACAACATCATAATTACAGATAATGGAAAGATCAAGATTAATTTATGATAAAAGAAATAGTAAGTCACAAAATATAAGTTCTAATTAATGAAACGTGTAACAAATTATTTAAGTAACTGACTAGTCCTTAGGGTTGAGAGCTCTCAACCCTAGCCAACGTATCAATTGTCATGAAACCGCCGTTATATCTCGTCCTTCAAATATCTTCATCAAACTTTTTAGGCAGCGCAAGACTCATACAAAACCTCAATCGACCCCCTCCTTCTGCTGCCGGTGAAGCTCCCTCCCTACTTTGCTGCCAACAGGAACACTACCTCGACTAGGGCCTCGTGATCTGTCGCTCCTTATCATTGTGATCGGCGCATCGTCGTACCTTGAAATCGAAATAACAATTAGGTGTTAATAAACAAGAACAAGTACATATATCAAAACAATGAAATCGAAAATCATCTCATACCATGAAATGAACCCTAAGGTCAGAAACCCTTGCCTTGCAGGTTGCAATAAATACAAAACAAAACACATATTCAATACCATTCCACAATCAAAACAATAAACCTATAAATATAAGCACAGAGGAGAAATCTGCTAGAAACTCCTCTTATCCTAAAAACTGTGTGAACCAATCCAAGCCACACACACATAAGATCTAACACTCACCATGATGCCACATCATCACCCAAATTTCACCCAAATTCACGTCACTTTCATTATTTATCACACAAGCAAGGGCATAATTGTAATAGCATGGTGCCATGTGGACAAGTGTCAATTTTTTTTCTTAACCAATTCACTAATTTAATATTTCCCGATTCTTTTGAACTTCGATTAGCTTCAAACTTGCGCCAATACTTTTCTTTTTCCAAGGGCTTTAAATCAAGATCAGTCATGAATATATTTTGAAGCACGAAAATAAAAAGTTATATTGGGGTGATAAAAACAAGGGTTAATTACCTTTTGTACCCCTTTTCTATTGGTAACATACCTTTAGCACCCTTTCGTTTGGTAACGTTCAAAAACACTCCTTACGTTTTGGTAACACACATTTAGTACCCCTTATTAATTGATCACACATCATTTAATACCCCTTATGTATTGGTAATAGGACAATTACATGCCTTATGAATTGGTCACAGGTCGTCAAAATGGCCTACACTTGACCAAAATTTTATCCAGTGTGTTACCAATACATAAGGGGTACTAAATGTGTGTTACCAATACATAAGGGGTACTAAAGGTAATTAACCCTAAAAACAATGTTGAGTGTTGATAAATCTTCACTAATAAATGTTTTATATCGGGGTATCAAACTAGTGCTAAATGTTGATAAAAAAACATGTATTAGGGGTGATAAAAAACAGATAATGAGGTTATAAAAATCATGTTCAATTAAAAATAAGGGTGATAAAATAGAGTTTAGTGTTGATAAAAAAACATGTTATGGGATGATAAAAACACATGCAATATAATGATAAACATAGTGTTTAGTGTTGATAAAACTAATGTTTAGTGTTCATAAAAAAACATGTGATGATGTGATAAAAATCATGTTCGATTTTGGAAAATGAGGTGATAAAACTAGTGTTCAGTGTTGATAAACCAGTGTATAGTGTTGATAAACCAGTGTATAGTGTTGATAAAAATTACCCAGACTTAACTTTTTTTTAAAATCAGCCCCGAAATAAGGGTGATAAACTAGAGTTTAGTGTTGATAAAAAAACATATGATGGGATGATAAAAACACATGCAATTTAATGATAAACATAGTGTTTAGTGTTGATAAAACTAATGTTTAGTGTTCATAAAAAAAACATGTGATGATGTGATAAAAATCATGCTCGATTTTGGAAAATGAGGTGATAAAACTAGTGTTCAGTGTTGATAAACCCAGTGTATAGTGTTGATAAATCCAGTGTATAGTGTTGATAAATCCAGTTTATAGTGTTGATAAAAATTACCCAGACTTAACTTTTTTTTTTAAAATCAGCTCTGAAATAAAAAAAAAATTCGTGCTTCAAAATATATTCATGACTAATCTTGATAGAAAGCCCTTGAAAAAACAAAACTAATGGCGCAAGTTTGAATCCACTCGGAGTTCAAACAAAGCGGGAAAAATTAAATTAGTGAATTGATAAAAAAAATGATGGTTTTACTAAAAAGCCCTTACCACTTACTAAAAAGTGCTGTTTTTTTGCAGTCAACAACTCAAATGTATCTCATCCATCCATCCTTAAAATGAATGACTTGGATTGGTTCACACGGTTTTTACGTTAGTGACTGGTTTTTATTTGATTTTTCCTCTATAAGCACATTTAAAACCTAATCGAAATAGAGGGAAAAAAACTTCTTTCAAATATGCCATCAATAAGTTTGAGAAGGGGTATTTTTGTGTTAAAAATGACAAAAAAACATAGTTATGAAATATAAAATATGAGAACATATTAAAAAAATATGACATGGTTTAAGGCATATTTGATCAAATTTTCCTATTTGAAACTACTTATTAATATGGTTAAAATCGCAAGATTATTTCCTATTCTTTGAGAGAGAGATAAAATATAAACACTTCTTAAACTACAAAAAAAAAACTAATATATAATACTTTACATTTTTTTTTTGAGAAGAACAAGTAATATTATTACTGAAAAGAAAGATAGTGTGATGAATACATAATTGTACCCATCTTATAGGAGATACTCCAATTAAATAACAGAAAGCAATAACAGAAAATAACAGTTGCTCGATGCTTAAGGGCGGTTGAAGGGGGATATCTGCGGTAGCTTCCAGCGGAACCCTGGAAACCGATACAGCATGCTTCTACCATATGACACTGGCCGAGCCAGCCGAGTGAGAGGGGAATACTGGTGGACTGCCATCTCCCCCGGTGAGTCAGCGTGTGTCGTCCTCCCTTGACTGATAATGTTAGGGCTCCTGAACGCGGGAATGCTGACACCGGACTGGTAGGGAAGACAGAATACGACTGTTGATGGTACCCTCTCCATCTGCTCGCCAGGAAGGGGTCACAGTCGACCACCCCTTCCTGGACCACCCCAGACTCATTCCTGGAGGCGGGGGTGCTTGTGGCCCCCGTCGCTGCTACATGTGATCCATCATCAGACCCTGTCCCATTAGGGTTAGGGTTCTCTTGCAATACTCCCTTGCCCTTGCTTCTTCGCCAAGCTACCGCCGCCGCCGACTCCTCCGCCGTGGCCTCCGTGTCCGAGGACACCTCCACCACCGGCACAAGAGCCGCCGTCCCCGGCACCACTCCCGGCATCCCCCACGGGTCTGCCCCACCGGCCCTAGCCAGTCCTGATCCCGCGCCCCTCCCAACCCGAGGGCGTGAGCCTCTTGCCGGCGTCCGGCGAATCCGGGCCGCCGCAGTGTGCGACCAGCCTCCTCCCAGCATCGGGTCCCTCGTGGCCGAGAACTGCACCGGAGAGGACAGTTCCTGCTCCGTGCTGAAACGCCCCGGAGAGGACTGCTCCGGCTTCGCGCCGGCCACCTCCTTCCCCGTCGTCTCGTCCTCCCATGCCACGTCCACCCGCATCGCCGGGACCTGCCCGGGCACAACACCCAGAGCCCCCTCCAGTCCGATCGTCTGATCGTCATCACCAGCCGCGTCGTCGATACCCAGCCCCGACGACCTCCTCACGCCCTCGACGCCCCCACCGGCCACAACACCGGTCTCGTCTCTGTCGATCTCCTCTCGCCACAATGATGATTCACCGAATGGGCTTGATAACCTTGCAGCCGAGTAAGCCATAAATGTCGGCGAGCAAAAACCAAACCCTAGTCCTAGACTTTGCAGAGAGAATAGGGAGAGCGGCTACAAAAAAAATCAACAAAAGTGGATTCTAAAGTTGGAGAGAGATTTATATATAATACTTTACATAATTACATCCTTTACTGAACTCATGCAATGATATTTTTTGTAATAGAAACAATATCTTTAAGCCCCCAAAAAAAGTCTCTGTACCATTAGATGGATTGCCTGATACTGCTGCTATAAGATTTCTTTCCTATACTCGTAATCATTATATATACAGGAACATTGTGGGAATAACTTTGATCCATTGTGTAAGAATCATGATGCAAAGCAATCAGTGAGAGATCATGCTTGTTTATGTGATACAATAGAGGAAGATGTTATGGGTCTTACGGACCGTAACGGGATGGGATAAGCCCACCACAATATGGTGAAATCGGCTGGGGGTTTTATCTTAATCCCTTAGAGTATTTTGAATAGTTACAATAAGATTTGGATTAGTTACAATAAGATTTGGATTAGTTACATTTTGTATTAGGATTGAGATAAACTTTGGGTAGTACAACTACATTAGGATTTGGAGTATGTTATCCTCTATGGCTATATAAACCCATATGAGATGAATAAAATTATTATGCAGAATTTTAATCACTACTACTAGTTTAGTTTATTCAAGAGATCTTCGAGTTCTGTCTCACGAGCTCGAGTTTAGCTGTCATTGGCAGAAAGAAGAACAAGGGTTCGCTCGCGCGAAACCTTGGGATCGATCTCAAGTCGTATCAAGGTCCCATAACACGATCCATAAGTCGGGGTCCCAACAGAAGAAAGACGAAAAACATTATAAAGCAAATAAGAAAAGTAGTCTCACAAAAATTCGAGTGAGTATTTTATGCCACATAATCATATGGTAGTGTGCTAAACATAAACATTCTGCACTTAAACTTAGAATACGGGCATTAGTTCTTGTTTAACATAAATTTCCAATTAGCTACAGAAAAGAACAATTACTGCTCATCTTGCATGATACGATGAACTAAGTACTTCCATTTAAGTGTAGAGTTTTAAAGCATTTAAATTTATCAACTACAGAAAATCTAACATGTTCTCTTAGTCATGGACTACAGAGCTCGAAGCAAAAAACTCCTGCAAGAGGAAAAACAAACTGCTCAAAAAATTGACCAATAAAAAATTACAAATCTGAAACTATAAGCAAAACAATACTTAGACATGAGGTGTATTCTTACAGATGAAAAGACACATCGATGAGAATTAGAATTGAGCAAAGCTGCTAATTGTCAAACAAATTGGCTAGAAAAAACATTATCTCAAGAGTAATATTTAGGTGAGGTTTAACATAATAGGCTGAATCAGAGTTCAGAGCATCCACAGTCATCTCGTCGGCAGCCGGTGAGATGGCGCCGGTGAGATGGAATAAATTAATCTGATTAATTCATCTCGCCAGCTCACCGCCAGCGAGGTTTGCAGTGGGCTGGCGGGAAGGCGCCGGCGAGATGCAAAGCATTTTAGGTTTTTTTATTTAAAAAGAGATTTTGAATAGAAAAACAAAAAATACTAAAAGATCGATAACACAAAGGAAACTACAATGGAACGCCCGATAACATAAAACGATAGAGGTACTCATTAAAACAACGCAAATAAAAAGAAACCAACACAAAGGAAACTAAACCAAGGAAAGTAACACAAAGGAAACTACACCAACTAACATCTAGGCGTCTCCAAATTTATTCCAGAGATGTTCGACAAGATCGTCCTTCAAACGGTAATGCATACGTTCATTTTGCATCCTCTCAGTGTTTCCAAGTATGACATTGGTCGGGACGAAGCCTCCTCGTGCAATATGTGGTTGACTTGGACTACCTTCTTCTGTTTGTTCACGATACCCGTCGTACGTATGACGTTCAACCTCAACTATCATATTGTGCAGTATAATGCACGCATTCATCACCAAACCGATCGACTTGGGAGCCCACAAGCGGGTCGGTTGTTTGATAATGTGAAACCGAGCTTGTAGTACGCCGAAAGCTCGTTCCACATCCTTCCTGCACGCTTCTTGGACTTCAGCGTACTTCTTCTACTTCGGCGTTGACGGTAATGGAATTGTTTTTACGAACACTGGCCACGAAGGGTAAATACCGTCAGCAAGATAATAAGGAAGTGTGTAATCATTACCATTTATCGTGTAAGCAACCGGTGGTTGCCAACCGTTGATAACGTCCGCGAACAGCCTCAAATGGTTTAGGACCGTCAAATCGTTGTTCGACCCCGCCATGCCGAAGAAAGAGTGCCAAATCTATAAGTCACGAGTTGCAACCGCCTCAAGGACAACGGTTGGTCGATTACCGTGGTCCCTTCGGGAATGTGATCCTCGAAGGGCCTTTGGGCAGTTCTTCCATTCCCAGTGCATGCAGTCAAGACTTCCAAGCATGCCCGGGAATCCGCGCGCTTCATTAACCGCCAAAATGTGGTCCATATCAGCTTGTGTAGGCTTCTGCCGGTATGTAGCACCAAAGACTTTATTCAGTGCACTGCAAAATGTGCGCAAACATTCCAAATCCGTTGTTTCCCCTATCTTCACATACTCGTCCAACGCATCAGCTGCAATTCCGTAACATAATTGCCTAATGGCGGCAGTACATTTCTGATAAGGAGATAATGAAACTTGACCCAATGCATCAAACCTTTCCTTGAAGTAATCATCGTGCTGCTCCAATGCATGAACGATACGGAGGAACACCGACTTTGGCATTCTAAACCGACGCCGAAACTGCACCTCGGTGTACATAGGGTTGGTGTTGAAGTAGTCATTCATTAACCGTTCGTTTGCGGCTACCCGGTCACGTCGAATGTATTTGCGCTTCTTTGGTGGAGAATCCACCAAAGCGTCGTCCAACATCTCCTCGGTTGACAGACAGTCTTCGAGCATGTCATTCAAAATGGAATCGAATTCCATATCCTCAGGATCGAATTCCATGATGACGGACAAAGAAGGATGAGTGTCGGGACGATACTTTTATGAGAATGATGAATAGTAGAGAGTGTGTGCATTTTTAGTTTGTGAGGGTGCGTTTATATAAGGTTTTAGGTTAGGTTTATCATAAATGTTGTAGTTATGGTGAGCGACGATCAAGGTTATTCGATTGGACGTACAGATATTTGTTGGATAATATAGGTGGGGTTTAATTTTCAAAACAAATAGCATTGAAACCAAGCATTTTTAATTGGACAAAAAAGATTTTTGAAGATCATCATCTCATCTCGCCGGCGTGAGCTGCCAGCGAGAAGCACATAGCCAGCGGTCCTCGCCAGCGAGCTCCTCGCCTCCTCCTCGCCAGCTCCCAGCCTTCTCCTCGCCGGCGAGATCATCTCGCCAGCTGCTCCTCGCCCACGACTGTGGGTGCTCTCAGTAGATAGCCACAAAAACCAAAAAAAAAAACATGATACAATCTAGAAAGAATGATATAGAACCGAAAGGTTGCCAGATGGTTATTGTTGGGCGCAAGCATATAAATTGATAAGACATGGATCTCCCTTGTTGTCTAACATTCCCAATAAAAAAAAATAACGCATAAACAAAATTAAAGAATATTTCAAAATAACCTGATACATGATTTGAAGTAAAACCTTTTCGTTAAGACTCTTGAGGAAGATGATGAAAAAGGATTGTAACCGTGGCTTGATGGCAGAGTGATTTAGTTGCAGTCGAGGGAGAGATTGATCGGCGAGGGAGAATTGATGAAGAGAGACAAACCTAACCAGCCTGTTTGCCTGTTTAGTCGAACAAAGAAGAAAGGTGAGCGTGGGTAAATGAAGAAATCTAGAGTGCTAAAAACGCACGGGAAATTATAAAATCCCTCGAAATTCCTTAGGATCCATGTAATTCAGAATAAACCGACATACGGAAATTAAATTGAGATTACCTCTTGTAGTCTCGAGCCTGGTTCGAGACAGGGACCAAGAGAACTCTGATTGCTTGACGAGGTCGAGACATCTTCAAACGAATCCGTCCTCTACAGGTATCCACACCAACAGGCTCTTCCCAAAACCCTTGTATGCTAGCACCAAAACAGAATTCACTTGCTCTCGTTTTCTTCTTTCTTTTTCTCTGGTTTTTCTCTCTCATTTTTCCACACCCACCACTCTCTAAACGTAACCACTATATATGATTTCGAAAATCCAAAATAGGTTACGAAATCAGATACGTGGAGAAGTTTTAGGAGTAGTGGGATCCAAAAGAATATCTTATTTGAATTTCTAAAATTCAAAAAGTATTAATTGGATTATAAAAATATATATATATATATATAATGTATATATGTTTTATTCCAAAATTTAATCTGAAATAAATACTTATATATATACATTCATTTCATTTTGTCTTCCTAATATAATTTAATTATACTAGTAATTAGAAAACGAGAAATGAATAAATTTATATTATATCAAATATAATATAATTATATTCTATAGTTCAACTCGATTTTGGGCTTGTTGTTGTGTGTGACCCTGTAGGCTCATACAACGTTGGCAGTGAGCCAAAAATCCTCGTTTCGTCCACATGTCATAATTGGTCTCTAGCAAGGCATTATGGCTTCCCAAAGTTGTATGAAGATCGACAATCAGATTTAATTTTTTTACTGTTAATATCTTAATCCCTTTTTCATCGATATCTCGATTGAATATAAGACATATGATCATCATCCTAATTTTATTCGATCGTTAGTTTCTTGATCTTAAGTAGATTGCAAGTGATAACTCATTATCGATTCGCATGGCCATGCAATTCTGTTGTCTCACTTATCAAGGGGCCCAAACGATATCTCTCATATTTATATGAGTGACAAATCCCTTATTAGTCGCTCACATTCCTCATATAGACAATTATGTATACAACAACAATCTTTATTGTTGTCCGGTCAAAGACAACGTTGAACTGCATCAAGACACACAACCACCTATGTAGAAATCCATGACGACTATAAGGTCAAAGGACTTAAGTCATATTACGGTACTGAGAAATACTCATGACAGTTCCTATGTACTATTCTCACTAGGGGTGGGTATCGGCCGGTACCCGCCCAAAAACCCATTACCCAAACCTCGATTTTCGGTTACCTAAAACCCGTACCCGTCCCCATCATCGGTCGTCAAATGGAAATCTGATAACCGTCCAACCTTACTACCGGGCGGTGACGGTTATAACCGGCCAACCATGCCCAATAGGCTTTCTGTTGGGCCTTCAAAAATATAACCCAACATACAACATTTTACCAACATATTTTACAAACTTCCAACTTATTATCACAAACTTACAACTTAATCTTAGCTTGTTTTTGGACCAGAAATAATATTACATTTTTATTTTTATCACATTGTATGTCTTAAAACTAGACATCAAGATCCGATTTATCAAATTAATATAAAAAACTTTATTTAAATAACATAGTCAGTGTCTTTGGGTTGATTTTCTTTAGAACATATGTTTATCTTCTTAAAACTAGACATCAAGTTTGTAATAGGTTCGGGAGCCTATAACTCCATCGACGAGTCAGGAACGAGCTATTCAAATTTCCCATTCAGCTAGGGATATTTGGAATCAAGCGGCTCTTCAGTCACCTTCGGGTGCTCTTTCGGGTGTCAAGGAGAATAGTGCTTAATTATTTTCTCTTTACTTTGTTTTTATTTTTGTGTTTTTGAGACTACTCTTTCATTGGTTTTAAAGGCATGTGATTTTAAGCTCCATTGTCAGAAGCTCCTATGTAATCGTGTTTCTGGTCTTTCGACTTTTATATGCTTTCCTTCTCGGAAAGTTTCTCCTATTAATAAAAATATGCGCTGACAAAAAAAAGTCTGTGATAGGTTGTGTTCGTTTCTCAGAAAGTGTGAGCTTAAGCTCATATATCCGGTCGGCCGGTTTTCTGGTATAAAAACCGTCCCCATCGAAAAGGTGACCGGTTTGGGATTTTAATACCCGTGTCCGTTATCGTGACCGTCGGTTATGGTGATTCCGGTGATGGGGACGGCCGGTGATGGTCGGTTTTCGGTGATGGAAGAATATTTGCACAGCCCTAATTCTCAGAGTGAGTCACCCAATACCATTTCCCTAAATGACATCTATGATTTGACTTCATATCCAATATGAATGATCATTAAAACGTGATCATCAGCCAACATCATACTAGTCTTAGTATATCGGTACGATCATGGATAATTGGAATAATACTCTCTTTTTTGTTCTAAGAGTTTCACTATCAAGTCACATAATTGATGATCTTAGAAAGAGTCGATTATTCACGCAATTAACATTTAACAAAATGATAATGAAAGTACAAATATATTAATAAATGATAATGTTATACAAGAAAAATTGGCCTAGATAAAACTAACAGTAAAGGCTTATGCGACTTTCGTCAACTACACGTATGTTTTCTTATTAGATATAATATCGATTGGTCTCGTATGCTAAAACAAAATCAAGATGGCAATATAAAGCTAAAACTACACATAAAAGAATAGGGAGACATTTTTTATCCAAATGGTTTGAAATTCGCATTCAAACAAGTCGATCACGCTTCTTTAAAATAAGATTCAATAAATGATGGATCTATCTTAAAACTTAGATAAGAATAGGCCCACCCGAGTCGTACACATCCCTAATGAAGAAGTAAGTGTGTTTGGGCTCAAAGCCAAAGATTACAACGTTGTCCTTGTCAAGGCTCAACCCAACCCAACCCAACTCATGGTCCATGCCATATTTGCAAAGAATTACGTGTTTCTGAACCGTTATACAAATGTTATTCTTACAGAACATGCTGGCGAAGAAGGAGCAGTGATCCAGATGGGTTAATACTTAATAGCCATGTGAGGCGCCTACCAAATTAGCAGTAATTAACTAAGAGTTTTAGACAAACTCTGAGAGAGATGGGTGTGGTTGTGGTTGGGTCGGGTCTTAGTAGGGTAGGGTCGACCAAGAAAGGGACTTGGCTCCTTCCCAATCCATTGAAGATGGCGCATAGAACAGAGATCGAACTTGTCTCAAAATATCAATACATGACTAATTTGTTGGCCCGACCCATCATCATCACTCATAAATCATTATACAATTTTCAAAATAAATCATATCATCATGTATCCATTAATTGCAATAAATATGTTTTTATTTCATCCTATAAAACCATTTGAAATTAGACACCCTATAAAATCTTAATACATATTTTTATGAAATAAATTTTAAAATAGTTTTTGAACTGTCGTGATGCCGAAAAAAAAACAATATTTATCATACAAAACATATGATAACATTGGTAACCTCTCCATTTTCACATAGAAATTTGGAACCTTGTTAATGGGTAGGTGAATTGAACTTGATCGACCCACCACACAGGTTTATATAGGGTGGTCATGTGAAGGGCTGCTTTTAGTGCTATGTATGTACAAACTTAATTGATGCTTTTGATTTACTCTTCTTCCATTGATTGTGTATCAACAACACCCTACAATACCATAGGCCCGCGTGGAATGGAACAGACAAGAGCTTTGGGATTCCTTAACCAATTTACAAAAACACATTTAATTTCTTTTCTCTATTTAATACAATTCAATTTGTACACGCTACTGCTTGGAATCAAAACTATTTATTTATTTATTTTTCACAAAAAGAAAAGGAAAGAAGCTTAATTCACTGAAATATTACATAAAGCCTCTACTAGGCAGCTTCCTGATACGATGAGCAACAATCACTTTCCAGGAGTGCAGCTCCATCTGAAACCTTAAATTAAGATTTTAAGAATAAGCTTATAAAAGCTGTGTTGTGCTCCACAGTTTTCGTATATCGGAATGATAAGATTTCGGACAAGACTGTGAAGTTAGCTCAAAAAACAGGACGTGTGTCAATCAATTTCTCAATTTGATCGATCACATCAAACTCAGGACAGTGACATTTGTCTGCTCCCCTTCCAGTTCCATCACCTTGCTTAATTTATTCACTTCAAATGTAATTAATTATATTTAAAGACCCCTTGTCCTTTATACAGCTAACAAAACCCTGAAAGTTTTCAACCATGTAGGGACAGCAATGTTGTTACTTACCATGATATATCTATAATAAAACCAGCCTTCTATCTCTAGGGTTTAGCTGTGAATTACTGTATGTATCTATATCTTTATACATACATGTTCAAAGCTCCAACTTAGGGTGTCATGATCTGGTGGGTTGAGTGTGGACAGGGTTCGAGATCAGAGCCATCCATTCTGTATGTGGTGTCACATGGGAGCATGTGCTCACCAAAAGAGTGTCTTGGACTGATGTTGTAGAGGCAAATCATCAAAATCCAATTGTCATTTCATTTCACAGGTCAACTCAAGAGTCATTTTGGTAGATAGGTAGAGATATGTAATGTTATCTAACATACTATAATGAGTAGTTGATGTATCATATGCATATATAGATAGATACTCTGAATATTGATATTTATAAGCTCATCATAAATGCCTTAGATCAGCACATCAAATGGCCTCTTAATTAGCTAGCCGGCCAAAGTTAAGTCCTTGGAAAAAATTGATTAGTACAAATCTAGACATATGATATAGGCACAACCCAATTGTGCTTTAATCGGTTTTGGGTAAAGATCAAAACTTTCAAACAAGATCCCCAAAGTTAAGTCCTGGGAAAATTTTGATTAGTACAAATCTAGACGTATAGGCACAACCCAATTGTGCTTGATGAGGTGGGTTTTGGGTAAAGATCAAAACTTTGAAACAAGATCCCCAAAGTTAAGTCGAAGGAAAAAAAATGATTAATACAAATCTAGACATATAGGCACAACCCAATTGTGCTTAATGAAGTGGGTTTTGGGTAAAGATCAAAACTTTGAAACAAGATCCTAAGCCTATATCATGTTTGAGAAAGGCCATGATGTTGCTAAAACTAGAGCCTCTAGTTTATGAGTAGCAGCAAGACCAAAACAAAAGCCACAGAAGATGCTCAAATACCTTAAACGAAACAAAACATTCTGAGGAAGAAACAGTGTAATGATCAAGTGAAGTGTGAACAGATGGGTAGATAAATGAGAGCAGAAACAGTGGATTTTGTGGAATTTTCACAGTAACAGTGAGTTGAGTGCACAAAAAGAGTGAAGGTGGAGCCTACACAACACTCACTCACTATACCCCTTTCTCCTCCAATGGTGGTCCTTTACCTTCAGACAGCTTCTCTGTTTTTTAGACACATTTTAGAGAGAGAGAGATGGTTTCTTTTATGACACTATTCTATTTCCTAGAGAGAGATAGGGAGACGAGGAGGGTTTAATTTAGATACACGTTGTATTTCTTTTTTTATTTCGAAAAACAGCTTGAGTTTCATTTTTGTCTCTGGAAAGAGTAAAGCCCAAAATTTTCCCCCTTATTTGCTTTCATTTACTCAGTTCCCAATCAGGGTTAGAGTCCGTTTTGTCTAGCTCCTTATGAAAAATGGGTCTCTTTCAAAAAAAGTTCTGTATATGGCAAAGCTCAATTACTTCGTCTCCTCATTGAATATGGCAGCATTTTCTCTGCGTATGTGATTGAATAATCATGGCGCTTCTCTCTTCTGATTACTGTTTAGCTCTGTTTCGGGGGTCAATTTGAATCATGGGTTCTGAATCTTCTGATTGATTGAGTCCTTTTTCAGGGTGGTTTTGACTTTTTAAGTTGGTTTGATACTGATTGTGGAGATTACACAGAGATTTGGGTTGCTAAAGTTTGAAGCTTTTTCATTGACTTGAAGAATCTGGGTTCATTGGATTTGGGGGGCCAAGTGCATTGAATCTCTATGGAAACGGCGTTCGAGATTTGAAGCCAAGTAAGTTTCCAGATCTGAATTTCCATGTAAATCCTATTTTATTCCGTTGGTGTAGAGATGGGTGTTTTGTGCTGAAGCCCTTTTGTGCACTGAAAGCTTCGTTAGATCTGTAATGGCTAAAGTTGAGGCTTTTTGGATGTCCCTTGTCGTTTCTTCGTTCAATTTTGGGAACTGCGTCTCTTTTCTCTTCTTCAGTGGAGGGAACTTTTGAGTTTGATCCTGTGGTTCACAGTAGAGCATCAATTTTGTAAATTTTTTGGCTGTATTGTATCTAACTTGTTGTCTCTCAACTTTTCATAATCTTCTGTTTTATCAAGTTTCTGTATCATTTTCATTCTAGTTGCTTGTAGCATGTTGAGTTCCAATTTGACCTTCAATGGCATGTAATGTAGATTTTGATCATACACCAGTGTTTATCAAAGATTTGCATCTGTTTTCTCTAGTGTTTCTGGCTAAAACCTGCATATCTTGTTGAATCCAGGCCGGTTTGAAACACAGAACTTGTGTAAGTATGGATTGCAGAGAAGATAGCTCGAGGTTTGAGTCATTGCCGGCCACTACTTCAAGAAACATGTCATCATCCTCCTCTCAATTCTTTTCGGCAAGTCAATCACCTTTCTTCTCTCCAAGATCGCCAGTGAGTGAATTAGCAGACTCAAAGCGATCTGAACTACAATGTGACAGTCTTCAGTTAAACACCGATCCCCTCAGCTCCAGCTCAGGAATTCCAGGCCCCGGTTCTCTAGCAAATATCAGACTAAACTTATCAGACATGTCACCAACACCACCTGCTTGTGCTTCAAGTGACTTCCCAAAGTTTGATCGTGCATCTTCCTCAACGGGTATTTACCAGAGGGAGAAATCCAGAAAGCATGGGAGAAGCCGAGGAGTCTCATACACACCAGTATCAGTTTCCCTTACTTCTCACAGGTTAAGGAGCTGTGATGTTTTCATAGGCTTGCCTGGTCGAAAACCTTCTCTGTTGAGATTCGCTAATTGGCTTCGTGCTGAGCTGGAGATACAAGGGATTAGTTGTTTCATATCTGATAGAGCTCGTGGAAGAAACTCTCGCAAGCATGGGATCGTTGAGAAGGCCATGGACGCTTCTTCTTTTGGGATTGTGATCTTGACAAGGAAGAGCTTCAAGAACCCTTACACTATTGAGGAGCTAAGGTTTTTCTCAAGCAAGAAGATATTGGTTCCGATATTCTTTGATTTGAGTCAAGAAGATTGCCTTGTGAGGGATATAGTTGAGAGGAGGGGCGAGCTTTGGGAGAAGCACGGAGGAGAGCTATGGGTTTCGTATGGAGGGTTGGAGAAGGAGTGGAGAGAAGCTGTTAATGGACTTTGTCGGATTGATGAATGGAAACTCGAGGCACAAGATGGGAATTGGAGAGATTGTATATTGAGGGCCATCACGTTATTGGCAATGAGGTTGGGAAGAAGAAGCGTGGTTGATCGGTTGACTAAGTGGAGAGATAAGGTGGACAAAGAGGAGTTTCCTTTCCCAAGAAATGAAAATTTCATTGGGAGGAAGAAGGAGCTATCCGAACTAGAGTTCATACTTTTTGGTGATGCTAGTGGAGATTTGGAGAAGGATTATTTCGAACTCAAAGCTAGACCAAGGCGAAAGAATTTTACAATTGGGAGGAATAAGAACTGTTCAGTTCAATCAGAGAGTGGCAAAAGAAAGGGGAAAGAACCGGTTGTGTGGAAAGAGTCAGATAAGGAAATTGAGATGCAAAGCACTGAACTTCCCGAGAGACAACATGAATCAAGGCCAAGAAGTGGAGCAAGATACACAAGAAGAAAAAGATCTATGAAGATTGTATATGGAAAAGGGATTGCTTGTGTTTCTGGGGAATCGGGTATTGGCAAGACAGAGCTTCTTCTTGAATTTGCATACAGATATCATCAAAAGTACAAGATGGTTTTGTGGGTTGGAGGAGATAGCAGGTATATAAGGCAGAATTATCTTAACCTTTGGTCATTTTTAGAAGTTGATGTTGGGGTTGAGACTTGCACAGAGAAAAGCCGGATAAAGAGCTTTGAGGAGCAAGAACATGCAGCCATTTCCAGAGTTCGCAAAGAGCTTATGAGAAACATACCCTTTTTAGTGGTGATTGATAACTTAGAGAGTGAAAAGGATTGGTGGGATCACGAACTCATCATGGATCTTCTTCCCCGTTTTGGTGGAGAGACTCATATCTTAATATCAACTCGCCTTCCTCGTGTGATGAATTTGGAACCTTTGAAGCTCTCTTATCTATCCGGGGTTGAAGCAATGACCTTAATGCAGGGATGTGTCAAAGATTACTCAATTGGAGAGATAGATTCTCTAAGAGCTCTTGAAGAAAAGGTTGGGAGGTTAACTTTAGGCCTCGCTGTTATAGGAGCCATATTATCCGAACTACCTATTAATCCAAGCCGGTTACTAGACACCGTTGATAGAATGCCATTGAGAAACTTCTCATGGAGTGGAAGAGAAGCACATTCATTGAGAAGAAACACGTTCCTGTTGCAACTATTGGAGGTTTGTTTTTCAATATTCGATCATGCTGATGGACCAAGAAGCTTGGCAACAAGGATGGTCCAAGCAAGTACTTGGTTCGCTCCAACTGCAATACCCGTTTCTTTGCTAGCTCTAGCAGCTCACAAGATACCTGAAAAACATCAAAGGGGCATATTATGGAGAAAGCTATTGCATTCCTTGACTTGTGGTTACTCTTCATCATACAACAAGAGATCCGAAATTGAAGCTTCTTCTATGTTGTTGAGGTTTAACATTGCAAGGTGTAGTACCAAACAAGGCTATATCCATTTCAACAGCCTTGTGAAACTTTATGCTCGGAAGAGAGCTGTTGCTGGAGTTCCTCAGGCAATGGTGCAATCAATCATCAGCCGGGGATCCATAACCAATCATCAAGAACATGTTTGGGCAGCGTGTTTCTTGTTATTTGGATTTGGAAGTGATCCTATAGCTGTTGAGCTTAAGGTTTCAGAAATGGTGCACTTTGTGAAAGAGCTTGTTTTGCCTCTTGCTATCAGGACTTTCATCAAGTTCTCACGCTGCAGTGCTGCTCTAGAGCTCCTTCGCCTATGCACCAATGCATTGGAAGCAGCTGATCAAGCTTTTGTTACTCCGGTTGATAAGTGGTTGGATAAGTCGCTTTGCTGGAGGCCCATACAGACCAATGCTCAGTTGAATCCTTGCCTGTGGCAGGATTTGGCGTTGACAAGAGCCACAGTGCTAGAAACTCGGGCGAAACTGATGCTGAGAGGAGGGCAATTTGATATAGGCGATGATTTAATCAGGAAGGCTATTTTTATCAGAACTTCGATTAGTGGTGAAGATCATCCAGACACAGTATCTGCTCAAGAAACTCTCAGTAAACTCACCAGGCTTCTGGAACATGTTCAAATTCATACTTCGCCATAGAAACTCCAATTCTTGTAAGCAACATTCTACTCTAGAATTATACAAAGTTCTCAAATAAAACTCTTGTATACTTTTCAGAGGATTTTCCTAATACCATCTTCACTATCAATGATATTCCATTTATTGCTCATTTTCTCGCTCTTTATCGTAATGTTGTATGATTTCCTATTATTTTCATCATTTCATGGAGTGTCCAAATCCAATCCAAGGCATCTGAATTAACCATTAGGTATTTTGACCTCTAACCTTCGGTTTGTGGAGATATATATCACATCTTATCTTGGACTCTACTTTGATGAATTACTCTGCAGATAGATTGCATCCAAGGGGGAAAGGCAAAGTGCAGCTACTTGAACACTAATCAGATGAACAAAAAGAAAAGAAAATCAGGTAATATTCTTGTGGGGAACTTATACTGTCACTACCAGTACTTTGACCTCTAATTAATCCACTGTCATGTACTTAAAATCGTATCAATTCACCCGGATAAACTTTGTTTTTGTTTCAGGATGTTTAAAAATGTATGAAATGTCTAAGTACCATTGGGAATTAAAATAGAGTAGAATTTTAAAAATTAAAATTAATACATAAAAGGAGCCATTTTCTTTGTTTCTTCATCCTTCAATTTATTTTTGAACTGTTTTTGTAAAGGGTAATGTTGTCATTTGATGAATTAAACGGAAAATAAGATAGTGACTTACAACTAAAAAGAGTTTATCAGGATGAACTGATATTATTCTAAGCACAAGACAATTAATGGATTAAAATTCAAAAGTACAAGGTAGTGAAGTTAATTTCCCCTAATCTTAATTCATGTGGGTACCCTTATAGTTTTGCATGGTGTTCATGTTCCTGGGAGTTGCTAGGTTGATGTTTAGAAAGCAAAGCCATTATTACTGGTGTTAGTATGGTCATTTGAGCTGGTTGACAGGACCTTGATCCGCTTAAGAAGATTACTGGTGGCATGCAGCATGGAAAAACAGTGGACCTTAAGTTTCATTTATTTATTATTAATAGAGCTTAGCTCATCAGAAAGAAACATGTACTGTCATTTTTATGATCATTGCTGGTACTGTGAATGTGATGCACTGGTGGTGAGTACATTATAGGTACAGTGTCAATGTCAGAACAGTGTCCGAGTCAAAATTGGGAGCATTGGGGAAAAACGGTTGGTTTATCCCCTTGTATCAAATTTGGCCCATAATTGAGCTGAGTTTATTACTTATTTTATTTCCAGTGTAATTTGATTTTTTGGGGAATATAGTCTCAGGGGTGGTTAACGAGTCAAATTGAGTCCAAAATTATTAAGACTCGGTTTAGCACGAAAAAAAATTGGTTAAACAAAGTTTGAATAAATTTGAATCTAGCATGAAAACAGTCCAAGCTCGAATAGTCAATCTTTTAGTTTCCATTCTACCATTCACTGCCTGTGTCCAAACTTTATGTAATATAAATTATATGTAAATAACATTTTCTCAAAATAATTTAAAATATTCGACATGTTGATATTTTTGGTTGATAGGTAGGATGTGCAAGGTGCATTTCTGTTCCATATAAGAGTATTTTAGCAAACAAAGGGAGACTCGAGCTGCTTTTTTGTCCTAACAACAGGGGATTCATTCGTGAAAGCAGTTCTGGCATATGCCTCTTCCTTCGATCAAAGATCGGATTTGGAACCGGTATACCTGATTGAGAGTTGCCGAAACTTTTTTTTTTTTATCAAAAAGAAATCAAATGTAATAAAAGCATGGTGAGTGTTCCGAGAAGGAAATCACAAACCATCAAACCGACTACAACATCCAAAAAGGTCTATAAGTCTCGAAAAGGTCGAAAAAACAAAGAGACAACCACAATGCTCAAAAGGGGAGAAACACCTCGATCTGAGAGGAGGGAGAAAAAAAAAGGAACAACTCAGGTAGGCTGAGAAAGAGCAACATCGGCGACACCATCCAAAAATTAGGAGACGGAGCTTGTCCTTCCGCTTGAATCAACGAAAGCGTCCCAAACTGGATTTTCCGAAAAATGATGGTTGGGTTAGAGATCGAATCTCCCTGCAAAATCCTAGTGTTCTGAGCTATACAGAGGAACCATAAACCTAAAAGACTGAGGCGGGATCAAGATTTGCGCAACTGACAAACCCCACAGATAGAAGGCCATAAAGAGATGACAAAACAAGAGACGAAGGAAGAACTGTGGAAACTCCCCACTATTGGAAAACCAAGGACCACACATGTCAAACTCATCCACAAGTAAATGAGAAGGTGAGAAGTGTTCTCAATGTTTCCGCCACACATATGAATCAACCAAAGACCTACTAGGATTGGAAAACCCCTCACCACTAAGAAAGATCTAGTAGGGGGTTGGCCTCGAGAGCGACAAGCTAAGCAAAAGATTGAAACTTAGGCAGAGCATCAATCTACCAAACTACAGAAGCCTACTCAACTGATTTCAACCCTTCAACGCTAGAAAAGGCATCAAAAGCTCTTGATGTCGAGAAACCATAAGGATCCAAAGACCAGGAAAACTTGTATGGGCGGGAAAAGTCGAGAGGAACACCCAAGAGAAAGGTTCTCATCCCTCCAAGGCTAAGAGCTCTCTATCTAGAAGATGGTGCCGGAAAGTGAAGCTCTAAGCAACGTTCACCTTAACATGCGACTGAGTAGAAGAAAAAGGCGAGGAAACAAAATCGAAAGAGGAACATCCGTGATGCAAGCATCCCCCAAAAACGGATGAAACAGTCAACCCTAACAGCCATCGAGCCTTGTTTGGGCCAAAAATATCAGAAAAAAACGAGGATCTTGAGCCAAAAGAGCACTATGGTGAGCAACTAAATAAGAGGAATGATGAGCGAACGGAAGACAAGAGAGATATCACTCGGACTCGACCAACCGTGACGAGCACATAAAACCCTCCTCCATAAGGAAGTCCTCTCCGTGGAAAACCGCCACCACCACTTCAGGAGCAAGCTCTTGTTCACCGCCTCTTGGTTGCGAACAATAAGAATCCCTATAAACTTAGATATCGACATACTTTTTCCCAATTGACTTTGTCCAAGAAATAAACCGGTTGAAGAAGAATCCCTAAGTGTCGTTGGATCCTCTCTATAAGAAGCAAAACATGCTTTGGGGCTCGAAAAAATGACATGTAAAAGATCGGAAGGCAGACTAAAGTAGACCGAATTAACGTGAGGCATCCCCCGAAAGAGAGAAGGCGAGCTTGCCACACCCCGAGCCTTACCCATAATTTAGCAATAACCAGGATCCAAAACGAGACATGCCTTGGGTTAGCTCCAAGTTGAAACCCAGATAAGTAATGGGAAGGTGACCCAAGTCACAATTCAAGGCCGGGGAAAGGGAAAATATAGAAGAAGTGTCGATACCAAAGGTTAGAGTAATCAACTTGCAAAGTTGGTTCGCAACCCCAATATCAATTCAAAACAATGAAGCAACAATCGAACGTGATAAAGTTGTAAGGGATCAGCCTCCAAAAATAGCAAGGTGTCATTCGCAAACTGAAGATGAGAGACACATATATCGGGTCCAACCCAATCTCCACTGAATAAGCTCAATCTAATCTCATGTTAGAAGAACTGATGAAGGCCATCAACGACTATAATGAACAAAGATAGGGAGATGGGACACTCCTGACAAACACCTCGAAGAATGAGAAACTGAGTAGACAGAAATCCATTAATAATGATAGAAGAGTGGCCCAGAAGACAAGCCAAAATTAACATAATCCAATGAGACCCAAAACTTATAATAATCATCACTCGCTTAAGATACAACCAATCGATCTTGGCAAAGGCTTTCTTGAAATCAAGATTGACCAAAGTTGCTCGCATCTTCTTACGACGGATACCATCCAATACCTCGTTGGTCACCATCACACTATCAACTAGCTGACGACCCTCAATGCAAGATGACTGAGTATCGCTGATAAGACTACCAATGATAGAGCAAAGGTGGGGGAGAGAGGTTTGGATATAACCTTATATGTGTCGATGGTAAGACTAATAGGCCGAAACTCAGAAAACTCCTTAGGGCAAGCAACCTTAGGAATGAGGACAATAAAATTCGAGTTCATGCCTTTTCCGAGCAGGCCAGTGTTGAGAAAGTAGTGCACAAAGCTCATAAAGCCATTCCGAATAATGTGGCAAATAATCCTGAAAAATAGGAGATTGAACCCGTTTGGACCTGAGGCTTTATATCCGTCGCAAGAAGAGATAGCGAGACGAATCTCTTCCTCAGAAAAAGGCCGCTCCAAATGATTCACATCTATTAGGGAAAGGGTCGAGAATGGGAGTTGCGGGAGTCTGAATTTCTCTCACCTGTCAGAATGGAACCTAGATGAAAAATGGGAACCAATAGATGCTTTGACGGTGACGTGATCCAAGTGCTCAACCCCGTCCACTTCAACCGTGGTGATACGATTCCTGATCTCTCTCTCTAGCTACCTTATGGAAATAAATCGTGTTACGATCTCCCTCTAAGACCCACTTGACGCGAAACTTTTGCCTCCACAAAATGGCACGTTGACCAATTTTAGAGTGAAGTTAACTGTCACAAGTGGTCCTCCCAAAAAGCTCCTCATCGGTGAGAGACCGGGAGTCGGCCAACAGATCAAAGGTTGTTGCTTTGTACTCATGGTCGGTAATAGCAATATCAAAATGACCAAAAATTATGGTTTCCAACTACAAAGATCATGTCGAAGACGCTTGAACTTCGACCACTAAACATAGTGGGGTTCCCCAAAAATCGTATAAGACGCACAACAACACTCGACGAAAGGCAGGAAACTCTCATGGTCTAGCCAGACAGAAATGAAGCGAAAAGGAGAGAACCCAATATGTCTTAGAGAAAGTCAATAAGATAGGAGAGTGGTATGAGAACATGCGCATGAGGCCAGATTGGATGGGATTAGTAAATAAGTCAAGCATCTCTATACACAAGAGGAACCGATTTATGAAATTGCAACGAGATTTAGGTCTGTACCAAGAGTACTTCCAATTCGAAAGAGGGAGATCGACGAAATCACCACTATACGCATGAACTCTACTACCCGACGACACCTCATCCAAGGCCGCGACCATGTTGAAGTCTCCAGCTATAACCAAATAGTGGCCATAGAATGAAATAGTTGAAGAGAGGAGAGACCAAAAGCTACTGCCGAGCTACAGACGTGGAGGAAGCATAAACATTTATGATCGTAACTGATTTCCTAGATGGGAGATGCTCACTTGAACAAAAATAGTATTTCCTTACGAGGAACACATAAGGAGAGCGATCGAAACTAGAGAAGAGTAACACGACGTCAATGAAAAAAATAAAGAACAAAACGAGTTTGGTGTCGTTGTCGTCAACATGTACTTCCTTTAGTTCCAGACGTCATTCTGAATAAAGATGGGAGAATAAAAGAAGGGTAAACTACAAATGCATACCCTTAAGTATGCACGTTTAACCGATGAATACCCTGAAGTTTAAAGTTAACTGATGCATACCCTGAAGTTACGAGTTGTAACTGAAACCCCTTCCGTCAGTTGAATTGTTAGTTTATTTTGTTAAATGACGAAATAACCCTCAACTTGTACCAATATTACACAACCTTGCCATCTGTTTTGTTCAATTTTGTTTTTTTTTTATTATTAATTCATTTTCTTTAAATTATTCAAGTTATTATTTAATTCTAAATATTATAAAAATTAATCAATTTTTATTTAAAAATTCAGATTTATTTTAAATTCAGTTTTATTTTAAATTCAGTTTTATTTTAAAATCATTTTATTTTTCAAAAAATCAAATTTTATTTAAAAACAGTTTTATTTATAAAAAAATCATTTTTATTTTTTAAAAATTCAATTTTTACTTAAAATTTAGTTTTTATTTGTTTAAAAATTTAGTTTTGATAATAATTTTTTTATTAAAATTATTCATTTATTTGCATAATTATTTTTTTTATTTTGATATTTCCTCTCTCTCCTTCTTCGTCTTCTCCAGATCCCCAATATCTTCTTGTGCATTGAATCAAACCCAGAATCAAAATTGAATGTATGAAATATGAAATTAAACGCACATACATGTGAATCAAACCCACATACATACACGTGAGCAACAACAAAATATGAAATTAAATCAAACCCTGAGTCAAAATTGAACAGGTCGACGCCAAGACCCGGTGAGCTCTCGGCGATGCGAGCAGATCTGGCGACCTCCTCTACACGCTGGAGCTTCTGAGCACGACGGCGGCGAAGGGGGAATGGGAAGGAACAAGGGGGGCTGGGCTGTGGAGGACATGGAGGCGGTGCCTTCTTATCTGCTGCGCGAAGTCGGAGACGACGAGATTCACGATGGAGACCTTCATCCACGAGTTCTGTGTGGTGGCTCGAGCCCAACTCGCTGGGAACTTCTTCCACGAGTTTTGTGTGGTGGCTTTGTAGGGCAACTGGTGGTGTTTTCTGGTGGACATGTTCTCTGGTGGACAATCGAAGGAGGTAGAAATAGAAGGAGGCGGAAGAAGCTGAAGTGAAATGAAAATGGGGATTAGGTTTTAATATACAAATATTATATTATTATTATTTTAAGTTTTATTTAATATTTACATCTGATATATTTTTTGTTTTATAATAAAATAAAATCAGATATATATTAGGAGTATTTTGGGTATTTTTGAAAAAATGAACAGTAAACTGACGGATCTGACTGACGGAAGGGATTCTGGGTTAATACATGAAACTTCAGGGTATTCATCGGTTAAACGTGCATACTTAAGGGTATTCATTTGTAGTTTACCCATAAAAGAATGTGATGAACTAGATTAGAAGATGTTGGGATGACTAATTGCTCAACCCATTCAACCAATTGACCTTACCCAAGCTCATTCTAGAAACCAAAATCCATTACACTTGGTATTTGTTTAAGCCCACTCATACCTTTGATGAAAATAAATCTTATCGTCTCCTAGTCAAACCCTATCTAATAGTGCCATCGCTAATCTATCCATACTTCATCTTCTTCTTTTTTGTCTTTTCTTGTTTAAATTACCCAGCTTTCAGAGTTCATTTACAATTCACCTTTTATATTTATACCGAAATACGCTATGCTTTTTACCATATGTTCATTGTCTATGTATTGTCTGCATTTTTTCAAGTTCAATAGAGTGAATAGGTGCGTTGTTGGGCCGAGTTATGTTAATCTTGAGAAGTAATTGCTAATGATCTTCACCACTGTCACGCCAGAATAAATTCTTCAAACTAGTGGGTCAAGACTGTCACGACATTACTGATTTTCACATCAAACCGACAAATCCGTTTGTTTATTCAGTTATCCAATAAATCTAATCTTTAGTTCCTATAATTTGAAAGAAACCATCTACTTGTTTGATGGTTGTGGACATGAATATGAACATGAGTTATATTCTTGTTTTTGTGGCTCGTAGTATGCCTCATTTTTCCAAGATTAAATCGCTAAATGAAACCAATTATCATCATTGGCCTCATAATTTTTTGATATTCTACCCAATATTACAACAAAACCAGAATTGAGATCTAAACATAAGAAAAGATATGTGGGGTCTAAGACTCATTAAAATGCACTCCTACACCTTGATAATGGTTAGGATCATGGGACTAACCAATTCGGGACAACCTTCTTTTCTTAAACAGTGGTGAACTGTAGCTCCAATAATCACTTACTCAATGGTAAACGAACAAGGTATGTTATGTTTAGTCCTCAAGATGTGACTACGATGAACTCCAACAATGAATCAAAGATCGGTTCGTCAAGCCGAATGCACCTCGCCTTCCTGTAATGACTACTCTGGAAAGATAGCATCACCAATCACAATTTTTATCAGTATATCAATTTGTCCTGTGGATGGAGCCTTGACTAATTTAGGGTCCTGACGCCCTGCGAGTTTAAGCGCAAACTTGAGCACGGCAAGTGCACCGGCCGTCAAGTAGTAATCGGATTTAAAGTCCGGAATATCGAGCCCAAATGAGCAATAAACAAACACTTACTATTTAAAGCTCGTAGCTAAGCTGTTTCAGTAAAAATCGAGTTTTTATGTTTTGAAAATAAACCTATAACGACTAAAAAGCAAATACAAAATTTAACAGAGAGTTTTCTTATCTTGAATCAAGTGAAGAGAGATCAAGGGCACAGGTTCATCGAGTTCATTCCATAAAATTGAACACGTTCGAATGTAGCGATGTCGATTTATTTTAGAGGCAACGAGTTGTCTCGACTCTATTCCTAACTTCTTTCGAACGATTCGGACCCTAATGGAATCTAACCACCGAGTTCTTTCGAATCACGATGTAGGAAGACCTAAAGCTTTTAGCTCTATGACAACTTCTAACTTTCGACCAACCAAGTCTATAACTATTGCAATTGTATTAACCCCGCTAGTTCTAGCTAAGGTTTAAATCCAATCTATGATCGATTTTTGACTTAATTAGAATCATCCTCTTTCGAGCGACGAATCCTAATTCGAAACAATTACCAAGCCTACACGGGAGGTAAAGCATTAAGCACAAATCAATCATAGACACTAATACAAATCAACAACACCACAATCGAAGAATTCAAAATATAGAAATCACTACTCTAATCCCCCATAGCCCTAGATATTGGGGGTTTAGGTGTTCATGGTGAGAAAATACAAGGATGAAAAGAAGCAAATAATTAAACTCATAATCAAGATGAAAGTTTAGATACAATCACCGAATTAGTCGTCTAAGGTTGCTCATCTTCTTCTTCGATCTCTCTCCTTGATGCTCTTGTGAATCCACCAAAAGAAACCCACTTGTGTAGCCAACAATGGAGCTTCTCTCCAAAAATCAACACCCAAATAAATCTCAAATGATGCTCTACTCACAAAATATGGATCCTCAAATATAGATTCAATAAATAAACTCTTTTACAAACTCTAGAAAAAAAAGAAAAAAAATGTTGTACAAAAATGGTGCTTCTCTCCTTCTCGTCCTCGCGTCTGTGTGCCAAAAAATTCAAATGAAGAAGATGCAGTTCCCCCTTTTTGGTTGCGGCGCAACAAAGTAGAAAATAGGGTTGAGCTCCTGCCCTATACACGTGTCGGCAGAGGAGTGGAGGAGCTGAGAGGACAGCTGTCGCGCACAGGAGGAAGGGCGGCTGGCGTGGGCCAAGCTTGGACACGTGTCGCGCGGGCAGAGATGGATTGGCTGGGACAAGTGGCGGCTAGAGAAAGAGTGGCGGCTGGACCCGCCAGGTGTCGCCATGAGAGAACTCCACGCGGACGTAGGGAGCCGGCTAGACACGTGTCGACCTGAGGGGACCTGCGGCTGGCGGCTGGCTGGCATTGCCACGTGTCAGATTCTGATGGGACTCCTTCTTTTTTGTCTTTTTTCGCTATTTTGCTCGTTCCGGCTTCGTTGGAACTCCGATTGGTCTCGTTCTTGCGCCATAATTTTTCTCTTTTTAATACCTACAAAACAAGACCATTCATGAATATATTTCAGAGCGAACAAAATCGACCATTTGACGGTCCACAAGCACGAAAACACTCAAAATGCATCGGTTTCCCATCAAACACCGAACACACCGAGAAAAACAATTATTTATACTAAATCTAAATATATGATAGAAAATCGGGACTAAAAGCCTATATAACTCGATATAAAGTGGCTCTTTTATGTGTTAAAATGCACCCGCATCAGGTCCATTAATCATAAATTAAGTTATTACCTCCTAATTAACCTTAAAGTCCCGCTCTACACCATTATCATTTCCACATTCTGAGAGTGTGATCAATTAAATATAAATTCAACCAACCAAACCTTCTAATTGGGTACATAGCTTATCCTAATCGATTTTATAAAATTGGCTTCCAGTAAAATAATTTTATGGAATCAATTGTTGAATCAAATTATTAATTACCAAACCAATACAATCAATCTCACAACTTCACTCTAAGTCAAATAAAATGTGCATGAATTTAAGATAGAACATATGAGAAAAAATTAATCTGTGAGACTTTCAATACACCAACAATGACACATAATATACACAAATAAAAAATCAAACTCATCTTATTAACACCAAATCCACATATTTATAGCCATGAAATCAAGCTCGCATGATAATGGAGCTCAAATATCAAAAGTTTAAGTGAAAGGATACAAAATCTATAAGAAAAGAAGAGGATAGTGTTAGAACCAAATATCGAATCCCTTAAGGATCCAACGCTTAGTCAAATAATCAAGATTTAAATATAGAACAATATAGAAAGCATACCTGATTCCATGTCGATGATTCGAGATCGAAATTGGTTTGCCCTTCCACAGATTAATCCTTCATGCTCTCCTTTTGCTCTCACTCAATAGATGGGGATGGAGGAGAAGTGAAAACGTCTGATTAATCTTGGGGACCAAACCCTAATGTACCTTTATATATAGAATCTGAATAAAGCCCATTACTCTAATCAGATTTATATGGGTATCACACATTACAAAGCTCATACTCATTAATGTTTTAAATTGGGCTTCCCAACTAGTAGCCCAATACGAATCATTGACCCAAAATATACTTGTCCAATTTGTAAGCCCACACGTTGGATTATAAAATAACCCAACAATCTCCCACTTGGGCTACAAATCGATTCCTAATGACAATTATATTTGAAAACCGTATGTGCGCACAAAATGGTCAATATTCTTAAAACATTCCCCCTTAGTCAATCTGGTCCATCTCTTGTACCAACATGAGACCAAATCGGCCTTCGCTACAACAATCATAACTAGACCCATCAATGATCATCATGTCAAATACATTCAATGACATAGATCAAGTATGGATGTGTGATTGGAAATTTCATGCAATGAGATATCATTCATGCCTATTTCCACTTGGTCCTTAATGCTTAAGTGAGATCAAGATTTAGTCTTTCAAACCTTATGCTAAACCGCAATTGAAAGACAAAACATTCAGAGCTACAATGATAATAACATCATCAACTTTATTCTGCAGAATACTTAACAAGTATAGTGTCATTCCGAATAGCAAACATAGGTAACAAACTCCCACTAAAACCGCATATCTTCAATTAAGACAACACCCATATGAGCAGTATGCTCATGAAACACTTTAGGTGTCAAGCCATTAGTTAGCGGGTCCGCTAGCATGTAGTTTGTTCCTATACGCTCAATGGACACTATCCTGCTTTGAACTCTTTCTTTAACAACTAGAAACTTGATGTCAATGTGTTTAGAGTTTGACGAAATTATGTTGTTATTTGAATACATGACTGCCAAAAGATTGTCACAATAGACCTTTAGAGGTCTTTCGATTCCATCCAGAACCCACAGCTCGGTGACAAAATTTTGCAGCCATATAGCCTGATTGGTTGCCTCATAACAAGCTATGAATTATGCTGCCATAATGGAAGAAGCTATAAGTGTCTGCTTAGCACTTCTCCAAGATATAGCTACTCATGTCAACAGAAAAACATAACCAAAGGTGGATCTCCTAGTATTTTGACAACCCGCAAGATCGGAATCAGAATACCCAATGATCTCCAAATTTTCTGACTTCCGATAGGTGAGCATGTATTCATTTGTTCTCTGTAAGTACCTCATGAACCTTTTGGCTGCTTTCCAATGATCCATATCAGGGTCACTTAGGTATCTGTCCAACATGCCGACTATGTACGCCAAATCTGGACGGGTACATACCTGAGCATACATAAGACTCCTAACAACCAAAGCATATGGATTCTTAAGCATTTACTTTATTTCTTATTCATTCTTGGGGCATTGTTTGAGACTAAACTTGTCTCCTTTAGCAACGGAAGTATCTCCTAGTGCACAATCTTCCATGCCAAACCCGGCAAGGACCCTTCGATATAGTTCTTTTGTGATAACCCAAGAATACCACGAGAGCGATCTCGGTGTATCTTGATTCCTAACACAAAATTTGCATCACCAAGATCCTTCATTTGAAAATGTTTTGTTAAAAATCTCTTGGTTTCATGCAACAAACTTATATCGCTACTTGCCAACAAAATATCGTCGACATATAACACTAGAAAGATGAATTTACTCCCACTGAACTTATGATATACACAATTATCCACTACATTGACCTCAAAGCCATACGAGGTAATGATAGTATGAAACTTGTAATACCATTGACGGGAAGCCTGCTTGAGACAATAGATGGACCTTTTTGAGTTCACAAAACATAGACTTTGGGTCACCTGATACAAAGTTTTCTGGTTGTGTCATATATATGGTTTCCTCAATTTCACCATTGAGAAAAGCCGTCTTTACATCCATCTGATGCAGCTCTAAATCCAAATGAGCTACAAGTGCCATTATTGTCCTAAAAGAATCTTTCGATGATACCGGAGAGAAAGTTTCCTTATAGTCAATACCTTCCTTTTGAGTAAAACCCTTTGCAACTAGACGCGCTTTATACCCCTCAACATTGCCCTTCGAATCCCGCTTGGTTTTAAATATCCATTTGCAACCAATGGGCTTCGCACCTTCAGGCAACTTGACGAGTTTCCAAACGCCATTATCATGCATAGATTTTATCTCATCATCCATAACATCGATCTACTTTTGACAGTTAACATTTTGTTGACCTATTGGAAGTTGATTGGATCATCTTCCATTGTCCTGTGTCAAACTCGTGTTCCTGAAGGAATACAATATAATCACTAGAGATTACATTCCTCCTGTCTCTAGTGGATCGCCTAAGTGGCACTTCCTCTTGAGGTAGTTGTGGTTGCTCTTCGGGAACAACCTCTTGAACTTGACCAAGGAGTGGTAGAGGAGAATCCTCATTATTGTCTTCTGTTGTTGTGTCTTGAGCAATGTCAACAGGTTGAACATTGTCAATAGCAACATTTGGTAGAGGAACGAATTCCTCTTCAAAGACAATACTCCTAATACTCTCTCCCCCTTCAAACACAACATCCTCAAGAAATCTCGTATTTCCCGTTTCGAAAAAGGACTTCGTTGAGGGATCATAAAACTTAGAACCCCTCGACCGTTCACGATACCCAACAAAGTAGCAACTAACTGTTATGGAATCCAGATTATAAGGCCTCGCCTCAGCTGGACAACCCCAAATGTGCAAGTGCCTAATACTAGGCCTTTTTCATGTCCACAATTCATAAGGGGTTTTAGCTACCGCTTTTCTAGGTACTATGTTCAGTATGTATACTGCAGTCTTAATTGCCTCTCCCCAGAGTGATTCCAGTAAAGAAGAATGACTAATCATACTTCTCACTATGTCCTTAAGAGTTCTGTTTCGCCTCTCTGCGTCACCATTCATGCTAGGTTGCCCTTGCATGGTGTATTGCGGGACGATTCCACACTCCTCTAGGAATTTGACAAAGGGAAAGTATAAATGTGAACTTCCCACTGCAATTATCTTATCCTTAATCCTCTTTCTTTTGTTTCCCATTGAGGTCATTGCAACATGAGCACTTTCAGTCTTTTCACGCTTCAACCTATCCTCCTTTTGCACAAAATGATAAATGAGCTCATTAAGAGTCCATTTGTCCTAATAAGTATTATAGTTAACTATAAACTGACCATAGTGTGCAGGAAGTGAGATTAGAACCAAATGCACAAGCAAGTCATCAGACAGATCAAGCTTGAGCCATTTTAGTTTTGAAGCGATGTTAGACATCTCCATAATGTACTCCCTTATGTTTCCTTTTCCTTTATACCTCATCTGGACAAGGTCAGCTAAAAGCTTGCTTGTCTCAGCCTTTTCGTTCTTTGCAAAACGACTTACAATTTCTTAAAGGAAACTCCTTACAGTGACCTCATTTGGTATACCGCCCCTAAATGTTTCTGGAACACTACTCCTCAAGTTTGTGCCGTTAAGCACATGAATTGAATTCATGTTGCCAGTGATATTAGCAGCAGATACAATAACTATCAATGCAGAACAAATGAATGCATAAGCTCAAACATTGAAAATCATGTTATAACACATTAAGAATAAGCAAACAATTCTCATGTGATACATAATTTTCAATCAACCGAAGTGATGGGCCCATACAACCAAGATACCTATCACAACATTAATGTCTATCTTTGGATAGAATCATTAATTCGTAAGTGGTACTCTTGCACGCAGAAATCAAGTGTTGACGATAAATTCGGTCAAATAACATCCTTCCTTTGAGCCGGTATGTTATCCACATGAAAACTTTACAATCGTCACACACCATTCCCACACGTGTATTCATTGTTCGACCAATCAATGACCTTCCTTTGGGCCGATGCATTGACCGCATAAACAATGAACACACACATCCCGTTATTTTAAAATAAATAAACCTACACACAAGAGGTTACTTTGGCAACTTTATGCGTCGATCTACTCATTTAAAATATGAGACAAAAATAATATTAGTAAGTGCCCAAAACTGAAATTTTGATATCAATATCAAAAGTGAAATTTCAAACACTTACTTATCAGATATATGAATCAAATATACAGTATAAGTATATATGAATAAACATAAATACATACATATTAACAGTTCAATATATATCACAAATGGTTATCGTACTTATCATTCACATATATCACCACATGTGTATTCATTGTTCGGCCAATCAATGACCTTCCTTTGGGCCGAGCATTGACCGCATGAGCAATGAACACACACACATCCCGTTATTTTAAAATAAATAAACCTACACACAAGAGGTTACTTTGGCAACTTTATGTGTCGATCTACCTATTTAAAATAGAGGACAAAATAATATGAGTAGGTAGGGGTGGGCAAAATATCCGCGACCCGCGACCCGCCCGACCAACCGCCCGATCCGCAACCCAATTGACTGTCACCCATCGGTTTATGGTCGGATTTAGAACAACAGAATATCCGACCCGCCACCAAATGGGCGGATTACGGATCCAGTATCACGGACCCGTGGACCACCCGATCCGCCCGAACTTAGTCTAACCCAACTTAGACCCTTCATCTTAACCGTCCATCCTATGTTATCATGTGGCTGAAATACTCATATCTACCTTTGAAACCCTAGAATTAATATCCTTTTTGAACCCCCAACCATCGCCACTCTCTGCCTCTTGTATTTTCACAATTTTTTTTACTTGTATCTCCAAGTCCAACAAACTCTGTGAGTCTACCAGCAACCTCCATGAGTCTAAGCAACCAAAGCTCCCTCTATGGATTCATCTCGTCCCTCCCCTTCGGTTTCTACTACGGCATAGCTCAATCTCATCTTCCTCCTCCACTCTCTCCTACCTTCCTCGCCACTCTCTTTGCCACCTCCTACCCTATACTCGCCGCCGCCTCTTTCATGAGGAACTGTCCAAACTAGATCTGATTTTCAAACCTGATCTCCTTGAGCTCGATGTATTCTGGTGGTGTGTCGACTTCTAACCGAGAAGTCCTCGGTCTTGTCTCCCTCTTCTAGCTTCGAGTACATGGTTGGGTCTTTTCAGATCCGTGTGAGATGAGAAAGTACCAATTCAAGACGTTATAAGTGCGGATCTTCGGGTCAGATCTGATCCGCCCGAAGATTTGATCGGGCGGATCTGTACCCTAAATAGTGAGCCAACGGGCGGATTTGATACTTAGTGTCCGATCCGCAAATATGCGGGCGGATCCAAATATGTGCGGGTCGGGCCGGATACCCGCCCATGCACACCCCTATGAGTAGGTACACAAATCTGAAATTTTGACATCAAATGCCAAAAAACTTAAAATTAATTTAAGCACCTACTAATCCATAGGATAATTCATGGACATACACCTTTTATGTATATATAGCATGCCAAAAAATACACATTAATAAAGATGAATATACAGTACACTAATGAGTTAACAGTGATTAAGCTAAAAGGTATCACTGTCCATGCATCAATGTTAGCCTTAATCCAAAAGCAAAACCACCAACTTCAAGCACCATAACCGTTACCAAAGTTTGAAGATAAACTTTAAAACCACAATGTACCACAGTATACCAACATGCGTGAATGTATACAACATATATACAACAATATATATAAATCATACATGGTTATGAACATATAAGCTCAAAACCCACGGTGATAACAACTACAATTATTAACATATGATTAAAATAATATTCAAAAGCCATATGTGGGTTTTAAAAGCCAAAAGTAATAAAACCACGGTATTCACCAAATAACACATGCATAAGGATAATTTGCTGAACTAACTAACAGTAGCACGCTGTTTCTCATATACACGACAACTGACTCCATATGTATGACAGAACAAATCGTAACCACAAAACACAGTATTCATATATGTAAGCAGCGGCGACAAGCTAAAAATTAATCCAACAAAAGCCATTCAAAATAAATCTCAATAATTAGATTGAAGCGTGGCTCTGATACCACTTGTTAGAACCAAATATCGAATCCCTTAAGATCCAACGCTTAGTCAAATAATCAGGATTTAAATATAGAACAATATAGAAAGCATACCTGATTCCATGTCGATGATTCGAGATCGAAATTGGTTTGGTCTTCCACAGATTAATCCTTCATGCTCTCCTTTTGCTCTCACTCAATAGATGGGGATGGAGGAGAAGTGAAAACGTCTGATTAATCTTGGGGACCAAACCCTAATGTACCTTTATATATAGAATCTGAATAAAGCTCATTACTCTAATCAGATTTATATGGGTATCACACATTACAAAACTCATACGCATTAATGTTTTAAATTGGGCTTCCCAACTAGTAGCCCAATACGAATCATTGACCCAAAATATACTTGTCCAATTTGTAAGCCCACACGTTGGATTATAAAATAACCCAACACGTTGGATTATAAAATAACCCAACAGATAGCAGATTGAAGAATCTAACACAAAGAAGAAAGAACTCAACACGACCCTTTTCTTCAACCTCTTTTTTCTTTTTGGTCTTTAAATCTTCACATTATCTTGATTTTCTTGACTAAATGTAGCTCTTTAAAGTGGTGGAACCTCCCCTATTTCCTCTTGGATGAGCCCTAAAAGCTTTGTCTCTTGAAAATCAGACGGTGGGTGGAGTTCTACAATTTCAAACATGAATGGACTTTAAATATTTGTCCAGATCCGCGTCCCACGGTGGGTGCACGACGTTGGAGCTGGCTTGAAGGCATTTCCCATTATGCTTCCCACGGTCACCTCCACCATGTTGGGAGCTCTCTGGAATTGGTGGCACCGCTTTCCCTAGTTCTCACGACGTAGGACCCTTCGTGGGATCGATACCATGATGTGGTCTTCACCTTCACTTCGTGGGGTATGTGGGTCCAAACCACTAGCGGCATTGCACACACTCTCCACGTCAACTCCACATTGTGGGAGTGCATGGCTTGTTGCTCCAACATCTTTTGATTATTGTCTCCAAGCTCCAGCTCGATTGTTGAGGATCCATTCTCGTTCACTATTGCTCCTGAACTTATGCCAAGGGTTTCGAGATTAAACCTACAACAAAATACAAAAAGAGCCAAAGAATGACACATGAAATAAAACAAAAATGTTTGAAACTATACTTTCTTGAGGTGAAAATGATAAAAATGAAGAATATAAGCAGTCAAATATACCTATGAGACATGGTCTTATTATAGCCACCACATAAGATAATTACTTTGATTTAAGGAGGGCGAGACTATCATGACACAACAACTTATGACCTACAAGTCAAACAGAAGTTCATTTTTTTTATCAGCAAAACATATTTAAATTAAACCTCTCTCCAGGAGGAAGAGGAGTACAGCGAAGAGAGTCTAGCTACAGACTCTCCAACAAAAATTGACCACAACAACGGCTACAACCCTGGTAGCTATGAATGGGTACGCAGACCCTGAAGATGAATGGGTACGCAGACCCTAAAGCAATGAATGGGTACGCAGACCCAGAAGCCCCACACCGGAGGAACCTGATACAGGACAATAAAAAGGTCTAGAAACCTAGATTTTACAACCATAAAAACCTGAATAATAAATGGGTACGCAGACCCTGAAGTGAATGGGTGCGTTGTCTATTCTGTTTTGTAGTATTTAGTTTTTGTACAAAGAGCAAGACATGTAACCATTTCAAAAGTTTGTACAAGTTTAGGAAGTTGATAGCCTTTTCAACAGTGGACAATAAGTTAGAAAGTGAAAAAGATCGATGAGACCATGAACTCATCATGGATCTTCTTCTCCATTTTGGTGAGATAATTACGTTTAGGGAAATTTTCAATTTATCACCCAAAAATATACGACTTTACTATGTTATTAGAGTCTTGCTTTTTTTTTCTTGCTTTTTTTTGTATCATGCCCCCTCCTCAACATTCATTTCGTATCAGTATTGATATAAAACATATAAGTAATAGTCAATTGACCGGCTGAAATTGTAAAAAATGACAATAGTACCCTTCTTTGTCTTCAACTTCTACGTAAGGTGTTTCAATCTCATAGTCTTGGATTGCGCCATGTTAATGTTTCACTGTGAGCCTTACTCGATTCTCATTCCAAGTTCAAAAGTACTTGTTTTTTTTCTGTCTGCATTGGCATTACAACCTCATCTGGCCCCTTTGACATCAGACAAATTGGGAGGGACTATTAGGTAATGTATCTTTCATGAATAAGACATGACCAGTCGACAAACAAGAATCCCTAAGAGCACCCACATCAGTGGGGGATCACGAACCCTGAGGCAGAATCATTTGCTGACTGGGCAGGGTTCAGCCTTCTGCCCCCTAAATTTAATGTGATGCACATCAGAGAGACAAATATGTGGGCATGATTTTCATAACTGCTGACTGTGTAATTAATTAAGCTTTTAATTGTATATGTTAACGTTATTTTTAAATCAACAACTACTACATAAAATAGAAATAAAATTCATAAAAAGAAATAAAAGTTCATCAATAAAATACAAAATTTAAAAAGTACATAACAAAAAAAATACTTATCTAAAAAAATACATAATTAGGCATCCCCGTTAATGATGTCGATTTGTTTATGAAGTTGTCGAATTTGAGCCATCCATACCTGCAGCATTTCCATATGATGCTCCATCTGTTCCGCAGTAAAATTGGACGTGTCCGTAGCCTTCATATCTTTAACTTCTTGCATATATTTATCAATTTTCTCGTCAAGAGCCACGGTAAGCTTCGCCTTCTCACACTTCCCCTGGTCCATTTGGACGAGATACGATGCTATGTCCACCATACTCTTCCCCTTCCTCTTCGTGGCCTTATTGCCAATTGGGCGTTCTCGTGGAGGCGGCATGCCGATTGGGGAACTTGGACGTCCGGTTGTGGAACTTGGAGCGATTGGGGAAGTTGAGCCTCTGGCTGGTTGCTCGTCACCACTTAAATGTGTGACATTATCATCGTCGGTGGGGACTGAAGTGGGTGGGGTTGTGGTGCTATAACTGCCGGACGCGTCCAATCGTCGTCGTAGTACCCCGACTTCGACTTCCTCTGCCCAGAACTTGTCATCATTTTCACACGGTTGTATCCAATGGTGGAGCTTGAAAATCTTCGGCTTGTTTTTTATATGTTCGGTGTGGATTAGATAGAGTTCCATCGTCCGCTCCCTAAACTTTTCTTCGCTCCATCCGTTATGACCTTCCTGGGCCCTCTCCTTCCTTAGCAGTGTGACATACCACTTGACTCTTGTAGCACTTTTGTTGAAATGGGTCTTGACGGCTTGCACCGTCCACTGAGTGTATGGGAAATTCCCAGCTTTGGACAAGCGCCTATGAACCGTGCTCCAGAACGTGGTCCCATCTTGAGAGGTTCCGGTGATGGGGTCGTGCGTTGTGCGTTGCCAGGCTCTGATCAGGAGCATATCCACTTCAGGGGGGCATTTGCTTCGCCTATATGGTGTCGCCCGGGTACTCGGTCCCACGAATGATGAAGTAGACGACATGCGGGTACCGGTTGCGGACGACATCGAGAATTGTGGTTGGCCGAAATAGTTGGCAGCCATGTTGTACGGGTCGAACAGTGGGCGGGTGAATACCTCAGTCGTGGTTGGCGGTTGTCCAAATTGATAGGGCGGTGGTCCCGTAGGATTGCCCGGTTGGGTCGATTGTCCTATTCCACCTACGTTGTCGTTTAAATTTTAATTACAATTAAAAATGGATAATTCATTGTTTGATAAAAAATAATTAAAACTAAACATATAACTTAACTACAATTGAACATACATGAAATTTAAATTAATGAAGTGATTAATATTAAAATTAACGAAATTAATAAAATTATAATTCATAAAATTACCTTGGCCCCAAAGAGAAGCCATGTATTGGTTGAACGCCTCAGGGTTCCAACCACCGGTTGGGGTGAAACTGGTTTGCAACATCTGTACGTAGTCCGACCCGAGTTGATTGGTGGTCGCACCTTGTTGATTGGTGTTCGCACCTTCTTGATCGGTGTGGTCCTCGTCGTCAGACATTATCGATCGGATTTTACAAAGACGATATGAATTTGAGAGAGTGATGATTGAGAGAAAATGAAGTTTGTTGTGTGGATTTGGTGAAATGGGGTGAAGGGTATTTATAGTGGTTGAAGAAGTGTTTTTTTAAATGCATTTTGTATTTAATTTACAAAAAAAAAGAGGTAGTCGTTGTCGACCGTTGCTGAGAGCAACGGTCATTTTTTTTTAGCTTGGACAGGGGTCGTGCTACCAGTGGGCAGCAGAGAGGCAGAGGAGCGCGAGGCAGCGGTGCTGATTTTGGCCCCGCGCCTCTGCCCCCGAACCCTCCTCCTTCCCCCCTCCCCCCGCCCTGCACGCCCCCCTACCCACACCGGCCGAACTCCGAACCCTTCTCCTTCCGCTACCCCCCCCCCCCCCCCCCCCCGATGTGGATGCTCTAATAAACTTTTACCGTGAAAATCAGGTAGCAAATATAAACCCCAATGGAGGGATGTAATACATGCTCTAGCCTCTAAGAAACAACAATGGAGGGATGTATACATGCTCTGGCCCCTAAGAAACAACAATGGAGGGATGTATTGTGATAAATTAAATACTTCAAATTGGTTGATTAGTCACTTTACTTCCTTCAGTTTCTTACGGTCATTGTTGAGGAAAAACTTTACAAGTCCAAGGTCACAACAATGTCTGGGTAAATATTGGGCATTGGCTCCAAACTCAAAAAGATTGTGTTTTTAAAGAGAGCAGTAACAAACATTGGCCTTGAAACATGAGGCAAGGAATTCCTAAAACCAGTGACAATGCCATATATACATTGTTACGAGAAAAGAAACTCCAAATATTGAAACCTAAGACAACCTCACATCACCATTTCTAGGACATTTCCCAAGTAGTGTACTTGTGCCTGGTGTTAGATGACGGTATTCACAGTATAACCCTAACCTCCTGCAAAATGGATCTCCAAAATTTTGGCTAAGCTCTGATGAGAGCCACTGGTGACTACTCCAAATACTTGCATTGCTTGTTCACAGTACATACCAGTAGATTGGAGCCTCTGACAGAAACTGCACCATGCCCAAACCTTTCAGCCAAGGATCCAAACTCTGATTCATCATCATCACTGTCAATATCTCGTGGAGTCACGCGATTCTGGTAACTCCTGCGGTGTACAAGAAATGCATTGAAATAGTAGCTCAACAATTCTGTCCTTGACTTTGTGGGGAAGTACTTCCATGCATAGTCCCAATAGGAGTTGCCTAGAGAAGGAGGGTTTAACCTCACCATTTCCTTGAACCTTTTTTCCTCTTCAATTGTCCACCGAAGTGAAACTTCCTCACCCATTTTATTGAATCCCCAACGATAAAACACTGACTTCAGCTCCTGCTTCAACTTCATCCTCTTCTCTGCAATGTGAAATCTAACGCATCCAACAGAGCCAGGAAGTATACATTGACAAGCATCAGGTCTGCCTCTCCCTATAGTATCTGCTTCTATTAGGGGTCCATTTTCTGAAGGCAAAGGCCATACTTGTGTGCCTATCCACTTAGTGTCACTTTCAAGAAGCTCGCCAGTCCACTCAGGAACTTCTGCTTGAAAGAGAGGGCCAACAGAAACATGTTTTTCAACAGGATCCTCCTCATATTCACATCCTGATGCATTCTCTCGTTCTTTTATTTGAGTCATTATCTTATGCTTCTTCAGACAAGTGTTATCCTCGTACATGAATGGATGCATCTTATGCTTATTCTGCAAGTTCAGACTATTCTATGTTTTACAAATTGATAAATTGACTAAATTCATGCATGGACAAACAGAGCTCTAGAAGTGAGAGTTCCCATGGCGGTGAAGTACAATTGAGTCACTCAAATACAAAATCCGAAAATAGTACCGAACTAGCTATGAATTTCAGGTTCACAATGAAATGGTATAGATGTAGAGATCAATTTATTCATGTGAATCTAATAGCTGCTGTTACAAAAAGGTGAGCCAATATTCTTGTATCACTAGGCCTAGAACTGCTAATTAATATTAAATATTTTGATGTTTACTCCATACAAAAATAATTTTGGCACAAATTCACTTGATGTAAGATAAAAATTTGGATAAAATTGTCATTAGGTGATCACCTACTCTAATGAAACTGGCATGTTAAATAGCAAATACTGGCATACTTTATACTTTTATGGCTAAGAACAGGTGTATTTCACATCAGAAACAGGACCAATTTATATTCACACATTCATGATGCATTGTAGTCACAGACTCACAGTTCAGTTTTACTTTGCCATGTTTTTCACACAAACTGCCAACTAATTATCTGGATGTATTTTAAATAACTTAGCAACTTCAAGCATAGCCTTAATTTAAACAAACCAAGTTAAAAGTTACTACATAGATTCCTAAAGCATACAAACATATTGCCTTTACATGCTACAGCTCAGAAAACTGACTGGGAATGAGGTGGCAAGATAGCCAAGGCTTCATGAATAAATAGGCAATCAGATTAGATATTCTGACTGTGACTTATCTTAAAAGGCAATATCTTATTGAGACTTCTAATCTTATCTAATTAGTAGTATTTAACAATGTAATACCAAGGATGGTTTATGATTCTTATCATGGATACTGAACCTTGTTAGCCAGGGAAGAAAACATAAGCTTAATTATAACATAACAGCATACATTAGAAGCACAAACCTAGAGGAAAAGAGAGAAAGAAGATGTGTGAACCATACCTGCAAGAGAGATTGTTCATTATTTGAGCCAACAGGCCTTTTGGGTAGCTGTGCCTCTCTTGCCCTGATCACTTGCATCCACAATTCATTAGCTCCGTGGTTCTTCCACTTGGATGGACCTGGTATTTTACCAATTGCAGGATCATCAGAATGCTTTGCTGCCCGTAAAACCCACTTCAGCATACCCGATAAAGATTCTCGCTTTCTCTTACGAGAACTCTGATCCAACAACACAGGATCAGAACTTTTTTCGTCATCATCATAGTTCCCTTTGTCACTATGACCATGGCCTTTTGCCAGAGTGTCATACAAACTCATGTTGTTTTTCAACTTAAATTGACTGTCCAAATCATTGTCAATAGATACTAATTCAGCAAAGGTATCATCATTCCCATTCTGATAAGGCACATCCAATAACAAGTCCCTAAACTTAGTCTTGAGCTCCAATAGAAGCTGAAAACTACCCACATGTTGAAAATCCCCATCAGGCATGCTCAGATCATTATCGTTCCCCTCCAACCACAGATCCAATTCGTTCAGATGCTTGCTGTAAATCAACTTCAGAGATGCAGTAACTCCAGGATCAAACCCCAAATCCTCAGTCACGAATGGCCACAAGCCTATTTTGGATACCAACTCATACCCTCCTCTCTTCCTCACGACCCAGAACAGTTCGAACAAATCCGCCGGCCGCCCATCTCCGAGCATTGCCGGTACGGGCCGTACAACGTTTTTTAGGACGACATCGTAGAAATCAGAAAGAAGCTGATCGAACAAGCACCGAGCTTTATCCTTGAGATCATCGGAATCATCGATGCCGTCCGTTACCGTGCGATGGTCTTTGAGGCAACGGCCATCGCTGCGAACGATTTCAGCGCAATGAAGAGCAGACCCGTTTGACAGAGCCGACCATCCTGCCATGAACTCCGATTCGCTGCTATCTCCGGATCAGATTGATACAAAATCGAGGCAAAGAAGAGAAGAAACGCATAGCTAAAAGAGCGGTTAGAGAAGATACTAGGGCATGGGAGTGGAGACCTCCTTTGCCCTGGCCTCTGATCGCTGACTTACATGAGAGAATCTGGACTTGGGTGCTTCTTCTTCGTTGGGTCTGTGAAGCGGCGAGTGAGTGAGTGAGTGACCTGACAAGGAGACACAAGCGTGAACAAGGTTATGGCTTGGGACTTGGGTTTTTTGAAAACTGATTATCGAAATGAGGCATCAAAATATGTTTGTTTTGGGGAAGAACCGCAAAACTGTTTTTAGCTTGATCTGTGGTTTATCTAGGATTAGATTTAGGGTTCACAAATAACATTGGGGTTTAGGAATTTATTATTAGAAATAACGATTTCCAACAAAAATTGAAACTTTCAATTGCTTATTAAGTACGTACCATGTGGCATAAGAGCATGCACAACGGGCCGGTCCTCGTCCCCGATCCGGGCGCGCGCGGACGTGGCATAAGAGCATGCACAACGGGCCGGTCCTCGCCCCCGACTCGGGCGCGCGCGGACGTGGCATAGAACACGCACAACGGGCCGGTCCTCGCTCCTGACCCGGGCGCACGCGGTCCGCAGCCGTCGGCCCGTCCCACTGTGGGCCAGATTTCACGCGGTCCGTGGTTTGCCACGTGGCGATGCGAATGTATTTTTTTTAATAAATTTTTTTGTCAATTATGGAATTTGAACCCCCAGTCTCAAGGTTTAAAGTCTTGTGTTCTACCATTGAGCTAGATGGACTTTTGTTACTATGTTTTATTATAATTAATATGATATATTTTTAATTTTTGAGTCATGCATGCTAAAATTTAAAATGAAATCTTCTTTTTAATATATTATATATTATATAATTTAGTGTTGGATGATATTTCAAATAAAATAACATATTTATGTAATATATATTTGACCATATTATCGTTTTTGTGTGTATATATATCTGGTCCGACTCAAAGATTTTTCGTTGTAGCAACTACTATGAATATTGCATAGTTGACCATATTATTCCATACACATATTTTATTGATTTCTTTGCCATTATTAAAAAGTTCATTTTTATTCGTGTTAAATTTATTTATTGTCATTAATTATTTTTTCACATTTGTTTATATAATTTAAACGGTTTCTGATAAAGAATTGAATAAAACAGCAAAATATCAATTAATAACAACTCAGCATCCAGTCAGCACAGGGCCTCAGCCCCAGGTCCTCACCAGGGCCTCTCCATTTCAAAACACCCACTATTCTGAGGCCCCAGTGCCTCACTTTTGTCCCGTCAGCACAAAGGCCTCAGGGCTAGGGCCTCACCCAGGGCCTTTCCGTTGTACATGCTCTAAGGTTTGTATGGATGGTCACAAGTCTGACAAGTCATCTCTCGGTAGTTCCTTTCCTTCCTCCTTCGTTGATGTGCCATTGGGTTTGGCGATGGAAACGAGTGTACTGTGTAGGGTGGTGTTTGTAGGGCGGCAGGGGATGTCTTGTGTTCTCCTATTGTGGGTGGTCGAGCTCTCCACTAGAGGGGCCTGGTGGGGTGAGTCAAGGTTTGGTCTATGGACCGCGACGAAGGGACTGAGACCGAGACGGTTGAAGGGTGCTTAAGGGGACGGAGAACGATCAGCGTCGTCAGACCTTAGTGGGGCATCCAGACGCTCACGGAGTTTCATGACCAGTCTCAACCATGCATGGCGACGGAGAAGATCGAGATGGGGTCTCGGGAGTGAGAAGAGGATCTGATGAGGAGGAAAAGGGGTCGGAGTTCGATACTGAGACTCTCATGGAAGCGGACTCCTCCTATACAAGCATCGAGGGATTCCTAGTGATGGGGGGAACGGTCAGGCATGTGGCGGCGGAGGTAGGCCAAGGGACGACCAAGGAGATTCTGGCTATTGTGGGTCAGACGAGTCTGGACCGTGAGAACCACGATGAGACGTTGACGGGGCGAACATGCTTCTGGCCTAGTCCTACGGCCTCGCAGGCTTCCCGACCGCCGAGTGTGGACGAGTTAGACTCCCGTATGGGCGACCTAGATATTCGGGAAGTTGTTGTTTCTCCTACAGAGTGTTGTGGCAGGGGTTTCAATTTTGCATATAAGTGGAGGCACAGTTCCTGACCAACAAGACGTTTTACTAGTAGTAAATTAGAAGGCGGTGTGGTCAGTTTCTTTTTTCGGACGACGAAGGAAAGGGCTTGGGTTCTTGTTGTGGAGCCATTGACTTTTTGCTAGATGCGTCCTAGGGACATTCAGTTCACTCACTTCTCCGTGTGGGTGCAGATTTTCAATCTCCCGATGAGAGCTTGGAACCAAGGAGTAGGCTTCAAACTTTGAGGCGCGTTGGGCATTTGTCTTGCAGTGGATGACTACGCAGATGGGATGAGCCTGGGAGATTTTATGAGGATCCGGGTTCGGCTGGACGCACGACTCTCCCTTCAAAGTTAGTTGTGGTTCTGACTCTTGAAATAAGACATACAGATCCTTCTCTACCTTACGTATTAACACCTCCTGGACCATTGTTTTAGGTGCAGCTGCGGCGTGCATATGTTCATGTTGTGCCCGGCAGGACAAGGTGCTAAGGGTATATCCTTGACGACCACGGATGACCGAAGGGTTGTCCGGTCCCTGGCTCGTCATGGACGAGATAACAAAAAAGAACATGTCCCATTTAGGAGGTGTTTCACACGCCCAAACCCCGAGTTTTGCACCAGTGACCTCTAGACCGAGAGATCGGAAAGGGAACGGGAAGATGGTGGACGGAGAGGTAGGTTCGTTAGAGCAGGTTAGGTCTTTTCCCGTTAGGAGTGCGCAGTCAACCCCGTCTTCCCAGCCACGAGTAAGTATTGTCATGGGGCCCCACCTAGAGTCCCTCAGTGGAGTCACATTACGAGGAAAAGGCCCTCTGCCGCTTCCGACGATGACTAGTATCCAATCATACTCTTTCTCGAAGATCCGCACGGAGAAGAGGCCGAAGTGTTTTTCTAGTCTAATTACGATCTCTCTTCCGGGTAGGAAGCGCCCGATGGGAGACATCTAGGATACAAGATCTGAGGGATCTAAACTCTTCGATAGAGCTTCTCGAACATCGGAAGGGGGTAGCGAGCATCCTCGCCTCAACCAATGAAGAGTTCGTAGTCCATTGTGGGTTCAACAGGTACTACAACCGTGTTATGTGTCTTCTCCTCTCACTTTCTCCTTTCTGTTCTCTGAGGTCAATGATGATGAAGCTCTTTCCTCCCCCTTCCCTCCTCCTCCGTGGGTTCTGGAAAAGATTCCCCCACCACCATTCATACTCACTTCTCCCTCATCCTCTCCGCTCTCATTATTTTTTCGTCCCCTTCCATGCGCCTCATAACTGCATTGGACATGTCCCTTTTCCATCCACTATTTCAGTTTCTCCTTTCTTCTCCCTCATTTACTTCCTTTATCTCTATCCCCTACCCCGCCTATCCTCAACCAGCATGAGACTCAATTTTGGATGCACGACCGAGTCCTCATTGTCAATCTTCATGCTCCACCATAACTTTAGCAAATGGCAACTCCATTTCGGAGTCACTTGAGGACATTCATGACAAGCTCTCCGAGGTTTCCACCGATGAAAAATCAGACGAGTTTGTAGATGATGATGATGATGCCATCCTTGAAGGGGTCTTGGAACAACCCTATCAGCCCGGGTGTGGGGCCATCTAACCAGGACATGTACCTTGGGGCAACAGACCTCGTCATTCAACAAGTCAAATCAGCCACTCATAAGATTCTTGGTCTTGTTTTACTGTGCTTATCTACTATTGTTGTTATTTCATTCCCACTATGCACAATAGGAATTGTTTGCATAGTTTAGAACACAAATACACGTATTTTTTATGGGGTCCCGGATTATAATCTCGGTTATAAGGAATTTATACCACCATGTTTATATTCGACAAGAGTATTATTGATCAATAAAAGTAGGTCATTTTCAATTAAAAAAATTAACAAATTCTAAAATTATCGTCTACTATACATGGATTTGAAATATTAGAAAAGCCCGCTCATCTAGCGTAGGTCAACATCATCACCCACAGCCTGGCATCAACTCCATATCATTGAGAGGTCTCACCAGTCACCCCACTTTACTCTTGACAACTTTAATTATCTTTCTATTCTCAAAATACCCCTCACAAATCACAATAAATTACGTAAATACCACACGTTAGAGTACAAGCATCACCCACAGCCTGTAGTGTAGTCTGAGTTTAACATTTCATATCACATCTGATCACTATAAAGTTAAGAAGAAAAAAATCATATATCTTACACCCATAACTCTACCAGACTAACCAATATGTATATCACAAGGGCACAAGAAGTTGCCAAATCCAAGAATTTGCATACATTCAGACTTCTCTCAGGGTTCCTACTTCCTTGCATCAAGGATGTTTCAGTTTCAGTGCAAATTCTCATTTCCAACAGATAAATGAAGATAGAGAAATCTACTCTTGGAATCGTTATCTCTAGATGTTAAAATAATACATAAGAGGGGTTAGGATCCAAGGGGGGAGATTGAATATGGTTTGGCCAAACAACCATATCTCCCAAATCAGTCTATAATTAGATCTCATCTAACACTAACAGGTTAGGGTTAATATGTATATATTATTTATACAGGCTTTTGATCATATTCCAATCCGGTTCCTACTCAGTTCTTACTACATATTCACTGCTTTGGCCTTCTTGGCTGCATGTACAAATTCTTTGATCACTTGTACCTTCTCGAGTTGCTGCTGCATCAAACAATTTCAATACATGATGTTAAGTTTCGTGTATACATTCTGTATTTGGTAATGCCTAAGAGAGGGAGAGACTGAGACCTGTGATGCAAAATGCCTTTGCACTGCACTAAGCATTCTCTCCCTTGATGAATTGTAATTAATGCATGCCTGCAATTCATTTTCACAGGAAACATATTTAATAAACATGTATCTAAATAAACGAGTAACTGAAGAGTAGTGGTTCTAGTAAAACTCACAAGGTTGTAGTGCTTGCAATATCTCCATAGTGACTCAGTTCCCAGTTTTGACAAGTTCACACTCTGACGATCCACACAACATTATGCAATAAATCAGTAGGGCAGATGTTTAACATGCTTATTTACGGGGTACAGAGCAGTACAAATAATATGCATCTTTCTTATCATCAGTGACTTGGCTATTTAGCATCTAAATCACTCTAACAAGCATCACATGCAAAGCAGCAAATACAACCCAATTACAAAAGTTGAAACATTAATAGTACATGCTTTCCTGTACATTGAAGGATTCATACCAGTTGAGGTGAGTGAATGATGGATTGGACATCTCTGAAACTGCTACGGTTTGTTAGTTTTGCTGGTGCAGATGTTACCCATGGCTTTGTATGCCGAACTCTTGGTTTGCTAAATTTATGAAATTCAAGACCGCTGGCTGCCAAATGGAAAGTGGAAACAATATTAGGCTAATGATTGGCCAGCATGAACATAATTCCTAGCTACTAAAGTTTTTGTTTCATTACTGCAACTTACAAAAACCATTGTCTTTTTCACCCATGTCAGAACTACTGCTAGAGTTATCCAACTCGTCATCTTCTTCATTCCCTGTAGGAGGTTCCAGAACACTCAATGCATTCCTCTGCAGCTTAACTTCTACCCCGTTTTTAAGAACCTTGCATGTCAAAACATAATAGTGTTTCATTTATGCGCATTTAAAACCGTAATAGTATCGAAGCTGCATACGACAAATTTTCAATGATGCACATGTCAAACCATAATAGTCGCAAAGATGCAACAGGTTTAGTTGATGCACACGTCAAAGCGTAGTATCTAATAGATTCCACCAAGTTTTGTTTAGGATGAAATAGAGAAGATGAATGTCCAATAACTGAAGATTCAACAAGAAACAATAAAGAAGAGGGGACTTGACCAAGCTAGTTTCAGAATAGCCAAACCTATAACTTGCACAGCCCACTGTTTTATTCTCTATTAGAAATGATTTCTTAATATATAGGCCTTAGAACCAAAAGGCAAATATATGATAAGTTCTTTTCAGATATTGTTCTAGAAAAGCCATCTGCTCATAGATTCCTTCGCTAATTTGCTAATAGCTGTTGCCCAGGGAAAACAAAAAAAAATGGCAATAGCAGCACAAGCTGTCCTACTATTTTTCTTCTGTTTCAGATATGGCAAAATCTACATATACAGGAGCTCCCTCCACACACCCTAGGGTCATTCCTCTTTTCCTATTAAGTTGACTATTTGAGCCTAAGGTTAGGATTTAAGGGGGAAAGTGGAACAAATTGTGAACTGATGATGAAAAAGATAATTAAATAAGGGAAGAAACTTGGTTCGGATAGTTCCCAGTTAGAAGTTTATTTGATAAACTACCTCAAGAATAAATAAATGAATCCCGTTGATATTCCCCGAAGGATATGAGCATTGACAAAGTTAGATTAGCAATGCAATACAACAGATTTAGATTTTTTTTTTAATAGCTGCAATTAACTCTTCTTCTCAACCAAATGTTAAAAATACAAGGGAAAACTCTGTTTCCTAACCTTCACAAACGTTTCATTATCAGATCCTAATCCAGGCCAACGTTTGGTCTCAATTCCTAACATGATAGGTTTGGAATTTCTCATAAACTATAAAAAGCCGTCCAAACTCACAATTCCGTCAACTCGTCGAGCATTGGGTTCGGTTGCTTGAGAACGAGGATAAGTTCAACGTCGAGGAAGGCACCATGGGTAATGTACGCCAACAACGACAACGCTTGGATGAGTTGACGGAATCGTGAGTTTAGACGGCTTTTTATAGTTTCTGAGAAATTTTAAACCTATTATGTTAGGAATTGAGACCAAACGTTGGCTTGAATTACGATCTGATAATGAAACGTTTGTAAAGGTTAGGAAACAAAGTTATCCCAAAATACAATAAACAACAAATCAAGGAGGAAACCTGAATTTAGAAATTGGGTAGGCAAGGAATAAAGAAATACCAGCCAATGCCAACCACCAAGTCCTACAGCCTTCTTGACCACCCCCTGCAATCCCACCAGAACAGACTTGGTTCGATTGTTTCCAGTGACAATAACTTTGGTATGCCTAGGTAGAACAGAGAGTTCCTCATCACCACTTTCCTCCCGGAAAGGTGATAAAACCCGAGAAGAACACAGCTCAGGCTCCAGCATTTTATTGAACCCGCTTAGCATCATAGGGAGTATAGAACTTTCAACGATTCCACTACCCAACTTCCACCACTAACACCTCACTTACCCTGGCAAAATTGGGGGGAACCCTGTAATCAAAGGGAGCAGGATGGTTGGAGACTACTGGGTTCAACTCAGCTCATAAATCCTTCAAATATTCATGTCTCATCTTCCAAATCATCTGCATAGTCATTGGCAAAATCAGAAACACAATCACTTGAGCAGAAAGAAGAAGAGCAAATTAACACAGTAAAGCATATCCATAACTATAAGCTGAGCAAGAGAGAGAGAGAGAGAGCACAATAGGTGAGGGAAAAGTGACTTTTAAGCTCTGGCAGGAATATTATTTAGGTAGGTGATGAATGCAATTTTGCTGATTCACGGGTTTTAGATTGAACACAATAAATGAGTGAAGGCACTGTTGAATCATATCAAAAGGATGCTCATCATTAAGCTTTCAGAGTGACATCACCAAACAAACACAACGCTTTTATTGAACCAAAACTCTCCGATCCACAAAACAATTCGATTCCATTTCCTTGCAGACTTCAAGTTACCACACAAACATTTGTTGGCTGCTGAGAAAATGGGGGAAAAAGAAGACAACTCCAGCAAATTCAATTAAAAAAATAAAACCGCCGATTATTCAGAAAGCATTGGAAGCGTTGCGTTTTCCCGGTCAATTTTCCTCTGCTTTCTCGGACACTAAAAAGGAAAATGCAAAAGAAGAAAATTTCCAAAAATAAAAATAGAAACGAAATCATGAAACAAGCAAGCAAACAAGATATCTCAATCCAGCAATCAGACTAACCAAATGAAATCACACAAACATGCAGATAAAGCATCAACCAGATATAAATGAAAGAGAAGAAGAGAAATTCGGAGAAACAGAAGCTCTCGAGCAGAGAATGCAGTGTGAGGAGTGAATTGAGTACCTGCAGAAAAAGCAGCTGAATGCGACGAAATGCAAGAGACGCGGATTGGTGGAGAAGCTGAGAGAGCGATCTGGAAGAGAGAGGATGAGGAAGAAGAAGAAGAAGATGGTGAGGAATTTTTGAAAGGCAGAGTGGGAATGCACAGCTTTTGAGATTGAAAAATCTCTGCAACAAAGAGAGAGAAAGCATACTAAATGCTTACCAACTGCCATGGAAACGACCTGCCATGTGCGGTACACACACTCCTTTTACACCGGCTATTGCCGGTTGCTACTGCTCTGGGCTAGGCTTGACTTAGCCGACTTCTCTGTGACCAAATTTCATAGTACGAGTTAACATTATTATACGTTATATTTTTATTCGCTCCCGTGACTCGTTTTGAATTATCATTTTTTGTAAAATATGAGAAGGCTTAAGGACATTTTTGTATTCCTTTTGAATTGATAACTAAACCGTTAATAATTTTGTGTTTTGTAATATTTAATAAGTGTTTTTACATTTAGATAACAAATACTTAATACCCCAAAACTTTAGAACGCATATATATCAATTAAGGGTAAAGTAAAAGTCTTTGGTCCGCTAAACTCTCGATCTTAAAGTTAGGGTTTCGCCGCCAGTTGTGACGTGTGGAGGAAGGTATCAGTGTTTCCGGTGATTTGGGGCAAGGAGATCGAGGCGATAGATTGCAGAGGTGTAGTTCGAGGTTTAAGATTGAAGAACTTCTCAAGAAACTGAAAGGAGTAGTCATCGACAATGATGATGAAGAGGAGGCGGTGATCCTTGAAGAGGTTTTGAACCTCGGAGGGGAAAAATACAATATCGTTTTGGCGGCTAAGAACATGACGGAGAAGAGATACAGAGAAGAGGTATTCAGAACAATCATGAGTTACGTATGTGATGTTAACGGCTTAGAAGTACAAACCCTAGCTCCTAAGGTAACTGGTTTTTTCTTTAATCGGAAAAGGATAGGACCAAGGTGTTGGATATGGATCCATGGAGCTTTAACAACGTGTTGGTAGCGTTGACAAAATTATCCCCTTATGATAATGCATTGGAGATCAAATTTGAGTATACGACATTATGGTTGCATGCATCAAACCTACCTTTTAAAGCCCTAATAGAGGTAGTGGGAGAGGTTGTAGGAAATCAGGTGGGGCAGTTCATTGGGAGGGCGTGGGAGGATTATCTTAGAGTGCGTGTTCGGTTGAGGATTGAAAAACCATTGAAGAATACGACTAATATCACTCTAGGGACAAATTCAAAACCAACGGTTGTGCGACTGTAGTACGAAAAACTCCTAGAATTTTGCTACCGTTGTGGGAGATTAAACCATAAGGAGAGGGGATGTGATGAGGATCCTGAGAAATTGAAGGTCCAAAGTAGGTTCGACAATCACATGAAAGCTGGTCTTCCAAGATCGGTGCTGGGAATTAGGAATAGAGGTCAGGATCGGGAACGGAATAGGAGACAATGGACAAGGAATTATGGGGAGAGGTCGAAGACCTCATCGAAGGGAGAAAGGGAGAGGTTGGGATCCCCGATAGGAAGCTGGGTAAGGAAATATGTTGGGTTGACTGACAAGGACCTAGTTGGATTCCAGACATCATAGGAGGTAGTGACGAAGGCGGGTAAGAATAAGGAGTTAGGGGGAACTTTGGTGAGTGAGCATGAGAGAAATACATGCCTGGCGGAAGAAGGGGATGTGAATCTACCAATTGGTCGGGAGGAAGGAGGGAGGATGGAGACGGGTGTGGTTGAGCAGGATCAGAGGCCTAGAGCAGCTCGGAATGGGGAACTGGGAGTAGAAAAGAGAGCAAGCAAGAATCTCAAGACCTTTAAGCCTCGTCCGAAAGGTCTTGACAACAGTACCAGTATACAGGTCGATACTGACAAGGATAGGACTCGGAAGAGGAAGTTGGACAACATTGGTGTTGATCTGAATGTGGAGCCTGGTAATATAATTCTTACTCCACAAAAGGATGCAGCATAGGGTTTGTCGAAGGTTGCAACCCCGCCATTCACAATGAATGTGATAGCTTGGAACTACCGGGGTGCTTGGGAACCACTGGGAGGAACAGTTCCTGATTGAGTACATTACTTAAAAGAAGCCCGATATAGTGTTCTTGAGTGAGACAAAGGTGGAGGAAGGGGTGATTCAACAAATCAAGGGAAATATAGGATTTGATGGGGCGTTTTTAGTTAACCCCAGAGGTGCTAGCGGGGGGTTAACGATGTTATGGAGAAATAAGGATGATGGGATGTTGAGATCCTTTGATAAAAACCATTTACAACAAGGGATGAACAGGGTGGTAGGGTGACAAGTATGTATGGGGAACCTCGCAGGGACCTCAGGTACCAAACTTGAGCATTGCTCAGGCGGTTAGCCCAAAATAAGGGAGAGTTACCTTGGCTGGTACTTGGGGATCTCAATAATGTTATGGGAGTTGAGGATTTCAGAGGAGGAAAGCCTTACCCATCTAATCTCATCACAAGGTTTCGAGAAGCGGTAAAAGATTGTGGTCTGCGGGACCTAGAAATATAGGGTCACTGTTATACATGGGAGAAGGGGAGACATATGAGTGATGAGATGGAGGTGCAACTTGACAGGGAATTGGTTATAAAGAACGGGTAGAGTTATTTTCGGGCTCGAGCTTAACTCACGAGGGACTTTCCCCCTCGGATCATGCACCTAATTTTATTTGAGGAGCTCGGGAAAGGTTCAGACGCAGGGGACGTGTATTTAGGTTCGAACAAAGTTGGACCTATGATGCAGAATGTGGTTGTATAATAAAGGAGGTGTGGGATGCGAATGTGGGAAAGTCAACAGGGGAACGGAATAGACTTGTTGCTAAAGCTCTATCTCTTTGGGCGAGAAATCATTATAAGGAGCCCGAGAACCAAATTCGAGCTACCTAGGATGAACTAAATGGCTTGCTCGGGGCGTGGGACATTCGTAAGGGAATTCAGATCCAAGCGTTGAGGAGTAAGCTGAATGAGTTGTTGAGGAAGAAGAACTTGGTGTGGAAGCAGAGAGCTAAGCAGTTATGTCTCAAGGGATGTGATGAAACTCTAAATACTTTCATGCAAAAGCATCATATCGTAGAGGGAGGAACTATATTCATAGACTAAGGCGAAGAAGCGAGGCATGGGAGACGTGGGACAACGGTTTGGGTGCAGAGATTATTGAGCACTTCAATGAGCTTTTCAAAGTAGAAACGGATGATATTGATGTGGTTAGAAACTTAGTTCCAGAGCAATTACGGAGGAGGACAATTCCGACCTAATGAAATCGATAACGAGACGTGAGGTACATAAAGCTATTTTTAGTATGGAAACCCTAAAATCCCCAAGTCCAAACGGTTTTAACCCAGGCTACTATCAACACTATTGGGGGACGGTGGGGGGAAGGGGTCTTTAATATGGTGCAGGAGGCGTTCTAATCTCGGAAGTTGCCAAAAAGACTTAATGAGACGAATCTGGTTCTGATTCCAAAGGTCAAGAGACCGGAGGTGTTAAGAGAGTTTTGTCTTATCGCTTTGTGTAATGTGCTTTATAAGGTGATAACGAAGATCATGGTCAGTAGGATGAAGGGGTTAGTCCACGAAGTCATATCTAAATCTCATAATGCATTTCTGTCACGTAGATTGATTACAGATAATATTATAATTTCTGGCGAGATGTTTCATCATATAAATGGCAAGAAGCGGGGAGCCAAGGAACCCATGTCTATGAAGGTTGGACATGAGTAAGGCGTATAATCGGATAAAGTGGGGTTATTTGGAACGGGTATTGGAACCATGCGGTTTCATCAAAATTGGACCAACTTTATTATGGAATGTGTGAGAACGCCTAAGATGTGGGTGGCGACAGAGGGCAGAAGGCTCGAACCGTTGAGGGTGGAGAGGGTTCTTCGTCAGGGAGATCCACTATCACCTTATCTGTTCATAATCTGTGCTGAAGGGTTGTCTCGGTTAATTCAGAAAGGTGAAAGGGTCATTATGATTAAGGGGCGGATAGCGAGACAAGCTCCAGCTGTGTCTTACCTATTTTTCGTTGATGATAGTATACTATTTTTAGGGGCCACGGTAGGAGAGATGATGACGTGGAGAAGTATATTAGGGAACTATGAAAAGGCCTCGGGCAAAAAAGTGAACTTGGAGAAGTCTTTAGTCATGTTTATCCCAAATACTTCCTAGGAGTCCCGAGGGGCGGTAAAGGGGATCCTAGGGATGAGAGAGGTGCAGGATTAAGGTCTTTATTTAGGTTTTCCAACAATTATTCAACGTAAAAGGATGGATTCTTTAGCTTTCATTCGGGACCGAATTGTTAGACGATTACAAGGGTGGGATGAGATGCTATTAAGTAAGGATGGGGAAGAGGTTCTACTGAAGGCTGTGATCCAAGCATTGTCAACATACACGATAAGGGTATACAAAATACCACCAGGAATAATTCAGGAGATATAGGTAATTATGAATCGTTTTATGGTGGAGTCATGATGTGAAAACTAGTAAGGGAGTGAAATGGAAGAGCTGGGACAAACTTTGTAGACACGGGTTTGAAGGAGGTTTGGGCTTTAAATTTCTCCATGACTTCAATCTAGCTCTTTTAACTAAGCAGGGTTGGAGACTACTTCAGAGACCGGAGAGTTTAGTTGCTAGAGTATTGAAAGAGAAGTACTTCCCCGAGTGTGAATTCCTTGATGCAAAGAGTAAATCGGGGGGTGGTAAATATTTGTGTTAGCATTTTGAAGGGTCAACAATTGGTTCGAACGGATCATCCACCATTGTGACCGGTCAGTCGTGGCTCCCTCAGGGTAGAGGGTTGGACCCTTTGACAAGAATTGACGGCGAAATGAGGGTGTCACAACTAATTTCGCTGGACTCGAACATGTGGGACCATGAAACCATTCACCATCTGTTCATTCCGGACACGACTGCGCTCATAGCTTCCATCCCTCTCCTAAGGGTCCCGATTGTAGATAGTTGGTATTGGTAGGGAGGTAAGGACGGGAACCTGAAGGTGAGGGATGTCTACAGAAAGTTAAAGGAGAAACATGACAAGTGGGCCGAGTTGAGCACTGCGTCATTTTGGAAGAGTTTTTTTGGAAAGTGTCAATTCATCTGAAAGTGAAGCATATGGCATGGAGAGCCCTCACTGTTTTGTTCCCTACCAATGTGAACCTCCGTGGGAGGTATGTACCCGTGACAGCTGATTGTGGCAAGTGTGGCCTTCTAGAAACGGAACAACATATTTTCTTTAGGTGTGGCGAGGTGCTCTCGGTTTGGAACCAGGTGGGATTCAGAGCACCGAGGGACGGGACAGAGTTACAAGAGTGGTTGGCATTGGTATTAAGTAGGAACGAGGAGGGTTTAGTAGAGAAATCGCTATTGTTCTAGTGAGAACTATAGCAGTCCGAGTTTGGGAACAAAAGCAAAGATCGTTGGAGGATGCTTGGTCTGGAGTACTGACAATACTTCAAGACTAGAACGAAGCTCACAAGAGGGAGCCACGACAGCATATTAGGGGTCACAGTCAGGTGTCCTAGGTCAAACTGGGCTCAAGAGAGCTGAAGGTCAACGTGAATGGCATTATTTTGGGTCCTGATAGAGGTGGGGGTGGAATGGTTTACAAAGGTAAGACAGGGACTCTTAGAGCAGAGAAATGCATTGTTTATCCTGATTGTAGTGATCCTGAAATAATGGAGTTACTTAGTGTCCGAGAAGCACTGGTGCGGGTGAAGGAGGAGGGATGGTCGATCGGAGTGGTTGAGTCAGACTGTTTGGGGATCGTTGAGGCAATCAACAGGGATGCCGAGATACTCTCTTCGGTTGGCCTTGTGGTTCAAGAATGCAGGTACCTCCTTAGCACCATCACATGATGTAAACTCTAATTTATTCGTCGCTCTACTAATAAAGTAATAAAGTACATGTTTCGACCTAATCAATCTATACAATTAACTTAATTAATCTAATTAACCTACCTAAAAGATAATATATCTTTTAATCTAAATCCATCTCATATTGTCTCTTTTCATCATCTATTATGGCCTTCGTTGTTTTACTCCTTAAATTTATATGGTAGTCCTGGAAACAACTTGTTTCCCACCATAATCTCCTCTCTATTCTCTTGTCGGATTCATTGTCATTTTCGCCGACCTTTCCTTCTTTAACTGCATCACCACTGTCGTCATCATCCTTCTTCCTCCTTTACTACCACAACCGATACGAGAGGTCATCGGAGATCTAGAGCTCGAGCGTGGAGACAGAGAGCATGACTTTAGATCTGGAGCTCTGTCGCGGAGATCTTCCATTCACTCTCTTTGTCACAGTTTAAAGCTGTCTTTTCCAGAAAAGATGGCACAACTCATCCCGTGCTCACCGTAAAAACCTGGTTGGGTCAAGGTCGGCAACGTCCTCTTTCCTCGCTCGGGTCGTCTTCATCACCTAATTCATTTTTTATTATGAAAGGGACTTTGGTGCTTCAAAGACTCGCCCATTTTTTACATCAAAAACCCTCACAACCTCTTCCTTGCATGCTTTCTATCGTCGTGTTGTCGCCGCAACACAACAATGACATCTACAAGGATTGCATTGAAGGCCGAAGAATAATACTACTTGATGTACACCTGGTTTGAGCATGCGGTACTCAGCACCGATTATTGGGATGATGTTTACCTTCAATAACTGGTTGCCACGCCGTCGCAGGGTTCCCTAATAAGAAGACAGATGCAAGTTAAAGATCATTTCAGGAATAACAATCAAAAGTGCAAGAATTTTAACGAAATTTTGCTAGAGATGTACTTTAACTTTCCAATATTTTTCACGTTAGTCTTTTCTATCCATTTTTTGATGTTAAGTTGTCATGTTCTTTGCACATGACCTATATTTAAAAAAATGACAAATTTTCCCTTTGAACTTAAAGTCTACTTTTTTAAGAGTCTTCTTCCTAATCTCATTTTTGCACGCCTCTCGTTTGACCTCCCCATCTCATTTCTCAATCATTGATCATATTCTGAGCTTTTCTCTTGTAGTGTTATTCTCGACGAAGGAGGCAAAGTTGCGACAATGAGGAAGGCTTCGACGGTGACAATGAGCATCGCGTAACAATAGAAGTAGGTAGAAAGAGACATTTGAAGCTCTAGAAAACTGGCGGTCCATGAATCTCATTGCGCAAAGCTCACACTCTTAACCTTCAGAATGGGTTAATTCATAACAATTAAAATTTGTATTGATGATCTTCAATGAAAAAAACATTGTATGAAATGGATTTGGAAATGGAGAAGAAATTAGGGGAGTACCTCGTCGTGAAGAGGAGAAGGGATGTCAGAATTGAGAATAGAGACAAGGTTAAGGTGCGCGGTGGCGACGGAGAAGTGAAACTGGAGAACATCTCCTAAGAGACGTCGAATTACAGTAGCCCGTGTTGGATGTGGAAATGGAGACAGTGTGATTCAGAGAACAATCGGAGAGATGTCGCGGAAGAGGAGGTGGAGGAGCTCTTGCAATGACGGTTAAGAACGAAGAGGGGACTAGTGCCAATTAATTATTTTTAAAAATTAATAAGTAAATAAGTTTTGAAAACTAATAAAAATCAAAGAAAAAAAATTAAAATAAGGGTTAATTTCATCTCACTACCCTAACTATGTGGTTTTTTTTCATCTCACTACCCTAACTATTTTTTTGTGGCACCTCACTACCCTAGAATGCATTTTTTTTCACTTTCATACCCTAACTATTTTTTGTGGCACCTCACTACCTTAAAATGTAGTTTTTGTGGCACCTTACTACCCTATAATGAATTTTTTTGACATTAAAACTCATTTTTAAAGAAATTTTGAAAACCAATGGCATGCTTTTGAAAATTTGATTGTTGGTTATTATGGACTTTTAAGTGTTTTCATCAAAAAATAGATGGTAAATTGACGGCATGTATGAAAGTGAAAAAAAGTGCATTATAGGGTAGTGAGGTGCCACAAAAAATAGTTAGGGTAGTGAGTTGAAAAAAATACATAGTTAAGGTAGTGAGATGAAAATAACCCTAAAAATAATATAAAAAATATATATAATAATAATTAATTAAAAATATATACTTTTTAAAAGAATAAATAATATTATAATCATTTTTCTGTTTTGTGCTTTCAAAAACATGTGGAGTAACAAAGTTTTATAAAATTGATGGTAAATGAGGGGTATTTTAGACTTTTTGAATAGAACATTAATGCAACCAACTTAAGTGAATTAAAAGAGAATTAAGGTACCCTGCAAATAATATTTTTAGTTAAGATTAATCGTGTGAAATTCGCTTTTGAAATGAATTATCTTAATAGATTATTTTGCTTTGTTTGTATAAAATGACAATTGTCATATTTTGTGAATCAAGTTTAGAAAATCTTATTAATAATGCCAAAACACAAATAAAAAACGGGATAAGAGTCGTACAATTGAGAATATAGTCTGGAACCCTCGTCGTGGATAGGTGTACCGACACTCTAGGCTAAAAGACAACTCTTATTAAACAAAACTAAGAGAACAACATCAGAAACAACAATTGAGTACAATTACACAGGGACATGAATCTAGAAGCTCTTTCGAAGGGTTGTCTTGACTTGTTGAGGTGTGAAACCTGAGTCGTATGAGATCCAGAAGTCTGATTGTTAAGGACTAGAGCTAGGGAGAGTTATGTAGGGACACACAATGTCCATGGATCCTGGAGAGACGGTGGAGACAGAACGGCCATAAGAAGGTGGCCACTTGCAACCCTAGACAGTACGACAACAATTGTGAGTAGCGGAAATGACAAATATGTAGGGAACGACGATTTGGTCGGAGATAGGGGTGTCCAAAATTGACCCATAACCCAGTCCACCCGGTCAACCCGTCCAACCCGGACCTAGTGGGTTTCCCCCCATGGGTTACGGGGACGGGCACGGGTTCAAAAATACCAAACCCGGAGTGAGCGGTCTGGGTAGCGGATTCATGACATGGTTTCTTACATAACCCGGACCACCCGGATATGGTACAAGTCCAAGGCCTAAGGCCACACTCTTACAGTTTTAATTACTTTTGCATACGAAGATAAAGATTTATTGTTTGAGATTTTGAAGATGATTATCAATTTTATAGTACAACATGTCGTAGTTTTGTGTTGAACTCATCTTTTGTAATCGTAATCTGTTTTGGATCAACTTGAACTCTCTATTTGACGTTTGTAATCCTTAAACTTTGGATAAAGTTTAAACAATGTATGAAGTTTTTTCATCATTAAGAAGTGACCAAATTGAGAGCTTCGAAGCACTCTTTAATGATTTTTTGGATAATGAAAAAAATATTTGAAAGTATATGTACTACTACTTACGGTTAATGTTATCTAATTCGGATGGGTTGGTCCAACCCGGTGAACCGGCCTATAATCCGGACGGACGGGTTCAAATGTCCTTTTTTGGGACCGGGGCCGGAAGTGGGTTAAATTTTTTGAACCCGGTCACTCTGGGTCAATTCAAACTTTTGGCCACGGGGTCGAGGTCCGGCCCATGGACACCCTTAGTCGAAGAGGGGGGGAGAGTTTCGGCCGGTCGTGGTCGTCGTTGGGAAAAGAAGGCGGAGGGGGAATGGGCAGGGGACATGCCTGGTTGGAGGACGGTATATTTGGCTCGGTGTGGCGGGCGGCACAACCAAATGAGGCAGAGCCGATAGGAGAATGGAAGGTGTGGCGTGGCGTGGCGGTGTACTATAGCACCTTCTAAATGGAAGGGTCTTAAACTCATGGGAAAACAATAGATATTATTTAAGTTGAACGTGTAACAATCATATTGTTACATCTAACATGCAGAGCATCAGAGGTACAGATGCAATTGACGGAGAAGGTGCATGCTTAATTTCTGTAGTCATTTTATTTAAGTGTGTTGAGGTAGTAAGGGGTAATGTTGTAATTAGGAGAACATCCGAGCCGGCGGTGAGCCGAAAGATTAGCCGGTAAGAATGAGAGAGGACGCACACGTGTCAGGACACAGCTGTCGGATCTTATCCTAACAAAGTGTATCGTAGTACCATTTATAGATATCAAGACCATACTGTATTACTGTGTGTCCTTGTCAATTTTTGCTTTCGAAAAATAAAAACTTGACGCTGGTAAAAAAAAACAAAATTAAATTTGAATTCTGATTTCTGATTTCTAGTCGTAGCTGGAGCACACTATTATAATAATCAAGTGTTTTGATTTGGGAATTGGAAGGTAGGACCCACTCCATGCAAAAAGGTAGAGAGGTTGCGGGTCCTACTGAGACCAGTACTCGTGCTGTTTTGTGAAACCCAAATCAACCCATCCTTATTTTACCTCCTTTGACTTTTCATACACGACACTATATTCTTGGTCGCTGCCACACTCTATACACTATCACATAGCTCATCCGAACTTGGCTCGGTAAAATTAACCTTTATTTAATATTTTGGATATAGCTGGTCACAGTAATTACCTTACATTCAAACTTTGTTCATGATCTAATTTTGAGTGAACGATTCAGTTATAAAACCAAGTTCAGTTCTAGTTTCTCCGACAATGCACAATCCTTCTTATAAATAATATTTAATTGTAGGACAATACATTATTCTCTGAAAAATATCGTAGGTGACCAAAATACATGTAAGTATAAGTTGAAACATCACAACAAGAATTCTTGCAACCAACAATCAGAGTTTTCATAGATTCATGATATTGTAGGCGGGAGCTACATGCCACCACCCCCCCCCCCCCTCAATTTTTTTTGATAAATTTCTACATATATTTTGATATTTTTAAAAAAAATCCCTTAATTTCTTCTATTTTCGTAATTGTGTCCCCCTCAATTTTTTTTTACGTCTGTATTATCATTGAAAAAATTCGGTGCCCCCTCACTAAAAAAGCTAGCTCCGCCACTTTATAAGTATGTAAATCAATTAAAAAGAACATATTAGGCATGCATGGTAGAACAAGCTATGATCGGAATCATTCAAATGTGTTAGAGAGATAATGATATTAGAGTTTGAATACAATCAAACTCTTAAAATATCTTTTATATACGTTTTGAATATATTTTTCCTATTTATAAATATATACAAATATAAGTAAAATGTAATAATAGAATCACAGTTTAAATTCTAAAATGACATCAGAGCTTTATCTAAGCTAACCCTCTTTATTTTCTATACTTTCTAATTTATTTTCCTTCTAAAAACTACACGTTTTCGACGCCCATCTATTCCCTTTTGTTCTTCGTGCACAACTACCATGGCCGGTCCCAGACTTTACCCTGCTTTGATTGTGTCCAACATCCGAAGCTCCATTCCGATCACTTTGGAACTCGACAAAGGACAATACTCATTGTGGACTAAGTTATTCAATATTCATTGTTGGGTATATCGTGTTCTTCACCACATTCTTCCCGAAGCTGCTCCACCGTCCGGTTCTGTTGCTGCCATGTCCCTTAGGTCGTGTTGGAGGAATCAACCTCAACTGCATCCACCGAGGTAACTCAGATTGATGCCCAACCTGTTGCTGCTATAAGGGCGTCTATTGCTCCATCACCGACCACTCCTTCAACGCCGGTCATCCTCTCTCCGGTTATACCTAAAGTCCCTGCTGATATATGGGATAGTCTCGACGCAACAGTCCTTCAATGGATTTACGGTACAGTCTCCAATGACCTTCTCCAAACCATCATTGCACCAGATAACATTGCTGCCCGAGCTTGGGATGCTCTCAGGCTCATTTTTTCAGGATAATAAGCATTCTCGTACGGTTTATCTTGAACATCAATTTTCTGCTGCAAAGTTGGATGATTTTCCTAATGTGTAAAGTTTCTGTCAAGAATTGAAAATTGTTGCGGATCAGTTGTCTGATATATGAGCTCCGGTGTCCAACAATCGACTCGTTCTTCAGTTGGTTGCGGGATTATCGGAGGCCTATGACAATGTAGCTACCATTATTCAGTAGAGTGGTCCTCTTCCTCCATTTTATGAGACTCGTTCTAAGCTGGTTTTAGAGGAGACTCGAAAAATAAAGCAAACCTCTCCAGGTTCGTCTGCATCAGCCATGAATGTTCATACTTTAGGTTATTCTTCTAAGGATAATGTGGACAAGGCTTCATCTCGGGGTAGTGTCGAGGTCGATCTATGCCTCGAGGTCTCTCTTCCTCCACGAGGGGTTCCCGTGAAGGACCTCGACCGGACAATTTGCACGTTGAGCCACAATAGCAGCCGTGGGCCTCTCTTCCTCATAAATGGAATGTGCAGTAATTTTTTTGGGCTGGGCCGCCGGTTTGGGCCAGTCCCCTTCTTCTCTGTGGGTTCCTCATCAACCCAGCCGATGATAAACATCTATGTCTTTTACTTAGGCACCATTCGATATTATGCATGTTGATCTATGGACGTCACCTATTTTGAGCACATCTAGTCATAAATACTATTTGATATTACTTGATGATTTCACTAATTATGTCTGGACTTTTTCTGTAGGAAAGAAATATGATGTCTTCAAAATATTTTCTTCATTTAGTGCTCTCGTATCCACACAATTTGGTCGGTCCATAAAATGTTTCCAATGCGACGATGGTAAAGAATTTGACAACTCTCCATTTCGTGAGTTTGGTGATTTTTCAAGATTAGTGTTTCGTTTCTCGTGTCCACATACTTCCTCTCAGAATGGATGTGCCAAGCGCAAAATCCGGAGTATCAATAATGTGGTTCGTACTTTACTTCTCCGTGCGTCCATTCCTCCATCGTTTTGGCACTATACCCTTTCTATGTCCACTTATTTATCGAATATTCTCATGTCTAAATTACTTAATTTCACTTCTCCTACATTTGCTCTTTATCGTCGTATCCATCTTATTCACATCTTCACATTTTTGGATGTTTTTTCCTCTCTTCCCTTCAACATCCATTAACAAATTACAGGTTCGGTCCACGTCGTGTGTTTTCTTCAGATTCCCTCCAAACTATAAAGGGTATGTTTATTTTAATTTAAAAATGAATAAGTTTATTATTTCGAGGCATGTTATTTTTAATGAATCGGTGTTCCAATTTTCCAAATCCTTTACCCCGTCATCACCTACATATGAATTTTTATCTAACCCTGTTTCTCCAGCCATCCAAAATTAGCTACTGTTTGGACATGCTATCTCACAGCCCACAACCTCTGAAGCACACCTGGTTGGGCCTGCACCAAGGCCCACAACCACCTCCGCTCAAGCCGCGCCTCAGCCCTGCATCTCCTCTCCCATGCGAAACGGGTCTGGCCTTTCAAACCTTCCCAGCCAAGATGAGTCCCGGCCCAGCTCCCCTATCCCACCTATTACCTTGCCGGCCCAGTCTCAGGTACCAAATCAGCCAACACTCCGATCTTCTTGGCGGTTCTCTCATCAAGGAAACAGGTTGTAGCCCCTACATCAAGTAGCATTGAGATACTCCTTTGCTCCACTCGCGCCTCTACTCTCAAGGAAAACAACGAGTTAAAGATGGATGACTTGAGTGTCTCTTCTCGAGGCCCCACCTAGTACATGTCATCGTCTTCAAGTGGCCCATCCTCCTCTTCTCAAGCCACCTCTATGGGTTCTTCTATGGCCCCTCCCTCACGAGTCTGAACATTTTTCGTTTGTTCGGGAAATTGTGTGCTCATGAGTACCTTTTCGGACATGTGTAACACAGGTCGAGCCTTCTCCTCTCGTTAGTATATGAAAATTTGATGTTCATGACCGGAAGGTGCTCTAACATTGTTGATGGCTTGTACGGTCAGAGGCGGCTCCCGTGCTTGAGGTGGTGGGCTCGGATGGCCTCTTTGTACTAGATGCTCAGAACTAGTACCCTGTCAGGTCTAGGTCGTGTTTGAGAGTTGCTCGCTTCTGAGGCTCAAGAGTAATGAGGGCCCCACTATTGACTTTGCTCGTTGCTCTTTCATTCGAGCTAGAAACATGATGCGTCCTAAGGATTCTGTCTCAATCAGAAGGACGCCCGTCCTTAGTTGAGGCTTGAGGCCACTAATAGAGTTCGCTACGAAGAAGTCTTATGTGAATACAAGGTTCTTGGTCATCATCAACCCCTTATGGCCTCGAATTTGTATTCGTACTCTTACACAAAGCCTTCTTGTCTTAGTTGCTTGCAGTTTGACACTACTTCATTGTTTCTTCCTTCATCGTACTTCCAGGCTAGGGCTTATATTAGTTGGTTCCAATTGATCTCACCCCGTCCTCTTTGTGGTAATTTTGAAATCAAACTCATCTCTTCCAGCAAAATGCATCGCCGCTAGTCTAACACACAACTCTTTTGGTACCGCATAGAGGTAGAAGTAACTCGTTCGCTTCCTGGATTAGTTGGTTCATTTCTTGGACTTCTTCGCCATTTAATATAGGGAACTAGATCTGTGGCGTTCGGAAAGTCAAGGCACTATGATCTCGCCTGACTTCCGAGGTTGGTTCGTCATTCCGGAAGCGATCATCTTCAGATTCGAACTCGCGATCATTCCTCTTAATCTACGGTTCCCGGTTCTCATCTCTCCGATGAACTCCCTCCGATCTCGGTTCTTGGCCTCTATTTATCTTGCTCCAGCGTCCGCGTGGGGAGCATTCGATGTATCGAGAGTCATCACGTGATTCAAGCCTCGTTGTGGATTCCTGGCACTAGAGTTCTTCGTGTGTTCCTCGCAGCTCCCTGACCAAGGAACCTTCTCAACGTTCAATGCTCTCGACTCTTCTAGCCAACGTCTACAAAACCTTGAGGATCTCGTTGATCTTGTTAGGTCTCGAGGTAGGGTTGGAGATGAACCAACTTGCAGCGGAAAATCAATGAAAACCAAGAGACGATTAAAACCATGAAACAACTAACAAAGAATGGATTCACAAGAGAAAAATTCAGCACTATTTCTTACCAAAACAAGAACACCGGTTAACGAATGATTGACTTGAGTCTCCAAGACGCCTACGTATCCACATGGGAATCAAAGCTACGTAGTTCTTATCTTTGAGGACTCAAGAACACAAAAATGGAGGTGGAAACTAGCCAAACCCGAAATGGTAGGAGGAGGGAGAGAAAAAAGTTGATTCCCATTTGTATCTTGTGTTTTTTATGTTGAAAAAAGATGACTTAAACATAACAAACCCCATACTTGTCCAATTAAAGGCATGGGACTAGCATGAGACAAGCATGGTGACAAGTAAGGTGTAAATAGGACAAAGTATGGCAAGATAAGATTGGGTTAGGTGGTGAATCACCAACACCTTAATCCTTGTCTTGCTTACTTAGTACTCTTTAATCAAGACTTGATTAATTAGTTCCATGGGCCTTGGTTGCACGTGCCTTTCATGGGCCTCTTGGAACATGGCCCGTGGCCATTTCCATCGAGGTCCCGTGATTCGCTCATCGCCTCCAAGCCTTCCATACCGGAAATGTCCAACATTATCCGACGCGATCAATCCCAAGACTCCAAGCCTTGTCTCGATCCGTAAAGTCATATTCACTTACGGGCACATGACCTAAAACCCAGTTTTGGTCATGTCCCGAGACAACTCCCTTTTGGCCATTCTCCATAAATGTGTCAATGAGTTTCATCCTCCGGTGTGACCCTTAGGTTTATGCATGTCAGTAGATCAACGTAAAATCCCATTTTACTTGATCCTATTTAAGTGGAAACTAACAAGACTTTAGTATTGCCTGACACTGCATAACGAATCGACCATGTCGATTCTAACCTTTCCATCGTCCCTATCATTATCCTTTTATCTCCGATATCCTGATTGAGATAAGGCATAGAGTCGTCATCCTTATTATTCTCAATCACTGTTCCTTGATATGTAAGATGACTGAATATATGATACCTAGTATCATGTGCATGGCCATGCTATTCTTTCAGTCACTCTCGATCAAGCGGCCGAGAACCGATATCTTTCTCATACCTTAGTATGAGGGATAAATCCCTTAGCCGTCTTTCGTGTCACTCATGTATCCCGTCCCCAAGCCAATCCTGGCAGTTATGGAAGCCCTGTTACGGACAACGTTATGCTCAGGTCAAACTCATTTGTTGACTACATAGCGATCACAAAGACTCATTGGTCTAAGGATACATGACAAGATATGACAATGAATATGTTCATGACTTGATCTATGGCACATATTCATGTCGGGTCGTCCAATATCATGTCCCACATGATATCTATGATCAGACTCCGGAATCCCATTCCAATGACTAACAGAACGCAAGTCATAAAGAGCCATCTTTCATACTAGTCGCTTCTAGCGAAGCTTTGTTGACTAAGGACCTATCGAGTGTGATCTATATCGATTTATGGTTCTATTTGCATTGTGGGCATAGATCAGAGCATACATTGATATATTAGTCCAACACATAACTAATATAAAGCCGCTTTAATTTTATTGCTAACGATGATATATACATTTGGACATTTAGGATTGAACTACGGGCACTAAGACTAACAATCTCCCACTTGCCCTAGTTCCAATCTAAACTCCAATATGTCCCCATCGACTTTACATGTCCAACATGTTTAGACAGCGACAGTGCCTTAGTTAAAGGGTTGACTATGTTATCATCTGTTGCAATATAGGTTATCTTCACTTCATCTCAGTTCATTATTTCTCTAATGAGGTGGATACGCCGCAGTACATGTTTGGATTTGTTATGCGATCTGGGCTTTTAGCTTGCGCAATGGTCATTGTGTTGTCGCAAAATGGATTCACCGGGCTGGATGAGTTTTTAATTACACCCAACCCTGCCGTGAATTTCCAAATCCACATAGCCTTCTTAGCTGCTTCTGCAGCATCCATGTACTTGGCCTCTATCGTAGATTCAGCGACGATATCTTGCTTTACGCTTTCCCAGCTAAAGCTCCGTCATTCAGCGTAAACACATATCCTGACTGACTTCTAAAGTCATCTTGATTTGTCTTGGAAAACTAGCATCTACTCATCGTTCGACGACTAGTTCAGCATCATCTTTCCCTCGGGTTAGACTGATGTCTACTGGTACAACATAAGGCTTACGAGACGTCCGGTCTCGTGCATGTCATGGCATATATGATCGATCCTTCCCCCAGACGCATAGGATTCGCATCATCCTTTTCAGTTCATCAGGTGTCTTAGGACACTGAGTCTTGCTGAGATGAATACCATGACTAGTGGGTAAGAGTCTTTTCTTTGAATCTAGCATTGAGAACCTACTCAATGCCTTGTTCACATAGGTTCCCCGACTTAAAACCAAGATCCTCTTGGTGCGATCTCTACATATCTTAATCCCTAAGATATAAGCAGCATCACCTAAGTCCTTTATTGAGAAACACTTCCTCAACCAAGCTTTAGTCTCGTGCAAGGTTGGGATGTCATTTTCAATGAGAACCAGAAAGATAATCTTGCTCCCACTATCCTTCTTTAAACGCAAGATTCATCCTCGTTCTTGATTAAGCCAAATCCAATTACAGCTTCATCAAAACGATGGTTCCAACTCCGAGAAGTTCGTTTCAATCCATAAATGGATTTCAACAACTTATAAATCTTTCCCTTATTCTTCGGATCGTCAAAACCTTCGGGCTGAGACATACAAATGTACTCGGTCAAATTTCCATTTAGGAAAGCGGTTTTGACATCCACTTGCCATATCTCGTAATTATGATACACAGTTATGTCAAGAAGAATTTGGATCGATTTTGACCATAACCACTAGGTAGAAGGTTTCCTCATAGTCAATCCATTGGATCTGCCTATAACCTTTCGCCACCAATCGAGCTTTGTAGGTCAGAGGGTTTCCGTCCATGTCCATCTTCACCTTGAAGATCCATTTGCATCCGATGGTCCTCACACCATTGATGGGGTCAACCAGTTCCCAAACTTGGTTGTCCGACATGGATTGCATTTCCTCCTTCATGGTTCCTAGCCATAACTCGGAGTCTGGCCCATCCACGACTTTCTGAAAGGTGGCTGGATCATCGTGATCCACCATGAATTCATTGTCACCTCCAGATACCATATCTTGGAGGTGGAAGATTGATCCTTTCAAATCGCCTTGGACCTTCCGGAATTGTAACAAGAATTGGTTCTTACTCTACGACAATCTCTGGCTCCCTTTCTACTAGGTTGTCAATTGGTGTAGACAGATCTGTACCATCCTGAATTTCTTCGAGATGCACAGTCCTCCCGATGACGTCTTTGGAAACAAAACTCATTTTCCATAAAGACCCTACCCTAAGCGACGAACACCATGTTCTCACTGGGATTGTAGAAGTAGTATCCCCTTGTTGCTTTTGGATACCACACGAAGGTGCATATCTCAGATCTTGGTTCGAGCTTAGTCGAAACCAAATGTTTTACATAAGCCTCGCAACCACAAATCTTTAGGAAGGACAAAGCGGGCATCATCCCGTACCTTTTTTAAAATGGTGTCCCTTCCACACCCTTCGTCGAAGCCCGGTTCACTATGAATGCGGTCGTCTCTAGAGCATAACCATAGAAAGAGATTGGGAGATCAGTCCAACTAATCATGGAACGGACCATTGTCTAACAATTTCCGATTTCTCCGTTTGGCTACACCTTTCAACTACAGTGTCCTAGGAGGAGTCCATTCCAAAAGGATACCATTCTCTTTTAGATGATCTAATAACTATGTGGTCAAGTATTTTCCACCTCGATCCAATCGAAGTGCTTTAATACCTTTGTCGAGCTAGTTTTCTACTTTAGTCTTAAACTCTTTGAATTTATCAAAAGCTTCAGACTTATGTCTCACCGAATAGACATGACCATATTTACTGTAATCATCAGTAAATGTGATAAAGTAGCTAAAACCCCTCCTGGCAAGTGAACTTATTGGTCTACACACATTCGAGTGTATCAGCCCCAATAATTCACCTGCCCTTTCACCGCGATCGATAAAGGGCGCTTTAGTCATTTTGCCCATCAAACAAACCTTGTACCTATCGATCGAATGGAATTCGAATGGACCTGAAAGCCCGCACTTTTGAAGTGCTGATAGGTTCTTCTTGTTTATGCGGCCCAAATGACAGTGCCATAACATAGTTAGGTTTAAATCGTTGAATTTAGACCTCTTGGTATTAACATAATATATAGAATTTGAGGCATTGTTACCCATATTTAATATGTACAATCCTCCAACCAAGTTAGTACTGGTATAAAACATATCATTACATAGAACATTGAAAACTCCATTTCCAATATTAACATTATATCCTTCCTTGTCAAACACGGATACAGATATAATATTCCTACTAAAAGTTGGTATGCAATATACATTATACAATACCAAGACAATACCACTTGGCAAAGCAAGACTCATGGATCCTACAACAGTTGCCACAACTCTGAGTTCCACTTCATGGTTTCCAAACCTCTCCCACTTTCAGCCACTATATGTTAGTGCATGTGTGAGATTCAGTCCTGGTATATAATACCCATGAATCTTTGGAAGTAGAGAGTTGTGGCTCTATAGAGTTAATACCGGATGAAGGCACGGTCCCACCGCCCTTCCTTAGATCATCCAGGTTTCCTGATGAAGGCGCAGTCCTACTGCCCTTCTTCAAATCATCCAGGCTATTTGATGAAGGCGCAGTCCCACTCTTCAGATTAGCCGTGAACTTCCTGTAATCCCGGTTCCATTGACCATGTTGTTGGCAGTAGAAGCAGACATTCTCAGGTGTCTCATCTTTCCCGCCAAGTGCGCATGGGCCCCGCCCTTGCCACTTCCAATTCCCTTGTTGACCATCAGAATATCCTTGGATCCCAGATCCCTGATATATTCTTCTCAGCAGTTAATGACACTTCATGTAACTCTGATATGGTCTTAGAGCCAGCCTTGCCAAGGACATATTCTTTTCGTTCAGACTTGAGGACTATCCTCAAAATTATGTACCAGTCCAAATAGTTTGTCCCATTTAGCTTGACCATGTCAAGAATGGTTTTTAATGACAAACTATTAATGTTCGCTGAATTTGCCATTTGATCTACAACAGATAAAATTCAATCAGTAAATTGAATAAGTTTTATGAAGATTAAGCTTAAACACCAACAATCGATTCTAAACCTTTAGAATCTGAAACCAAGATCCTTGATTCACTCGATCAAGATGAACGAAGGCTTACCACTCAATCGAGCTATGTAGGTAGGACCCCGTCCAATCACATCCAATGTGACTCTTGGCTAGGGTATGTACTTAAGTACGCGGCTTACCCTATCTAATACCCTAGCTGGGAATCATAGTCGGGTCCACCAATTTTCAACTATGACCCGCCACTATGTAGGTGCTCCGTTAAGGCGCACGACACCCACATATGTCGTCCAAACCTACTACCCCGCTTTCCCATGGATGCTCCGCTAAGGCGCACGACACCCATAGGACGGGGAGGTAGTAAGGTGTTGATAATTGGGAGGTATCAGACATGACCCGTTTTTACTTGTCCGGTTGTGTTTAAAACTTTTGGCACATCCTAGATGCGATGAGCACATCAACTACATTCCAAATGTAATGATGCCTCCAATTACATCCAATGTGATTCTTCCTTCAAACTCGTCAACTACATCCAATGTAACGACGGTTTTAAGGGCTCACAAACAAGGATTAAAACCAATTTTATCTTTGCATGTGAGGTGATATGCTCGGTAAATAAAGTTAAGCATGCAATTCTAAAACACATAGAATTAATCATGCATAAAATAAACCAAGCATAAAGCGATAAATGTGCACATAATAGCCCCCTAAACTAACTCCCACTAGCTTCTTGAGCTCCATCGACTCCAAGCCGATGTCAACATCCGAAAAGCCACCAAATGACCTTTTCGCTCTTTCTTCGTATTGAGAAAAATATTACAATTTAATACACGACCCGCAGGTCGGAAATAAATAAATATTACAAAAAAGTGGTTCGACGACCACACCTTGAAAGAATAATTACACGCTAACTCTAACGGCTCGCAGACCGTGAAAAGCGATAAATAATTAAATCGACCTCAGGGCTATTATGTACACCATGCCAACATCACATCACACATAGTGTTATCAAACAATCATGTTATCAAACATCATGTGATTTCCGGTTTTATTTAATAGCCAAGTTTCGAAATTTTTTGATGCTCGGTTTATCGAAACCGTTCAAAAATGAAACTTTTGAACATTTGATCTTCGAGTTCGTGATGACGGTTCCAAACTCGTCATAACTAACAAACCGGTTTAGCCTTGGCATATCAGCCATCCAATGGTCATGCTTGGCCTAGCTCCGTCCAACGGAGCCCCGTTCGGTCCTGGTTTCGGCTCCCCGAGAGTCCCGCTCCCGAGACCCGAAAAATCAATTTTTTTTCAAAACTTCCAGATTTGAAATAATTTTCAACTAATCATTTTACATGCATTAAATCCATAAACAAGAATTTAAAACATGTTATCAAACAATTTAGCAAAACAACATGCCAAAACGAAACTTTCAAGCAAAACCGAAACTTTGAACACCGTCTTGTGAATCCCGAAGGTAGCACGTCACTGATAACACTGTTGGGTCTCGAGGTAGGGTTGGAGATGAACCAACTCGCAGCGGAAAATCAATGAAAATCAAGAGACGATTAAAACCATGAAACAACTAACAAAGAATGGATTCACAAGAGAAAAATTCAGCACTATTTCTTACCAAAACAAGAACACCGGTTAACGAATGATTGGCTTGAGTCTCCAAGACGCCTACGTATCCACATGGGAATCAAAGTCACGTAGTTCTTCTCTTTGAGGACTCAAGAACACAAAAATGGAGGTGGAAACTAGCCAAACCCGAAATGGTAGGAGGAGGGAGAGAAAAAAGTTGATTCCCATTTGTGTTTGTTATGTTGAAAAAAGATGACTTAAACATAACAAACCCCATACTTGTCCAACTAAAGGCATGGGACAAGCATGGGACAAGCATGGTGACAAGTAAGGTGTAAATAGGACAAAGTATGGCAAGACAAGATTGAGTTAGGTGGCGAATTACCAACACCTTAATCCTTGTCTTGCTTACTTAGTACTAATTAATCAAGACTTAATTATCTAGTTCCATGGGCCTTGGTTGAATGAGCCTTTCATGGGCCTCTTGGAACATGGCCCGTGGCCATTTCCAACGAGGTACCGTGATTTGCTCATCGCCTCCAAGCCTTCCATACCAGAAATGTCCAACATTATCCAACGCGATCAATCCCAAGACTCCAAGCCTTGTCTCGATCCGTAAAGTCATATTCACTTACGGGCACATGACCTAAAACCCAGTTTTGGTCATATCCCGAGACAACTCCCTTTTGGCCATTCTCCATAAATGTGTCAATGAGTTTCATCCTCCGGTGTGACACTTAGGTTTATGCATGTCAATAGATCAACGTAAAATCCCATTTTACTTGATCCTATTTAAGTGGCAACTAACGAGACTTTAGTATTGCCTGACACTGCATAACGAATCGACCATGTCGATTCTAACCTTTCCGGCGTCCCTGTCATTATCATTTTATCTCCGATATCCTGATTGAGATAAGGCATAGAGCCGTCATCCCTATTATTCTCAATCACTGTTCCTTGATATGTGAATGACTGAATATATGATGCCCAATATCATGTGCATGGCCATGCTATTCTTTCAGTCGCTCTCGATCAAGTGGCCGAGAACTGATATCTTTCTCATACCTCAGTATGAGGGATAAATCCCTTAGCCGTCTTTCGTGTCACTCATGTAGCCCGTCCCCAAGCCAATCCTGGCAGTTATGGAAGCCCTGTTACGGACAACGTTAGGCTCAGGTCAAACTCAGTTGTTGACTACATAACGATCACAAAGACTCCTTGGTCTAAGGATACATGACAAGCTACGACAATGAATATGTTCATGACTTGATCTATGGCACATATTCATGTCGGGTCGTCCAATATCATGTCCCACATGATATCTATGATCAGACTCCGGTATCCCGTTCCAATGACTAACAGAACGTAAGCCATAAAGAGCCATCTTTCATACTAGTAGCTTCTAGTGAAACTTTGTTGACTAAGGACCCATCGAGTATGATCTATCTCGATCTATGGTTCTATTCGCATTGTGGGAGTAGATTAGAGCACACATCGATATATTAGTCCAACACATAACTAATATAAAACCGCTTTAATTTTATTGCTAACGATGATATATACATTTGGACATTTAGGATTGAACTACGGGCACTAAAACTAACAAATCTGTCATTTAGTTCTCCATGCCATGTCTTCAACGCTTGGCCGAAGATTCTGAACTTGCTCCGTGAGGTCTAGCACCGATAGATTGAACTGTTGAAAGCTTGCTTCTGCTGCTCGGTGCGCGACATCGTTGAGGTCGGAAGCACTTGTCATCGTCACTTCTGATACCAATTTGTCAAGCGTTCGAGGAACTTACTTTGCTTTATTGATGATCAAGAATCGATTACACACTCACAATGCTCTACGGGAGCAACTGTTCTCTGTCTCCATACTACAAGCTTATACAAAAATGGTCCAACGAAGAAGACGACCTCACCTATTTATAGACTAAATTCGGCAATCGGTTGACCAATACACGTCATCGCTGACCGTAACAAACTAACATAAAGTATAACGACCTAACAGCCGACGCCAACTATGCACCACGTGCCCTCCAACTCAGCGCTCGTTACCACACCCGCTCTTGCTATGACAACGTTTTGTTCTTCTTTATCCCTGACACTACAAAGCTTACAAAGGACAGATTAACCTTTACAATTTTCTAAGTATCATCACTTAAATGCCAACGGAGAAGAAGCAGTTTGATTTCGATTTACCTCAAGTAAACTTCGCAGTCGAGTACTGTGTAAAATTTACAACCACTGAGATCAACCTTAAGACATCTCTCAACCCCAACAGAGCTCTTAGCCCATGGGGTTGACGGATCTGGGCCAGCCATTCTGGTTCGCTCGAACCTCAGCACTTGGCCCAATACTAAAAATATAAAGTGATTTTGGGAGATTAAAAAGGGAGAGGAAAAACAAAAGGTTTCCATTCTACTGTTCTCGCGCGGAGATTCTTCTTCCACAATCTCCCACACACTCTGAAGCTTAGAACTCAAACTAGACTTGGTCTTGCGGCTCTACTGAATCGAACCAGACATGGGACATGGTAACCTAGATCCGTCCAGAATGATTCATGTATTGATTCGTCCATGTATGGCGGTTAACCTTCCATTATTTCAATTTCAGGCGGCGACAAGGGCAGGCCTAGCAAGAAGCCCAAGTTTCACGCCAAGGTTCATCGATTTCCCGAATCCTTCTGGACTTGGTTGCATAGGTTTTCTCTAAAAGCGTTGTGATTCTCATACAATCGAGCAATCTGTGCAGGATGATCACCGGAACGCAATGGTCGACGAGGAGGATGTCTATTTCGGGGAAGAAGCTGAGGAAGATCCCCGGGACGGTACCAATTTCTGCTAGTTTTGACTTTTTGTTTATTGCGATTTTATTTGGGTTTTTGATGGATTTGGATGTGGATTGGGGAATAATGCTGCGATTGATTTGGTGTGAAACAGAAGGAAAAAAGAGGGATTTTACCAAATTAGAATTGAAGATTGATCATGCCAATAGGCCTTTATGGGCTTGTTCTGATGGTCGGATATTTCTGGAGACATCATCTCCTCTTTACAAACAGGCTTATGATTTTCTCATTGCAATAGCAGAACCGGTTTGCAGGTATATTTCATTGCTACAATGTCTGTGACTGTGATTTTGTATGCTAGTTTATATAGGCCAAAGTAACAATAATGCTGTTTTTGTATTGTGATGCAGGCCAGAGTCTATGCACGAGTACAATTTGACCCCACACTCGTTGTATGCTGCTGTTTCAGTTGGTCTTGAAACGGATACTATTGTGTCTGTTTTGAACAAGTTGTCCAAGACCAAGCTCCCTAAAGAGATGGTCGATTTTATATATGCTTCAACTGCCAATTACGGGAAAGTGAAGCTTGTACTTAAGAAGAATCGCTACTTCATTGAATCCCCGTTCCCAGAGGTAAGTTGTTATGCTGCAACTTTCTCTGGCCTTGATGGCATTTAGAGTTTTCCCTAGTCAGTTAATCATGTTTTGATACAATGCTTCACTGGCATATGCAGGTATTGAAGACGTTGCTCAAGGATGAAGTTATATCACGTTCAAGGACTTCTTCTGAGGTTTGTGGCATAATGTTGGTTGATTTTGTTCTTCTTTGTTTTCACTTTTTATCCAATAACTTATCTGCGAGTCCCTGGATTTACTAAATACATCCATGTCTGTTTCCTGTCGCCATGTGCACATTGTTGTGGATACATGAATATTCTGTACAATTCTACCAGCTTTTCATTTCCCCCACCATAATCATCATTTCATTTATGTAGTCTGTATGTAATTTGTGAATGGGGTTTAATAGCTTACATAATTTCCAACTTAGCATGATCAATACTAATAGTATCATTAGGTTAGGTTAGTTTTATTTATCTATTTTATCTTTTCATGATTATAGTAATGCAAACTTTTAATGATCTCACAGTGGTAAAAAATGGTCCCAAGTTAATTAATTAAATAAATAAAACTGTGCCATATGCTTCTTAAACCCCGGGTTTCCTTTTTCATACTTTACTCATGTTTCTCTATATTCATCATAAATTCATGTTATGCTTTCTGTGTGGGCTCCCAGGGCTATGATGGATTTACTATCAGCAGAGCAGCCGGTGACATGGGTAGTAGTCATGATGAGCTACTAACTGAAGCTGAACTGGCGGCTGCAGCGGAAGAAAAAGAGACTCATGCATTCGAGATCGATCCCTCTCAGGTAATGCATATGAACGCATTTGAGATGAACCAAATTCTTTATTGTCACTTGGTTAGATCAACCCTATGGAACGGGGAATCCGCAAATTGCCATGCAATACTTCATAAACTGTACATTGCAGACCAGAAAAAAAAAATTGTTGCTTGGTACAACTTAACATGAACCAAACACATTTTTGAGTTGATTGTTTTACTTGGCTATTTGTCTAAAGTGTTAATGTTCTTTCACCCTAGATTAGGGAGGTCCTGAGTTCAAACCCTGGTATAAGCAATCTTATGTCTATTTAAAGAACCAAGTGACTAAATGCTCCCTTACTTCTACATAAGTAAGGTTCTTGATCTCGAACCTTTGCTTGGTACACAGCAGTTGATAAAAAAGTAGATGTTATCTAGAGACTGAAGTTGTTCCTTTGTTTCTCTACCTGAACTACTCATATATTTATTTGGGATGGGATTTGGAATAATGGTTTCTACTTTCAAGTCAATGCCTAGTATTGTTTCCTACGGATATTGGAGTTTTTATTATTTGCACTTAAAATTTAGAGTTCTATTACAAATTATTTCATTGTTAATTTTTGGCAGGTTGAAAATGTAAAGCAGCGTTGCTTGCCAAATGCTTTGAATTATCCCATGTTGGAGGAGTATGACTTCAGAAATGATTCTGTGAGCTACTTGTCCAAAATCTTGTTCCACATTTTGCAATGTTCAATTGTGTGATTGGTCATGTTCAGTGGAGGAAGATTCTGCAACTTCAGATTACTATCAGTATCTTACAGTTATTTTCTGACCTTAATAAATACTTCGGTGACGCTGCAGGTCAACCCTGATTTGGATGTGGAGCTAAGTCCTAAAGCACAACCACGGCCATATCAGGAAAAGAGCCTCAGTAAAATGTTTGGAAATGGTAAAAAATAGCTTTTGTCTGGTAACATATATGCACATGATAAATAATTTAACTAATCTTAACGTGCCCCCTCTTAAAAATGTTTAAATTAGACTCGTTCTTTTCCTGGAATTGTGGGAGCAAGGGAATAATATATGTAGGGGAACTTGCAGGTACAAGCGAAACTTAAACTACAAACTACAAACCATATGGTTTCTGTAACACTAGGTTCAAAATTCTGGACATTCGGGAACGAATCATATTCTGAAATACCAAGTTCAAAATTCTGGACATCCGGAACGAAATCAAATTCTGGAATACCAAGTTCAAAATTATGGACATTCGGTTATAACATTCTGTAAATTTAGATTGGTTTATAGTATAAGGAGGTTTGTAGTTTAATTTTGTTTGTACCTGAATATGCTCCTATATATATATCTGAGATTGAAAAGAGGTGAAAATTTCGCTGATAAAAAAGAGAGGTTCAGATTGCAGGCTGGAATTACGGTGTTATAGTTGGGATAATCAAGAAGTTTACCTTTGTATCATTACAGTTGAATACTTTTTTTCTGCTTGTGACTCTTTTTTCTCCTAATTATGTCATTCCACAAACTCTTTAGATACTTAGTAAGACTAAATTTAAAAGTTCCTGATTTCTGCTATGTCAAGATTGAAGTCAAGGAGATACATTTTTACTTGAAAATGTAGGTAGAGCAAGATCTGGCATTATTGTGTTACCCTGTGGTGCTGGAAAGTCATTAGTTGGTGTTTCTGCTGCCTGCCGGATCAAGAAGAGTTGCCTTTGTTTGGCAACAAATGCTGTTTCAGTTGATCAATGGGCTTTTCAGTTCAAGCTATGGTCCACTATAAAAGATGAAAACATTTGTCGTTTTACATCTGATAGCAAGGAAAGATTTCGAGGTAATGCTGGGGTGGTTGTGACAACATACAACATGGTTGCTTTTGGAGGTAAACGATCTGAAGAATCAGAAAAGATTATTGAAGAAATAAGAAATAGGGAATGGGGGTTGCTTCTCATGGATGAGGTAACCCAATCAGTTTATAATCAACGAGCCTCTTTACCTTAACAATGAGTCATATTATGAATTGTGCAATAATGTATCCATCCTTGTCTTCAGGTGCATGTGGTTCCTGCTCATATGTTTCGTAAGGTTATCAGCATCACTAAATCACATTGCAAGCTTGGTCTGACTGGTATTTATGTTCATTACATAATCTACACAAAAGCTCAAGACAATCTTTCCTGTTTTTCTTGCTGTGAGTTGAGATGTTCTTGTCTGCTAATTTGTAGCAACACTTGTGAGAGAGGACGAAAGGATCACAGATTTGAACTTCCTCATTGGGCCCAAATTGTATGAAGCAAATTGGTTGGATCTAGTTAAGGGAGGATTTATTGCAAATGTTCAGTGTGCAGAAGTATGGTGTCCAATGACAAAGGAGTTTTTCGCTGAATATCTAAAGAAAGAAAATTCCAAGAAAAAACAGGTTTAATATAGAATTGCCCTTATACTGACCTACTTCCCTACTCAAGACTTGTTATTCTTATTTGAAAGTAGATTGATTTTGTAGAGTTTCTTATGTTTTCTCTGCTCATATGTCGTATGTTTTCTTTAACACTTTCAGGCACTTTATGTAATGAACCCTAACAAATTTAGGGCATGTGAGTTTCTCATAAGGTTTCATGAACGAGAACGTGGTGATAAGATAATTGTTTTTGCTGACAATCTCTTTGCACTCACGGAGTATGCAATGAAGCTTCGGAAGCCCATGATTTATGGAGCAACCAGGTTGTCCATGCAATTTAATACTTAATTAAAGCTCTCTTTCTCTCCCTTCCCCTATCTTTTAGTTTAATTTCATACCAGTCTTTACTTATGTTGTTTTATGTCTTTAATTGTCTCCATATTTGTGCAATATGCAGCCATATTGAGAGGACGAAAATTCTCGAGGCTTTCAAAACTAGCAAGGATGTGAACACTATTTTCCTTTCAAAGGTATTTTCTGCATAATACAATAGCAAAGCACTCCGTTACAACCCTTATGGCACAAACTACGAATTTTGGAACTTTGTTCGCACTGACTAGTTTCCAACTCATACTCACCCTAGTTGCGGCTAATCGTTAAATAGTTTCCAACAAATTGTGAACAAGTTTCCAATGTTTGTAGTTTGCACGTTGGGCTGTGTGTGTTCCTGAATGCTAGTCTAGAGTAACAATTAGGATGGAATGAAAACTGAAAATATCTATGTTCATCGGATTGAATTTTTGACGGCCAAAATGTTTCCAAACTATTTGATGTAACATTGGAAAGTTCCAAACTTAATTTTAGCAGCTAAAATTGCAATCCAATAGCTATGGTTAGTTTCGTTTTCATATTTAACTTTCCAACCTTCGAGTTTTCACCTGAGGGCCATTGGTTTGTACTGATTCAACGGCCCAGAGGAGTTTCTAGTTTTTCACCGTAAGTTTTTTTTACTGGAGATCTCCCCTATATATATCATTATGTTCTTCGGTATTTCAGTCAAGTCTTGGAGCTTGATTCTACAGATTTTAATTGAAATTGACTACTATACTTGGCCTAAGAAAGGTCAATTTTATGGGCTTACAGTGTTTAATGAATTGGTATTTTGGTCAGAGTGGGACTGGGACATTTTAGTTGGTAAACACGACACAATGTGTTTGACAAGATTCACAAACTGTCCCTTGTATTTTTACTATAATAACATTCTTCAAATATTTTCATTGCCCATTTTAAGTATTATATTCTCATATTAATTTATATACAGCTAAAAGGTAAGGGATCCTGAACCCATTGGTTAACTGCTTCTGTTATAGGTCGGTGACAATTCAATAGATATTCCCGAGGCAAATGTGATAATTCAGATTTCATCCCATGCTGGATCAAGGCGTCAAGAAGCACAACGATTGGGCCGTATTCTTAGGGCGAAGGTCAGTTTTCGTATTTTCTTTTTGCATCCCAAATCCTAGCCTCAATTGGACATTAGCTTATTGAGTATGGTTTAGCTCATTAAATTATTTTTAGGCAATGTGGACACTTAGGTAGGGAAGGAGGGAGTATTTGTTTCATGCCTTCATTTGAACCATTAGCGTGGTCATTTCAAAATAGGAACTGTTTGCTGACAGTGTTGTCTTCACATATGCTTTATTTTACCAAAGCTTGCTTGTCCAACTGGTCAAGTACTTGAACTTGAATCCTTGGGACCAGGGTTTAAGTCCCAACAGCGGTTCCTTTATAGTCCTTATTTATCTTCTACTTTGGTTGGGACCCAATCTACTTTTCTACATAAGGGATGATCTTGAGCCCATTTCTTGGTACTTCCAAAAGCTGATAAAAATTTATTTCCTATTGGCATATGATAGTTAAATTTCTTATTGTATTGACAGGGTAAACTGCAAGATAGGATGGCAGGTGGCAAAGAGGAGTACAACGCTTTTTTCTACTCTCTCGTTTCAACAGATACTCAAGTATAAAATATATTTCATTCAAACTTGTATAAATTCATTATTACTAGTGGTAATGACTTCTAAAATGAGTCGCACACTTAGTACATAATATATCTTCTTTCCCTACTTCTCTGCTTTTGCAGGAGATGTACTACTCAACTAAAAGACAACAGTTCTTAATTGACCAAGGTTATAGTTTTAAGGTTGGACATCTATCCCTCCACTTAATTGAAACTAGTGTATATTTCTCATGGACAAGCTTTGAGTATTGGACAGAGTGGATCAGTTTTGCTTTATGTTAAATAATTAAAAACTCTTGTTCATATGTCAAATGTGGTGCTTCATAAAGCATGTTTTGAACTAATGCTTGATTCAGTAATGGCTACAAGTTGATCAAACTATTGGATTATGCCCAATCTAGATCTCGTTGTGTGTGTGTATTTGTAATAGGTTATAACAGGGCTGCCTCCACCTGATTCGGGAGCTGATTTGAGTTATTATCATCGCGACGAACAGTTACACCTTCTTGCAAAGGTTCATATCTTTGCTTCAGTAAATCTTTAATGCATTATCTCTGCTAAATATTTCTGACACGTTGTACATGCCAGGTTATGAATGCAGGTGATGATATGGTTGGTCTAGAGCAGTTGGAAGAAGATTCAGATGACCTTGCCCTTCTGAAAGCCCGTAGAAGGCCAGGGTCTATGAGTACAATGTCTGGTGCCAACGGGATGGTTTACATGGAATATGGGTTGGTTTCCTATTTCATTTTTACCTTGGTTCTTATGAGTCCTATTTCTTCAAGAGATTATGTAATGTCCTTTCCCCACTAAATCCATTTCCAACATTTATTGATTTATAAACCTATGTCTTATTTACAGCACTGGTAAGCGACCTGGACAGGGTCATTTGGTGAAGAATAAGCCAAAGGATCCAAGTAAGCGACATTACTTGTTCAAGAAACGCTTTGCCTGATAGAATACTGAAACAATATACTATCGCGGGGTTTACCGTGGAAATTCAAATAGGGTGATTAGGCTCCCTTCCTGTTTTATATATTCGTTCCTGTAACACATGCGAATTTATGTAACATATAGATGAGCTATTCTGATAAAAAAAAAACATATAGATGAGCTATCATCCACTTACGAAGAAACATGTACTTCTCGATCTTTGTTCGATTTATTTTGTTGCTCTGCAATTCTGCATGATACATTTCTCTTCAGAAGTTCGAACAATGACCTTTTTCAGCAGAGGCTTTTACTTTGTGAATGATAAAGATGTAAATGCTTGGTTCGTAGTACTCCAAACTGGTTTGTTGTCATGACTTGAATCATTATCATTAAATTAGATTAGAGATTCAAATAAATAATAAAGATGTAAATGCTTTGATTCGGAGTCCGAACTGTTTTTTTTGTCATGACTTGAATCATGATCATTAAATTAGAGGTTCAAATATTGTGATTGTGATTCCAATTCTGACCACCATATTGGGGATTCAAACATTTCTTGATCTGAACTTGCATTTGACGATTGAGGGGACCGTCAGCATTATCAACACCTTCTCGAATTCACTCACCTTTTTTCATGAATGCAAAAATAAAATAAAATACATACTGTATTTTGTTTGAACAAGTTGAAACTGATGGTGAATTGGTTTTAGTTTGGTCAGAGTTTGAGTCTTCACTTTTGGATTTCGTTTGAGCATCACCTTCACTCCCACTAATACTTCCTTCTGTCATGAGAGCTCCAGAAAAAAGAAATGGGAACGTGTTGGTAGGGTGGTAATATCGAGCTCTCTTCCCACACATTTCGGATGGGAGTTCTAGTGTTTTGCACAGTGTGGTTGATTACGTGATCGTACTTGATTGCATATGGGTTTTGAGTCTATTGCTAAAACTAGGGTTGCATGTGCTCATTGGGTTTAATTTTGATTGTGCCCTAGTTCGTTTGGTTTTTGATTGAATTGATAATTTGAGTTTCAAGAATCGGTTATTTGTTCTTTTTTATTTTAACTTGTTTTGTGTGTTGATTTGTAATGGGTTTGGGTTATATGGGTATAATGTTGTTCATATTTATTTTGAATGGACAATGGTTCGTAGAGAATAAAACTATTGTGAATGTAAAAAAGATTCAGATATATATAATTTATTTGTAATATTACAAACTACGTAATTGTTGTTGGTGTGACTTGAATCATGACCTCCAGATTTAGATATTTAAGCATTGTGATTGTGATTTCAATCTTAACTATCAGATAAGGATTCGAACACTGTCGAAGAGACCCGTGAGAGATTCAAATATCATGTTTGTGATTTCTATCTTGACTAAGATTCAAACACTCGTCTTGTATTTGAAGATTGAGGAGACAAAAAGATGGTTTGAACTAACATTGTCACTAGCAAGAAGTTGCTGAGAGACCCCACGAGCACACTTTGTGATGATATTCTTGTATCGGATCCTACGTTGGAGCTGAAGTAACTTGTGTCTGCTGCCATAGCAAATGCAAGGAGCTATAATAGAGACCTAAGCAGAAGCTATAGATCATGGGGACTCCTCCCACTCATTTGACTGCTTTCTCCTCGGACATTCCTTCCTTGTGCTCTCCTTTTCTCTCGTATGGATTGACTCATTGTCATTGCCACTTCACACTAATGGACTCATTGCACCTTTTAGCTAAACAAAATAAAGGACAAATAAGATTCTCTTAATCAAAACCCTTGGAAAACAAGTATTAGATTAGAGAGACCCATTACTATCACATCACTCTCTATTTGCCAAATGGTGTGTACAATGTCATTAAACAATTCCTACTATGCAGTAAAGATAGACCAAGTGAGTGCTTAGAGAACCCTTTTAGGTTTAGTCAACTGAGAATTTTTTTAATTCGAACCGAAAATCGTACAAGACCAGACATATAAAGTTAAATTTATACACGTGTGTCAATTAGGATCAACAACTTTATGCATAATATATAACGTCTCGTGTCGCTTCTCTCAAAAACTTTGGTCGGAGTTTTAATAACATGAAACATTTTTAAACTTGGACTATAAATATCATATCAGATTCCATAACATAGCAACTTTGCTTGTACTTGTTTGATCAGCATTGAAACTTTAACTTGCTTTTCTTGTTCGCGATTTAGAATAAGATACTATAATGAGAGACGATAAACTGATCAAACGTGGATGATTGAACTTCTAGACACATTTCCAGTCAACTAGTTTAGAGCTATAATTGGTTAGAATATTACTGAGCTTTCACTTGGTTATTGTTTTTCTTCATGACTGATAATCTTGGCTTAAGTATTACCAAAAGTTTGATCAGCACTGACATAAGGATTCTTGTTGTTGTCTGCTACAAGTAAAATATGAATACAACAGAAGCGGTCCACTTAGCAATCATATGCCATTCGTGGACAAACGGAACAATGATAATATGATTAATTATTGTTAGCATACAACCACTAAACAAATCAATGGAATAGAACAAGAATTTCCATCTTCTTGGACTCAAGCACAGCTCAGCTGTTGAGTCAGTTGCTTACTTTTTCCCCATTTTTTTTTTCAGAATCTTTTGGTCTCTTCTGCAAAAAAGAAATCACTTTCTGGGTATCTTTCCAAGAAGCCTACGGATTAATCATCTCATGAATAGGGTGTTACAAGCAATATTTTAATAATCAATTCTTGCAGTTTTAATGTGTTAGTCAAAAGATTAGTCTTGGAATCATTGTCCCGTAAGTGTTCATGATCATAAGTTTTAAATATAAACATTTTTCTTTACCGTTCTTTCCTTGAAAATGACTCCACCTAAATATCATCTCTAGTGGTGACTCTATTTCTTCTTTTTCATCCGATCCAATGATTAATGGGAAAACTCTGGGTCCTAACCTATTTGAATGTTTCATTTTAACGTCCTAACCCAGACCAACGTTTCGTTACAGTTCCATACACGAAAGGTTGGAACTTTTACAAAACCTGATATGAACCGTTCAAATTAACGATTTCCTTAACATAGGAAGTGAAAAGTCGAAACTACAACTCCATTCACGTTAACCTTTCAGCTCCCCATGCCCGTTAAACATGCAATTAGAACACTTAGTATACATATCCAACAATTTTTCAACACTGAATTTCAAAATAATGCATTATTTTGGGAAAGAGGAGCTGAAAGGTTAACGTGAATGGAATTGTAGTTTCGACTTTTCACTTCCTATGTTAACAAAATCGTTAATTTGAACGGTTCATATCAGGTTTTGTAAAAGTTCCAACCTTTCGTGTATGGAACTGTAGCGAAACGTTGGTCTGGGTTAGGAAGTCAAAACGAAACGTTGAAAAAGGTTAGGAACCAGAGTCATCCCATGATTAATATGGTTTGTTTCAGGTATTTCTATTCAGCATACATGATGTGTTCACTCCTCTTGGGTTTCGTCGATAGATCCTCTGTTTTAGGGTCGATTATTGGTTGATTTTTTTTGCAGGATCTAGAGTCGATGCTACTAAGGAATTGTTCTCTGGTGGGTTGTGGAGGCCGGGGGTGTTGGTGGGTGGCCATATGATGACTCACTTATACTATGATTTGGGAAGCAGCATCAACGAAACGGAGTCCGGGAGCGCCAGACACGGGCTTTGATGATCGCGGGACACCGATAAGGAGCAGAGGCTCAATCTTTGATCCTACTCTTCCCTCTCCCCGAGTACCCCTCGGATTCCTTCGAGTTAAGGCAGAAGACGTGCCAGATGCGTACAATCAACTGAAGAGGGTTGAATGCCCTAAGTATACACATAGGATAGTCATATATTGTATGTCGTTCTTATGTGTTTCACTACATCTAAACGCTGCGATGAAAAAAAACTATCTTTGTTTCAAGGTTAATGATGTGAACGTAAAATGCATCTATTGTAGATGTTTCTAGCCCATATTTCTAAGCTTTTCAGTCCCGGGATTATGTGATTTAATGTATTTTTCTCTCTATTTATGTAATTGATCTCTTTTCAGGGGTATTTAGGAGTTTGATATGAAATAAGGAGTTTTGGAGTTAAATGGAGCAAAAAATCAACGCGATATGCGGTTTCGAACATACCCTGTTGCTTAGCAGGCGACTCATTTGGCTTGGCTAGATTGCAGGACAGTCCTCGGCTGGTAATAGGTGGCGCCGTGGTTGCTTGTGGTCGGTGTCAGATAAGGCATCCTCACTCCCAAGTGACCATGTGGCCACAGGATACCAGAGGGGGCCATTTCTTCTTCCAATAGGTCCCGATCACTAGGGTTGGACTGATAGGTAGGTCCAAAATTCCCCGGTCCTTGGTGGCTGGTGGACATGGTAGTGTGTGCATTGGCAGTGCGGGCAATAAGGTTGATCACATTCTCTTCTTGTGGTGGGCGTAGTCGCTGGACCGACCACTTGTTCCATTCCGTAAGATAAGCATTCAGTGGCCAAACTACCAAGGTGTGGATGCGGCCCTCCGAAATATTTACTTCTCGACCACCCTTATATTGCGGTACGATCCATGAGTTGTTGGTGCCTCTCGTGTGGTGTCCGGGAGGGGGCGTTGTATTCGTCCAGAGCGGTCGTGCTTAAAGAGCCGACCACTTCTCCCAGTCACAGAGGTAAAGTTCAATCACATATTTCCCTTCGAGATCTCCATGATCCGAATTACAAGTGAGATTCACGCCCTTGATCGTATCGTCCTGTCGGTGACGGTACTAGATTGTACGTTTGGGATAGAAGGTGTGAGCCAGGGAGGGGCGACTGTAGTAATGTAAGGGACGGGGGAGTAACACCGATGTATTATCTTGTAATTTTAAAGAATTATTAATTTAACTCCTTATCTTCGAATCTGAACGGACCAAAAATACAATCTTATAAAGTTTATTAAATAACATAATATTAAAAATTAGAATAGAAAAAAATTGCCCTCCCCTCGAGTATTGACGTCGACCAAAAGACGTTATGATGACGATGACTTAAGCCCCCGCTTTTAGTGGAACCCCGCCACTATTGGGACAATATTGGAGCACCGGGATGTCTCGCCATTGTTGCACCGCCCCAACCACTACCCGAACCCTCGTGTAGGGTCCCTCCACTATCGATACACCCCTATGAAGAGGACAACTCTGGCCATGTTCTCTAGTGGCTGGCTTTCTTAGGTCGACTATATCGTCCCAACTATTACCCCACCTTCCTCGTTGGAGGGACTCCATCACTTGTGCGCCCTCATACTACGGGCGAGACGGGTCATGGCTTCCACTAGCTTCCCTTCGGAGTTCGATCTAGCCGACCTGCACCACCAATAGTGCACCTTTGGTTGTGGGGAAACATAAATCAAGCATACCCCTTCCGCTCTCCGGACATCAGGAGGGACATTCGACCCTAGACTGAGGCGCGAGACTCGCTGAATACCCTACCCGAGCCCAGACTCCCATCCAACAGGTTCGTACCTATGGAGATCGATCCACGACCAATAGATAATGTTTGAGGGGATCAATGAGGGGAGACTAAACGCTCAGGGTAACCGGGACATGATGCGAGAGAACCCAATGCTCTTTAGTGTTCATGTCATGGTGGACATGTGACCTCCAGTGGAACATCGGTTTGGCCCCAATAGCCGGAGACGAAGTCACATCCAATGACACTTCTTGTTTTGAGCAAGGGAAAATGGAAATCGAAACCATTCTACCCGACCACTAGTCAGGACCCACTGCCACAATTCCCCTATTTCACCGGGAAGTACCGATCATTTCTATAATGAAGAAGTAGAGTACATTGACCTGGGGAGAGTGTTTGGCCCCAGTGAAGCACAAGCGAGGTCGGCAAAGCAATCTCGCTGGTCATCATGATAGACCTAGGGCCCCACGGGGTGTCTTTGAGGAGCCACACCCCGACCTGTATAAAATAGGTCCCATATATTTTTCAGCTTCCTCCTTTCTTTGATTTGTTTTTTGGACGTATGTTAAGATAAAATAGGTCAATTCAAGTCGAGACAGGAAAAGTCTTTTAGTACTCATGTACCGCTTACCATACGAATAGGGACCCACTCCCAACCGTTATCACTGGTTTTATCGGACATTCAATTATAGGATCAGTGTTTCGCTTGCCACCGCGAAACGTTATCTTATCCTTTTATTAAATCTTTTTTCACTATTGTATAATCACCATGATCTAGTTTTTTAGTTTAATAAAATAGTATCTATTATGCTAAAAAAATAGTAGAATATCAATTTATGGAGTTTCCACCCTAAATCCGAAAACTCCATTTGCCATGCCATGATGTTTCAACTCATATATGATCTGTTTGAAGACCAAGAAAAAGTAAGGCAAAATGGGTTGGAAAGATTCGGTCTTTTGGTGATGCTCGTCGGTTTTTTATGGGTTATTTGATAGCCTCGTAGCTTAGCTAGGCTGTCACTCCAATGGCAACTAGGGCCTTTCCCTGAGAAAATGTAATGAAGAAGATGGATGAGATTATGATAATGGTTGGTGTTTTTGAATTAGATGCTGTTTAGGGCTTGTGCTTTGACTTCATACAAGTCATGGATTCACTTTGCTGCTACGATTCAAGGAAAAAGAAGCAAGTGCTGTTGCCTTATTCTAGTCCAGAAATAGCTCCTTAAAAATCTCCAACAAACCAATCATTTCACATTATGCAAAGCTACCAATATTGCTTGAATGCATATATGGAGATTTTATATACATGTCCTTGCTCTTTGGTGATGATGCTTCTACCAAACCAAGCATCTTGCTTTTCTCTTGCTGTATAGTTGTCTCAAAAGTGTGGATTCGAGCACAGAATTAGCATTTCTTTGGTGCTCTTCTTCTTTTGTTTTGTTAATCTCAAGGAATAGTGTTGGGTGTCTATTGGTCAGAGATCTGAACTCTTGCAAGTTCTTGTAGTTATGGCCAAGAACAAGATGGGTTTGAGAAAACAAAATAAATAGAGGATAAAACTATCTTCTGGGTTTGGAAAGTTTTTGATGTGTGGTGTATGCTTCTCTCTTGGGATTTTTGTTTTTAATAATCTTTTCCTGCTTCTTCTTTACCCATTATTCTTTTGCTATTAGCGCTCCAAAAGTGGACTTTTTCAATTTTGAAGTTCCAACCATGTCCAATCATGAGTGATGTGAAAAATAGTTCATAACCCATCACAACCTTGGACAGCTGATGCCTTGTTAAATCATATCATAACTGTTGCATGAAAATACAAAAGTCCACCTCCCTTCAACGTTACCTTTTAGACAAATATTTTGAGGGTTGACCATTTAAGAACGTGTACAATGGACTCGACGTTGATTACTGTTGGAGTAAAATTTATTATCTCGTTGTCAACGCCGATCAATGTTTTCGGTGCACAAGTCACCGCCACATCAAGGATTCGTTTAGCATCGACACGAACACAATAGCGAGCTGAGTCGTGGAGATCGACGACTTTGGCAAACGTTGAATCTGAACGCCATGTCGTCACCTCGTGTCGCCTCAGCGCACCCTAAACGACGTGTGGTGTTGTGATGTCTAAATTCCTCTAAAATCAAAGTTGTAGAAAATGTTAGGCGTTAATCGGGTACTTAGAATCTTCGGAGACTAATTTATATATATTTTTAGTTATTATTAAATATAAGTACACATATAATAAAAATAAAAATAATATTATATAAATATGATGATAAAATAATAGTATAAATCGTACTGCATTAAATGAAAAATAATATCAAATATAAAAACAATAGTGATAATTTCAAATAATAAAGACAAAACTATCGTAACCGTAACCAGATACAGAAATCACAATATTTCGGACGAAACTTAAAGCATCACAAAGCGCAGCCGCTCTCTAGTCTCTGCTAGGGTTTGCTATGAGTGCAGGTTTTGCGAAGACACAGCCGATTTCCATGGAGCCTTCGAAGACGGTGACGAGTGGAGAGGAGGGTGTGGCGGACGTCGTCCACTGGGGACCGCGTCTGATGGTGTCCGGCGAGCATGGTGGTTCCCCGTTGGTGGGGGATGTCCTCGGGCACGGGTGGGTAGAGCCGGAGGAGGACTCGGAGCGGGGCTCTGAGGCTTCGACGGAGGGGACGCCGGTGGAGGAGATGACGCCGGTGGAGGAGGTCACACCGGTGATATCGGTTGGGGCTTGGTCGGGGAGGGAGTCGGGCCAACCGGTGATGCAGTTCTCGGCTGCACCGGTGGCGGAGGAAGGCTGGGTGGTGGGTGGTCGGCTTCGTGCTGGACCGCCCACACTCCGCCGTACGGTGGCGAGGGGACCCAGGCCGCGCCGGCTGGGCGGTGGCGAGAACCGGAGCGGGACGGGGCTGGGCGGTGTTGATGCCGTGGAGGGGGTGTTGCATGGTACGGGAGACGATCCAGTGGTGGTCTCATCGGATTCTGTGTCCGGTTTGGGGGCGCGGCTGGGGTCACCAGAGTCGGAGGCGGAGCTGGCAGCGAGGGAGACGCCGGAGGAGATGCCTTGGCGGCGAAGGCAGGGAAAGGAGCCCATGGCGGCTAGGGTTTCGCCAGGTCGGGTCAGGGAGGAAGCGGGCTTGGGCCGAGGGTTCATGTCTGATGCCCGTAGGCCTGTTCGTCCGCGAACTGGGCTGGGCCCTCATCCGGGCTGGACTCGGGGCGGTGTGGGTGACGTAGCGAAGTGTGCCGCCCGATATGAGGCGGGCCGGGGTGCATATGGTGGGCCGGGCGGGGCGGACCCGAGGGCCAACCCGGTTCGGGTGCCTGACTCGCCTTTCGGGGGCGAGGCAGTGGGGGCCAATGGAGTTGATAGGGGGGCACAGGTGGAGCTGGACCGTCAGATGGGGGCTATGCGAATCAGGGAAATCGTGGTCCCCGTTCAGGAGGTTACGGGAAGGGGCAACTTGTATAAGTACGCGATGGCAGCAAAGGTCCTGACCTCCAAGACCGTATTCTGGAAGTCAGTGGTGGCGCGTATGGAGGACGTCTGGGGGATGAAGGTCGAGGCAAAGCCACTGGAAGGGGGTCTTGTGGCCTTCTTTTTCAGGACGGCCAAGGAAAGGGAGAGGGTTCTGCTGGGAGAGCCCTGGTCCTTTAGAGACTCTTTGGTCCTGTTTACGGATCTGAGAGCACATATGCAGGTTAGTGACCTGCAATTCCACCATTTCTCGGTTTGGGCGCGGGTCTCAAATCTGCCGGTAGGGGCCTGGACGAGGGATGTGGGCTTCAGGGTTGGCAACGCGCTGGGCGTCTGTCAAGGTGTCGATATTGATAAGGACGGGCTCTGTTGGGGGGACTTCATGAAGGTTCGGATCCGGGCTGATATCAGGATTCCTCTGCAGAGCTAGCTTTGGTTCCGCCTCTCTGTCTCGCAGGTACGGACCCGTCTGTTAATTTCTTATGAACTTCTACCTGAACATTGCTTCGGGTGCTGCTGTGCGGATCACCTCTTTCCGGTCTGTCCGGTTGTGGGCAGCTCGAGGGGTGTATCCCTGAGAGCACCTGGGGACCCGCGATCGGCCTTGGAGAAGGCGAAGCATGGGAAGGCCACCCCGGGAACGAACTGGACCTACTTAGGTGGGTCGGACAGAGGTGTAGGGGGGGTCGGACAGAGGTGTCCGTGCTAAGGAGGCCCCACGAACACCAGGGCGAACGGAGGGGCCGGGGTGGTGGGGGCGCAGTCAAGCAGGGATCGAGGAGGACCGGGCCGCCTGGATGGCAAGGGATGTGGCCCCGTCACTGTCTGGGAATAAGAGACTAGTGCGGGAGGAGGAGCCGGAGGAGGAAGAGGACTCGGCGGCGTCCAATGAGGTTTCACCTACAGCGGCGGGGGGCTCCAAGCACCCTCGCCTCCAGGAATGAGTCTGACAGGGGCCAGGGAGGGGTTGGTCGGTTGTACCTTCTCCCTGGTGTACAGGTGGCATTGGTACCACCAACAGCTGACATGTTACTACCCTACCACTTCGGGGTCAGCATTCCCGCGTTCAGGAGCCCTACCACTATCACGCAAGGAAGGACGACGCACGCTGACATACCGGGGGAGTAATTGGTCCACCATTGTTTACCTATCGTCTGGTCTGCTCGATCAGTTCCTTTGGTTGGCGTACACTGTATCGGTATCTCCGGATGCTACCGCAGTCCCAAATCCCCGACCTCAAATTATGCTACAGAGCACATTTACTCTTTATGCACTTGTTTTTTCAGTTATTCCAGTTTGGTTTATGTACGACGACTTCCCATTGTGGGGTCCCCGAGTTACTTTATAATTAATGAATATTACCATTTCCTCTAAAAAAAATCGTAATCGTAACCTAAACCCTTTAAACATGGGGGTATATATATTTATATCCCTTCTAAGCAATGTTTTTACTGATAAAGAAATATATTTTTTTTGATAAGCGAGGTGAATTTCCATTGATAAAAGAAGAAGTACAATGGATACAGGAAAAATCAAGGTGATTTATCCTGCAAAAACTAAACTGCATAAATAAGAAAAGCCGAATAAGAAAACGAACGGCTAAAAATCGGATATGACCGAACATAAATTAAAAGAAGCAACTCCTCGGGGTAAATTGCCATGTCACGAACGTAATACACTGAGAAAAAAACCCCACCCGCGTGCTCGGGTGAGCCAGCCCGAGAACCTGGGGAAGTATGTGCGCAGCTCGTCCCAAAGTGTAGCTCGAACATTCTCATTAGACGGGCTGTAAACGTTTATTAGGACCAGCAGGAATGGGGAACCAATCAAAATTCAAACCATAAAATAGCATGCTTTAATCGGTACAAGAGAAACCTCAGATCTCCAAATAGACAATATACCACCTGAAGCTCCATCCGCAGGGGAAATTCAATTACCCAGAAAACCGCAGCTCCTCAGGTAAGAGGGGAAAGAGGCAACCTTGGTCTCCTGCAAAAATACAAAATCCGGACGAGCTTTCCTGATGGTACAACCGATACTCCATCTCTTAAGGACGGAGTTCGTTCCTCTCACATTCCTTGAGGGGAACTTCATGCTATCAATTACAAAGACGGAGAGAGGGAACCGAATTCAGGTCATCCAGTTCTTCTTCATCACAGACATCCTCATAAAAATCATCTTCGTCCCCTTCTAATTCAAGTCGTTCATTGAGCTCTAAGTAGAGATTATCAAATTGTTCATGAACAGATTCAGAGACACGCAAAGCTTTGATACCGACCTGTTTCACGTAGTCCCACTTCCTCTGATTCGCAGATCGCACATAATGTTGCTCTGAATTAAAACAGGCGTCTGGTATATCACAGGGGATCGAGGAGCAGCACCTTTCTTCGGAACCAGAGAAGCAGACTTGATCGGGAGAGGGGAGGATTGAATAGCACGAGTCTGTTGGTCCAAAAATATAGCAGCAAAGGATGGAGAGTTACCCGCTGGCTTTGGAGATGTACCCGAACCGGAATTGTTATTCGATTTAGAGATAGAGTCCCCAACTTGTGAAACAGATGTCAAATCAGTACTGAAGTTGCGCCCTTCTGCAACCTCATTTGAAGACTTAGGTAAGCTAATCTCCGGAAGACAAGTTTCTGGGATCTCAGTAGCGTCAATCCCTGTCAACACTAATGGAAAGGTCAACTGGTTCAATGTCAAGCTCACAGACTTATAACCACATTTGGTGTTACTGTGAATTAACACATAAGCGACATCATAAGACGCAGAGGTCGGGTTAGAGTCGCAATGATGATGCAAAAGGGTTCCCAAGGAGCTCCCTATTGCCTTGATCGTCGCTTCAGACCTTCCATGAAAAGGAATTCCTTCGACCTTAACCCATTGGATAAAACCACCCAACGTTACCAACGCACCTGAATTGCTAAGAACATCGAACCAAGGATTCAGTCTGTTCCAATTATCCCTCTCAAGTATATCACGAAGTAAAGGATCAAGCACTATAAGGAGGAAAACCCGATGTCCAAAAGATCGAAGGGCAACATCCTTTAGACCTTGAGAGTGAAGCACAAAACTTAATTGCGGTACTTTCCAGTTATTATGTGCAAGAACCAGTATGCCCGACATTGCCAATTCCTTGGCCCCTTCAATGATTGTGCCATGAATTGGCTGAACCGAATTACTCGAATAAACTGGTTTTGGGGATGAGGAACTCTGCTTCCTACGGGATGATTTGGCTTTAGGCTTGGCATAGGCCACCAATAACTTGAAACCATCCTGAAGCGTACCATTAAACGCCTCCACCATGGCTTCAACATGATCCGAGTGTATCCTCACAAAGCCAAAAAACTTCCCGTTGCGATTCGATTGCTTGCAAACAAAGCAATGTTCAACCAATTCCGAGCCAAACAGATTTTTGAGCCAGGAATCGTCTTTACCCGGAGGAATATTGCAAACAAAAAGTTTGCGTCCCCCTTTACCTTCTGATCCAATGAAACAGAGGCGACGGGAGTGGATTGAGGTGCAGGGGCTGTAGGTTGTTGCTGCTCAAAAATCTGTACAATGGACGAAACCCGACCCATACGTTGCCCTTGCGTCGGACTGGAGGGAGCTCCGGAGAGAGACGAACGGTTACCAGCCGGAGCGACGACGACCGATCGAAGACGACTCGATCCAATAGCACGAACTGGAGAGGAGGGAACCTGGGGAGCTTTCCCTTTCCGTACGTCTCTCTTCATTCTAGGGTTCCTGAGTGCTGATCTGGGGATCCACAATAGATTCTCCTTGAGAAACATAGGAGGACGAGAATGCCGATCAGTACTGGCAGGAGAGACCTGCCGGAACAATGTCACTGAAACCGACCAAAAGAAATTCGGTAACAACAGTAACACGCGAACAACACCCCTTCCCTGAAAAAGCTCGCGAACAACACCCCTTCTATGAGCGCACTGGTTGAACGAAACTCAACGACGGCGAGTTCCGAGCCAAGTCAACGGCGACGAGTTCCAGGCCGACCGAGTCCAGCTTCGCGACAATACTCCGAGAACAACACAGCCTGTTCTGCAACGAGGATTGTCCCAGGGCCAATCTGAAGCGAGCAGGAGACGAGGCGGCCGGAGAGGGTCGGGAGCGCGATGGCCGTGACGACGGCGGCGGACCCATCCCTGACTAGGGTTTCGCACGCGTCAAATTAAAAAAAAAAACTTTGCGCAAATGTTACTTATGTCCATCAGGGTTTTATTTGTACAGTCGTTAATCACCGCGTTGTTGTCTCTCTCCGTCACCAACAATGCGCCTCCGATCTCGGTTCTAGCCCCTCTCTGTAATCTTGATGGTTTTCGTCTGCTTCTCCACGACATCAGTCTCCATCCCCGCCTCGGATCCCCTCTTCTGAGCAGCCCCTGTCGCCTCTACAACTATCATTGAGTCCGCCATCAGTGTATCCACCTCCTTGGCTTCCATCGAGGCCTTCTTCGCGATCTCTATCATAGTTCTGGGTCAAATGATCGAATGATTTTGTTTTACTTTGTCTGCTTTTTTTTCTTTTTTGCAAGGTTAATGATTAGTGAGCGAAGATTCAGGGATTCTACCCAAGGATTCAAGGACTTTTACCGGGAAGGATCCCTGAATCACATCTACTATTGTCGCTTTCCTTTCGTTGAAACTGATGAGGTCAGGTTCGGTTCTCCACCAGACAAAAAAAGTCAGCTCCATGTTATCCTTTCTGAAAATTAATAAATCTGTATCTTTTGCTAAAAAAAACCCTTAAACATGTGTGATGGTGAAACTACAATTAGAATTTGTAGTTTGATAATTGAATGTTCGTCTTGTTAATTTTGTTAATTTTTTTGGTAGTATGCTCTAACAGTGATTAGAAACCAATTAATTGTCAAGTCTAATAAGCATGTTATTTTTTTATAAGCTCGAAAAATTTATTAATAAGACCGATTCCAAAAAAGAACTGTAATGCCTTGATTCAAGAAGAATCAGGGTAAAAGTCAAACGGTTACAAATGAGCTCCAATAATAAGAGCTAAAAGGCCAAGTATTTTCCTAAAAACGAAACAAGGAACAAAAAGAAACTGAAAAGGTAACCTTCCAATCCTAAGCATGTTATTTATTTATTAGAGTTTGTATTTTTTAGCACAATAACGAGCAAATTTTATTGATAAAAAGTGGAAAGGTCGTATAGGTCGTACATGCTTGTGAATAATTGAGATAGGATGAGATACAACTCCAGTAACGGCCGAAGCACTGATCCTATAGTTAATAACCCGGACAGATACATGGAGAGTGTAGGGGGTCGATCCCTATTCTAACTGTGTTGAGTAAGAATGATCCTATGAGTTCCCCTCGTCTCGACTTGATCGATACTGGTGTGTCGCACTAGGCGACCAAGGAGTATGTTAGGGAAAGGAGGGGGATGGGAACCAGACCACATCTGGTTCAGTGGGGCTGAGGTGTAACTCCTCGGTAACACCCCAAGTTACCTTAAGTGACTCATGGTGACCCGCGAGACAATTGACCATGCCTCGCTTTAGTCCTCTCGAGGCCATATACCGTCTAGGTGTTTGTGGATTCTATGGTGTCTTGGGGGAGGGTCTCGGAGCCAACCATCTCCGGGGATAAGACGTACTACTGAAGCACCACCGGTCCCTATACCGGGGGGGGGGGGGTGGGGTGGGGTGGGGTGGGGGGTGGCTCTATGGCCCTAGGAGGGGAAATGTACCAATTGGGTTCTTCTCAGAGTATCCTTTGTATTAGATACAATGATTTCTTAGTCCCTTGATCATGTTTTCTCTTAGCTTCGACATAGGAATTGTTCCCACCTCTCATGTCTTGATAAGGACGGATTTCTAGTGTCACTTAGAGTCGCATCACTATTGGCGTCGTCCATGTCTCCTGGGTAGAATCATGATCCGTAATAGGCTAAAAAAAGGTACGATCATAATGGTGGATTGGCCAGCATTGGTAGGGATCATCTGAGGAGGACCAACGATCCTGACCAGCTCGTGTTCCTGCATCTGCCGTCTGGTCTCTCGCACCATTGGTGCAGACCATGATTCTCTCTTGGCTAGATCGACTCCTGTGATTGGGAAGACGATGTTACGGGTAGGGAGGGATCATAGATGACGGGCGTGCCTTAATATTTCCCCGCTATCCTCTATCGACATCAACTGGGTCGGAGATCCATTGGGGACTGAGTTCTTTTGCGGGGGCCGCCAAAATCTGACGGCGTGGTGGTTGGTATCGTGGTTCCGATATGACATGATGAGTGGCTGGATGGGGATATACCATTTTAAGTGATAGGAGACGACGATTAGTGGAAAGGGCGTCGGATCCACCCCGTGAGATGATCTGAGATTCCTAATGGGCTGATCGGGCCGTGGTTTGGCGCCGAACGAATAGGTGGGACGTTGGGGAAAATACCGGTGACCAAGGTGATCTAAAATCCATGGAGGGTGGCTGGTCGGAGAGAATATGTGACTCAAAGAGTGATCGACGGAAGATGAAATGGCTTAGGGGAAAGGGAGAGTTTGAAAGTTTGAAAGAACTCTAGGCGGCATAGATTGTTTATTTGATATTTGTATTAGAATTTGTATTAATTTATATGAATTTTGTATATTTTAATTAATTAAATACAACTTATTATCTAACGAAACATTAATTCTTAAAAATTCCAAATCAAATATCTATAGTAAACCCGCATATCTCAAATCAATACTCTGAACTAAAAGCCCAAATACTCGCATTGCAACTTGAATTCTTTAAATCAATTAGTTGGTTATATTTCCTTGAATTAATTATTTGCTTACAATAATTAAATACAATTTCTTATAACCAATTTTTTCCCTTTAGGGTTTCTTATTCTCTTTTTTTTCTCGTTTTCAATATGTCGCAGATCGTCATCTGAGGAGCCTGTCTTAGTCCTCAGCCTCCCCTCCAACCTTCTGTCCATCCACTACCGTCTTAGATCACCTCGAATTGGAACGATAGGATTATTGGTGTCCACTACCATCATCAAATATTCTCGTCTGCATCCACCATTATTGGCGTCGGATTTTACGTCTTCAATATTCCCACCACCGGTATCACCGGAACCACCACCACTACGACCCTCCCTGGCCCACGCCTCCTATTGCGATCCATGAACCAACACTATCACCAGGAGGACGAGAGAAATATGGATATGGCCCTACCATGGAACCCGTCTCGGGGAGATTCTTGTGACAATACTCCCACCTAATCGGAATCTATTATTACGAGTGGCATAAATGGTCGCTTCTTTAGGAGAAACCGCTATGGAAGGATGTCGAGGCCTAAGCAACGTCCACTAATAGACCGCACACTAACAACACGAGTAAGTCAAGAGCAACCTCGGGGAGGAGCACTACTGAATAGACATATCCACGAAAAGGCTCCCTGACCTCTCGAGGTGTCCCTAAATGAATGGAAGAGATGACCGGTCTTGCGACTATGGTTACCACATGAGGAAGAAGCGGGTCTCCCTATTGTACAAACCCCCAACGCTAGTGTCGCAAGGGTGGAACTACGCTGTCCAAGAACCAGAATTAGTTGAACCACAATCCAATTAGGCTTCCCCACAAGAAAGGCTCAGGCAACGAGATAGGCATGGTCTCGCTCAATAGGGCCATCTACGCGAGGATCCCTTGCCCCCCGACCTACCTCATGACGATTAGGAGAAATTGCTGGGTTTACAGGTGTGGCTGACGTTGGAAGGTGAGGATGTCACCCCCCCCCCCTCGAGGTTTCAACAACAGTAGATGGAAAATCTTCAATGGTCCTAAGTTTTTAGGGAACACAAACACAAGCCCTCATTGTCCTTACGGGGGTAAATGCAAGGTATACCACAAACTCTGGTCCTGATGGAACAGTTTCGAGGCACAAAATGCCTCGTGGGTTACCATGAGTCCTTTAAGGCATTCTGGGGTGTTTATTAGGACACACATTCCGGTCTTTGTGAATCAGATACATTCTGATTCCTAACCTCCTCATTTCCTAGGCATATTCCTTGATCGAACGTTACGACACAACTACATCGATGAAGTTGAGACGGGGAAAGTCTCATGGAATCACAACGCCAAGCACAGTTGGAATAAGGAATCACCGCCTACCATCTCCCTAGTTTTAACCGGGTTTTTAGATATTGGATCAGTGTTTCAGTTGTCACCAATACTGTATCTCATCATTTCCGTTAACTATCATAATTGTACGGTCTTCCTGACCATCTTATTTCTATATCAATAAAAGTCACACAAGTATACTACAAAAACTAATATTTCTTATATTACTATTATTTCTAAAAAAAATGGGTTTTATCTGCCTCTGCTCCGCTCTCGATTAGGTTCCACGTCGTTGTTGACACTCTTCCGAAAAGGCTGCAATTACAACCTTTTCCTTTCCCCTTTCACCTCTACTCGATATTCAGATTTTGGCACGAAATTGCAATGGATTAGGATCTAATTAAACCTCACTCTCATCGCCTAAGCTTCTCCTCCGTCAACATCGCCGACCGTCCTCTTCCTATTGGAGACTCTAATGATCGATGAAGCCATGCTTTCCATTCCCTAACAAAACCTAGAATTCCATGGGGGCACATGGGTTCCGTAATGGGTCTTTGAGGAGGAATTTCATGCTATGGACGATTTGGATTATGATGGAAATGAGATCCTTCTCGGTGAATCATATGGATTTTTAGGTCAAGTGTCCACATCATGATCGGGTTCAAATAACGGGCATTTATGGGGAACCAAGGAGCCTTGTTGCGTCGTTTAACGAGTAAGGATTAGGGTCGTTGGGTGTTTATTAGAGATTTTAATGGAACCCTCGATCCTAACGAGATTACTAGGGGGCATCCATATCCATCTCATCTTATCGAGGCATTCTGGGAAGCTGTGATTGATATTGACATGGTCGACGTCTCATCGCAAGAGTATGACTTCATATGATATAGGGGTAAGAAGCAGGGCAGCCTTGTGGAATCTCGTGTGGATAGGGCTTTGTTTCCTCGACCTCTCTACCACTCTCTACATGAGTTGCAAGTTGGGGTACTACTACGTTGGATCATATGACGATTCTCTTTACTTTGAATGTCTCTCCCCTCGGCCTTTTCTATGATATTTCCATTTTGAGAGTGGGTGGACCCAAGACTCATCTTACGTGCTACTAATCCAGGCAGAATGAGATACCACCCCCACCAACTAGATTTCCTCGCATCTTTAAGGCATTGAATAGACCTTGGACCAATAGGGAAAGGATATCCTTTGGGAAAACTGTTATCACATCCGATAGTGTCAGTGGACCATTGCCATCCTCAACACTTGCACAAACATATCTGGTAAGAACAGAACGGAGGACGTTTAACGATCGGTACGAATAAAAATCATAAGGACTTTTTGCGTCAGAGGGAGAAATGGAGATCGAATCTTCGATTGTCAGCATTGGTCCTCAAAATCAAAGACTCCATTCGAAAGATTGACTTTCAACTATGAAGAGAGCCCGAATTAGATTGTTAAATCAAAGAAGGAGATTGCAAGGGAGGCCAGACTAGATGCTTTAATATGAACATCACATGAAAATAAGGCTATCCACAATGACGTCGAAATAGGGTATAATTACGTCGTTGAATCATACGAGGTGCAGGTTTCAGATGTCAAATCGAGTCGGTGCCGTCTGTTTGATTGAAATCTTCGAAATCTCCGAATCGATGTCTAGGGATCCAAAGACTAGGGCGCCTGTCGAATCGACGAATACAGGCCCAAGAAAATCGAGCCCTGCGAAGAAGCTTCTAACGCGTGACAACGATTTTGAATGTTGAAATTAATTTCGGCTCTTAAATATCTAACCCTTGAAACTTCTTTTTCACGAATCCTCTACAACTTCACCACCATTGTCTCTCTAGTGCTTCCCAGTACCATTCCGATTCAGGCAACTTGTTGTCAACTTCCGTACGTTTCCTCGACGTCCACCGTTATCCCCCTCCACTTCGTCTACTTAAATGGTCGGGTTAAAGAGCTTGCGGCACCCCCTGGATTCCACTTGGAAGATGACGTTTCGCCAACACCTAACAATCCAGAGGAAGTGCATGAAGAGTACTATCGGAGAAACCGGCGGGTGTGCGATTTCGTATCTGATTCACAGTATTACGGCGACGACAAAGAGGAGAGGCATTGGGGCCAAGATTCGGAGGAATATGTCTCGACGTCGCCTGATCAATGGAATTTACCGGCCACCCCTCTACGTAGCCGAAACCCAGACACATTGGGTTCATCATCGCCATTACTCATTGGAATGGAGTACGAAGGTCCACACACTTGGGATACGAGATCGTGATCAGGGTCGGGACATTATTCCGCGCGCAAGGGCTACACCAGGAAGGCATTCCCTACTACACACTGTCCACGACCAACTCCACCAATGTATCGGGTGATCGTCCCACCACCACCTCCAATTGAGCCAGATTTTGAGACTCTAGCTCCTTCTCTTCGGTATCGAAAATGGACACAGGTGGAGGAGTTGGCCTTGGTTTCAGCCTAGTTAAACAACTCCGAGAAATCAAGCATTGGGGCTGACCAGTTGTCGGAGTGCTTTTGGGCGGGCATCCACCGTGAATTCCTCGAGGCGACGAGCAGAGGACATGGCCTAGAGCGAAGTGCAAAGAATTGCAAGAAACATTGAGAGTTACTATCTGGAAGGTCAAAATGTTCCAAGGTTGTTGGTTGAAGTTCAAGCACATATACCAATCTGGTAGATGCGATGAACAGGTCATCGATGATGCGGAGCGAGAATACATGGAGAGATACAATAACGTCTTTGCTTGGAAGCACTAGTGGCAGCTTGTGCGAGTGAAGCCATGTTGGCAGCATCGTTTCGAGAACGAGTTCTCGGCCACAAACGGTAATTTCATTAGGAGTGAAACACGACGCACACCTAGAACTCCCGGCCTTAGCGACCCAATGTCTCAGATGGACATGCTAGCGATCGCTGCTGAAGATGCCGATAGAAGAGGGCCTGGACCAGTTCGCGGGCGCCAACTTATTGGTCGAACTACCGCGAAGGCTAAGAAGGGGAAGGGCCTGGAGGGAGGCCATCCTCAAGACAACCAATCACTGACCGCTAGGTTGCAGGACATCGAGCAGGATCGGACCCTCCAGCAACAGGGCTTGGAGTCCCTTATGCGGGATGTAAGAACCGCCCCCGGTCGATCCCGGTCGAACCTGTGATTTTTGGCAAGTTTGACTTTCGGCCGGAAAAGTCAACCGAGGACTCCAGGAGTCGTTCGGGACCTTCCCGCGGCCCAAAAAGCTTAGCCGTCATCACGATTAGCTTAGTTGGGCCATTTCCTTTAATTTGACTGTAATATTGGAAAAGTCAACGTTTGATCAAACCGAAACTTTATATCGAATAAAAAAAAGTAAATTAGAAATTCTTTATTTTCCTAAGAGCTAAGTGGTCCCCACTAGGACACATGTCCGTAGTGGCTTGGAGGAGAAGAAACGGGTCTTCAATGACCCATTTACCCTCACAAAAGCCAAAATTGGAAGGTTGGACCGAAGGGTATTTATGGAACTTCAACAAACTAGGTTTTTAAAGCATTTGGGGTCACTTTTCTCCTCTTTATTTGTGCTGGCCGAAATTAGAGAGAGAGAGGAAGAGAAGAAGGAGCTTTGAAGCTTGAAGGTGAAGAAAGGTGCAAAAATGGATACTTGAGGTTGTTTGCTTCCCCAAAACTCTCCAAAACATCATCTTCTTCATCCCCATTCCACTCCTAAGGTAAATCCTTCATCTAATTTTTTTTCCTTGAGTTTTGATTTATGGGTTTAGAAGGAAGAACATAAAAATGGTTGGGTTTTGGGAAGATGACATTGCATGATGTTTTTTTTGAAGATAAAAAGGAAGTAAATGATGGGTTTGGTTTGGATTTGTGGAGTTTTGGTGAAGACCCATGAAAGGTATTGAGTTAGTGAAGGTTTTAGAGCTGTTTTGGAGGTTTGAGATTGATAAAAATGGAGCTTTGGACTGTATTTTCGTGAAAAAGGGTGCTGGAGGAAGAAGAAGGGCGAGTCTGCCCAGACCCGTCATGGATCCGTGACGGGTACCGTGACGAGAGACGTAACAGTTCCGTGGCAGAGGCCGTGACTGCACGTGTCACTGTTCCATGACGTCATCCGTGATAGGTGGCCTCACGGATCCGTGACCCGATCCGTGGCAGACCTGTTTTGGGTCCTTTTTGGGTGTTTCCTTCTAATTCAAACGTTTATCTTGAACCGTTTGTTTTGGGGACTGTAACTTAGATGTTTGGCTCTTGAACCACCTTTGTTTAGTCTTTAATTATAGTTTGGTTTGTGATCCAAGACCGTAGACCCGAGCTCGACGAAGGAGGAAGCCTTTGGGACCGCAAGAGAGGACGAGGAGGAAGCAAGCCAGGTCGTCAGCAACTAGGAGTATTTGATCGTTGAAGATTTCAAGGTAGGGAAAAGTACTAAACTCCAGTCTTAATTTAAATGCTAATAGTAGGCCTATAGGATAATAATAACCGGAAATGTCCTAGTTTGCATATAGGATGTGATTCACTAAATTAACCGCTTTTCAATTATATTAATAACCGAAAGAGTCTTGTATGCATATAGGATGTGATTCACTAGTTTAACCGCTTTCGATACTTTGGGAAATTGCCGTGCTGGTAGAATGGTCATGTCGAGCCTTAGGATTGCCTGTTGAATGGATTTATTGATGATTGTTTGTCCCTAGTATTGATGCATGTTTCGTCTTTAGGTTTATATAAGAGTTACACTAAGCTAGATGAATTGTAATGATTGTAATGTGAATGGTGTATCCATGTATTGAGTGATTGAATGAATGCTTGAGTGTGATGTGTTTGTGCTTCGAGGTATGATCGGGTGAGTGATAGACCGATGGAACGTGGTTGGTAAGTTATGCCGGTAAGCGTGATTGATGGTATGAGTTCTATGTGATTTGTTGTGGTAAGATTGTTGGGTTTGTTAAGCTGTGGTTGAACTATGACTTGTGATGCATGTTATTCTCTTGTTGTGTGTTCCAAGAGGAGTTGTGTTCCGGTATGGTACCTACACCGAGGGAGTATGCCGGTGTGGGGTAGTACCTAGACCGATGGTTTGTGTTCCGGTATGGTACCTACACCGAGGGAGTATGCCGGTGTGGGGTAGTACCTAGACCGATGGTTTATGTTCCGGTATGGTACCTACACCGAGGGAGTATGCCGGTGTGGGGTAGTACCTAGACTGATGGTTTGTGTTCCGGTATGGTACCTACACCGAGTGGGTATGCTGGTGTGGAGTAGTACCTAGACCGACGATATTGTGTTTACCCCGATGGGAATGCTGGGAAGACCGATGAGCATTCCGGTATTCGTGTTATTTGTGGTCTTATTCCGATGCTACGTGTTCCGGAGAGACTTGTGTCACCCCGATGATATGTGTCCCTTCGAGGATGTTTCCGGGAGGATATCTTGTTTCACCCTAATGATCTGTGTCCCTTTGGAGACATTTCCGAGAGCCCCGACGATATGTGTTCCTTGTGGGTACATTTCCGGGAGTACCGATGATATGTGTCCCATCGCGACCAAGGGGCATTCCGATACGATGTGTTGGTTTGTAAGTCGATCGAAGTGTTGTGGTTTAAATCATCTGTATTCCCGTACTTGTGTGTTCTTTAGTTGTTTCTATTTAAAGACTAAACTGTCTCTCCCTCGATTTCCTGTTTATTGATTCACTAAGCTGTTTTTCCGCGTTAATCTCCAGGAGTCACGTTGTTATTAAGTGTTGTAATTCTTGTTGCTCTTTACTGTTGGCGTCTTTTGTTTTGTCACGCCCCAAATCCGGTTTTGACCGGACTCGAGACGTGACCGGAGTTAATAATAGAAAAATGATAATTAATGGACATAAACCTTTAAAATATCAAAATAAACTTCCTCAAATCGACATCAGTAAATAGTTAAAAAATCTCCAATAAGTCACAGCTCAACATAAAGGGTAAGATATAAAATGTTAAGTACAAAAGACCAACACAACTCTATGACAATCCCCAAGACAGACTGAAGCTCCCAAGCCTCGAACTCTCTAGACATCAAGTACGCCTGTAAAACAGTAAGAGAAACAGAAGGGGTGAGCTTACGCTCAGTAGGGAAAATCATAATTAAGTTTACCTTCAGTTTAGTAATGAAACAGTCTTAAAATGGCAACGTAATCACAATTAAACCTTACCAACAAGGAAATACTAGGTAACAGTGTACATAAGAATATTATCATATTCTCAAAGATAAATACAACTCTAAAAGATGGTATGGAATGTACCAATAATACGTTACAACTATTAAAATGGGAATAAGTAATATCACACCAACCACTTGCTTTCTCAAGCCTCCGATCCATGAATAGATTCTAGTGTCACTTCGGTTCCCATATTCCGATCCACCAGAGTATTCATATCACATCAGATTTTCCCTTGTTCCAGAGGTGGCACATACATCTGGGATACCGGAAACCATCCCCTCGGGACGCTCATCGTCGGGATTCCCGGAAATGCCCCCAAAGGACCATGGTCATAGGGAACCAAGGTAGTGCTCCCGTAGGAAGCATACACTTGGGTGAAACCACAGTAACCATTTCTCACAGAGGAATCCATCCAACTGCCCCGTAGGGTCCAATAACCAATGCTCTCAAGCTCCAAAATCAATCCCTGTAGTATCCAATAACCGCTGCCCGCAGGCCCTAATAATCAATCCCCGTAGTATCCAATAACCGATGCCCTCAGGCTCCAATAATCAACCAATATCCCGTAGGATCTGCCAACCACCAATGACCATAACACCACCAGATTACCCCCCGGTGTAGTACCAAATCGAACAACCAAACATTTCAAGAATAAGAATAAGGAAAATACACTATAATTCATCCATCAATCAACACTTATCGAATCATACTTTCATCACAGCAAAGACACACATTAATGCTCCACACTTACTGTATACTTACCTGTCACGAACCATCGGTACATCGATCACCTGATTGTACCCTTTGGCACAACCAGTCATACTCGATCATCCGTTCAATCAAACAATTATTTCAACACGCAATCACCCACCCAATCAAGTAAACATTCAATCAATCAATCATATAAACCTTCAAACGAGCATTCAATCATGCGATTTTACTAGTTTCATTAGACTCTTAACTTATCCTTAACTAGGCAAACAAGCATGTGAACCTAACACAACAACTAATCCGAGGGCTCATCACGATCTCTCTACCAGTAAAACAAATCCCAAGTATTGAAAGCGAGTTACACTAGTTATTCTCATCCTAAGCATGCATACTAGACACATCCATTTATTAGTAATTGAAGGACGATTATTCTAGTTATTCATATCCTATATGCAATTTTAGGACCTTTCCGATTTTATTAACCTATTAGGCATACTAGTAATTGAAATACTCGAGTAGTTAGACTTTCCCCACCTCGTGGTCTTCCTCTAAAACTATGTTGTCAAACTCGGTAGTCACAACTTCGTTCTTCACACGGGTTCCGGCGTGATCTTTGTTCTTTTAGCTCGGGTCCAAGTTCTTCCTTCCTTCCTTTCTTGGTACCACGGTCTTAGACCACAATAAGACCAAAAATTAGTAACTCAACGATGCTCTTCTCCCACAAATACATAACAATACTCAAGTAATGGAAACAAGGTTTAAAGAAATGATCTAGGAATCGAAAGAGATTGAAAAGGAAGGTTTTTGGGTCTGGGAGTTTGGTCCGGAAGGCAGTCCGGTCCGTATCACAGGCCGTGCCGGAATCTGGCACGGACCGTATCACAGACCGGCCCGGTAACCAGCATGGACCGTGTGACAGACCGGCCCGGAGTCTGACACGGACCGTGTGAGGTACCGTGCCGGACTCCCGTCCGTTCCGTGCCGCGTACCGTGCCGCGTACCAGACCCGTTCCGTGCGGCCTGCCGTGCCGGCACATGGCCCGGTCCGGGTCACCTGCCGTGCCAAACCTGAACAGATCCTTCCCCTTCTACCCCAACTCGAATTCCACGAAATCAACTCAAAAACCCCATTTCCAAGTCCTTCAAACTTCAAAATGTTCAGCAAAACTCTCCAACCAACAACACCCTTAATGGGTTCATCAAAACTTCAACCAAAACACAAACAAACAACCTATCTTCACTCACCCAACTCCAATAATCATCAAAATGACTAGTTCTTCAACTCCAAGCCAAAAACCCATAGATTGAAAGTGGATGAAATGAGAAGTTTAGAGCATACATACCTTGAAGATGTGAAGGAGATGAAGCTATCAAGCTTGGGAAGGAGAAATGGTGGAAAGATGAGCCAAAAATCTTCTCTTTGCTCTCTTTCTTCTTGCTCAAGCCAAGAGCTTCTCTCTTCTCTCCCTTTAGAAATTCTCAGCTGCAAAATGAGGGGAATGGCTGAATTTGTGTCCAACAAATGCCTTAAATGACCTAAATGCTAAATGACCAAAAACCCCTTTCTAGTTTTATCCATTTAGAGTCTTTGGGGAGGGTCAAGAGGTCATTTCAACTCATTTTCTTCTCTTCCAAGCCTCCTATGCCATGTGGCATTGTGAGAGCCACTTTATTTCATTAAAGTTCCAGCAGTCCAATTTTAGTCGGGAAAGTCGATATAAAGTCCAAGTTTGACCAGAAATTGACCGTTACAAAATTACAGTCAAACTGAAGGAAATGACCCAACTAAGCTAACCGTGATGACGGATAAGCTTTTTGGGCCCTGAAAATGTCCCGAATGACTTCATGAGTCTTCGGTTGACTTTTCCGGCCAAAAGTCAAACTTGATTAGAAATCGCCGGCTATACCGGGGTCTACCAGGGGCGGTTCTTACAATTTGTTTAATCGTACTAATTGGGACTTTTGTTGGAAAAGCGTGGGTCCTTTTTACTTTAATACTTTTTCCTACTGAGCGTAAGCTCACCCTCTTCGTGTTTAATGTTTTTACATGTTTCATTGCTGATTAGGCGTAGAGGACGTTTCAGGGCTCGGGAGCTCGTGGAAGGTCCGTGTGATGTTTATGTTAGAGATGTACTCTTTTGTCTTACTAAACTATGTTTTAAATAGTTCAGATTTGAGCGGTTGACTCATGCTTTATTTATTGGAATTGTTATTTTGAAACCTAACATTTGTAGTTGAATTGTGTTTAAAATTCACTTTTATTATTTTCCGAGTTCACGTCTCGAGTCCGGTCAAAACAGGAGATGGATACATCCAACATGGACCCGCAGGCAGCGGCAACCCATCGGTTGTTTCTGGATGGCATGACCAAGAGAATGTCGGGGTTGGTCTGTAAGTTGTTCAGTTTTTTGTTGTAAATACCAAAATCTTGTTTCTGTACTGGGCTTTTCAATATTAATCTATGTTATTTATGTTTCAGGATGTTGGGGAGATTTATCGTTCTATTGCACAACGCTAACAACATTGCACCAGAGCTTTACACCAACATGACCAACATTGCACCAATTATGTACCACTGAATTACGACTACATTAGGGAAGTGGAAGAGGATTTAATCGAGTTTTTTAGTCAAATAATTATATTTTATTGTACTTTCCATTGATGACTTACATTTGTAGTTATCAAACTTTTTAAACATTCAAACCCGTCAACATTGCAATGAAAAAACCAAGCCAAACACTACACGTTATGTATTCCAAGGCCAATCACTGTTTACACGCCATTGTGTACACAAAAAGATTGGACTCTGCTCTTTAGGTGAATCAGCGTCTATTTGGAATGGATATTGATAGTTTAATATGAAAAATAAAGCGATTTAGACCGAGATTAGACCAATTCGATCTAATCTCACTGTGGATATTCTAAGAGTTACTGTCTCCATGTTTAAAATATACGGACCTTATTATCACTAGACAGTCATATTGAGGGTCTTTGCTCATAAATAGAAATTCTGGAGTCAATGGACCTTTAACAACAATATCATATGAGTTGCAGTTATTCCCAATGTTGTTGGATGACAAGTGTTTTGTTTTATATGGACATAATGGGTTGCTGCACTAACAAAAGGTGAAGAGTATAATGTCAAGCAATGCCTTCAAAGTTCAAAGTTCACAACATGTTCGAGAACAATTATTTAAGGAAAAAAAATGAACCAATGGGATCATCTTTTTCACAAGGGGAAAAAACTTGACCAAGAAACTTCCTGTAATCTTCTTTATCTCGACAGCTCTCAAATCCTACTTTTGCCATAGTTCTTTCCAAGTTCTTCAAGATTCTGACATAACACCAACTTAATTTCATGTCTCCTTAACTTCATAGCAGTAAAACTGATATTTTTCTTATGTCGACTGATCCGATAGTCAAAAAATTCTCTCGTGTTTTTATGTTAAAGGTTCGGATCAGAATTACACTATACAAGAACAACATTTCCTTGCTTCCTTGTTGATAAAAAAGAAAACTTATTAGAGTGATACTAAGTCATTATTGATCAATGATTATTACAATATACATTGGAACCAAGTACTATGCTTAATACAACTGCAAATTCTTAACCTCAGCTTGAGCTACACATTTTTTGGGTGAACTTATTGAGCTACCTTTTCAGTTCAACCAGAAAGGCCTCGTCCTCGTACTAAGAAAAAAGAAAGTCATGGTTAGAGACTCGAACCATGTGAAGGTCTCAGTCAATAGCCATTGTAATGGAACTGGTTTTGACCATAATAATGGTTCATAAATGGCCATCCTTCTTCAAGCAGCCCATACTCGTCTTCTTCTTCGTCTCTAGCTGAGCACGAGGCTTTGGGAGTCTCGCCGGTCTCGTCGTTGCGCGCGAACCTGCCACGTATGCGGGGACGGTTGTCCGCTAGCGTTTTTCGGCATGCATACTTTGGAATCAGAACAGAGACATATTCAGATCGATCGAAACACGTAGCTGAATCAAAATGTCGTCTTCTCCGACGAATCTTGTTCAGTTTAGACATAAAAATGGGTAATGGAGAGTTTACCTTAATCGTCTTGTTGAAGTTCCTCTGGTTTCGCTTCGCTCTGTACTTGAGAATCTTCTCTTTCCTCTCCTCTGCACTGTACCGCCCCACCTTGAAGCTCGATTCCTCCATGAACGAGATCTCTGATGCCAAAGGGCTCGATAGCGACCTCTGTGTCACCTGAATCGTTCTCATACTCTGAATAAACACAAAAAAAGAAAGATAAGCATCTTCTTCCATCACAACACCATAACACAAAACAGAGGGACAGAGAACTGACTTGTAAGTCGCCGGTGCTGCAAACCCTCCTCATATGTCCGGCCAAAAATCCGGTTTCCGGCGAGCTCATGGCTTGGCTTTGAAAATTGGGAGATTCTACGACGGTATCGAATCGGGGCTGGAAGCAAAAACCAGTCTTTTCTCGATCAAAGTAGTTGCTGCTGTAGCTCCTCTGCATCATCTTCCCCACATTCTCGCCGCCGCTGTAACTGTGAGGAGCGAACAAATCCATTTGAAAGTCCTCAGCTTTGACCTCCAAACCAGACGAATCTCCATACCCATTGCCCAAATCCGAACCATTGGACACATCCTGCAACTGGGTCGACTGATAAAGGCTCAGATTCTCCATCTGGTAGCTCGGAGGTAGACCGGCGACGAACTGGTCCAGAAAATTAGGGTCGTCGAAATTGATCTCCGGGTTTTGCTTGTCATCGGAATTTGGTAAAAAGGAATCAATAATGGGAGAGAAAGAGTCGGAGTAAAGCTGCATGTCTGCATCGGAGGGAACCATGTCTGGGCTCGGATGGAGAAACAGAGATTCATCAAACACGTAGAGATCAGAAGACATTTGGAACCCAATTCTGTATCGATTGAACTACTCAAGAACTAGAAAGAGGGAGAGGATGAAAAAAGGCAAAACAAATACCAAAAAAAACACTGTTTTTTCCTTCTCTATGTTCCTCAAATTTATTGCTGTTTTGTCTGAGCATTAGCTTTTGAAACCGCCATGACACTTGTTGCTCTGTTTTTGTTTGATCAACGGCTCCAGGGAACAGAGGAGGAAGAAGACAACCGAAGAAGAGAAAATGCCACTCTGTTTTTTCAAATAGCCAGAGACCACTCCACTACTGCAATTCCTGTATAAAAAGAGCCCAGATATTTATTTAATCTCACCCGATACTTCTCCATATTTATACATTCCACCTACTAATTCTTTCTTATTTCATGATATCCCTGATACTTTTCAAAATTTGTAGATTCCATTTCTACCACTATGTTAGTTTCTCTGAGCATCGCCTATGATATGAAACCATAGGACGATTGACGCTAAAAGCGAATACCATCATCGCCTTTGTGTGCGATTTTTTTTCAGAATCTTCGTCTCCAAAGCCTCAGCTGGAGTTCTGTGTTCGGACCGGCCATGGGGTCGCAGGAGTATCTCTACAAGATGAAGCTCGGCCAGAACTATCACAAGTAACCTTGGTGTAGTTCCTAATTTTTCTTTTGTGTCTTGTTTTGGGTTCTGATTTCGTTTCAATTTTGCTTCTGCTCTGTGGTGTTTCATCAGTGGAAATTTCCTGTTATTTTATTTGTTAGTGTACTTCTGTAGATCTTGGGTGTTCTTCGTGACGTTCAATGCTTCTTGACTGGACTAGCACTTAGCTAGGGTTTTGACTATCAAAATTTTCATGCTCGATGATATGTTTTTTTTCCTACTTCATTGAAATGTTGAGTTTATTATAATTTGGGTTTCTTTAGTATATGACGTGGAACTTTTATTCGTATTAATAATTTAAAATAAAGAATACATATGTGAGATCTGATAAGAGGCCGAGACTCGGCTTATAAACAAATTTCTGAACGTTAATCTTATAACTACGATACTCGGCTAATCCAAAGGAAACCGTTGTGAGGCAATCCTAAATGTGATGGCTGATCAGACACAATTGGTTGTGGTCATTTCTCAACTCGACCTGAAAATTCTCATGGTAAATGATTTGGGGCATTTGATGGTATAACGGGCATTTAGGGAGAACACCAGGAAGTGGGGGAATCAGGATGTCCGGTTTACACCGACCTTAGCAGGGTAATGCGTGCATTCCCATACACACCTTGTTGCTCGTCATTCGACTCATTTTGCTGGGGCCAACAAAGGCTCTTGTTTGTGGTCCATGACATCTCAACACTGCCACCGATTTTTCAGTCGCTGTTGTCGACACTTCGGGGAGGACACCACCCTCTTCCAGAATCGCCCACACTTGCAAAGCCAGCCACTAATCCTGATTTTCATGATTCAGATCGGGAGGTTGAGGGGACTTCGTGTGGATATCCTTAGTGAACGGAATCAGGTATATCTTGTTGTTGGAGACTTTCCCGTCCTCCTGCTGAAATTGGTGGTCCGTGAAGAAAAGGAAGAGGCATGGGGCCATAGTGAGGCCACCACAAGCGGTGGTGCTATAGCAGATCGTCTGTTATTTTTGCCGTCGATCGTTCCGAGATGGACTCCTAAGCAGAGATACGAGATGAGATAAAGAAGGAGGTGGTGGTGATGGTGGAGTGGTGGGAGATGGACAGACTGTTGTCCGTGAGGGAGGGCATTGTATGTGATGTGAAGGGATGACTACGGCGACAAGAATAAATGGTGGCATCGCTGCTGGTGCACGAGAACCGACTAGAGCTTTCGAGACGAGAGCAATTGATGTTCTCACTCTCACTGGCGCACTAGGGTTGGCTGCCATGGGAAAGAATTATTTCCTAACCACTTAGGTTACGTATAGATCAATGAGGTTTAGTTCAATATAATTTGGGTATTTTGTTTGTGTAGTTTACATTCTTGCAGTAGTCTCTTATTATTTTAGTGTTTTAGATTTTATTTTACATAATTAATGAGTTGTATTCATCTTTATACGAAAAGGTTATTCGTGATGTCAAATAAGAAGTTGATAATATATTGATGCCTTAAGTTAAAGTGAGTGTCCTATATCAGAAGTGTGCGGATATATTAACCACTTAATAAACATATTGATGCATCCACCTATCAACTTGAGCTTCTGGGCTGGAATGTGTTTTGACATGTTATCAGAGCTGGTTTGGGTGCCCTCACTTAGAAGGAATGTTAAAGTATATGTCCCATAACGAAAATTTGTAAATTCATTGATCACTTAATAAACATATTTTGATGAGCTTTGACAATAACCTCATTCTTGAACTATAAATCAAACCTAGAGAACAATATAGATAGAATTCTTCTCCAAAATCCATAAGGTTATAATAATTAAGGGAGGGAAATGATCGGTTAACTGACCATCCCCTCCAATAAGAGCCCCAAATCGGAACTGGTCGATCAGATTCTTGACATCGAAACCTGTAAACTATAAAATTTTCCAAACATTGAACGATCAGATCAATTTCCTGTTTTAACTTATCATCAAGAAATGACTCTTGGGCCTCTAAAATGGGTCAGATCCATTGGGTCAAGAGGAAGCCCAACTGGAATCTAAACACAAAAAATGCTTAATTCAACTATAAAGTAAAGAACAACACATAGGTATTTTTTTTCCAGCCAAAAACCACTAAAGAAGGATAAAAAAATTACCTAAAAACTAAAATTTAATCATTTCTTAATGATAAAAAATAAATACATGCCATGAACTAATATCTCAAAAATAGAAAAAAAAAACAGCTCTCCAATTAACTTTTCTGAGGTTCCTCTCTAACCTATGTGGGTTCTCACCGCCGCCGCCCTCTTTCACCCTCTCCGACCACCTGCCTCCAGTCACTCCACCGCCCCTCACTCATACCACTCCTCTCTCCAGCCAGTGCCATCCAGCCGAGCTTGCTCTCCGTTGTCGTGGTCCGCCTTCGAACGCCTGTGCCTGGGCTTCCACCGCCGCCACAGTCTCCCATCGACACCAACCGCGCCCATTTCCGATCAATCGATGTCAGATCTGCCTCATCCCCATCTCCATGAGTCGGAAATGGTCAACTCCGACCAAATCCACTCACATGCAGAGGTCCATCGCGACCTCGGGGCCTCCGTCCAGCACCATGCCCGTCGCGCCGTTGATCTCCCGCCGTTGCTCGGTCCGACTTCTGTCTCCCCTCGGCAGCCGCCACACACGACGGATCTGAAGGACAAGCCGGGCTTGTCCTCGAAAGATTTGAAAGACAAGCCGGATCTGACCTCGTCCATCACGACGCCTCTGGTCGTCGGCGATGCCACTGCTCCACCGGAGTTCTGTCCGGCTTCCACCGGACTGCCGTCAACGCCGAGGGAGGCCTACCGGGATTTGATCACCCTTCCCCGGCCAATCCAGTCTCCGGTGAGTACCCACCGTCCTCCTTCGACCGAGCGGGGACAGATTGCTAGCCCCATCTGCCCGAGGGCTGGCCGGCCAGCGGGGACGCCTTCGGAGGTTCAGGCAAGCCGCATCTCCCCAATCCCGGATTGGGAGGATGAGGATGAGGAATTGGTGGTCTCGGACGAGGGGATCCCATTATTTACGTCGGGATCGTATGAGTTCTCTCTGGCAGCGAGGGTTGCAGGGAACGGATCGCACAACCAACACATCGTTTGCGGGATGATGTTGCGGAATTGAAAGGTTGCGGGGATACGGGTGGAGTTCCTGTCCCCCGACGTCACGGGTTATCACTTCCCGTCTGCCAAGTCCATGGAAGATATTCGCCATAAGGGTCCCTGGAACTTTAAGGGCTTTCCCATCCTCCTTGAACCGCTTCGGCATTTCGATCGAGCTGAAGACATCAGCTTCAACCACGTGGAGCTCGGGGTCAGGGCACTGAATATCCCGGGAGGAGCGAGGAACTCGTATATTCGAGGTCTCGTGGCGGGCAGTATAGGCACACAAATCCTGGCGGCCCCAATTCTGACGGTCCGACGGGAGGACAGACATCTTTGGTTGCGGGTCTGTATGGAGCTGTCTCGGCCACTGCGGCGCAGAACCAGACTTCGTTTCCCAGGTACAGATTCCTCTATTGTGATAGATCTGCAATATGAGAGAGTGGTGGACTTTTGTCGCAGGTGCGGCATGTTGACACACAGGTTACCGAACTGTCAGACCCTGCTGCAGGGGATTGGCCGTGAGGAAGTCCGATATGATTGGTCTATTCTGGTTCCCCGGGACTTGGACGTGGATCAGCTGCTCCAAAGGGTCTGGGAGACACCTCGTCCAGTATCACATCCGGCGATCACATACCTCCTGGGCGATCTAACCCTGAACTCTATGGTCCGTTCTAGGGAGATTACCATGGGCGCTGAGTCGTCCAATGCAGGCACTCTGAAGCCTGACTTTCTGGCTAAGGTTAACCACGAAGGGTTAACCACTATCTTGCAGGGGGATGGCCATGGAGCACCCAACCCGCCACCCAGGCCCACAAAGCCTGACTTCCTGGCTAACATCCACCCTACTGCTGGCCCTGAGATCCGAGCTCCCCCCGGATTCAATGCGATGATGAGGAAGGAAGAGGAGACAGATCCACGGGGCTACCCGGTAGGCCCTCAGGGGAGTCTAGGCAAAGGTGGACCCAGCAGGGGAAAAGGAAAAATGACCACCCTGAAGACCAGAAGTGGCTCGTTGTATTCCCGTCCACTGGAGACAAAGAAGCAGAGGGGCAACCCGACTGATCAGCAACAACCCTGGTTTCATCCATTTACGGAGGAGGAGCGAGCTGATGGGGCGGAGGTCCAGAGGCCTCTGATGGAGGAATGATCTGCCCCAGCAGAGGTGGGTGGAGTTGGCCCCAGACTATACTTACAGACCCGGGACAGCCATTGCTGGGAGGTTCCGGGCAGTATGCATCATCAGCACCAGTTATTTCCGTTTATTGCTATTACTTTTATTCTTGTTGGGACTATTTACTTTATGTTGGTTTTGGAACTTGGTTTATTTTCCCCCGTTATGTTGAAACGATGGTAGGGAGTTGTCTTGAGTTGTTGCCCACGAGTTTATGTGGGCTAAAATAATGGGTCCATGAGTGGCGGGCTTGCTATGGTCGGCCCGGACAAACACCTGGAACCCGAGGCGGTCACACCTTGTAAAGACCGGGAAAATTTTAATATTTGAATTATTAAATATTAATGTCGAGGTTGGGAACGAGTTTAAATTTGGATCGAAATCGAAAAGAAAAGAGAAGAAATAAAAGAGAGAAAAAATGTTGAACTAAAGACTCAGACTGGGCCGGTCCACTGACCGGGCTCAACTTCACTCCTTCGGGCCAGACCAGCTTCAAGCCCAAAAATCGCGCACCAAGCCCAGGCCCTCTACGAACCCTACTTCTCGCGTCTTCAACCTTCCGCGCACGCATACCGAGGGACGCTATCGCCTTTCAGATCCAATTCCTCTTCTCTCCTTCGTTTCTCTCTATCCTACTCCCTCTCTTCTCAGACCCAAACCGACCACCGCCGTCTCGCACCGCCACGCCCTCGAGACCTACAACCTGGACGACGACCACCAGAACCAGGACGAGCTGCCGTCCCTTCGCCTGATTCTCCCTCTCCAGCTTTGATTCACGACGCGCCGGTAACGGAGAGGGACTGACTTGGGTGGGTATCCTCTGTCGTCTTTTTTTGGACTCTCCGACCACGACCAGTTGAACCCTTCGCAGCGACGTGGGGTTTGGGGGACGAGTTCGCCGGAAAGACGCCGACAAACACCTCGCCGCGCCAGATCCGTGGTGGACGGAACGCGGACTGCGCGTTGGTCACCGTCCCCCTTCCTGACGACCCTCCGAACACGGTCGTCCTCCTACGGGGCTTCCCTGCCACCACGCCGCCCCGTCGAGACCAGTGAGCTCGCCGGAGACATCGCCGGAACCTCCTCAAGCCGGACGAGCTCGGATTCACCGAGTCTGGACTGGGCCTGTATGGCCGTTGGGCCAGGGCTCGAATTAGCCGAGTTGGGCCGTGGGTCACGGACCAGGATTTGAATCAGACCCAGAACTCTGGACCCGGGTTTGGACCGGATCTGGGCCGGGTCTGGGGCCGGATCCGGGTCAGAACCGGGTCGGCAGACTTTAATAATTAAATAATTTAATTTATTTGACAAAAATTGGTTTTTAAAGGACTTTTTGGACTGTTCTGAGGACCGTTGGTTATACCGGGACTGAGTGGACCTTTTATTTGTTTAACTCAGATGGGACTTCGCCCGAGAGCTGGGACTTCGCCCGAGAAGACGAAGACCAATCCGGAACCCGTGTGAAGAACGGAGTAAAGACTAACCGGCTTTACAGCAGAGTTTTAGAGGAAGACCACAAGGTAGGGAAAGTCTTAACTTCTCATTTAAATAACGTTTAGTATGCCTATTAGGTTAATAAAATTGGAAAGGTCCTAAAACTGCATATAGGATGCGAATAACTAGATTAAATGTCTTTCAATTACTAATAAACAGATATGTCTAGTAACCATGCTTAGAATATGAAATCACTAGCATAACTCGCTTTTAATACTTGGGAAATTGATTTACTGGTAGAGAGGTCGTGATGAGCCCTCGGATTAGTTGTGTGTTAGCTTCACATGCCTGTTTGCTAGTCATTAGGATAATCAAGAGTCTAATGAAACTAGATCGAATGCTTGCTTGAATGTTTGAATGTTGAACTTGAATGCTTGAATCGTTGGTTGATTGTTTGAATGCTTAAAAGATTGAATGGTTGATCGAGTATGACTGGTTGTGCCAATGAGGTACGATCAGGTGATCGATTGACCGGTGGAGAGCAAGTGGTAAGTGTAATTATGGGTGTGAATCACGTGTGGTGTGTATTGGTGAACGTGTGTATTTCTTTAATTGATTGTGGACCCTGCGGGGCATTGTTTGATAGATCCTGCGGGATACCGGTTAGGGTACCCACACCGTTGAGGATTCCGGTGTGGGTTGGTTTACAGGAATGATTAATGGTGATTTGGTATTGTACCCACACCGTTGAGGATTCCGGTGTGGGAATGGTTTAAGGGAATGATTATTGGTAATTTGGTATGGTACCCACACCGTTGAGGATTCTGGTGTGGGGAATGATTTACCTTGCGGGGCATTGGTTATTGGATATACACCGTGGAGGATTCTGGTGCAGAGAATGATTTACTCTGCGGGGCATTGGTTATTGGATATACACCGTGGACGATTCCGGTGCAGAGAATGGTTTACCCTGCGGGGCATTGGTAGTTGGACCTACACCGTTGAGGAGTCCGGTGTGGGTATTATTGGTCCCTGCGGGGCATTTGGATGTTTACTTTGCGGGTTTGGTTACTTGGTTGATTCACCCAAGTGTATGCATCCTACGGGAGTATTACCTTGGTTCCCTATGACAGATGGTTCCTTGGAGACGTTTCCGAGAATTCCGATGATATGCGTCCCCTTAGGGATGTTTCCGGCATTCTCGATGTTATACGTCTTTGAGATGTCATGCGTCTCCTCTGGACCGAGGGAAAATCCGACATGACACAACGAGTATTGTGGATCGGAGGGTGGCGACTTCATGTGCCACGACATTTATTAAACGCTATATCCTTTATTGATTATTTAAGAAGTGCTTTGATCCTCTTATTTTCCTGCGATCATTATTGACTCTTTGAAATTGTTACACATTCGATTTGCCTCTGTATTTCATTATCGGTTTGGTTTCTCGTTTTGTTAATATTTGAATAAGCTTGTGAACTCTTGTTTATTAACCAAAAAGGGTAACCTGGTTATGCATTTTCCCTACTAAGCGTAAGCTCACCCCTCCTGTCTTTGTGGTGTTTCAGGTGTTGAGCGGGAGCAGTATTAGCTGGACTCTCGAAGCTTGGGAGCTATGAGGGTTTAGCTAGGTCTAGAGACGTGCACTTTTTATTTTGGATTTCATATTTATTATTGAGTTGTGACTCTTACTTTTGAAGGTTTTATACTAGTTTGGAACTCTGTTTATTTTCCTTTATCTCGTTTTAATTGTAAATCGCTAGTCACTTCTCGAGCCCGGTCAAGAATCGGATTTGGGGCATGACAATTTGGTATCAGAGCCTGGTTTCATTTGAAACGGGTTTAAATTTTGAACTTGTTTTCAAAACCTCGGACCAACGTCAATTAGGTGGGTAGAGTTAGGAGGTCTAAGTCGTGTGCTCAGTGACGCAAGTGAAAATATTTGATGCGTAGAGTGGGAACGACGCGAATCTTGATTGTCTCAATGATTGTTTACATTTGAATCTCTTTATTATGATGGTTACATCGCTTGATCGGGATCCTTACCCTATTGACTGTAAGATACAGTGATCGGGGAAGCCGAATGGTTGAGATCGGTATTGGGTTAACGAGCGGTTATCGAGCCGTTGCAAATTGGTTGTTGAGTAAATCATTTGTTCAAAAAGATTGTTAATTTGAGTTTTTGTGGTTTGGTGGCAATGGTGTGAGTTGTTAAGCTAAGAGTATACTATGACGGTTGTGATTTTAGGAGTGTTTTTGTTGAGGTGTACCCACCTTCCGACTAGAAGTCGCTAAAGTGTGCAACGATTCTGAGATTTTGGGGCACGAGAACCCCGTGGTATTTTGGGGCACGAGAACCCCGTGGTATTTTGGGGCACGAGAACCCCGTGGTATTTTGGGGAGCATGAGAACACCGTACACTGAGAACTTCGAGGAACATGGGAATTTCGGTTATTGATTGTGTTGTGTACCTTGTGTATTGATTGTGTTGTGTACCTTGGCGGAGCGTGAGAACTCTAAGTATTGAATGCCTTGTGAAAATTAATTGGTAGTGTCGATTTGTTTAAGTGCCCACCGTTCTTTAAAAATTAAAGTTGAAATTGCTATTGAGTCGAAATCGTTAGTGAGTTTGAAATGGGCTTTGAGTTTAAAGCTAAGACTTAACTTAAATTTGAAATTGAGCTCGAAAGGAAAAGTAAGTCGAGATTGAGATTGAGATTAAGATCGGGTTTAGATCGGAGGAACGAGCGATGCTCGTGTTGATTATAACGCGTTGATTAAATGATTATTGAGGGATTTGCCGCTTAGGACGACCGTTAATTGTTAAGTAAAACCTGAAGGGTTAATTTGACCGGGTAATAATGAGTTATTTGCTAAGACCCGCATGGGTTATTTATGGTGTTCAAGAGGTTGTGTATTTGAGATGTTTTGTATGCACTTTATGGGTAGGACTCTGTGTACAGGTTATTATATAAATGTCCCGCTTAAGCGGATGGTTAGAGGAAAATACAAACGAGTCATGCCGAATTTTCGGTAGAAACTGAAGTGTTTGCACTATCACGGGCTGACTCAAGGGCGCCACTGTAGTCGAGCGTGATAGAGGGATGTCAAGTGGTTACAACAAGATTCGGGGACGCCTGAATCGGGTTGTAACGACGTGAGATCGACATGAATGTTATAAGGAAAAAGTAAGGGATGAAGATTACGGAAAAGAGTTGAGGACATAAATTGTGAGATTTATCGTGTTGCGATTCTAGACCCTAGTGTTGGGAAGAGACCCAATCGAGGGGTATGCTTGTTGCTTTACGAATTGTGTGAATTGATTGAGATTGTCCCTCCTATGGGAGTTGTTTGGTTTGGTTGAACACCGTTGATTGTTGTTGTGAGACGCACTAAGTTGCGGCCTTTGCTACCTATATATAAAGTAGTATATATATATATATATATCTAATGAGCCAAGTGCGGTTGGTCTTATTTTGGTCTTTGTGGGACGCGCGTGAACGTCCTTGTGTTTTGATCGAACCGGTTGTTCTAAACGAGACTACGTACTACCGATCCAAGTAGGATCCCTTTTAGACGCATGAGAACGTCCCTTTATGAGAAATCGAACCGCTTGAGTTAAATTGAGATTATGAGTACTTACGTTTTAAATGCAATGAGTACACGAGATGTCCCATGTTTACAGTCCGAGAGGGACCAAGAGTCGCCCCGCTGTGGGGCAGAGCCAGACACCAGCCGTTGGTCTGGTAGGGACAGCGAGCGCCAGGGTGCGGCTTCCATAGGGCACCAGAGTTTTAAGGTAGACTGGTAGGGTCACCATCGAGCGTTCCTACAGTCGCAGAGTCGACTTAGGCGACCCCTAGGGATAAGGTGGTTCGCGCAGTACCAGCAGCGCTCAGCATTCAGCAGGAGACTGCAGTACCGGCTGTTAGTCTTAGTGCCCGTAGTTCAATCCTAAATGTCCAAATGTATATATCATCGTTAGCAATAAAATTAAAGCGGCTTTATATTACTTATGTGTTGGAGTAATATATCGATGTGTGCTCTGATCTATGCCCACCATGCGAATAGAACCATAGATCGAGATAGATCACACTCGATGGGTCCCTAGTCAACAAAGCTTCACTAGAACCGACTAGTATGAAAGATGGCTCTTTATGGCTTACGTTCTGTTAGTCATTGGAATGGGATTCCGGAGTCTGATCATAGATATCATGTGGGACATGATATTGGACGACCCGCCCTGAATATGTTCCATAGATTAAGTCATGAACATATTCAGTGTTGTAGCTTGTCATGTATCCTTAGACCAAGGAGTCTTTGTGATCGCTATGTAGTCAACAACTGAGTTTGACCTGAGCCTAACGTTGTCCGTAACAGGGCTTCCATAACGGCCAGGATTGGCTTGGGGACGGGCTACATGAGTGACACGAAAGACGGCTAAGGGATTTATCCCTCATACTGAGGTATGGGAAAGATATCGGTTCTCGGCCACTTGATCGAGAGTGACTGGAAGAATAGCATGGCCATGCACATGATACTGGGTATCATATCTTCAGTCATCTCACATATCAAGGAACGGTGATTGAGAATAATAAGGATGACGGCTCTATGCCTTATCTCAATCAGGATATCGGAGATAAAAGGATAATGACAGGGACGACGGAAAGGTTAGAACCGACATGGTCGATTCGTTATGTAATGTCGGGCAATACTAAAGTCTCGTTAGTTGCCACTTAAATAGGATCAAGTAAAATGGGATTTTACGTTGATCTATTGACATGCATAAACCTAAGGGTCACACCGGAGGATGAAACTCATTGACACATTTATGGAGAATGGCCAAAAGGGAGTTGTCTCGGGACATGACCAAAACTGGGTTTTGGGTCATGTGCCCGTAAGTGAATAGGACTTTACGGATCGAGACAAGGCTTGGAGTCTTGGGATTGATCGCGTCGGATAATGTTGGACATTTCCGGTATGGAAGGCTTGGAGGCGATGAGCGAATCACGGGACCTCGTTGGAAATGGCCACGGGCCATGTTCCAAGAGGGCCATGAAAGGCCCATGCAACCAAGGCCCATGGAACTAATTAATCAAGTCTTGATTAATTAGTACTAAGTAAGCAAGACAAGGATTAAGGTGTTGGTGATTCACCACCTAACCCAATCTTGTCTTGCCATACTTTGTCCTATTTACACCTTACTTGACACCATACTTGTCCCATGCCTTTAGTTGGACAAGTATGGGTTTTGTTATGTTTAAGTCATCTTTTTTCAACATAACAAACACAAGACAAGAATAGGAAACACATTTTCTCTCCCTCTTCCATGGCCATTTCGGGTTTGGCTAGTTTCCACCTCCATGTTTGTGTTCTTGAGTCCTCAAAGAGAAGAACTACGTGGCTTTGATTCCCATGTGGATACGTAGGCGTCTTGGAGACTCAAGCCAATCATTCGTTACCCGGTGTTCTTGTTTTGGTAAGAACTAGTGCTGAATTTTTCTCTTGTGAATCCATTCTTTGTTAGTTGTTTCATGGTTTTAATCGTCTCTTGGTTTTCCTTGATTTTCCGCTGCGAGTTGGTTCATCTCCAACCCTACCTCGAGACCCAACAGTGGTATCAGAGCCGTGCTACCTTCGGGATTCACAAGACGGTGTTCAAAGTTTCGGTTTTGCTTGAAAGTTTCGTTTTGGCATGTTATTTTGCTAAATTGTTTGATAACATGTTTTAAATTATTGTTTATGGATTTAATGCATGTAAAATGAATTTTTGAAAGTTATTTCAAATCTGAAAATTTTGAAAAAAATTTGATTTTTCGGGTCTCGGGAGCGGGACTCTCGGGGAGCCGAAACCGAGACCGAATGGGGCTCCGTTGGACGGAGCTAGGCCAAGCATGACCATTGGATGGTTGATATGCCAAGGCTAAACCATTTTTTTAGTTATGACGAGTTTGGAACCGTCATGACGAACTCGAAGATCAAATGTTCAAAAGTTTCATTTTTGAACGGTTTCGATAAACCGAGCATCAAAAAATTTTCGAAACTTGGCTATGAATTAAAACCGGAAAATCACATGATGTTTGATAACATTCTTGTTTGATAACACGATGTGTGATGTGATGTTGGCATGGTGTACATAATAGCCCCGAGCTCGATTTAATTATTTATCGCTTTTCACGGCCTGCGAGCCGTTAGAGTTAACGTGTAATTATTCTTTCAAGGTGTGGTCGTCGAACCACTTGTTTGTAATATTTATTTATTCCCGACCTGTGAGTCGTGTATTAATTTGTAATATTTTACTCAAGACGAAGAAAGGGCGAAAAGGTCATTTGGTGGCTTTTCGGGTGTTGGCATCGGCTTGGAGTCGGTGGAGCTCAAGAAGCTAGTGGGAGTTAGTTTAGGGGGCTATTATGTGCACATTTATCGCTTTATGCTTGGTTTAGTTTATGCATGATTAATTCTATGTGTTTTAGAATTGCATGCTTAACTTTATTTACCGAGCATATCACCTCACATGCAAAGATAAAATTGGAATTTTAATCCTTGTGTGTGAACCCTTAGAACCGTCATTGCATTGGATGTAGTTGACGGGTTCAAAGGAAGAATTACATTGGATGTGATTTGAGGCATCATTGCATTTGGAATGTAGTTGATGTGCTCATCGCATCTAGGATGTGCCAAAGTTTTGAACACAACTGGACAAGTAAAAGCGGGTCATGTCCGATACCTCCCAATCATCAACACCTTACTACCTCCCCGTCCTATGGTTGTCGTGCGCATTAGCGGAGCATCCATGGGGAAGCGGGGTAGTAGGTTTGGACGACATATGTGGGTGTCGTGCGCATTAGCGGAGCACCTACATAGTGACGAGCCATAGTTGAAAATTGGTGGACCCGACTACGATTCTCGGCCTGAGGTTGAGCTAGGGTAACAGATAGGGTAAGTCGTGTACATAAGTACATACCCTAGCCAAGAGTCACATTGGATGTGATTGGATGGAGTCCTACCTACATAGCTCGATTAAGTGGTGAGCATTAGTTCATCTAAATCGAGTGAATCAAGGATCTTGGTTTCAGATTCTAAAGGTTTAGAATTGATTGTTGGTGTTTAAGCTTGATCTTCATAAAATTTATTCAGTTTACTGATTGAATTTTATCTGTTGTAGATCAAATGGCAAATTCAGCGAACATTAATAGTTTGTCATTAAAAACCATTCTTGACAGGGTCAAGCTAAATGGGACAAACTATTTGGACTGGTACAGAATTTTGAGGATAGTCCTCAAGTCTGAACGCAAAGAATATGTCCTTGACAAGGCTGTCTCTAAGACCATATCAGAGTTACATGAAGTGTCATCAACTGCTGAGAAGAATATCTCAGGGATCTGGGATCCAAGGATATTCTGATGGTCAACAAGGGAATTGGAAGTGGCAAGGGCTGGGCCCATGCGCACTTGGCAGGAAAGATGAGACACCTGAGAATGTCTGCTTCTACTGCCAACAACCTGATCATTGGAACCGGGATTACAGGAAGTTCACGGCTGATCTGAAGAAGGGCAGTGGGACTGCGCCTTCATCAAATAGCCTGGATGATCTGAAGAAGGGCAGTAGGACTGCGCCTTCATCAGGAAACCTGGATGATCTAAGGAAGGGCGGTGGGATCGTGCCTTCATTCGGTATTAACTCTATAGAGCTACATCTCTCTACTTCCAAAGATTCATGGGTATTAGATACCATGACTGAATCTCACACATGCACTAATATATGGTGGCTGAAAGTAGGAGAGATTTGGAAAGCACGAAATGGACCTCAGAGTTGTGGCAACTGCTGTAGGATCCATGAGTCTTGCTTTGCCAAGAGGCCTTGTCTTAGTATTGTATAATGTATATTGCATACCTACTTTTAGTAGGAATATTATATCTGTATCCGTGTTTGACAAGGAAGGATATAATGTTAATATTGGAAATGGAGTTTTCAATGTTCTATGCAATGATATGTCTTATACCAGTACTGACATGCTTGGAGGATTGTACATATTAGATATGGGTAACAATGCCTCAAGTTCTATATATTCCGTTAATACCAAGAGGTCTAAATCCAACGATTTAAACCTAACTCTGTTATGGTACTGTCATTTGGGTCGCATAAACAAGAAGCGCCTATCAGCACTTCAGAAGTGCGGGCTTTCAGGTTCATTCGAATTCCATTCGATCGATAGGTGCAAGGTTTGTTTGATGGGCAAAATGACAAAAGTGCCCTTTATCGATCGCGATGAAAGGGCGGGTGAATTATTGGGGCTGATACACTCGAATGTGTGTAGACCAATAAGTTCATTTGCCAGAAGGGGTTTTAGCTACTTTATCACATTTACTGATGATTACAGTAAATATGGTTATGTCTATTCGGTGAGACATAAGTCTGAAGCTTTTGATAAATTCAAAGAGTTTAAGACTATAGTAGAAAACCACCTCGACAAAGGTATTAAGGCACTTCGATTGGATCGAGGTGGAAAATACTTGACCACCGAGTTATTAGATCATCTAAAAGAGAATGGGATCCTTTTGGAATGGACTCCTCCTAGGTCACTGTAGTTGAAAGGTGTAGCCAAACGGAGAAATCGGACATTGTTAGACAATGGTCTGTTCCATGATTAGTTGGACTGATCTCCCAATCTCTTTTAGGGGTTTTGCTCTAGAGACGACCGCATTCATAGTGAATCGGGCTTCGACGAATGGTGTGGAAGGGACACCATTTTAAAAATGGTACGGGATGATGCCCGCTTTGTCCTTCCTAAAGATTTGTGGTTGCGAGGCTTATGTGAAACATTTGGTTTCGACTAAGCTCGAACCAAGATCTGAGATATGCACCTTCGTGTGGTATCCCAAAGCAACAAGGGGATACTATTTCTACAATCCCAGTGAGAACATGGTGTTCGTCGCTTGGGGTGGGGTCTTTATGGAAAAGAAGTTTTGTTTCCAAAGACGTCATTGGGAGGACTGTGCATCTCGAAGAAATTCAGGATGGTACAGATCTGTCTAAACCAATTGACAACCCAGTAGAAAGGAGCCAGAGATTGTCGTAGAGTGAGAACCAATTCCTGTTACAATTCCGGAAGGTCCAAGGCGATTTGAAAGGGTCAATCTTCCACCTCCAAGATATGGTATCCGGAGGTGACAATGAAGTCATGGTGGATCACGATGATCCAACCACCTTTCAAGAAGTCGTGGATGGGCCCGACTCCGAGTTATGGCTGGGAGCCATGAGGGAGGAAATGCAATCCATGTCGGACAACCGAGTCTGGGAACCGGTTGATCCCATCAATGGTGTGAGGACCATCAGATGCAAATGGATCTTCAAGGTGAAGATGGACATGGACAACAACCCTCTGACCTACAAAGCTCAACTGGTGGCGAAAGGTTATAGGCAGATCCAATGGATTGACTATGAGGAAACCTTCTCCCTAGTGGCTATGGTCAAAATCGATCCAAATTCTTCTTGACATAACTGCGTATCATAATTACGAGATATGGCAAGTGAATGTCAAAACCGCTTTCCTAAATAGAAATTGACTGAGTACGTTTGTATGTCTCGGCCCAAAGGTTTTGATGATCCAAAGAATAAGGGAAAGAGTTATAAGTTGTTGAAATCCATTTATGGATTGAAACGAACTTCTCGGAGTTGGATCCTTCGTTTTGATGAAGCTATAATTGGATTTGGCTTAATCAAGAACGAGGATGAATCTTGCGTTTATAAGAAGGCTAGTGGGAGCAAGATTACCTTTCTGGTTCTCATTGAAAACGACATCCCAACCTTGGACGAGACTTAAGCTTGGTTGAGGAAGTGTTTTTCAATAAATGACTTAGGCGATGCTTCTTATATCTTAGGGATTAAGATATGTAGAGATCGCACCAAAAGGGTCTTGGATTTAAGTCAGGGAACCTATGTGAACAAGGCATTGAGTAGGTTCTTGATGCTCGATTCAAAGAAAGTACTCTTACCCACTAGTCATGGCATTCATCTCAGCAAAACTCGGTGTCCTAAGACAGCTGATGAGCTGAAAAGGATGATGAGAATCCTATGAGCCTAGGGGCAGGATCGATCATCTATGCCATGACATGTATGAGACCGGACGTCTCATAAGCCTTATGTTGTACCAGTAGACATCATTCTAACCCGGGGGAAAGATGATGTTGAACTAGTCGTCGAAGGATGAGTAGACGCTAGTTTTCCAAGACAAATCCAGATGACTTTAAAAGTCAGTCAGGATATGTGTTTACGCTGAATGACAGAGCTTTAGCTGGGAGAGCGTAAAGCAAGATACCATTGCCGAATCTACGACAGAGGCCAAGTACATGGATGCTGCAGAGGCAGCTAAGGAGGCTATGTGGATTTGGAAATTCATGGCAGGGCTGGGTGTAATTAAAAACCCATCCAGCCCCGTGAATCCATCTTGCGACAACACAAGGGCCATTGCGCAAGCTAAAAGCCTAGATCGTATAACAAATCAAACATGTACTGCGGCGTATCCACCTCATCAGATAAATACTGAACTGAGGTGAAGTGAAGATAACCGATATTGCAACAGATGATAACATAGCCAACCCTTTGACTAAGGCAGTGTCGCTGCCTGAACATGTTAGACATGTAAAGTCGATGGGGACATATTGGAGTTTAGATTGGAACTAGGGCAAGTGGGAGATTGTTAGTCTTAGTGCCCGTAGTTCAATCCTAAATGTCCAAATGTATATATCATCGTTAGCAATAAAATTAAAGCGGCTTTATATTACTTATGTGTTGGAGTAATATATCGATGTGTGCTCTGATCTATGCCCACCATGCGAATAGAACCATAGATCGAGATAGATCACACTCGATGGGTCCCTAGTCAACAAAGCTTCACTAGAACCGACTAGTATGAAAGATGGCTCTTTATGGCTTACGTTCTGTTAGTCATTGGAATGGGATTCCGGAGTCTGATCATAGATATCATGTGGGACATGATATTGGACGACCCGCCCTGAATATGTTCCATAGATTAAGTCATGAACATATTCAGTGTTGTAGCTTGTCATGTATCCTTAGACCAAGGAGTCTTTGTGATCGCTATGTAGTCAACAACTGAGTTTGACCTGAGCCTAACGTTGTCCGTAACAGGGCTTCCATAACGGCCAGGATTGGCTTGGGGACGGGCTACATGAGTGACACGAAAGACGGCTAAGGGATTTATCCCTCATACTGAGGTATGGGAAAGATATCGGTTCTCGGCCACTTGATCGAGAGTGACTGGAAGAATAGCATGGCCATGCACATGATACTGGGTATCATATCTTCAGTCATCTCACATATCAAGGAACGGTGATTGAGAATAATAAGGATGACGGCTCTATGCCTTATCTCAATCAGGATATCGGAGATAAAAGGATAATGACAGGGACGACGGAAAGGTTAGAATCGACAGGGTCGATTCGTTATGTAATGTCGGGCAATACTAAAGTCTCGTTAGTTTCCACTTAAATAGGATCAAGTAAAATGGGATTTTACGTTGATCTATTGACATGCATAAACCTAAGGGTCACACCGGAGGATGAAACTCATTGACACATTTATGGAGAATGGCCAAAAGGGAGTTGTCTCAGGACATGACCAAAACTGGGTTTTGGGTCATGTGCCCGTAAGTGAATAGGACTTTACGGATCGAGACAAGGCTTGGAGCCTTGGGATTGATCGCGTCGGATAATGTTGGACATTTCCGGTATGGAAGGCTTGGAGGCGATGAGCGAATCACGGGACCTCGTTGGAAATGGCCACGGGCCATGTTCCAAGAGGCCCATGAAAGGCCCATGCAACCAAGGCCCATGGAACTAATTAATCAAGTCTTGATTAATTAGTACTAAGTAAGCAAGACAAGGATTAAGGTGTTGGTGATTCACCACCTAACCCAATCTTGTCTTGCCATACTTTGTCCTATTTACACCTTACTTGACACCATACTTGTCCCATGCCTTTAGTTGGACAAGTATGGGTTTTGTTATGTTTAAGTCATCTTTTTTCAACATAACAAACACAAGACAAGAATAGGAAACACATTTTCTCTCCCTCTTCCATGGCCATTTCGGGTTTGGCTAGTTTCCACCTCCATGTTTGTGTTCTTGAGTCCTCAAAGAGAAGAACTACGTGGCTTTGATTCCCATGTGGATACGTAGGCGTCTTGGACACTCAAGCCAATCATTCGTTACCCGGTGTTCTTGTTTTGGTAAGAACTAGTGCTGATTTTTTCTCTTGTGAATCCATTCTTTGTTAGTTGTTTCATGGTTTTAATCGTCTCTTGGTTTTCCTTGATTTTCCGCTGTGAGTTGGTTCATCTCCAACCCTACCTCGAGACCCAACACCGGCACCAGAGTCTGTGCCTATGGCCGACGCCGTCACTATCGAGAGGCCAGGTTAGATGCACAACAACACGGCCAGGCTCTCAAAAATCTCCGCTGATTGAGAACGCAAATCAATCCCGGGAGTTCAGACCCCGAGGCAGCTGTAGTATGGTTGTAGTAGATTACCCGCAACTTTTTTAATTCGAGAGTATTCGGTTGGTCATCTGAGAATGTTTTTCGCGACCGTTCAGCTTGAGAGAGAAGCATGATACTGGTGGCAGCATGTGCAGATCAGGGTTGGAGGTGACTTTTAGCTGTTCGATAGATTGTTCCTGGAACAGTATCTTTCCCTCGATCCATTCGAGAGGACCAACACCAGCAGTTGTGAATATGCAGTAGAGAGGGATGATCGTCTTTAAGTATGAGGCGAGGTTCACGTTCCTGTACCACTTCGCGCCGAGATGGTGCAAACCGAGGAGAGCCGCCACGGGCGTTCGAGAGAGGACTCACCCCGTCTGTCGCGGATCGAGTTATTACCTTCAGGATGAGGATTAAGAAGCATCTTCGGGAGACCGCCAGAGCACGGAGGACCAGGCCGAGGCCGAGTGACTTCCTAAGGTCGTCAAGGAGTCGCAATACTAAGAGGCAGAGGACCTCAGGATTGTTTCAACCACGGACCCTGTCCGATGGGACACGACGGGTTAGTGCAGCAGCGTCAGTTGGACCTGCCCCGCTGGCACAGTTTTGTCCTTCGTGCAAACTGTTTGGACATCTGGGCCGGAACTGCCCATGGAATGTTGTATTCACAACCCATTATGCAGGTCGGCCTACGAAAGCCGACAAGAGGACATGCTATCGCAGCAATAGATTCTTCCACCACCACCGAGAAGGAAAATCTGTTTCAACAGGGCCGAGCATACGCGATTGCCGGGCCCCGAACTGAGGGACTTGATACCGATCTCGAGATCGCTTAGAGTGCCCGTTTACAATTTACATTGTGGATTGTGTTTGCGAACACCTGAGCTTTACACGTGGTCGTGTTGTTTTCGTGGTTATTTTCTATGGGAACGGAATTAAAAACTAGTACGCCCACCCGTATCTTAAACACACCAACCAAAGGTGCGATAGTACCAACAAACGCCCGTTAGGGTTTGAAAGAGGAGTAACAGACCTAGTAGTACCAGAAGTTCTTTCCCTTCTTCGATAGTGAGAATCGAGTTTTAAGAACCGATTGGTGAAACATCATACGTTCGTAGAACACTTTCGGCAGCGAATGCCCGAACAGTGAATGGCTGCGGCCCTGACCAGTAAACGGTCCGAACGGTTACAAGAGATGAGCAGGCAACGATGAGATCAGAGTAGCGCAGCGGAAGCGTGGTGGGCCCATGCCCACAGGAGTCGTAATCGACAGCTCCTTCTACCCCTGCTAAAAGATTTAAGTTTTAAGGTTCGAACCGTCGAAACATTGTTGTTTAAAATTTCCGTCTAACGAGCGAAAAGTTGCACAAGTGTGTGCCGTACTTAAGAGATTGGAATAGAATGCGCTCCCTACGTTCGTCCCGGAAGGACTAAACGGTTTTCCGCCAGTTCACGCGGAAGAGACGATTAACTTCGAGAGTTGTTCAAACGACTTCCCTAGCGGAGAAGAATATTGAAGACGAGAACCGGGTACAAAGGTGTACCTTTGCCAGCAAGAGAAGAACGAACGCCAAACGTCCCGCGAGGATTAAGCATAACCATAAGGTTACGCCTTAGAAGTGAGAGCACCTCACATTAAAACCCGACAATGGATAGCCGAGGGCGACTACCACAAGCTTTCAGGCCAGTAACAAAATGGCACTGAACGAAGCGTGTGTGGTAGGTCAGATTTTGTGCCATGCTTGGACACAGGGAGAGTTAAGGTTTAATCGTTGTTGGTTTTGAGTTATTCAAGGAACGATTGAAGGAATCGCACTAGTTTCCGAACCGTTCAAATTATCGAGATCTCAGTGCATGATGATTACTCCTTATGGAGTGACTTGGGTGGACTTGACTGTAAGTTATTTTGATCGACATCTCGTGAATGAGCGTCAACGGTATAAGGATTACCATCGATCGAGATAAACTTTATTGATAAATCTTGGATTGTGTTTCGTTGTCGAGTGAGGTTATTGTACGTTTATTTTGGTGTCTTGAAGGACGCCTACTTTCGGCTAGAGTGTCAGTACGAGGTTCCACCATTCTTGTTATTGAGCGTCGCTCATCCGACAAGATGTCGGTAGAGTTCGTAGTTGTACGGGACCGTGCACCGGGTTTGAGAACCGTGGTCTCGCAGATACAATAATTTATACGAAGCGACTTGTGAGATCGTTTTGTCAGAAGGGTGAACCGGTATCGACGGTAAGAGAATTATAGCAAGTTGGTTAACTTTCGTAATCGACCGTAGTTGAGATTTGTTGGTTTCTCCTTATTCTAGGATCGTGATACTTGTTGAGTGTTTGAATCTTTTTCAGGTTGAGAATCTTGAACGGTTTTACCAAGTGTGACCTGTCGTTAGGATTGGGCAAGTACGCCGCACTTCGGATGACGTGAGCTTCTAATGGTAGCACGTTTTGAGGCGTGCCGACTTCTGACTAGAGTTCGGTGCTTGATTTATTCGCTTGTTTGAGGTACGCCTACCTTTCCGCAAGATGTTCTGAAACGAACGATTGTTCCAGATCCTACAGTGTTAGCGAGGCCTTTTGTTTTGTTGAATGAAGTGCGTATTATTTCCTTGTAATTTTTTTGTGGCTGGCCTTGACTTGTTAGTATTTGAGTTCTGTTGGGATTAATCCCGTGGCGACCACTAAGGAGAAAGTGGTTGATTTACGTTTGTGTGTGGTTCCGACTTTGTATTGACGAGTAAAGAGTTCCAGCAGGATACCTTTGACGACGGAAATTCCGGTGTAGGATGTCAAGATCTTCACCTTGGCTTTCTTAAGTGTTTAGATGTTCTCGGCTTGGGTTGTTACTCGGTATTCTTGAGTGGTGAAACGTTGCGCGTTTTTTTTTCGTGAGGTTGGGTAAGGCGGTTTTGTACCGCTAAGAGTGACGTTTGAGGAACTATCGTGATCTAGTGAAGCACGATTAAGTGAACGTCGCATAAATTCAGAGACGGTTAAAGACAGGGCAGAGCCGACAGAAGAGTTACACAGATGAAAGGCGCAAGCCTCTTGAATATTCAATTGGTGATCAGACTTTTTCGAGAGTGAGCCTAAGAATGACCTTAGCGGCTCGACCGCGTCGGAGGCAAGTCCGCCCCGCGAATTATCGTACATTTTGAGATCTTCAGGCAGAACTAGAGTCGTTGCCTAACAGCTTCCACGTGTTCCCGAACTGTGGAAGTACCTCGCGGATCCCCCGCTTGTGAGTTTTAAGCGAACGTTCCCTGAGTTAGGGTCAAGAGGAACGCGTTCATTTTAAATTTCGAGGACGAAATTCCTTTAAGGGGGGTAGACTGTAAAGGCTGGGAAAAATTTAATATTTAAATTATTAAATATTAACGTCGAGGTTGGGAACGAGTTTAAATTTGGATCGAAATCGAAAAGAAAAGAGAAGAAAGAAAAGAGAAAAAAAATGATGAACTAAAGACTCAGACTAGGCCGGTCCACTGATCGGGCTCAGCTTCACTCATTCGGGCCAGACCAGCTTCAAGCCCAAAAATCGCGCACCAAGCCCAGGCCCTCTACGAACCCTACTTCTCGCGTCTTCAACCTTCCGCGCACGCATACCGAGGGACGCTGTCGCCTTTCAGATCCAATTCCTCTTCTCTCCTTCGTTTCTCTCTATCCTACTCCCTCTCTTCTCAGACCCAAACCGACCACCGCCGTCTCGCACCGCCACACCCTCGAGACCTACAACCTGGACGACGACCACCAGAACCAAGACGAGCTGCCGTCCCTTCGCCTGATTCTCCCTCTCCGGCTTCGATTCACGCCGCGCCGATAACGGAGAAGGACTGACTTGGGTGAGTATCCTCCGTCGTCTTTTTTTGGACTCTCCGACCACGGCCATTTGAACCCTTCGCAGCGACGTGGGGTTTGGGGGACGAATTCGCCGGAAAGACGCCGGCAAACCCCTCGCCGCGCCAGATCCGTGGTGGACGGAACGCGACTGCGCGTTGGTCACCGTCCCCCTTCCTGACGACCCTCCGAACACGGTCGTCCTCCTACGGGGCTTCCCTGCCACCACGTCGTCCCGTCGAGACCAGTGACCTCGCCGGAGACATCGCCGAAACCTCCTCAAGCCGGACGAGCTCGGATTCACCGAGTCTGGGCTGGGCCAGTATGGCCGTTGGGCCAGGGCTCGAATTAGCCGAGTTGGGTCGTGGGTCACGGACCAGGATTTGAATCAGACCCAGAACCCTGGACCCGGGTTTGGACCGGATCTGGGCCGGGTCTGGGGCCGGATCCGGGTCAGAACTGGGTCGGCAGACTTTAATAATTAAATAATTTAATTTATTTGACAAAAATTGGTTTTTAAAGGACTTTTTGGACTGTTCTGAGGACCGTTGGTTATACCGGGACTGAGTGGACCTTTTATTTGTTTAACTCAGATGGGACTTCGCCCGAGAGCTGGGACTTCGCCCGAGAAGACGAAGACCAATTCGGAACCCGTGTGAAGAACGGAGTAAAGACTAACCGGCTTTACAGCAGAGTTTTAGAGGAAGACCACAAGGTAGGGAAAGTCTTAACTTCTCATTTAAATAACGTTTAGTATGCCTATTAGGTTAATAAAATTGGAAAGGTCCTAAAACTGCATATGAGATGCGAATAACTAGATTAAATGTCTTTCAATTACTAATAAACAGATATGTCTAGTAACCATGCTTAGGATATGAAATCACTAGCATAGCTCGCTTTTAATACTTGAGAAATTGATTTACTGATAGAGAGGCCGTGATGAGCCCTCGGATTAGTTGTGTGTTAGCTTCACATGTCTGTTTGCTAGTCATTAGGATAATCAAGAGTCTAAAGAAACTAGATCGAATGCATGCTTGAATGTTTGAATGTTGAACTTGAATGCTTGAATCGTTGGTTGATTGTTTGAATGCTTAAAAGATTGAATGGTTGATCGAGTATGACTGGTTGTGCCAAGGAGGTACAATCAGGTGATCGATTGACCTGTGGAGAGAAAGTGGTAAGTGATGGTAAGTGTAATTATGGGTGTGAATCACGTGTGGTGTGTATTGGTGAACGTGCGTATTTCTTTGATTGATTGTGGACCCTGCGGGGCATTGTTCGATAGATCCTGCGGGATACCGGTTAGGGGACCCACACCGTTGAGGATTCCGGTGTGGGGTTGGTTTATAGGAATGATTAATGGTGATTTGGTATGGTACCCACACCGTTGAGGATTCCGGTGTGGGAATGGTTTAAGGGAATGATTAATGGTAATTTGGTATGGTACCCACACCGTTGAGGATTCCGGTGTGGGGAATGATTTACCCTGCGAGGCATTGGTTATTGGATATACACCGTGGAGGATTCTGGTGCAGAGAATGATTTACCCAGCGGGGCATTGGTTATTGGATATACACCGTGGAGGATTCTGGCGCAGAGAATGGTTTACCCTGCGGGGCATTGGTAGTTGGACCTACACCGTTGAGGAGTCCGGTGTGGGTATTATTGGTCCCTGCGGGGCATTTGGATGGTTTACTTTGCGGGTTTGGTTACTTGGTTGATTCACCCAAGTGTATGCGTTCTACGGGAGTATTACCTTGGTTCCCTATGACAGATGGTTCCTTGGAGACGTTTCCGAGAATTCCGATGATATGCGTCCCCCTAGGGATGTTTCCGGCATTCTCGATGTTATACGTCTTTGTGATGTCATGCGTCTCCTCTGGACCTAGGGAAAATCCGACATGACACAACGAGTATTGTGGATCGGAGGGTTGCGACTTCATGTCCCACGACATTTATTAAACGCTCTATCCTTTATTGATTATTTAAGAAGTGCTTAGATCCTCTTATTTTCCTGCGATCATTATTGACTCTTTGAAATTGTTACACATTCGGTTTGCCTCCGTATTTCATTATCGGTTTGGTTTCTCGTTTTGTTAATATTTGAATAAGCTTGTGAACTCTTTTTTATTAAAAAAAAAGGGTAACCTGGTTATGCATTTTCCCTACTGAGCGTAAGCTCACCCCTCCTGTCTTTGTGGTGTTTCAGGTGTTGAGCGGGAGCAGTATTAGCTGGACTCTCGGAGCTTGGGAGCTATGAGGGTTTAGCTAGGTCTAGAGACGTGCACTTTTTATTTTGGATTTCATATTTATTATTGAGCTGTGACTCTTACTTTTGAAGGTTTTATACTAGTTTGGAACTCTGTTTATTTTCCTTTATCTCGTTTTAATTGTAAATCGCTAGTCACGTCTCGAGCCCTGTCAAGAATCGGATTTGGGGCATGACACACCTCGTCCTACTTGATTGCCTTTTGGCATTAATGAAATCTCCGGTTACTCGTTTCAAAAAAAATATATCTCAAAATAGAGTGTTATAACGTTTGTGTCATGTTCAACACAATAAAGAGAAATCAAAATAGGACATCACATTCAGATTACAAATCCAAATTGATATTCAAAAACATCATAAACATAAGTTTTATCTCTTCACTTTATTCTCTTGTCTTAATTATTCAAAGGGGTACATGTCAACAAAGATAAGTGAGTAAAAACTGAAATTCAAAAACATTAAAACAAGACAAAAATAAATAAAACAAATAAAGTAAAAGTAGAACAGGTAACCTAAAATTAAAACATATCCAAACAACAAATATCATTCAATTCATGAGCATTAATGGAACTTTATTTTTCAGAAACTGGTGCAAAATATAAAGTTTGATATTAGTACAACGTCAAATACAAAGTGGAGAGATGTCTGAACGATATACCATCATCCAAAATTTATAAATTATCCATTTCAGCCTCCAAAGCTTTAGTACAAATCAAGGCTTGTATAATCATCGTAGTCAAGGAACTCGTGAAATCTACGAGTATTCTACTTCCACTACTAAAAACGCATTCACTTGAAACTGTTGTGACTGGAATGGCTAGAACATCTATAGTCATTCTTGATAGAATGGGGTATCAGTGGGCATTTTATGCCCACTAATACAAGGCTTGGAAAGAAGTAGAATCATCATCTTCTTCTTCCTCAAAGAGGTATTTCTCTAACTTAGATTTTGTTGTTCCCTATATCAAGGTTTTCAATCTCTTATAAGGCTCAAATCTTTGGCTGCTTTGTCCGTGACAACTACTGTTGGTATGGAAAATGACGTTACCGACTCACCAGATTGATCATATTCCCTACCATTCTGAAAAAAAACAATGATTTCAAAGATTTTTCCACTAATATGATGAGTATGTTGGAGTTTTTAGTTGAATACATCGTCTCAATAAGATAGGTCACATAATTAAGTTTCTTTCGGGGATAAAAACATGAGGGCAATGAATGTAAACAAGTTTAAGATACCCAAATCCCTAATCCAACTGAAATGAATGTATGAAGCTGTGTTCTCATATCTATGCTCTCGTGTATAGAACCCATGATGTATGAGTATTAGATATTTCATCTAATATAAATTTTGATATAACATATGTTGAATGTAACACTTTAAATGTTATCTCATAAAATTACTCTAAGAAAGGTATCACATAATTGCAATCAACCCAGTCCCTCTGATTTAGTCTACCTAATTGGGGCTTATCCTTGCAAACCTTACTATCCATTTCTAACTTTAGAGTAGGATCTAGGCGACAATAAATAGCAAAAAAAAAAATTGTAAGCTACCTACTTATTTTAGCATCATGTAAGTTGAATTCTACCTAGTTTTGACATCTAAGGACAATAACCTCGATGTCCTATCCAACTTTCTCAACAATTGACAACTTAATGAACATAACATCAAATCTTCTTCTTTTTACAAATTTCACAATCAAAGTTATCCCACCATTCATAATTAGGTTCAAGGTGTGTGCTACACATCACATATGCATAAATTTATCATCTAACACAGAGTTACACAACGAATTATGTTGTGAACTCAAATGTCTTACGACACCATCATTAACACTATCGTTATCAATAGTAAAAATCATAATTCTATTTAGACCCCATGAATGCATACAAAAATCAATAGATCTTCTAATGTCTTCCTCTTTGTGGGAAGTAATTTGACATAAATTTATTAAATGTTTACGTAGTACCAAATTATCATGAATAAAGTGAGTTGTGAGACACGTGTAGTTGATTTTTTATGTTGGGTTTTATGCCTAGGACAAGTCATCCCCAGTACTACGTCATTTGAGTTGATAAATAATTGGAAAATATTTTATTATTATTAAGTTGCAGTAATAATGAAACTGTAAATAAACTACTTCATATAAAGTATAAAGGAACATTTCTCTAATAGAAGAACTCTTATGGATAAAGGAGGGAGTCTATTCACTCGTCCTTAGCCTAAACCGATAGTATGACTTTTGACTTGAGGATCATGTTGTATTGATCATGCGTATAGAGATATAAGTTAAAGTCACAGATGTTAAAGAGTTTGACACTGAAGGACTCGTGTTGAGAATACTCCATAGAACAGAGACTTGAGCATCTCCCAAGAACAGAGGAAGGGGGATGATCATAGCGTCATTGGCAAAGAAAAGGGAGAACAGGTGAGGCGGCTACAAGTATTTCAAAGTTGAGAGGGAGTCTTAGGGTTTTTTTTTTTGTAAATGCCCTGGCTAAAACACTTTGGTATGTATAGAGTCATTCCTTCCACGTTCCACCACAAGACGCTACTTAAAATGCATATGGGCCTGTAGTGGCCCATTTAATTGTTTTGCCCTCCTTTGAAGATTTGAAATGAGTTGATAAACTTATTAGGCTTGTTTGCTATTTTGAATAAGCTGCCAACGTCATAGCAGTTGTCCAGGGTTTGTCTTCCCTTCCTTGGATATAATTATAATCCAAAGTGTTAAATGTTTGTTGAGGTTATCCTCTGTTTCAGCAACTCGAATCATGTTGCTAGATGAACATGAACATGGTCCCCTCAAAATTACACTGCATACTAATACTATTCTGACCGAATATACGCCAATCTCCTCATCTCAACTCTAATGTTTTCATGATTAATGCTCTCTTCATGCTTCTGCTTGTTTTCACTTATCCATACAGACATCAACAACTACGTCAGTAGATCTTGACCTCCGCTTACTCGAAATGGTTAGTGTATAATTGAGCATGTTTTATTTGACCATTTATTTATGAAAAAAAAACTGTCAAAGATCAAAATACTCGGTCGTGTTGACTCGTACCAAGAAAAGGAGAGCATTAACACCAAATCATGACAAGAAAGAAAAATAAAATAAAACATATAGAACTAAATAAAATCAAGTATTATTAGTTTATTGATACAAAAATATATATAAACGTTTCCATAAAATACTCATCCAGCTAGTGGTCGTGCAACTTGCTACCTCTACCAGTCTGAATATATTGGTCTAAGAGTGTTTCTTTTAATTTCATTTAAGTATTTTTTTTTCTTACATCGTCCTCCACGTTGCTCCGACAGCCGCCTAAATATACAGTTGTCCATGACTGTACTTGGGAGAGAGCGAACATATCGGTACTGAACTGCCTTGAATTAAAAAAAAAAAGTTTATTCGACCACATGGCTTCACTGCCTTGAATCAATTCTCTGTAAAGGAATCAGAATCCCAACTATTTTGCAGAATTCAACAAAGATTCCTGAAATCCCGGAAACATCATTTCAGATTTTTAAGGTTTAATCCTGAAACCCCTCGAACCCAGAATCACTATTATATGTGTTTTTCTGTTCCCAGAAATTGGGAACTTGTGTTAGCACTCTTTTCAACGGAGAAATAATCATAACGAAACAGCTCAGAGTAGAAAATGTCATTAAAGCCTCAATCCAAATCCACAATTACATGAACCCAGAAAAGAAAGAAAAAACTATACAAAATCATGAGAGTAAATTCATTCATCAGAATCATTTTTGGTATATATACAAAACTCACAAACCAGAAACCGAGAGTAAAATTCAGTTATAACCTAACTACGGAGGAGCTATAGACCGGAAACCTGAGAGTAGTCGCCGTAAAATTCTGGAACGCCGGAGGCGGCCCAGAGCCTCTCATTGAACTGCTCCATCATGTCGTCGGGGATGAACGGAGTCCGGCAAAGCGGGCACGTCTTCTGGTCGTATCCCATCCACCGGTCCAGGCACCCCCGGTGGAAAATGTGACGGCAATTCCTCAGCCGCCTCACGTCGTCGTCGCCCTCGAACTCGTACAGACACACGGCGCAGCCCTCCGGCGGGTCCACCAGTTCCGAGAATTTCACGACGGGGAGGATTTCGCTGATGAGGACGGCCGAGACGGAGTGGAACTCGGACACCCGGGTACCCGATCCGAGGTGGTCGGACCAGGAAATGTCGGGTTCGAGGAAATCGGAGAGTCCCAGGAAGGTGAAGAGGGTGGAGACGAGCTTTCTGATGAAACCCAGAACGGAGAGCGTGTGGAGGAGCAGCTTCGGGAGGAGGAGCTCAGTGTAGCCCACAGGGAAACCCATTGGAGACCCAATTGAAGAGCTTCTGATGTTCGGGTCGGGTTAAGATAGAGGAGGAGGAGGAGGAGCTGCAGCAGAGAGGATGCAGAGTATATAGAGGCAGAGGAAGTGGGTGAAAAGACGAAATTGGGCATGGTATGGGGGAGAATTGCAAGGAAATGGACAAATTATGTACGACAAAAACTCTCGCTTCGTTCTTTTGTTTTTACACAGAACATGGATTGTCCTAAAAGGAACACTCCCACTGAGTGTGACCAAACTAATCATCATCCGTCACGTTGAAGAGATGTAAATTGTGAGGGGCAGTTTCGTCCAAGATGTAACTTTAGCTGTAATTACCTGATTTTTCTATCTATAAAAACATTAAAAGAAGCCGAGCTGTAAAATACTGTTATTTATTAGACTGTTACCATATTTTCATACAAATCAATTACTACATAATCTCTGTATTAAAAACTGAGTAATTTTCATGTAGTAATAAATTTAATGTAAGAGATTTGCATTTTATCTTTGCTAATTGCTAGCTAGGGAAACTAAGGTTAGTAAGCACTAAGAACTAGTGACTATGGATATTTATAACAGATGGGATTAAGTCAAATTTGTCTGGCCAAGTAGTTATTCATTTCAAGTCCAACTAGCCACGTGGGATGGTTGGTTGGACGTTTAATTACAACAACTTGCACGATTCAAAATTGTTATGTCGAGTTTATAGTATGACATGTTTTTCTATTTACATGACATCCGACTATAATTGTATGAACTAAAGTCCATATGAGTGGAAGATAACGAAATCTTCCGACCGACACGAGAAAAAGGAGGGGAGCAAATAGGGTAGCATGAAAGGAGAAGGGGCATTGAAGGGAAAGCATGAAAAAGAAGGTGTAATGGTGATGGGCATATCCCAACGAATTAAGGGGCGATGTTGGTTGCCTAACGCACATCAAGGACTGCGAGTGAGGGGCACACACATAAAATGGACTCCTCATGAATATTATTAATGGCCTTTACCTAATTGTCATTTCGGATAGTTTTATTTATTTTTATTTTTCATTTTGCAAGGACATGCGTGTGTTGTATGATCATGTATCAATACATGTACAATGATAAGATATGGATTTGTATGTAATCAAGTTATGGAGAGAAGGTTGAAGGAACAAGGAGTGTGTGGTGGCTTAGATAGCTCCAAGAGAGCGATCATGATGCATGCATGGGCTTGGGCGGGCATGGATGCCAAAGCCGCACGAAACGTGTCCGATGCGGACACGACACTTTTGGGGCCACCGCACGGTGGTGGGTCCGCCGTCTGCAGATCCCGACCGCAACCTCTTCCCGGAGGAGACTGTCATGTTGCGTTAGGGTTGGGTCAAGCTGTAAAAACGACGTGTGAGAGAGAGAGAGGTCACATTGATCATTGCGAAAGATTAAAGACACTGACTAGGAACAGGACCATATGTATGTACGTGCTGGTCTCATCTCTTCTTCCCTTTCATCTACTTTACCCTAATCATTGTTTTGTGTCCATTCATCCTTTAATTTTTGAACCACAAAACGTCATTAAGGAGACATAGAAACTGCTCTTCCTTGTGAAACCCTAGGTCGCCCTGGTAATATTAGGGACATGGAAACTTTGTTTGTTGTGTTGGGTCTCTAGGTAGGGTTGGAGATGAACCAACTCGCAGCGGAAAATCAATGAAAACCAAGAGACAATTAGAACCATGAAACAACTAACAAAGAATGGATTAACAAGAGAAAAATTTCAGCACTAGTTCTTACCAAAACAAGAACACCGGTTAACGAATGATTGGCTTGAGTCTCCAAGACGCCTACGTATCCACATGGGAATCAAAGCCACGTAGTTCTTCTCTTTGAGGACTCAAGAACACAAACATGGAGGTGGAAACTAGCCAAACCCGAAATGGTCATGGAAGAGGGAGAGAAAATGTGTTTCCTATTCTTGTCTTGTCTTTGTTATGTTGAAAAAAGATGACTTAAACATAACAAAACCCATACTTGTCCAACTAAAGGCATAGGACAAGTATGGTGTCAAGTAAGGTGTAAATAGGACAAAGTATGGCAAGACAAGATTGGGTTAGGTGGTGAATCACCAACACCTTAATCCTTGTCTTGCTTGCTTAGTACTAATTAATCAAGACTTGATTAATTAGTTTCATGGGCCTTGGTTGCATGGGCCTTTCATGGGCCTCTTGGAACATGGCCCGTGGCCATTTCCAACGAGGTCCCGTGATTCGCTCATCGCCTCCAAGCCTTCCATACCGGAAATGTCCAACATTATCCGACGCGATCAATCCCAAGACTCCAAGCCTTGTCTCGATCCGTAAAGTCCTATTCACTTACGGGCACATGACCCAAAACCCAGTTTTGGTCATGTCCCGAGACAACTCCCTTTTGGCCATTCTCCATAAATGTGTCAATGAGTTTCATCCTCCGGTGTGACCCTTAGGTTTATGCATGTCAATAGATCAATGTAAAATCCCATTTTACTTGATCCTATTTAAGTGGCAACTAACGAGACTTTAGTATTGCCTGACACTACATAACGAATCGACCCTATCGATTCTAACCTTTCCGTCGTCCCTGTCATTATCCTTTTATCTCCGATATCCTGATTGAGATAAGGCATAGAGCTGTCATCCTTATTATTCTCAATCAATGTTCCTTGATATGTGAGATGACTAAAGATATGATACCCAGTATCATGTGCATGGCCATGCTATTCTTTCAGTCACTCTCGATCAAGCGGCCGAGAACCGATATCTTTCCCATACCTTAGTATGAGGGATAAATCCCTTAGCCGTCTTTCGTGTCACTCATGTAGCCCGTCCCCAAGCCAATCCTGGCCGTTATGGAAGCCCTGTTACGGACAACGTTAGGCTCAGGTCAAACTCAGTTGTTGACTACATAGCGATCACAAAGACTCCTTGGTCTAAGGATACATGACAAGCTACAACACTGAATATGTTCATGACTTAATCTATGGCACATATTCAGGGCGGGTCGTCCAATATCATGTCCCACATGATATCTATGATCAGACTCCGGAATCCCATTCCAATGACTAACAGAACGTAAGCCATAAAGAGCCATCTTTCATACTAGTCGCTTCTAGTGAAGCTTTGTTGACTAGGGACCCATCGAGTGTGATCTATCTCGATCTATGGTTCTATTCGCATGGTGGGCATAGATCAGAGCACACATCGATATATTACTCCAACACATAAGTAATATAAAGCCGCTTTAATTTTATTGCTAACGATGATATATACATTTGGACATTTAGGATTGAACTACGGGCACTAAGACTAACAATCTCCCACTTGCCCTAGTTCCAATCTAAACTCCAATATGTCCCCATCGACTTTACATGTCTAACATGTTCAGGCAGTGACACTGCCTTAGTCAAAGGGTTGGCTATGTTATCATCTGTTGCAATATCGGTTATCTTCACTTCACCTCAGTTCAGTATTTATCTGATGAGGTGGATACGCCGCAGTACATGTTTGGATTTGTTATACGATCTAGGCTTTTAGCTTGCGCAATGGCCCTTGTGTTGTCGCAAGATGGATTCACCGGGCTGGATGGGTTTTTAATTACACCCAGCCCTGCCATGAATTTCCAAATCCACATAGCCTCCTTAGCTGCCTCTGCAGCATCCATGTACTTGGCCTCTGTCGTAGATTCGGAAATGGTATCTTGCTTTACGCTTTCCCAGCTAAAGCTCTGCCATTCAGCGTAAACACATATCCTGATTGACTTCTAAAGTCATCTGGATTTGTCTTGGAAAACTAGCGTCTACTCATCCTTCGACGACTAGTTCAGCATCATCTTTCCCCCGGGTTAGAATGATGTCTACTGGTACAACATAAGGCTTACGAGACGTCTGGTCTCATACATGTCATGGCATATATGATCGATCCTGCCCCCAGGCGCATAGGATTCTCATCATCCTTTTCAGCTCATCAGGTGTCTTAGGACACTGAGTCTTGCTGAGATGAATGCCATGACTAGTGGGTAAGAGTCCTTTCTTTGAATCGAGCATTAAGAACCTACTCAATGCCTTGTTCACATAGGTTCCCTGACTTAAATCCAAGACCCTCTTGGTGCGATCTCTACATATCTTAATCCTTAAGATATGAGAAGCATCACCTAAGTCCTTTATTGAAAAACACTTCCTCAACCAAGCTTTAGTCTCGTGCAAGGTTGGGATGTCGTTTTCAATGAGAACCAGAAAGGTAATATTGCTCCCACTAGCCTTCTTATAAACGCAAGATTCATCCTCGTTCTTGATTAAGCCAAATCCAATTACAGCTTCATCAAAACGAAGGATCCAACTCTGAGAAGTTCGTTTCAATCCATAAATGGATTTCAACAACTTATAAATCTTTCCTTTATTCTTCGGATCGTCAAAACCTTTGGGCCGAGACATATAAACGTACTCAGTCAAATTTCCATTTAGGAAAGCGGTTTTGACATCCACTTGTCATATCTCGTAATTATGATACGTAGTTATGTCAAGAAGAATTTGGATCGATTTTGACCATAGCCACTAAGGAGAAGGTTTTCTCATAGTCAATCCATTGGATCTGCCTATAACCTTTCGCCACCATTTGAGCTTTGTAGGTCAGAGGGTTGCCGTCTATGTCCATCTTCACCTTGAAGATCCATTTGCATCCTATGGTCCTCACACCATTGATGGGATCAACCGGTTCCCAGACTCGGTTGTCCGACATGGATTGCATTTCCTCCCTCATGGCTCCCAGCCATAACTCGGAGTTGGGCCCATCCACGACTTCCTGAAAGGTGGCTGGATCATCGTGATCCACCATGGCTTCATTGTTACCTCCGGATACCATATCTTGGAGGTGGAAGATTGATCCTTTCAAATCGCCTTGGACCTTCCGGAATTGTAACAGGAATTGGTTGTTACTCTACGACAATCTCTGGCTCCTTTCTACTGGGTTGCCAATTGGTTTAGACAGATCTGTACCATCCTGAATTTCTTTGAGATGCACAGTCCTCCCAATGACGTCTTTGGAAACAAAACTTCTTTTCCATAAAGACCCCACCCCAAGCGACGAACACCATGTTCTCACTGGGATTGTAGAAATAGTATCCCCTTGTTGCTTTGGGATACCACACGAAGGTGCATATCTCAGATCTTGGTTCGAGCTTAGTCGAAACCAAATGTTTCACATAAGCCTCGCAACCACAAATCTTTAGGAAGGACAAAGCGGGCATCATCCCGTACCATTTTTAAAATGGTGTCCCTTCCACACCATTCGTCGAAGCCCGATTCACTATGAATGCGGTCGTCTCTAGAGCAAAACCCCTAAAAGAGATTGGGAGATCAGTCCAACTAATCATGGAACAGACCATTGTCTAACAATGTCCGATTTCTCCGTTTGGCTACACCTTTCAACTACAGTGACCTAGGAGGAGTCCATTCCAAAAGGATCCCATTCTCTTTTAGATGATCTAATAACTCTGTGGTCAAGTATTTTCCACCTCGATCCAATCGAAGTGCCTTAATACCTTTGTCAAGCTGGTTTTCTACTATAGTCTTAAACTCTTTGAATTTATCAAAAGTTTCAGACTTATGTCTCACCGAATAGACATAACCATATTTACTGTAATCATCAGTAAATGTGATAAAGTAGCTAAAACCCCTCCTGGCAAGTGAACTTATTGGTCTACACACATTCGAGTGTATCAGCCCCAATAATTCACCCGCCCTTTCATCGAGATCGATAAAAGGGAACTTTAGTCATTTTGCCCATCAAACAAACCTTGCACCTATCGATCGAATGGAATTCGAATGAACCTGAAAGTCCGCACTTCTGAAGTGCTGATAGGTGCTTCTTGTTTATGCGACCTAAATGATAGTGCCTTAACAGAGTTAGGTTTAAATCGTTGGATTTAAAACCTCTTGGTATTAACGGAATATATAGAACTTGAGGCATTGTTACCCATATCTAATATGTACAATCCTCCAACCATGTCAGTACTGGTATAAAACATATCATTGCATAGAACATTGAAAACTCCATTTCCAATATTAACATTATATCCTTCCTTGTCAAACACGGATACAGATATAATATTCCTACTAAAAGTAGGTATGCAATATACATTATACAATACTAAGACAAGGCCTCTTGGCAAAGCAAGACTCATGGATCCTACAGCAGTTTCCACAACTCTGAGGTCCATTTCGTGCTTTCCAAATCTCTCCTACTTTCAGCCACCATATATTAGTGCATGTGTGAGATTCAGTCATGGTATCTAATACCCATGAATCTTTGGAAGTAGAGAGATGTAGCTCTATAGAGTTAATACCGAATGAAGGCACGATCCCACCGCCCTTCCTTAGATCATCCAGGTTTCCTGATGAAGGCGCAGTCCTACTGCCCTTCTTCAGATCATCCAGGCTATTTGATGAAGGCGCAGTCCCACTGCCCTTTTTCAGATCAGCCGTGAACTTCCTGTAATCCCGGTTCCAATGACCAGGCTGTCGGCAGTAGAAGCAGACATTCTCAGGTGTCTCATCTTTCCTGCCAAGTGCGCATGGGCCCAGCCCTTGCCACTTCCAATTCCCTTGTTGACCATCAGAATATCCTTGGATCCCAGATCCCTGAGATATTCTTCTCAGCAGCTGATGACACTTCATGTAACTCTGATATGGTCTTAGAGACAGCCTTGTCAAGGACATATTCTTTGCGTTCAGACTTGAGGACTATCCTCAAAATTTTGTACCAGTCCAAATAGTTTGTCCCATTCAACTTGACCCTGTCAAGAATGGTTTTTAATGACAAACTATTAATGTTCGCTGAATTTGCCATTTGATCTACAACAGATAAAATTCAATCAGTAAACTGAATAAATTTTATGAAGATCAAGCTTAAACACCAACAATCAATTCTAAACCTTTAGAATCTGAAACCAAGATCCTTGATTCACTCGATTAAGCTGAACTAATGCTCACCACTTAATCGAGCTATGTAGGTAGGACTCCATCCAATCACATCCAATGTGACTCTTGGCTAGGGTATGTACTTATGTACACGACTTACCCTATCTGTTACCCTAGCTCAACCTCAGGCTGAGAATCGTAGTCGGGTCCACCAATTTTCAACTATGGCCCGTCACTATGTAGGTGCTCCGCTAATGCGCACGACACCCACATATGTCGTCCAAACCTACTACCCCGCTTCCCCATGGATGCTCCGCTAATGCGCACGACACCCATAGGACGGGGAGGTAGTAAGGTGTTGATGATTGGGAGGTATCGGACATGACCCGCTTTTACTTGTCTAGTTGTGTTCAAAACTTTGGCACATCCTAGATGCGATGAGCACATCAACTACATTCCAAATGCAATGATGCCTCAAATTACATCCAATGTAATTCTTCCTTTGAACCCGTCAACTACATCCAATGCAATGACGGTTCTAAGGGTTCACACACAAGGATTAAAATTCCAATTTTATCTTTGCATGTGAGGTGATATGCTCGGTAAATAAAGTTAAGCATGCAATTCTAAAACACATAGAATTAATCATGCATAAACTAAACCAAGCATAAAGCGATAAATGTGCAAATAATAGCCCCCTAAACTAACTCCCACTAGCTTCTTGAGCTCCACCGACTCCAAGTCGATGCCAACACCCGAAAAGCCACCAAATGACCTTTTCGCCCTTTCTTCGTCTTGAGTAAAATATTACAATTTAATACACGACTCGCAGGTCGGGAATAAATAAATATTACAAACAAGTGGTTCGACGACCACACCTTGAAAGAATAATTACACGATAACTCTAACGGCTCGCAGGCCGTGAAACGCGATATATAATTAAATCGAGCTCGGGGCTATTATGTACACCATGCCAACATCACATCACACATCGTGTTATCAAACAAGCATGTTATCAAACATCATGTGATTTTCCGGTTTTAATTAATAGCCAAGTTTCGAAATTTTTTTGATGCTCGGTTTATCGAAACCGTTCAAAAATGAAACTTTTGAACATTTGATCTTCGAGTTCATCATGACGGTTCCAAACTCGTCATAACTAACAAAACGGTTTAGCCTTGGCATATCAACCATCCAATGGTCATGCTTGGCCTAGCTCCGTCCAACGGAGCCCCGTTCGGTCCCGGTTTCGCTCCCCGAGAGTCCCGCTCCCGAGACCCGAAAAATCAAATTTTTTTCAAAATTTCCAGATTTGAGATAATTTTCAAAAATTCATTTTACATGCATTAAATCCATAAACAATAATTTAAAACATGTTATCAATCAATTTAGCAAAACAACATGCCAAAAACGAAACTTTCAAGCAAAACCGAAACTTTGAACACCGTCTTGTGAATCCAGAAGGTAGCAAGGCTCTGATACCACTGTTGGGTCTCTAGGTAGGGTTGGAGATGAACCAACTCGCAGCGGAAAATCAATGAAAACCAAGAGACAATTAGAACCATGAAACAACTAACAAAGAATGGATTAACAAGAGAAAAATTTCAGCACTAGTTCTTACCAAAACAAGAACACCGGTTAACGAATGATTGGCTTGAGTCTCCAAGACGCCTACGTATCCACATGGGAATCAAAGCCACGTAGTTCTTCTCTTTGAGGACTCAAGAACACAAACATGGAGGTGGAAACTAGCCAAACCCGAAATGGTCATGGAAGAGGGAGAGAAAATGTGTTTCCTATTCTTGTCTTGTCTTTGTTATGTTGAAAAAAGATGACTTAAACATAACAAAACCCATACTTGTCCAACTAAAGGCATGGGACAAGTATGGTGTCAAGTAAGGTGTAAATAGGACAAAGTATGGCAAGACAAGATTGGGTTAGGTGGTGAATCACCAACACCTTAATCCTTGTCTTGCTTGCTTAGTACTAATTAATCAAGACTTGATTAATTAGTTTCATGGGCCTTGGTTGCATGGGCCTTTCATGGGCCTCTTGGAACATGGCCCGTGGCCATTTCCAACGAGGTCCCGTGATTCGCTCATCGCCTCCAAGCCTTCCATACCGGAAATGTCCAACATTATCCGACGCGATCAATCCCAAGACTCCAAGCCTTGTCTCGATCCGTAAAGTCCTATTCACTTACGGGCACATGACCCAAAACCCAGTTTTGGTCATGTCCCGAGACAACTCCCTTTTGGCCATTCTCCATAAATGTGTCAATGAGTTTCATCCTCCGGTGTGACCCTTAGGTTTATGCATGTCAATAGATCAATGTAAAATCCCATTTTACTTGATCCTATTTAAGTGGCAACTAACGAGACTTTAGTATTGCCTGACACTACATAACGAATCGACCCTATCGATTCTAACCTTTCCGTCGTCCCTGTCATTATCCTTTTATCTCCGATATCCTGATTGAGATAAGGCATAGAGCTGTCATCCTTATTATTCTCAATCAATGTTCCTTGATATGTGAGATGACTAAAGATATGATACCCAGTATCATGTGCATGGCCATGCTATTCTTTCAGTCACTCTCGATCAAGCGGCCGAGAACCGATATCTTTCCCATACCTTAGTATGAGGGATAAATCCCTTAGCCGTCTTTCGTGTCACTCATGTAGCCCGTCCCCAAGCCAATCCTGGCCGTTATGGAAGCCCTGTTACGGACAACGTTAGGCTCAGGTCAAACTCAGTTGTTGACTACATAGCGATCACAAAGACTCCTTGGTCTAAGGATACATGACAAGCTACAACACTGAATATGTTCATGACTTAATCTATGGCACATATTCAGGGCGGGTCGTCCAATATCATGTCCCACATGATATCTATGATCAGACTCCGGAATCCCATTCCAATGACTAACAGAACGTAAGCCATAAAGAGCCATCTTTCATACTAGTCGCTTCTAGTGAAGCTTTGTTGACTAGGGACCCATCGAGTGTGATCTATCTCGATCTATGGTTCTATTCGCATGGTGGGCATAGATCAGAGCACACATCGATATATTACTCCAACACATAAGTAATATAAAGCCGCTTTAATTTTATTGCTAACGATGATATATACATTTGGACATTTAGGATTGAACTACGGGCACTAAGACTAACATGTTGTTCAAGCAACACCGTCGTGGCGGAGTGCCCTTAACATTTGGAGGACACGATGAAGAATGTTATGTGTGTCCCTAGTCTCGGGGGTCTAGGGTATGTCACAGCATGCCTTGTCCTAAGAAAATTATATGTAGTTATCGAATTTTCAAATATCTTTGATGTGATATTTTACGGGATTAAATCGAAGTTAGTGTGAAGAAGATATGGTTATTTAAAGATGTATTGCGTGTATAACCTCATTTCAATTGAAAATGCTCTTTTTATACTTCAAATGCCTAGTATACTTTTCAACAACCTTATTCATAGTTTTTTTTGTAGGTTGTATTTGAAAAAGTAATATGTAAGACCTAACGGTTCAATAATAAGCATTTACACGTATTTATAATCATTAACAATAAAATAGTTTTGACTCATTTTTTTTTTGAAACGGGAAAGTAGTATTACGATATCGTCGTGCTTACAACGGGGGACCTAACAGTCCCGGACACCAGCATTTGTCCCGATTGGCCGTGGCCCCTCGGGCGCACATGGTTCCATATAAATTGTCTGTTTTGTTTCGCATATCGAAACTCAAGAATTCCTCGATCCACTGTTTCAAGAAATACATAACTAGCGGAATAAAAGCTGCCTAACCAAAGTCTTATTTGTCCTAAAACGATCAACCTGAAAATAGAGAAGGCCTTTGTTGCGGATTCCCCGAGACTTCCCGGCTATAGACGTCCCGGGTCTGTGGGTATAGGTCCCTAACGGTCCTTCCCACCCCCGCTTTGGAGGATCATTCATCCCCCAGGGGATTGTGGTCCCCCATGCTAACATCCCGTTCCTGCACTTGGTCAGTAGAGGTTGGCAACAGCTTGGACTTTGGCTTGTGGCCCGTCTTGATCACCCTAGGTCTTGGGCCGACGGCTGTGGTGAAACGCAGGATCCCCCGTCGGGCCAAAGTGCAGTTCATCAGGTCACCCAATCGCGGATCAGGCCTTTTCCACTTGGCCCCGATCTTCAAGTGAGATTTAGGGCTTGGGGTGTCCTTGTCTTGACGTTTGGCTATCGTCGGAGACGGGGCCAACACCTTAACGGTAGTACTCCGGGCCGCCTGGTGTGCACGGCTCCTGCTGGCCGCGAACCTCCTGGGGTTTATTGAGCCCGTGGAGTAGGGAGCCCTACCCGGCTGGAGACCAAACCCCGATTGGTCATATCCCGGTTGATAAGCCGAGGACCATGAGAAACAGTGCATCGTATCCCACTGGTAGGCCGGAATCTCGGTGCGCTCCGGTGGTGGAACGGGAGCCAGGCCCCGAAACAGTGACTCCTGGTACCGGCGTGCCTGATCCCAGTCCGGTAAAGGACGTTGATTGTCGGGGTTGGCTCCAAATGACCGGACGAACTCCGGCGTGGATCGATGCCAGGGAGACGGGTGCCACCACGTCGGATCGTGGTGCACATCGTGCATGGACCACCCCCGATTATGCAAGACCAATATGGGGTTGGCTTGGTCATGCAAGGGGGGGCGCGGCTGATCGGACTCAGGGAGGCGATCATGGTGGAGATGATTCGCCGACCATGGCGACCGGATGGGGTACCCATCACGTTGGTAGTGGGGGAACGGCAAAACCATGGTGTTGGAGGGAGAAGGAGATCAACGACGATAAAGGGACTGTGTCAGGTGGAGGAGGGGCGGTGGAAGGCAGTGAAGAAGACGGCGGCTGAAACCCTAGAGAGGGTAAGAGATGAACCTCAAAGAGGTTCTTTGGAGAGCTTTTACTTCCCTAATGTTTTGACTCATTGTTAAAATAAAACATCTATCATATTATATCATTTCTATTCACATATACTTCGTATGACTGATTATATGTTTTTCCTAGAACATTGTACTATATTCTCTAACTGAAATTCGTTCATGAAAATTGTTGACATCTAAATTGTATTCGATTTGATATCTTACGGGCTCAAATCAAAGCTTATGTGAGAAAGCTATGTCATTTGAAAAACTAATCAAAATCTAATTCTTTTACAACTTAATCATTATTAATGACACTCTAAAATATCTTTCTGTATCCACCTCTGTCGCTATTAAGAAAAACCCATTAGTGGTCTGTGACTGCGTGTTACAAAAGAGATTTACACCTGAATCTAACTCGTGTTACAAAATAATATATAGGTAGCAGTAATTGCGCGCGATGGAGACCGAGAGGCGCGCGCACGGATGAGGTTTATTTAGTTGAGGTTGTTGTAAGAAAAAAAAAGATAAGGATGAGTCAGATTGGTGGTGGGTCACTTAAAGCACGTGCTCTGTTTCCTTTGTCTTCACCGTTGGCTTTGGCTTTGCATGTAAATTTAATTTACATGACATATCACATCACTTCGTGCGACCATTCCTTCGCAACCGAACCATACCTTTTATTTTTTCACCTCAGATTCTCTTTTCAAATTGAGCCCTAAAGTTTATAAATCTATAAACAAGGTTGCATTTGTCCTCCACCTAGGTAGCGGTATAGAGTTGTCCGGTAACACCAATGCGTGGGCTCGGTAGTGTTCCGGACAACGGGACTAAACCTACACGCATCACATGTATCAACCGTTGTAGTGTAGTTATCAATTCTTTTTGGGATAACCCTGTATACTAGCTCCGTTTGAGATTTGTTTTTCATTTCTTAACCTAGGTTTACAGACATTTCTCAACTGTCACCTTTCAATTTTTTGTAGAAAGTATCAAAAATCGTCAAAACTGACGATTCCGTTAGTTTCTTGCCTACGTGTCGGCCACGTGTCGTCACGGTGAAGTGACACGTGGCAAAAAACTAACGGAATTGTCAACATAAATGGTAAACGATACTTTCTGCAAAAAATTGAAAGGTGACAGTTAGGAAATGTCACCAAAGGTAGACCTGTGTTAGGAATCGAAAAACAAAGTTCAAATAGGATTAGGATACAGGGTTTCCCCATTCTTTTTTCTAATTTTAGCATTAGTTGTATATCTAATTCTTTTCCTATAAATACATCATTTCTTCATCCTTCTTTTCATGTTCATCATATGTTGCTTTCAATACTTTTGTTACTCGACAATTCATCCCCGCTGATCATTTTCAAATTTTTAACAACAATGAAGATCTATAGCAATAATCTACATTCATTCTCAAACACCAATCTATTTGTTACAATATTTACAAAACCTTTCTTTCATATCAAGCCCGGATTACTTTTTCCCGGGTTTACAACACCAACCCGATCTATATAGTCTTGAGGGAAATTCTTCAAATTATTCATCATGTTCCAATGCTTATTTGTGGTGTACCAAAACACAATGGGTCTAATAGAAACAAATGGTCTAGTCCTAATGAATACATCTTGCACGAAGTGATTGAAAGCGTGCGACTTACGGTTGATAGGTGTCTGGTACGTTGAATAACTCTGCATAATATATAGTGTAACAAGAAGAAATTCAAGAGTTATTGGAAGGGCGTGATGAATGAGTTCAATACAAAAACACTAGTCATGTAAACAACCAAACAACTAAGTATCATTAAGGAAAAGGAATAAGAAAGTTACACATTTCTATGCAGCAAGGAGGTGCTTTCCTATTGCCATGTCGTCCTTCCCCAAATCAGTGGAGTGAGTTTTAGTTTTGGGAAGAGAAGTTAAAAAAGTTTGATAGGATTTGAAAATTAGATTAATAAAAAAACGGTAAATTAGACATTTTATTTCGGTTTGGTAGGGAGTTCATCTACCCACGGGCACTCCCTTGACAGTCCTGAATGTGTACGCTTCCACCTCAGTTACGGCGAGGCGTGATCTCTGGACTTCTCTCCGTTCAGCTGTTGATGGTTTTGGGTCTGTGTTGCTTGTCGTTGGGGACTTCAATACGGTTTTCTCATAGGAGGAGATATCGTCAGGGGGGATTCTCCATGGGGACAGTTCAGAGTTTCGTGACTTTATTTCGGTAGTTGGGTTACTTGATCTCCCTCTGGCCAACAGGCGTTTCACATGGTTTGGCCCCGCTTCCAGGTGTAGTCGTATTGACAGGTTTCTTCTGTCTCCTGAGCTTCTCAGCATGTTTTCTGGTCCTGTTCAGAAAGGACTCACTCGGTCCCTCTCCGATCATTGTCCGATCTTGTTATCTGATGAGAGGGTTGATTGGGGACCCCGCCCATTCCGATTCATCGATGCTTGGGTTGAGCACGATGAGTTCCTCCCGTTTGTGAGCGAGCGTTGGTCCTCTTATGTGGTTCGTGGGGATCCGAAGTTCATTTGGTGGACCAAGTTGAGAACTTTGAGGGGTGATCTGCGGGAGTGGAATCGTTCAGTTTTTGGTCATCTTGATACTGCTATTTCTGAGTTGGAGGTGCGTATTGATGCTTTTGATGTGCTGGTTAACACTAGGCCCTTATCTGAGGAAGAGTTGACTGAGAGGGCTTTTTGCACATCCCAGTTAGCCTCTAAGGCGGGGTAGAGATCTAGCTTATGGAGGCAGAATGCTAGAGTCAAATGGGGCAAGGATGGGGATCGTAACTCAGCCTATTTTCATCGTGTAGCCCAGGCCCGTGCATCTCGGAACCAGATCTTCTCGGTGTTAGATAATGTCACAGAGTATTCTACCCCGTAGGGGTCAAGGCCCAGGCTGTTGCACACTTTGGGGCCCGTTTCTTCTCTGAGCAGTCGACCCATCATACCTTACCCGCTTTACCGTTCGCCCGGCTAAGCGAGGAGGATTCTATGTCTTTGGAGTCTCCTTTCACCGAGGCTGAGGTTTTGGAGGCTTTGTCTGCTTGTTCTGGGGATAAGGCTCCGGGGCCAGATGGTTTCAATCTGGTCTTCTTTCGGGCAGCGTGGCAGATCATTCGGGCCGACTTCTTGCGCTTTCTTCACTTCTTTCATGCCTCGTTTCAGCTTGGGCGAGGGGTGAACTCGAGTTTTATTGTTCTCATCCCGAAGGTCCCTTCCCCAAGGACCTTCTCGGAGTACCGTCCTATTAGCCTTATGACAGCTACTTACAAGATCTTGTCAAAATCTTGTCGAGGCGTTTGAGGACAGTGATTGGAGACCTTATTAGCAGTACTCAGTATGCGTGTTTCCAGGGGAGACAGCTAACGGATACTGTCCTTGTTGCTATGGAGGTTCTGGGGGTTTGTGCGTCGCTCTCGACAACCAACTACTTTGGTGAAGTTGGACTTTGAGAAGGCATTTGATAGGGTTGATTGGTCTTACCTGTTTCATGTTCTTAGGAGTATGGGTTTCGGTGGGAAGTGGATTATGTGGATCTCCTCGTGTTTACGGGGTTTCTCTTCAGTGTTGCTTAATGGGTCTCCTTCTAAGCAGTTTAGGGTCTTACAGGGAGGGAGTCAGGCAAGGGTGTCCGCTGTCACCTTATTTATTTTTTATCGCGGCTGAGGGTTTTCACCAGCTTTTTGAGCTCGGAATCAAACAAGGGTTGTACGGTGGTATCCGGGTTGGCTCAGTCATTCAGGTTTCTCACCTCCAGTTTGCGGATGACACTCTATTGTTCCTTGAAGCAGGTGTGGATCAGTTTCAGGCTGTCAGGTTTGTTCTTCACACTTTCGAGCTGGTGTCAGGTTTTCGGATCAACTTTGCCAAGTCGTCTCTGGTTGCTTTTGTTGTGGTTGATTCTATGTGCGAAACTCTGGCGGAGGCCATGCAGTGCTCTTTGGGTCTTCTCCCTTTTACTTACCTTGGGTTCCCTTTGGGGGGAAATCCTTGTCTCGCTTCTTTTTGGGACCCGGTGGTTGATAGGTATAGAGAGCGGCTGGCGGTTTGGCAAACCCGTTTTCTCTCCTTGGGAGGTCGGCATACGCCCATCAGGTCGACCTTGGCCAGCATGCCGATCTTTTACATGTCTTTGTTTCGTGCTCCCAAGAAGGTGGTTCGTTTGCTAGAGAGACTTCAGAGGAGGTTCCTTTGGTGTTTAGGTAGAGAAAGGAGATGTCTCTCCAAGGTCCCATGGGATGTGGTTTGCTTGTCCAAGGACTCAGGGGGGCTTGGTGTTCGTTCTCTTTCGGCGGTAAACACCAGTCTTCTCTTGAAATGGTGGTGGCGCTTTGCTACTGAAGGTCCAGTCTTTTGGAGACGTGTTATTTGTGCTTGTTTTGGGTGGAGGGAGTCAGAGTGGGATCTGGGTGCGCTTTCTATTCCGTTGAGGGCTTTCTCTTTCTTCATTCGGCATGTGGTTCGTTTGGACAAGGACCCTGGGTTTGCGAGAGTGTTTGGTCATGAAACTTTGAGGTGGGTGGTCGGTTCAGGCACCACGATTCGCTTCTGGGAGGACCCATGGATTTTTGATACCTCTCTTGCGACTCGGTTTCCTCGACTTTATAGGTTGGCGGAAGGCCATCACCGGTCGATTGTTGAGTTTTTCGTGGATGGGGAATGGGTTTTTCTGTTTGGTAGGGATCTTCGAGTCTGTGATGTTGAGGCATTGGAGGAGATTAGGGTCCGTCTGATCGGGGTTCGTCTGGTTCGAGAGCGGCCTGATTCGTTGACCTGGTCATGGGATCCGCGTGGTTTCTCTACGGCTAGAGCTTTTCAGGTTGTCGGTGGTTGGGTGGATTATGAGACTGCTATGTTGGCTTCAGTGATCTGGTCTGCCCCTGTTCCTCCCAAGATCCATTTGTTTTCCTGGCTGTTTGCTCATGAGGAGGTTCCCACTATTTCCTTCTTGGTGGATAGGGGTGTGTCGATTCTGTTGGTCCGGTGGAGGTGTGTGTTGTGTGGTACAGGTGGGGAAGACATTAGGCACTTGTTTGTTTCTTGCTCGTGGACCTGGAGGGTCTGGTCTCTGGTCTTGAGATGGTGGGGAGTTGTAGGTGCTCTTCAGTTGTTGCCAGCTCTTTTTCTTGAGTCTTGGACCTCTCTGGTGGAACTTCGGAGGTTGAGGTCCGAGTGGACGGGTATCAGACTATTGTGTCTCTGGCATATTTGGCTAGAGCGCAATCGGCGTGTCTTCTCGGGGTCCACTGCTATTGAACCAAGCATTCTTCTTGCTAGAGTTCAACAAGGATCCTTCTCCAGTTTGAGTTCGGTTGGTCGTCCTTTCATCTTCCTCGAGTGGGTCGAGTCTCCGGCTGTTGCGCTGACTAGGAACGCCTAAGGATGGTTGCATCATGTTTGAGGAGTTCAGCACTTTGTCCCCCGGTCCTCTTCGGTGGTTCTCTTGCTAGGTCTGGTGAGTGCTTGTTCAGGAGTCGTCTTGGGGTTTCTTAACCTTGGTGGGGTCCGGTGAGTACTTGTTCCAGAGTCGCTTTTTGGGGCCGATCTGCCCGTTTTCGGGTGGAGGAGCATGGGTTACTTAGCCTTCTTGAGGCCAGAGGATCCACCTGTGCGGTCTCCTGTGGTACTGTTCACTAGTCCGATCAAGATTGCCCGTTCGATCTCTTGAGGCACTGTTCACTAGTCTGGTGGGTTTGTGATTGTTGTGGTGGACCGGGGTGGTTGTTTTATCTTGTTTCTTTATTGCTTTTTTCTTTTTATACTGGTTTTGTTGGACTTCGTTTTTGGTGTGTGGTTTCTATCTAAGGACCCACATTACCTTTTTAAGGCATTTATTTCTCTCTGATAAAAAAAAAGAAAAAAAAAGACATTTTATTTTTAATTTTGATGTTATTAGTTAAAATTAACAAACAAAAAATGATTTTTTGATGAATAACGAAAGTAAATAATGTGTTATTGATAATATATCTCATCTTTAGGTTGTGCTATTGATATAAAAAATAAGCTAAATAAGAGTGTTAATGAAATTATTCCTCATTCATGGAACATTTTTTTCTCTGTACTCCTATATCTAAATGAAAAATAAAAGTGAATAGAAGAAAGTGATTTGTAGTTACGAGATGGAAAAAAAAGTTTCTCTTGATTTTTTTAAGTCAAAAGTCAAAGACTCTTAACTCTCTTTAATCCTTCGACCCCCAGTTTCAACCCTACCCGCCTCCATTCGAGTCTCTTCTTTACTGTCGGCAACGACATGGCTTCCGACCATGGTCGTAGTCGGCGGTGGTGAGCCTTTACCTCCCTGTTGCTTTTGTTTTCCTCAAGCCCCCTATGTCTCCTTCCGCTGCTTTTGTTCTTTCGACCTCGACCTCCTCGTTCATCGACTTCCGCTTCTCGTTCATTTAGATCTGACCCCTGGGGCGACAGATCTCTCGTCGCGACCGTTTTGTTTGGCTTAGATCTGTCTTGATCTTCACTTAACATGGTCGTGGGGGTCTGAATCATGGATTCTATCGGTGGTGGTGCTTACCTGGAGGGTTTCTGTAGTGGTGGTCCTCGGTCGTGATTTTTCTCCTCGTCATCTCTTCCCTTCTCAGAACATGAGCTCGGGCTTCTCGCCTCCTCTTCGGTTGAGGCGGTGGAGTTGGACCTCCTCGTACTCGTCGCTATTTTGGTGTTGGCAGTCGACGATGACTCCGGCTTCGGAGCTCTGAGAGGTCTGTCTGTTCTATTCTCGTCTCCTTTTTCATCCGGTCTCAAGTACTTTTGCCCGTTATTTTCCCCTTTGCGGCTTCCTTTTCCCGACCTCGGTGGTAAGGTCGGGACCTCACGGTTGGGGTTGGCCACCGTGGGGGGTTTAGCCTTCTGACTGGTTTGAAGTTCGTGTGGGGTGCATCTCGGGGGAGGGCATCTGGGTCTGGTTGTTTGGAGGCTTGAACTGTCCAACCCCTTTGGGCCTCCGTGCGGCGTTGGCCGGCAGTGGAATACCAGTTTCGGTATTTTGGGCCGGTAGTTGGGTTTGGCTGGAGTAATCTCGTTTCTAGGTCTTTCGTTTGCTATAGATCGTTTTGGTGAGTCCTTCGTTCCTCTTGCCGCTTCTCGGGGCTTTTTTGGTCCTCTGCTTCTCTTTTCATGCTTTTGTTTGGAATGGTGGTGGTTCTTTCTCTCCTGTGGATGTTAGTCGGTTCTTGTGCTTCATTTCCGAGAAGAAGAAGTCTGATTGGCTTTAGCGTGGCTCTTGGTCGGCATGGGGCTCGAGGTCTACAAGTCTGGTTTGCTTATAGGTTTCCTTGTTGTTCTTTTGTTGGGCATGGTGGCCTTAATTTGCCCCTTGTTGGATTTAGTTTATTGTTGTTTGGGCTTGGCCCGTGTTGTTTTGGTGGCTTCTTATTTGAGTCTTGGTGTTAGACCTTAATTTGCTTCATGTTAGACAATTCGGGTTTAGGCATATGTTAGACTCGGTCTTCTGTTCTTGTTTGCTTTATGTTCGAAAAAATTGAGTATAGGCTATTGTTAGACCCAACCTCTTTGTTTAGTTCGTTTGTTCAAGGTTCTTTTAAGAATGCTTTGTTCGTTGTATTGAGAGTTCTACCCTTATTTTATGATTTTACTTTGAAACTGTTGGATTTTATATCTAATAAACTATTGATCAAAGAAAAAAAGTTGTGAGATAGATAAGAATGATATGAAAGGGGGTGGTGTTTAGAAAACGACAAATAAAAGTATATAAGCTTTTGACCCATTGAAGAAGTCACTGGCCTTTTTTTAAAGTTGATATTTTATTTTTATGCTTTGACTTGGTGAGGAGAAATCTAATACAAACCCTCCTTATCCTAAAAACTGTGTGAACCAATCCTAACCATACACCATTTAGATCCAACATTCACCATAATGCCACATCATCATCCCAATTCCACCAAAAGCCACGCCAATTTCTTCCTTTCTCACACAAGCAAGGGCATAATTGTAAAAGCATGGTGCCATGTGGACAAGTGTCCATTTTTTTTCTTAACCAATTCACTAATTTAATATTTCCCGCTTCGTTTGAACTCCGATTAGCTTCAAACTTGCGCCAATATTTTTCTTTTTCCAAGGGCTTTAAATCAAGATCAGTCATGAATATATTTTGAAACACGAAAATAAAAAGTTATATTGGGGTGATAAAAACAATGTTAAGTGTTGATAAATCTTCACTAATAAATTTTTCATATCGGGGTATCAAACTAGTGCTAAATAGTGTTTAGTGTTGATAAAACTAGTGCTTAGTGTTCATAAAAAAACATGTGATGATGTGATAAAAATCATGTTCGATTTTGGAAAATGAGGTGATAAAACTAGTGTTCAGTGTTGATAAACTCAGTGTATAGTGTTGATAAACCCAGTATATAGTGTTGATAAACACAGTGTATAGTGTTGATAAAAATTACACAGACTTAACTTTTTTTTAAATCAGCCCCAAAATAAGGGTGATAACCTAGAGTTTAGTGTTGATAAAAAAACATGTGATGAGATGATAAAAACACATGTAATTTAATGATAAACATAATGTTTAGTGTTGATAAAACTAGTGCTTAGTGCTCATAAGAAAAACATGTGATAATGTGATAAAAATCATGTTCGATTTTGGAAAATGAGGTGATAAAACTGGTGTTCAGTGTTGATAAACCCAGTGTATAGTGTTGATAAACCTAGTGTATTGTGTTGATAAAAATTACACAGACTTAACTTTTTTTAAAATCAGCCCCGAAATAAGAGTGATAACCTAGAGTTTAGTGTTGATAAAAAACATGTAATGAGATGATAAAAACACATATAATTTAATGATAAACATAGTGTTTAGTGTTGATAAAACTAATGCTTATTGTTCATAAAAAAACATGTGATGATGTGATAAAAATCATGTTCGATTTTGGAAAATGAGGTGATAAATCCAGTGTATAGTGTTGATAAATCCAGTGTATAGTGTTGATAAACCCAGTGTATAGTGTTGATAAAAATTACCCAGACTTAACTTTTTTTTAAAAAAATCAACCCCGAAAATAATTTTTTTTTTTCGTGCTTCAAAATATATTCATGACTGATCTTGATAGAAAGCCCTTGAAAAAACAAAACTAATGGCGCAAGTTTGAAGCCAATCGGAGTTCAAACGAAGCGGGAAAAATTAAATTAGTGAATTGGTAAAAAAAAAATACGATGATTTTACTAAAAAGCCCTTACCCTTTACTAAAAAGTGCTGTTTTTTTTGCAGTCAACAAGTCAACCACTCAATTGCATCTCATCCATCCATTCTTAAAATGAATGGCTTGGATTGGTTCACACAGTTTTTACGTTAAGGAGTGGTTTCTATTTGATTTTTCCTCTTGGCTTGGTTACGACCTCATTTAAATATAAATGATTCGAGCCCATACCCAACAAGCTATCAGGCCAGACCATAGCTGGGCTGTCCCATCAAGACAAGTATGGGCTATATGCTAAATTAGGAAACTAAATCAACAACACGAGGATCTCAACAAAGCATTGCATATGATGCCCGTATCGAATCTCAACACAAGATAGCACATGGTGTCAAAAATCCTAAGGAAACAACGGTTATGTGCTCTAATAAGTTGTCAAGTCTATTATGTTGATTTTATTTAATCTCACAACTTCAAGGTATTACCCTAGTTTGATAATGCATAGCATTAATCTAACTTCAATTCTCTACAAACTCCCTTGCTGTCATGGTTTTATATATGAGAGAGCATTATGAGCCAATGTTTCTTATTCATATTTTCGAATTCTTTTTAGGTTTGCATTTACTTTAACTTACTCCAAGATATTAGTGGTCTACTCAAATGAATACGACACACCATAACATCGTATCCCAACCATTGGTAAGAGTTGAAGAGAAAGTGCTCTACTAGGGTTTGAGACCCCTCAACTCTAGCCTTCTCCATGATGTCGTCGCCTTCTTTTATGAAGTTGTCGCCATGCTCTAGGGCCTGTTCTATGGTTCCAGTCTCCCTCTCCCGGCTGATGTCCGGTCACCTTTGAAGTCCGGTCCCTCTCCGTTGTCCTGGCGCGCATCCTCATCCGTTGGCCCCATCCCTCCTCATCCAAGGGGCCTTCACTGCTCTCCCGGTTATGGAAATCTCTTCTGGGGGTTGGCGTCTGCTTCCCATGACCTTGCTTTGGTTTCCTGTTGGGCGGCGCTTGGGAGTCATCCCGGACTAGACCATCCTGGTCTAGTCCGATCGGGGCATCCACGGAGGTGCCAAGAATGAAGAGGGGCTCGACTGGCGAGCCTCGAGAAGATCAGGCGAGGGTTGTTCTCAGCCCTCGCCAGTCCCCATGAGTCGACCGGCAGGCCTTAGGGACAAGTGGAAGGAACCCCTGAGGATAACATTTCTGTCCTTCACCACTGATGATCACATGCTCGGTTCTATAGCGAAAGAGTAGCGTCATCCTCGGGCGACCCAGCGGTGTTCGTCAATTTTTCTTATGTTTTGTTTGGTTTTTAGTTCTTAAGTTTAATCTACTTTATGTTTTAGTTATCCTTAATGGCACCTCGTTTAAGAACGTCCTAGACGTTTACGTATTTACAGAGTTATTGTGTTTGTCCCGTCAGGGCCCTCAAGCATGTACTAGCTCTTTTTAAAGGAATACAAGTTGCACTTTGCTCAAAAAAAAAGTGGTCTACTCAAATAGTAAATGGCACATTATTAGTAGTTTTTGATCAATTCAGAAAATTTATTAATAAAAAAAATATTTTCTAAATAAGAAAGCATAAGAATCAAAAGACTTGAAACACAATTACTGAAAAGCTCCCGATAATAGAGTTTAAAAAAACCTTTAAAATCAAGGAAGAGTAATCCACAAAAAATAAAAATAACACAAATAACCACCAAAAAGATAAAATTAATTGTTAATCTCCTTCACTATCGAGAGAGCCATGAGGTTTGAGTGCCGCCTGATTCCACATGTCCGCAGCTGAAGGGACAACTTTGAGAGCCATTTCCCTACTCATGGACCGCGTCATAGGGTTAAAAATGTCATAGTACCTGAAGCATTTTGCTGCTTGAAAAATCGACCCTTGGATATTGAGGGTTTATTCAAGGCGTCTTTCTGAGGACTGCCCTAAGCCCCGTCACTCGCGACCGAGTCCGACGAAACAGTAATTTCTACAGGTCCGTCAGTAGTAGGTCCACCAGGCTTGCTACCCGAATCCATAGAAACCTGGGCCACCAGATCAATGGGTCTAACCTGGGCCTCCAACAAATGAGTTGCTAAAGTTGAGCTCGCCACATATTGTTGGGTTGCGCTTTCAACTAACCCCACCGCGCCATCAGTACTCAAAACGACGTCACCCGATGCTTCGTCTTCCCCACACGATGAAATCGAGAATTCAGGATTCACAGAATCTGGAACGCAAACAACAGCCTGAAACAAAACTTCCCGAGATATATGGAGAATATGGAATTCAAAACTTAAACCACGAAGATCCGAGAACAACAAACGAGATGATGTGGAACCATCGTCGTCCGGAGACAACATAGGAGGGATCGGAAAAGAAACATGCATAACTACCTTTACATTCCGACCGATATCGTCGATATTGTCCTCCAAGTAGAGCATCTCCAGTGCCGCCCCGTGCCTAACTTCGAAGCTCTTTGTTCTGCTCTCCCACATCACGGGACAATATTTTGGGTCGAGCTAATGCTACAAGCAGAATATAACCGTTAATCTTATAACCATTGAAGCTCTCTACAACTTCAAACGCGCTAGAGGCGACGAGAACGTGACAAACCCAAAAAAATCCCCCTTTATTAGGATGCTTCATAACTGAGCAGGAAGTAATGACTTCAAAAGACCCAAAAACAGTATGAAACCAATCTTCAATGGTATCATAAGGCGGATTACAGATAAATATCTCGCAGGAGCTAACATTACCAAGTTTTGGGATCGATGTTGGCAGAACATCTAATAATACAACTTTGGATCTCAAAACAGAGTCATCAGACGGAACACATCCACGGTCCGGAACCTCATCCTCTTGCACAATGATCCCATTGGTATCAAAAGGAAACAAACTCTCCTTGACCTACAATCCGACGGCCACCACCGACGATTTGGCCTTATAAGTATCATGTCTTGAAACCAACGCAGTCATAACTTGCTTCCTGGTCACCTTGACCCTATCAGATGGCTAAGACTTGGCCTTGACAGCGTCTTTGGTCACACCAATCAATGGTATCGGGAAATGTAAGTATCATTATTGATACTTACAAGGGGAAACGCCGCTTCCCAACTATGTTTCACCTTTGATTCCATGGTCCTAACTACGACTGACATTTGCTCTCAATTCCCATCGGTGAACTTTTCGTGATTATCAGAAACTAACGAAACACGTGAAAATAAACATATCTGTTAACTTTACTTGCGAAAAGTTAGAATTGCCCTCCAATCTAACTCAAATTTTCAAATCAATGTCATTGCTTTTTTCTCCCCTGCGACAAAGAATTTTTTAAAAAAAAAGAATCCCAATTACCTTTGGATTTCTTCTCTCTTACTTTTATTTAACTCATAACAATATTTTTATTTCATGAATTCTTTATTTTCACAATATATAATATCAAAAAATCTGAATTTTTCCCAGCTCCTGGTTGGCCTCGCCGAAGAAGTATGGCTCGGGGTCGTGCGACGTGACAATGAGATGCTTCCAACTCAGCCTCCACGAGCAGTGCAAGGACGCCACCAACAACAACAAGCTGAAGAAGATAAATAAGGAAAAGGGAGGAGGCGTAAAGCTTGGAGGAAATACAGAGGGGCAATCTGGCCATTTATGAAAAAGTTGAAAGGCACGTGACTGTCATGTGCTGAAAATACTAACGGTGCCGTCAAAATAGACGGTTTCCGTTAGTTTCTGAGAATCGCGAAAAGTTCACCAATGGAAATTGAGACCAAAGGTCAGTCGCAGTTAGGACCATGGAATTAAAGGTGAAACATAGTTGGGAAGTGGCCTTTCCCCTACTTACAATCTAGCATTATAAACAATTTAAAAAACAACTCGTAACATACCCCAAACTAGGATTTAGTCTCGGTCGTCACTAGTGTGGTTTTAGGTGTTTGATCACTATGGTGTAGTCCGTAGGAAGCTTGTGCACTTTTTGTTATCTATAGGTGGTGTTCGGTGTCAAGAGTTTGGGTGTACGGGGCAAAGGGTTTGGACTCTTAGTAGTGGTGGGTAGGAAGACCACTTCGTCGAGTCGAGGGGGATGAAGGCTTGAGGATTGGCCTCGGGCAGCAAGATTTGTCCTAGGGCGGAGAAACAGACGACCAAACTAAGAGTTACAAGGCTATTGACAACAGTATATGGCTGCGACACAGGGCGCTGCGAGGATCTTCTTGTGAGGGTTGCCATGGTAGTCTCGGTCTTTGTGTTTGCTGGTGGGTTGAGGTGGTCGGCCTCATTGTTGGTGGGTGTTGTAGACCATGTGGTTTAGTTGGTCACAGCGGCACTAGGGTGGTCTCGAGGTGGTGGTTTCGCGAAGGGGATCAATGTCTAGAGTTGTGCCTTACATCCTTTCTGGTGATTTTGGTTGTGCGTAGCAATAGGGGCATCGTAGAGGAAGTGCGGTGTTCAATGCTAAGGAGGTGGCGGCAACATCCATGCGTGGTGATAGGGGGATCGTGTGTGAAGCACGACCAACCGAGGTCAAGTACGTGGTGGATGGAGACGTGCGTCATGTACGTGCATTTACGGACCCAGAGGGATTTACGGAGTTCGATGGGCTAACAAAAATACTGATGATGGGCGGAAAGTACCCTCACCTCGATAAATTATGATTTCATGGTCCAGTGGGGGGCAGGGGAGTCAGCCAACAACGCCGCCTTATTGGACATATGGTGTCAGTGTTTCCATCAAGTTCTGGTACGGTACTCTACTACTACCATGGGGGCCAACACTCTCGCGTTCTTGGAGCCCTACTCTATTATTTCAAGAAGGATGACGTACGCTGGTACCTTGAGAGAGTATACAGTCTGCCTAGGCGCCACTCTAGAGATGAGTCGACTCTGTCCTAACTTCCCATTTGGATTCGTTGTATCGGTTTCTTCGGAAGCTATCGTAGTATCACCTTCCGAACATCTCAATGAAGCACTTCAGTTTTTGAGCATTTGTATTCGGTTTTTAGTTTGTATTTCATTTTGGTCCCATGATGTTAGGACATGCTATTTAGTACATTGGTATTTTAATTATGGTTTGCCTGCTTTGGGTCGGGCTTCTTTATTTTTCTAGTATATGGTTACGCTTACAGTTATAAAAAAAATTCCAAAATAAGTTAGACATCTCCAAATCACATATAGATATCTGTAAATTAAAAACTTTTGCATCTAAGTACCTCCAACCTAAAATCTGTTATATGCATCAACAACTTTTTAAAAACTACATCTTTTTTTCGTCAAAACAATATCATAGATCATAAACTAAAAAAAAAGACTTTGGACTGACAAATTTTTTACTACACGAAGAAAATGGTTGAGGAACTACAAAAAAATATTATTTAAAAAATTTATTGAAGGAATCATCTCAATCGTCCGAAGAGCTCTCTCTTGACCTAGCGCCGCGACCTTCCTCCATGGCAGTCATGGCTATTACCATTGCTGTTGTCATGGCTCTTCTCTTTTTCTCGCACTTTGTGGGTTTGCTTTCGACTCCGGTAGATACTCCCCTACACCTCTCCCTGGAGTTCTGCTAGGGATTTTCCTGCTAGGGCTCTCTTCAAGCCGCCTCTAGCCATTGCGACGTTCGCTCCTTCCCGCTACCAACGACATGTCTCCCTATCCCGTTTGGCCCCCTATCTGCAACTCCGATGGTTTTTGTCTGGCTCACCTTGACATCAATTGACCTCATCGCCTAGGAGCCCCGCGACCTCTCTGTATCGGGTTATCTCTCCCGATCAACCCCCGCCGCCGCTAAAACTGCCACAGGCGCGACCATCTCCCTGGCTTCCACACCGCACCCTTTGAATCCGCCGCCGCCTTTGAAGGCGCCATCGCCGTCTCTGAAACCGCCAGGAAGGATGATTGTCAGGTTGAGCATTAGGGACTAGCCTTGGGAGGGGTCCTTATACGATGCTTTGCCTCCCACCACTACCGTCAAGGTCCTCGGCCAACTCTCAGGGAAAGAACTACGGTACCCCATGCCTCCCTCTAAAACCGATGATAGCAGCTAGCAGGTTCGGTCGCACTCTCGATAGTATGCAGCGTTTAGGAAATACATTGAGCAGCCATAGTCAGTTTCGCCATAGTTTAGAAGTGGATGATAGCATGTTCGGTCAAACTCTACTGTGCATGCTTCGTTTAGGCAAGACCTTGAGCAGCCGTAGTCAACTTCTCCTAGTTTTCAATACCGTCAGAAACAGTTAGAGTATGAAAAGAACTGCGACACCATTGTGTCTTTTGTCTGTTCCTCGTGGTCAGGAATTTATTACTGATGCACTCAGATGTATTTGATTTTAAATTAATGAATTGCACATTTCGCTCAAAAAAATCTCATCGTCTGAATCCGAGTCGTTGTTTTAGCTACAGTAATTCACTCCAAACTGACTCCACAATACGTTAGATTAATCTTTTAACTTTTATTTAAATTTGTCACTAAGTTTTATTTTAATTATTTTTTATTTTAAACTTCATTCTTCTTTTTTATTAGATATTTTAATTTTAAAATATATAAAAATTCAACTATATCCTTTTTAAAAAATTTAAAATTCTTTCTCTTCAACTTTTAACAAAAATCATATTTGAATTTTTAAAACAAGTTCGTTTTTTTAAATCCGGTTTCTTTTTGAAAATCATATTTTATTTTTAAAAGTATATAAAATTCAGTTTTTATATAAAAAAATCATATTTTATTTTATAAAATATATAAAAACATATTTTATTTAAAAAAATCAATTTTAATTTTTAAAATTCAATTTCAATTGTTAAAAAAAATAAAAGAATTAGATAAAAGAACAAAAAACAAAAACCAAAATTCAATTTCAATTATTTAAAAAAATTAGATAAAAGAACAAAAAACAAAATAAAAAAAAAAACAAATTTCAATTTCAATTATTTTAAAAAAATATAAAATAATTAGTGTCACGCCCCAAATCCGCATCTGATTAGACTTGAGACGTGACCTGATTTAATAATAGAAAATAATAAACAACTGATAGATCTTTTAAATTTTTAAATAAACTCCATCAAATCCTCATAAATAAATAATCCGAAAACCTCAAATGTGAGTCAAAGCTCGACACAAAGTGCAAGATAAATAGTGTTTAGTACAAAAGACCAACACCACTCTAGAATAATCCCCAAGACATCCAGAAGCTCCCGAGCCTCGAACTTCCTAGACATCAGGTACGCTTGTAAAAACAGTAAGAAAACTATAGGGGTGAGCTTACGCTCAGTAGGGAAAATCGTAAACAATTTAACCTTTAGTTTATTCATAAAACTGCCTTATCATGACAACGCGAATAACAATTTAAATACTAATAAACAATGAAAATGCTAATAATCAGAATAAATAAGAATAGTACCGCATTCTCAAAGATAACAGTGACTTAAAAGATTCCGTGAAAAGTACTATAAATATCTCATGACTACTAAAGTGGGAGCAAGTAATATCATACCAACCACTTGCTTTCTCAAGCCTCCGATCCACGGATAGATTCTGGTGTCACATCGGTTCCCATACTCCGATCCACCAGAGTATCCATATCATATCAGATTTTCCCTCGGTCCAGAGGAGACACATACGTCGGGACACCGGAAACAATCCCAGAGGGACGCTTATCGTCGGGATTCTCGGAAATGTCTTCAAAGGCCATAAGTCATAGGGAACTAAGGTAGTGCTCCCGCAGGACGCATACGCTTGGGTGAAACCACAAGTAACCATTTCCCCGTAGGGTAAACCATCCAATTGCCCCGCAGGGTCCACCTCCAATGCCCTCAGGCTCCGATAATCAATGCCCCACATGGTCCAATAATCAATGCACACAGGCTCCAATAATCAATGCCCCGCAGGGTCCAATAATCAATGCCCCGCAGGGTCCAATAATCAATGGCCCGCAGGGTCCAATATCCAATGCCCGCAGGCTCCAATAATCAATGCCCCGTAGGGTCCTCCGAACACCAACAACTATAACACCACCGGATTACCCCCCCCCCCCCGGTGTAAGTACCATACCAAACAACCCAACATCTTAAGAGCAAGAATAGGAGAATCACACTAACATAGCAACCAAAAAACACTTATCGAATCACACTTTCACCACAACACACCAAGGACATCCACTTGGCCCTCTACACTTACCGTTATACTTACCTGTCACGATCCATCGGTCCATCGATCACCTGATCGTACCGTTTGGCACAATCAGTCATACTCGATCATCCGTTCAAGCATTCAATCATTCAGCATTCAATCAATCAACCAATCATTTAAACATTCAATCAACCAATCAAGCATACAATTTAACTAGTTTCTTTAGACTCTTAAATTAACCTGAACTAAGCAAACAAACATGTGAGGCAACCACATACAACTAATCCGAGGGCTCATCACGGCCTCTCTACCAGTAAAACAATTCCCAAGTATTGAAAGCGAGTTACACTAGTTATTCCCATCATATGCATGCATACTAGACACGTCCGGTTATTAGTAATTGAAAGACGATTATTCTAGTTATTCGCATCCTATATACAATTCTAGGACCTTTCCGATTTTATTAACCTAATAGGCATAATAGTTAAGAAATACTCGAGTAGTTAGGACTTTCCCTACCTTGTGGTCTTCCTCTAAGAAACTCTGTTGTAAAAACGGTTAACCTCTCCTCCGTTCTTCACACGGGTTCCAGAGTGGTCTACGTCTCTCTAGCTCGTGTCCAAGGCCCTCCCTCCTTCCGAGCTCGGTCTCACGGTCTTGGACCACAACAATACCAAAATTAGTAACCCAACGGAGTGTTCCTCAACCAAAAAATACAGAACAATCCTCAAGCAATGGAAACAAGGTCAAAGAAGTGATCTAGAAATCAAAATGGGCTAAAAGGAAGGGTTTTTGGATCTGGAGGTCTGATCCGGAAGGTGGCCCTGACCGTAGCACAGGACCTGCCAGAACCTGGCACGGACCGTGTCACAGACCGGCCCGGTAACCAGCACGGACCGTGCGACGCATCGGCCTGGAGTCTGACACGGACCATGCGAGGTATCGTGCCGGACTCACACCCGTCCGCGCCGCACACCGTGCCGGTACCTGGCCCGTTCCGTGCGGCCTGCCGTGCCGGCACATGGCCCGGTCCAGGTCACACTCCGTGCCAAACCTGACCAGAGTCTTCCCCCTTCTTCCCCAGCTCGGATTTCACGAAAATCACTCCACAAACTCCAATTTCAGCTCCATACAACTCCAAAATAAACATCAAAAACCTCCAATCATCAACACCCTCAATGGGTTCATCAAAGCTTCATCCAAAACACAATCCAAACCACCTAGCTTCACTAAAACTTCACCAGCAACAATCAACATAGCTAGCTCTTCAACTTCAAGCCAAAAACACACAAAACCCAAAACTTGAAAGTGGATGAAATGGAGAGTTAAGAGCATCCATACCTCTAGGAAGGTGAGATGATGAAGATGGAAGGAAAATGGAGGATAAATGACCAAGAACAAGCTCCAAAATACTAGCTTTCCTCTCTTTCTTCTTCCTCAAGAAGTGAAGCTCTCTCTTCCTCTCTCCCTTGGTGAATTTCGGCTGCTACAATAAATAATGAGCTGAGTTGTGTGCTCAAGTTGCTTTAAATGACCTATTGTGTCAAATTACTTAAAGGCTCTTAAGGTCTTATCCCTTAAAAGGTAAGTTGGGAGGGTATAAGGGTCAATTGAAGCCCCTTTTTCATCCTCCAAGCCAAACATGCCAAGTGTCATGTGGGGTCACTTTCACTCAATTAATTTCCAGCCTTCCAAGATTTTATCGAAAAAAATAACCGATATAAAGTCCAAGTTTGACCGAAATTTGACCTAACCAATATTACAGTCAAACTGAAGTAAACGGCCAAATTAAGCTAACCGTGAGGACGGCTAAGCTTTTTGGGCCCCGGAAAGGTCCCGAATAACTTCCTGAGTCATCGGTTGACTTTTCCGCCCGAAAGTCAAACTTGTCTAGAATTCACCGGTTCGACCGGGATCGACCGGGAGCAGTTCTTACAATTAGCTTAAAGGAAAAAACAATAAACCAAAACTCAGTTTCAAAATAAGAATTAATAACAAAAAAAAAACAAAGGAAGCATTGTGCCTCTTCAACCTCTCTCCATCTGATTTTTTTTTGTTTTGCAGGCCACACGTCACATAAGAGAGGCCGTGGGCAAGGCATGAACCCGCGAGGCACGAAGCAGACTTCTGCTTCGTGCTCCTACCCCTCTCTCACGAGGCACGGGTTCGTGCCCTGAGGTCCGCGCATCAAGCGCCCCGCATCGAGCGCACCCCGATCCCCATGCTTCGTGGTCTTGTCCCATCTCTTGTCCCTCTCGATGTGTATGCCCTTACAAACCCCCAGTAGAGAACGGGCGCTCCAAAATCCAATGTTTACTCTCTTGCATTAATGTCAATATTTTGTATACGTATAACTAGTATAAGTATAAAAATTGAAATTCATGTATAACTAAATGAAATTAAATAGTAGTAATTGCATGATATTTTTCTGGCCGTTGAGAAAATTAGAACACAATGTTTGTAAATAAAATCAAGATGAGATATCATCCGCATGTTAGCTAGTTTTTTTTGCTGTGTTGGGGTTTTGATGCCTCCTCCTCGCGATCCGCTCAAGCCTAGTCGATCACTTTCCTCTCGGCGTCGTTCCAGCTCCTCTACTCGGCTTCCATTCCGTTCTTCTCAACCTTTCAATTCCTCTCGACTCGGGCTGGGTAGGAATTTATCTCGGGGCGGCGATCTCCCTCGCCAATATCTCTCGACAATCACTCTACCCCTGGTGGTTGCACCCCATCCGCCTCTACACTCTCCGTGGTCTTCTGATCGATCATCTCCGCTTCTGAATCTGCAGATGACGTCTCTGAAGCCGTCTTCGCCTCTGTCGCCGTGTCTAAAGTCGTCTTTGAATTCGCCTCTGAAACCGCCTTTAAAGCCGCCGTCGTCGCGTCCATCTCCTTAGCCTCCACCACTGCACCCTCCTTGGCCGCTCTCTCGGTTCTGGTTCTGGCTAATCGAGGGGGCATTTTTATTTTTCTTGATTTCGTTTTTGCATAGTCAAAAACGAGCGAGCAGAGATTCAGAGACTGACAAACGGGCATCAAGGACTACCCCTGGGAGGGGTCCCTGGTCGATGCTTTACCTCCCACCACTACTGTTGAAGTCCTTGGTCAGTTTTCAGAGTAGGAATTCCAATACCACCTTCGCATTCCTCGTTAACTATTATTGTGATGGGGATTCTTAGTCTAGCGGCGAATTTTAGGGTTTGGAAGGAATTGGGGATAGAGAAATGTAGAAGGAGGGAAAAGAGGAGAGAGTGAGGAAGGAGAGAGAGAGTAAGGACAACAATTTGGACTGTATTGCCCAGCCAAAGAGCATGCTCTGCTCTGGCGACATATATAATGAAGAAGACGATAAAACAGTGTTGGGCCCGTGGGTAAGGCCTACATTCAGCCCACTTAAATTGAAAAGCATAATGAAAAAGCCCATGTAAGGGTCTACAACTACTCAGCCCATATCATCACCACGTCCTCTAAAATTGTTCGTGTCCTCACGAACAGAATTCAAACGCATGAAACTTGGTCTGCACGTCAAAAAGAAAGTCCCAAGTCGCGTCCTCCGGAAAGGAATCGCTCAATTGCACAAGAACCTGAGTGACTGCCTTGTTTCCTCTCCCGCGATACTACGATCCAGGACTGCTACAGGTGTTTTGGCAAAAGACCCATCGGCCATTGATTCCGGCAAGGAGGTGTGAGCTACATGTGTGCCAATATGCTTCTTCAAGAGTGACACGTGAAATGTTGGATGAATCTTGGACGTTGCTGGCAACCCGAGTCGATATGCCACCTTACCAATTCGAGCCACGATTGGGAATAGGCCATAAAACTTCGGACTAAGCTTCTGGTTCGAGCGCATAGCCAAGGATGACTTCCTGTATGGATGGAGTTTGACATAAACCAAATTGCCAACTTCAAATGATCGGTCAGAACGATGGTGATTGGCTTAAGATCGCATATGATCATGTGCCCTGAAGAGATGAAATTTTAGGAGCTTCAGAGCCTCCTCTCTAGCTGCCAAGCTACGATCAACAATGGCCACTTCCGACGATCCAGTGATGTATGGAAACAGGGTTGGAGGGTCCTGACCATATAAAGCCTTGTATGGGGAAGTTTGAATTGAGGAATGGAAGGTAGAGTTATACCACCACTCGGCCAAGGGCAACCATTTAACCCAATCTCTCTATGAATCACCACACATACAACGCAGATAAGTTTCCAGACAGCGATTGACAACCTCAGATTGCCCATCCGTCTGAGGATGATATGCTGTAGAGATATTCTATTTGATGTGCTGCAGCTGACACAACTCCTTCCAGAATGCGCTGATGAATACCTTGTCACGATTGCTGACAATGGTCTGAGGCATGCCATGGAGTTTGAAGACATTGTCTAAGAAGGCTTGAGCGACAGAGATGACTGTGTATGGATGTTTAAGAGGCAGAAAATGTGCAGACTTGGTCAATCGATCAACAATCACAAAAATTACCTCAAAACCGTGGGATTTAGGCCATCCCTCGACGAAATCCGTTGAGATGTCCACCCGGGGTTTGGTAGGAATGGGAAGAGCTTGAATCATGCCCGGGGAAGCATTCAAATCTGGTTTGCTCCGCTGACAAATAACACAGGCCGCCACAAAGTTCTTAACCTCAGGCTTTAATCTCCTCCAATACAGGTAAGTGGCAATGCGTTTATAGGTAGCATGAGCCCCCGAGTGTCCCCTCACTGCAGAGCTATGAAAATCGTCGATAATGTTGCGCCTTAGCTCCAAATCAGAGCCCACTACTATCTTACCCTTTTGAAACAAATGCCCATTCTGCAGCAGATAGTGGCCTTGGACGTGAGTTGGATGAGCCTTCAGAGACTCAATCAAGGAGCTCAATTTTGGGTCTACTGACCATGAATCAATGATCCTCCTCATCATTGCAGAAGGGGGTGAAGAGATAGCCAAGGCTGAACAATCATGTGGCTGGGGCGATAAAGAATCAACAACAACATTTAAATTACCACTTCTATATTGCACCTCAAAGTCGTATCCCATCATTTTAATTACCCAATTCATCTGGGCTGGAGTGGATGTTCTCTGATCCAAGAGAAATCGCAGGCTATGATGGTCGGTCTTGATCACAAAATGGCGACCGAGAAGGTAAGAGTGCCAACGTTTAACTGCAAGTAAGATAGCCATCATTTCCTTGTCATAAACAGAGAGGGTTTGGTGCCTCGGCCCTAAGGCTTTACTGAAAAAACGCCACATGCCTGTTTTGCTGAGATATAACTGCCTCGACGCCATAACTTGACGCGTCTGCCTCCACCACAAATGGAATAGAGAAGTCCGGAAGAGCCAATACTGGGGCAAACGAGATGACATCCTTGAGATGCTGAAAAGGAAATGAAGCCTCAGTCCCCCATTCAAATGAGTCCTTTTTCAAAAGATTTGTCAAAGGGCGAGCAATTATGCCATAATTTTGGATGAATTTCCTGTAATAACCAGTAAGTCCCAAGTAGCCTCGCATCTGCTTCAGTGTTGTTGGAAATGGCCACTGCAAGACACAATCGACTTTATTGGCGTCCATTGCTACCCCATTCTCAGATATCACATGGCCAAGATATTCAATATCTCTTCGAGCAAAAACACACTTGGAGCGTTTGAGAAAAAGTTGATCTTCAGCCAAGATTTGAAAAATCAACTGATGCGGGTGCATTTTAACACATAAAAGGGCCACAATATATCGAGTTTACAGGCTTTTGGTCCCGGTTTTCTACCATATATTTAGATTTAGTATAAATAATTGTTTTCCCTGGTGTGTTCAGTGTTTCGATGGATTTCTGGCGTATTTTGGGTGTTTTGTGCTTGTGGACCGTTAAGAGGGTCGATTTTGGTCGCTTCGAAATATACTCATGACTGGTCTTGTTTTGTAGGTCTTGAAAAAAGGAATTTTTTGGCGCAAGAACGAGATCAATCGGAGCTCAAACGAAGCCGGAGCGAGCGAAATAACGAAAAAGAACAAAATTGGAGATTGGGCCAGTTGGCTGACACCTGTCCCGCCGCCACCTCGCCTCCGCATGACACGTGGCGCGCCGCAGCCGCCATTTGCCATCATCCCGACGCGTGGCGAGCCGAGACGCCGACAGCTGTCCGCCTCCAGCCGCCACTCCTCTTGCTCGCGCCACCTGTCCACCCCAGCCGCCTCTCCTCCTCCTCGCGACACGCGTCCCAGCTCAGCTCCCCTCTCTCTGCCTGCCACCTGTCCCACTCAAGCCAACCCTACTACCATTTTTTGAGGAGCGCCGCAGCCAGGAAAAAGGAATTTTTTTTTCAGCTTCTTCATTTTTTTGGCGACACAGAACCGGAAAGGGGGAGCACGAGAGGGAGCCAAACCAGAGAAGCTTTAGAGCATTGATTTTTATTTTTTTTTCTTTTTCTTCCTACACACAACCAAAGATATATACACTCTTGATAATTAATTTTAAAGGAGATTTTTATAGAGAGTTGTTTATTTTCTGATTTTTTTGGAGAGATTTTGGGGAACACAAAGGGAAGCTTCATTGATTGGAGAAGGATTTGAGCCAAGGGTGTCATTGTTCTTGGAGAAAATTCATCTTTAGGAGAGTCTCTTGGTGCTTCTACTCTTGGATTTGTTGCCAACACAAGAAGATCAAAGCTAGGGTTTGGAGGAAGGGGAAGAGCAGCCATTTTGTCAATTAATTGTGGTGATTGTATCTAAACTTTCTCTCTAATTCTCATTATGAAATCATTTACTTGTTGGTTCATCTCTATGTCATTGATTATCATGAACAACTAAACCCCCAAATTTCTAGGGTTTTGGGTGATTAGAGTAGTGATTTCCATGTTTTGAATGCTTTAAATTGTTGTGATTGTTGAATTGTTTTAGTGTTTATGATCGATTTGTGCTTAACGCTCTATCTCCCGGGTAGGCTTGATAATTGTTTCGAATTAGAATTTAACGCTTGAAAAAGGAGAATTCTAATTAGTCTAAAGTCGATCGTAAATTGGATTTAAACTCTAGCTAGAACTAGCGGGGTTAATACAATTGCAATAGCTATAGGCTTGGTTGGTCGAAAGTTAGAAGTTGTCATAGAGCTAAACGCTTTGGGTCTTCCTACATCGTGATTCGAAAGAACTCGGTGGTTAGATTCCATTAGGGTCCGAATCGTTCGAAAGAAGTTAGGACTAGAGTTGAGATGACTCGTTGCCTCTAAATCAAGTCTTCATCACAACAATCGAGTATTTTTGACTTTATGGAATGAACTCTATGAACCCGATATCCTAGAAATTTCATCATTTGATTCAAGAAGTTAAGAATTCTCGGTTTCGTGCTACGAGTGCTCTACTTGATTTGCATTACTTGTTAGTTTATTTTATAAGCATAAAAACCAACTTTTTATAGAAATAGCTTAGCTACAAGCTTTGAATAGTAAGTGTTTGTTTATTGCTCCTTTGGGCTCGATATTCCGGACTTCAAATCCGATTACTACTTGACGGCCGGTGCACTTGCCGTGCTCAAGTTTGCGTTTAAAACCCGCAGGGCGTCAAGTTTTATGGCGCCGTTGCCGGGGAGCAATTAGGAAACCCTTGCTATATAGTTTGTGCTACGACTATTTCATTTACTTATTTGTCTTTTAAATTTGCTTTCTCGGTTCTAATCTCATCTTGTGTTTGGATTTGAAGGTTTTATGCTCACAAGATCCAAATCTTCTTCAAGTGAACTGCTTAGTGACAAAGAGTTAAGAGAAGCTGAGTTTAGATTCAAAGCATCAAGGTAAGCTGCTAAGGAAGCTAAAGAATTGCATAATATGGAAGACCCAGGGGGATTTGGTGAAGATGGGCGGATTGCAAATGTAGGTCAACATGCTAATCAGCAAGAAAGACCACGAAGACTTTTGTGTGAGTTCGGTGCACCACAAACCAACAGATTACATTCGAGCATTCAGGCACCAGCGATCACAGCTCACCAGTTTGAGATTAAGACTTCAGTGATCTTACTACTTCAACAATCTTCATTTAGCGGGAACACCTCTACATGTCCAGACCCGTCATTACACCTGACCAAATTTCTTGAAATATGTTCCACCTTCAGGTACAATGGTGTGTCTGATGATGCTGTCAGATTAAGATTATTCTCGTTCTCCCTATCAGGTGAAGCTTATGAATGGTTTCGCAATTTGCCTTATCATGCGATAAGAACTTGGGAGGATTTGGCTCAAAAATTTCTAACTAGATTCTTCTCACCAAGGAAGACTCAAGAGTTGAGATCCCAGATTCAAAACTTCAGACAGGCAAATATGGAGTCATTAGCTGAAGCTTGGGAGCGATTTCAAGGGATGATAAGGAGGTGCCCTCACTGTGGGTTAGAGTTGTGGTTGTAGATGCAGATCTTTTATATGGGTTTGAGACCGGCAAGTCAATCGGAGTTGAACCCATCATCAGGTGGTTCCTTCAAAAACCACACCCCAGAAGAGTGCCTAGAGATTTTAGAAATGATTATGTCCAATAATAATTGGCACTCTGAGAGAGGACCTACTGGTGTAGTCAATTCAGTCTCATCCTCAGCAGACATGAACCAAGTTATGGAGATGTTGAGAGTGATGAGTGCAAAGATAGAGGGGTTACAGGTTCACTCCCAACAACCTGACCCTTTGGATTGCATTGAGGAGATGCGACATCCAGCTCATGAAAGTGCTCATTATGTGAGCAACAACAATCAAGGAAGAAGATATGATCCTTACTCTAGCACCTACAACCCTGGTTGGAAAGATCATCCAAGTTTGAGATGGGGAGGAGATCAAGGTCAAAGGAATCAGAATTTAGCACCTCCTGGATTCCATCAAAGGCCTCAGAACCAGGGCCAGCAACAAAGAGATCCTCAACCTCAGCAGAGCCAACAACCTCAAGAACCTTCACCTATGGATCTCATATTGAGACTGATGCAAAGACAGGATGCAGAGGCAAGAAAACAGGAGGAGAAAGACAGGCAGATGATGAAAAGACAAGAAGAGTCAGAATCTGCTATGAAGGCAATGCAAGCCCATATAAGACAGTTAACCTCCGCTCTACACTCGAGAGCTCCAGGATCATTACCTAGTGACACAGAAGTAAATCCTAGAGAAAATGTAAATGCAGTAACTACTAGGAGTGGAAAAGGTGTAGAAGTGAGATATGAGGGATTGGATGAAGAGCCTCCAGAAGAAGTTTCTATTGAGCATATTCAAGAGGAAGAGCAAGAGGGCACATCAGAAGTAAGAGGAAGAGAGCACGCCATAGGTAAGAAGGTAAGGGAGTCCGTGGTTGATTCAGAAACCCGGACTTCACCTCTCCCTTTCCCTTCTGTTGCCAAGAAATCTAAACATGATGATCAATATGCTAAATTCTTGAATGTGTTTAAAAAACTTGAGATTAATATTCCTTTTCTAGATGCAATTAGGAGCATGCCTGTCTATGCCAAATTTCTGAAAGATATTATATCTAACAAAAGGAAGATGAATGTGAATGATAGGGTGAATTTAAGTGAAGAGTGTTCTGCTTTCTTACAAAATAAATTACCCCCTAAATTGAAAGACCCAGGTAGCTTTACAATACCCTGTGAGATGGGGACCCTTTCATTTGCAAAAGCCTTGTGTGATCTAGGAGCTAGCATAAAACTGATGCCTCTGAATGTATTTAGAAAGCTAGGATTGGGGGAAGAACCGAAACAGACCTCTATTTCTCTACAGCTAGCTGGTAGATCGATTAAATACCCTAGGGGGGTAGTAGAGGATATCCTAGTAAAGGTTGATAAATTTATCTTTCCTGCTGATTTTGTTGTATTGGACATGGAGGAAGATTATGAGATACCCCTAATCCTAGGTAGGCCGTTCTTGGCCACAGCAAGAGCTCTTATTGATGTAGAGCAAGGGAAATTGACCATTCGCTACGGCAAAGAAGAAGTGGTGTTTGATGTCTTTAGATCGATAAAACAAGCTAGGAGTGATGATACATGTTTTAGAATTGAGGCTATTGATTGTGTAGTGCAGGAAATGTTTATTCCTGATGATCCTTTTCTTACATGCCTAGCTAGAGACATTGGTATCACTTGTGAACTTTCACAAGATGTTGTAGACGAAGTGGTCAATTTATTGGAGGCGTGTCCTCCATGGAAGAGGGATAGACCCCACACTCGCCTCACTTTGGAGGCAAGTCAAGGGCCCAAGCTAAAGCCCTCTATTGAGCAAGCCCCTGAGCTAGAATTAAAACCCCTCCCTGAAAATTTGAAATACATGTTTTTGAATGAAGACAATACTCTACCTGTGATAATATCTTCTGAGTTGTCTTGTCTTCAGGAGGGAAAGCTAATGAGGGTTCTTAAGGATCATAAAAGGGCCTTTGGATGGACCATAGCTGACATCAAGGGAATTAACCCATCAGTGTGCATGCACAAAATTCTCATGGAGGAGAATCAAAGGCCAAGTGTGCAGCCACAAAGGAGGCTAAATCCATTGATGCAAGAGGTAGTAAAGAAAGAGATTGTAAAGCTTTTAGATGCAGGTATTATGTACCCTATCTCTGATAGTGCTTGGGTAAGTCCAATCCAATGTGTACCTAAGAAAGGGGGAATGACTGTAGTGACCAATGAAAAGAATGAGTTAATTCCTACTAGAACGGTCACAGGGTGGAGAGTATGCATTGACTATAGGAAGTTGAATGATGCCACCCGTAAAGACCATTTCCCATTACCCTTTATTGATCAAATGTTAGAGAAATTAGCTGGTCATGAATACTATTGCTTTCTAGATGGATATAGTGGGTACAACCAAATAGCTATAGCTCTTGAGGATCAAGAGAAAACTACTCTGACTTGCCCTTATGGAACATTTGCATATAGGAGAATGCCTTTTGGTTTATGTAATGCACCTGCTACTTTTCAAAGATGCATGACAACTATATTTCATGATATGATTAGTGATTACCTAGAAGTGTTCATGGATGATTTTTATATGTTTGGTTCTTCATTTGATGAGTGTTTGAATAATCTGCATAAAGTATTGACTAGATGCGAAGAAGCAAACTTGGTGTTAAATTGGGAAAAATGTCATCTTATGGTTCAACAGGGTATTGTTCTAGGTCATAAAATCTCCAAAAAAAGGGATTGAAGTAGATATGGCCAAGGTGGATGTGATAGGTAAATTGCCTCCACCTAGAAATGTTAAGGGGATTAGAAGTTTTTTAGGACATGCAGGGTTCTATAGAAGATTCATTAAGGGGTTTTTTGAGATTTCCAAACCATTGTGCAATTTGTTAGGAAAAGATATCCCTTTTGATTTTGATGATGCATGCTTGAAGAATTTCTTGTCCTTGAAAGATAAGTTAGTGAATGCACATGTGATGGTGAGTCCTGATTGGTCCCTGCCTTTTGAGTTAATGTGTGATGCTAGTGATATAGCGGTAGGGGCAGTTTTGGGACAGAGAAAAGGCAAGATTTTTCACACTATTTATTATGCTAGTAGAGTTCTTAATGAAGCCCAAATGAATTGTGCTACTACTGAAAAAGAACTACTTGCTGTGGTATTTGCTTGTGATAAATTTCATTCTTATCTTGTCTTGTCCAAAGTTATTGTGTACACTGACCATGCAGCTCTCAAGTATTTGTTTAGTAAGAAAGATGCAAAACCTAAACTATTGAGGTGGATTTTACTACTCCAAGAATTTGATTTGGAGATTCGAGATAAAAAAGGAGTAGAGAATGTTATTGCAGATCACCTATCTAGGATTGAGAACCCCTATGAGAACCTAAGTGTGCCAATTAAAGAAGAGTTCCCGGATGAGCACTTGTTTGGTATAGAAAATCAAGTCACCCCATGGTTTGCCTATTTTGCAAATTACTTAGCAAGTGGTGTTCTTCCTGCAGATTTTACCTCCTATCAGAAGAAAAAGTTTTTATATGATGTGAAAAACTATTATTGGGATGATCCTTTCTTGTTTAAGGTTTGTGCATATCAAATGGTGAGAAGGTGTATTCCCGAGTATGATACTAGAGAGATTTTACATCATTGCCATGGAAGAGAAGTAGGAGGACATTTTGGGCCTGCCAGGACAGCACAAAAGGTGTTGCAATCGGGATTTTATTGGCCTACCTTATTTCATGATGCAGCTGTGTTCGTTAAGCAATGTGACAGGTGTCAAAGAACTGGTAATATCTCGAGAAGGCAAGAGATGCCTATGAACATTTCAATTGAGGTAGAGTTATTTGACGTATGGAACATTGACTTTATGGGCCCCTTTCCACGGTCCAATGGTTATGAGTACATTTTAGTGGCCGTGGATTATGTGTCAAAGTGGGTTGAAGCGGTGGCCTTAGCCACCAATGATGCCAAACCGGTTTGTGCGTTTTTAAAGAAATATATATTTTCTCGGTTTGGCACGCCTAGGGCAATAGTAAGCGATGGCGGCACACACTTTTGCAATAAACAATTTTGGAAGCTCTTAAATCATTATGGTGTTCGTCATCGCTTAGCTACTCCCTACCATCCCCAAACTAGCGGGCAAGTAAAGGTTACAAATACGGAGCTTAAAAGCATATTAGAGAAAACTGTCAGTGCATCTAGGAAAGATTGGTCACAGAGATTAGATGATACACTGTGGGCATATAGGACAGCTTTTAAAACTCATATTGGAATGTCTCCTTACAAGTTAGTGTATGGGAAGTCTTGTGATTTACCGGTGGAGCTAGAGCATAAAGCATATTGGGCAATCAAGTTTTTAAATTTTGATGCTAACAGTTGTGGTGAGAACAGGTTATTACAGATCAATCAGATGGATGAATTCAGGTCTCAGGCTTACCACAACTCAAAGCTATACAAGGAGCGCACCAAAATTGCCCATGATAAGAGAATTGTAGACAGAGAGTTCAAGGAGGGAGACATGGTTCTTCTCTATAACTCTAGATTGAAGCTCTTCCCCGGTAAACTAGTTTCAAAGTGGAGCGGTCCCTATAAGGTGACCCGACTTCTTTCCAAAGGGGCGGTAGAGATCTTTGATGGGAAGAATCCCCCTTTTCTTGTGAATGGTCATAGAGTGAAGCACTACTTTGGTGGTGTGTTCGGTCCAGAAGAATGTCTATATCTGGAGGAGCCTGAGTATTAGGCGGTAGGCGGCTTAGGCCGCCTTTGAGTCGAGCTAACGACGTTAAACAAATGCGCTAGTTGGGAGGCACCCCAACAATGGATGGAAAGTGGGAGCAGTTTAGTCACATGCCATGGCGCCGAGCTTCTTAGAAGTTCTCACGGGCGATGATCTTTCCATCCATCCATGCACACTAGGACTCCCACGTCAGCTCACAAGCCAACCCTACTACCATTTGTTGAGGAGTGCCGCAGCCAGGAAAAAGGAATTTTTTTTCAGCTTCTTCATTTTTTTGGCGACACAGAATCGGAAAGGGGGAGCACGAGAGGGAGCCAAACCAGAGAAGCTTTAGAGCATTTATTTTTATTTTTTTTTCTTTTTCTTCCTACACACAACCAAAGATATATACACTCTTGATAATTAATTTTAAAGGAGATTTTTATAGAGAGTTGTTTATTTTCTGATTTTTTTGGAGAGATTTTGGGGAACACAAGGGGAAGCTTCATTGATTGGAGAAGGATTTGAGCCAAGGGTGTCATTGTTCTTGGAGAAAATTCATCTTTAGGAGAGTCTCTTGGTGCTTCTACTCTTGGATTTGTTGCCAACACAAGAAGATCAAAGCTAGGGTTTGGAGGAAGGGGAAGAGCAGCCATTTTGTCAATTAATTGTGGTGATTGTATCTAAACTTTCTCTCTAATTCTCATTATGAAATCATTTACTTGTTGGTTCATCTCTATGTCATTGATTATCATGAACAACTAAACCCCCAAATTTCTAGGGTTTTGGGTGATTAGAGTAGTGATTTCCATGTTTTGAATGCTTTAAATTGTTGTGATTGTTGAATTGTTTTAGTGTTTATGATCGATTTGTGCTTAACGCTCTATCTCCCGGGTAGGCTTGATAATTGTTTCGAATTAGAATTTAACGCTTGAAAAAGGAGAATTCTAATTAGTCTAAAGTCGATCGTAAATTGGATTTAAACTCTAGCTAGAACTAGCGGGGTTAATACAATTGCAATAGCTATAGGCTTGGTTGGTCGAAAGTTAGAAGTTGTCATAGAGCTAAACGCTTTGGGTCTTCCTACATCGTGATTCGAAAGAACTCGGTGGTTAGATTCCATTAGGGTCCGAATCGTTCGAAAGAAGTTAGGACTAGAGTTGAGATGACTCGTTGCCTCTAAATCAAGTCTTCATCACAACAATCGAGTATTTTTTACTTTATGGAATGAACTCTATGAACCCGATATCCTAGAAATTTCATCATTTGATTCAAGAAGTTAAGAATTCTCGGTTTCGTGCTACGAGTGCTCTACTTGATTTGCATTACTTGTTAGTTTATTTTATAAGCATAAAAACCAACTTTTTATAGAAATAGCTTAGCTACAAGCTTTGAATAGTAAGTGTTTGTTTATTGCTCCTTTGGGCTCGATATTCCGGACTTCAAATCCGATTACTACTTGACGGCCGGTGCACTTGTCGTGCTCAAGTTTGCGTTCAAAAGGTTTGTCAAAGGGCGAGCAATTATGCCATAATTTTGGATGAATTTCTTGTAATAACTAGTAAGTCCCAAGTAGCCTCGCAGCTGCTTCAGTGTTGTTGGAAATGGCCACTGCAAGACACAATCGACTTTATTGGCGGCCATTGCTACCCCATTCTCAGATATCACATGGCCAAGATATTCACTATCTTTTCGAGCAAAAACACACTTGGAGCGTTTGAGAAAAAGTTGCTCTTCAGCCAAGATTTGAAAAATCAACCTTAAGTGAGTGACATGATCCGATAAGCTGTGAGAATAGACCAAGATGTCATCGAAGAATACCAGAACAAATACACACAGTAGTGGTTTAAAAATCGCGTTCATCAGCGATTGAAAGGTCGAAGGGGCATTCGTTAACCGAAAGGGCATCACCAAGAACTCGTAATGCCCAGAGTTAATACAAAACGCTGTCTTGGAAATGTCTTCTTCTTTCATACGAATTTGGTAGTAACCTGAACGGAGATCAAGCTTAGAAAAGTATGAAGCACCCTGCAATTCATCTAGCAGTTCATCCACCAATGGAATTGGAAACTTGTCCCTCTGTGTCATCGCATTCAAGCGTCTATAATCCACACATAATCTCCAGGAGTTGTCCTTCTTACGAATCAAAATCACAAGAAAAGAAAAGAACTGGTGCTATTTCGAATTATACCTGAGAGTAGCATTTCATCAATCATATGCTCAATCTCGGTCTTTTGCATTGCAGGATAGCGATATGGTCGAATTTTCACAGCCTTTGCATCAGGAAGCAAGGAGATCGCATGATCATGTAATCTCTGAGGAGGAAGACTTAATGGCAATTCAAATAAGGAAGAGAACTCCAGTAACAATTCCTCTATTTCGATTGGAAGGACTTGGGATTCCTCATATGGCATAGTTGGAGATGGGGAGTTAGTTATCATTGATGCAGAAAGAAGATTACCTTAACATGTAATAGAGGCAAGCTTGTGGTAATGCTTGGCATGTTCCCAAGATACATTCGTAGCTCCTAGTCCTTGCAGACGAACCATAGCATTCTTCCAAGTGAAATCCATAGTTAAAGCACTGTAATCCCATAGGATTGGCCCCAATGTAATCAGCCATTGAATTCCCAATACCATATCACAACCATAGATGGGTAAGACCAGAAAATCTGCATAGAAAACCATGTCTTGCATCGACCAAGAGAGGTCATGACATTGAGAGACCGAAGTCAAAGTATTCCCATTTGCAACGCTCACCCTAATTCCAGAAGTAGGAAGCAATTTGTAATTCAAACGCTTTGCAACCGAAGCATGAATAAAATTATGGGTACTCTCATAGTCTACCAAAATAACAACAGCTTGCGAACCAACGAACCCCATAATCTTCATGGTTTGAAACCCAACAATGCCAAGCAAGGCGTGCAATGATATCATCGGATCACCAGAAAAAACCATGGTATCTTCCTCAAAAACAGGGTCCAGTGTTGCCAGACAATCAACAAATTCTTCCCCCGCCGCCTGGTGACCTGAATCATCCTCCACCAACATATGGAATAACTAGGATTTGGTGCATTTATGGTCACGAGAAAATTTATCGCCGCACCAAACACAAAGACCTTTTTTGTACCGCTCATCCCGCAACTGCCTCTATGCTTGAGAAGGCCCTCGAGGAGGTGGATGAATTTGTGGTTTTGTGGAGGGAGGAAGTTGTATGGGTGGGTATGTTGAGAAATGTAAGAACCGCCCCGGTCGACACCGGTCGAACCGGTGAAATTTGGCAAAAGTTGACTTTCCGCCGGAAAAGTCATCCGATGACTCCGGGAGTCATTTGGGACCTTTCCGGGACCCAAAAAGCTTATCCGTCATTACGGTTAGCTTAGTTGGGTCGTTTCCTTTCAAATGAGTACTTTGGCGAAAAAGTCAAATCCGGGTCAAACTAGGTCAAATTAGGGGCTTTATCGAATTAAATTAATTGGGATAAAAGAATTAAGGATAGATGTAGACCCCACATGGACACATGTCTATGATGTCTTGGAGGAGAAGAAAATGGTGGAGAAAGACCCAATTGCCCTCATTTGGGGCCAAATGAGGAGAAAGGGAGCAAGATGGACAAAAGAGTCTTTTCTAGTTTAGGTTAAAGGCAACAATTGAGCAACAAATAAGCCATTTCTCCTTGCTTGGCCAAAAAACACAAGAGAGAGAGAAAGGTTGAAGCCTCCATTGCTTGAAGAAGAAGAAAATGAAGAAAAGAAGCTCATTTGGTTGATTTTCATCATCAATCTTCTCCAAATTTACTTCATTCTCATCCCCTCTTCATTCCTAAGACGTTGTCCCCGAGCACGGCGGAGGAGGCTACTAGGCGATTCGTGGTTCTTCGCGTTTGGATAGCGGTTGAGGTAGGGAAAAGTAGCGAATACCGGTTTAATTGCGGAAAGTTACTAGTATGCATATAGGTTACGAATTCTCGATATAATATAGAATCGTATGTAGGATGTGAATAACTAGCATAGTCATATAAAAATGGAACCACTTGTGGCCATGTCGTGCCGTAGGTATGGGAATTGCGGTGTTGTAGTATCACATGTGGGTCCCTGGTTGGGCTCGTAGGATTGCGTGTTGGTTGTGTTTGTTGCTTGTAATGGTTGATATGTGTTATGTCCGTTGTTAAATTAAGGATCATGATATGCTATGAGAACGTGGTGGATGTTAGTGTGAGTTATTGTCTTGTGATATGATCGGGTGAATGATAGACCGATGTGGTGTGTTCGGTAAGATTGTTCTGTATGGTATGCTGGTACGATATGTTTGGTGTGAGATGTTCGAGGACGGTGTTCCAGTCCGATATCTTGGCTGATGTTGTGTGTTCCGGCACGATATGTTCCAAGGCGGTGTGTTCCGGTCTGATACCTATATCGAAGGAGGGTTCTGATATAGGATATCTAGACCGAGGCTTCCGGTATGATATTTATATCGTGGAGGATTCCGGTATAGGAGATCTAGGCCGAGGATTGGTTCTGGTGCGATACCTATGCCGTAGAGGATTTAGATACAAGATATCTAGAGCCGAGGAGGGTGTTCCAGAGCAATGTTTATGCCGAAGAGGATTCCAGTATAGGATACCTAGGTCGATGCTGAGTTTCCGGTATGGTATGTGTGATGTGAGTTGTACCCCGTGGTACGGGAAGATATACCCGACCGATGGAGGATTCCGGTCCACTATATTATGAGTTGTACCCCGATGTTGTGTGTTCCGGGAAGATGTCTAGACCGATGTCGAGTTCGGTACGATATGGTTGATTCGGGCTATGGGAATCCGGTGCATTGCTCTGGGATACTAAGGGTGTGGAAGTGGTTGCTAATGATATTACTCTGTGTGTTGATCTGTTTTGATTGTTGTGATTACTTATGCCTGTTATGCGAGCCTTTGTGATTTTTGAATACATTCATACCTGAGTTCAGTGTATTGTCGTGCGAGTTCGCACGCGTGGTCAGTTGCGAGATAACCGTGGTCGTTGTATATTGAGAATTGTTTAGGTGACGGGTGCTAAGAGCATAGTTGAGGAGAAGTGTACGATTTTCGGTTCAGTATCGAGTTTGATTTACGAGTTACTCCCGATTGGTGTCAAGCGTTATCTTTAGGTTACTTTGTTTAAATGATTCGTGTTATTGCCTTACTAGTATGCCATAATCGGACGGGCATCCGTGGTGGTGGGCAATAGCTCACTCCCTTTACTACTTTTTCCTACTGAGCGGAAGCTCACGCCCTCTTTTACTGTTCTACAGGTTTTGATCGCGATTTGATTTAGAGGATGTCTCGGAGCTTGGAAGCTTAGCGAGAGTCCGAGTTGGGATGGTCTAGAGACGTACTTTCCTTTTGTACTAAACAATTTATTACATGGATTTCGAGTATTGACTCTTATTATCAGGATTTATCAGTTTGAACTATTGTTGGAGATTTATTTCGTTTAAAGCCGCTTTTACTTATTATTACTTTTAGTTCACGTCTCGAGTCCGGTCAAAACCGGATTTGGGGCGTGACAAGAAACTTGGCTTGGTGGACGGAAGAGAAGGACTGAACCTCTGAGGTAATGTCGAAGAAGGAGAGGAAAAAAATACCTGGGTTTAAAACCAAGATCAAAATTTTCTTTTTGCCATCAACAATGCTTGGCCAATATCCAAGGAACGATGTTGACCCCCTGTGACTTCATGCGTTGTGTGAAATGGAGATGGTGGCGTAACACAGTGTCTTCGAAGCCTAGCATGGCTTCACGCACCTTCTCCTCCTCCGCAACGTCTTCAGCGATGCAATATTGCTCAAACTTGAGCTCCCAACCGGAAAAATCAGCGCCTCGAATTTGGGTGGTTTCCGATGACGATGTTCTCGCTTATATGGAGGATCGGGAGGTACAACTTCCGGTGGTGTGCCCAAAATGCTTGGTTGAGCGTGTGAAGTAGTCACAAATGACCCAGGCGGTGGAGATGGAGGGATTGTGGTGTACGGACGGTTTGGTGTGTCCGGAATCTTCATCACCAAGGCACCGATCAAGGCTGATAGCTCCGTGAGCTTCGCATCCATGTTTGATGGTTTCTTTGAGCTGAGAGACCTCAGCATTTGTAGCTGCTAGATCATCGTGAACTTGGCTTGGTGGATTGGTCATGGTCGAGGAAAGTGGCTCTGATACCAATGATGAGGATTCTTAGTGTAGCGGTGAATATTAGGATTTGGAAGGAATTGGGGATAGAGAAATGTAGAAAGAGGGAGAAGAGGAGAGAGTGAGGAAGGAGAGAGAGAAGGGAGAGAGAGAGAGAGAGTAAGGACAACAATTTGGACTGTATGGCCCAACCAAAGAGCATGCTCTGCTCTGGCGACATATATAACGAAGTAGACGATAAAACAGTATTGGGCCCGTGGGTAAGGCTTACATTCAGCCCACTTAAATTGAAAAGCATAATCAAAAAGCCCATGGAAGGGTCTACAACTACTCAGCCCATATCATATTGTTTTCATGACATCCAAGAGGACAAATCTAACTTATCTTAAAAACTGTGTGAACCTATCCTATCCACACACTCTTAAGATCAAACATTCACCATGATGTCATATCATCACCCCAATCTCACCGGAAATTCACGCTAAATTCATTCTTTCTCATACAAGCAAGGCTATACGTTAAAAAGTGGTTTCCATTGATTTCTTCTCTGACATCTGAATACTGTCGACAACGAATCTAGTAAAAAAAAGATCAGTGAGTCATTACTCTTTAAATAAAACTTTCCCTAATTCATACGTGCAAATATAATTACAAACAATCTCGAGGATGATTCCAAAGATAAACGGCCGGTAAAGGCACCAACCCTTTGCTCGATCCTCACTCAAGACTTGATCCATGAACAAATATTTTTGGTTTTGCACTCTGTTTCTCTCAATCTGGTCGTGGAGAAACCAAAGACTAATAATCTGTCCCTTCTCTGTGGCTATTAAATGCTATATTTCAGCCCCACTCGTTCTTCGCTGTTTTCATGTCCTTTACTTAAAACCTTTCCTTGTTTCGACCGCTAAATTTCAATAATTTTCTCTTTTTGTTTCTCTCTTCAATTAACTCTCTATGGTCAGCTTCTCTTTTCTGATGCCATTGTCCTAAACCAAAAGGACAACACTTCCCATTTCAATTTTCATGGCAGCTGATACCGCTACAACCACAACCACACTTCGAACCCAATCCGCTTCTTCTACCAAGCCCAACCGCCGGTACCGCCGCGACACCGCCGCCAGCGGCGACTCTCCTGGTTCCAATCACATGCCCGACTCTCCTCAGCCGTCGCAATCTCGACGGAGCGGTAGCTATTGCGGCAGCCCTATTGTAAATCTCCCATCGAACTCTTCTTCTCCGTCTGGTTCGTTCAGGATCCAAGTGCCGTCGGGAAGCCTCTCGCCGGTCATGGACTTCACCAATTCCACGACTCGATCCAACGGATACTCCGGTAGCGAATCCTTCCCTTCCAGCTTCTCCAAATTCAACTCCGCGCTCACCGCTGGGCTCCTGAACCCAATGTCTCCGCCGCCGCAGATCGATAAGACCCGATCGAGCCCTACCCTTATCGATTTAATTGCCAATGAGCCCGATATTCAGATCAGAAACCAGATCCCATTAAACCCAGTTCCTTTCTCGTCCTCAAGGCCCCAAATTTCAGTCCAGGAGAAGCAAGCCGTGACGCTACAGCGGATATCGGACATTTTGGCTTCTCGGAGTCCCGGTAACCTGTTCAACGATCAGCCCTCGAGCGATATCAAGCTCACATTGAGTTCAAAAGACGGGATTAGCATTTTCCTGAATCTTCACAGGCAGGTACTTGTTGCGCACAGCCGGTTCTTTGCGGCAAAGCTCTCGGATCGGTGGACGAAGCAGCAGAGGTCGTCGTTGCCGTACATTGTTGAGATCGCTGACTGCGATGATGTCGAAGTGTACGTCGAGACATTGGGATTGATGTATTGTAAGGATCTGAGGAAAAGACTCATGAAGGTGGATGTGCCCAGTGTTCTTGGCATCTTAAAGGTACAATTTTTAACATTTGTCTCTTATTTGGTTGCTGAGAAACTGTTGCTATATATGCCCTAAGGCCAATTCAATTTCAGGGTTTTGCTTATGAGATTGAGACACGTATGTGATTGTGAATTACTAGGATGATGTTCTTAGTTTGTTGAGGTTTACTGTCTTTTTTCTTTCTTTCTAGGTTTCAGTAGCAATTGGGTTCGATGCAGGGATTCTAACTTGTTTGGAGTTCTTGGAAGCTGCTCCATGGGCTGAGGATGAAGAAGAGAAAGTAGCTTCTCTGCTATCTGAGCTCAGGCTCGAAGGAGTTGGAGCCGAGGAGGTCCTGAAAAGGGTCTCACTTGAAGTTGCTTATACAAACCAAGAAGGTAATGGCAATGAAGAAGTGCTAGTCAAGCTCTTACATGTAGTTCTCGAGGGTAAGGATGAGAGGGCTAGGAGGGAGATGAAAGTGTTGGTATCAAAGATGCTTCATGAGAATCCATCTCAGAATGACCTCAAGAAAGAGTCTTTATATTCAGCTTGTGACAAGTGCTTGAACTCTCTACACCACCATTTCCTCAAGGCCACTACTTCAGACTTACAGGAAGTGGGTCAGATTGCAAGGCAAGCCGATAACTTACACTGGATTTTGGACATTTTGATTGACAGACAGATTGCAGAGGACTTCTTGACAACATGGGCTTCTCAGTATCAATTGGCCGATTCACATCCTAAAGTCCCTGCCCTTCATAGGCATGAAGTTAGCAGAGTCACAGCACGGCTCTTTGTTGGGATTGGAAAGGGGCAGCTATTGGTTTCAAAGGAGGCCCGGTGCTTGCTTCTGAAGACATGGCTTGTGCCATTCTATGATGATTTTGGGTGGATGAAGAGGGCATCGAATGGACTCGATCGTCACTTGATTGAGGATGGCCTCAGTAACACCATCCTCACTTTGCCTTTAGCCTTGCAACAGGACATTTTACTCGCCTGGTTCGGTCGTTTCTTGAATTCTGGTGAAGATTGTCCCAATATACACAAGGGATTTGAGGTTTGGTGGAGGAGGGCTTTCTGGAAGCAGAATGGTAAGCAAGAACGCGTCCCGTGCCAGTTTCGAGTCACATCTGCATAGAGTTTACTGATCCAGTGGCTGAGTGAATGTTGTTCTTGGTGTGTTTGTGTTTGATCTTCTTCCTTTGTAAACCTGGACTGGAACATACTTTGCAAGGCTAGGTTTAAACAGGAAGAGGACATATCAACTCTAAGGAAATTGACTCTTGTCTTGAAGTTTCTATGCCTATTTGTTTTCTTTCTTTGGGCTGTGATTGGTCTTCGTGTGCTATTGTGTTTAAGATTTGGTAGGGGAATGTAAGTAAGACTGATTGATATCAACATGTTTTGAGGAAGAGTTCAATTTGTAGCTTGGAGATATACATATCTATGAATGTGTACAGATTATGATTTTACAAAGCATTTGATACAGGGAAATGACACATAACTCCCGCTAACTATCACCGATTTTCACATCACCCCCCCCCCCCCTAACTATTTTTTGTGACATTTAACTCCCCTAGCTTCATTTTTTCTTCACTTTGATCCGACGCCGTTAACTTTTCATCCAAAAAATTTAAAAAGTCCAAAATACCCCTAACTAACCATCAAATTTTCAAAACAATGCCATTGATTCTTACAAACTTAAAAAATATTAAAATATCAATAATACCCTTCTTTAACCTTCAAAATTATAAAATTTTCCACTACAATTATTTATTTTTTATTCTCTTTAATCATTTTTCTTACTTTTTCTAAAATTTTCAAGAAATATTTTTAAATTCTCTTTCTTTTATTCCATCAATTTCGTTTTTTTTCTTTATTAATTTTTGAAATTGATTTCTTCATTTTCTTAATACTTTTTTTAAAACTTCTTTAAATTTTATAGTTGATGGACTAATTAATTAAGATAATCATCTAATTAATATATATTTTAAATTTTCATCACGATTACTTTTTTTTTTAATTTTCATCATTCATTATTTTTTATAACTTTTTTCTCTGGTTTGGTGTATGTTCAGTTCCTGAACACTTCAAATTCTCCAGTAAATATAACCTGATCAAAACACAAATTATGCACCTAACTACTCAATTAAAACTTCAAAATCAAAATTTGAGCACAAATTATGCACCCTAACTACTCATCCATAACCTGTAAAATTTCTAGAGGGAAAAAACCATCAAAATTTACCAGCAAATAACCAGTATGGATTTACGCTTCCAAAATCAAACCACCAATGTTTTTGCAAACCCAAATTCAAAAACCACCAAATCAAAACCCCTAAATCCATATTTGTTCAAACAAAAATAACCCACCCTCTATGCTCGCCGGAGAACACATGGAGAAGAAAAGGAGAATCCATGGAAGATACAGAATTCTTAGACCAAAAATTTAGAAATCAAACAAAACCCCAAACCCAAAGCACAAGTATAAAACCAAATATGCGAAGATACGATATAGATTTTCAGCAAGCGGGAGAGAGAGAGGAGGTGGAGGAGGCGCGGTGCCAGAGACATAGAAGCCGTATTTTTGCTCCGCCGCGCAGTGAAGAGAAGCCCGTCAATTGCTCCTCCAACGGAATACAGCGGAAGCCCATCCGCAGGTCGTCGACGCTGATATGGACGCCAATTGTTCAAGCATGGTGAGGGAGAAGCACAGAGGAGGCGAGGCATAGTGAAGAAGAGGCATGGGCGTGAATGAGAAATGAAATGGGTAAGGGTTTTGAGAAAGATAAAGATAACTTAGTCAAGGGTATTCAAGGTATTTTCTGAAAATATAACAACCATGTGCCCAACACATGGTTATTTCCGTTTGTTTTGGACGGAAAACGACCCAAGTGAAAAAAAATGGAGTTAAGGGGGTTAAATGTCACAAAAAATAGTTAGCGGAGATGATGTGAAAACCGGTGATAGTTAGCGGAGGTTATGTGTCATTTTCCCTTTGATATACATCTTGGATTCATAGTTTATGAGGTTAATATTTTGAATCAAAATGACATTTGATATGTATATAGAGAGTTTTGCTTGATAGCAAAACCGTTCTTCCTGACTAAAAACTGCTCAAGATGTATTTAAATTTATGCAAATGATAATATCACAAAAGTGCATCAGTTTTGTCTCTTTTCCCACGTAACTATGGTTGACATTATTTTATTTTGATGGTAAATGATTAAAATGAGAAATTTTCTCACCTATAATAATTTAGAAAACTAAGGTAAAATTTACAGTAGACATATTTTGGGAGATTATCCTTTATTTATGCAATTGTTTTGCTCATCTTCTTTTTGCTACAATGGTCAATAAAATTGGGATAAATTATATCTAACATTTGTGAATGATGAACATGTGGGGATGTAGCTCAGATGGTAGAGCGCTCGCTTAGCATGCGAGAGGTACGGGGATCGATACCCCGCATCTCCACTGTTTTTCAGCCCCTCCTTTTGTTTGTACTCAACAAGTACAACACGTCGTCGTTTGAGCTTTTGATGGACATGTCAGTATTGCATGGGCTTATATTTCACACCTACCACTGGCCCATACCGCTGATCTCACAATTAAGAAACAGAACTTGTAGTTTCATTAAATCACAAACCGTAACCACCGATTTTTACAAGATTTGAATTTCTCCAGTTGAGAAACAAGGGTGCAGATACGTTGGATAGAGGACATATTTTTGTTTGAATTTATCATCCTCTAACTTTAAATTAATTTCGACTTTCAATTTAAAATCAACTAACAAGTGAATAGAGTTTAGTCAATCTTTCAATGTTCGGGAATCTAAGTAATATAGTATCAAGAAACTCTTTTGTGATTGTCGAAATCTCCTCTTTCCCGAGAAAACCCTACCTCACCTATAGAGTCTCTTATCTGTACCGTCGATTTGACGATCACTAGTCCTCTTGTCGGTCTTGTCTCATCGCAGTCAGTCCTGGTGCAGTCTCTCCCATGTGTACCTCCACCTCACCCCTCGTCGGCCGTGAGGCCTACCATTAAACCGAGGTGCAGAAGAAATCCTAAACATTCTTCTGCTGCCCCCCTGGTCTCTCTTTCCCTCTCCTCCACGACGTCTTTCCTTCCTCCCCCGCCTACGACAACCGTGACCTTCTCCCTCAGTACGTCGGAACCTCTGGGTAAAGCTCGACGGGGTCGACCTTTAAAACAAACCCTAGCTTCCTCTGCAAGCAACACTAGGGTTTTGATGAATTCCACTCCGCCGCCCCCACGGTCGAGTTGAAGGCCCCGGCGCTCGCTCCCGACGACGTGCAGGCTCTGCTAATTCTTGAGACTGTTCCTGCTCTCCAACCACCGGTGGAACCCGCTCTCCCCATCGCTGCATTTGCTCCAATCGTTGCCACCTCATCCCCCCCCCCCCCCCCCATCAATGCAACGCCTGTGACAGTACTCGTCACAGATCCACTGCCCCCACTGGTCCGGGACCCTCGTAAAGGGAAAGCTCAGGGAGGCCGAAGGTGGCTACTCTTTATGAGGGGGTTGGGGTTTCCAACGCAGCTTGTAAAGACCGGCTAAATTAAAAGAAACAAAATAATATTTAGTGGTGGGTCGATTGGAACGATGTGGTTGGAAAACGGGGTGAAATTTGGATCGAGTGCGTTTAAAAAAAAACAAAAGAGATTCTGGGTTGGACTGGGCCGGTCAGAGGACCAGGCCCAGCGTGACATCTCGGGCCAAGCCCGCACCTGAGTCGCGCTCAGACTAGGCCCAAACTGCACCAAGCCCATACCCAACCCTATTGTGTGCTATTGTTTCCCCTTCGTCAAGCTCACACCGCACAATCCCTTGATCCCTCAGCTCCCTCGTCCCATTCTCGAACCTCCCTCCATCTTCCATCTCTCTCGCACCCAAGTAACCACGCTATATCCCTCCCTTCCTGGTACGGAGCGAACCACGCCAGTATCGGACGTGAGATGTCGTCGCCGGAGTTCTTCCCCTCGAGTCGTCGTCTCCGATCTGGATTCGAGCGCGCCGGCTGCTTAAACGAGCGGTTCGAGCCCCTGTTCACCCTCATCCTCTTCTCCCGACCTCGCCACGGTTGAAATCGCGAGCCCCCGAGCTCGTTTCGAGCGTTTCTGGCCGGGGCGTCGCCGGCGAGTTCGCCCTTCGCCAGATATGCTTCGGGGAAGTTCTGGGTCGCGTCTCCGGTCACCCAGAGCACGGCCACGGCGTCGCCGGAGGATCCACGCCCTTCGTCGCCCTCGCTCCGCCTCTTTCTAGTGCCCCTGATGCCGTGGACGGCGGTCGGAGCTTCTTTGGCTCGTCAGAGAACTCTGCCGGTTCAGTCCCAGGCCGAGCTCGTTTCCGTCCGGGTTGCGGGCCTTGGGCCGGGCGATGTTGGGCTGGAGTCGGCCTTGAGCCCAGGTTGGATTCGGGCTGGAGCCGAATCTGGCTCGGGTCCGGGTCGGGTTTGGACCGGATCCGGGTCAGGTTCGGGTTCTGGATTCGGAGTCGGGTCTGGACCGGGTTCGGACCGGGTCGGACCGGATCTGGATCCGGGTTTGGGCTTGGATCCGGGTCAACCCATAATTAAAGAAAAATCTTTTTAAAATCAGATTTAATTAATCGATTTACCTAATTCAAGGTGAGAATTTAAAGGACAAATTTGGTTAAATCAGTGGACCTTTAGACATTTACTGGTTTTGACTCGAACGTTTTATTTGTCAAACCTAGACGGGAATCCGCCCGAGATCAAGGGCTTGGACCCGAGCTAGAAGAAAGAAGATCACGCCGGAACTCGTGTGAAGAACGGAGTGGTGACCACTCGAGCTTTTCATCAGAGTTTTATTAGAGGAAGACCACGAGGTAGGGAAAATCTTAATTGTTTAATTAACGCTTAGTATGCATGATTAGGATAATAAAATCGGAAAGGTCCTAGAATTGCCTATAGGGTGCGAATAACTAGAATAATCGTATTTCAATTACTAATAAATGGACGAGTCTAGTATGCATGCTTAGGACGATGACAATTAGTGAAGTGTGCTTTCAATACTTGAGAACTTGATTTACTGGTAGAGAGGCAGTGAAGAGCTCTCGGATTAGTTGTGTGTTAGGTTCACATGCTTGATTGATAGTTGTCGGGTTAACTTAAGGGTCTAATGAAACTAAATTAGCTTGTCTTATCGATTGCCTACTTGTTCGTTCACATGACGTTTGTATGGTTGAATGTGTACTTGTTGATTTAGTGTTTTTGTTGCTATAATTGTTGGTTGAACGGATGATCGAGTATGACTGATTGTGCCAAAGGGGTACAATCAGGTGATCGATGTACCGATGGTTGGAGACAGGTAAGTACACGGTAAGTATGAAATGGTGTTGTTTGTCTTGGTTATGATGAAAGTGTGTTCCGATGTGTGATGCTTGATGGATGAACGAAGTACTTGTTCCTTTATTCTTATTCTTGAATGTATGCTCAATTATTGGTTTGTCTATTTGTTTGCTTGGTTTGGTACTACACCGGGGGGGGGGGGGGGGGGGGGGGGGGGGGGGGGTAATCCGGTGCCGATGAGGTGGTTGGAGTTGGACAGATACAGTGAGTTAATGACTGAGTTTAGAGCCTGAGGGTATTGGTTACTGGATATTATAAGAGTTGAGTATTGGTCGATCCTACGGGATATTCTTTGGTTACTGGATATTATGAGAGTTGAGTATTGGCAGATCCTGCGGGATATTCATTGGTTATCGGGCCTGCGGGCATTTGGTTATTGGACCCTGCGGGGCATTGGTTATCGGGCCTGCGGGCATTTGGTTATTGGACCCTGCGGGGCATTGGTTATTGGGCCTGCGGGCAATTGGACAGTTTACCCTGCGGGGGAAGGATTACTTATGGTTTCACCCCAAGGAACTGCATCCCAGTGGGTGCACTACTTGGTCCCCCATGACATATGGTCCTTAGGTGGCATTTCCGAATTAGTTTCGGTGCCTCGATGCATGTACCTCCTCTGAACCGAGGGAAAATCTGATGTGATGTGGATACTCTGGTGGATCGGATTTTGGGAACCGAAGTGATCCCAGAATGTATCCACGGATCGGAGGCTTGAGAAAGCAAGTGGTTGGCAAGATACTGATAATTCCCAGTTTACTTTTATTGTCCCTTTAAAGTAATTATTATAAACTTATTTATGTCACTGTTACTTGGATACTATGACGTTGTTGTAATTATTTCTGATTCTTTATCACTTCCTTATTTATGATATTGTTCTGTTGTTCGGTTTACATTTGTAAGCAGTTTGTCTTTAACGTAAATGTTGAGTTATTAAGGTTTTTCCTACTGAGCGTAAGCTCATCCCCTTTGGTTTCTAACTGTTTTACAGGAGTACCGGTTGCCGAGGGAAGTCAAGGCTCGGGAGCTTTTGGACTTCTTTGGGTTTTTACTAGAATTACGTTAGTCTCTGTATTGAACATCCTTTATTTGACCATCTATGTTGAGCTGTGACTCACGATGTTTTTAAACTATTTATTTATGTGTCGATTTTGACGGAGTTCGTATGAGATTTTGGAACTTTTATCTATCGTTTATGATTTCTTTTTTATTTCAACTCAGGTCACGTCTCGAGTCCGGTCAAAACGGATTTGGGGCGTGACACAGCTCGTGTCCCCGTGATCCCGACGCTGCTCACATCACCACCGGGGATGACCCATCGCCGCAGACCTTACAGACCCAAAAAACTCGGCTCAAGATATAAAAAAACAAAAAAAATGTAGAGAGATATTGAGTGGTTTCAAGATACGACGTGTGTTGGTCAAGTCAAGACCATCTATATTTTTTTATAAAGTCAACAAGTCAAATCTATCAATTTTAGGTCTCATCAATTCATTTATCAAATCAATGAGTGAGATCGATTTTGACGGTTTTATAGCTTAAAAGGTGATTCTCAATATATTTCACTTCTTACATAACATGTTAATCATCACATAAATTGATAAGTAATTCAAATTGTCTATGTGTGTCAAATTATGTCTTTGAACCGGTCTGATTTTGTCATGATAAAACAAACATATTAAGATTTTCATATAATTTACCACTTAGATAAAGAAAGTATGAACCTTCACCTATCAACTTGGTTTAACGTGTCATTGACATAACAAGTGTCTAATTCCACATGAAATGACAAAATCAAATGGTAGAGCTTCAATTTTGACAACTTTCTTCATTTTGAATGTAATGGCCATATTATACCTATCTTTTCCACAAAACACACTCCCATCTAATATGTACTCGTAGTTCGAATCACGATCCTTCATTACTACTACGAAGCATATGTATGAACTCTGCTTTTCATTCAGAATAGCAAGAAAGCATAAACCTTCCCACAATTGACAACTCCGCCAAATTATTATGTGGCCACCAAAAAATCACGATGATAGTATTAATGCTCTATTTGGGACCACTTTCGCTATATATATATACCGTCTCCTATAGGCTATATACTTGCATGCAAATGGATCAGTCACTTGCGAACACAAACCCTTGTCCTTTTACCCACCTTTCACCAATGCGCTAAATTAAGAGCCATATCAAACTAAATCCCCTAATTAACAACCACAACTAATATTAATCCAATTTAAGTGTTAATTTGAATTAGTTGTTTGATTTTAACACCATATTATCAACCACCATTTTCTCTAATTAAGCCACTAGGACAATATAATAAGGATGTATATGTGGTTCGAGACACACAGTGAGTCCAGGTGTTGGAGTTTAGGAGCGGCCGGCGGCATGTCGACCACCATGAAGATCCAAGGAGCAACTCCCTTGACTCACATCATACATGATGATTCAGCTTTGGTTTATAGTTTCATACATAATATGAGATAGGTTGAGCTTAGCAAATCTTTTATAAGTTCAGAGATTAGTATGTAGGGCACCTCTAGTGGGGCCAATTGAGACGTTGAATTAGTAAAAAATGTTACATGTTTTTTCTTTAACCGATTCTCTCTTTTTGTATTGATAGTTTTGTCAACCTCTACTTTTCACTATTCTTGACTTTCTCCTCTCTCTCCCTTCCTTTAGTTGTTTTTTTATTGCCACTTGTTAATTTTGATCAAATTCGAACCATCAAATCTGATTTTTATTGTGTGATCCATCTGAATCGATATTAAATCTGATATGCGAAATTCGACCCTCCACTATGATTACACTTAAAAGAGTCATATTGTAACATGACGGATGGATTGGTAGAACTCCTTCTCAACAAAACAAACGTTCTACTTTTTATCTTTGGATATATGTAATCAGTAAACAATTAATGTGAACAATATATATGTTGTATTCATATGATTACTTGCATTTGTTAATTCTTTAAACTAATATATATAACATAAACATACACAATATGTAAATGTATGTAACTCTTGCGTATCAAATTAGTAACAGCCTTTTCAAATGAACCTAACATACAAATAAAACAAAGCTCTTAATCACCCCCAGTAACTTGAATCCAAACTAGAAAGGAAAAAACAACTCCATGCATATTGGAATGAAATGCCCGTATATGCATGGTGTATTTCTAATTTCAACCTCAAAGTATATATAATAGCTATATATAGCTTTGATATGTGTGTGTATAATAATATAATGAAGTTTGAGAGAAGAAAATGAGTATTAAAATTTACCTGTATCCTAAGAAATTAAGAAGAAGAGGAATAAAAAAAGTAGTAGCTATACTATACTAACGGTAGCAAATGATCTTATTTACCATATCCCAAGCCATCCATGTAGAGATATAAAGTGATTAATTAACCGGCCAAGTCATGGAGCAACTGAGCCCCCATGAGGTTCCGGTACGGCAAGTTTTGTCCCTCTCCGTCCATCATCGTGTACTGCACCACCGGCTCCATCTCATGATGCTCGTTCGGCTGCTCCGCCTGATGCTGCTGCTGCTGCTGATGATGATGATCTCTCGGGTAAAACAGAGAGCTCTGATGAGACGCCGTGGGCGAGAACGCCAAGCTCACTCCACCGCCGTTGACGTTGTTGCCGTGCTGCTGCAGCCCTAACGTCAGGGACACGCCGCCGTGGTGGTGACCGAACGACACCCCGTTCTGGTTGTAGGAAGCGAAGTCCATCTCCATGGCCCCGTACGACGTCGTCCCGTAGTTGCTATGATGCATGTGCATTTTGGAGGACGAGTCCTTGTCCGGGTTGGTGATTATGGAGGAGAGGCACTCGGAGTCGATCCGGACGAGCTGGTTCGGTGTCGGCTTGTGGTCCTCGTGGTTGTTGGGCCGGCCGGAGGGGTCGTCGTCAGGATCCGTGGCCGTGACGCCATCAGAGGAAGCTCCCATGTTGTTGCTGTTGTTGAGGTTGTCTTGTTCTTTTGTTTCTTCCACGTACATCTCTTCGACCATTGGCTTCCACAACCTCACTCTAGCGTTGATGAACCAATTGGACACCTATACACATAAAAATATCATCACCAACACAATATACTACTTTTTTCTCGTTTTCAATACTATAATTACTAACACGAAACTGTAGATCCAAGAAACATACGTTTCATTGGCAACATAAACTAATGTTTGGTGGTTTAAAGACGACTGATTTGTTTAATCAAACACTAATTAATTCATTTTATAAGGAAGAAAAATCAAATGATTAATTAATAAACTATACGTGCCTGGCTTCTTGAAAGACCTGTTTGGCGTGCTAAGATATGTTTATCAACATCGCTTGGATACCTGCCATGGCAAAATTTTCACTCTCATAAAATAAAGAACCCCAACCACCTTGCATACATATAATGTAACAATGTAATCAAACCTTAATACAGAATCTATCACAACATATCAATACTATGTGATTTTTTAAATATATTAACATTGTATACTAAGATCTTAAATCATACGCTTGAATACGATCTGATTAGAGCAGCTCCAATGGTAGTGGTGTAGTTGTGGCAGGCATGCCGTGCATCAATTTTGAATAGAGAGAAACATTAAAATAATAAGATTTGATGAGAGGAATTTTTTGTAGTGGCAAGATTTACCCACGGCTCCATCGCTAGCTAAAGAGAATTTACTCATTATAATTGTAGTGGTAGAAGGTAGTGGTTTGAAAGAGGAAGAAAGGTGAAATTTGTCCAAACCACTATGTCGTACACAGAGTAAAAGAATTAACCTATTCACAAACGAAAACAACATGGACTAGAGGATCAAGCGTTGGTACCCATAACATGGATATGATCCTAAAACACATTTTAACTATGTGAAAGAAGGATAAAAGTAAATGTTGGGAGTGATAATAGGAGCTATACAAGGGGAATATAAGGAAGATGTATGGAATGGGAATGGTGGTGAAGAGAAAGTAACAAAAGAGGGAGGAAAAATGATTGGGACTAGACATGAGGCAAGTACCAGTGAAGGGAAAGAACAGCAGTGCATGTGTTACTTTGGTGAAAACAAACACTGGACACACCCACTCAATCTACTTTTGTTGCTTATTCCCTTTCATGCAAACCCAAAAAGAGAGGACTAGAACACAATGATTAATTGACGATCACTACTTACGGGTGGAGGAAGTGCTCGAACAGCCACGCCCGCAGCACGGACACCGACCTCTCCGGCAGGCCGCGCTGGGGGCGCCAGGGGTGGGTCTCCATCATGGTCATCTGCTGGAACGCCCTCTGCTGCCGCAGGCTCTGGTCCAGCACCCGCAGCCGCGGCGTCTCCCCCCTGCTCGCCCCCGCCGCCACCGGCTCCTTCTCCCCTATCGCCCTCTTCGTCTCCTGGATCTGCCCCGCTATCCCGTCTCGAAGGCACCGGAAGTGCCGAGACATCGCCTTTGACGCCAATGCTGAGTACACCGTCGCCGACCCGGCGCCCGCCGCCGAATCCAGGACCGATTCCACCGCCTTCATCTGATCGCAGTAGTGCCTGTATCTTCTGTCCACCTGAAATATACATATATATGTCAATTAGTTTTTGAGGGTTAAAGATGAAAAAAGTTTTTGTTTTTTGTTTTTGTGCATTAATGGGATGCAAGGCCCGCAGTCGCACAATTGGTTCGAGAATCAATCAAGGAACCATAACAATATCAACTACCTGGAATAACGAAACTTTCTCTTTATATTTTTTTTCATTTATTTGATGAGCTCCACAGATCAATCAAGAACATATATGGAGGTTAAATTTGGAAAGATGGAGAAAGAATCTTTGGTTGTGTTTATGAAGTAAAATTTAATGGTGTGAGTATATAATATGTGTACCTCTTCAAGCATGGACATAAGCTTAGCTTTTCTCCTCTGCAGCTCGATGATGTCGAGAGAGTAGAGGGACGAGGAAGAAGAAGAAGAAGAAAGCTTGTTGTTTCTGGAAGAGGAGCTGGTAATGTTATCGGCATCGGCCTCCAGGTGTTTGTTCTTGTGGTGCTGTTTTGTGGTCGTTTCGAGGCTGCAGAACTCATTGAGCAGCTCCTGCGCCGGCGACAAGTACTTGGAGTGCCTGAGCTGGAAGTTCATGTCGCCGACCGTCATCATCTGATCGGGAAAGCCGTTTTGGGTGTGACGGAGCTCGAAGGACTGGAGGCCGATGCCGGAGGGATTGGTGGAGGAGAGGGAGAGCGAGAGGCCCTGGCTGGGCCTCTCGTTCCCTTCGCACGGGAACACGCACCGGAGAGACGAGTCGTCCACGTGGCCCTGCCAGGAAACGGCGCCGGCCTGGTCGATGAGGTCGGCGGAGGAGTCGAAGTGGTGGGGTTGATAGAAATCGTTGTTGGCGGTGGAGGAGGAGGGGCCTGGTGCGGCGGCGGAAGTGGCGGCGGGGTTGGTCTTGGTGAAGAAGGTCTTCCACATGTCCGGAGGAGTACTGTGGGTCTTGGAGAAGGCCATCATGTCCATGCCGGTGGTGAGGTTGTAAATCTCGGGTTGGTCGAAGCTCTGAATCGCCGCCGGGTTGGTGGCGGAGGAGTAGGAAAACCCCATCGTCATAGACCTTGACTTGTCCTCCAATAGCTCCCGAGCCATAATAGCTCCTTAACCAACTATATATATGGATCCACAAAACAATAAAAAAGAACATCATTAAAAACACAGTTAAAAAAGCAGACTTTTCATGAACCAAATATGAGGCACCAAATTAATGAGTCAACAAAAACCCCAATCACTCACCAGGACTGATCAGTTGGGATTCAAGTAAAATAAGGTAGATGAAGGAGAAGAAGAAGAAGAAGAAGAAGAAGAGTGTTGGTGTTGGTGTTGGTGTTGGTGTTGGTGTTGGGCTAAGAAGAAGCCAACATGACATGTCAAAGAAAGAGTCAAGAACAACAACCTAGGAGAGTTGAGGTTTGATTGAAATATGTATGACCTGAGAACACAAGTGATGTTTCTTCTTCTGTCTGGTAATAATAATATATCAGATCAGATCAGATCATCATTTCATTTCATATATATATAAATATATATATTTGTAAGTGGTCAATGCAGCATAATTACACGAATTAAGAGAGGAACGAAGAGAAATGAAAGTATCTTTAAAAATGAAAGGAAGATGAGGAAATGCAATAAAAGGGGGACGAATCCCGAGAAGGGATACCTAAGAAGGAGATGATTCGAGGCTTTAATGAAATGGGGAGTTGCAGAGTGGTGGGGTATTGATCATCCAAAACCAAAAGATATTATTTATTTAAGTGTGAGAAGAAGAAGGAGAAGAAGAGAAGGAACTGGGTCTGTCTGATGATGAGCCAGAGGCCCAGAGACAGAGAAACAGGACAGAAACAGAACAGAGGAGAGAGAGAGGCTCTGTAATCTGTATGGGTATGGGGTTTGAAGAGATAGAAAATGAAATTGGTTCCCAAAACAAGGGACTGTGAAGAAGAAGGGATGAGGTGGTCCAATGCTTCCTCATCTTAACTAATCTCTCCTCATTTTCTTTTTTATTCTTTTCCTTTTTGTTTACAAATTATGTAAGGACTCCACCAACAGACCCATCTTTTCTTTTCATTTCTTTCTTCTTATTCATTAATATCATCAACCTCCTCCTTCCCACCCACGCGCACCTTTCCAACTCTCCCCTTTGCAAAAACTTTGTCAATTGTATGGGTTCTAACCGATCGGAAAATATTGATTTTTTGATAACCGTGGAAAATTTTATTGAAAAAAAACCCTCCAAAAGAAAGAGGATCTAGAAAGAACGAGACTAACGATTATAAGAAGACTTCGATCAACGGGATCTCAATGAGGGGCTAGCCCTTTCAACCTAGGACTAACAGTCTTGAAACATGCAGAAAACAATACGAGTTCGCAGTCCGTAATAGGACTGAAGCAGAGCACAACACGAGGATGTGGAACCAAACTAATGATTAGACATCACTAGCTGGTTTTGGGACGTACTTTTTTTATAAAGACCTGTGGATCCTCTTTATCATTTTCAATGAAATTTGAGAGGGTCCTGTTTGAACAAAAGCTCTCTCCCTACTCAAAGACCTTGAGTGCCTAGCGGTTAATAATCAGCTACATGTTTTGAGGGCCGACTCAAACGTTTTGGGGGATTGAAGGTGACATCCTTCCAAGGACTATCCCTAAGCTCCCCAGGGGGTCCTCCAACTCCAACCATGCAGCGATTCAAGTTCTGCTCAGACGTAGACCCGACCCAATCCTAATCGTTGATATCTGCAAGAGTAGTACTTGTGAGCTCCACCTCCAATTACGCAGGCTCACCCGTAAAATCAACACCTGAATTAGGTCTATTCATCATGGGCCCAACCACTAAGGACATGAAATGGGTATGCGTCTGAATCAAACCCGCTCCTACGATGTCTGAGGGACCTTAGAGCCCATTCAACTCTTAATCGTGATTCGCAACCATATGAGTACCGTTCATCGGCTCCTCTTCCAATCGTACAACTGAATCTGATTGAATCAAACCAGAGATTGCGGGGTTGACTGAATCTTCTAGATTTACTACATAATCAGGATTCAAATCTCGAGGATCACGCTCATCGATCGGAGTACCCACGAAAGTTGGCTGCTGTCACGCCCCAAATCCGGTATTGACCGGACTCGAGACATGAATTAAAATAATAAATAAATAGAGCGAAATTTAAGTAATAAAGCTTAACATAGTAAACTGTAAGTCATAAATTCGAATACGATAGTCAACTGCTTTTAAGTGAAACGTAAAAACAGTACTTAGTTAAAAAAAAAAACAATTGCACGTCACTAGACACTACTAGACAAGACCCACGCCAGCTCCCAAGCTCAGTTGTGTCCTGCTAGCTCAAGTCCCGCTCAACACCTGAAACACAACAAAGTAAGGGGTGAGCTTTCGCCCAGTAGAGAAAGTAGTTAAGGTAATGAACATCGGCTCACCACCACGAGTAACCGTCCAATTAGGGCATACTAGTACAGCATGACTAAATACCAAACCGGGGTTCATAGTCAAGCTTACAATACTCTTAACGACGACTTTCACAGAATAAACAATAACAAACAACAAACGCAACCCAACACAAAAACCAACAGTGCACACGTCCCGTACCACAATACTCGAACTCCGCCGACTGTACACAGCCCGATACCATCACAACAAACCGGTAGGTCAAGCATCAATCGGACTGTCACGCCCCAAATCCGGTTCTGACCGGACTCGAGACGTAAACAAGGAAAAATAAAACAACGTTACAAAATGTGAAATCAAAAGCCATTAAATCTCAAGTTTTACTCCCAAAACAATAATTTCGGTAAGACTAACGTGAGTCCGCCGTTCAAATACAGATACAACAGGTTTAAAAGCAAAACGATCAAGTACGTCTCTAACATATCAATCTCGGACCCTCAACGAGCTCTGAGACATCCCTTAGGCCTACTCAGCACTGAAACCTGTAAACAACGGTGAACACAAGAAGGGGGTGAGCTTACGCTCAGTAGGAAAAAATAGTAACGTGAAAGGATCTCCGTTTTACAACAAAATCAATATAAGGAATTTATAAGTACAAGGCTTAACACAAATAGTAACTCAAGGGAAAATTAACGGGAGAAAAGTTCGTTCACCAATCGAATTAACTAACCAACGAACCACGGGGAGGAGATAACTCAAGCAACAAAAGAAACAACTAAAGAGACGCACAAGTATCGAAAGATGGATAATCAAAACTGAATTAACACAATCAATCACAAGGTACAAATGACACGATTAACCGGCAAGATACCAAGGTAAAGAGAACAATAATAATATTCAACGCTTAAAGGGAAAAACATTAATTTTAGAAGATTGAGGAAGGACAATGTAATCTTTGATAAATTTACTAAAACGAGGGTAATTAAATATCATGCCAATAACTTAAACCACTATAATCCAATCCATAATTAGTTCTTGCATCATATCGGATACAATACTCCGATCCACAATAATCCTTGTGTCATATCGGATTTCCCCTCGGTCCAGAAGAGACACATACTTTGGGGTTACCGGAAACATCCCTGAAAGGACGCATAGCCTCGGGATTCTCGGAAATGTCCCTAAAGGACCATAGATCATCGGGGTGAAATAGGATAACCTCCCCGGAATGCTCCCGCAGTACACATATACTCGGAGTGAAGCACAAGTAACCATCCCCGCAGGGTAGATAATCTCATGTCGTACCGGAAACGCACATCGGCCTAGACGTCTTCCCGGGATTCACTTCGGGTTGAACACAATCTCTCGGCTATAATACTACCCCACACCGGAATTCCCTTCGATGTGAGTACCATACCGAACCACGAATAACCATCCCCGCAGGGTAAACAATCCCCGGCTATGATACTACCCCACACCAAAATTCCCCTCGGTGTAGGTACCATACCGGATCACAAGTCATCGGATTAGGTACTACCCCACACCGGTATACCCCCTCGGTGTAGGTACCTTATAGGCACTACCCCACACCGTAGTGTGGATGCCATACCGGAATACAATCCCACTTAAAAGACAACACACAAGAGAATCACATACCAAACAATCATGGAACAACCAAAGCTTAGCAAATCACCATTCTATCACAACACGCCACAAGAATCCTTGTAACTTTACACTCACCGATGTACTTACCAATCGCGATCCATCGGTCTATCACTCACCCGATCATATACCATTTAACACAATCAATTACACTCAAACATTCATACAGTCATTCATCCAAGCATTCAATCAAACGAACAGTCAAGCATCCTTTCAACTAAACATACCAACATTCATTCAATCAACCATTTAAGCATTCTTAAACTAACGGCGCAATTTATCTAGTTTAATTAGACTCTTATCTTAATGTAAAGACTAAGCAAGTAAGGCATGTGAGGCAATCACAAACAATCCTAAGGCTCATCACGACCATCTACCAGCACGACAATTCCCACGTATTGAAAGCAATTAACTAGTGAATCGCATCCTATATGCATACTAAGACTCGTCCGGTCGTTGTTATAATCGAAATACGGTTATTCTAGTGAATCACATCCTATATGCAATCTAAGACCTTTCCGGTTATTAATTATCATGTAGGCATACTATTAGCGTTATTTAAACTATCAGATCAGTTTAGTACTTTTCCCTACCTCAATGACGATCACAACAACTAAGTCTCCTAGCTGCTGACGACCGGGCCAACTCCGTCTTCTCGGGCGAAATCCAAGCTCTCGGGTTTAGCTCCGGTCTTCTCGGGCGGAGTCCAGTCTGGGTTTAACATATAAAAGGGGTCCAATCAGATCCGGTGTGCCCAAAGTCCTCGGATTTGTACAAACAGTCCTTTAATTACCTATTTTAAGTCAAATTAATTAATTTAATTAATTATTAAAAACTGCCCGACCTGGATCTGACCCGGATCCGCGAACCAGACCCGGTCCAGAAACCTGACGGGACCCTGATCCGACCCGGACCCGGCTTCAGGCCCAACCCAAACCCGGTTCTAGACCCGACCCAAGTCCAGGTTCAGAACCCATCGGGACCTGGGCCCGGCCCAAAGTCCAGCCTGATTCAGGGCCCGGTCCTGGCCTAGTTCCATCCAGGCCCAAGCCTCAGCCTGGCCCAAGGCCCGCTCGGCTCGATTCTGAGCTTGTTTCAGCTCCGGTGACGCTCGGGTGCTCCGACCGCCGTTGACGGCGTCCGACGAGCTCGTGGGAGGAGAAACAAGGCGGAGAGGGGCGCCAGGTAACCGGTGAGACCGTGCCGAGGACGGTGGAGTCAGACGCGCGGTCCAACACCCTACAACGCCGGATCTTGCGAGAGAGAAACCTTCTCGTTCGCCGGCGATAGTGCTGCAACAACGCACGTGGTTTCCGACGGTAAAAATCGTCAATCCGAGCTTCCCACGACGGGGTTTTACGGCGGAGCGTGGCTGGGAAGGAAGGAGGGACGAAGAGGGTCATGAACCCTCGGTTCTCTGTCGCCGGCGTGGCGTTGTTCGCCACTGGAGAAGACGAACACGACGGGAGGAACTCAGGGCGGTGGCGTCTCAGATTTGGGGTCGGTGCAGCTCGATTTGTGGACGGAGGGAAAGGTTGAGGCGACGGCGAGGCTGAAGTGAGAGAGAGGGGAAGAAAAGATAGGATCTGAGAGAAGAGGTGGTCGTCTTTTTTGGGATGCGTGCACGAACGCGAGGATGAAGAATAAGTAGCGTAGGGTTCGTGGCTGGCTTGGGCTCGCGTCTCGCGGGTGGGCTGGGCGCTCGCGGTTGGGCTGGGCCCGGTTGTCTGACCGGCCCAATCCAGCACAAATCCTTCTTCTTCTTTTTTTGGTTTTCTTTAATCTTCGTACTCGATCCAAATTTCTTTGATCCGTTTTCAACTCCGACGCTCCAAGTCGATAAGAATTAATAATTTTAAAAACTTTAATGCAGGCGGTCTTTACAGGGACTACCTCTCGATCCAGAGGAGACGCATAACGTCACAGAGACGTATAACATTGAGAATGCCGGAAACATCCCTATGAGGGCACATTCGTCGGGACCCTCAGAAACGTCTCCAAAGGACCATAGATCATCGAGTCTGAAACACGGCACCCAGTGCCTAACACGACCCGTAGGCCCAACACGACCCGCATGCCCAAACACGACATGTATGCCCAACACACTATGATATGCTATGGCCCGTCGGCTCCGACCCGTCGGCCCGATGCAATATGATATGATATGTCCCGTCGGCCCAATGCAAGATGATATGATGTCATTGGTTGACTTTTCCGGTAAAAAGTCAACTTTCACCAAAAATCACCGGTTCGATCGGGATCAACCAGGGGCGGTTCTTACATGGACTAAATACTCTTTCGAGGATCCAATGTGTGTTGTCCTCCCTTGATTGATAACGTAGGGCTCCAAGAATGAAAGAGTGGTGGCTCCATAAATAGTAAAGGAATACCATGTTGGTACTTGGTGGAACCACTTCCATCATACGTCCAGTGAGGCGGTGCTACCTGCAAACCCTTCACTGAACCAAAAACTCCTCATTGGTCGAGGCGATGGTGCTTACTCCCTCCCCCCCCCCCCCCCCCCCCCGTCGTTGCACATTTCCATCTCACGGCTTGAAATTGTCTCCTACGCCACAATCCACCCACCCTAACAAGCGGAATCTCCAACTTCCCCTCCCATAGACGTCCCCCGGTGCTTTAACCCGAGGAATCCTCCACTAGAAATGTTTGGGGTCCCAACTTCCGACACTTTCTCGTCAACACCGGCCGGCCAATATGCTCGCAATCGGGAAATAAGTATGTCCATCTTTGTCTCCATGCACAGCCACGACCAACCCTAGAACCCCTGTGTGTAACTGTTGCTCCACAAAAACAAGGTAGAATTGCCCGTCCTACACCCTCCCAAGACCTCTCGTCCCTCTCGGCCTCGTCCCCTTTATAGGAGCCAGGCGCATCAGTCCCCGCCTTGCTCCCAACAAAGATCCATGTTGGACTGTCCGACCACCAACCACCGGAGAAACAGACGAAGAGCCAACCCGAGTTGAAAAACTGACTTTAATCCGTTCGTCTCTTACAAATCCATCGATACATCAGAAAAAGAAGAAAAGAACGAACCATCGAGAGAAGAAAAGAAAAAGAATATGTTTGTTACAAATCACTAATACCCCTGAAGAACCTTAAAAACAATGTCAACTGCCAAATAGACATAAGCTACGCCGACCATTCACATTAGATATAGTTGTTTTAGTGTCATATGGCACATTTTCGCCAATAAAACGAAAACACCTAGTGAAAAGGTTTTTTAATATCATGATGATTTATAGTTTCACAGGCTCCAGCATTTCCGCGTTTGCATAAATATTAGATCATATGATAAGCCATTCATTTGTTTTTGAACAAAGGGTGCAATATCATTGATATCAAGAGATTACATAGATGTGCCCCAAGGAATAAATTTTCCGACCACGAGTAAAGGATCAGAATAGATGAACAACGGTTCTCTAGCCCTTATCATAACATAATCAACGTAAGAGGTATTTTGATGCCTCATAGGCCATGACAGAAAGCGAAGAGGGGGAATAGGATACCGGAAATCTTGAGGGACCTCAACGGTAAAAGTGAAGGGGGGAAGCAACACATCGTACATCGAGCCCTCCCAGGTCCAGTCCCAAATGCACAACGTACCACTCATTCCTCCTGGCTGGGCTGTTTCCCCGCCCTGTCCCACTCTCAGGACCCCAACTGTTGATCGTTTCAGAGGGTTCTGGTTGTCCAGCTCCTCTAAGGACACCCTCTTCCAGAGCTCTCCACTCTACTCGGGCCCTCTCGATCAGGTGATCCTGGTTTGGTAGTAAATCCTCCAACACCGGGGGTAGATGGCCGAGTTGTCGACCCACTAGTCGAGCCCAAGTGGCTTGGCCGAGGGGGCACAAGGGGCCCAAGGCCCTCATCCCAGTTCAAATGACCTTGAAGGCCGCGACCCGGCGGGGAAGTGGTAGGCAAACGAACCAGTTCTCCCTAGCCTGTAGCATACACCTTGACTTTCTTCCCTTGGTAGTATTCCAGCATGAATTCCCCAGACCGTGGGGGGGGGGGGGGGGGGGGGGGGCTCTAACTGCCCACGTACAGTCCTTCAAAATATGGCCAAGGAGACCATAGTTATAACACAAAATGGGGGGGCTTCGTATACGTGAGGTCAATATGGATTGGGTCCAAAAACTCCGAAAACCTAAGAACCAACCCTTTCTGTAGCGACTTTTCAAGGAGGTGCCAAAAGAAAAGTTTGATAGTCCCTCCCCAGCACATCACCCATTGGTCACATGGGACATTCATGCACATTCCTAAAGCGTTGCCAATGGAGATACCTATCTCCTTTGTCCGAACCAGAGGTGCCAGCCCTCTAGCATGTACCCATAGTTGCACCCGGTCCAGAGGAGGCAGCTCTTGAGCGCACGGGTCTAAATCTCCCAACAGCAGGACCTTGCCATCGAAGCACCAGGGTTCGTTACTTCGAACTTATGACCGCGACTCCGCTGATCGAAAGTAGAAGCCAAACAGACCCGACCCTAAATCCTTAATCATCAGTCCCTCTGCAGATCTTCCTCATGCGTTTGTGATGATATGCAAAAGCATGTCCTTCCGTGGAGGCTTAGGGGTCGAGAGGCATTCCAACAAACCCCGTTGTTGACAAGCTAGGGCTGCCGATGTTGTCGCCCGAGATGCCGAAACCATGACCTCGGCTTCTTCATCTTCCTCCAAGGAACAGGATGATAATCCATCATGCAGACCTTCCAAGGACGTTTGGAGGTCCGACACCCTATCAATTGAGGGTGGAGGAAGCTCAACCATGACCAGGTGTCATGACCTATCCTGCTTCATACCTGCGGGGTAACGAGAGCCACATGAATGAGTGGTGTCGTGGCCTGAGTAGGGAGGCAACGCTCTAGGCCCAAGGCCGTCCTTGGCAGTTCCTCCATGGGGGCCTTCCCTTTCGCCGGATCCCTCCGCAACGGAGGAAGCGTACTAGGGTTGAAACCCGAGGCCTCATCCGTGGGAATACGTACCTGGTCCTAGGTAATCTTAGGAACAAGTGCCCTCCCAGGGGCGGGACCTACGAAACCCTCAACCCTAAGTAGTACTGAGGTACCAGCAGATGGCGCTGAAACCCTATGATCCCCGCCAGCAAGCGGCGATGCCAGAGCGAGGTCATAGCATACAAGGCTGTTACTCGCGGGAGATGTCGGCATTATAAGGATCAGGGGAACCATAATAGGATCACGTGTCGATTTGCTAGGGTTTAGGAGAGTCGTAGCATGATTTGCAGGGCACGCCATCCCCCTAGGGCTCGAAGAAGCCGGAGCAAGGTCGCGACTTGCCACGCAAACCGGTCTTCTAGGGCTTGGAGGAGGAGGAGCGAGAAGGCCCTTACTTGTGGAAGAAGGTACCGGTGGTCGATGTAGAGGTCTCCCCCATTTCGGTTTTGTAGTCAGAACTAGAGAGGTTGTTCCCGCCGAGAATGAGAGCTCGTCCAGATTCCCATCCCGGGGAGGAGAACTAGACGACGACGGTGGGAGAGATGAAGTTGCCGACTGAGCCATGAGGGTAGGCTTCAGTTTACGCCGACGTCGGCTCTTGACCCCAACATCGGCAGCGGGTTGTTGAGTGCAAGACAAAGGAGGAGGAGGAGCACCGATAGGAGCAACAACAATTGCCAGAGGCACGACTGTAGTAGAGAACAGGACGGCGAGAAGTGGAGAGGAGAGCACCATGACGTCGAGTGGTTAGGGCTAGGAAAAGCTCTCAAAATTGAGAGATATATATTTATTTTGGGTGATTGAAAAAGTTAAAAACACAATGTTATTATGATACACCATTCATAAGTTAATTCATATGGTACAAAACAAACAAAATTGCCGTGACATTAATACATAATGTACTTGTCATGAAATGAAGATACACTCACGCAATGCATATGAATGTATATGTAGATCAACTACACATTTAGTTACCAAATGAACCCTTCTGATCCAAATATATCTCGATTCAGCTAAATATTCAACTTCCCCATCACAATTCAGTTACCAATTAAAATGAAGCATACAAAGTAAGTTTACTATAAGTAAGTTTGAAGGAGCAGTTCTCGTTAATCTTCACTATAGTTATAGCATTGAATCCCCACGCGCTGAGGAATAGCGAGTGGGTTTGGGAACAAAATGTGGGGGTGGCACAGCTTTAATTTTAGTCCGTTAAAAGCAGGTGGTCCTATACTCCTAAGCTTTCTCCGCCGCTTGCCTTTCTCTCCTCCCTTCTCTCGCGTCATCGCTCCTGTCTTCCTCGGCATCCACCATTACGCACATCATGTAAAATCAGATTCATATTAAGTGTAAATTAAAGATTATCAATGGTTATTGATATGCGATTTAAATTTGATTAAGTTTAATAGTTAAAATTAATTACTAAAATAGGGTGAAGTAATTTATGGAGTGGAAATAATATGTATGTCTCATATTGAAAATATAACCATTTATCATTGTGGGTTACTAGATTAGAGTAATTGGATGGACCAGATTTTAAGAACTATTAGAGGTGGGAGTTGTAACTCACACTAAATTCGTTTTTATTTTAGCATTTCATGCTTAATAAAGGGTACATTCGTCTCTTTCTATAATCCTTTACCTTCAAGACTAATCTAATTTTTAGTTTTTCTCTTTCTTTTCTTTCTGTATCAGTCGTAGCCGAACTCACCTCTCTTCTATTCGGTACTATACAAGCAGGTATACATATGCCCTGAAGCGTCATGCGTCCATCACCACCTGACGCATGCCATTGGCAATGATCACCTGAATCAAGAGATGTCGAGCACTCAGATTGTGTCTGAATTTTATTAGATTAAACGGTATTATTATTGAAATTATCAAAGAGTCATTACATCAGCTTCGTAGTTTTGATTTATGGTTTATTTTGTGTAAAATCGTTCGATAAATACTTATGGTTTGAGGTTATCTTGGTGATGTAATTTTTTGTTTCGATTTTAGAAATTTCGGGTTCGTTGATTCTCAATTTTTTTTATATAAAATATGAAATGTGTATATTATGCTATTAGAACAATTATTTTAATGAAATATGTATAGCAGGATATCGGATGAAGAGTAGCTTTTTATCCCTTAGCCTCTTTTTCTTCATTGGAAAATTTGGTTGATGAATAAAAAAAATTCTGTAAAAATACCGCAAATAGACTATGATCCGAGAATTGTTAGATGGATTTGATAGGAACCTACACTCTCGAGCGAGGTAATCTCAACAAATTGGAGTATTCACAGTAGTAGTGTCAGGATCGAGTTGGTTCGTATCGTTGAATCGGTACAATTTGTAGTTTTCTGACGTTAAATATGCGGTTTATAATCGGCAAACAGTCGAATCTTCGGTTGTCACTTTTCGACGACGAAGATTCTACAGACCCTGCGTAGTGTCCATTCGACAGATTCAGACACAGTTGAATCCAGGCCCAACTAATCGCGGGCTGACGTGTGGTGAATCATCAAAGCTGAAAGTTTAATTTATGCTTTAAATTTCCGAACTAATGCTTTGTCTTCCACGCAACGCTTCTTCTTCACGATTCCTATGTAAATCTCACCGGATTCGTCTGCCTGCAGCTTGTCATCAGCCTTTTCTCGACGATCGAATCTCCTCGGCGTGTCTTCTTGACGACAGATTGTCAACGACGTTTCGTCTCGACGACAGGTTCTACCCGACGTTTGTTTCTCAGTGGCCTTCACCGACGTTTCTTCCACCGTGCAGAATCTCCCCAACCTATTCTCAAGCTGCAAAAATGGTCGGGTCCAACAACGTCAAGTACCCATCGGGTTTCAAAATCTCAGGTGACATTTCGTCACCTGGAACCGTGATCGACGTTTTCCACGAGGAAGATGCAGCAACTGGGACTACGTACCCGATTCGCAACATTACTCCAACGAGACGGATGAGAGGTTTTGGGGCCAACTGGAGGAGTACGTCCCGTCGATGTCGGAGCAAGAGACAGTCCCAACATCCCCCGTATTCAACCGCTCGAACGCGTACATGGTTTCATCTTCACCATTCCTCAGTGGGATGATGTACAGTGGCCCAACGAGTTTGACAACAGGCTCGGGCTCAAGCTATACCAGGATGGCCGTACCCGGAGTGCAACAACCATAACCTAGGTATCGCATCGGTGTCCCGCCACCACCACCGCCAATGGAGACACAAGGCGAACAATCCGGTTGTGGACGTCCGTAGCGAAAATGGACTCCGATAGAGGACAAGGTTGGTAGTCCTAGGACAACACCTTGGCCAAAACCTTGCGGGGCATCGAGAAGCACCACGCGCGATAGTGTGCGGCCCAAGAGTTACTTATGCGGGAGTACCGCTTACTCCAGGAACTAGATACCTCCACCATGGAACCCGAGGATTTTGCAACCCATCGACTCTGCTTCAGGGCATGGCCAAGAGGATTTTAGAGTTAATCTGATATGTTGTTCAATGTTTTTTTTATAATACCGCTATGTGAAGTTTGTACTCACCGGTGTGTATATTAATCAACTTTATTTATGTTTTAGGACGTTGGCTAGGTTTGTCATTTTATTGCACAATATTAACAACATTCCACCAGAGAATTACCGGAATATGTGCACCTATCCACCAAATATTTACGAACAAATAACTACTAGATTAGGCAAGAGAAAGAGGATTTAGCAAATAAGAGACTTCTATTGTTTATGTCATTTGTAATTTCAGTTCACATTTGATTTGTAATTTTTTATTTCATTATTTGAATAAAAGAACACAATGCTTCCACGTAATTTGACCTACATTAGACCGCTTTGGTCTATTCCCACTGTGACGCCAAAAACGATAACTCACAAATCAGGGTCCAATTCCAACTAATTTCCAAAAAAAACAAACTCAATTGGACATGGAATAGACCGATTCGGTCTAATCTCATTGT